>JAPQVY010000001.1:14400000-16800000 GCA_028535165.1 Quercus tomentella
GTTTGAGTGACTCCTGTTCTTGGGCTCCGGGGGGAGTCCCCCCTTCTTGGATTGCCCCTTCCTCCTTTTATACTAGCTTCTACCTTCCCGCGAATGTCCATGTGTAGGTTGAGATTTGCAGGGTTGATACTTGTCCCATCAGCCCATACTCAAAGTGGTTGGGAGTGGTTGTAAAGGCTGAAAAGCATGGCTCTGTCAGGTGCAGAGTACTTGATTGCAGTAATGGCAGTCTTTCCTTTGATCTTTGTCGTTTTAGTACCTTTCCTGTTTGGTGGAATGACCCAGGGTGTCATCATCAGGACCGAGTCACTCCCTTTGTCCTCGGCTATAGTTATGGCCGAGGAGGGTCCTTCCTCGGATCAGGCCTTGGGCCTAACGCGAACATTGACATGGGCTTCTCGGTCTTATTCCCCCCACAATAGCCCCTCAAAATCCTGCTCTCCGACTCCTCGGACGGAGAGGAGGGTTTTGGTGACATCGGGCCTACGTCATGGCTTGCCAAGTCTTGTCCTTCAGCAGTGTTGGAGCCTCTTCGCTTGCCTGAAACGCGTCCCAGGCTATGAGACATTCCTTTAGTTTACCCACGCTGCGTTCCTGCCGTTTTGGTACACGAGACGCGCCTTCATTAAAGTCTCTTTATGAGGAGATGCCAATCTAACGGCTGAAGATTGCTTTGGGAATTGAGTGGGACTTATCTCGTTTGTAGTTTTTCCTTGGGGATTTGGACGGATTAAATGCCACAAGGCTTACCCCCTATATAAGAAGCGCGGTGGGAGGTCATTCCCTTTATTTGCAGAGCCTTTAAGCTTTTCAAATTCCTAACCCTCCAATTGTGCCCAAAGTGCCCATTACCAGTGTGACTGAGCCTTAGGAGGTGAGATGGTCAAGGCTAGGGTGAGGGTGAAGGAACTACACCCTCTTTAGAAGCCCTAGGTATCTTCAAGATTCAGAATGGCCCGGTCCGAGCAAGGGAGACAAAGACTCAAGACATTTCCTCTCCCCGATAAGGCAAGAAAGGAGCCTCTTCTTCCTTTAGCCAAAATCCGAAGCAGGCGGAGGTTGCATCAGATTTTTGGTGCGATAGCACTGAGATTTCCCATCGCCGGTACCATTCGCGCTCGCCCAATTGATGCTAATATGATACTTGCTCGATTGCTGTTAGAGTAGGTATGGAGACTTGGCATCCCCACTTCTTCCTCTCTTCCATCTTTGGTGCCGTCCAGACTTGCTTAGTCGCTGCTAGAGTAAAATTGAAGGATTTATCGTTTCTGTGTATTCCCTTTCTTTTTGTTTTTGTTTTTGTAGTTAGCTTCTGGTATAGGCTTGTCTAAGCCCATTTTTTGTATGCGGTACTACCTCTTTGTCTAATAAAAGATGATTTCATTTCATTTTGTGTATTCTTTCTTTTTTGTAATAGTTATTTTGTGAATGGATGTGCTGGTGTCTTTTTCTTTTGAACAGTACTTAAGGCCGATGCCCTTGTTTAGCAAAAAGTTACCTCTTTGAACTTATCAAAACTGACGGGCACAATAATGCCGACTTTAGATAAGTTAACCAAATAAGACTAACCGAAATAATAGCCGAATGTTCTGTATTGCGTATGGGGCAATCACCCGAGGACGTGTAACCTAAAATGAACCGTCCGAGAGGGTCGTCGGGCACTAGGTTGCTTTGCCACGCTTCGGATAGTATTCATTGCCTTAACTTGTTTAAGGCATTCGGTTCAAGGACCGAGGCATGACTGTACCTGGTCTAAACACTTGGAAAGGTGTCATTGTGTGTTAGTTTCTATAGAGCCGGGGTCCGAGGACCGCGCGGGACTTCCATTCTGCCTAGGCTTTAAGCCTTTCTTGGTGTTGTTAGTTTCCCGTAGGTTTGGGTTCGAGGACCATGCAAGACCTTGGTTCTGTCCAAAACTTATGTTTTCTTTTTGAAGTAGTTGGTTTCCCCACAGGTTTGAGTCCGAGGACTATGCAATATCTTGGTTCTGTCCAAAACTTATGTTTGCTTTTTGAAGTAGTTGGTTTCCCCATAGGTTTGAGTCCGAAGACCATGCAATACCTTGGTTCTGTCCAAAACTTATGTTTTCTTTTTGACGTAATTGATTTCCCCATAGGTTTGAGTCCGAGGACCATGCAATACCTTGGTTCTGTCCAAAACTTATGTTTTCTTTTGGAAGTAGTTGGTTTCCCCATAAGTTTGAGTCCGAGGACCATGCAATACCTTGGTTCTGTCCAAAACTTATGTTTTCTTTTCGAAGTAGTTGGTTTCCCCATAGGTTTGAGTCTGAGGACCATGCAAGACCTTGGTTCTTTCCAAAACTTATGTTTTCTTTTTGAAGTAGTTGGTTTCCCCATAGATTTGAGTCCGAGGACCATGCAATACCTTGATTCTGTCCAAAACTTATGTTTTCTTTTTGAAGTAGTTGGTTTTCCGATAGGTTTGAGTCTGAGGACCATGCAAGACCTTGGTTCTGTTCAAAACTTATGTTTTCTTTTTGAAGTAGTTGGTTTCCCCATAGGTTTGAGTCCGAGGACCATGCAATACCTTGATTCTGTCCAAAACTTATGTTTTCTTTTTGAAGTAGTTGGTTTCCCCATAGGTTTGAATCCGATGACCAGGCAATACCTTAGTTCTGTCCAAAACTTATGTTTTCTTTTTGACGTAGTTGGTTTCCCCATAGGTTTGAGTCCGGGGACCACACAATACCTTGGTTCTGTCCAAAAATTATGTTTTCTTTTTGAAGTAGTTGGTTTCCCCATAAGTTTGAGTCCAAGGACCATGCAATACCTTGGTTCTGTCCAAAACTTATGTTTTCTTTTTGAAGTAGTTGGTTTCCCCATAGGTTTGAGTCTGAGGACCATGCAAGACCTTGGTTCTGTTCAAAACTTATGTTTTCTTTTTGAAGTAGTTGGTTTCCCCATAGGTTTGAGTCCGAGGACCATGCAATACCTTGGTTCTGTCCAAAACTTATGTTTTCTTTTTGAAGTAGTTGGTTTCCCCATAGGTCTGAGTCCGAGGACCATGCAAGACCTTGGTTCTGTCATCCAAAACTTATGTTTTCTTTTTGAAGTAGTTGGTTTCCCCATAGGTTTGAGTCCGAGGACCATGCAATACCTTGGTTCTGTCCAAAACTTATAGGAATTCGGTGAATCAGGCTACTGGACCCGCGAGGGTTAGCCCCTTGACAAACGTATAGGGCATATACTTAATGCTAGAAGCCCCTAGAACTGCCCGTGCCACTGGCACTTCGTAGTGTAGCCCTGAGGGTGAGCCGCGCGTAGCTTACACCACTGCCAAAATTCTCTCTTTTGAGGGACCCGTAGGAGCTTGATCCTACCATGACTAACCGTCGCTTGCACCAACGCACAAGCTTCCCACAGACGACGCCAATTGTAAGGACTGAAATCGTATTAGCCCCAAAATTGGAATGGGCTCAAATGTTGACGGCCCGCACAATAAATTTGTAGAGAGTGGGCTGAAAAGCTAGGCCTTAGCGGGCGGGCAATTGCTAGTCATGGCGATCAAGGTGGTTACACAGAGATGAACTGAGCTTATTGAATGATATTTTCTCTTTGGCGCAATTTGAGTGACTCCTGCTCTTAGGCTCCGGGGGGAGTCCCCCCTTCTTGGATTGCCCTTTCCTCCTTTTATACTAGCTTCTACCTTCCTGCGAATGTCCACGTGTAGGTTGAGATTCGCAGGATTGATACTTATCCCATCAGCCCATACCCAAAGTGGTTGGGAGTGGTTGTAAAGGCTGAAAAGTATAGCTTTGTCAGGTGCAGAGTACTTAATTGCAGTAATGACAGCCTTTCCTTTGTTCTTTGTCGTTTTAGTACCTTTCCTGTTCGGTGGAATGACCCGGGGTGTCATCATCAGGACCGAGTCACTCCCTTTGTCCTCGGCTATAGTTATGGCCGAGGAGGGTCCTTCCTCGGATCGGGCCTTGGGCCTAACGCGAACATTGATATGGGCTTCTCGGTCTTATTCCCCCCACAATTTCCTTCCTTACTGTTCAACTTGACGTGAGTATGTGACAAATAATTTATAATAATATTATTATTATTAGGTTTTAACTTGTGCTTTTACCAACATTCGGGTGGCCTAGTTGCTAAGATACCGAGCCATCAAGTCTCAGGACTTGGGTTCGAGCCTCAACAACTAACTGTGTGTTGGTGCTCCTTATATCCCATCTCCATCCCAAACGGTCCAAAAGTATAATAAGTGAGTATCTCACAGACCGGGAGTATGGGGTCTCGCCCGGGAGCGGGTAGGGTGCTACTATGGTCACGCCCAAGTAGGGAAGCCACACTGGTCGCCCCCCTCTACCCCTTTTTGTTTACCAAAAAAAAAAAAAAACTTGTGCTTTTGATTTTTATTTAGGAGAGTGAGGCAATGTAATCGTTTAAATTGACAAATAATGCAAAATTATACAATAATTAAAAACTAATTTGAATTCAAATTAAAATTTAATTATGCTTGACTTTGATATATATATATTTTAGAATCAACTTTGATATAAACTAAAACATATGATTTGTCGATTGAGCTGCCCAAACACATGCTAAAAATTAGTGTGATAATAAAGGAGGCATTTCCTATACTATGTCGCCAAATAAGGGATGCCAGAATGGGCTTATCTTTTTTTCTTTTGCAAGAAATGGGCAAGGCAATCACCATTGTTTTGTAAGAAAGGTATGTCCTATACTATGCAGTGCACTATGCTTTCTACCCCTTTTTGTTGACGGTAAGTTTTGAGAACCTAAATTGAGTACCATCATCAATTATTAAAAAGTAAACACATGACCATTGTTTTAACTTTTAAGTAACAGTGTATTCGAATGAACTTACTTTTATTTTTATTTATTTTAAAAAATAAGTTACACAAAAAATAGCCATACCTAAAAAAATATAGAATTTTTTTTAATAAAAAAATTGTACATTAGTGAAAAAACAGATCATAAACGGTCAAATCATGTTTTGTGGTCTGAAGAAACAGATCACAAGCGATTTAATTTGCAAGTCCTAAACCTGAATTTCCAAATCACTTTAACCAATAGAATTTCACTCAAAAAATTTGTAATAAAAAAAAATGAAAAAGAAAGGTTATTAATGGAGGAGTTAAGGCTAGCATTTATGAGTCATCACATGCATACCATTAATATCCCATCAATTTAAAAGCAAGCAGGGAATTTCTCACCTTCCCAAGAACCCTAGTGGTAATAACAACAACATTTCAAAATAGTATTTTAGAATACTTCTCTCTGTCTGTGTGTCAAGGAAGAGAAGCTAAGATGGCAATGAAAGCTTGGAGAAATCTAGGCGTGGTAGATACCATATATGAAGAAAAAGAATATGATTTCTCCTCTGCCTCCCCTTCTCTTTCCCCAACCATCTCTTCTCCTCCCACACCTCTGCATACTAGAGTAGCAGCATGGTAAAATGTTTTCCCTTCTTTTCCTGTTTATATATTTATTTGTTTTGGGTATATTATCATATCAATTTCAATGTTCCAGAAAATCTCAACTACTTGATATTTTAATGAATTATGTTAAATATTAGGTCTTTGGCAAGGAGGCAGAAGACAGACATCTTGATATGTGTTCATGGAAGGTATTTTCATCTGCACAAGGTTAGTTGATTCATCACTCTCTTATGTGTTGCTTGATCTACCATTCTTGTTGAATTGATATGGCTTATGAAGTTTTTATTTATTTTTTATTTTTTTATTTTTTATTATTATTTTAAGATGTTATTTTTAAAAGGGAGGGTGATCCTGGGTTATATTATCACTTTGAAAATGTAAATGAGACTAGACTAAGCTTGGGGATACTGAATATGGGTGACAACCGACAATGCATGAAGAAATGTTCAAAAAATTTTGAGTAAATATATAGTGAAGGTTATAAAAAATTAGTTCAACAAGTATATCAGTTTGATTTATTTCTTATTTGACAAAATGTACATGAGGTTTTGCCAGGATGAGCAAATTACATTTGGGATTGCAGAATGCAAATGGGTCATATCAATTTTTTTTTTTTTTTTAAAAATCCTCACTTGGCTTAAAAAAAAAAAAAGAAAAAAAAAAGAAGAAAAAAAAGGGGAGAATGTAGGGGTGTTTGGTCGTAGTAATTATCTTATCTTTTTTGTGGATTTGCCACTCCTATAGAACAAACACAAGAGATACTGCCTTGTTTGGTGGGCCATAAGAAATAAACAAATTTGTCTACAAGTGGAAGTGGGTAGGAAATATTTCTCTCAACAACGTAGAATTTTTTGGGCCCGTGCGCAGTAAATTACTCCTAAATTTTTTTTTTCATTGAAAATAGAAAAGAACTGAAGTTATTAAAAAAGAAAAAACTTTGTGAAAACATTAGACAAGGGCATACGTTACTTATGAATTATTACAAGATAATGAAGTGACATAAGAATGTCTTTAAAGATAGTAATCCGTTTTGCCATGAATTAAAAATTTAATGGCAAATGTGCTTTGATATAGAAGAAAGGTAACTGCTCATCAGAGGATTTTAGTGTAATTCACTTCTCTTGCACAAGACAATTAGACAAATGATAACAATGTACTTATTATGGAAATGATTTGTATCTAGTACACATTAGAATTTGGATAAATTTCAATGTGTTCAATGCATCGATACAGTGTAATATACATTAGGAGACGCTTATCTGAATTCTAATATATTTAATGTATTGATGCTCTAGACACAAACTTGTAACTCATTTTTTTATTTTATTTTTTATTGAACTTACATTTTAACCAAAATAACACAATGAAAGTAATTTTATTCACCTAAATTCAGTGTAAAAATAAAAAATAATAATTAACTGTTCCTAACGAGGGACTCTTGCAATTAATGTGAAGTGAAAACACAAAAAACAGTGTTCAGTGGTCACTTATCGTGTATTAATGTGTATCTCATTTTTGGTCCTAGGATGCCCTGACATCAAGAAGCTCATATTTAAAGCGGGAATTCGAAATAACGGAAATCTCGGAGTTGTCACTCTCTCCACCGTTGAACATAACGGCCGAAACGTTTTCTCTTGTAGCCGATTTCTGCTACGGGACCCACATCGTCATAACGCCGTTCAACGTCGCGGCGCTCAGAACGGCTGCAGAGTTACTAGAGATGACGGAGCTTAACGGCGAAGGCGAGGAGAACCTGTTGCAGATAACGGAAAACTATTTCTGTCGAATTATCACCGTTAACAGAGAGTACGCGTCCATAGTTTTCCGTTCGTGCCTGTCTCTGCTTCCCGAGGCCGAAACGACGGCGTATCTAGTGAGCAGATGCGTTGAAGCGTTGAGTTCGGTGGATGACGGTGACGGCAAAGTTGCTTGTTTTGATGACGTCATTGCAATGGCTCCCGAGGATTTTCAAATAGTCGCCGAGTCCATGCACCGTCGGTTAACGTCCCATGATGTTCTTTATAGGACCGTTGATCTTTATTTCAAGGTTAGTTATTGAAGCATCACTATTTTTTTTTTTTTTTGAGTAACTTTGTGGCTTAATTTAGATTAGACAATTAATTGGGATATAGACCTCTCTCCATTTCATTGATTTCGAAAACGAACGGACAGATTATTGTCCATTTAATATCAAGATTTAATTTTTATAAAATTAATAGGTGTGGTAATATATATATCTTTTAAAGTTATTTACTCTTCTTAAATTTTATTTTTTTTTTATGAATCATGATACTATATAGACTCTTTTATTAATGAAAACCAAGTAATGACTTTGAAATGAATATGATCCATTTCTTTTAATATGAAAATCCTGGTCCTAAATCAAAAGGAAAATTATCACCTTCTAGGATTTATAAGTGATAAAAAATATATATATTATATGCCTTCAAACTTCTTGAAATGATCATCCTTACTTGAAATGGTAGCCAAACAAAAAAAAATAGGGTGTATATTCCATATTCTTCAATGCGAAACAACTCAATGACTATATTGTACAATTTTTTTTTCCTTCAATTCATTTTACTATATTATGGGTATAAGTTGTTGAAAAATTGTATTTGAGTTTAAAACGAGGGTTTGTAACAAAAATTAAGAGAAATTATGGTTGTAAAATAGAGTTTTAAGTTTTAAAAATGTTTTTTTAAATCTCCCAAAATACCTAACTAAACGGACTCTATATATTAATTTGTAACCTTCTTTTCTTTGTTATGTAGTTGTATAATTTTGAATTCTTTCTTAATTATACACCAGGCATACAGTGGCAAGATAACGGAGGAGCAGAAAACCCATATATGTAGTTCTATTGATTGTAACAGCCTTTCACCTCAACTCCTCTTAGAGGCAGTACAAAACCCTACAATGCCATTAAGATTCATAGTTCGAGCCATGTTGGTGGAGCAGCTCAACACTCGTCGCTCCATTTTCACTGTCCCTGCAGAAGACAGCCAACCTCGCAGGCAACAAAGCAAAGACCCTGTAACCCTAGGCGCTATACTTCAACGTGAGGCAACTCTACACCAATCAGCTCATCTCAAAGCCGCAATGGATGCCACGAGCTCACGCATCCAAAGCCTAGAGAAAGAACTAAATGTCATGAAGAAGCTGTTGGATGAGTCTGAGAAACAGCAGAGAAGCATAATGGTGTCAGCTCGGTCTGCGAGTTTCCATAACTGTAGTTTAGAGAATAAGATAGAAAGAGGTGACATAGGATCGGCTTCTTCGGGGAGCTTCCGGTTTTATGCAAGAGGAGAACAATTAGAAGGAGGGTCTTCGTCCTTAGGGTTGGAGGGGTCGTGTACTAATGAGACTCCAAGAATAACAAAGAATATTCGACAGAGATTGATGAAGGGTTTAAAGAGTGCATTTCGAGTATCAAAATCACCCTCCAAGAATGGGGTTGAGAGCAAAAAATCAATCCGAATGGAGCAAAATTGAGTAGGAGACGAAGATGACAATGTGATTGTTATCATAAACAAGGAGAATTTGCTTTCACATTGAAATCTTGGCTCTGTAGTGTAGCTAACAACCCTCTTCTTTTTCTCCTTTGCAGTTTAATTTGAAATTTTTTTTACCAAGTAGAAGAAGGGATTCAAATTTAAGTTATTCTCAATGCTAGATAGTACCATTGTGCCTCGAGACCCATTATAGTTTAATTTGATTTAACGTGGAGGTAGAGACTTTTATGTTTTTTCTTTTGGAAATTTGAGAAAAGCTATAGGCCCATGGTAACCAATTCTGGGGCTTACCATGCTCAGCTTCCAATGTCACGCCTTTTGTCTTCTTTACTTGCTTTGTTTTCAGCCCATCTTCGCCATTGTATCTCATTGTGGTCACCCGGGGAAAAAAATTCTCCATTTAAAATTGATTCATTTTATAATTTAAATTAGATACTACAATCTAAAAATGTATATATTGTAACATAATTTAAAATTTTAATAATGTGACTTTGTACATAACCCTATTAATTAAATCCTAAAAATAAGATCTCAATAATTTTGTAAAAATGGTTTTTAAATTTCTTGAACTGTTGTGGTGCAGAGACATTGCGAACGCCAAAGTTGGAATAGTGATTGTGTGATGACCAAAAAGTCTAGGGCCGCATCTTTTGGCACACGTACACTTTAATTAGCAAATACGTGTAAAAGTGATGTAATATATTCAATTACTAGTTTTTTTTCGTTTTTTTTATAGGATTCAATTACTAGTTTATATGGAAGTAAGTTGTGTTAAAATGTGTGCCAAAAGATGCCTCTTATAAGCACTTGATTTAAATTACAATGAATATTATATATATATATATATATATATATATATATATATATATATATATATATATAAGGACACAAAAATTAGGTTGTCCAAACTCACTTAGAACAGTGAAGTTTGTGCAGCCCAACTAAGCCTAAATTAATAGATATTTGTAAGAGAGTGGATTAAAACAAAGGAGATGGGGGATTAGCCCGAGGACAATAACAAGGCAAGAATGACTGAAGATCAGAGTTTATGTATATATAAGGCTTATTACAAGCTTGCTTGAGGAGGCAATTCTTACACAAAATGGTACACTGTTCACTTTCTTTCTCTCAATGTTCTTGTTCTAATTTCTCTCCTTCGAGTATTCTTTTTGGATCCCTCTTTATCTAGAAGCTCCCTCTCTCTTATATACTCCCCAGCTTGTTGCATCCTGGCTTTTCATTTACCATCTTCTAGATTCTCCTTTGGACACTTGTCCTCTTAAACTTCAAGTGAAGATGGTAGAAGGAGTTGCTTAGCTGTGAATTCCACTGTTCAAGTCATTTCCTCATTAATACGGCTGATAAAGTTGTTGCCAGTCATTCAATATGGAGGAATTAGGTGAACTTTCACTGGAAGCTTCCTTCAACCACTCTGACCCTCAATCTAAACATTATTCCCTCCATTCGAACTTTTAGGAGGTATTTTATCTCTTCTCCTCCTATCCTCAGGCAAACCCTCTCCTTGGACTTCGAGTGCTCCTCTAGTGAGAGCTACGCTTTATTGCATCCTTCCTCGGTCCTTTGACGCCCACAATATATATATATATATATATATTTTTTGTTTTTTAAGTTGTGACTAAGATTGTAATAATTAAGGATCAATACATTTGGACTTTTAGAGCAATTGCATTAGTGTGTTCAAAATTATTAAAAAAAAAAAAAAGTTTTACACATTTTTGCTCAAAAATAACCCACATCAATGGGTTTATAACACTGTATGTATACAATATTGTCATAGTAACCGTGTATATTTACACGGTTATCGTAACTTTTTATCCGATTTCTTTAATATTTTTTTTTCTCTCATCTCTCACCCTTGTCAGACAACCTTTCGTCCCCTACACTCTCGTGATCTCTTCAATGTCTAGAAAAAAGAAAAGAACAGGAAGAAGAACAAGAAAGAAGACAAAGAAGACCACTGCAACCAACCAACCACCCACCCCACCACCACCACCACCCAAAACAAAACCAAACAAAAAATCTAAGGAAAAGCCCATTCGGAATCATCATTAGTTTCCTTAGACAAAAGCAAAATCACCACTGTTTGGAACCAACACCGGTTTTCTTAGCACTATTAGAGTCTTCTTGTTGCCTCTCGCCACATTTCCCAACCAATTCAAACACCTAGTGAATTCCACATAAACTTTAGATCAATAACAAGAAGTAAATTTAAAGAAGTATAACAGAAAGAGAGATCTGATTTTCAAGTGCTTATCTATGGAGGGTTGAGTAGAGGGATCTAATTTTCAGATTTGAGTCATGGAAGTTGATTGGAGAAATATGAGATTTTTCAGGTTTGAGAGAGAGAGCGTCTGTTCAGAAATGAGAGAGAGAGAGAGAGAGAGAGAGAGAGAGAGATCTAACGTGTGGGGGTAAGGAAAGAATAAAAGTAAAATAAAAAAAATTATTATTTAAAGGAAATAGAGTGTATAATAGATGATCTGATGTAGATATTTTTGTAAAATGATTGTTTAAAATAGAAAAAAATAAGCTTTTATTGTAAAATAGAAGGACTAATGTTATTGCTCTTATACCATCAAGAGGGCAAAGGATAATTAGACCTTGCTGATACTGAATAATTTTTCTTTACTCTCAATTTAGGGTCCGTTTGGATACAGCTTATTTTGCTGAAAACTGAAAACTGAAAACACTGTAGCAAAATAATTTTTAAATGTGTGAAAAATCACTGTTCACTTTTTTTTACTGTTCATATGTTTTGGTGCACTATTCATGCTTATGAACAGTACATCAAGAGCTGGTATTTAAAAAAAAAAAAAAACACAAACACAAACATGGAGCTTAAAACGTAAATCCAAACCCACACTTAAATGGGACAGTAATACAAGGAAATAGAATTCATAATAAAGATCACAAAATCATCCGCAATATATTCCAATTGATTCAAACAAGATTTGTGTATTGATGTGACAAGGTACCAAACTGGCACAAAATCATTTGAAGTGATGTGTTACTCTTACTTCATAAAAGCAGTGCTAAATGTAATCATTATCGATTGATAAATAAACGTCTCTTTTTAATATGCAAGGCTAATTTATTTTTGCATTCTTTGTACAGTAACAAATATTGCGTAGTGTGACTCTCGTGTTACACCTTTTTTTTTTTTTTTTTTTTTGAGAATCTCTCGTGTTACACCTGACATATAAATAATTGTTTCAGAAAAAAAGAAAAAGACATAAAGACATAACTAATCGTTTGATGGTTTTGTCCTATAGTTGTTATAAAATTATTTCTAAAAAGAACTCGAATATAAAAACTTTTACGAATACCGACTCCAAGCCCACCCTAAAAAATTATTGATATTGAACGTTTAATTAAAATAGGTTTTCCTTTCTCAAAAAAAAAAAAAAAAAAAATTTTAAAATAGGTTTCTAAGAGTCTGGAGTTTAATTGATTGGCATCTTTGTGTTTCTAATAGAAGGGATAATTAACCACCGTACACACTTGGTGTGATGGTCACTCTACAAGTATAAATACTTGTGAGGTGTGGGGGTAAGGGTCGAGATTCAAGTCTCTAGGAAGGAGCTTCACACACATATAAACTTATATAAGACTAGAGTAGAAATTCTATCTTGTAAAAAAAAAAAAAAAAAAACAGAAGGGATAATTACACTTTACCACCTTAAACTATATATACCTCAAATTACACTTTGCAACTTAAATTTGTAGAATACACGGTTAACACTCTAAGTTACAATCAGTGTTACAATTTGCATCCTACCATTAATTTTGCCATTATCTTAGATGAAAAACCAAAGTATAGGGTGCAAAG
This sequence comes from Quercus tomentella, assembly GCA_028535165.1. Classification (NCBI taxonomy): domain Eukaryota; kingdom Viridiplantae; phylum Streptophyta; class Magnoliopsida; order Fagales; family Fagaceae; genus Quercus; species Quercus tomentella. The sequence continues at coordinate 14,412,794 of JAPQVY010000001.1, forward strand.
TGTAATTAGAAGTAGGGTTGTGTTAACAAGCATCGCGAGGTGCCCATTAACAACTTTTTTAAAATTTTCCTAACAATTTTTTTTGTCTTTTTTACAGCTTTATCTCATTTTTTTAGCTTTATAAGTACTGTAGGGATGCTAGGCCCAATAATATATATTGGGTTGGGGGCTCGGTTCGAGGATGTCTAGTAATCTGAGGATGGTTAAACGCTGTCATGGAAGTCCGCATTAGTGAATGAAGAAAGGGGGTTTGGTCATAAGAGTACAAAAAGGTGGTCCGAGGAGCACAGCAGAGGTCCGAAAGTGTGGTCTGTCATCCAGGGAAACATTCCAGGAAGTTCTATTGATAAGAATACATATCATAAAGGTACAGGACAAAGGGGAATTATGAAATATCTAAGAGAAAGCTGTTACTACCGTATTGAATGCTCTGTAGCTAACTCTTTGGCTGCAGTAATGAGGAAGTGATACCTGAACAGTGATTTTTAGCTTTACAACTACTCCCAAAGATTTCAGGAAGGTGCTGATGGGACAAGGATCACACTAGTAACCTGGTCTACACGTGGAGGGTGAAGATGAAATGAGAAGAGAGTATAAAAGAGAAAGAACACCCTGAGGGAAGGGAATCAGAATGAAGAAAGAAAAACACTGTAAGAACAAGAATTAGACTTGTAACCATATTAAAAAGAAGTATATTCTAGAACCGATCTTCTCGAATTAGGCTGAAGATGTTTCTCTTTGAATTAAACTATTTTATCTTTGTTTTCTTGTCATCTGGGCCAACTATAATTGCTGCATGATTAATTAGAGCCTAGTTTTCAAACTCATTTTCTACAAATTCATTATATTAGGCTCTTTAGGCCTAAATCCTTTAACTCTTTGGGTTGAGGAACCGAATCTTGCCCTTACAAGTACCGCTTGACGTCTTTTTTGACGTTTTTTTTTCTTCTTCTTTTTTGGGTCTTTTTTGCACCTTAACAAGAACTAGTTGGTGCTTATTAACATTTCCCTTGGAAGTATAGTTTATGGTAGTAAAATATAATTTCTCATTTGTTTTTAAGGGTTTGAGAAGAAGGGCAATTGGATTTTTTCATGTAATGTCATCTAAGATAATGACAGAATTAATAGTGGAGTGCAAAGTGTAACATGAATTATAATTTAGGGCGCTAACCGTATATTATGAAATTTTAAGGTGCAAAGTGTAATTTCCTCCGAACAAAAATATTTAGGTATAAATCTCCTCCCCTATTATAACTATTGCAATATAAAAAATATAAAATGAGACATAGCATAGGCTAGACAAGATGGCTTTGAGATGCTGTAGGTAGTAGCAAGTTGTATTGACCTTTGTGGTGCATGGCATGCATTAGTTGGTGGCTTGAAGGCTTAGTGGAGGCACAATGTTGATGGTGGTTTGTAACCTTGGCATGCCACGTTGCAGGTTGAGAAACGAGTTGAATGTGGTGGTTTGTATCCTTGGATTATTATTATTATTATTATTTTTTTAATTCCATATTTGGATTTTTGAGTAGCGATAGTAGTTTGTGTAGCTGTGCTTACATTTGATGGGTGTTGAGAAATATGAGATTTAAATATATATATATATATATATATATAAATAAACACTGAAAAATGATTTTTATAGCATTTTTAGGTATGCAACCAAACACAATAAAATAAAAACGATTTATTAAGCAAAAAATATTTTCTATTTAAAAACATTTTATTGTGATACAAACAAAGCGCTAGCCGCTAGGCTTAGGGGTGTGCAACCAACCTGTTGATTTGCCAAAACCGACCCAACCTAATAGGTTGGGTCGGTTTTTAGGGATTTTTGGGTTGGGTTGCCAATTTTCTTTTTTGCACTGGTTGGGTTGGGTTCAGGTAAGGAGATTCGCAAATCTACCTAAACTAACGATACCCACTTATATTTAATATATATTTAAAACATAAATTCTATTTTTTGTAATTACTTTTTACCCCTCTTCTTGATATAAAATAGAAACTCTAACCTATTTCAACTCTCAATCACTCACTTCGCTCTTTCCCTATTTAGAATTTTCATAAGATGGCAGGGGCAAAAACATTTGTGATACTACTAATATTCTATTTTGTTTTTCAATTGAGTTGAGATACAAGTATTTGATATCTCACTATTTAAATGTATTTTGATTTGATTATTTGTGTTGGTTTGATAATTTGTGTATGTTGCTATGCTTAGAATTTTTGGAAGATGGCAGGGCACTTGTTAAACTGCTAGTTATTGCTATTCTAATGCTCAAAGTTTTTTTCTTTTAATAACAAAAAAAGTTGTCTAACTCAACATGCATGGGTTGAGTTAGACCTCGGTGATTAGTTAGATTGGGTTGAGTTGTTCTCAACTTGATAGGTTCAATTGAAAAAACTTTTTAAGCCTATGCATACTCCTAACTAGGCTTATAGCAACCAACCCATGCACCTAACTCATGGATTGAGATCTAGTGGTACAATTTCCAGGGTATTGCATTTGCACTAGGTGCAATTACCCATTTTCTCTCTCACAATTTCTTTGATTTTATTTACCAATTCACTTTGAATGTTTGAGATTGAAAAAGATACTTTTTTTTTCAACTTTCCGCATATGTTACAATACGTACCCGATCTTAATCCCTACCTCAACATCAGGGCCTCCCCTACCAGACCCACCCCAGTCTAGTCACCTAGCAAGTGTTAGAGCATTCTCATCAACAATTGTAAAAATTTTAGCATTTACAATTTCAAAACACTACTTTTACAATTTTAACACCTCATTTTACAATATACCAAACATCAAACATTCTATTTTTTTTACAACTTCATTTAAATATTCTTTCTTTAATATTTTTATTCATTTTTTTTTTATTATTTCTCACTCTCCCTCTGTCTCTCTCTCTCCCATTGTCCCTCCATCTTTCTCAACCCACGGCACAACCCACACCCACGGCTAGCCACTGCCAACCACCATCACAGCCCAGCCTCACCCCAATACCAACAGCCACAACAGCCACCACAAAACCCATCAACACCCATCCCCAACTTAACCCAACCAAACCCATGACCCATCACCATCCACGGCCAAAACCTCATCACCAAAACCACACCCACAGTCAAACACCACCGCCCACAACCTCAACCCCCAACCCCCAACCACCAAAATCACAAACAAAAACAAACCCAAAATCAAATCACAAACCTAAACCCAAAACCAAACCATAAAACTCATACCCACCCACCATCAACCACCACCGGTCCATCGCAAAAAACCATCAAACAAATACCCACTACCATCGGCCCACCACAAACCATACCCATCCAAAACCAAATCACAAACCCACCACCCAAAACCAAATCACAAACCCACCAAAATATGCCCAAATTGGAACCCAAGGCATGAGATAACCCAAAACGCCAAATCCATAACCCACACAACCACTGCCGAATCTACCATCAAATCACAAACTAAAAAAAAGAAAAGAAAAGAAAAAGAAACCACTGCGATAGAGATTGGCTTGGCTTGATGCTCCGGCTTGGGTTTTGTCGAAGAGGGAGGCAGAGACGGAGAGAGAGAGAGAGAGAGAGAGAGAGAGAGCACAGAAATGGTTGGAGGCTCAGAGCAAGAATGAGAGACAGGGAAGAAAGACAAGAAAATGAGAAAGACAGAAAAAAATAAGAAGAAAAGAAAGCAGGCCCCACATGAATAAAAAAAAAAAAATATAAGTGTAGGGGTAGGTTTTGGCTCCCAAGCCCAAAAGATGAATGGGTTAAGGCCCAAAGAGCCTCACACAATGAATTTGTAGAGAGTGGGCTTAAAAGTTAGGCTTAAATGGATCAGGCAATGCGCACAGTGGATTAATGATACTAAGAAAGCAAAGAAAGACAAGTTCTAAGCAAGGAAAACCTTCCTCGGCGAAGTCCGAGGAGAATATTCTTGAATATAGTTCTTTTGGACTTGGATACAATTTTGGTTTTTGTTGCTACAGTGTATTCTCTACAGATTTTTCAAATCCCTATCCCTCAGGGGCTTCTTTCTCTTTTATACTCTCCTCCCTCTTTCATCTCCACCCTCCACGTGTAGGTCAGGTGACTGGCCTTGATCCTTATCTCATCAACACCTTCCTGAAGTCTTTGGGGGTAGCTTACAACTAAAATTCACTGTTCAGGTATCACTTTCACATTAATGCGGCCAGAGAGTTAGCTGCAGAGCATTCAATGTGGTGATAACAGCTTTCTTTTAGATATTTCTTAGCTTCCTTTTGTCCTATGCTCCCACAATGTTTATCTTTATCAATAGAATACTCCGGAGTGTTCTTCTTAATGGCTGACCACACCTTCTGACATTTCCTTTACTTAGCCAAGGAGGCATTCCTCCTCGAACTACCTTCCCACACTCTTACAGACATAATCTTCTCGTAACCCACTGACCCTTACACCTCCACTGATGTTTCCTTATCCTTGGACTGCTAAGCGTCCTCAAACAAGGCCCACGATCCAACACACATTTCTGGGCCTTCTACCCCTACAATAAGTTTTACAATTTGTGAACAGTGCTGTCTCAAATTTGAGATTGCACTGTTCATCAATGCCAAATATTATGGCATTTAAAACACTTGATGAAAGTGGATTTTTAGAGTTTGGTGTGTCAAATGCCAAATATTTGACATTTGATACACTTGATAGGAATGCTCTTAAGAGACCACACCTAACCAGCACATGTTTAAACTCAGAGGCAAAAATGCAAAACTGACCCTCTAACTTTCACATTTTTTTCATTTCAGTCCTCTAACTTTCAATTTTGTTAATTTAGTCCTCTAACTTTCAATTTTTGTCAATACAGGACTCCGTTACAACTCAGTTAGTGGCTGCCATTAGAACTCCTGAAACGACGCCGTTTTGCATGTTTTTTTTTTTAAAAAAAAAAATTCAAAATTAAAAGAAAATAAGAAAAATTTGAAAATAAAATAAAATAAAATAAAATAAAACATTAAGGGGGATGAAGTCATCGTTCCCCTTCCCCTGAAATCAAAACAAAGAATAAAATAAAGAAAAAACCATTCAGAGAGAGAGAGAAAGAGTTTTCTAGAGAGAGAAAAAGAGAGACGATGTACATTCTAGAGAGAGAAAGTTGGAGAAAGTGAGCAAAAAAAAAAAAAATGTACCAGAAGTTGAATGATAGGTATTGCCTCGCTCCAGACCTTGTGAAATCCTCCTCACCGCTACAAATGAACCTCCTCTATCATCCATATTTACAGCCAATGCCACTACATAGTGACTTTCTTCTTCATCACCAACAAAACCCTAGCCAATCCTCTTCCTCACCAATCCGAAACCGAACTCCAATCCAAAATCCAAATCCTCTCTCTCTCTCTCTCTCTCTCTCTCTCTCTTTCACTCAACCAAAAAAAAAATCCAAACACTGCTACAACGAAAAACCACGAGCAGTTCGAACGGTATAGAATAATGCGATTCGAAAAACGACCCGAAAATCGCAGATTCTGATGAGCAAGAACGAGAAATTCTACTAACTTCGGCGGGATTTCAGCGAAACGAAGCGAGAAATGGATCGAAGTGGAGCTGAGGCTGAAAAACGGTGCCGTTTTGATTTTAGGGGAAGGGCGTTCCCCTTAATGTTTTTTTTTTTTTTTTAGATTTTTCTTATTTTCTTTTAGTTCCGAATTAAAAAAAAAATGTAAAACGGCTTCATTTCAGGAGTTCTAACGGCAGCCATTAACTAAATTGTAACGGAGTCCTGCATTGATAAAAATTGAAAGTTAGAAGACTGAATTGACAAAACTGAAAGTTAGAAAACTGAAATGAAAAAATGTGAAAAATAAAGGGTCAATTTTACATTTTTGCCAAACACAATTTTCCAAAGTGATATTTTTTAGTGCTAGCAAAACTGCAGAAGTGCACTCACTTAGAAGCGCGTGGAAATAGCAAAAGAAAATAATAAACCATTCTTTGATTTCTTTCTTTAACCGAAGAAAAAAAAAAAAAACTTTTCCACACTCTGTAGAAGCGCGTGGGAATGACAACACTCCCCAAAATTAACCATGTATGTAGTAGACATATTGAGTATTGAAAAAAGTGACTGCATCTAAATGGAGACGGCTATCGAGAGTTGACTATTTCATAATTCGTTGTCACAATTTTAATGCAATTTTAAGCGTGGGTGATTGTTTATCACTTACCTATATATTTTTTACTTTTTCTTCGGTGTTTGTCCTTCACTTACCCATATATTTTTTACTTTTATCACTTACCCATATATTTTTTACTTTTTCTTCGCTCTTTGTCCTTGTTAAATTTGTGGTAAAGAAGTTGGTTAATAAATTATTGTATTAGATTTTTTTTTAGGGTCCAATTAATGTATACTGTTTTAAATCCTTTTTTATTGAAAGTTTAAAAAATACTATATTAGTATAACCCTTTGTTTAATGGAAATTAAGGGCCATCACAATGCCGAATGCCACCCAATAACAGCAAAGCTCTCCCACTTTCTCTCTCTCTCTCTCTCTCTCTCTCTCAACACACTATATAAATAAACGCCACCTCCACCTCCACCTTATAAATCCATTAGACCAACAACAACACATCGAAGTAGATCCTCTTTATCTATTTCCTTAACCAACCACCCTCTCAAACACACACACACACACCACGTTCCGTTTCTCGAAATTCCAACACTCCAATTTAAAAAAAAAAAAAAAAAACCAACATGTATTTTGTTTACTACAACTGAAACAGTTACGAAACCTCTGCATCTCTGCCGTCAACTCCGCTGCTTCGCACTCCGCTAATTTAAACAAAGTTCCCATCGAAACATCGCTTCATTTGGTTTGGTTTTGTCCTAATTTGAAAAATGACCGCGATACGAGGAGCGGGGCCGTTGGTTTTTGGTTCTTCTTCTCCGGACAGTGATGAAATTGGACCGTTTTCGTCGAGGCGGTTTGCGAAGCTAGGGTTCGTGAGCCTCAATGGTACTAATGTGATTGGGTCGGATTACAGTGGAAAAACCGTAGGGCTTAATGTGAATGTGAGAGTGAGATCGAGCTTTCTCAAGCCAATTAAAGCCATGGAAGACTCTATCGCCGCCTCATTTACCAATACCAATGATTGTGCTGCTGCCATTTCTTCTGGTACTTCTTCTCTCTTTGATTTCACCTACAACTTTCTTTCTGCTTTATTGAAGCTAAAGCTGTAATTATTCATAGCTAACCGAGTCACCGACCTTTTTGTTTGTTATAAAAATATTAAAAAAAAAATAATAATAATTTACTCGAGCTCAATGATATGCAGGTCTGTCTGGCTGGCTTCCATTGTTACATTATAAATTATAATGTAACAATGTGTGGTGTGGCCGTGTGGGTGTGGCTCACTGCTGCGCCTCCTATCATTTTATTTTCTTTTCTTTTTGGCATAATCATTGCTAAGTGTTGCTTTTAGTTTATTTTTACCTCCAATGCAAAACAGTAGTCCTTAATTTTTTTTTTTTTGAATTCTCCATTTTGACTTTGCTTGTGTTTTTAGTTACTAAAAATGTGGTCTAGGAATGTACTACATGGTAGATTCCCATAAATAAAAAGATACTACTTAGTACTTTTTGTTTTGGATAAAGTTACTGTTACTGTTTAGACTTGAATATAAATTTTTTATGTCACTTTTTGTATTTCACTTTATATTTCACCAATTACAATTTATCATTTTTTTTTTTCATTTATAAATTTTGACTATTTTATAAAGAAAGTTAGACAAATACATGTCAAATTGTGTGATTGGTGAAACATAAAGTAGAATACAAACAGTGATACAGAGGGTTGTATTCACTTAGACTTGGGTTGAGTGCTCCAGTGCTCTAAACTAAACACGATAGGTTGCTGATAACATTTAACTCGAAGCTTGGCAAGGTAGACTGGTAGTTTAAGAGCACCTGGTGGAGAATAAATAGTACTATCTTGCAAAGTTAATACTAATAAGATACGATTATTCTTTTTTTTTTTCTTTTTTTAATTATATAATAGTATCTTATTAGTTTGCCTTTGCATTCTTGATAAATAAACACCTTTGACTTGCTCTCCCTGTCTAGAGATTGCTGCACCATTACACCTCTCATATCCTAAACTTTACGAGCAATAACAGCGTCTGAGGTGATTCTTAGGAGATGGGAGATTCAAGAAACTCAACAATCTGTGAGTGGGAACGAACAATGGTTAATTAATCATTTTGTTTTCTATGTCTTACTGGGAATTTTAGTCAATTTCATTGCTTTTTTACTGTTACATTAGACTTTAGACATTCAAAAATCTTGATGAACACATGAATTTTATCTTTGTTCTTCGTGTTGAACATAGTGGCAGGATCATAATTAATCAGGCATATATTCTTTTCTTTTCTTTTCATTTTCTCGCGCGGATCAAATTAGAGTGTTCTAATTTCAACCGATTACCTAACTAGGTGAAAATCTCCACCAAATGTCAACTGTAAGGAAGTCGACAAACATCGCGTGGCATAAGAGTTCAGTGGAGAAATTTGATAGGCAAGAGTTACTTCAGCAAAGAGGATGTGTCATCTGGATAACCGGTCTTAGTGGTTCAGGTTTGTTAATGTAAAATTGCCTTTTGCTGTATGAATTGGTAAATGGTGTCTGTGCTGGCTACTTTTGATGACATATATAATGTCTTTTTAAAATCTTAGATTTCAAGTGGATACATTCTGTGGTTCATATGCACACAATAAAGTTTTAGGCATCTTATCAAGTATCTGTTTAATTGCTAATGTCAATTTATTTCCTTTTCATAGATCTGGTATTTATAAATCTTGCACTATTTTATATTGCCTTTTTTTTTGTGTGTGGACTTCGTGATGTTAAAGTTGTGTGTTTGCAGAGCATTATCTTGCTGATTCAGTATCAAGTATGAGTTTGACCTAACTTAATGTTACCCTGTTCATGCTTAATTGGTTTTTATAAGGCTGAACTATTGCTTGTTTTTTATAAGAACATTTGTAAAAGTTGCTTTATTCTTTGTCATACCTCACTGTGCTTTTGTTATATGTTTGCGAACCTTTTCATTTAAGTATTAATTTGATAAGTATCTTAAGGAATTATTTTAATTTCACTGCAAGACGAGGTAAAGCCTTGTAGACAGAGCCTTGCAAAAGCATTAACCTTTAATTTGAATTCCAAGTGTGATAGCTGAATTGCTTGTGAGCAGCTCTTTTCATTAATACCCCTAGTGATATAAAGTGAAAATTGATAAATATTACTACTTTCTTCTTCAGGTATCTAGAAAATATGAACAATTGAGTACTTTGAAGGCCTTTGCTAACTTAGTTATCCTGTTTGAGTTGAATCAAATAGATCACTTTGATGCAATCTTTCTAATAATCCATGAAAGTTTGAATTAAATTGTCTATCATCATCAGAACTAGGCATAGTTCTGATTTATATGAGTTTTGACATAATTAACAACCATTGATGCCACTTTCTTATACTCTGGAGTTAGGATCCTTTCCTTCCTTTTTGCTACTCTGTAATTTATATTGTCACTCTTCTCACTCACTCTCTCATATCATTGAATCTAATTTAAGGAAAAAGCACTTTGGCATGTGCTTTGAGTCGAGGATTGCATTCGAGAGGAAAGCTCACCTACATTCTTGATGGTGACAATGTTCGACATGGTTTGAACAGTGACCTTAGTTTTAAAGTAGAAGATCGTGCAGAAAACATACGAAGGATTGGTGAGGGTTTTTTTTTCTAAGAAATTTTTTTTTTCTCGAGTCTTTTTCCTTTTATGAAGTTTGTCCCTTAATTCATGTCAATTGCATTTCTAATGATCTTAAAACTCCATACTTTTCCTGATTTTAGGTGAGGTAGCAAAGCTCTTTGCAGATGCTGGCATCATTTGCATTGCTAGTTTGATATCTCCCTACAGGAAGGATAGAGATGCCTGCCGTGCATTATTGCCAGAAGGAGATTTCATTGAGGTATGTGGTTCTCATATGGGCAATTTGAATTATGAGACATTGAGACATAGGTTTGAAATGTTATTACCACCAGGATGAAGCATAGGAACCAAGCAGAAATGTTCTTGGTACCAGTGATGAACTGAGAATGCTATCATTTTATAGGTTTTTCTTGATGTGCCACTACAAGTGTGTGAGGCAAGGGACCCAAAGGGACTTTACAAGCTTGCACGATGTGGAAAGATCAAAGGTATCTTGTAATAAGAATGGTATCCAAATATTTGCTGCTTCCCTTCCCCATCTTTTTTAATCAATCTAATCTTTTAGTAAGGGTTTCTAAATTTTAATATTGATGAGACATGATATCTATCTCATATTGGCTCCATTGCTAAGTTTAGCCTGTGAAATGTTTCCTCACACCCCCCTCCCTGTTCCCCGAAATGGTCACACTCTCTGAAATTAATGATGTGAAATGCAAATTCATAACTTTTTTCATGTCATTGTTTTTTTCCTTGTCATTTTTATTCTGGTAATATGAAACCCATATTCTAAGTCTTAACACATTTCTAGCTACGACAGTTATCTACCTATATGAGCTATTATAGGATTAATTATGCTTGTACTTATTTTTTTCTGTTTAATTGGATGTGGTGTTTTTACTTCTGTGTTTAAAATTGGTGGTGAAATATTTATTTGGCATTTTGCAGGTTTTACAGGAATCGATGATCCATATGAGCCACCATTAAATTGTGAGGTGAGTGTACTTGTAAATGGAGATATATCATACATGAATGTTTTACAGGCTTGAATGTGCACAAATATGCACATGCACTTGAAAAAACTTGAATTTGCTACCAAAATTATAGAAATTAAGTATATGAGAAACCAATTGAGCACATTTTATTTGTTGGGATTTATGGGGTTAGGGTTAGGGATCTAGCATTGGTTGGGGAAAAAAAAAGCTCCAACTTGGGTAGCCAATTTTTTAAGTAGCTGAATGATCAAAGGAAAATGTATCAAGGTGGAAGTGTCTGGTCATGGCTGGAGCCCTTCATTTTACTAGTTAGAATTTCCATCTGATGGTGTGCTTAGCATTAGTATTTAAATATTTAATCAGCCTTTGTTTCATTGAACCTTTTCCTTTCCTGACATTTCATGCCCTTCTTTTTTTCAGATAGTATTACAACAAAAGGGAGGAGACTGTGTGTCCCCAAGCGATATGGCTGAAACAGTTATATCTTGCTTGGAGGAGAAAGGCTACCTGCAGGCTTAATATGAAGGAAGCATCAATTCCTGTTTGCTGATGCTTCTTTTCATGTGTAACATAGTTTGATGCAGACTATATAAGTGCTCCTTTCCCACGATTAGGAAACAGCTCGTTTCCTTTGTCTATTCTCAAATAAGGTTCCTATTTGAGATTGATTAATCAATCGATTAATTGATGTCATTAATCTGTTGTTATTTCCACGATTAGGAAACAGCTCGTTTCCTTTGTCTAATCTCAAATAAGGTTCCTATTCGAGATTAACTAATCAATCGATTAATTGATGTCATTAGTCTGTTGTCATTTCTTTTGAAAGCCCCACTTTGTCAATTTGTGCACGATGGCTTTCATGATTTAGATAGTAATAAATTAGATGGAACTGCAGGGAAAGGACCCGGTGTATATGATGTATCAGTTGGTAACAGGATTTTGTTGTAAAATAGTAGGGTTTTTTAAGACTTGCGATTAATGCTTGCAATCATAGTAAGCATTGATCGATTGATTTGTGTTGATTATGCAAGTGTATATAGCTGTTTCTGGATACCCCTAGAGCTTTGATATTAATTAGCTAAAACGTATAAACATAGCATCAAATTGCCGCTAGCAGAACAGTATTTGTGTGACTGATGAAATTTCCGCAAAGTATGAGTTGAAATCAAGTGCATAAAGTTATCACTGAAAGTGAGAACTCTGCATATTCGGATGTATTTGTAGTTTGTAATTTGTAAATGCAATTTTAGCTGTAGTTGGTACAAACTAAATGTTACATCTACAATCTGTTTGATAGGGTAACGCCAGAGACCACCTCTAGAGGAAGAAGAAGAGGAAACAGACTAACAGTCAAAGGATGGGGCATACCCAATGTATCATTATTCATTACTCCTGTATGCCTTCTAGACTTCTAGTTACAACGAATTTTTCCTTCTTGAATAAATATTAAATTTGGCCAAAAAAAAAAACAAATGGATGGGAAGGGAATGGGATCTTGAATGGTTGTTATGGGAGTCGCATTGGCACTTAAAACTCAACTAAAATTAAAGAAAAACAATCTAGTATTGGCAACTCAATGGCTGGGTTGTGAAAGTCAATAATGCTAATAATAAGCCTAATAATTACACTACAATGTAACGTCATTAGCTCAGTTTTAATCAATACTATTTAACTTGTTTTAAAGTAGCCTGACTGTTAAAGGCAATAAATACCATATGTTCACATTTTCATAACGATTTTATTCCAAAAAAAGAAAAGAAAAGAAAGACAAATATAGCCATTGTTGAAAAAGAAAGAAAGAAAGAAAGAAAAAAAGCACAAAAGAGAAGCATATTTAATTAAAGAATGAGAAATTAAAGGAAGGCAAGACCCATTCCTCGCTGTTGTTGATGTCTATGAATGGACAAAAAGCAGACCATGAGTGACATGGTCATGGACACCGCAACAGATCTGACAGCCTCAAAAGTTGTAGAGAACCGACGCTCCTGCAAACCCCAAAGTGTCCTAACAAAAAGTCCTAGCCCATCCACCACCATTGCTACCACATGAGCCATCTCCCTTCCAAAACTAGAGCGCACACACAAGAAAAAAGAAGAAGAAAAAACACCCAGTAATCAAAGATTTGTGTAAATCAAACCTGAAGAACAATGTTTAGCTCAGAAAGTTATCCTTATCCAAAACTCAGAGGCTCTCTTTCTGCAGTGATTGCATCGAAGGCTAAAGATAGAGATAGAGTGGGGGAGGTGGGTGAGGAGGAGTGAGGAGTGAGAGAGTGGGGGCTCCTCTTTGGGTTTAGATTTGTTTAGACAAAGGCATAGGTGAGTTATTAGAGCTTTGATTTTCCAAGTAGAAGATAAAAGAGACCGTTGCTTCCACGTTGCTTCCCACTCCTCATTGTCTTTCCTTAAAAATGTTTCACTCGGTTTTTAAAGATCCATTCAGCTTTTTACTTGGAAAGGAGTTGTTTCATTAGCTGACTCACCCAGGTGGAAAATATCACGAACAGTAGCAGCTACAGAAATTTTGTCCGAAAGGGAAAGTTCATATAGGTACGTTTGGATTGAATTTATTGTTGCTGAAACTGAAAACTAAAAATACTGTAGTAAAATAATTTTTAAATGTGTAAATAATGTCGTGGGACCTATTTTTAATATTTTTTAATGTATAAACAGTATTGCTACAGTGATAAACAGTGACGAAACAGTATATAAACAGTAAAAATTGTCTCTGAACAGTAAAATCAGTCTCTCCTTACACGCGTGAAAGCGAAGAAAAAAAAAAAAAAAAAAAAAAAAAAAAAAAAAGGGAAAAACGTGGACGCAGGATTCAGCAAACGCTGAATCCAAACCCACGCATATTAACAATAATAAAAAAAAAACGTAAATAAATAAAATTTATAATTATCTATACGAGTTTTTATATTTTGAAATCGTTGCATAATAGTTTCGTTATCAATATTACAAGTTACATCACTTTCAATATATACAATTAAGTAATCATTCATCCACTACTAAATATAGAACAAATTATATAATAAAATTTAATTTTATTGACATACAAAAAATTTAGGATGTTCCCAAATTTTTTTTAAAGGTAAACAAATAAATTTTTTTAAATTATTATATAAAAAAAAAAAAATCAGGTAAGGATGGTTCTGGGACCAGGACTGGCGCCGCCCCTGATCACGAAAGTTGCTTTAAAGGCTACTGTACATAAAAAATACCCCATTTGTTTGTCGTTTCCAAATCACCGAACGTGTTGTCACTTGTCACTAAAGCCCCATTGGATGAACACTGCCCATTTTGTTTTTTGGGTTAAAGGGATAATATATAAAAACTAAGAAGCCAAAGTAGGTAGGTTCGTGGCTGTAAGCCTACAATAGTTAATCCCATTTACATCAGAGCAGATTAGATCAGTAACAAAGGATGGGAGAGCATCAAAGACACAGAATTCTACGTCAAGATTACATCCATTCTTTTTTAGAGCATCAGCACAATAATTAGCTTCCCGAAACACATACTTCACCGTGGAACACTGCCCATTTTTGGTATTGTCGAAATGCAATGCATTAAAAACATAGGTATTATAAAATTAAAAAAGGTAATGGTTTTATTTTTTTTTATACAATATTAGAAATGAGAGAGGCATGATCTTATAGAACCCCTTTGATTTGTTAAAAAATATTTAACAATAAAAGGCAGACATTGCAAATACTCCACTAGTAGTCTCCTTTCTTGATCTCTATCCTTTTTAATCAAAGGAAAAATGTTTAGTTCCAACCTTCAACTCATTATTGTGACAACTGAAAACACTATTAATAATTTAATACATAATTGACTATCATAGTTGTTTCTAAAAAAAAAAAAAAAAAAAAACTTTGATAGTTTTAAAAATTGTCATATAGTAGTAGGTTAGAAGATTTCTCCAAAATAGGTTAGAAACTAATCTTTATTGTTTTTTTTTTTCTTGCGAGGTGCTACATCTACAACATTTTTATAATATTTTCACAACAAATTATAAGTGGTAAGTTGTTATTAGTTTTAATTTGAATTCTCAACTTAAATTACTTTTTTACCCATCCATAACAACCAATAACAACTTGCCACTTATAATTTGTTGTGAAAATATTGTGAATATAACATTTTTCTTTTTCTGTTCTTTCCTAATGATACACTCATACACAATTAGTACCTCAATATTAAAAAAAAAGATAAACAAAACATATTTAAGGAGTCGGACATTCCCTTTTGAAACAGATATCTGGTAGCCTGTCGGCATGTTAAAAGTGGGAAGTAAAACATGGCTTTTTGTTTAGTCGGTCACATTTTCAGGCAAGCTAACATAAATAAAAGGTTTGGATTTTGAACAATGAATTTCCTTAATGGTGCATCAAAAATATGCCAAGAGTAAAGCTTAAGCATACCAACGACTCTATAGTCTATTGGTATTTAATACCTTTTGCCAAGAGTAAAGCTTATACCATGTTTGGATGTGGGATTTTGAAATAAATTTTTACTCTAATAAGTTGTAATTTGAGTTTTAATGTTGATTTCCCAGATTTACTTATCAAAAAAAAATGTTGATTTCCCAGATTTGGGTTAAAGAAAGGAGTCATTTCTAAAATTCCATAAAATTTTGAAATTGGAATATTCAAATATCCATGTTTCAAGTTCAATTTCCATAAGGAAGGTGTCATGATAAAAATTCTAACAATATTACCATCCTACATAACCCAAAACTATTTTCCATATTTCAACATCACCATTGTTGCAGTGCTGTTGCTGCCACTACAACCATTGTCAACAGCACCGCCACCACCAGCATCAATAGCACCACCACTGCTATCACCATGACTTGCCATTACCACTATTGCCATGACTATGCCACCACCACCACCACCAAGATAATCCACCCGCTGCCACCACCACCACCACCATTACATGATTTACATCATTCCACCATGGTGCCACCATCACTAAATCATTGCCACTACTATTCTCCTTATTGTTCTAAATATCATAATAATCTAATTCATATCATAAAATTGTCATCAATTTAAATGTCACTTATAAAATTTAGAAAATTTCTCAAATTTTTCATCCAAATACCACCCTAAAGTTTGGAACTCCACTCATCATGGGAATATGATTTCTGAGATTTTCCAATTGCTTGGCCCAAAAAAAAGAGGCCAACAAAGGATAAGAGATTACAAAATGAATACTTGTCCATCAAAAAATGAGAACAATGGGATTGTGTTAAAACCTGATATTTGTAGAGTTAAATGAAGGTTGTTGGTTGTATTCGAGAGAACCACTCTCCTGAATGGGAAAAAGAAAGAGAATTTTGGATAAATTTTCTACTCCCTTTCATTAATACGTTCTGCCCTTTAAAATAAGGCATATGACAGTTACATCAGAATTTCAAATTACAAATACAAACAACTGCTGATAACAACCAATCTACACTTATCTCTTCCTACATAATAGGGATGGCTTAATAAACAACTCCTAATTTATTTAAACTCCTAACTGCTCCCAATACATATCATTCTTAATCTTTAACTCCAACTACAACTTCTTTATCCTTATCCTAAGTCTCTGCAGAAACTGATGTGCAAGTTGAGAGTCCAAGTGCAGTTACACGCATATGTTGGCCTGTTGCTGTTGTCTGAATCATAACATTCCCTTCCCCTTGAAGTCGAATCTTGTCCTCAAGATTCAAGTGAGGAAACCGGTTCTTCAATTCTTCAAAACGTTCCCAAGTAGCATCATCAGCACTAACACCCTCCCATTCTACTAAAGCTTCCTGTATCACCTTACGCCCCTGTTTAATCCAACGAAAATCAATCAGCCACTTTGGCACTAAAACTACTGCGCCATCATCAGTAATATCAGGTAATTCTGCCACAGTGCAATCAGATTGTCCAAGTTGTTTTTTTAATTGGGAAACATGGAATACCGGGTGTAACCGAGAATGTGGCGGCAATTCCAGGCGGTAAGCCACTTTACCAACTCGTGCTAAGATACGGAAAGGGCCATAGAACCGTGGTGACAACTTCATGTTGCCTCGCACTCGGATTGACATTTGTCGAAAGGGTTGGAGCTTGAGGTATACAAAATCACCAGGTTCGAACTCCAATTCTCGGCGATGACGATTGGAATTGAGCTTCATTCGATCTTGCGCTGCTTGTAAATTTTTCCGCAATGATTTCAACAAGGCATCCCTCTCACACAGATTGTTCTCAACTTGTGCTACTGTGGTGGAGCCGCTTTCATAATAGTGTACGGTGGGTGGAGCTCTTCCATACACAACTTCAAATGGAGTCATTTGAGTGGCTGTTTGATAAGAGGTATTATACCAATATTCAGCCCAAGGTAGCCAACGACTCCACTGTTTTTGTCGAGAGCTTGCAAAACAGCGCAGGTAAGTCTCCAAGCATCTATTGAGGACCTCGGTTTGGCCATCAGTTTGAGGGTGATAAGCCGAGCTCATCCGCAATTCAGATCCTTGAAGCCGAAAGAATTCTTCCCAAAATTGGCTGGTGAAGATCGGATCTCTATCTGACACAATTGTCCTTGGCATGCCGTGAAGACGAGCAATTTCCTTAACAAAAATCTCAGCCACTGACTTAGCAGAATAAGGGTGTTTCAAAGCCACAAAATGTCCATATTTCGATAATCGGTCAACCACTACCAATATCGTGGAAAATCCATTAGAATTTGGCAATCCGTCAATGAAATCCATTGAGATATCTTCCCAAACTCTCTTCGGAATAGGTAACGGTTGCAATAATCCAGCCGGCATCCTTGTGTCATATTTATGCCGTTGACAAATGTCACATTGCTGGATGTAGTTCCGAATATCTCTCTTCATCCCAATCCAAAAGAAATTTGCTGAAATTCTTTTATATGTGCGCAATATTCCCGAATGTCCGCCCACTGGTGTATTGTGAAATTCATGTATTATCTGCTGCTTGTATTGAGAAGTGGAGGGAAGGACCAGGCATCCCTTGAACCAAAGTAGGCCATCCCTTTCAGTGAATTTTGTGGCAGTGGTATGATCTCTTGCTACTGATTCTTTGAGAGTAATCAGGTCTGGATGGTTGCGTGCTTCAACATGGATTTCTTCCAACCATGTTGGTTTGGGACATGAGATAGCAGCCAAGTCGCCATGTAACCTAGAGAGAGCATCGGCAACCTTGTTTTCTTTGCCAGGTTGGTACTCAATCCGATAATCAAAGCCTAGCAGTTTCACAATCCAGCGTTGTTGTTCCATGGTCGTAACCCGCTGCTCAAGCAAATATTTTAAACTCCTATGGTCAGTGCGTATCAGAAATTTCCTCCCAAGTAGATAATTACGCCACTTATGCACGGCATGGACGATTGCCATCAGTTCCTTCTCATAAACTGAGCAACCTAACACACGACTAGAGATGGCTTTACTATAGAAAGCAATTGGACGCTTCTCTTGCATAAGGACTGCACCCAGGCCTCTACCCGATGCATCAGCTTCGACAATAAATTCCTTGGAGAAGTCTGGTAGAGCAAGCACCGATGAATGTATCATGGCCTGCTTTAATTGTTGAAATGCATTCTCTGCCTCTGATGACCAAGTGAACCCATCCTTTTTCAAGAGCTGTGTGAGTGGTGCTGCAATAATACCATAATCCCGAACAAATTTCCGGTAGTACCCTGTTAGGCCAAGAAAACCACGCAATGATGTGACTGTGGTTGGTGTGGGCCATGACTCCATGCATTGGATTTTATCTGGGTCTGCTGAAACTCCCTTTGGACTAATGATATGTCCCAAATAATCAACTTCTTGCTGTCCAAACAAACACTTGGATCGATTGACAAATAATTGGTTATGTAACAAGGTGTCAAACACCATTCTTAAGTGGAGCAAATGATCATTCCAAGATTTACTATAAATTAATATGTCATCAAAAAACACCAAGACATACCTTCGTAATGCAGGTCGAAAAATATCATTCATCAAAGATTGGAATGTGGCTGGAGCATTGGTGAGCCCAAATGGCATTACCAAAAATTCATAATGTCCATCATGGGTGCGAAAAGCCGTCTTGTGAATATCCTCAGGTTGTACCCGAATTTGATGATATCCGGATTTGAGATCCAATTTGGTGAAATATGATGCTCCATGTAATTCATCTAACAATTCATCTATCACCGGAATTGGATACCGATCTTTAATTGTAACTTTGTTCAAGGCCCGGTAATCAACACAGAAACGCCATGAGCCATCCTTCTTTTTCACTAGTAGTACTGGTGAAGAAAATGAACTAGAACTTGGTCTAATGATACCAGTCTCAAGCATCTCCTTTACTGCCCTTTCGATCTCATTTTTCTGAATGTGTGGGTAGCGATATGGTCGCACATTAACAGGTCTAACACCTGGCTCCAATGGAATGTGATGATCATGCACTCTTGGCGGTGGTAGTGCGGTGGGTACTTGGAAGATAGTGTTGTAGTGGAACAAAAGTTGTTCCATTTCGTGTGCTGCAACATTGGTCAAGGAAGTCCCTCCTTTTTGTTCTGACATACTCGCCATTTGCATGAGAAATATATCTGACCCATTAGCCACCAAACGTTGCATTGATTGTATTGACTCTTGTACTATTCCTTTAGTGGTTTCACCTTGAATAAGGAAATTCTTCTCCTTCACACAAAATTCCATTGTTAAATTTTCCCAATCATGCAACACCTTACCGAGGCTTCGTAACCATTGCATTCCCAAAACAATATCGGAGCCTTGTAAATCCAAGGGGTAAACATTGGTTTGAAATTGGTAACCTTGTATTTCCATAGGTACAGATAAATAAATTTCATCACATTGCAACTGTTCTCCGTTAGCCACCATGACTTGAAATGCCGGGGCTGGCACCTTGCAACAACCCATCTTCCTTGCAAATTTGAAATTGACGAAGTTGTGGGTGCTGCCACTATCAATAAGAATCTGTAGTGGTTTACCTTGGATCATACCACGCACACGCATGGTTTGGGGAGTATCCACTCCGGAAAGTGCATGTAAAGAGATCTCTGGAACAGTTTGTTGTGTTTCCCTTGTTGTTGCTTCTTCGTTCTCTTCCACTTCCTCTGACTCCAGCATGGTTTCCAACATATAAACTTGTTGATTCTTGCATTTGTGGCCTGGTACAAACTTCTCATCGCAATTATAACACAATCCCTTGTCACGCCTCGCTTGCATTTCAGTCCAAGACAACCTTTTGAATCCAGTTCCTGGTGGAAGTTTTGAATTGGTGGAGGCTGCAACAGCTTGTCGAAGTGGTGGTGTTGGCAAGAGGCCATATCGTGGCGGTGCTCGCCTTTGCCGCTGTAATTTATCTTCTTGCAACCGGGCCAGGCTAGTAGCATGGACTAGCGTTGTAGGATGAAATAGCTTCACTTCTGATCGTATTTCGTCTTTCAATCCACCAATATAACTCCCCATCAAAGCTTTCTCTGGCCATTCTTGTACTCGTGACGCTATCCGCTCAAATTGGGCTTGATATTCTCTAACCGTTCCCGTTTGTCGTAATTTGGCTAAAGCCTCATCAAAGTCCTCATAATCAGAGGGTCCGAACCGAACACACAAGGCATGTGTAAATTCTTCCCATGAAACATCTCTTCGTGCTTTCTCAAACCACTGATACCATTGGAGTGCCTCATCCTGTAGATTGAAAGAAGCGAGTAGAACCTTCTCATTATCTGCCGTTCTTTGATATCTAAAAAATTTCTCTGCCTTGTAAATCCATCCAGTGGGATCTTCCCCATTGAATTGAGGAAAATCTACTCGAGAAAATCGAGTTTGTATCCCTCCAAAAGTTGCTCCGTTTTGATTGGCTAAACCACCATTAGTCTCACGATTGCGGCTGGCTGATCCTTCTTCGAAATTGCTATTTTGGTTGTCCATTCGTTCCATTTTCCGTCCCATCTGTGCTATAGCGTTGGAGAGGGCTTCCATGCTTTCCTTTATATTAGTAAACTCCTTGGTGAATTCTTCCTTCTGAATGTCAAATTGTCTCCGGATAGAATGGTTGCTAACTTCCAAGGCTGACAAACGATCATCATGGGTTGTTGAGCGTGTCGGTGGTGGGTTGTTCGTCATCTGGCTCTGATACCAAATGTTAAAACCTGATATTTGTAGAGTTAAATGAAGGTTGTTGGTTGTATTCGAGAGAACCACTCTCCTGAATGGGAAAAAGAAAGAGAATTTTGGATAAATTTTCTACTCCCTTTCATTAATACGTTCTGCCCTTTAAAATAAGGCATATGACAGTTACATCAGAATTTCAAATTACAAATACAAACAACTGCTGATAACAACCAATCTACACTTATCTCTTCCTACATAATAGGGATGGCTTAATAAACAACTCCTAATTTATTTAAACTCCTAACTGCTCCCAATACATATCATTCTTAATCTTTAACTCCAACTACAACTTCTTTATCCTTATCCTAAGTCTCTGCAGAAACTGATGTGCAAGTTGAGAGTCCAAGTGCAGTTACACGCATATGTTGGCCTGTTGCTGTTGTCTGAATCATAACAGATTGGTGCTTACCTATTAAAAAAAACGACGACGGGATGGTGCCCTGAAAAACAACAGCACAGAAGCAGAAGTCTGGAGGAAACATATTTCAACCTTGAAGCTTTGCCTGCATTTTTTTGGCAATTGAAGGAAGCCATCTCTCCCCCCTAATCCTTTTCAGTTCTGCAACTCTTTCCTTTTCTCTATTAGCTGCTGCTTTTGCTGCTGCCTCTTTAGCTTCCAGTCTAGCCAGTGATTTTTGGCATGTATCTCTTGCTGCAGCCATTATATATTCACCACCAACAGCAACCGATTGGATCTGTCTTCTAAACTGAAAGCATCATAATATCAAATAGGAAATACCTTTTTTACAAGTAATAAATTTTATTAAAGCAGAGGAACAATCAATAATGAGCAATGGAGAATTTATCTATTAATGAAAAATGAACAAACCTTCTTAGATTTCTCATCAATCTCTTTTCCAGGAAGGATTCTTGGTCTCTTTCTAGGTTGCTGAAGCTCATCTGGGGGCATACATGTAATCTTCAGACATGACATACATTTTGGCATGGGGTATGCAGAAATGCATTACAAGTTCAACACCAAGGATCTCCAATCATTAAATGGCATGACAAAATGCAGAAACAATGCAGAACTTGACAGGATATTTTCTAACCAATGGATGATTTCAAAACTCAGTTAAAGGAGTCATACTGCTTATGGGGCAGAAAATGTCGGTATAAAAACAGCTTTGTACTCCAAATGTGCTGGCCTGTGCTGATTAGTAAATCAACATCTACCATGCACTATCTATCATGGGAGATAACCACGCCTTCATTGTTGCAAATACAACAATTCAAAATGGAATATCCAGAAGCAAGTCAGATGACTGATGGTTACTTCCTTTACATGCAACAAAAAGAAAGCAACTGACCAATCAGTGATGAAACACTATCTGATGAGATTGACTTACCTATATGATCAAAAACTATTCCAGGGGGAGCATGTTTAAACAAGCGGATGCCACCTTCATCAGTCTCGGGATCATTTTCAGGGACATCAACAGGATCTCTCACTGTCACAAGTGTCTTTTCTAGGATATCGTCTAAAATCTTTTGTGCCTGTTGATAAATTTAGTAGTTAATGCACAAACTGGTAAGATAGCAATTGATCAAGATTCATAACAGGATAAACAAATTTGATATTAACAAAGATCAGGGCAGGGCTACAAAGAGGCGAATACATGCTACCAGTTCACATTTATTTTTACCTCCCTTTAATGTTCTAAGACTATACCACCCTCTCTGAATTTTAGAATCAAAAATTTGTATATCAAGAAAACCTGCAAGTTCACAGTGTTCATCTTCATCTAAACTTTCCAATTCATTCAAGAAAGACAGCCTAATATTTCACCAGACGCATAAATGGCACACTTTGACATCGGCCACTAATTCAAATCATTTTTAAAGTCTTTCCAAATTAAATTTCTCCATTTGTATTCAAGCATCCTCCTTGGTTCATCTAAGTCATCATTAACAAAGTGCAGAATTTATTCTTGTTTTTTTTTATAAGTAGAATTTATTCTTGTTATGGCAACTGACTTCTAGTTTATCTTCCAAATTATCAAACATAAGGTCGCTCAACATATTTGTAACATCCATTCTATAAAACTATTACCCCCAAAAAAAAAAAAAAATCCATTATATAAAACTACCACAATAAAATAACACCACCCCCTATTAGAAATATAGGCCTGGTTCACCTTGTATAAGTCGAACTCCCAATCCCTCATCCTAAGATAACTGAATGAGCTAGCTGCCATATTGTTTTGGCTAGTAACTAGTAAGTGACAAGCTTGTAAATGTTTTATTCATACACTGGCTTCTATAACTCAGTACTAAAACTCAATTGGTTCTCGGTTCTCTTGGAATGAGACAATTCACAATCTCCCCCATTCTAACATATGTAGTGAACTACAACATCCAAAGTTAAAATTAAAATCTTTCAAGCTTATAACAATAATGGGTTCCTTTTTTTTTTTTTTTTCCTTGCCTCAAAATTTATCAACTACATAACCTTCCATAAACTAAAAAGAGAGAGAACAAGCGTGAAAATTTATCAGTTCTAAGATTTAAAGCCACTGACCTTGACTTGATAGTGCTTGAGCTGTTGGGGTTTGTGTGTGTGGTACCCATTATCATGATTATCATCATCCTCGGCGTGGTTACGATTTGTTGGATTATTGGAAAGAGTGGAAGAACCATTCTTAAGAGAAGAGAAAGCGGATGAGGATGCGACGGAATTGATTTTGGCTTTCCAGTCGGCATCTCCGTCTTCCTCTCCGCTGCTGCTCTCACTGCTCCGACCTCCCATTCTCCTCTTCTCTTCTCTCTCCGCTGCCAAAATTACCTTTCTTGCCCAGTTCCAACTTTGAGGATAAACAAGTGGGCTTGCCATGCAATAGGCCCAGCCCCTTTTTAAATGAAGCTTTTCTTATTTTTGGTTAAAGATTTTAAATGAAGCTTTGTTGTTGTTGTTGTTGTTGTTGTTGAGAGAGTTTAAATGAAGCTATTCAGCTATTTTTATATACATTTTGAGATGTTGTATTTTTTTTTTTTTTTTTTTGGTAAACAAAAATGGAGGGATTTATGGTTATATTACACCTCCGGGCAGGACGTCAGGTAAACCGCGTGCGGAATTACAGCCTGTGCGGGATTTTAACCCCACCAAAGATGCCCACCAACGGATTCCTACGAGCAGCGGGACTCAAACCTAGATGTGTTGCACGAAACGCCAGGCATACATTTTGAGATGTTGTATGCCTCTTACATTTCTTTGTTTTACATGTATGATATTTGTTTGAGTTGGTTTAGGAGCTAATCACTTTATTTAATATATCTGAATTTGGCATTTTTAAGAATGGTGCTATTTTTTGGATGTCTTGGGTTTGTGTGTTGTGGTGTTTTGGGTCAAAGAAAGAAAGTAAAATAATGAGAAGACAAACTTGAAGCTTTTTTATTTTTTTATTTTTGTGAAAGAGGATAACTAGAATTAACTGGAAATAAGTTTATTAAAAAAGCTCCCAAACTTGAAGCTTTTGTTTTCATGATAGCGAGGCTATTTGAACTTCTATACTTGGATTTTTTAAAATAAATTTTATAATGCGTTTCTTTAATGGTGGACATAAAAGTAGGTTATGTTTGTGTAATGATATAATATCACATGGGTAAAGTGATGTTTTTTAAAACTGTGTGAGGAAGTAAAACTAACTTAGTCAAAAACCTTGTAACTGAATTGACACTTCCCCATGTACAAAGTGCTTGGGGGTCTAAGAGGGAAAAGGTTCAAGCTGCGGGGTTAGCAGCATATTGTAATTATTTCTTAAAAAAAAAGTAAAACTAACCTAAACCACGTATGTTTCTCTAAAAAAAAAAAAAAACCTAAACCACATATGAATAATTGGTATTTATCCATAATTTTATTTTTTGTTCATTCGTTTATATTAGAGCATTTGCATTGGCATGATAACTTTTTGGTCAAATTTTAACTTAAAAAGCTAACATTATTTTTGGGACAAAAGAATTGAAATTTTATTATGATAATCAAATTGTACATTATATGCTAAAAAATAGTAAAAGAAAAGGGTAATTCCTTTAATTATATTTTATTTGTACAAGTAGACTTAACAAATAATATAATTTGCCTAGCAACAATAATATAATTCTTGCATCCCAATAGGATTCGATGAATTTGATCAAGTTAACAAAAGTGTTTTGCCTTATTCAACCGACCTTATCCTGATTTGTCCCCACAAGGGTTTTACTTTTTTTCCCCCACTTCGAAGAAGGGTTTATCAAGCTGATTTTTTTTTTGTTTGTTTTTGTTGTGGTTTTGAGAATCTATCAAACTAAAACAATTAAATGACATTCCCTCAAATAGTGTATAAATATTAAATAATACTGAGGATTTAATTTATACAAGGATGCTTTTTTTTTTTTTTTTTTTTTGTGGAACTCACCCAGCCCAGGTGTTTAATTTAGGCCTATTCATTTTGGATAATTATAAACGGCGGAAAAGCCCAAAAAAGTTTACATTTTCAGGCCCAAATAGCTCCGCTGCTTTGATGTGGACCGAATTGTCCCAACGGGGGGCACAGTCAGCGAAGGCGGTCTCATGAAAAATTGGAATTCCGATCAAAAGCCAGTGCCTAACGTTAAACGGTTAAACCGTCAAAGTGATGCTTTAGTTTAAAGCTTCACTGGATTCGATTTTGCTTGTAGAAACGAGAAACGAAACTCAGAGCGGCTGAGCTGAGAGAAATAGTAGAAACAAAAAAAAAAACCCTAATTACGAAATCGTTTCAATGGGGAAGAAGCAGCACAGCAAAGACCGGATGTTCATAACGAAGACGGAGTGGGCCAACGATTGGGGCGGCGCCAAATCCAAAGAGTCCCGCACCCGCTTCAAACGCCTCCCCTTCTATTGCTGCGGGTCCACTTCTCTCACTCTCTGAAACTCATTCACTATTATTTGAATCTCTCTCTCTCTCTCAAATCCTAAACATTCTTTTCTTTTTCTTTTGTGCTTCGCAGTCTTACGTTTACGCCTTTCGAAGACCCCGTGTGCACTGCCGATGGCAACGTCTTCGATATCATGTACTTGTTATCACTTTGATTTTTTTTAAATTTTTTTTTGGCTCTCCATTTAAAATTGGGTTTACTTTGAAGTAACTTACTTTACTTACTTGATTATAATTTGGGTGCAGGCATATAATCCCCTACATTAGAAAGTTTGGGAAGAATCCTGTAACCGGAGCTCCGCTTAAGCAAGAGGAACTTATTCCACTAACTTTCCATAAGAACTCTGATGGTTCGTGTTTTTCTATTACTACAACACTTTTATCAGCTTCAGTTCAAAATATTTACTGCCCCATTTGTGCATTTTTTTATTTGAGAATGTAGTTTGGCTTCTTTAAGTTTAGTACAATCTCGTTAGATTGAGGTTTTAACTTCAATTCGCTAGTTGCGTGCATTAATTACTCGTGTGTGTGCATTCGTATTCAGAAATTTAGTTGGCATGTATGAATGTTACATCTCCCTGAAGTAGTGGCTTGTAGTGTAATTGGGAAATTTGTGGCTTGTTTTTGTTTTGACAGCTTATCTGATTAGTCTATTGAGGATAGGTTGGAATGGAAGAAAAGAATACATTTAGATTAGTCTGTTGAGGATCCATAGCCACCCCAAAAGTAAGGTGTTTTTTGTTGTTGTTGTTTTAACCGCTTATCTGCTCCTATCTTAAATGAAATAGATACAGGATGAGTATGTAGATACAGAACAAGTAGCCTATATGTAATTTAGGGAAAAAAGGGGAAAATTACATAATCCCCCTCCGTTGTAGGGGGGCGATTTTAAATTAAATACAAAAATTTAAAATGCTTCAATTAAAACTGTAAACTTTTTAAATTATGTCAATTCGTCCCCTATAGTAAGTCACTAGTAACTAAAAGGAATGGAATCTCAAGTGAACTACACCACTAAAATACCATCACATTAACACCCGGTGGTATTTTAGTTTTAGGTTTTTATTTTTAATTTTAAAAGTCATGAAATGATGGCATCTTCATTAAGCCATGTTTATGCCAATATATTACTTACATTTTACGTGTAGGATTTTTGATGTCCAAAATAGGTTCTAAGTACAGCTTAGACACTAACTGTTATTTTTAGTTGAAGGAGATTTACTAAGTGGCCAAATTGTAACAAATTTATTACGATAGGATTAAGATTGAAGTAATTGAAAATTTGAAATTTCAGGTTTAACTTGAAACTAAGGTGAAACTCTAGGATTCTTTTATGTAATTGTCCAAAAAAGAAAGTGTAGATATACGTAGAAGATGGGATTCCCTATATGTATTTTTTTTTTTTTTGATAAGTATTCCCTATATGTATTTTCAAGAGCTGCAACATCTCATAGGCAAATTATGGAAAAAGAACCAGGATATTCTACCCTTCTATTTGAATGTGTTCTTGGCTTCTTGCTCTGTCAGCAATATTTGACTCTACTTCAGTTACCTTGACTGGGAAGAACAAGGAGCAGCTTGTTCCATATTATCTTGGTGGTTGTTCTTTATTTCTTCTGTGAAAAATTTTGGTGTAGTATATACATAATTGGTAAATAATTGTGATGCAGCACAAGTTCAAAAGGAAATTGGGAGAGGCAATAGACAGAGAGAACAAAAAGATAGGCCTAGGAATCAGCACCAAGTAGGAAAACCTAGGAATCAATACCTAGCTATTGGAAAATTCCAACATAGAATTTTATTTGTCAATCATATATGTCCCTTACATTTTTTTAATAAATAACGTAAGAATATTATTAATAAAAGAAAGATTGCCAAACCGAGTAAATTGGGGATGTACTATGGGGGCACAAATCAAGAAACTAAAGAACAACGATCAAGAAAAATAGATAAGGAAGAACAAGAAAAGTGGGAAAAGACCACACTCCATTCAAAGAGGGTGTGTAAGAAAAAAGACTTAATCTCCAGCAAAGAACGTTCACAACCCTCAAAACTTCTAGCATTCCTTTCACGCCAAATGCACCAAATCAAGCAATGAGGCACTAAATTCCAAATATCACTGTGACGATGTCGCGCAAACTTTCCTTGCCAAGCCTCAAACAACTCAAGAACAGTATTAGGCATAATCCAATGAATACCAAACAAGCAAAAAACCAATGACCACAACTCCCCAGCTATGGAGCAATGAAGTAGAAGATGATCCACCGACTCCCCACACCTCTTACACATATAGCACCAATCAAGCACTATCACTCATCTTTTACGGAGATTGTCAGTTGTTAAGATCTTCCCTAAGGAGGCAGTCCAAGAAAAGAACGCCACCCTTGGAGGAACCTTCGATTGCCATATCATTCTCCATGGAAAGAAAACAGGAGTAGGAGGGTAGAAGGAGCTATAATAACCTCTAACCTCAAAACCTCTATTCCTTGCAAGCTTCCAACAAACCTTATCTGGGCCAAACCCCCACACTGTCGAAGAATAGACTAACCCCATAAACCGGTCAAAGGCTTCTTCTTCCCAATCTTGTGGTGGACGACGAAATTGTACATTCCAGCGAAACCTCCCTGCAGACCAACCCATAACTTCAGCCACCGAGGAATCCTTTGACCTAGTAAGGCAATAAAGCTCCGGAAAGGCCTCTTGGAGAGTACAATCCCCACACCACACATGCTTCCAAAATTTCACTCTAGTACCATTCCCCACATCATAAACAAGGAATTTAGAGAAGTTCAACCAGCCACTTCTAATGTATCTCCACAAGCTGACCCCATAAGGACTTGTCACCTTTTTCGTACACCAACCACCCCAAATGTTCCCATATTTTACCTCTATAACCCTCCTCCATAAAGCATCAGTCTCCATGCCATACCTCCACAACCATTTTCCTAATAAGGCTGAATTAAAGTTTCCCAGCCGTCTTATACCCAACCCCCCATCCTGCAAAGGCTTACATACCTTGGCCCAATTGACTAAATGTAATTTAGGTTCACCACCAATCCCATTCCACAGAAAATCTCTCTGTAATTTCTCCATATGCTTTGCCACCTTACCCGGTAAAGGAAGAAGGGAAAGAAAGTATGTAGGTAGAGACGAGAGTGAGCTTTTAATGAGTGTCACCTTACGCCCTTTAGATAAATACATTCTCTTTCAACCTGCTAATCTCCTCTCCATTCTCTCTAGGATAGGATTCCAAATAGATAAATCCTTAAATTTTGCACCTAAAGGAAGGCCCAAATATTTCAAAGGCAAAGAAGACTGCCCACACCCCAACAGACCCACCAAATCCTCCATATTGTGTACCCCACCAACAGGTACCAACTCAGATTTCCCCAAATTAATATGAAGCCCTGACACCTCCTCAAATCTAGCAAGAATTGCCCTCAAATTAGCAATTTGAGAAAGTTCAGCATCACAAAAAATCAAAGTATCATTTGCGAATAAAAGGTGAGACACCATCACTGATTGACCAACTATACTACCCACAGAAAATCCTGAGAATTGCCCGGCGGAGGCAGCCACATCCAACATACGACTTAATGCCTCCATCACAATATCAAACAACAAAGGAGATTAAGGATCCCCTTTTCGAAGCCCCCTAGAACTTCCAAAGAAATCAGGTGGGCTACCATTGATCAGAATAGAAAACTTTACTGTTGAAATGCAATACCTTACCCATTTTCTCCATTTCTCTGAGAAGCCACAACGCTGAAGCATATACATTAAAAAATCCCTACTCACATGATCATACGCCTTCTCCACATCCAATTTACACAACACACCTGGAACTCCTGACTTCAATCTACTATCAATACATTCAGAAGCAATCAAGACGGAATCCAAAATCTGTCTGCCCTTCACAAAAGCATTTTGTGAATCCGAAATAAGCCCATGCACCACCCTATGAAGCCGATTAGCCAACACCTTAGAAATAATCTTATAAATCCCCCCAACTAGGCTAATAGGCCGAAAGTCCTTGACCTCCACGGCATCCACCTTCTTGGGTATAAGGGCAAGGAAAGAAACATTAAGACTCTTCTCAAACACCGCCTGAGAATGGAAATTTTGGAATACAGCCATAATTTCTGTTTTCAAAACACCCCAACAAGACTGGAAGAATGCCATGGAAAAGCCATCCGGGCCAGGTGCCTTATCACCATTAAAATCATTGAACACTCCAAACACCTCTTCTTCCTCAAAAGGCCTATCTAGCCAACTTGCATCTTCCATCGAGATACTAGAAAAATCCACATCATCTAAGACAGGTCTACGAACCACATTCTCAGCATAAAGCTGCCTATAAAACTGAGAGATACAATCTACTATGGCAGCCGGGTCCGAAGACAACACCCCATCCACCATAAGCCTATCAACAGAATTAACCCTCCTGTGAGAGTTAGCTATACGGTGAAAAAATTTAGTATTCCTGTCTCCTTCCCTAACACAGAGTACTCTAGATTTTTGCCTCCAACATATTTCTTCCAACAGAGTATCTTTTTCCAACTCCTCACGAATTCTTCCCATTTCTACCCTTTCCTCCGCTAATAATCCCCTACTCTCCTCCCTATCCTCTAGAACACTTGAGTCCTTCCACAATTTTTTAATCCGAACTTCAACATGACCAAACACCTCCACATTCCATCTTTTCAAATCATTTTTTAAGAGCTTTAATTTATTGGCCATAATAAAACTCGGTGCACCATGAACCTGATAGGAAACCCACCAAGACCGAACCCTATCCACAAAACCATCATCCTTAAGCCACATATTCTCAAATCTAAATGGCATACACCCTCTCTGAAAAGATCCACCCTCAAGGACTATTGGGAAATGATCCGAGCACAACCTAGACATCCGTCTTTGAGAAACTGTTGGAAACTTATCCTCCCAATCTGCAGAAAACAAAAATCTGTCCAGCTTAGCCTTCGAAACAACTTCTCTAGAATTTGACCAAGTAAAAGTACCCCCTTGCAATGGCAGATTAATAAGACCTTGTTCCGAAATGAAATTGGAAAACTCCCGCATAGCAGTAGTAATGGAATTAGACCCCAAACGTTCTGAAGGGAACCTAACCACATTAAAGTCACCACCCACACACCATGGGACACTCCACCAACTATTCAAGCCACAGAGTTCCTTCCATAAAAACCTCCTGTCTCGGTGTAAATTAGGACCATAAACACCAGTAAATGCTCAAACAAACTGATCTGACACACTTGTAAACTTACAAGAAACAGAAAATCTCCCCACTGCTTCCTCCATTTTATTCACTACCCGCGTGTCCCACATCACTAACACCCCACCAGAAGCTCCACAAGAACCTAAGTAAGACTAGTCAACATGTTGGCCACCCCACAAGCTACGAATCACCGCTCTATTAATCAGCTCCATTTTGGTTTCTTGAAGACAAACTACATTTGGCCCCCATTTCCTAATCAAATATCTAACCCTGAGCCTTTTGTCCTGCTCATTCAACCCTCTAACGTTCCAAGAAATAATCTTCACATTCATTGATAAGGCACAACAGCCCGCTCAGAACTTGCACTCCTTGATTTATTAGGAACATACTCAACATTCAAAGATGACAACAAATTCTTCAACTCTCGCTGCCCTTTCTGGCCTGACTTGACCAACTTCATCTGATCTCCCACCGCAAGTTTCTGTTTATCTTTCTTTCTGGCCTCTATAGCTAGTAACAATCCTGTAATCTGCTCCTCAAAACCTTCCAGCGAAGTGCCCACAGATTTCTTGAAAGCCTTTATCCTATTGGTTACCCATTGTGATAGTTGACAATTATCCCCACTCTCCTTACACCCAATCTCCTTCTCATGACTAGAAACCGATTCCACCGGACCTTCAGTGGCTAAAGGTACCACAACTAATGGCTCCTCACCTCCCGCACAAGACCTCAACCTTTCATCAAAATCCCACATCTCACTCTCTAACCTAGGAACCATAGACAAATACTCTACTAGCCCCTCACCCTCATCTGTAACCCACTGCCCTTCTTTAAGACTAGAAGAATTACCTGGTACACACTCTCCCTCCAAACTTGAGCAGACTGACATACAATCTGGAGAGCGATACAGTGACAATGGGAGCACTAATTGCCTACCATCACGCAATTGCAGCATCCAGTCTTTGGAATTACCCCAAGACTTATCCAAATCTCCAACCAAGTCCCTTATAGTTGGGCCAGGTAACTGAGCTCCCTCAAAATCAGATGTAACCGGTCCTTCAAAACCCACAATATCCTCATCCCTCTCCTCCGATGCCACTGGAGAAGGCATAGACTCCAGCTCCGACACTCTCGGGTCAATAAGGGTCCTTACCGGTTCCGATATCGTGGCCGGTGACACCTCCGGCACCAACCCAGACTCACACGAAGCAATGATCGCCGATAACTGCTCCTGGGAGGCTTGGGCCACCACCGCTGGGCTTGTCGGCACAGTGGGTGGCTGAGCTGAACTGTGCTGACCACCCTTACCTGCCACCACCGTCGCCGTTAAGGAAGAAGAACCCTTCGGCGACATTGTAGGATGCTCCGATGCGATGGGTGTGACCATTGAACTCTCAGGCTCCTTCGTGGCAGTGAGTTCACTCCTACCTGAACTCAGCATGAACCCAGTCAGATAGGAAGACTCTAGATCCTTAAGTCCACTAAAAGAACTCTCGCCGGCCTCAAAACTTCGTGGGCTTGACAGACCCAGGCCCAAACTGGGTTCTTTATTTTCCATCAAGACTTGGGCATTCAGCTTAGATGGGCCCAAACCCACTTCAGTATTATGGACCTTATTAACTATAACCCATCTGCCAGTTTGTTTCCCTCCCTTTACACCATCCCAAGATACCTGCCTCTTCCCATATTCATTCACATACACAGTCAACCCCCTCCCTATCCAATGTGCCTTCCTACTATCACACAACTTTCCAAAACTCAGCCAATTTTGAATTCAAATAGGGCTTCAAAGGAATATTGACATTATTTCCTTCCGAGATTTTCTCCTTATTTTTA
This sequence comes from Quercus tomentella, assembly GCA_028535165.1. Taxonomy (NCBI): domain Eukaryota; kingdom Viridiplantae; phylum Streptophyta; class Magnoliopsida; order Fagales; family Fagaceae; genus Quercus; species Quercus tomentella. The sequence goes on from JAPQVY010000001.1 coordinate 14,445,669, forward strand.
TTCTTACCATTAATACCACATTTACCATCCTCACCACCACCCATAGCTGGCTGGGAAAAACTTCCGGCCTGAGTTTCAGAAACTACTACTTGTGTGCAAGAATTGTCACTCGGGACCTCCACAATATTTCTCACGCTACCAGCCTTCACCTGTTCATTGATGAGGGGCTGTTGAACATGCTTCAACCTTGCCTGCACTTTAGCTTTGACAACTTCCACATAGGGCTTGGCAGGATGAGATTTTGGAATCTGCTTAGAACTGTACGGTACAAACTTCAATCCACCCATCGCATATTGGGAAGGTTCCAATATCCTTCTTAATTCGATCCCAAAAGTTCGCCACCCCTGTTGTGATTTTCCGGCAGGAATAATGATAGTTCGCCGCAACCCACCTACCTTAAGCTCTGTCACTGCTAAGTATTGCCCAAAGGAATTGGACCTCCGTTGCAAAGTGTAAGCTGTATCACCTTCCCTTAACGTGAAAAATTGCTTCGGACTAGCCCCAATCACGATGTGTTCTAGACTCCGCATTATCCAAAGAGCTGCACTCTTGCCCATAAACACCGATTGCATGTAGTATTTTCCCCGTTCAAAAATCTTAAGTGAGAAAAAATTCCCTCCTTCCTCAACCACCAACTGAAACAACTTAGATTCGATAAAGAAACTTCGAAATCCCCCCATACTGATCCTAGGCAATGCAAACTAAAAAAGGATTTCTGGCTAATTCGAGGTAGCCGGGCATAGTTCATAGCACAATCAAATGATGGATTGTCCCTTACATTTACTAGAGCCCTTTTTGAGAAAAGCTTCCGCGAAACATCAATAAAGAAAATAAATAAACCATATACATAATCCCACATAATCCTCAATTATAATAAATTACATCAATGGAAAATTCAAATTAGCAATAATTTTGGTCTCCGCACCAAATTGATTTTTGAAAAAGTTTTTTTTGTTGTCAACTGGCTTTTTACAAGCAGTTGTTCCTGCTCGATTACTAGCTTGAGATCAACCATTGGACCCTGAGGATTTAGATAAGATGTCTTACAAAACTAGAGCACAGTTTTGCAATTTGGACTTTGGAGAAAAGAAACCTGGTGAAGAAGTTAATCAGGCCCCTTGGCAACTGCTTGCCTGGTTGAGACCCCTGAGGAAACAGCTGGAGGCTTCATCAAGAAATATCAGTGTACTAAATGAGACAAGAAAAAGGGAAGAAAAGATAAAATTGATCTTTGGAAGAGTATCTATGTTTGGGTACACTATTAAGTCATGAATATGATAAGTATTGGTATCAAGTGAAACTACTTTCAGGAAAAGTATCAATACGCCAGAACCTGCTTGTTGGCACAAATCTAGTTAATACAATTTTCTAATGGTACTTTCTATGTAATATCATAGATACCAAAACCAAATTTTGTGATGGCCTCTTTAACTTTCTAATTATTGTTATTATTTTTGGTACTCCATCTTAACCTAGCCAATTCTTAAAATAATTCAACACCTTCTCACATTTATTGCAGGAGAGTTTCAATGTCCTGTGTTGAATAAGGTTTTTACTGAATTTACACACATAGTTGCTGTGAAGACTACAGGAAATGTGTTCTCTTATGAGGTTTGTTTTTCTGCTAAAAACTGTGTCGGTAGACTTTCCTAGTTTTCTGTACTTTGTATGCTTCTGTGTTCTTTACACTTCATTTGTTTGTATTTGCTATATAGGCAATTAAAGAATTGAACATGAAGACCAAGAACTGGAAGGAGCTCCTTACTGATGAACCATTTACTAAAGAAGACCTTATAACAATTCAGGTAGTAAATGCTTTGTCATACATCCTGTTTGTTTGTTGAAAGCCCGTTACTGGTTTTTGTTTAATATTTTTGTAGATGTTCCTATACTTGTACATAGTTTTCTGTTTTCTTTTTGCTGCTTGTAAATATTTTCGTTGCCTACTTCATTTTTTTGATGGAGTAGTTTTTTCTTAGTATAATTTTTCTTACCTATCAAATTTTTTTTCGTAGATGTTCTTATTATTGTTTCTATGCTTTACAGAATCCTAACGCATTAGACAGCAAGGTTCTCCTGGATTTTGATCATGTTAAAAACAGTTTGAAAATTGATGATGAAGGTCAGTTTAGCCTCCTTGTAGGGTCATTTGATTTCTGGATTTTTTTTTGGGGTCATTTGGGATTTTGACCTTTTCATTTCCTTTTCCCAGAACTAAATAAAATGAGCTCAGATCCAACTTATAATATAAATGTTACTGGGGATATCAAGCAGATGCTGGAGGAGCTTGGAACTGAAAAGGGAAAGCAAGCTGCACTGCTTGGGGGAGGTGGCAGCAAGGCACAAAATGAAAGGGCTGCTGCACTTGCTGCAATTTTAGCTGCAAGGTCAAACATTAAAGAAGATTCTAAATCAGATTCGAATGGGGAGGTTAGGCCTCAGGCTTACAGTATTGTAGATGCTGCATCTGCTTCAGTACATGGAAGAAGTGCCGCTGCTGCAAAATCTACATCAAGTGATAAAACTGCTGCTCGGATAGCTATGCACATGGCTGGTGAGAGGGCACCTGTGAATGCAAAGATGGTTAGTTTTCCTACATTAAAACCTCATTTATTCAAAGCAGTAAATTTTGGAGCTCCATCCTAATGATTAATTTGAAATTATATATTAGAGAAGAATTCTAAGAAATTAAATTTTTTTGCTGTATAATAGTTGGCCTTCCCACTCCATAGTGTATTATTTATTTGGTTAGACTGATATTTGTATTTGCCGAGGAATTTAATTTGCCAAATGCTCTTGTCAGTTCTAACAGTAGTTTTTATTTCAGGTGAAGAGCCGTTTTACTACAGGTGCTGCTTCACGATCCTTCACTTCTACTTCTTTTGATCCCATCACCAAAAATGAATTTGAATATATCAAAGTTGAGAAAAATCCAAAGAAGAAAGGATATGTTCAGCTGCATACAACGCATGGTGATTTGAATATTGAGCTGCACTGTGATATTACTCCCAGGGCATGTGAGAACTTCATCACTCTCTGTGAACGTGGCTATTATAATGGAGTAGCTTTTCATAGAAGCATTCGGTATAGTCACAACTTGCCGTAATATTTATTCATTGTATTCGATTTCCTGCTTAGACTTAAAATAAAAATAATAAAATCCTGCTTAGTTTAATGGTATACTGATTTGAAGAGGTATATTATTGAATTTGTGTAGGAATTTTATGATTCAAGGTGGTGATCCTACTGGTACGGGAAAAGGAGGTGAATCTATATGGGGAAAGCCTTTTAAAGATGAAGTGAACTCCAAGTTGCTTCACGCTGGAAGGGGTGTTGTTAGTATGGCAAACAGTGGTCCCCACACAAATGGTTCTCAGTTTTTCATCCTTTACAAGTCTGCAAATCATTTAAACTTTAAACATACAGTTTTTGGTGGAGTTGTTGGTGGGTTGACTACTCTGGCAACAATGGAAAAGGTTCCGGTTGATGATGATGACCGACCTCTGGTGAGTTATTACTTATTAAGTATTCTAATGATTTATTGAATTTTTAACTCCTTTTTATGCTTAATGTGGTGTGAATTAAGTACCATTATGTAGAGAAAGTGAGTTGGTATACTCTCTTCATAGTTTTGTTATGACGAGTACCATGCTGTTTTCTAATTGTAAATTGGTATGGAGTTTGTGCTATAGAAGCTGTGTACAGAACGCAATGATATCATGCTATGGTTGTACCAATAATTCTACAAACGTATAAGATCAGGAAAGTTCAGGTCCAAAACTAGTTTCAGCTTACCATAAGCTAGATCAAAACATCATATTTGGTGATTTTCAATCTTCTAAATTAAATATAAAATTCATTTTGGTTTAGTGAATCCATTTGCTCTGATCCTGATGCTTCCTTACCTATCTAGTTCATGAGAATTTGCAACTACTCTCTTGTGCAGGAGGAGATTAAGATTACTGGTGTAACAGTATTCGTCAATCCTTACTCAGAACCCGATGAAGAAGAAGAGGAAGAGAAGGCTAAAGATGAGAAGAATGTTGAGGATGAAGAAAATGTTAGTTTCTGGTCCCTTTACTTTCAGAGCACTTGAATTTTTCATCTTTTATTTTTATGTTCTAATAATCTTTGTTTTTTTGGTCCAGGAAAAAATTGGGTCGTGGTATAGCAATCCAGGTACGGGAACAACGAATTCTGGAGCTGGTGGTGGTGGTGTTGGAAAGTACTTAAAATCAAGAAATGCTCAAGCTGAATCTGTTGCTGTTGACACTAGTGTAACAGCAATTGCTGTAGCAAAGAAAAGGAAGTTGGGAGCCTCAACAGCAGAATTCAAAGATTTTTCTGCTTGGTAATAATTCCCAATCTTGTACCATATGTAAAAAAGAAAAAAAGAAGGCTCTGGAGGTTTGGTCATTGGTGTAGGCCAGCTTTATGACAGTTCTTTTTGAGGTCACAAAAGTGAAGACAGACAGAAAGGGGACAGCACTGCACTTGAATTTTTAGGCTGTATGTAACAATGAGATGCATGCAATCAGAAATATTTTTGTAGCTCTCTTTAGATTAAAATGCAGATTTTGTCAAAAAAGCGATCTCTCTCTCTCTCTCTCTCTCCTGTGAGTCACTAGTAGATAGCTGCCTTTAACTGTTGATGTTTACGATCTGATGTTGAAGCATCATAAACTCATTATTGGCATCCGACATCTTATTGTTTTAAATTTATGTCTTCAGAATTCTAATCACGAGTGCAAGTTGACATTCCAATTTATTTACTATCAGAACTAAGTAGAAGTAATATCAGAACTAAGTATTAAAGTGGCCTAACGGTTTTTCAAAAGCTCATATTGCAGGAACTTTAAACCCCAATGGCTACATCCTTCAGAAGATTATAGCTTCTTGATTTGGGTGACTAATGAGTGCCATTATAGTCAGTTGATATTCTTAAGAATCTAAGGTGTGAGGTTTGCCTCTAGGTTCTTTCTCCCAATATGTTGGGGATCGATGAAGGGACTAATATATTCCGTCGACTTTATCCTCTTACCCTTTTCTCCTTTCATCTCCCCATGTACAAAACTTACAATCTCTTTGAATTCCAGCATAAGATACCTAAATGAGTGATACGATCTTGGCAATATCTGGGTTGAGTGATTGGCCTACTTTTTGCTTTTGTTAAGAAGGCCGGTGCCAAATTTCGAACTTTGTAAGCTTTATTTCCACCTTGAATGTATCAAAGCCTGTAAAAGTTTGAATCTATATCTCAAAGGGAAATGTTAACAAGCACCCCACAACGTGGGGTGCTTGTTAAGGTTTCCCTAACGTGGGTCTTACGTAATAAAAAATGAAATAAATGAGAGAAAAAGACATAAAAGTACTTATGAAGCTGAAAAAAATGACATAAAGCTATAAAAAAAGACAACAATTATTTAAAAAAAGTCAAAAAAAGTTGTTGTTTATGGGTACCTTGCGGTGCCCGTTAACATAAACCTATTTTAAATTATGATTTCTGACATGGCATAACTTTATGTTTATACCCTCCCCTCTCATCTTCTCTCAAGTTTTCGTATCTTCTTCATTCATGTGTAACTAAAATAATTTCAACTTTAGCATGGGAGAGTTTCTAACTTCATACATACTGTGTGGGCCAAAAGGTGAGTTAATGGAGATTGAGCCTAGGCTAGAGTCTGGGAAGGCCTAACTAAATATTCATATGGAGTACCTAGGTTTAAATAGTCCAAAGAAGGAATTAGTCCGAGGAAGGAACCAAGGAGGACGGAGAATTGTTGAACCATACCAAGGATGTTGGCCGAGAAAAGTAGCAGTAACCAATCCGAACAAAAGTTGGAAGAAGCTTCCTGATGGAACCACCGTTCCCTCCATATTAAATACTTTGCACCAACCAAGCATGCCATATTAATGGTTGGACGACACCCTATATATAGGGATCTGATCCAGAAGAAAAGAGAAAAAGAGAGAAACCCTTTGTAATATTGAGTAGAGCTTAGACTTATATTCTCATTTTAGAACAAACGTTCCTCAAACATTTTGATTGAGTAAAGCGAAATAAACAAGAAATTATCATATCTTATATAAGTTTGGCTTGTGTTGTTGTTTTTTCAATTCTCTACACTGAAACATTGTTTAGACTCAACTGTTGGTCCAAAGATTCATCTCTTGCAAATTAACTGTTTCAGGTAAAAGCCCAACCCATTAATCAGGGTCTTTGGTTTTTGACCCATACACATACTTAAGGAGCAATTTACAAGATTCTATATTTACACCGCTAATAGGGTTTGGATATATGTATTATTTTGGCCGCACCCAGAAATGGCTCTAGGATTGTCATTGCCTCTTTGGTGAGGGAAGAAGGGAGTGATATGGTAATGTCTACCTCATGCTGTACAATGCTTTTATGGAAGGAAAGGTAAACTTAATTTAAAACCTTTGATATCACATGATCACATCACTCTTTTTTTCTCAACAATATTACATACAACTATTTTCATAATATTTGAAATGATGGATTGTATAATTAGTGTAATATTACTTAACACATTACTAATATTATTTTTATTGTACACCATTCATTATATGCGACATCCATAATCATGAAAAAAAGTTATAAAATTTATTGTATGTATAAACTCATTGTATTTTTTTTTTTTTAAAGTTATAAAATTTATTGTATGTCTAAACTCATTGTATTTTTTTTTTCTTCATAAAATTTTACTAGAATTCACTCACTCTTCCTAGATATATTGCTTCCACATGCAAACCAACACGAACTCTAATAAATGGCAACCTTAATTGGTGAATATAAGAAGCTAAACATATTGATAAGAAATGATCCCAAAAGCTTGACATTGACAAGAAATGATAGACCATTTTAAAAGTGAGTTGTCTCCGTTAGTCAACAGACAAATTTCAGGTTCCCACAGGCTTTTGATCTTTATTGCGGGAGCAAATTTGTTCAGTCGTCACACCATTGCAATTATAGAGCAATTTGGCTTAACTACTCTCAAATCTCTATTAGTCTTTGCTCTTAACCCCACAAGTAGGACCAGAACAAACCTCATCAACGCAAATAAAAATTTGCAAGATAAAGAGAAAGCGACTACAGTTACGTAACCAATGACCTACTTCTTTACGCATTTCTTTGGAGAAAACCCACGTTACTGGTTGATAGCAATGCATGGACAAAGTCAACTCGAATTATTTTGTGCCATTTCTCTAATATGCCACCATTGGAGTTGGTCAAAAATGCGTAGAGGGTATGGTTAACTTGACTAACTTCACTAGGAAGAAGAAGATATCAAGAGGCCACGCGGAAAGCATGGTTATGTGGTCAAAATTAGTTCTTAACTCTTAATCTGCTTTAGTTTTTTTAATCAGAATTATAATATTATCTACTAAGGGTCTTTGTCTGGTGCTATAGTAAAGGTCATTGTTGCAAAGCTGTGTATGAGTTTTAAAGAATAGTCATTTCATATAAAAAGTGTGGGACTGTATTCAAAGTTTCAAACCGCACTCCTCTAAGGATTCAACTTAAATAGGATCAAAACTAGATAAATATTATCTAATTAAACTGGAACCATACGACCATGTTTTGAGTGTCAGGATACACAGTAATTGGGAAAAGTACGTGAAACTATACTCTAGATGGACCCGGAAGTACGACATAAATCCTATGGATGAGGGCAAAAAGGAAGAATCGCCACTTGATTTTGAATGGACCAAGAATTCTTTCTATTCCATATAGACAAAATACCAACTCTTCATAATCAAGTTTATGTAATTCTTTTAATTTCAAAAAAAAAGTTTATGTAGAAATTCTCAACCAAAAAAAAAAATTATGTAGAAAGTTATGGTTTGAGAATGGGTGCTACCCATTCTAGTTTGGTTCAAAAAAATGGCCCTTAATTGTGTTTATTAGTCACATAGAAGTAATTTTTTTTAAAAAAAAAAAAATGAAAACCATATATCCTATTCATACAATTTTATAGAAAAATTAAATTCAAAAGAGCAAATGCAATACTGAGACTATTTGTTTCGATGTTAAATGTTGTGTCGAAATATGTTTTCAATTTAAAGCAATTTATGGGAAATTGTTTCTTTTTAAATGTTGGGTTTTATTTTTTGAAATCCTCTGGAAAAACATTTTTTTGGTATTTAGCTCATACAAAATATCACAATTTTATATAGATACTAAATAAAAACTCAAAAATTGCTACTTTAAAATATTAATACATAACAACCAACCAACCTAAAAAATAATAACAATAAATATAGTTTTTTTTTTATAAATTACACACATATATATAATCACAATCAAATAAAAATACAAAACCAATATTAACTAAACTTATCAAAAATAAAAGCTATTAGTTAAACATTAAAACCAATTACCCACACAACCCATTTGTTTTTATTATAGCCAGGACCTAACTTCCCTTTTACTTTATTTTGAGAAGTTGTTTTGTGTAATTTTTAAAAGTTTGGGGCAATTCCTCAAAATTTTAAGGCATATCATGGTCATTTTATTTTGAAGGTTTTAGGAGGAATTATCGTCAATTTGATGATTGTTTTTTTGGGGAGTAGTATTTTTGTGGCTTTAGGGGTTATTAAGTAATTAATGTTAGTAGTTTTGAAGTAAGTTAGGTCATTTTGAAGATTTTATGAGTATTTTTTTCAATTTAGAGGTTTTGAATCTTTTAATGGTATTTCAATTATTTTGAAGGTTTGGGGATATTTTTGTCATTTTAGAAAATTGGGGGGTATGTTTGTCATTTTGAAGGTTTATGTTTGGGTATTTTTAGTCGTTTTAAATGTTTTAAGGATATTTCGGTCATTTTGAATGTTTCGAGGTTATTTTGGAGATTTTATGACATTTATTTCTCTTTTGAGATTTTAGTTGTTTTGAAGGTTTTGAGGGTATTTTGGTTGTTTTGAAGGTTTTATGGTGGCATTTTGGAGGTTTTGAAGTTTATTTTTTGCTAAAATATCGGCTTTGACCTTAAATTTTACAAGAACTTTAGTTTTGCTCCTAAATTTTAAGAAGTTCATTTTTCGTCCCAAAACTTTTGTAACTGTTCTACTTTGTGTCATTTCATATGTTAGTTATTATCCTACCTAATCTATTGGAAAGTTGATATGGTATTTTTTTTAAGGATTAAGTGATCTAACTTGGATTTATTTTATTTGATTTTAAATAATACTAAACACGTGGCATCTAATGCTTGATTAGATATATAGATAAACCTTAGAAAATGATTGAAGTAACACTCACTCATTGAAATCCCCAAATTTCACGACTGAACAAAACCTAATCTAGGGAATCTTGTTCAAATAGAAGACCACTTGAGAGGTGCCGATATGAGGATGTATTGAGATGTTAATGCTAAGTGCGAGGTTTCTATTGTTCAATTGTGAAATTTGGGAATTTCATTGAGTGGGGGGGGAGAGGGTTATTTTGTCATTCTCAAAGGTTTATCCTCATGTGTGACCAACATCGAATGCCACATCTTCAATCCTAGTTTAGAAAAGTTAAATCGATCCATGTCTGAACTTGATGATATACATACACTACATCAGCTTTCTGTTAGGCCATGCATGTAAGATAAAAAATTAATGAGCATGGATCAAAGAACACAAAGTAGAATAGTTGCAAAAGTTTAGAGACAACAAATAAACTTTTCAAAATTTAAGGACAAAACTAAATATCTTGTGAAGCTTAGGGACAAAAATAGTAATATTTTAGCAAAGTTAGACCTTTGAATTAGCTGGTCTCCCAAAATTTATAAATTTAGGAACTCAAATATGTTCCATCGATGACAACTTTTACAAGCATTTGGTTAATAACTACTTGTAGAGCCTATCCCAACATTTAACAAAGAAATATAATACTAGCTAACCGAAAAGTTAGCTCTCCAATAAGAGGTCCTGGGAAGAGAAGGCATACAGGGCCACTGTTGTTTTTAATTAGTGATCTAATGGTGTAAACAGCGAACGCGTGGACGAGTTCCACTGAAGTAAGTTTGTGCAAGTCAAATTTCATTTTTCTTTCTGATATGGCAAACCACGGTAGGGCCATTGTACCTTGTGTCAAGGTGTGCTTTGTTTCCATGCGTAGCAGAAATCAACAAACCGAAATGATAAGTATTCTCTGCCTGGCTCAGCTAGCTCGCCAGTAAATTCTCAATTCTTAATATTCTTCTTCAAATAGGATTTAACTAAGCACAATTGTAGTCGATCGGTCTAGGAACTTGATTAAGTTGCCATCACCATCCCATTCCAAAACAGAAAATTTCTATTATGGTTAAAGACAGTGACATTTCATCTATATTCTTGTTAAAATAATCCTGAAAACGAAATGTAAGGGAAATTGTGGGCCTCTGAAATCCATAAAACATCCCTTAATTTAGACTTTTAATGTATTTGTCTTGTTTCTTTCAGTTAAGCAATTCACATCACAGAAAGGCCGTTATTTATTTATGATTTTCAATTACTTCATATGATATATAGTTTTGCAAGTGGGAAAGAATATTTCTTTCGAATAATTCTTGGGAATGGAGTGACCAAAGTCACCAAACTGCCCTTTTCTCAGGGCAATCCATGACTGTTGGATGTACTTGGATTGGATGATGGGTAATACACTCTGTGCTTCTGTTCTGTCTGCAATTAAATGATGGCTTCCGAGAAAACTACCTTGAAGCAACTTCTCTACAGGGGACAGAGAGCACTAAGATGGAATTTTCTTAAGGATTGATGAACAAAACACCAAGAACAACAACAAATCCAAAAAATTTCAATCAAACAAAGTTTGTTGGTTATCAAACATGACAAAACAAATAATCCAGGGCTTTCGCACAATTATACACATTTTAGCATGTGTACATACCAACAGCCATCCGACCAAACCATTTAATAATTTAGAACATTGGTCCAAAAAAACAAAATATTGAGAATAAGCTCATTCTAAGCTGACGACATTTATATTATAGTTGGTCCAAACTCAGGATTGACTACAATGAAATTGAGAAATTGGAAATTCATCAAGTAATTGGGCTTGGAGCACAATCATTGTGAGCCAACTTGGTAGCTAGGAAGATAACATAAAAGAAGTAGGTCGAGTGGATACCAAGGTTTTGGGATTGTGACATGGAGGAGAGCTATAGACTATAGTCAAGCTATATATGTAGTAGAGAGAAGGCCTAATTAACCTTGGTGGTGTGGAAATGAGATTACAGTAAACTATATATCATATGGAAGTAGATAAAAAAAAAAGGTCAAAAAAAAAAAAACGAAAGGCATGCCCTTGATTTTGGGGAAGAGCATATATTGGTATTTGGATACAGCATTACTCTATGACATTTTCATGTGTATGGGATCATATAATAGAATAGAATAGTAAAAGTTAAAGGGAAGGGTGGGAATTTTGGCAGAGTTTGGAGAAGGATTAGGAGGCAAGGAATGTAAGTGGGTTGTGGCTAGGAGTGATGGTGCGTTTGTGATGATGATGCACGCCGGCAGCTTTATTCATGTCTCTCTCTCTCTCTCTCTCTCTCCCAAAAACCCAGTTGGCACGCCTGCTCCCACTAAAAAGCTTTGTAACTCTCTCTCTCTCTCTCTCTCTCACTCTCTCTCTCTCTCAAAGAATGAAAAGCTAAAATCCACTAACCCATTTGGTGATCTCGACCTTGTTAACTTTTTCTCCAACTTTTTTTTTTTCATCTTTTGTCAGACAATTCTAATTCTATAACACCAGCCAGTCCACGCCGACCATCCAAGTTTTAACAGGAAGACCTATTTCAGTCAATCCCCCTATGAATTTGTCTAAAAAATATACCACATAAAGAATAACCTAAGCTAGAAAAAGAGACTAAACCCAAACCCCAACCCCACTCTCATTATTCTTTCATCGGTTACACCAAAAGAAAGCAAAATATCAACCCACTTAGATTCCCCCCTAAATATGTTTTTGAAATTAAATCTCAGCTAAACTCCAACTTAAAGATCCTTCTTTTAATCATTCATATATATATATATATATATATATATATATATATATATATATTTCTGTATTCCAGTTCCACTCCACTACTACTGTTTAAAAAACATCAAACACCCATCATCTCATTTCTATTCCACCCAAACACAAAAACTGAACTCACAGTTTATTGATGTGGGTCTCTGTGGGTTTAAATGGATACCTTGTTTAGGCTAGTCAGTCTTCAGTCTGATCAATCTTTCAACTCAAGTAGAACATCAAGCAGCTCTAGATCTTCCAGACAAAACCATCACTACCCACAAGAAGACGAAGAATGCTTCAACTTTTTCATGGATGAAGAAGACTTTTCCTCGTCTTCTTCTAGACACTACTATCCTTATCATCAACAACAACAACAACCCAACCCTTCAACCACTACCACCCCTACTCTCACTCCCACCACCACCACAAACACAAACATTAGTACCCCAACTGACTTCGATTTCAACTTCGAATTCTCATCAAACTGGGCACCCGAAGCTCTCCTCGAAACCGCTCGAGCCATTGCTGACAAGAACAGCAATCGTGTCCAACAGCTCATGTGGATGCTCAATGAGCTCAGCTCTCCTTATGGTGACACCGATCAAAAGCTCGCTTCTTATTTCCTCCAAGCCTTGTTTAGTCGCATGACTGACTCTGGTGAGCGTTGTTATCGAACTCTAGCTTCCGCTTCTGACAAAACCTGTTCCTTCGAGTCAACTAGAAAAACGGTTTTGAAGTTCCAAGAAGTCAGCCCTTGGACCACTTTCGGACATGTAGCTTGTAATGGTGCAATCTTGGAAGCTCTAGAAGGTGAGCCTAAGTTACACATAGTTGATTTTAGCAACACATATTGTACCCAATGGCCTACTTTGCTTGAAGCCTTAGCTACACGCACTGATGAAACCCCACACCTCCGTCTCACCACAGTGGTAGCCACCAAATCAGGTGGTGTAGCCGCTGTACAAAAAGTAATGAAAGAGATTGGTAACAGAATGGAAAAGTTCGCTAGACTTATGGGTGTGCCTTTCAAATTCAATGTCATTCACCATGTTGGTGATCTTTCCGAGTTTAACTTAGCTTCTGAACTAGACATCAAAGACGATGAAGCTTTAGCAATCAACTGTGTCAACACGTTACACTCCACCACAGCCGTTGACAACCGCCGTGAATATCTAATATCAAACTTTCGAAGGTTACAGCCAAGGATAATCACAGTGGTGGAAGAAGAAGCTGATCTTGATGTTGGGGTTGATGGGGAGGAGTTTGTGAAAGGGTTTCAAGAGTGTTTGAGATGGTTTAGGGTTTATTTTGAGGCTTTGGAGGAGAGCTTTTCAAAAACCAGCAACGAGCGCTTGATGCTCGAACGAGGTGCTGGTCGAGCCATCGTGGACTTAGTGGCTTGTGCTCCATCAGAGTCGATCGAGAGGCGTGAGTCAGCGGCTAGATGGGCTCGGAGATTGCATGTAAGTGGGTTCAGTCCAATTTCGTTCAGTGATGAAGTTTGTGATGATGTGAGAGCTTTGTTGAGGAGGTACAAGGAAGGTTGGTCAATGACACAGTGCTCCGATGCCGGAATATTCTTGGCGTGGAAGGATCAGCCGGTGGTGTGGGCCAGTGCATGGAGGCCTTGACAACTATGGCGGTGCGTACCTTCTTTACACGCTTTGGGTTTGGGGTTGGTCCACACGTGTAATAACTTTTTATTTTCTTTTTTTGGTTTTTTTTTTTTTTTTTTTTTGGGTGAGTGCATGGGTTGGAGTTTGTGGATGATTTGTTTGGAAAAAAAAAAAAGAAAGAGGAAAGAGTGATATGAGGGATTTGCTTGATTTGAATATAAATGAAGTAAATTGATTTTCGTTATTCTCTTTTGTTGGTACATTTTACACTATTTCTCATTTCTTGTGTGTTTGTCTTTAGATGTACTCATTTTAGTTTTTATAATTTTCGTATTGATAAGTTGTAATTAGAAAGCCAAAAAAGGGTTTTTGAAAAAAAAATGATACTTATGTCAAATAAGCTCATTTTACATGTGATTAAAAAAAGGGTTTTGTTTTTTCCTTGTATTTTGTCTTTTATGGGGAAAAATTGTTTCTTAAAAGTCCAAATTAACTAAACTTTATTCCACTAGACTCATAGTTATCTAGGTATTTAAATCTAGAACTTCCCGTGTAATTAAGGGAGATGTTACTTGATCTTGTGTAATTTAAGATGTGCAAGAACTAGAAATTCAATTAGGATTGTCGGCATGGGGTTGATTAATAGTAACATTATATAAAGATGGGGTTGATTAATAGTAACATTATATAAAGATGGATATGGTCCAACTTTGACTATATATATGGCCTGCACACTTGCCCCTACGCTTAAGCTACAATTAAGAATGACGCACCTCTTATATTACTTAGAAAAAAAAAATCCTTCATTTTCTTAATTTAGATGAATGGTGGTTAATTATATAATTAAAAAAAGCCTATAAAATTTGAAGATTAGTATAGACATAAGTCCAAAATTCAAATGGGGTGGTTTGGTATTTGGTGTAGCAAAAGATGATATCATCCCAAGGATATTAAAGAGCTAAGAAAGGGGTTTAAAATTTAAAGTACTTTGGATTAATAATTAAACAATGACACAAAGTCATTATCTAACATTGGGGCCATAGAATCTTAGGACGGCCACTAAGTTGGGTTGTGTTTGGAGAATCTCATAAAAAGGTGTCCAGTCGTTAGTGGCACAATGTGTTTTAGTGGCCAGCACTCTGTGTTTGATGTGGTCTTCTCCAATTTCACTATTTTTCTTTCTTTTTTTCTTTCTTTTTTGGTTTTAAAAAGCCCATCAATATCAGCTTTCATTTGACAGAGAAAGGGAGAGCTTTGCTTTGCTTTAGTTTAGCCTATCCGAGAGAGTGTGTGAAAATCTATGGCCCCCACACCCACGGAAACTCTTTCATTTTCAATTTTCATGGTGGTGGTTGTGTAATACAATATATATATATATATATATATGTCAATAACGTAAGGAATGGTTTCCTTCCTTTTTTAGGCCCACGGAGGGAGAGGGGGGAAAGGATTTTAAAAATGAATAATAATAATAAAGAGTGGAAGAGAAGCATTGCGGAAAGTGGGAACTTCTTTTAATGGTTGCATTGCACATTTTAATCTTTTGATGAGACTTGTTCCCTCCACGTCAACGTATTACTACCTTTCCTCTTTTTTATTTCGGAAAAGGTTAACAGATGTTCAGGCAATTTTTGTAGGGGATCATTTTTAAAAAGTTTTTATAAAGAAGGAAAAAAAAATTAAATTTTTGATAATTTTTTCTATTTTTATAAAAATTGTATCAAAATTTTTTTAAAAATAATTTATTAATAATTGTCCTAAAGACACCATTAAAGTAATCTTTTTATTTTAAGGTAATTATAGGTTATTCCATTATTGTTCTATCAACTTAATTTTATGTTGTAAACTAAATAAAAGTGTATAATATTGTACATATTTACAAAAAGTATATAATATTGTACAATTTTTGCAAATAAGTACAACGATGTACACATTGTTTAGTCTATAATACAAACTAATAATTTTTCTTAATTTTATTTAAAAAGTATTAGCTTTTATATATTTTAATATAATTATAAATTAGGTGGGTATTATTTTAATAAAGGTTAAAAACAGCCGTCTACTGGACTGGACTTATAATAAATAAGTTATTTAGCTTGGAGCTTTGGTTATGTTTTCTTTTTAAGTAATTGACAAGACCAGCTGTTACTTTAATGTTTCACGGGACCAGGTTGTAGTGGAACACATGTTCAACAGTATTATTTCTGGGCAAAAAAGAGTGCCAGCCTTTGCGTTTCATTATCATACATGTCCCAGAAAACACGTGTTAGATCAAATCAAATGAATAAATTTACCACTTCCTAAAAGCTGGGAGATAGTTGAGCTAAACTTTGAGAACCAAGCTCGTAGCGATTGCTTGAGTCCATAGAGTGCCCTCTGTAGACGACACACCTATCAAGTATAATAGTTGTCTCACTCCTAATGGTGGCAAACTTCTTCCAAATGCAACTTGCTATAGAAAGCTAATTAGAGGTTTTGTTTATCTCATTATCACTCGCTTAAACATTTCTTATGTACTTCATATTATTAGCCAGTTTATGGTTGCCCATGATCCTTTCACTATACGGAAGTTCTTAGAATCCTTTAAAATTTGAAAGGAACTATGTTCTATGGATTGCACTTCTCTTCTAAGTTAACGCCTGTAGACAACTAGTTGGAGGTCTTGTTTATCTCATTGTCACTAGCTCAAACATTTCCAATGTAGTTCATTTTGTTAGTCAGTTTATAGCTGCCCCACGATCCTCTCACTATGCTGATGTTCTTAGAATCCTTTGAAATTTGAAAGGAACTATGTTTTGTGGACTACACTTCTCTTTTAAGTTATTACTGATCCTCCAAGCTTACTCAAATGTAGATTGGGCAGGTGATCCCATTAACTATACATCTACCATAGAATGCTACTTTCTTCTTAATGACTCTCTCATTTCTTGGCGAAACAAGAAACAAACTATTGTTGCATGATCTAACGCTAAGGTAGAATATTGCGCTCTTGTAGACACCATAATCGAACTTTTGTGGCTACATTGGCTACTACAAGATCTTGGAGTTGACTACTCCATTGTCACTCTAATCTACTATGACAATCAAAGTGATATTCAGATTGCCCACAATGACGTCTTTCACGAGCATACCAAACATATTGAGATTGACTGCCACTTTATTTGTTATCATCTACTCTAGGATACCCTACAGTTACAATCAATTTCTTTCCAAGATTAGCTTGCGGACATATTCAATAAGCCTCCTCCACTAGGACTTCTTCGTGCTTTGACTTATAAACTCAAGTTGACATCACATCACCCAACATGAGTTTGAGGGGGCTGTTAGAATACTATTAGAGTATAAGCCCAATGAACTTAGACCCATAGTTGTAAGTTACTTGTACATCACATATTGTCTATTTGTATAAGGCAGCTCCTTGTACTTTATTTGTTTATTACACAATCTTTCAAACTTTAACAATATAAAATAATTAGAACTTATTAGCTTCTTCTTTTTTGGGTTCAAGTGCATCCATTTGTGTATGGGTCCTATATAATCGAGGAGACAAAGGTTTGGCCCGATCTAGCCCATTCTCATCACCGTACTTCAGTTCTATGGACTGTGGTCATGCCTACTCTTCGTTCTCAGCTGCCAAAATAATTAGGATCGATGTTAGCTTAACCACTCCATCATCAGTGTCACGATCGTGGAGTCACATAGCAAGCCAGTCCTGCTACGCATTAGCATCTGGGGCGTGGGAATGGGGGACCAATTTGACGTTTTATGATCATTATCATTGTTTGTGCATAATTTTCCAATTTCTTCCCTCACCAATGATTTCACTTTTGCCATATTTGTACCCTTTGCTGCTAAATGCTAATGGACACTCTCAGTGCTTTTCTGATTTCACAGCTCAAATAAAACGTGGCTAAAGATGTTTGAAATCTCCTCTCTTTTTTTATGTGGCAATTTGATTTCTCTTTTTAATTCTTATATGTAATAATTCGTTTGCAAATGAATGGTGTACAATGGAATATTGGAATGGTACTTTATGTTTGCAATGGAAGACAAGCACATTGACTAGGCAAGGTCAGAGAATATGGCTGTGTTTGTTTTGGGTGAAAATCACTTCCGGAAATGCTTTTCCGGAAATGGGGGTGTTTGGTTGGTCCGGAAAATAGAATTTTTCCGAAATTGATTTCCGTTGACCGAAAAAAAATGGCTTTGACTACGGAAATCATTTTACACTTTCATTTTCACTTCAAAGTATTTCCGGAAAAAGAGAGAGAGAGAGAGAGCAAGCGCGCGAGAGGAAGAAGACCGAGCTCCAGTCCAGTCCGACGATCGCTGGCGAACCCCGAGCTCCAGTCCGCGCCGATCTCGCGAGCTCCAATCCGACGACCGCAATTTGAGATTGAGATCGACGCTTCGCGAGATCGCGCCATTCACGAGATCGCGCCGTCGATCATGATCTCGCCTTCACGAGATCGCGCCGTCGATCGCGATCAACGGCGCGGTCGTCGGACTGGAGCTCGCGAAGCACGGCGCCGTCGAACCCAGTCGAGCGTCGATCGTTGATGATTTTTTTTTCTGGGTTGTGGCTTGTGTTTTTCTGGGTTTGTCTTTTCCTTCTTCTTTTCCAAACACCTGAAAATATTTTTCGAAAAATTTTTTGAAATGCAACCAAACACATGAAAACATTTTCCTTTTCGGAAAATAGCATTTCCGAAAAATGGAATATTTTCCGGAAATGCTTTTACACAAACCAAACACAGCCTATAGGTGGTGTCTTTGGTGGTGGTGGAGGATGGTGGTAGTAGGTGTAGGTGGGAGAGATTTAAAGTTGAGTTGTGTTGTGTGCAATAGATCAATTGATCTAAAGGCAATTTAGGTCACACATTCAATCAAGTTTCAAGTGGTAATTTAAAAATAATGTAATTTTTATGGTATCAGTGGTTTGAATCTTATCTTTTCTCTCCAATATTATTAACCTAATAATAAAGGAATAAAAAAGAAGAAGAAGATATTCAATGACTTTACAAAAGTTTTTGGAAACTACATATCTAATAGAAATATTATATAATATGCTAGTTAAACAATAGATTTAGATGTTCAGTCATAACTTTCTTGATTTATCAAGCACTTGAGGTTACAAAACAATGACATGCACTATGAAAATATGTTAAGACGATATGTCATTGTTCAACTAATAACGATACTTTTTCTTAACCTATTTTAAAAATGAGATTCTTCTTTTGAAATGATTTATTTAAGTAAATTTATATTCACAATTATTTTACAATTTTTTTTATTTAAATTTAATGAAGTGGTAAATTGTGATTGGTGGATGAAAATTTGTTAGCAGTTGTAGGTCCATCTTCCCACCAACCATAACTTATCAACTAAATAATTTGCGAAATGTTATGAAATATATTGTCCTAAATATTGCTCAATTTACTCCCTATCTTGTATAAATTCTTAAGATCAAAACATATAAAACTTAACTAATATATATATATATATATATATATATATATATATATATATATTTTTTTTTTTTTACTTCGAAAAACAAATTTCACCTGAAATAATTTTATAAATTTGGATTCAAGAGTTGAACTTAAGGTTGGTAGCTTAGAAATACCAATCTTAAAACAATGGCCAAATACTTTATCTTACTCTTTCAACTATCTATGGAACATAGTTGAACCAACATCAAAGTGGTCACGAATTACTACCATGAGTGGTGAGTGGTCACATTCGAGGCTCACATAATCCATCACACGCTATATATAACTACCATATAAAATAGATAGACGTAAAAGTGAAGTTATGGCTGAAAATAAATGTACGGGTGAAGTCATGACACAAAAGGATTGACAATGATTGTCATAAACAGAACAAATTAGTAAAATGGGTAAACCTTTTAAAATGTACCCTTCCTCAGCTAATATGAACATAACCTAAACAAAAGGATGTATAAGTTCACCGGCAGTGTTTGAAACTGAACATTCTGTATGAGTCCTCATGCTGTGAAATAAGCAAATCCCTAACACAACGGTGGAAGCCAGTGAAAAAATGGACAGAGCCATCAAATATATAATACATAATACTACATGAAAAACCTCCATCACTTTGACCCACTCCACCCCTGAGGAAGTTTCCACTTTCTATGCCAATATATTGACACTCTTGACCACAATGGGAATCCAAAATTATAGTCAAGTGGTTGATCAGCTGGTCCCCCAACTATCAAAGGCAACCACACATATCTTGAGTCCCTCAAGTCAGCTGGATTCCACCGATCCGCCATGAAAATATATGAACCTGGAAAACCTGGCACAGGAACCACAAATGTGCTCTGAGCAAAAAATGTTGTAAGTCGAAACATTTTGTTCCCTCCAACGCACGGGTTTCCCATTGTCTCCCATGGCCCCATGATGGAATCAGCCGCATGGGCCAGTGCCTCATTTGGAGCCCATCCAGTGCAGCCTGATGTGATCATGTAATAAGTTCCCTGGTGCTTGAATAAAGCTGGGGCTTCCCGGTGTTGTCCCACAAGAATCCTTCTCATGACATTTGACACATCAAGATAATCTGCTGTAAGCGGTCCAACATGAAGTTCACTGTTGTCATCAGAGGAGTATATCAGATATGCTACACCATCATCATCTTTGAAGATGGTCATGTCCCTGCTTTCAAAATCATGAGGCCTTTTGCTATAGAGATAATCAAAAGGACCAGTGGGATAATCACTAACAGCAACACCAACAGAAGCTTTGGTGTAATTGGAATCATCAATATGCATCCACATTACAAACTTCCCTGTCTTATCATTGTAAATCACTTTTGGTCTCTCAAGCACATTGGATTTGTAGAGATCATGAGTTTCTTTTGTTTCTTCTGCTGCCAGCACAATTCCCTCATTTTTCCATGTCCACAAGTCCTTGGAAGAATAGCAACCAACTCCAATGATGTCGACCTGAACAATTAAAAAACTCTTGCAATTAATGAGTTACATGTACAATTGTGCTGAAACATTTAACTTATTTATCTGATATAAATAGATGAGGAAAATAATAGCATAACATGGGTTAATTGCAAAATTAGAACCACACCAATGCAGTTATAGATGTCTAACATGATTAAGCAAACTCAAAACAAAATAACTGATAAGTGTTGGTGCCAGAAACGTGATGCGTCTGCAATCCTATTTTTTATTTTTCATTGGTTTGATATGCCTGCAATCATGAGGTTGCACCCAGAATGACCCCAGCTATTATATGAGTGTCCCCTTTGAAGATGGGGAAATTGTCTTGTCTTTATCATTCCACCAAATTAGTCAATAAAATGTGCATGTATTTATCCAGGTTCCCAGCTTAGTCAAAATATTCTGCTTCTTTAAAAAAAAATGAACAAGTGTTCTTTGAACTCTTCATAACAGCACATTGGAGTAGGACCAACTATGTAAATCCAATCCACAGGTCTCATTTACAGTTGAAGACAACCTTACAGACATTAAGTTCATTGATAGCTATCTAAAGTTCAAAAACATACTGCCATTGAAAACAATACGTTCATTGATAGCTATCCAATGTTCAAAAAAATACTCCTATTGAAATGAGTGAAGCATTGGTAATGTTATTTAAACAATACGTTCATGATTTTCAGTAACTCATAAAATGTTATTTAAACAATACTTTTACTCTTGAAATTTGGTAATTGCAAGCAGGTAGTAAAGGGGCTAGCTGCTCAATCATTTCCTTCCCATCCATTGACTTCTGAATGACCAAATCACACAGTTCATCTACTAATTTATGACTCCTAATGAGCATCACTCAGGCAACATTTGCGTTATCCAAAGTTGGTGCAACTTTTTTTTTATAGATAATGATGCATAGCAATTCATATACTGGACGTCGCTCTCATTTCAAACAACATTTGACGCAAATCATTTTGACAAGTTCCATTTCCAGCCAGCCAAATCATAGAATTAAGATAGTATGAATTCTTCTATAGATCATTTCATCCCCAGTCAACTCACTGTCAAACTCACATCTCTTTTTCTGACTAACAACTGCAATCACCTAATTTAATATAATCTGCAATGACGAAATTTCTTTTCTTACAACATTTCTGACACATATACTTAGTTTGTGCAGATATCCACAACTGAATCCAATCTATTAAATTCCTCAGTCTTCATACCTCAGCATCATTTATGTGCCCCCTACTCAAAGCTAATGCTAAACATGACCATAATCTTTCTAATCACAGTAAGTAATCTTGAATCACAACTATAACAACAATTTTCAACATAGTGATTTCAAAAAGAAAATGCACTTAAGCAAGACCAGAGTGATAAAAGGGCGAAATTTTGCACATAATGTGAGATTGTACTTTAAGGTTCAGAAGATAAGGGCAATAACAAGAAAATGATGTCACATGAACATCTGCATCATGCTAGAGCATATCATCCAAATTGGTGTTTCTTTGGCAATGTAAGTATCAATATTCCATGCATGAAGTTATGCAAATGGCAATGTTTGTTCATACTTGTTGAGTCCATGGTTTAGGTTGGCAAACCATGATAAAATTTAGTGTCTTGTAAGTGTTTTTGAGTTGTATTTGAAGTCCAAGACACATGCCCTTGACTGCTCAAGAAGATTTGCAAGTTCTAAAATCTCGATGCATAGTTGACACACAGCTTACTAAAGCTGATCAATCAAGAATCATGCAGAAAGAATCCTGATTCAGCCCAATCAGCCGTCCCAGCTTCTAGGGTTTCGTGGATTCCAAGCCAAGGTATAAAATAAAATCTAGAGGACATGAATTCATACTTTGGGAGAGTTGTGAATTGTACACCTAGGGCTAGGGTTAACCAATTTCTCTCAAAGCATTACCCGGTGTTCAAAGATTGAAGATTTGGTGATCAATTAGAAATTACAACAACCAGGGTCTAAATTTCCCTACAATACTAATGTATTCTCCATACTCATTTGCCTAGATTCATGGCCACAAGGAGCCACTTTATATGAAGATAGAGATAAAATAAAAATATGCTCAAGGGATGTCTATTCCAGACTCAAAAGTTGTTTGATAAAAATGTGTACATGATAGGAGTCAAAGGTAAAGCCATACTCATACCTTAATCACGAATAAAGAAAACTAATGAATTTGTAAATAGAACAGCAAAATCTTTGAATGTGTCAAAATGTACTAGGTTAGACTTTGAGATTCCCCACATATTCAAGAAAACTCTCAGATTTTCAATGACCTCCACTTTTCTTTCGCCTTCAACTCCATGGGAGCTCTAGTGACCTCCACCCGCTGCTCTCCACTTTTTCTTTCGCCTTTAACTTCATGAGAGCTCTAGTGAAACTCTCTCCCTCAATTCTCTGATTCTCACACATCCATAGCCTCCACCCTCTGCCTCTCCAATCACCTTGAATCCTCCATATCCTTCGATTCACAACAAATTCCTCAAGTAAAATTTACATCTCTTTTTGTTTTTGTTTTCCAATTTTGAATTTCCTTATGTCAAACTCAATCACTCTATAATAATTTATTTGATCAAAATAACAACTATTAGAAATGTACCGTCAAATGATCAAGGTTTTGATGACTTTTTCTTTTTGGTTTGGTAAAAGGTATAGGTGAGATGAGTTTTGCCTCTTTTTTTGTTTTTCCTGGTGGATTTGCGTGATGGGCTTGACTTTATTTGTGCATGTAAATGAAAATATGGAGGGATTGGAGTAAAACTGTGGCTCAGGGATAAGTTTTTGGCTTTTTGCACAGATGGGATGGTGGATGTCAGTGTAGGACAGAGGCACGAAAAAACTGTGGGATGGGTTTGAGAGGTGGTTGTGTGGGTGATTTGCAAAATTTTGGGTTACGGATTTTGGTATGGCACAGGATTTTGCAAAAAATTTATTTGACATTATATGTTTATTATTTAACATTATTGACATGTAAAATTAAACTGTTTATGATGTAATATTTTTTATGCACTATATTTTACATTTCTTGTTTTTATGTTTGGAGTATATGTAAGAGATGTGAATTTAAATGCATGTGAATTTTTGTGTTATTTTCTAGTCAAGAAAGAATACATAAAACATTGGTCACACGCAATTAACTTAAAATTTTTCATTTGTGTTATCTTTATGGGTAATATATGCATGTAAAATTATTAATATCTTAAAAAAAAAATTCACTATACCCATCCATTAATATGTCCTTACTATTGGCAAAAAATATATTCCGCAAGAATGTAAAACCAAATGCTGAATTGGCACCTCCCCATGCACAAAGTGCTTGGGGGTCTAGGGGGAAAGGGTTCGAATTGCGGGGTTAGCAGCATGTTGTAATTATTTCTCAAAAAAAAAAAAAAAAAGCAATTTCATTCACTAAAATACTTTTCAGTAAAAATTTCAGTATAATACTAAATGCTATTTCTTAAAAAATAAAAATAAAAAATGCATTCTATCATAATGCATTTTTAAGAATGCATTCCAGTGAAATGCATTTTGCAAGTAGTTACTAAACGCATCCTAAAGGTGCAACATTAACCAACCAAGAAGCAGAACAGTAAGGTCTTTTCTACATCAGCCATAAGATGTACTTGGCTCTACGAAAATATTTCATCCATATTTTATTTCAAACCGTTTGAAGCAAATTTTAGACCTAATATCTTTTAATCCATAAATCCAATCTTTTAGCATCAGTTGAGGTACATGGACCTCAACATGGATTTCAAACTGAGTCCATCACAGCATAAAACTTGCGAGGATTTCCATTTTATCACAGGTGACAGCTTTAAAAAGTATTTTTTTTACTACACAAAACATTCCCCAGAAGTAACAATGCAATCATTAACAAAGATGAAAAATGCTCATCTGAGTTGTTTGGCATGCATACTTTGATGTCATATCAGTAATGTACCATTGAGGAATGCAAATTTTGTTTCCAGTTCAGAGTTAAAAGTTTGTGCTACCTTTTCCCCCAACCTAAACCCACCACTTCGCAGCCTGCCGCCCCCTTGGGGTGGGGGGTGGGGGGGGGGGGGGGGGGGAGTCCATTTAGAAAGAGGCAGCAGAGAATTTTCTGTTCCCTAATATTAGAGCTTTTGTTTGCAAGTAAGTTCAATTCTCCATTAGAAATATTAATCAACATAAATGATGTTCTTTATTAGTTCTTTTCTGCATTCATAGAAATAAAAATAAGGGTATATGATACTGAGACAAAACAAAGGACAGGACAAGGTGTCCTTAAAGTAAGTGTAACAACACAGTCTACTAGAAAGAGATCAAGAGAGATCAAAAGGCTGATATGAGTGTCCACATTGGTAAATCTTTTCTTAGCAAGTAAATTCTTGTTAACCAAGGATGCTCCCATTCAAAGGTAACCTCAATTTCTACGCAATACTCAAGATTCATTTGACGACAAGCTAATATCTTGAACTATCCTTAGTGAAGTTTTTC
Source organism: Quercus tomentella (assembly GCA_028535165.1). Lineage (NCBI taxonomy): Eukaryota > Viridiplantae > Streptophyta > Magnoliopsida > Fagales > Fagaceae > Quercus > Quercus tomentella. Next base: position 14,470,775 of record JAPQVY010000001.1, read on the forward strand.
ACCCAAGAGTTAAATTACACCACTGTGTATCTATAGCAGTATAGCCTTTGGCTCTTGGCATGTTTATGAACTATGAAGAGGGCAAAATTCTCCTGTCTAATAGCCCAACCCTTGTCAAAAAGCATGGAGAAGTTATAGCTGAAAAATTTTTAAAGATTCTACCACCATCAATTGGACTAAGATTTCCCAAGGTGCAACCATCAAAATTTAGTTTAATTTTTTACACTGGGGAAATACAAGTCATATATACTGGAAACAATATAAGCTTACGCCAGTGCTAGAAACTGAATCTTAAAGTTTAGACCTGGCATTATTTTGGTTTGCATGATTTGCTTGATCGATGTACTTTTAGCATTTAATTTTGGTGTATCATTGTACACTTCCTGACTTCCTGTGTACATGGGTGGCGCCCTTCTAGCCTTTTCTAATGAGATTTTACTTGTAAAAAAATATTAAAGTAATTAAAGAGAAACAAATCACATATGATGGTAAGATTGATATCTAGCAGCAGCAACATAATCACAATGCATGTAAACAGATATGCACACAGATGAAGTGGAATATAAAAACTATGAAAACTGCATCCCTAGGGCCTTAGGGCCTTAAGGCCTGAAATTATAAAATCAAGCCACAATCGGGAATGTAAATTAAATAACTTACCCGTGCTGCCCCTTTTTTGTGAGCATGGTAGGTGGGCCCATCTTTATACTCTCCATACCAATAATATGTCTTTGATTTTTGATCAAATAGAATACCCCCTCCATGGGCTTGAATAGGATTTCCATCAGTGTCCAACCAAATTCTCCCTGGATGATAGTAGGAGCTATCATTCCCTGCGTCCTTCATTGGATCTATAGCAGTTTTGTGATCAGGAAAGAACATATTTCTAAGTTGGGAATTTTCATCAAGAAACTCATCAATTATTGTGGTTGGCCTCTTGGGTTTTCTTTTTGCTGCACGTGGAGATCTCTTTCTTGGAGGGGGCATCTGAATATTTTCTTCTTCAACTGCTTCAAGTTCACGGAATTGTGGGTGATGGCTCATGCCCAATTGGAGCTCTCCACGCACCCCATCTTTTTGGCGAGCAAGGGAGTATAAATGGAGCATAACAAGACATCCCACCAAGCTCCATACCACAGCAGACGTTGAACATCTGCCCCCTGCATTGCAATGGAAAGTGGTTGGTTTCCTGTATTTGTTCTTGATCCTCATTTTCTCCTCTTTTTTTTAATCTTCAAGGTAATGCTGCAATTAAGAAAATGCACCTATGGAGATCCAATACATCCAACTAAACACGAGTCACAACTACACTAAATCTATGTTTTCTAGACTAAAACTTTTAGTGTATTTCATGAAAGTTAAAAGAAAGAGAGAGAATCCAAAGCAAGAGTGAGATTTAAGAAAGATATATGTAAATTGATTAAGGTGCCCTCCAATTTATATGAGATATTAAGTAGTCAACTGTATAATCGCTAAAATTAATTGTCAACAATTCAATGAATAAATTCATAAAACTGAATAAAATCCAATCCATACTTCTTGTTATAATAGCTAAATTCAATGAATGAAGAACAACAAATGAGGAACAACAATTCAATGAACCAATTCACTTAGCCACAAAGCCTTCCCGGTTACATGAATATAATTAATAAGAAAGCATTTGAATCTCTAACAACAGCCAGATATTGATTGTTGTAGTAGAAAATAATGAAACCAAAAATACCCACCAATCCAAAAAAAAACCAAACATAAACTAAACAACCACAAGTACATCACAAAAAAATTGACGCATCCAAATTGAAGACAAAGTAAGTCATATATGTTAGAGAACAAACAGTCACGTGTATCAAACATGTTTTACCTGAAAAGACACGGACCATGATTGCAGCTAAATTCCCAGACATGGGTTTGCTGCCGATGGTGCTTTAATTTTGACCCCTCCAGTATAGTAAACTAGCAAAGCTAGCAAGCCATAAGACAACCCAGTTCACTATTTTATCAGAGAGTAAATAAGAGAATGATGGGGTTGTGCTGGTTTAGACTTTAAGCTTAATTGGTTGAATTGGATCTGAGTCTGAGTCTAAGGAGTAAAGAACGATGATGATGATGATGACGACTTGCTACCAAAGACGCTATGCCGCTAGCTGTTATGTGCTTGGGGATTTGGGTCTTTGACTCTTGTGAAAGGGTATCTTAAGGTAGACATATCTGGGAAGCCTTGTAATGATGGACTCGTAATTATTTTCCTCGCCCTCCATTTTTTTAATGATTGTCCTTTTTTAAATTAGATTTTTTGAGATCTTATAGTTCAACTTCAATGAACGGTTGAAAAATATGAAAGTGAGAAACGCCAAAAAATAAAAAATAAAACGCAATTCTTACTGCAACTCGCTTATCGTGGCTAATCGTGTTCAGAGAAAAGTGATAGATTTATGAGTAAGTGACTAAAAAACCTAATAACAGTCTGTAATGTAGAATAGTTAACAAAGATTGAAAATTTATTTGAGGTAGTAAAAGAACTTGAGAAACAACATAACTTTAACCCAAAGTTTTAGGTTTTATTTTTTTGTGTAAATAGTTTATTTTAATTATAGTAAAATTACAACCTATGGTGTCCTTTGTGTAATAGTTACTTTAACCAAAGTTTTAGGTTTTTTTTTTTTTTTTTTTTTTTAATTTATAAATAGTTACTTTTTATCACAATAATTGAATTTTCATACAAACAGGGTTTGAAACTTGAAACTCTAGGTCTCTTGTTTGACAATTTAGATATATTTTTCTCAACTCATTACGTTGCAAATTATAAAAAATATTATCTAAATAAGTCACATAACTCATTAAAAAAAGTCATGTAACTAAAAATGTACATGAGTTGTCTTTTTAATTATCACATAGTCAATTAGAGGAAAATAACTCCAAACCAATTTAGAGTCAAACTTATTCCTAAAATAAATTTCACTTCAGATTTTTTTACGCAATGCTCACATCATTTCTCTTTTTAGAACTTGGCATTTTTTTGTACCCATTTCGTCATTTGTAGTTTTGAGGAAATATGTTTTTTCTAGAGTAAAATCTTCTTTATCTTTATTATTATTATTATTATTATTACTCAATCTTCTTTATCTTATACTTAATAAAATTGTAGTTTTATTAATATTGAGAAATATCCATAGAAAATTACCAATTAATGATGTAGGTGCTTAAGAATTCTTGACTTTGGCTTTGGTTTTGTGGCTTGATTGCCTAACCTTGCCTTTGCCTTGAATTCTTTTGTCCCACATTGGAAAGATATCTTTCCTCTTTCTAGCTTATAAGGGATGAGCCAATTAGAAAGAGTAACCAAAAGTTTGGTTACTCTTTCTAATTGGCTCATCCCTTATAAGCTAGAAAGAGGAAAGATATCTTTCCAATGTGGGACAAAAGAATTCAAGGCAAAGGCAAGGTTAGGCAATCAAGCCACAAAACCAAAGCCAAAGTCAAGAATTCTTAAGCACCTACAAATGACATGTCTCGATAGTTTGTTAGACTTTTTTTTTTTTTTTTTACCATATGTCTCAGTTTTTTTTTTTTTTTTGGAAGGGGGCCATATGTCTCAGTTCTTCTTGGATTTAGCTTATTTTAACATCCAAAAATAGAACGTATAATTTTAAAATTTAATCTTTTTTAGGTATACTTATAATTTTTGTCACTCATTCTTTAAACAAAATAAATCCAACGAAGACACCCTAATATAAATTGTGGGTGCTTAAGGACCGAGAATGGATATGAAGAGTTGCCATATAACTGTGAGGATGTCGCGGTCCACAGACCCGAGGAGGAAAGGTGCCCGAGGAGAGGAATAGATGAGTCAAAGTACTCTAAGGCATTCCAAGTGGGAGCGAGAATCTAGAGAGAGAGAGAATTAGTGGTCATAGGGGAAATTTCTAGTTTATAGTAGTCTGTCACCTCTGCATTAAATGGTGGGCAACAGCTTTATCAGTTGCATTGATGAGAAAGTGACCTGAACAGTATAAGTCACAGCTACAAATGACATGTCTCGATAGTTTGTTAGACTTTTTTTTTTTTTTTTTACCATATGTCTCAGTTTTTTTTTTTTTTTTGGAAGGGGGCCATATGTCTCAGTTCTTCTTGGATTTAGCTTATTTTAACATCCAAAAATAGAACGTATAATTTTAAAATTTAATCTTTTTTAGGTATACTTATAATTTTTGTCACTCATTCTTTAAACAAAATAAATCCAACGAAGACACCCTAATATAAATTGTGGGTGCTTAAGGACCGAGAATGGATATGAAGAGTTGCCATATAACTGTGAGGATGTCGCGGTCCACAGACCCGAGGAGGAAAGGTGCCCGAGGAGAGGAATAGATGAGTCAAAGTACTCTAAGGCATTCCAAGTGGGAGCGAGAATCTAGAGAGAGAGAGAATTAGTGGTCATAGGGGAAATTTCTAGTTTATAGTAGTCTGTCACCTCTGCATTAAATGGTGGGCAACAGCTTTATCAGTTGCATTGATGAGAAAGTGACCTGAACAGTATAAGTCACAGCTAAGCAAACTCCTTCCATCACCTTCTTTAGATGTAAAAAGTGACAAGTGTCATGAGAGGAGGGATGTTAGGTAAGGATGAATGGTTGAGATGTGAAAAAGGAGGAGTATATAAGAAAAGACAGGTTCATAGAGAGAAGTGGCAGGACACAAGTATCAAGAGACAAAGAAGAAACAAAAAGAACACTTAGAGATAAGAGAGTAAATAGTAATAATTCTTATGAAAATGTGGTTTCCTCGGGCCAATTTGTATGGAGAAAGTGGTTCATCCCCTTAATAAGATCGGCCTTTCCTTTCTTATTTTCCTCCTCGGGCGGAGTCCCCCTTTAATTGTTTATTTCCCTCTCTTATAAATTCATTGTTTTGGGCAACAGTTGAACTGATCCAGCCACTATTTTAAATAGGCTTGGACCGCTAGTTCATTTGGTCCTTACATAAATAAACACTCAAAGCTCAAGATTTGGAAATAAGTTCTCTAATTAAAGCAAAACATGAGATTTGATCACGTTGACTTTTTAATGTAAATCCGTAAGTATAATGTCAAAAATGTTTGTCATGAATCTCATGATGGTTGTGTTTTGATGCACGTAGCTAATGGTCAACAGTTACATACAACTACACGGAGAAAAAATCTTGGGTCACGGGATACCTTCTCCTGCACGGATGTCTTAAACTCCTAATACAGGCCATAATATAAAAAACAAAAGACTGCTATTAATATTGCAAACAACTTGCCCTGACAAACATTGCCAACCACCCAAGACTTAAAAGAGGGCCAATTAATTAGTACTATTATTGTTTATTGATGATGATTATTATTACTGATTAAATGCCATATGCAGGGCTTCTTTAGTCACCTAAAATCATTGGCCACGAAGAGTCACACAGTACGGAAAGAAATATATATATTTAATAATGTGAAGTGAAGAGAAATTCACATTAGAATTTCAAATTAGAGTGTCAATTTTACGTCACGTGTCCTAAATTATTTATTCTTAAAGAGTTTTATTTCTTAATTTTAAAATCAATTGTGAAATCACATCATAAATATTCATCCAAGTGAATGGAGTATTAAGTACAAAAATCAAAGAGTTTAAAATAAATGAATCGTAAAAAACAAAGTGCTTCATAATAATTTTTTTTTTTTAAATGGACAATTTACATTTTATATCTAATAATATCCTTACAAATTTTTTTAAAGAGTTAACAAAATATAAAAATGACTATCAATAGTATTTGAATTATATATAGAAATTATATTATGTATTTTATTGTATATCTTTAAGTGTATCAATGTATATGCATAGGGTTACAAGCTAGTTGCAGTTAACTGTTTTCAACTTTTGTTGTTTCAAAAGAAAAATTACAATTTATTTATTTTAGTTAAAATGGTATATTTGGCACTCAATTTTGTCATTTATTTTAGAGAAGTGTTACGTCCATAATATTTTTCACAACAAATTATAGGTGAAAAGTTATTATTAGTTCTAATTTGAATTCACAAATTAAATTACTTTTTTTGTCCACCCGTAACAGTCAATAACAGCTTACTACCTAAAATTTATTGTGAAAATGTTGTGAATATAGAATTTCTCTTTATTTTAAAATCTTTCTTGTATTTGAAAATATTCATTTTAGTTTATGCTTTCAAAATTTTTTAAAAAACTCTTTTAATTTCATTTCGTACATGGAAAATATTAACATAACTTGATAAATAGAATTCATGTCACATCATAACTAGTGATATTCAAGCCCCGATCTAGCTTGACAAATTGCACCGAAGCCATGGTGATCGAACTGAATAACATAGTTGCCAACAGTGAACAAAGTAATTGTCAGACGTGTTTCTAAGTTTCCAACATCAGCCGGTTTCTTCCTCTAAATTCCAACCTCTGCATCGCACCGTTAACCTACCTATTAAGTTTTCCTCCTCACAACCACTACATGTCTCCTCCTTGCCCAGATTTCTCCTCCTCCCGCTCACCTCTTTTGTTGCCATCGCTACCTATATATCTATCCTTTTTTAGTCGTTTGGGTTCTTAGATCTACTGAATTTTGATCATTTGGGTCCCTAGATCTACTGAGTTTTGGTTATTAGGTTCTCACTTCTCAAATCTACTTAATTTTGGTCTATTTTTGTATGATTTGAGAAATTTATTAAAGTAGAACAAAGTTCACAACAGAACAATAGCAACTAGAGACATTGGCCAACAAAACGCTAGATGACACTGTACACAAAATATTGCATAACAATAGACTAGAGACATTAGCTAGTTGTTGGGTTCTCAAATCTACTGAGTTTTGGTCATTTGGTTTCTTAGATCTATTGAGTTTTAGTTGTTAGGCTCTCAAACAAGCCCTCCAACGCCAACTGAACTGGCCGCTATTCACCCCTAATCATAACCATAGGCTCCATATCATCAAAATAACCTCGGTTTCATGAATTTCAATTGCTATGAGAAAATAAGAATAATTTTAATACAAAGGTTAAATGTTGAGAAATATCCAATTTAACTTCTCCTTTTATTTTTATTTTTATTTTTAAGTAGTCTCACACTTTCACCAAATATAAAAAAAAATTCCTAAAAGGCCAAAAAAACAAAAGGGTAATTCTTATATTTTGTTTTGATACAGATAAACTAAAATTTTTTTGCTGAAAGTACAATAGATAAACTAAAAAGTAGCTAAAATAGTATAATATGATACATAAATATTACTAAAAAGTATAACACGACTCATAAATAATAGTAAAAATAAATTAAATAAAAAAAAAATTAACCTCTTAAATCAATGTCAAAAGCAAGCTTTTAAAAAACCAACGTCAAACGCAAGCTTTTAAAGGTTTGATTTACCATCAAAAGAACAGCGGCTAGTACGGTCTCATAACGAATTGAGAATAGCTCAAATTAAAAAATAAAATAAAAAATGTTAATTAATAGATGAAATTAGTTGGTGTGACATCTTTAAATTCGGGATTAGTTGACCAATTATTCTCATAACGAATTGAGAATAGCTCAAATTAAAAAATAAAATAAAAAATGTTAATTAATAGATGAAATTAGTTGGTGTGACATCTTTAAATTCGGGATTAGTTGACCAATTATTAGCATCTGACCATATGTCCTTTTTACTTCTCTTGCGGGTGTTGGTGGGGGCAAGCATAATAAAAAAATTGCCCATTAGAATTCATGTTCAACTGCCCTAGACGCAAAGCAAAACTAGACCCAATTTTAAAAAAAAAAATTAATAATAATAATAATAATATTAATAATAATATTAATATTTTTCCACAATTTATAGAGTTCTAATTCTTAAAAAAAAAAAAAAAAAAAACTTATAGAGTTCTCTAATCACCATAACACATAAATTCATTATTAATATTATTATTAATGTTACTTTCACATGTGTTAACAATGATAAAACATTTTAACAATCTAGGAAAAAAGTTGTGATTTTTGTGTTTTTAAACTTGTTGGTTTGGGTAGCTTATTTTTTGCTAGTTTAGTTTACTATTTAGCTTTTTTTTACTACTATTTATGGGTCCCACTACATTTTTTGGTATTATTCATAAGATCTAATATACTATTTTAGCTAACTTTTACCTTTATCTATTGTACTTTAAACAAAAAGTTGTTAGTTTTAGCAAAATAAGCGAATCCCAAACAGACCCTTAGTGTGTATTTGGCTCCAAATTAAAAAACTAGTTTATTTTACTACATCTGAAGACGTTTGTGAGCATTCTTATCCTCAACAGTCACATATCTACTCCTTTGTCAGAAGCATATTTGAGTAACCTTACCCATGCAGACAGGTCCCCTACGCGGCTTGACACTTGTTCATCAGCTCCAGCCAGGACCTCTACTCCAGATGCATGTGAACCTTATCCTGACATCCACAATTATTATCATTGCAAAGCTCTATCTGAAAGAAGATACGTCTCCAGCCAGGCCCCTACCTTTTTGCCACTTGTAAATCCATGGCTTAGTCCCCTACTTTCTTCTGAAATGTATAATGTACATTATCTCTAAACTTTGTGGTCTATAAATAGGGACCTTGTAACTTTGAAGAGGCAAGAGTGAAGAGAGAAAAAGAAAACCCTTAGATTTCCTTGTAAGATTACTAGTTCTTGTAAGATGTTCAACAGTGTTTTTTATGTCTAATGTAAAAAAGCTGTTGAATCTAATAATATCTCTCAGTTTGTTGTATCTTGTGATGTGCTTTATCCCATATTTTCATGTTATCTTTTATATCTTCTTAGTGATATATGTTATTAACGAGTTTCCATAATCTTCTTACACCCTTTTTCTCCCGTTTCCTGGTCTTTCTCTCAATAGTTGGTATCAGAGCCTTGTGATTAGTTTCTCCCTCCTTTGATTAGTATACTTTGATTATTGTCCTAATTAGTATGCTTTGTGATTTACAGTTGCCACAACACGTGGATCCTCTGTATTAATCACATCAGAACACTGGATTTGATAATCAAGTAGAACACTAAGGAGTTTGTTCTCAAAATTCCCAAAGAATCTGCTTTTCCATAGTTACCTTGTGGATGTTTAAGCCTGGAGTTGGCATTTTAGTCCTGTTAGGTCTTTGGTAAACGATTCTTTCTAGAAGAAACTGTCATGACAAGTTCATCTTCAGAAGTTACTAATACCACTAAACCTGTCTTTGATTTTTCCCTTCGTAAATCCACGACAAATAGATTAGATTACTTGTATGAAATCTCCCACATACCTGAAGATAGTAAGATTCCTATTACTGACTTTCCTATTGTAAATCCTTATACTGTGTTTGATAAACCCCAAGTTTCTTTCAAAAAATCCAAAAAAAAGTTTTTAGGTCCTTCTCAACCTTCTACTATAAAAGAATATGTCCAAGCTTCCAAGTTTGACCAGTATAATATTCCAGCAATTGAAACAGAAAATTTCATTACCCTTGCCCTTCCCAGAGAATTTGTAATTCCATGGTAGAAACAAGGATACACACACCTTCATTTTGGTGCTGTAAGGTTGGCGTTAACTTTCCATGGAAGAAAGGGACTTCCTGTAGTCTTTGGAATTTCACTTCTTGATTCCAAATTCTTGGAATATCAAAATGCAGTTATAGGAACAGTTCAAACCACTTTAAATATGGGAACAATCTTTGTTACACTTTTTCCCAACTTCAATATGTCTCTCAAAGATCTTCATCTCTGTGATGCTCTCAAAGTACAGGTCCAGATTACAGGAGCCTCTTAGGTGCAAGACACATTTACTGCCACACTTCACTACCAGCTTGCTTATAGACTTTAGAATCATGCTTTTGACATGGTAGTTCCAGAAATAGCTCAATCTAATGATGTTTTATTGATTCAAGTTGATCCTAGAATGACACCCATGTGCACTTTTGTTCCAAGACAACTCAACAAGGACCAGATGACTTCTCTTTTTCTAGAATCATGGATTATGAAATATGAGATGCTTCATCAAGTGACTAAACCGATCCAGTCAAATGATCCTCTCTTTATCAGGAAAGCAAATGGTGAAGTAGAGACAAGATTCTTGACAGCTCCACCAAAGAAGAAAGATGTAACGGTCTTCCTAACTCAAATTTCTATGCTCCAACCAGTGTCTTATGTTTGGGAAGATGGCCTTAAAATTAAAGCATTTTAAGAAGATGGAAAACCTTGTTATGAAGGAAAATCGCCTTCTAGTCACATATGGTGGGATATTTGTGATTGTGTTGATTGCCAAGAGGAAGAGGCTTTTGAAGAAGATTATTCCAGAAGAAAGAAAAGATCTTCTTAGCAGATTCTCAAAGATAGATATGAAGCAGGAGATCCAGAAGTTGACCTCCTTGGAGAACCTTCTAGAAAATTTGACTATTATGTTCTCTATCCTAGAACCAGTAAACAAACCCTTCCCTTTCTTTCTCCATGCAAAGAAAACTATGACCAAAACCAAAAACCTCCATTAATCCCATACTACCAGAAAGTCCTTCCCCAAATATCAAAATGTCAACCCCTTCCTACTAGTCAAACCCATATATAAAAACCCTCACCTTGTTACATGTTTGACCAAGCTTCACCTTCCTATTCACAGAGTTTTCCCCCCATTAGAAAGCTTTGATCATCCCCAAACCAACACTAAACATGTTTGGAAAATCAAAAATCATGTTGGAAACAATCCAGATGGAACCAAGAAACAGGTCTCTTCGACAAAAACAACTTTAAATTGGCAAGCAGAAAATGTTGTGGCACAAAACCATGTCCTTTCAAAAATTTTGGATAATCAACAAAAGATGGCTGAGGCAGTTACTCATACTTTTTCATCCTCAAATTCCCTTATTGAAGATTTGAAGAAGAAAATCAAAGCAGTTGAACAGGAATTGGCAACCATAGCTTCCATAATCAAAGATTTGTCTATTTCTTTTCCTCTTATTGGACAAAAAAGAAAAAGAAAGAAAACAGTTGTTACTACAACTTCAATCCATGAAAGGATCACAAAAAGAAGCCATTCAGACTCCTCCGATACATGTTCATATGCCTTTTCAACCTCGATAATCATTATATAAAGACTTGTCTATACCAGCGACCTCCCCATTTTCACCAATTTCTCCCTATCAAAACCTTCAACCATTAGCCATAACACATCCTGACCATAACCCTTTTAAACCAAGTGGAATTTTTCCTGCCATAACATACTCAATTCCACCTCAACCAGAGCCCCAAACTAGACCACAAAATGAACCTTCTCCTATAAAGAAAGACAAAGAACCATTATACCAACCCCCCATATCCAACTGTAGGTGCTTCTTCAAGACCTCCAGATATGAACATGTTGGCTGTGTATACTGACCCTCCAAATCCAATTTCATCATTTCTCAAAACCCTCACCCTTGAAGATTCAAGAGAACCTTTTATGCTCCCAATAATTGATGACACAGACCTAGACTTGTCTGATCTTGGTCTAGAGGAAGTGTTTATGACAAATACTGAACCAAAGGTAGAAGAAGAAGATGATGTTCTTTGTCCTAAAAAGCCTCCACCTCCACCACCACCAATCTTTCCTCCACCACCCTTTGTTCCAAAATATCAAACAAGGTTGACTTATTCACCAACTACAGATTCAAAACATTTGTTCACTCTCGATAATGTTCCTTCTTCTAGATGGCATGACGAGTTCTTTAACATGTATTCTTGGTGCATAGCTGAATTCCAAGCTCCAAATGCCACCATTTCCCAGATTATTGCCAAGTTTGTTGCAAGGATTACAAGAAGATTACGAGAATGGTGGACCAATTTAGGAAAATACAGGCAAAGACAAGCAGCTCAATGCAACACACTAGACGATTTCTTTACGATTGTCCATAATGAATTTCTTGGTTCTGCAACTCATTATACGAAAGTAGCATGAGAAGAATTCTTGCTGATGAAATATTGCTCATTTGAAAGGAAAGATTTAGAGAAACATTTTGACAAAAACTTGGGGTTTATCAAACACAGTATAAGGATTTACAATAGGAAAGTCAGTAATAGGAAAATCGCCTTCTGGTCACATATGGTGGGATATTTGTGATTGTGCTGATTGCCAAGAGGCTTTAAGAGTCCAGGTCTTTATTTGATCTTTTATTTTTAGGGGAAGGTTTTTTATCATGTTGAGGATATCATTAGGGACTGCAGAGGAAGGGTCTGAGGATGATAATGGATCTGTAATAGGATATACACATAGGGGTGGAGAAATAATTGTGGTGTTAAGAGTTGGAGGTTTTTTAGAAAGATAATCAGTGATAATATTATCTTTTCCTTTGATGTGCTTGACTTGGAAGGACCACTGTGAAAACCAATTTGACCATCTGAGTAACTAAGGATGTGGGAGCATTTTCCTTTTGAACTGGAGCATTTTGGGAAAGGAGGACATGTCCATTTCTACTAGAAAATTATGCCCAAGAAGATGAAATTGGAATTTTTCAATTCCATATTTGACCGCAAGAATTTCTTTGAAAGTGGAGTGGTAATGAAGTTCTGAAGCCTTGAATGCACCACTTTTATATCCACAAATGTTTCTCTTGCCACTAATCTCTTCTAAGAGAGCTACTGCCCAGTATTCATCACTTGCATCTGTCTGTAATATCCGTTTGCCTGGTCCTGGGATCTGTAAAGGAGGAAGCTTTTCTACTAATTTTTTCAATTGTTGGATTGCTTCTGTATGAACAGAATTCCATTCTGGAGGTGATTTCTTCAGCAATTGAGCTAAATAGTTCTTGTATTTGGAAATTTTTGGAATAAAGTCTGACATATAATTGATAATTCCAAGAAACTGTTGTATCTGTTTGGTACTTGTGAGCTTATCTGGGAATTCACCAAGAGAGACAGCTATGCGAGGCTACAAAGTATACTTTCCATCTGAAATGTTTACGCCCAAGAAGTCTATGGAAGACTGTCCTATGACCATTTTCTTTTCTGAAAACATTATCCCTTGAGATTTCACTAAATTATAAAATTCAGTGATCAACTTGGCATGGGATTCTTCATCTTTTGAGAACAAAAGGATGTCATCAAAATAAATCAATGCATTGGTCAAGAGTGGTTGGAACAACGTTACCATTGCTTTCTGAAATTGAGATGGAGCATTTTTGAAATCAAAAGGCATGACAGTCCATTGATAATGGTGGTCTGGGATGCAAAATGCTGTCTTATATCTTTCTTCTGGATGGATTCCTAATTGCCAAAATCCTGCTTTATGATCAAACTTTGAGAATACTTTGGCATTTGAAAGATGCTGAAAAAGAGCACTCTTGTTTAGCAAAGGGAATTTGTCATCTGCAAGGAAATGATTAAGATCTTGGTAATTGATTACCAATCTAAGTTTTCCTTGGACTTGTTCAGAATGCTTGTTGACATAGAAAGCTTCACATGCCCAAGGAGAGGTTGTTGATTCAATGAGGCCCTCTGAAAGGAGAGAAGATAGTTCTTGCTTGGCCAAGGTTAAATGTTTTGGATTCATTCCTCTATGACTGGCTTTTGTGGGGTTGACACCTTCATTTTTCTTAAAGGGAAGGTATATGAAAATTTTTGGGTTTTTCCACAAAGGATTTGGATTTTTAAGGAGAAATTCAGAATGGCTGTTTTCACAACAGTCACTGATAATCTGGTGTCTCAAAGAGTTAAAGGGGTCTACTGTGAATAAATAGGGTACTTAAGTCCAGGTGAGAAGGTGTTGTTTTTGCAAAAGTCCTTTTGAAGACCATCTAAGATTAGATATTTGATGAAGGAGATCAAATCCTATGAGAAGGTCTCTACCTATGAGAGAGGATCCAAGGACTTGGTGTTTAATGGTAAGGGTTGGAAAGATTCTGATGAAGAGAAGCTTACTTTTTAGGGTGATAAGGAATGTTTTCCCATTTGCCGCTCTAAACATCTGGTTATGGGGTAACCAAAATTCTTCAGGTAATATCTTAGGATGGAGAATTGTTGCTGCTGCTCCTGTGTCAAATAAGGTTATTACTGGAATGGGTCTGGAATAAGTATCAAGAAGGATATGTACTTGGGCTATGGGTGTAGGACTGGTTAAGGGGGCTATGATGGGTTGAGATGTATAGATGGTTTGGATTTCTAGATCTGAGTTTTCTTCATTGTCTAGATTTGAATCTTCTTCTGAAGTGGAATAGGCCATAACTACCAAAGCTTGAGGAGAGTAGTCATCATCCAATGAAAAGAGTGATTCCACATCCAAGAAAGGAGTATCATCTGCATGGATCTGGGCTTGTTCAAGAAGTTTTGCTGCTTTCTCCTTTTTTGGACAATTTTTTGCAAAATGTCTTGGTCTTCTACATACAAAATAGACCTTTGAAGTTTTTCCTTTAAACTGCTTTCTTCTAAGAAACTTCCATTTTTTTTCTTTAAGGATCTTTTCTTGTGACCTGCATAATGTCTCTTCTTCCAAGAATACTTCTTGAAATGATCTCTTCTTTTTGTTGAACAAGCACAATTCATTTCATAGCACTTTATCTGCAAATCTTTTCTTTTACAATTGTCTTTAAGTTTGCTATGAATCTTGTCAATCTCTAAAAGAAATTTTCTCTGATTGCAGAGTTTTTCTAGAGCAATGAGCACATGCTGATAAATTTCTCCCAAGGAAGCTTGCTGCAAAGTTATTTTTTGGAGATTCATCATTCGGAGTGTTTCATCCCCTAATGGTTCTGGAAGGGAGTTAAGAAAGGTATGCTTGGCATTAACATCATCCATACCATTAAAAGGGTAGTATCTCCTTGACATTTTGTCAAAATGTTTCTCTAAATCTTTCCTTTCAAATGAGCAACATTTCATTAGCAAGAATTCTTCTCGTGCTACTTCCGTATAATGAGTTGCAGAACCAAGAAATTCATTATGGACAATCGTGAAGAAATCTTCTAGTGTGTTGCATTGAACTGCCTGTCTTTGCCTGTATTCTCCTAAATTGATCCACCATTCTCGTAATCTTCCTGTAATCCTTGCAACAAACTTGGCAATAATTTGGGAAACAGTGGCATTTGGAGCTTGGAATTCAGCTATGCACCAAGAATACATGTTAATATCCTCAACATGATAGAAAACTGTCCCCTATAAATAAAAGATCAAATAAAGACCTTGACTCTTAAAGCCAGAGCCAAAAGAATCATTAAAGTCCTCCATGATTACCTCAGAAAGCACCTTCCTTGCTATTTTTCCTGATATAGACCAACCACGGAAAACCCCTTTTACCTTTTGAATAACTAATTGGACGGTTGCACATTACCTTTACATGTGGTATTTACTCAATGAGTATTACTTGTGCCTCCATTTTGAGCCAGAATTTTACAAATATATTTTCCCGCATGTAAACAGATATTTTCATAAATTCTAGTTTGAAATTTTAAAAATTGATGCCCATGATAGAGAATGGATAAAATATCCTACCACAGAACATCCAAGATTTGGAAGCAAGATCACTTTAGCAAGTCTAATTGTCAAGCTTAATTCCAAAAATGATATTTGTGTAGAATGAATTTTCCACCCGGCAGAAATAAATTGGGTCACTAATCCAAATAGCACTCTACACACACATCGGGACACATCTTGGGTATCTTGTTATCATGCTCTCACAATGACAGAATCCCTAAATAAGGGGATCTTACCTGAAATAGTACCAAAGGATTCAGAAGTTTGTAGACAGCAGTGACCACATGAAGATCATTGGGAAATGCCCAATCCTCTTATAGGATATGATGATCCCTCCTACCATAACCATGATCCAGATGTCAATGCTGATGTTGATGAAGAATGGTTCCAAGGAAGAGATGGATGGGACTAGACATTTCTAACACTTTAAAAAAAAAAAAAAAAGGTCTCACAAACGTCTTCAGACGTAGCACTCTTATCCTCAACAGTCACATATCTACTTCTTTGTCAAAAGCATATCTGAGTAACCTTACCCATGCAGACAGGTCCTCTACGCGGTTTGACACTTGTTCATCAGCTCCAGCCAGGACCTCTACTCTAGATGCATGTGAACCTTATCCTGACATCCACAATTATTATCATTGTAGAGCTTTATCCGGAAGAAGATACATCTCTAGCCAAGCCCCTACCTTTTTGCCACTTGTAAATCCATAACTTAGGCCCCTACTTTCTTCTGAAATGTATAATGTACATTATCTCTAAGATTTGTGGTCTATAAATAGGAACCTTGTAACTCTGAAGAGGCAAGAGTGAAGAGAGAAAAAGAAAACCCTTAGAAGTCCTTGTAAGATTACCAGTTCTTGTAAGATGTTCAACAGTGTCTTTTATGTCTAATGTTAAAAAGCTGTTGAATCTAATAATATCTCTTAGTTTGCTATATCTTGTGCTGTGTTCTATCCCATATTTTCATGTTATCTTTTATATCTTCTTAGTGATATATGTTATTAACCAGTTTCCATAATCTTCTTACACCCTCTTTCTCCACCCCTATGTGTAAAATATATATTCAAGACGATTAAGAATGAAAAAATTATGATCAATTTCAAAATATGAAAAATCATTGAAGGCAATTGAATAAATTAATTAAGGGTGTGTGTGGATACCGCTTATTTGCTAAAAACTGAAAATTTATTGTTGAAAACATTGTAATAAAATAATTTTTAAATGTGTGAAAAGTGCTGTGGGACCCAAATTTTGTTAGAAATATGTGTTTGGATGACTTTTGTGGGTCCGTAAACAGTACCCATGGGACTCACAGACAAAACGCAAAACGCATGATTGGGCAAAACACCCAATCCAAACACACGCTGAGTAAGAATAAAATAAATTATATTTACATTTATATTATATTTTGTACGATAATTACATATTTATTTGTTATTTTATTCTTAATATTGACCTGTTAAACTTGTCTTTTAAAACAATTCGTATGAAAACAATTGCTAGCAAATCTTTGCTCACGAGGACTATCGTAAGAAACAATTTATTTTTTATCTGAGTCAAGAATTATTTACCTTTCTGTAATTTGTGAGTTGTAATTAGTAAAGTAAAAAAAAAAAAAAAAAAAAAAAATGCTAATACACCTCTTGAACTTTAAGATAGTGGTCATTACATCCCCTAAACTTTTTTTTTTTTTTTAAATAATTACTCAAACGTCATGCAACCATGCGGTGCCTCTAAGACATGCTACTATCATTGCTTATGGTTATGACAAAATCACCCTGTCCCATTTGACCCTCAATGAGGCAACAATGAGACACCTATGTTCCAACCCCATCCCATCCCATCCCATTGCCATCTTCGCTTTCATTCTCAATCAAGAATAAACTAGTACATGGTAATGAATAACCTAAAAAAAAAAAAGAGGATCGTAATGTGCTTGAGGGCTCAATAATAAACTAATTTGAATCAATTACTAGATTAAAATATTATTACCTTAGCCAAAAAAAAAATTTAATTATTATTCTCCTACCATGATTTATTCCACGTCTTGCGACGACCATGGAGTGAATTTTTTCTTGACTTCCCACAAGAATATTTGAATTTCATCTTCTTTTCTTCTATCACAAATTGGGGGTGATGGAACACATAGTGAAGCTTCTTCCTCTATCTTGATAAGCTTTTGTCACCCAAATTAATACTAAAACCACCATGAAAATGGAAAGAGATAGCATTGATGACCATAATAATCGAATTGAATTCCTAAATGGCTTGCATTGATGTGAAACAACATCAGAAAATCTGTCCTTCACAAAAGTGCATTCTACCAAGCTCTGCACATCTGGATATACATCTAGCAAAGATTGGACAGAATAACTATAAGCCGAGATCATGTTGAAAGAGGCCTCAGGAAGAAGTTTTCCTCTGCTTTGACAATTTTTACTCGAGTTCTGCTTGTAACAGGTGAACTCAGCAAGAATCTACACAAGTACACATGATTTTGCAGCCAATAGTCAGTTTTTATATATACTTAAAACTTAAAAATGTTGTTAGAAATACATGGTTTAATAATTAAATTTATCATTTTTCAATAACTTAAGCTTTTAGAAGAATCAGTAATTTATCAATAGCTTCATTTTAAAAAGTCTTGAGCTGAGTTGGTACTTAAAAAAGAAAAAAAGAAAAAAGATAACTATATAGCCTTGCCACATATAACACTAACTTCAAATTACCCGATTTTCTTATTTTTATATCTTATCTAAGTTAGAATGAAGATGGCAAAATGTCTTCCCCAGCTTCATCCTGTCCTCTGGTTTTTCCATCCTAAATGGCAAACATGATAGGGGTAGATTTTGCATGTGCTATCTCTTCCAACCAGAGAGCATATATAAATATACATCATCCACATTCCTCTCTCTCTTAGTTATTGACACTCTCCCCTTCTTCCCTACTTATTTGTCATATCTCGTCTCCTTTATAAAAGTTTCTCTCCCTTCTATGTTTTTTTTTTTTTTTTTTTTTTTTTGTATATTTTTTTTTAAGTTGTGTAAAATTTAACTGATGACCCCCAAAATGTTCTTAACATATGACAGTTAAATTTTTTTTTCTTCTTATTATGTATAAAATTTTACTACATTTTTAAAATATATACACAACATTTATGTAAATGACTAATGCATCATTTTTTCCTTCTTATTACTCTTATACCATTACCATACTTACACAACTCATTTATTTTCCTAAATCATTCATTTTTTCTCATTAAAGATTGCAAAATACCTCCACCTTTCGAGGCTTGCACGATTCTCACCTATGCAAGTTTTTTCTGTCCTAAAACGGGACATGACATCCTCAATCTTACTCTATCTCATCCTGTTGTTTTCCTTAATAATAAAACACAATTTTTTTTTTTTTTTTTTTTTAAGTATGACTTGCTTACTTTTGGTAAGTCTCCTACTTGAATAGCATCATTGGGGCAGCTATACGGCAGGTAGCTGTAGTCAGGTGCTCCCGAGAAAGGTTGACAGACCAATTTAAATCCACTATCTAATCCCAACATCTTGTAATACTCTGATATTTTAGAATTCAACTGCAACACAAAGATATAGAACCACTTGTTACACATAATGACATAACAATTCAACTCTTTGCATGTATGCAAGTATTGTTTGACCAATTTAGTACCCGATCTATAAAAGTATGGATGTTGTTGCCAATTTCAACCAAAAGTTTTTGTGAGAACGAGGTACTCTTGCATGGTAGTAATGAGCTCAGACTACTATTGTGGGGGTCCTGTTCAAAACCTACAAAAGCTGAACATGTGTCCTTTCCAAAACTGCGTTTCAACAAGTAAATTTGATGACCACCGTGAATAAGAAAGCCAATGTTGCGACAGTATATTAAAATTAAATGTTATCCTTAATTCTCGAAGAGGAGCGAGGAGAGGTTTTACTCACTTGTGAAGGAAGAAATCGATGCCAGTTAACACCCAGCAGAGAGTTGTTAAAATCCAGCAGCAGAAAATTATACTGAAATGAAAGCAGAACATGTGGGTGAAAGAGAGAGACCTTAAACAAATTAAATTGGTTTAAATTTAATTTTACTCACGCTATAAATCCGGGGTGCCAATGCAACGAGAGCAGAACTGAGCCAAAGCAGCAATCCATTAGTCTAACCAAGTTGGTTTTCTATACATCTTTATTAGAATCAACCAGATTCAAAAGTATGCGAAGCATAGAAAAAATATGCACAAGTCATAAAAGAAAAAGAGTTCTTTTCTAAGTTCTAAAAACTTGTTTTCTATTTACAAAAAAAATAAAAAAATTTATTTGCTACACTATATTACAGTACTTAGTAAATTATTTTCCATTATAAAAGTGTATAATTCATCCAAAATTGTCAATAAGTTAATCCTGCATTCAATGAGCATCATGCCACTAACCAATTCTTGAACGTAGAGAGGTTACTTTTGATGGTGTTCTATTTTCTGGTTCTACCTCAATGTTGCATTAGTTAGACTTATATGTTCTGCCAAAGTAATTAAGGCATGTGATATGCTTAGATGCCTAATTCATTTATGAAGGGCATCACGGTAAAGAAAACATACCTATTGCAGCAACCAACAATACCAAATTGATAGTTACAATCACAAGATGAACTATGTGCCTAGACACATTTCAAAAAACAAAAAATAAATCTTTTGAACATATAAACAACACATCATCACAGTTATGTTAATTAGGGGAAACAAATGCTTACGAAGATTGAATTGCACGATCAATTGAATGGCCATTCTTGTCAACAAAACGTCGGATAACATGCGATTCTCTTCCAAGTCTATCTATGGTAGTATTCAAGCTCATCGATATGTTTGGATCATATGGGAGTAAAAGGGACTGCATTTTAGTCAGTGATGTTATTACTTTCTGGATGGTCTGACTGGCATCTCGTCCCATTTTGACAATAGTTCTTAATATTTTCTCTGTCCTCCATAAGGTGCTATGATTTGCTGCGAGGACAAAACTGGATGCAACTCTTGAAATCCAAGAAGATGCAAATACAGATATTAGAGATTAGTAAAACTACCATAACTTTATAGCAACAAACAAATAATTAGGTAAAGCATTAATATTATTGAGAAAATTGCATTCACCTCATTGAGGATTTCTTTTATTACACTCACCTTTCTTAAAAGGGAAACTATTTACATAGTAACTAGAACCACACTTATGGGCCCACTGCCCACACATATGGTGAAAGAGAAGTCCCATGAAACTGCTCTCATAAGATACTTTCTTTTTTATGAACGGGATAAAACTTTTATTGCAAAAAAAAAAAAAAACTTGTTACAAAGAAGTGTCACAGACAGTGACTTGCTCTCATAAGATACTTTTTTCACGTGACCAGACAAAAAATATGGAATTAAGGATCACTTTGACGTACTTACATGGCGAGAACGGTGAAGAGCAGGACCATCGAGAACATTAGGAAATAATGATGATCCAAATACTTCATAAATAGCCAAGAGCCACTGCTTGGCTTCTTCACGATCAAGAAAATTCCAAATCCCAGCCCACACAGCAACCAAACTACCCCAATTGCATAACCATAGGCTCCTGTAAATGCCGCAGACTGGAAAAAAATGAGAAAAACACACTAAATCAATCCCATTTTCTTTAACCCCACATTATTATTATTATTATTATTAATTTGCTAAAAGTTTCTATTTTTCTAATAACATAATGGTTGACTGCTCCAAAAAAATTGGACATTTGCTTTGGAGTTGGGACCCCTATATGTTCAGTTACATTTATGATGTGGGTTCTATCCTCACAAAAAACAAAACACAGAAAAGCAAGGATGAATAATTAATATCCTCCTCAAGAGGCAATGTAACTTACAGCCCAGTAATGCTTGTTTCTAACATCGTAACTTCCTTTGTAGTAATGGAAGTGGCGCAGAGGATCAGGCCTCTTGAAGTTTGGTTCCTCAGCTGACACTATACATTTTGGTGAAAACAAAGTGGTGTAAACCAAGAAGAGAACAAAAGGAAGAAGAATCCCATTTGGGTTGGACATAGAAGAAGCTGTTTTTTATTCTTTGTACAATGAAAAGGGCTTCCAATATATGTTCTCCCAAACTTTTTTTTCTAACTTGAGAGAGAGAGATATATAGAGACGTAGAGACAGGGAGGTTCTTGGTATGATGACTTATTCAGTAAGGTAAGAATAGCTTGTGGCTATGGTTATTCTGGAATATTTGGTCTGTTGAAGAACAGCAACTTATTATAGAGTGAGGTAACGAATCAAGCCGAAGTTTCAGGTTGAATTTGACCACTTTTTTCCGCTTCATGTCTTTCTCCGTAAGTCTCTCTGCTTAATTAGTTTTCTTCTAGTGTTTGTTTTTGCTATATTTATAGGGGTGGTGAACAAAAGGCTTTTCATTTCCTTTTAGCATGTGTGTCTTATTGCGCAAATTTCTGTGTGTTATTTCATATTTGATTAAAAATGGGATATACTGCTTGCAATTGTAACAGAGTTGAATGGCATAAAATGATTGGTATTGAATAGTGAGATTGATGGTGCTAAACTCATATCAATATTAGCCTTGCTAGGATTTATAAGGCGTGAAAAAGCACCTGGGCGTGCTCATGTTTTGTATCATTCGATCTCCTTTTGCGTTGTGATAAATAGAATCTGGGGAATCTATTTGATGGCAAGAATTTAGTAGTTAGCATTCTATTTGATGGCAAAGAATATATAATATCACAGTCATTTAAAATCAATTAGCATTCTTTATTTAATAATAAAATTTTAAATGATATTATATAGTTTCATATATACACCTTTATAATTATGGCATTAAATTTGAACAATGAAATAGATTATTTCCATTTTAAGGCAAATGAAGAGGATTTTAGTTTTTAACATCGTGAGTAAGTTTTTCACCTTCTCCAAAGAGTTGTAATCTTCATGTTCTTTTTGTTAGGTTTTGTCATGGTGCTTGAATCATGGTTATTATTATCATGGATCCTCTTTTTTTTTTTTTCTTTTTTTTTTTTTTTGTATATTCATTTAATCATATTGATTGAATTATGGTTACAAATCATGCCAATCATGTTTAATGGGCTTATTAATGTTTTAAAAATCAAACGACTTAAAGAATTAGAAAAGTGAGAGGTTTAAGGTCTTAAGGTTAGATTAATTTGAGTCATACCATAATGACATCATAAATAATTTAATAGATAATAAAATACAAAATGATTATATAGTTGTTTAAAATTTTTTAAAAAAATTGACTAAAAAAATCTAAATAATTTAAACAACTTTCAAGTATATTTTCACTTAAAATGATAATAAAATGTAATAAAGCATAACCAAGCATAAATAAACATTTTGTTTATCAATCCTTAGCATAAAGCAATATTTTAATATAAAAAAGAAATACCCTATTCAAAATAGGGCAAATTACATTTTTACTCACTTGTAGTTTGGCCGAAATTTAAGTTGCATTCCTGTGGTTTGAAATTTGACACTTTACCCACCTAAGGTTAGGTCAGTTAGAGTTCTGTAATCCACTTCTGTTAAAAACATGGCTAAATATGTAATTTTGCTCCACATTTATATCTCTCTTCTTCAAAAACACAAAAAACATAAAAATACAAGATTAAGGGTGTGTTTGGATAGAACTTATTTTGCTGAAACTGAAAACTGAAAACTGAAAACACTATAGCAAAATAATTTTTAAATGTGTGAATAGTATCGTGGGACCCATTTTTAATGAAAAAGTTGATAAAAAGTGTAATTTGTGGGTCCGTGAACAGTGCATATGTGCACTGTTCACTGCAGAAAGTCAACAAATGAACAGTAACCGCAATACTCCAAATGAAAACGCGTGAAAAAAAAAAAAAAAAAAAAAAAAAAAAAAAACAGAAACGCAACGCAACGCAACTTAAGTCCAACCCAAACACACACTAAATAAGATAAAAAAAATGTTGGTTTCACTTATGAAAAATGAGTGAATGTCATAAGACAAAATTAGAAAGAGAGAGAAGAGTGTTTAACGGAATGATGGATCCAAAGATGACTTGCTCAGGCAGCTGAGTTGAATGTCACCTGCCGATTTCCCTCGAATCCTTTTCATATATGGCTTTGAAAATTCAAAGCTGAAAATTGTGGGCTTTATTCTCTAATTTTGAATTTCTGCTTTCATATTATTAACTTTTTTTTTTTAATTATTATTATTTTGATTACATAATCTACTGATTTGATTAAATTATGAGTTTTGAGAATTGGGTATCTCAGAAATTTTCTTTTGAAGTTCTGGGCGCTAATATATTTGAATTATGGTCGAATTGGGTGTATTAGGGCCCTAACTGACGCTCACATTTGCAAAAAAAAAAATTGGATCTTTAAATTCTATGGTTTTATTACTTATAATTATATGAATGGCATTGTAGATGATGTCTAGTCCAGATTTGATGAAGATGGCCACTGAAGGCATGAAGAACATGAGGCCTGAAGACTTGAAAGTGGCTGCAAAGCAGTTGATCTCAAATTATGCTCTAATAATTATCGATCAATGATGGATTTCATATCCGGTTCTTTACTTTGTAAATTAGTTTGGTAATTTATTATGTCAATTGAATTGATGATTGAACCTGCTTGTTAATGTTTGTGAACGGCATTTTCCCCTCTTTTAAATCACTTTTGATCTTATTTGATCTAGTATTTATATATATATATATATATATATATATATATATATATATATATATTTATATTGTAGTACTCATATTAGGTGTACTTCATTTAAAAAAAAAAATTGTTTTGTAGTACTCTTTTGTCCCACCACCATACATAGTAGTAATATAATGTATATCAAGAAAAATGAAACTTAATCACTATCATTATCCCACCCTACAGGACAAAAAATTGGTTTCACCATTAATAGTCATACTTTGCCAAGAAAATCATAACTCAAACTTATTTTCCCCCACATAACTAGGATACTAGAGAGAAAATTTATCATATATCTGATACATGCATTTATCTTCTCATATCAGGTGAACCCTACCAGTGTGAGACTCACCCCATTTGAGATGATAGATGCATGTAATAATATCTTGTGTCAAACACACATTCATGCGACTTATCCTTACCTTTCGAACGGAAGTTCATCCACTGCTCACCATTTTATCCATGACCACAAATCCAATACCTTGTGAGTTATTCTCATGTTGCCACTTATGCCAACACAAATATATATGTACGGAACAAATTTAGATAGTCACGGTGCAATGCTCCAGGACTACCTAAAAACTGCCCTATATGTCCTGCAATGAGGTAGGAGAGCGTGTTGCTGTATCAACGGTCAACACACCTTGCTTAGCTCATGGTCTATCTCCCTCATGCTCATGAATTTGTGCGGCTAACATGGTATAACGTATAGGGGCTACCCAGTACCCTCCCCCCTTGCAATTAATATTCATCTTTGTTGATCAAGGGTCTAACATACGGGCACAGTACTAATATATTTAAAATAGTAATAATCTTGAAATTACTCTTTTTTTTTTTTTTGTGCATATAATCCTGAAAATACTTGATGTTATCAAAATACTTCACGGGTAGCTACAATACATTTTTTTTTTTTTTTGGTAGTAGGGAATATTAAACAAGAAACATAAACTACAAAGCGCAAGGGCCAAGTTTCGTACATAATCTATTACATCTAAGACCGGTAAAGTCATATAGTAAAAGCAAAGACATCTCCACATGTAGAGTGTCTAAAATAACAAAAGATTGTTGGGGGTGAATTGTCATTCTTGCTAGCTTGTCAGCACAAGCATTTGCTTCCCTATTGCAGTGTTTTAGCTTACACCTGAGAATCTGATTCAATAAGTTCATGCAGCCATCAACCATAGTTGCATAATTAGCAAGAGAGACAATATTGTTGTTTGGAACGTCAACAATTGATTTAGCTTTTGGTGACAATTGACAAATATGCACAATTAATCTATGCTATTAAAAAAATCTTCACTATCTAAATTTAAATGATCTAAATTATCCTCACACACTAACCAAAAATATATTTAAAAAATTCAAATGGGATTAAATAAGAAAAATAAGAATTATTATGTGACTATAACTTTTATACTACAATTTTTATCACAACTTTAAAAATGACAGATTGTGAGCTATTTGCTTATTACTATCCTAAAAATCCACAAATTTTTCTCCTTTCTCACCATCAAAATTGTTGTACGACACAAAAATTGCCTTTTAATATTTTCTTGGGAAAAAAATATACGTTATAAAGGGTAACTCCAAAAACCATATCTTCTCTAGATATACACTAAAAAAAAAATCTGCTTCTTACATACACGAACCGGCCGTGCCAGTTAAAACTTCCTGGACATCACGCATGTACTATGTATATCACTGTAATCTCATTGTCGGATTGTCATAGTGTCTCCACAACTACTCCACTCAAGTGAAACTCACGCTCCAATAGCCATCGAGAACGTTGCACCGTCACTTAAAATTTAAACAATCCTATCCTCAATCATTGGTCCGTGATTCCCACTCGCGTCGACTGACAATGCAGCATGCTATTACTTTCCCCAGCTCCCCATGCTTCCCCCGTACTTCTCTCACTTCGTATGGAATCTTCCTTTCTTTTTATTGGTTCGTGCCAACAAAACCTTGCATTTTTATCGAGAGCCAAAATAAATCCATTCCTCATGGGCTTTAAATTTATTCAACCATATTTGGACCGTCATGATTATTCATTAACATATCAATTTTAGGGAACATTCTGATCCTACGGCCCAGATTCGTGGCTAGTAATTTCAAAAAAAAAATTTTCAAATACAAAACGACGTCGTTTTTAGAATCCAATCATTGCCCATTAATAATAATAATATATATATATATTTTTTGATGGAAAATAATAATATTTTTATTATTTCTGTGTGTAGCAGTAGTATTGTATTTCGTTTGGTATAGTATAGACTATAGATAGAGTCATAGAGAGACCAAAATCCAAATTATATCAAAATTTTCTGCGTACGAATACGGTAAATACAGAACCGAAAGCAAGGGAGGGAAATCAATATTTCTCAAAAGGTCAATTGGATTTGGAGAGTCTTCTCTCTTTCTCTCTCTCTTTTTTTTTTTTTGGTTTTGTGGGGAAACAGAGATCATTGATAGATCTCTTTCTCTGATCATTCAATGGGTTTGTGGGAAGCTTTTCTCAATTGGCTCCGAAGGTTAGCGCTCTCTCTCTCTTTTTTTTTTTCTTTTTTTTTTATTGATATTGTTATTACTTCGTGGTTTGAAATTTGAATTAAATATTGATCAGAGTTTGGTTGATATATATATATATTTTTTTCAATGAAGCGTATGGCTTTGTGTTGTGGAATGTAATCTAGTTTGCTCGATTTTTTTTTTTAACCTTCTTTATTCATTGGGGATCGAATTAATTAGATACTGAAATGGGTTGAACCTGGGTTTGTTGTTGTTGATCGCATTATGGTTAGTCTCAATCCGACATAGAATTTTGGGTTTATTGAATGACAGAATGGATAGTGAGTAATGTAGAAACTGTGACTGAAGAAGAAGAAGAAGTAAGCTTAACAATTTTAGGCCTTATGAACCATAATTCATATACATTTGATAAGATTGCCACCTGTGAGAATTTTCTTATGAGCTTGGTTTTCAAACAATAAGGCTGGCCTAGTAGGACCAGAACTGTAAATGGGTACAAGGGTTCATCTAAAGTTACACAGATCCAGAATTCCACCATGTTAGAGAAGGAATGGCTACTTGTTGACAACAAGAAGTCATACATAGAGCGTAATAAGAACAATTTTAACTCCAGATGTGATCACATTATCTCTTCAAACTTGCAGAGCGATCGCCTTATTTGTACTGCCTGATTAAAGATGTGCACGCATCCTCCTACACTCGAGTATATGATACTCAACTCCTCCCAAATCACCCCATAGGAAATTCTTTGAAGGCTATTAATCTTTGTCGTGCAGTGCGTTTGGTTGCTACTTGAATCTGGTCATATCTTATGACAAGAATATTTTGAAATCTTTTATGTTTAGATGTTTGTTTTTATTTCTGGCTGACCGTGATGGATCATTAGTTTAGAATGAATGAGCTTACTCTATTGTAAATGTGATTGCAGCCTTTTTTTCAAGCAGGAAATGGAACTATCTTTGATAGGTCTTCAGAATGCTGGAAAGACTTCACTTGTAAATGTTGTTGCAGTAAGTAAATTATGATATTAACCTTGAATCTATATTATTTTCCATTTGTCTCTTTGGGTAAATGCACTGAAAACTGGCTTGTTGTCTTGTTCCTAGACTGGTGGATATAGCGAAGACATGATCCCCACGGTGAGTCATCTTTTGAAAAGGCTTATACCTGATTTTATCTTTTCCAGTAGTGGATACCTTTTGCCAAAAGCTTGGTTTTTGTTTTCTTTCAATGAAAAATTTTCACTTATTATTCAGGGGATAAAATCTATTTATTAATATTTCTATACTTCGATTTTCAGGTAGGATTCAATATGAAAAAGGTAACAAAAGGGAATGTCACGATAAAGTTGTGGGATCTTGGAGGTCAGCCTAGGTTCCGCAGTATGTGGGAGCGATACTGTCGTGCAGTTTCTGCTATTGTGTATGGAACCAACTTTCCATCTTTTTTCGTATGTTAGCAAAACTGTCTACTGCATGGCACTTAGCAGCTTAACTAAAAGACTACATATATTCTAACCTTTTTTAGGTTTCAAAGACATACCTTATCCATGGGGCTTCCCTGTCTCATACTATTACACTTATGCTTGGATTGGAAATTTACGCATTGTTTCTTGTGCAGTTGTTTATCACATATCATACATATGTTTGGTAAATTTTAAATATATACTAATGGCTATTCATTTTAGGTTGTCGAAATTGTATACCTTGTTCATCTTCAAAGTTTTCTTTTACTTATAGTGTGTAAAATACCATATTAAAGGTTCATAGTTTGTCCACTAAACACTTGTGATGATTTGAAGCTTAGTTTTATATGACCTAGGTTTGTTTGCCATCTTTCATTTAGCTTTCTAGCTTATTTGCTTATATATAGCTTTATAAAGCCTCTCTTTCTCTAGTGGTGTATGTTAATAATTCAAGAAATTCTGGAAGTTTAGTGAAATAAATATTGGACCAAACTGTTTGAAGTTTAGAAATTATTGTTCAACAAATTATTTAGGGTCGGCCACAAGTATTTTCTTTTCCCTTCATTCTATTTTATACAAAGTCATACTCTATGTTATTTCCTCAATTAACATGTCCTGGTTGCTAGAGTCTGGAAAATGCTTGAATTGGAAACTAAAATAATATGGCAAAACTGCATTCTTGGGAATTATGTGTTATATATGACCATGCATGCTTGTGCCCATTTATTTTTAGCAGTCTAGATAAGAAATTCTTGAGAATTTAAAAGTTATAGTGAAATAGATATTAGACTGAATTATCTAAAGTTTAGAAATTCAATCTTCTTTGTGTTTAGTGTACATTTGAAAATTCTCAAAGTTAAGGCCAATGAGCTTTAGTTCAAATGGCACCTCCTTCCCTTGTACGATTAAGGTGGAGAGTGACATCAGTTGAAGACCCATTAAATTACAAGCCCCATTATGTACAAGCGTAATTAAGAAAGAAAAAAGATTCTCAAAGTTTAGTGTGCATACACATATACATGCATATCTGTACTTATACATTTGATGTAATGTTTGTTTTTTTTTGGCTGGGGTGTCATTTGCTACCTGATGCTATTGTTACGATTTGAAATTGCTTGACTCTCTGTTTTTTGTTTAATTTAAATTCACTATATTAAGCTGTCCTTGTCAATACTGTATCCATTTTTTTTTGTTAGTCTATTTTTGTCAGTATATCTTTGACAGAAACCTATGCTCGTTTACCTGATGAAAAGTTCAACTTGTGCATTAACTTGGCATCTCAAAATTGTTGTATAGGGAATTCTTCCTTCACCAATTTTGAGTTGTAATGAGATTGACATTCTGATTAGTGAAATATCTCATCCAATTCAAATACGCAATTAATTCTTTTAAGCATGAAATGGAACGTGTGTGGTTACTAGGAATTTACAAGCAAATTTAGAGAATTCTGATGTTAAACTGGATTGTTTTGAAGAGTTTCTGCAGGTTATGTGCTAACTAAAATTCAATAGTTTGTTTGCTACTGAGCTGTGGCACAAATGGAGCTTCCTCCCCACATAAGAATAGTGTGGAGGGTGAGATTGTGGATTTAAGACTCATTGGATGCTATGTAACTTACCAATCCATGTATATATACAGACATAATGCCTCTTGTGCTGTTTAATATAGTTGCATATATGACATTGCTTGTATAATCTAAACTTTTTGCTGTTAGGCAAATGTTGAGGAATCTCTGGTCAAATAATGTATTATTTAATGCTTTGTTTATTAAGTAATGGTTCGTTAGCATCAATTCTTAGTTTTATGATGGCTTAACAAGTTGTAATGACCTGATGCTTTCTGCAGTTATGTTGTTGATGCCGCTGATCCTGACAACGTGAAGATCTCAAGTAGTGAGCTTCATGATTTGCTGAGTAAACCCTCGCTTAGTGGTATCCCATTGCTAGTGCTAGGGAACAAGATTGACAAACCAGGAGCTCTGTCTAAACAGGCTTTGACTGATCAAATGTAAGATTCTTTTTTTTTTCTTTGGTTAACTTTTGTGATGGAAATTTTCTCATGCGAAATTACAAAATTCCCAGTTGTGGTGAATGTTGAGATGATTTAAGTACCATCTATTTTTCATTTAAGGAATATGAAAGAAATTATTCTTTTGGTACTCAAAATTGATAATTTTCTCTGCAGGGATCTCAAGTCAATTACTGACAGAGAAGTGTGTTGCTTCATGATCTCATGCAAGAACTCAACCAACATTGATTCAGTTATTGATTGGCTTGTAAAGCATTCAAAATCAAAGAGCTGAGCAGCTTCTTCTGTTTTAGTTTGGATTTGTGTGATAATTTATGGAGGATACATATCTCTTTGGGGGGTGGGGGATGTCTAACTCGGGGCTGATTATTTTATTATTGTGTTCTTTTCTTTTGGGATGCTATGTACTATATATTTCTTCCTATCTAATTGATGGTTTCAAGTTGTTTTGATCTCTGTCTCTCTCTCTCTCATCCACACATTTCAAATTTCAAAAAAATATATAAATTTCTCAAGACATGAAGTGTGTATTTGGCAAAAATTATTTTTGTCAACTTATTTTACTATTCAGTTTATTTTTACTACTATTTATGAGTCTCACTGCACTTTTTGGTATTATTATGGAGATGTCTAACTCGGCGTTCATTATTTTATTATTGTGTTCTTTTCTTTTGAGATGATATGTACTATATATTTCTTCCTATCTAATTGATGGTTTCAGGTTGTTTTGATCTCTCTCTCTCTCTCATCCACACATTTCAAATTTCAAAAAAATATATAAATTTCTCAAGACATGAAAGTGTGTTTGGCAAAAATTATTTTTGTCAACTTATTTTACTATTCAGCTTATTTTTGCTACTATTTATGAGTTCCATTGCACTTTTTGGTACTATTCACGGGTCTCACTGTACTATTTCAGTTAACTTTTACCTTTATTTACAGTATTTTCAGCAAAAAGTTTCCAGTTTCAACAAAATAAGTGGATTCTAAATAAACCTGAAATGTGGATACTTACCCCTTTAAAAAGGGAATCTACATTCACTCCAAACTGAGACTTGCTCAGAATTCAAATGTTCACAAGCATCAAGAATAAGCTATATTGCAATGGGATCTTAAAATATTACTCCAAGCCAAACTATTATTTATGTGTCATGGATGTTGCTAAACTTGCTATATCTTATCAATAATAAGTGAGTTCTAGACCTACCAATTTTGCAGTCATTTGAATTAGATTTTATTGATTTATTGATTGTTGAAATTAGGAGTGTTTAGCCAAAGGCCTTGTAGCTAAATTGGCACTTTCCCATACATGAAGTGCTTGAGGGTCTAGAGGGAAAATGGTTCGAACTGCAAGGTTAGCAACTTTGTAATTATCTTTAAAAAAAAAGTGTTAATTGGTCGGTGTGGTTGGGTTTGGTTCGTTTGGAAGGGTTTTTGGGCTACCCTGCCAACCTTAATTTCCTAAAAACACGAACCGTTGTTGTATTGCCAATTGGTATTCTAGCAACACTGATCGGTGGTAGTTTTCATCAATGTGGTAGTTAGTGCCTGGTGGCCTCTTTCACATTAGAAAGAGAGAGTGAGAGACAGAGAGATTTCAAACCCATTACCCATACAACAAATCAACAAATATGGGCTAATGTTGGGTTCACTCGATTGAAGAAGAAGCATATTTGGGCTAATGTTGGGTTGATTAATTGAAGAAGCAATAGGTTTGGGTTGATTCATCCAAATCATCTGGGGTAGGGGTGTGTTTAAGTGTGTGTGTGTATATTATCGGTTTGTGTGGTCTTTGTCAGAATTTTAAATCTTCTGTTAACAATGATACTAGATGACGTCGAAAAGCTCATATATCCTCTGACTATTGCCCCTGGTACTATTAACATCCTCCTTCAGTGGTTCAAGTGTTGTGAAATCCAATCGATTCATTGACGCCGAATCGGTTTTGTTTAACACAAGTTGAAAGTATGTATAAGTAACAATTATACTTAAACAAAGTGAAAAAAAAAAAAAAAAAAAAAAAAAAAAAAAAAAAAAGCTATACATACTCAAATAAATTATAAATATATATTAAAAAAAATTATCCAAGCACACACAAAATAAGTATTGTTTTTTTTTTTTTTTTTGAGAGTGAAAATAAGTATTGTTATGATATGAAGAATTGCTCAGCGTGTTTGGCTCTCTATAATAGTAAAATTGTTATGTCTATACTCTTTTTAAATAAATAGATAATATATATATATATATGTGGTTGGTTTTAACAATACCTCAAAAAGAATCCTTTGAACTCCAAAAGAATCTTATAAACATGTACCTTCACCAATCACCATAGCAATAAAATACACTTATTATACCATAAGTTATATGTACATACATTTTTTTAAAAAAAAACTTATGTTTAGAATATGAAACAATAATATTCTAAAAAATATATATGCATTTTTTATAGTTAAAATTATAAATCATGTAGTCGACATTTTTTGTATTATATTTGTACAAAAATATTTCAACTTAACTGAATCATAATATTTTATCGATAGTATAATTGTTCATTTTGTTAAGGTATGTGAAAGTCATTATATTCAACAATAAAATTATCAAAATCAATATTTTTAATTACATGTTTTATTATTACATTAAATATCACTATTTTCATTTTTTTATTGTACTTTATAATTTTTTTTTGATATATTGAGATTTCCTATAATTTGAATGATTAAATTTTCTTATCATACGTAACATTCTTGTATGTATATTATATCTTAATTAAATCAAAATAAAATCATTTTAAAGTATGAAAATTGAAATATAATAAAAGAGATGACTTAACATATATAGCCATTCTTTTATTCTAGATTTTATTTTCATTGAATAGTATCTTAATTAGTGTTGATACCCATTTTCACGACACATTTTCTATAAGCCCAATTCAACCAAGCCCGACTTCCTTGTGGGCTCAATTCATGTATTATATTTTATTTTATTCTTTTAAGCATGGCCCAAGCCCATGCGACTTATTGGGGAAATTGAGGAAGTGTGGTTTGGAGGGTATGGGTCGGTTCCTTTCGGACCTTTTGCATGAGCTCAGCCCATGCGTACTACCAAGTGGGCAAGGGACACTGGTAGCACCTCAGGCTCATGGAGGAGGTCTTGTATCCAAAATTTCCACCCCAAAATAGCTTTTATGTTCTGGGTGACTGTGGCCCAACTTTTCCGCTCTACAATTTTTTTGCCTAAAACACATAGCTGACCCTAAGTGGCTAGCCTTGTCTGCTGCAACAACCAAATGCAGACTCCAAGGGCTGGCCATGTCTAGGAAATATCAGCCCATGAATTAATGTCACTCAATTTCCCAAATTATGTAAAAAGCAAGCCAACTCTCTTACCCAATTAAAGCAAATCTGACCATAACCTCTTTGATTGAGACCTTGGGGTTCAAAGCCTCTTCTATTGACTAAAAACTAGTCACTTAAAGCACCCCAAACTCAATACAAAAGGCCACAATCAGATTCAAAAGGGGCAGCCACGTTCTACCTAAAGAGCTGAAATTTCAGAGCAAAAAACCCATTTAGCCAGTCAACAATCTCACAATTCCGAAGCTTGGGAGTGGAAATATGGGTACAGGGGAACCTTCCTTTTCTTCCTCACGACCTCCCTCAATTTCCTCTTCTGTGTGACTGCAGGTCGAAGTTTCAAACCTGTTAAACCACGTTTTCCCTAAAGAGCTGAAACTTGAGAGCAAAAACCCACTGAGTCAAGAGACATTCTCAGAATTCTGAACCTTAGGGGTGGAAATATGGGTACAGGGGAACCTTCCCTCTCTTCCTCACGACCTTCCTCAATTTCTTCTTCTGTGTGACTGTGGGTCGAAGTTTCAGACCTGTTATGTTTTTATGCTTTTTCTGCACTTTCATTATTAGCATTTTGATTTTCTCTTGTCAAAGCACCATTAGCCTTTTGTTCATTATACATTTGGAATTTTGGGCTTGATTCTCCACAAATAAACACTTCTAAAGAACCCAAGGGGAGATTTGGGCCATTCTCGCATTTTCGGCCCTTGTCGCAAAAACGTCCCCGACAATTAGTTACATGTGTCTATTTAGATTATTTTCCTTTTCATTTCATTCTTTATACCATTTTCTAAAAATAATTTTAAAAATTTTTAACCAAATAAAACACATACATATTCAGTGCTATCTCGAATTTATTAATTATGATCTCTATCGCTCCATGACTTTATAACAATAGATTTGAGTTTTAAATCGCGTTTAAAAACTTTATAATTTTCTAAAGAGTTCAATAAGTATTTTATTGTAAAATAAGTAATTGTGAAATTTATATTAAAAAAAAAAATCCCTTTGAACCTTTTTGTTTTTCTTGATACTTTCAAATTTATAGCACATTCTCTTTAAGTCTGTTGGGTCTACCACTCAATCTTTGAACTGATATTATGCCATTTTTGCTAAATAATACTTAAAAAAAAAAACTATTATACCAAATAGGTTCTTATACAAAGTTATCTAGTAAAATAGCTTTCTTATAACTTGAGGGCCGTTTGGTAATATTGTTTTAGTAACGTTATTTGTATTTTTTGGAAATACGTGTAGGTGAAAAAGTGTGTAGAAATACATATAATGTTGTTTAAACACTAAAAACTGTTGCTCAAAACACCCTACCAAACAGTCTCAGACCTTTGCATTTGCTAAGGTCTTTGGGTTTTTTGGTCTGTGTATTAGTGTTTACAACAAAATATGGGGAAAGCCTTAGGGGCTTTTCCTCAGTACCATTCTCGCTTATTTTGTCTTGTCTATTCTTTCTAATTTTTTCTTTTTAGAATTCTATATTTTTTTAATTATATTTGTACTAATTCCATTCTTTGTATTTCTTTTTAATTTGCTTTTTTATATTTGTATTATATTTATAATACAAATTTAAAAAAAAAAGCAAAAAAAAAAAAAGAATTAGTACAAATATAATACAAAAAGTATAAATTTCTAAAATAAATTTTTAAAAAAATCATAGCTTTCTAACTAAAAAAATATATAGATTTGTTATTAAAAAAAAAGTTATGGATTTCTAAAATAGAATTTTTTTTTTTTTTTTTTTTTTTTTAAAAAGCATAGCTTTCTAAGAGCATTCATATCAAGACTTCTAAATTTTTTAGCATTTACAATCTTAAAACACTACTTTTACAATTTTAACACCTCATTTTACAATATACCAAACGTCAAACATTCTATTTTTTTTTTTACAACTTCATTTAAATATTCTTTCTTTAATATTTTTATTCCTTTTTTTAATTATTTCTCACTCTCCCTCTGTCTCTCTATCTTTCTCAACTCGGTCTAGAAGCTTCTCCCTCTCTCTAATATTCAGCTCTCAAAATCTCCGGGCTTGAGCTTTTCAAGCTCATCACCTCTAACCACGACACTCAACAACTTCATTCTCTGCTTTATCTCCGAATTCAAACCCGATCAGAGCCTAGATTTCGATCCAAACAAGGCAAAGCCTCCCTATTCCACCACGGAACCTAGCCAATGCCAACGCAAACCACCACACACGATCTCAGTAGTGGATTTGCAAGGATATTTTGAGGGTTTTTCAATGGTTTGTTGCTGGGTTTTGGGACTATTTTTGGTGGTGTGTACAAAGGAAGTTTTAGGATTGATTTTCTGGGTTTTGGAAGCTATTTTTCTGTGTTTTTTTTTTTTTTTTTTGGTTGTATTTTTTGGGTACTTTCAGTGAGGTTTTGGGTATTTTTCTATGCTGATTTTCTGGTTTTTTGGTTGGGTTTCTATGTGATTGCAGTAGGGGCTTTTTCTGGGTTTCAAGTATGATTTACAAAGGGCAATTTGATGGTGTCTATGAGGTTTTTGTCGTAGAGTTTTTGGGTAATTTGTTGGGTTGTTTGGGTGTTTTTTGTGAGCGTTTTAGGAAGAAGATGGTGAGAGTTGGCTGAGATGGTGAGATGGAGAGGATGAAGCTTGGGTGAGATGGTGTGACAGAGGAGAAGTGAGAGAGGAGAGAGAAGAGACTTGAGAAGGAGACAAGTACGGAAGAGAGAAAGAAAGAAATTAATAAAAAAATGATAACATCTTACTACAGTGCACTCTCAAAAATGAGAGCGCACTGTAGCAAAATTTCAAATTTTTTAGCATATGCAAGTTTTGAAGGGGTTGGTTTTTTGGGTTTTAGATGCTAAAATTTTTTAAGTTTTTTTTTTTTTAGTTTTTTAAATTTATTTTAGAAATTTATACCTTTTTTATTATATTTGTAATTCTATTCTTTTTTTTTTTAATTTGTATTATATTTTTACTAACTATATATATAAATAAATAAATAAATATATTATTTTATTTTTTTAGTTTTTTAAATTTATTTTAGAAATTTATACATTTTTTATTATATTTGTACTAATTCTATTGTTTTTTTTTTTTTCTAATTTGCTTTTTTTTTTTTAATTTGTATTATATTTTTACTAACTATATATATATATATATATATATATATTTGATAACAAGTCTATATTTTTTAGTTAGGAATCTATGCTTCTTTTTAATTATTTTAGAAATCTACACTTTTTTTTTAATTATATTTTACTACTTCTATTCTATGTTTTCTTTATTTTTTTAATTTGCCTTTTTCTATTTGTATTATATTTTTACTAAGTCATTTGCGAATCTGTGGGTATTTTTTGATTTGGGGTTTGTCTCAAAATGGGTCTAATAAGGTCTTTTTGATGGTGTTGTAATATGGGATGTACAACTCAAAATTCTATGTTTTTCTTTTTCTTTATGTATTCTGTGTTGGTTTCATTTTGTTTGTGCATTGATGGGTTTGTTTGGTTTTGTATAAGAGAATTTTTTTTTTTTTTTTTTTGACTATTTTGAGTCTCTAACGTGAGAACAGAGAGGAGAGAGAAAAAAGGGCTAACGATGTCCAACTCAGTGGTTTATTAGAATTTACCTTTTTTAAAAAAAAATTCTAGAAAAAAAAAATCGTAATCGACTATCACATTTTAGCGCCAAGCCAAACTATTTACATTTGAAAAAAAACCTCAGAACTTCAGAATCACTTCGAAACGACTCCAACTCAAGCACAAGCTCCTCTCTCTCTCTCTCTCTCTCTCTTAATTTTTCTCTTTGAATTGTTTTAATTTAAATTGTTCTGTTTCAGATCCATGTCTACTCCGGTTGTTTGGAGGAGCATAAAACATATTATTACTATGATTGGGAAGCATAGAAAACCTCGTCCACCTGGAGGAGGAGGAGGAAATGGCAGAGTCAGTGGAAAACTTGGAGGAGGAGGAAATGGTCCAAATGTTGATGGAAGCATTCCTATTGGCAAGATCACAAAATTTGGTTCCATTAAGTAAGTTTAACTTCCATTTCTTATTATTCCTTCGCTTTTCTCAATTTATAGGGGAGACCTCTAGTGTATAATGTAAAGGCATATTTGATAGTAGAGATGCAATAGTTAAAATTGCTAGGGTTTAGGGTTTAGATTCATTCCACTCTCTGTTTTTTTCATATAATTGCTTTACTTTTCATATAATTGCTTTGCTTGTTTGATGTGTTTGGATTAGAGTCTTAAATTCTAATTACAATTTAAATTAGGCTAGTTTTTGATTATTTTGTTGTTGGTGGTGGTGATGGTGTTGTATAGGCCTCTTGCGTCTGTCTTGATTCAGGTTTTCATTTCACTAGGATTGTATGATTCCACTTCACCAAAAAGACTAGGATCGTTCTAGAATCGTTGGGCCAGCGAGATTGGTTTGGGATCATTTAGGATCAGTAGGATTGTATGATCCTACGATCCTACACCAATCCTAACGTACATTGAATGTATGGGTTTATTTTTTATTATAAATTTACTCGGAAGACACTCATTAGTCTCATTTCTTCCATATTTTTTTTTCATCAAAGCTCCCTCAAGTTGAAATGAAAACCAAAACCCTTAGGTACACTATAAGAAAAAAGACTTAATACAACGAAAAAAGTCATTGCAATAACAACTAATGTCGTTGTAATAGGTGTTATTGCAATGACAAACAAGTTGATGCAAGCTGTTGTAATAAACTCCGAGGTAATAGGTTTATGCAACACTAGATTTTCGTTGCAATAAATTCCATATATTGCAACGATTTACTTTGAAAATCTCGTTGCAATAGGTTATTTTTTTATTAAAAAAAAGCAATAGGTTTATGCAACACTAGATTTTCATTGCAAAATTCCATATATTGCAACAATTTACTTTGAAAATCTTGTTGCAATAAGTTATTTTTTTATTAAAAAAATGTATTTTAATTTAAAAATAAATAAATAGTTTTTTAAATAATAATTTTTTATTAACTTGTTTTGCAATTCAAAAACCATATTTAGGTACTATACTAACACATTAAATATATGCATAAAAGATGAAAAATTTAAGTCATTTAAGTTCTCTATATGTTTATAGCCTAAACTAGAATGTCTTTTAATGATCCTAAACAACATGATTTTTTAGATTTTTCCATCTAGTACTTTCTAGAATAGTTTCACTTGCTGTCTTCTTATTATATACCAATTGCATATACAATTTGACTTTGGAATCTAAAAACTTGATTAAGTTCCAATTGTATCAATGATTCAACATCACCTACAATTTTAAAATCATTACAAATAAGACCCTTCCGGTTTATAGTGAGTGATAAATAAAAGTGAAGGAAATCCAAATAAGCTGCTCTTGATACCTGTCTAGGCATTACAGGTATTCAATATGAATCATAGTATTTTTTTACACTGAAGAATATCATAAAACATATTATTCATTTGTAAAAGAGAAAATAGAATAAATACAATATAATTTAAACACCATTATTGAGTTGAATTTTTGCACTAGAATACTATTGTTCATTTATTTGTGGGGCCTTTTAGTATAAGATTTAGTCTTAAATGTAACTTACTGATTTCGGTTACTTTTAATTAGTATATTTTATAAGAGTCCAAATTATAACCATTTTCAAACTTTATGAGTAATTATGATAGATATTGATGCAAAACAATAGATATTTCATAACTTAATTAAAGATCTGAGGTTTTTCATGAAATTACTCCCAAAAATTTTCTTATTACACGATACCATCAGCACATATAGACATATAGAAGTAACATAGACACTCTGATAAAATTGTGTGCTTAAAAGAATCAAATTAACAGAATAACAGCAACAATGGGGACTATTGGAATCCAGACCTGAACAAACTAACCTTACAAATTTAAGTTGCTTGTGATCCATTTTCTTCAGAGTAGAAGTACAAGTTCAAATTTGAGAATTTGTTCAATGAAAACCCAGAATTGTGCATGGTAAAGTAGAAGCCAAAGAGATAATTAAGAGTAACATGTATGCAATTTTATGACTACCATAGATAAATTATTGAGCAAAACCTAGGGTTAGTTTAACATAAACTTAGTTTCATTAGTTTATTTAACCTAAAAATAAGTCAAGTAAATGTATAGATGAATTAAAAAAAGATAACAATCATGCAGAACTTAACATTTAACAAAAAATAACAAATAAAGAAGAAGAAGAAGAAAGATGCGTTGTACTGTACCAAACAGGTAATGTATAGGCAGCGTGATGGTGGCCTCTGTAGCGACGTCGTGCGAGGCCTCTCTCAATCTCTCCACTCCAATCACTCTCTTGACTTTCTCTCTCAGTCTCTCTCACTTTTTTTTTTTAAATTTTATTTGAATCGGTTTCTTACCCTTTTTTTTTTTTTTTTCTAGTAATCGGTTTGTGTTTTTTTTTTTTTTTTTAAGATGTGTTTAGATATCGCTTATTTTGCTAAAAACTGAAAACTTATTGTTGAAAACAATAAAAAAATAATTTTTGGATTACTGTTCACTTCCCCAAACATTGTACATTTGCCTTAATGCGCTGGTAAAAAAAAAACAAAACGCAGACGCAGGGAGAATAATTTCTATCCAAACACATACTAAATATTTATATTAGCTGGCATATATATTGTTATAATGACACAACAAATTTCACAAACAATTATTGAGATGTCAATTTCTTACAAGTCGAAATAAAATAATAAAATATGAAACTGTGACCAACCACAACCGAAAATAAATGTCTTGAGGAAATGTTACAACACTTATTGTTATCACAATATTTTCTCGGCCTCGCTTTCTCTCTGAGAAACTAGGCTTGTAGAAACTCGTTTATCTTCTCCGGAATGATATCCCTCTCCCTCTGTTAACACTATTAGCAGTAGGGCTCATTGGTTTTATTTTTTCGTGGGTTTAGGGAAACACATCTCACTTTTCTTTCTTCCTCTTACCATTCCTTCTACACTTTCCCTCTTTAATCTGACCATGGACGAAGTACTCAATGCATGGAAAAAATTGTCCCTTACTGCCGAGGAAAGTACAAAACTTAGCCTGACAAAATCAAAAAATCTGAGAAGAAAAGAGTACGTTCTTGCAGCGAAATTTCTAACAAAACGTGCCCTGAACGTGGATGCTATTGGGAGAACTTTCAAACCTTTATGGAGGGCCAGGAACGAGTTCAAGATTAGAGAAGTAAGGGACCACATTTTATTATTCATTTTCGAACTTGAGATAGACGCGGAACGTGTCCTAGCCCAAGAACCGTGGTCGTTTGATAAGCATCTCGTTTTGTTCCAACGATATGATTATTCGATCCCGGCCAAACACCTACACTTTACAAAGATCATGTTTTGGGTGCAAATACATGGTCTGCCTATGAGAATGTTAGACCCCGAGACTGCCATTGAATTAGGAGAAACCCTTGGAGAGTTGTCAACTAAGGAAGTAGAGAAAGAGATGGTGGGGGGTGACTTTGTACGGGTTAGGGTGAGAATAGATGTCTCAAAGCATTAAGCCGAGGTCGAAGAATTGTTTTGGACGAAGACACTGAGACTTAGGTATCCTTCAAATACGAGAAACTCACCAACTTTTGTTATTGGTGTGGTATGGTGTCTCACGATGAGAAAGTGTGCGAGAAATGGCTTGTTGGGAAAGGAGCAAATTTTCATGCAAAGCAGGAATATGGAGCATGGTAACGGGCTACCCCATACAACCCAGGGAAGTCTCCTTACACAACTATGCCAGGTCTAGGCGACGGGCTTGGTGGTGTCCCAATGCCACCTTATGCAAACAAGACAGAGGAACCATCACCGGTGACACCACAGGGCAGACCTACCCCGATACAATTCAGTAACGTCCAAGTCAACGTCGATCTCCATCAAGTTGTTCATATGGATACTGCGGATTTTATGGAGAATTTGGTGTAGATTTCACGTCCGAGTTTATCTCCAATTACTTGGGTAATAAATTCCATTCCAAACTCTCCTCCCTCCCATATCCGTCCACAAGATTTTGAAAACCAAATAGAAGAAATTGATTTGGCCTTAAAGAAATTTGACTCCCACACACCTTCTATAATCAATATGCCAACTGTCACCCCAACACATGCAGTTCCGTTTGGAGACAAATTAGGAGAAAGTATAGAAATTCAAGGAGGTGCGGCAAACAGTAACTCCCCTCACGTGATCAACCATAATACATCATATGACACCATTGCACTTCGCACGAAGAGATTAGCACGAAATAACATATCACCTGAGACTCCAATTAACCACTCTGTTACACACAAAAGAAACAGAGAGTTTGATGAGAGTGCCCATCCTGAGTTACCAACGAAGAAGATCTTGGTTTCGAAAGATGATACGAGAAATTTATTGGTGGAGGCTACTGAGCAGCCCCGCCAAGAGCCATGAGCATTATAGTCTGGAACTGTCGTGGGCTTGGGAACCTGCGGACAGGAAAAGAGCTTGAAGTAGTGATTCAAGCAAAAGATCCCTCCGTCGTGTTTATAGCCGAAACATGGGTGGATGAAGCAAGGCTACAAGAGATCAAACGAAACATTGAATTTGATAACTTATTTTTTGTTGAGAGAAATAACAAGGGTGGGGGTTTAGCACTCTTTTGGCGAAATTCAATTGACCTGAGTGTTGATTCTTTCTCACCAAACCATATAGACTCCATCATAAATAAAGGGAAGGAAGAGGTATGGAGATTCACAGGCTTTTATGGCGAGCCAGTGACGCATAAAAGAATGGAATCATGGAATAAGCTTCGACACCTTCATCACAAATTTAGTCTCCCTTGGCTGCTGTGCGCCAGGGACTTTAATGAGATCATTAGAAGCTCTGAGAAATTGGAAGGGAGTAGCAGAAGCCAAACACAGATGCAACTATTCCGGGATGTAGTGGATGAGTGCGGATTCATCGACCTTAGTTTTTCAGGCCCCTGGTATACATGGCAGAAACACTTTTCTGCAGGTCACTCAATATGGGAGAGACTTGATCGTACCTTGGCTACTAACGATTGGTTGTTGAGATTTGCAGGTACAACTGTCCACCACCTCAAGTCAGATACTTCGAACCACAACCCACTATGGATTGATATGGAGGGCCTTGAATGTCAGTCCATCTCCAAACCTTTTCGGTTCGAAGAGGCGTGGCTGTTTGATCACTCATGTTCGGAGGTTGTTGAAGCAATCTAGGAAGCAAGGGAAGTGGACGATCTAGCAACTAGAGTCATTCGGAAAATTGACAAGTGTGGCCGAGAACTAAAGAGATGGGAAAGAGACCACTTCGGCAATATAAGGAAGACATTGAAGGAAAAAAGGAAGGAGCTGGCTGAAGCAGAAAAAGAGGCGTTATGCACTGGAAGAAATTTTTGAATACAGGAACTAAAGAAGGAGATTACGGTTTTGGTGGACAAGGAGAACAGGTTATGGTTTCAAAGGTCCAAGGTGCTTTGGGCTAAACAGGGTGACCGAAACTCAAAATATTTTCATAGCCGGGCCACTCAACAACGGCGCAAGAATACCATCCAGAAGCTTCGGTCATCAAGTGGACAATGGAGGTCTAGTAATGCAGAGGTAGCTGAGATTCTCATAGACTACTTCCAGGAGCTGTACACTTCGGCCAACCAGACCCCATGTGATGCAGCCACAGTGTCCATTGAAAAGATTATAAGCTCAGATTTGAACAATCAGCTTGAACGGGAATTTACTGTGTGGGAGGTTCAGAAAGCAATAAAAGAAATGGCCCCTCTCAAAGCCCTTGGTCCGGACGGAATGCCTCCACTGTTCTACCAACATTGTTGGGACACAATTGGTAATGATGTTACATAATCTGTTTTACATTTCCTTAATTCAACATGTCTTCCTGAAAATCTCAATCACACCTTTATTACCCTCATTCCAAAAAAGAATTCTCCCGAATATGCTTCTGATTTTAGACCCATCAGCCTTTGCAATGTTTTATATAAAATATTCTCAAAGGTCCTAGCCAATAAAATTAAAAAATTTCTTCCAAAGATCATTTTTGAACATCAAAATGCTTTTACCAAAAGCAGATTAATTTCTGACAATATTTTAGTTACTTTTGAATCTCTCCATAGTATGCAGAAACATGTGGGAAAGGAAGATTATATGGCCATCAAATTAGACATGAGAAAAGCATATGACAGGGTAGAATGGTCATATCTGGAATCAGTCATGAGACATGTGGGCTTTACTGAAAGATGGATTACACTCTTGATGCTATGTGTTAAGACGGTCTCTTATTCTATTCTGGTGAATGGAGAGCCAAAAGGGATGATTTACCCTACATGAGGCATCTGTCAAGGAGATCCTTTGTCACCATTCCTTTTTCAGCTTTGCACAAAAGGGTTAAATGGACTCATCAATAAGGCAGTGGATAAAGGAGATATTAAGGGTTATGCCTTTTGCAGAAATAGCCCCAGACTAACCCATCTCTTTTTTGCAGATGATAGTCTCTTATTTTCCAGGACTACAAGTTTTGAATATTCTTGAGACTTATGGAAGGTGCTTGGGTCAACAAATCAATAAGACAAAAACCACCATTTTTTTTTTCAGCAAGTCCACATCTGAGTAAGTCAAAAACCACATCAAATCTGCCTTGGATGTTCCGGTGATCTTACAATATGAGAAGTACTTGGGGCTACCAT
Organism: Quercus tomentella; assembly: GCA_028535165.1. NCBI lineage: Eukaryota > Viridiplantae > Streptophyta > Magnoliopsida > Fagales > Fagaceae > Quercus > Quercus tomentella. The sequence continues at coordinate 14,515,028 of JAPQVY010000001.1, forward strand.
CCTTGGTGGGGAAAAATAAAAAGGCCAATTTCAACTACATTAAGGAGAGAGTTTGGAAAAAAATTCAAGGGTGGAAGGAAAAGCTTTTGTCTCAAGCAAGCAGAGAAATCCTTATCAAGGTCGTAGTTCAAGCAATCCCAACTTACACAATGAGTTGCTTTAAACTCCCCTTGGGTCTTTGTGGAGATATCGAAAGTCTTATAAGGAAATTTTGGTGGGGCCAAAAAGGTGACCGAAGGAAGGTACATTGGGTTAAGTGGGACACACTTTGTAAACCCAAATCGGAAGGGGGTATGGGGTTTAAAGACTTGGCAAATTTCAACAATGCTCTCTTAGCCAAACAAGCACGGCAATTACTTCACCAAAAAAAATCTCTATTTTAAGGCGAGGTTTTTTCCTCATTGTTTTATCCTTGAAACCCCTTATTCAAGTTCGGGATCATATGCATGGCATAGCATATTGAAAGGGCGAGACTTATTATTGAAGGGTGCACGGTGGAGAGTGGGAAGTGGTGATACCATAAGTGTGTGGAACAATGCTTGGCTGCCGTCCACAACTCATCCAAGAATTGAAGCCCAAGTGGTACCTGGTTTCGAAGATATGAAAGTTTATGCCCTCATTGACCCAGCCACGAAGAAGTGGGACCTCAACATGTTGAATGGACTCTTCACTACCCAGGAGGTAGAGTTGATCTTAAGCATTCCTTTGTGTCCCAATGCAGTGGAAGATGTTGTTGTTTGGCCTTTTACCCCATCAGGTACTTACACGATGAGATCAGGTACACGGTTCCTCACCTCTAACCAAGCTCCATATCAACCCGTTATGACTACCCAGTCTGAGAATGACGTGTGAAAATTAATTTGGAGTCTTAATGTGCAAAGCAAAGTCCGAAATTTCCTATGGAGGTCCTGCCACAATGCTATACCAGTGAAACAAAATTTGAAACGACGGCATATCCTGAATGAAGACGTATGCGAACTTTGCAAGCTCGAGACTGAGTCAGTTGTCCATGCTCTCTGGGGGTGCTCATAGCTCACACAGGTTTGGGGCTCAATTCCTTCATTTTCGTTCCGGTAAACACGAGCATTTTCCTCAATCCAAGAGGTGTTCACTTATGCACACAAAGAACAGAAAAATCCGGAACTGCTGGCATCAGTTATGTGGTCACTCTAGCATCGCAAAAACCAAGTCCCAACATCTCCCAAGGACTATCTGCTGTCACAGGTGGCTCCAACAACGATTCAAGCACTGGATGACTTCCAACAGGCCAACTCCATTGATGCTCCGCAACCCAGAAGCTTTAGTCAATCCCGAACTTGATGGTCTCCACCGTCAGAGGGCGAGATTAAAGTAAATTTTGACGGAGCACAGTTCAGAGATATGGGCAAAGCCGATTTGGGAGTCGTTATTCGAGATAGCAGAGGACAAGCACTTGCCTCTTTGTCTGAGCAAGCAAGTCTTCCATTCTCCCCAGAAATTGTTGAAGCTATGGCAGCAGCTAGAGCAATCTCTTTTGCACAGGGACTTGGCTTCACCTCCTTCATGCTAGAAGGGGGGACTCTACGAATATTATAAAAGCACTACAGTCTGATGATGAATCCTTCTCTCCATACGGCCATATCCTCAGCTCAGCAAAGTCCATGGTGGTAGCAGGAAGCAACATTAAGTATTCGCATGTGGGTCGAACTGGTAATATTGTAGCGCATAACCTAGCTTAACATGCTAGACATGTTAGAGGTTTTTCGGTGTGGACGGATGATGTTCCTCCACACCTTTCTCATGTACTTTTTGCCGATCACGGCTGATTTTTCTTAATAAAGTTCATGGTCTTGTTTCTCAAAAAAAAAAAAAAAAAAAAAAAAGGCTAAGTCCACAACATTTTAACAATAATTTCACAACAAATTATAGGTAAGCTATTATTGATGGATAAAAAAGTGATAGCAGTTGTGGGTCCATTTTAAAATCAGTAACAACTTGCCATTCAAAATTTGTTATGAAAATATTATGCAGATAACATTTCTATAAAATAAATAATAATATATCAAATCGAAACTTACCACGACTGAAAATAAAGGTATTGTGAAAATATTGTGACATTTTGGTGTGTTCCTAAACTTCTTTTTTGATTTAGTCAAATTTGGTGAGCATAAATTCACTGTTTCACACACAAATTTCTCCTGTTGCTTTTTTATTTTTATTTTTTTTAATGCATAGTTTAAAGTGTTTGTCCCAATTAAAATCTAATGAAAATTTACCACCTAGGATTTGTTGTAAATATGTTGTGGATGTAGTATTACTTTAAAATAAAATTATAAAATATCATACTAGGGCCCACCATAGCTAAAATAAATGTATTGAGAAAATATTGAGACATTTATTATGTTCCTGACTTTTTTTTTTAGCCAATTTATTGAGTCAAAATTCATAGTTTTATATACAGTTTTATTGAGTTGGCTTTTTCTTTTTAACTTTTTTTTTTTAAAGTAAAAAACACATAGTTTTACCAACAAAAAATAATTATGGAAAAAAGTACTTTCCCCCTTTATGTTTGGGGTAGTTTTATCCCCCAACAATAAAGTTGAATAATTTCCACCTTTATATTTTGTAGACAAGTATATAGTTCCTGCTGTTACTCTCTCAGTTAAACCCTAACAAAATCTTATGATTCCTAGAATATTTCATTGCGCAATATTTAAAATGTCTCACTAAATTTTAATGTCTCAAAATTTTTCATCGTGTATTTTGAGTTTTATGTGTTAGTCATACTTAAAAAGTAAAAATAGTGATGTATTGTATTTTATTTCTTGCCTAGAGAACACTAATATATTAATGGTTTAAATCTTCTAGATTTATAATTTTATCTAATAGAAACTTCAATGACATATGTCTTTTGTTATTTTGTTCTTTTTTTTTTTATTTGTTTTCTTTCTTTAAAATATGTTCATTAAAAATTAAGTAAGCTAAGCATTGTAGTTAGGCTCATAAAATAAAATGATAAAGAAGGAAGTATGAATAACAAAATCTTTATTGCCTGTGGAGCACAATACTGCAAGACAACCCCCTAGGGAATGTGATATTTGGCCCTAAAGCCCTCCATACTGGCAGGAGAATCTACGAGGTGCTTGAATCTACCCATCTAAGCAAATTAAGGGGAAGTAAGGGAAATGTTTTTGAAAAGGAACGAAAGATTAGAAGGCCGAGGAGGTTGGCCAAAAAGAAAAGAACTTAAGGACGTAGAGACTCACGAAAATGAAAACAGGTGACACTTCAGAAGCTTCTTGAGAGTTGGGAGATTTGGGAAATCTTGAGAGCTTGAGAGGTCTTAAGAGTTTGAAAATTTGTGAAGTAAAGAAAAGAGTAAACCCATCAGGAGCCTTATATAGGAGGCGGAGTTAAGTGGGAGTTATCCCGCTCAAAATTCAAGGAGAAATGTCAGCCGTAGGATCAACATCCCACCGTAGGATGCAGGGAACAGAGTGCCGTTTGGAGCAATTAATGAGACATCGTGGGCTCCGAAGCGTCAGGAATAGTTACGGGACACACGAAGCGACATTCACGTGTGTGGAAATTAGAGAAAAGCGTGGAATAAATTATCCAAAGTCAAAACCCCATTTTTTCTCCTCGAACAGAAGGGAGAAAACCGAGGTTTTGAGGGGTTATTGTAGGGATAGGGGGCCTAAGAACATATGTTGGGCCTTAGGCCTTGTCTGAGGACACTTTGCGGTCCGAGGACGGATGAACAGTATGAGTGTGTAAGACTCAAGACCCCATAAGCAAGCTACGGGTGAGAATGCTAGGGAAGTTAAGCCGAGGAGGAGTACCTCCTCGGCTAAGCGAAACAGAGGTAAAAAAAAGTGTCCTGTCATCCAGGGTGACCTTCCGAGAAATTCTAGTGATAATGATATACTTTATGAACGTACAGGACAATTGTGAGGTGGGAAATATCTAAGGAAAAGTTGCTACCACCGCATTGAATGCTCTGTAGCTAACTCTCTGGCCGCATTAATGAGGAAGTGATACCTAAACAGTAGTTTTTCAAGAACATTTGTCTCCTATTTATTTATCAAATTAAAAAATTTTAAAATCCCTTTGAACCTTTTTGTAAAATAAGTAATTGTGAAATTTATATTAAGAAAAATCCATTTGAACCTTTTTGTTTTTCTTGAGACTTTCAAATTTATAGCACGTTCTCTTTAAGTCTGATGGGTCTACCACTCAATCTTTGAACTGATATTAGGCCATTTTTGCTAAATAATACTTAAAAAAAAAAAAAAAAAACTATTATGCCAAATAGGTTCTTATAAAAAGTTATCTAGTAAAATAGCTTCTTATAACTCAAGGGGTTGTTTGGTAATGTTGATCTAGTAACGTTGTTTGTATTTTTTGGAAATATGTGTGGGTGAAAAAGTGTAGAAATACATGTAATGTTGTTTAAACACTGAAAACTGTTGCTTAAAACATCCTACCAAACAGTCCCGATTTTCTGAAAAGCAAGACCTTTACAAATACATGCCAAAATCCATCTATATAATATCCAAAAACTAAAACGTAGTATTTATAGCTACTACGCTCAAATTAAGCCACATCAGCATAACATTTCAATTTATTTTGGCCCCCTTTGATCCAGTGCGGTCTATTAGGAAAATTTGGTCCATTTTGGTCTATTTTGGTCAAATTAGATCCATTATGTCTACTCAGTTTATTTCAGTCCACTTAAGTCTATTTATTTCATTTTGGTCTATTTTTTGTCTATTTCATCCATTTCGGTTCTGTTCAATCCATTTGGTCCACTTTGGTTAATTTCTGTGAACTTTAGTAATATTTTGGGAGGAAAGGTTTTTGTAGAATGAGGAGTTGCATTGTTGAATATTATGTCACATCATCAAAGTAAAGTAGTAGGTTCTTGATAAAATTACAATTTTCTTATATTATTAAAGTTTTGTATTTTTTTTGTAATATAAATGATGAATTTATTTATATTTAATATTCTTTAAGCTATTTAAGATGTATAAAAAATAAACCGTTTGTAAATAATGATATAAATAAATTCTAACTGCACAGTACATTATTTACAAATATCTCACTTTATATAATAATTTGATATAAAATGTATTATGTTTCCTTTAAAAAAAAAAACTCAAAAAATTTAAAACATTTTCAAATAACAAATATTTTGTTTTTTGAGAATTATTCAAACAATAATTATAAATAATTTTATTTAGAAAATTTAACATATTGTACCTTATTTAAAAAAAATCATACTATTAAAGGATTTTTGGACTAACGCTAATAAATCTTATTACTGCTTTTTTATTTTTCACTTAAAAAAATCATTTTGTGAAAAAAAAAAAAAATCATCAAAATTTTCAACAATGCCTCTTAAAAAGCAAGGCCTTTACAAATACATCCCTCAATTCTCTTATCTTTTATCAGAGACACTCTTACAGTCTCACTACCACTTCCACCATGGAAGCTGTACAAGGTCCCCCTTCACTTCCCTATCCCAAATTCGAACCAGACACCGACAAAATCAAACGCAAGCTCATCCAGCAGGGCGTCCACCCAACTCCCAAAATCGTTCACCTCCTCCGCAAGAAACAAATCCAAAAACACAACCGCAAATTGAACCGCCTCTCCAAACAATCCCAGACCCCACCACTCTCTGAGTCAGAGAAACAGGCCCTGGAAGAAGAAACCCACTTCCAAACCATCAAACACGAGTACAAGGAGTTCACCAAGGCGATAAAGGCAGAGACACGTGAGAGCACCGGGGCTTTGATGGTGGGGAAGCCATGGGAGAGGCTGGAAAGAGTTGGGCTCAGAGAGGTTGCCAGTGAGAGTACTGAGTACAGTGGAGGGAAGCTCAAGAAGGAGAAGCTGCGTGAATTGAGAGAAATGTTTGAAGAGCGAAGGCTCGATGAGTTACATTGGGTTTTGGATGATGATATTCTAATCAAAGAAGAGTGGTTGGATGGTGAAAACAGAGTGTGGGACCCGTCAAAGCGGCAGCGCAATGAGGCCGAGGTCATTCGGTTTCTTGTTGAAAGGTTTGTGTTTCAATCTTTGTTTTTGGTATAAATTGGTGGTATGGAAGTTTTTGCAATTTGGGTTTTGTTTATTTTTTATTTATTTTTGGCCAAAGATGATCACTTTTAAGTTTGTTAGGGACTAAAGGCGAATACTTTTGATAAATTACTGATAAGAACTTTTGCTTTGATACCATGATAAACTGTTAGGAAATGGTAAATTGAATCATTTAATATAACAACTTTAAACTTTTAGGGACTAAAATTGCGCAATGGCTAAAGTTTAGGGACCAGAAGTGTATTTTGCTCTTTTGTGTTGGTCTATGAGGGTAATGAGGGTTTGTGGTGTAGGCTAAGTGCGAGGGAGATTACTATGAGGGACTGGAAGTTTACGAGGATGATGAAGCAATCGGGATTGCAGTTCACTGAGAAACAGTTGCTTAAGATTGTTGGAGGTCTCGGGAATAAAGGACAATGGAAGCAAGCTTTGTCTGCTGTGGAATGGGTGTACAATGATAAGGAAAATAAACGTTATAAGAGCAGGTAATTTGTGTTGGGTTTTAACTTTTAATGCTCTCATGTATGAAGAATTATAACTGTTTGAATTGTTGAGGACCAATTAGTTGAGCTCTTAAGTTTTCGTCCTATGAAGGAATTTGACTCTTTTTGTAGGTTTGTTTACACGAAGCTCTTGGCAGTTCTTGGGAAGGCAAGGAGGCCCCAAGAAGCTCTTCGCGTTTTCAAGCTCATGCGTGTAATAGTCAACTAAATTTGTTATGTTTGTACATGGACTTTTCTTTTTGAATATTTATATCATGTTACTTGATGAATTCTTACTCTTAAAGTGATTCAGGGAGATTGCCATTTATATCCTGATATGGCTGCATACCACAGCATATCTGTGACACTTGGTCAAGCTGGTCTTGTGAAAGAGCTGATTAGCATTATCGAATGCATGAGACAGAAACCTTCTAAAAAAATAAAAAATGCACGGAGGAACTGGGACCCAATACTTGAACCTGATGTTGTTATATATAATTCGGTAAGAGGGCATAATTATTTAGATGGCTCAAAATTCCTCCCTTTTTGATATCAATAAACGTATTACTTATCAAAAAAAAAAAATTCCTGACATACATTAATGATAACATAACTCGATCTTTTCTGATTTGATTCCTAGGTCTTGAATGCTTGTGTTTCATCGCACCAGTGGAAGGGTGTGTCTTGGGTTTTTGAGCAGTTGAGAAAGAGTGGTCTCAAGCCTGATGGAGCAACCTATGGACTTGCAATGGAGGTAATTATGAATCACGGCATCCATTAGCATAGAATACATCAACTTTGGTCTTTGTTGGTTGGGAACCTAACTGCCTAAGTTACTAGAGCAATATGATATGGTCTTTGAGGTGGAAAGCATAAGAAGAAAAATAAACATCATAAGTGTCTTATATTTGAACATTTTCTTCTTGCTATAAGCTTTTGTCAGATGTGGTGCTAGTAAGTGATATCAAACCCCAATAAACTCTAGCTCAAACCGCACCTCCTTTCCTTGTAAGAGCAAGGTGGAGGGTGAGGTTGTGAGTTCAAGACCAATCGGGCGCATGTGTAACTTACTAATGAAAGAAAAAAACGAACCCTTTACTTATTTATGTTTTTGGCTGAGTAGTCAAAATACAATTTAGTATTTGGATTTAAGTTGGGTGATGGAAATGTGTTAGTATGATATATGAATTGATCTGTTACGTATTATAATAGATCTGCTGGGTGTTACTTGTCAAAAAAATAAAAAATCTGGTGGGTATTGATTTGTAATGTAATAATGCTATTGCAGCCGTGCAGTTGTGAGATATGTTTTTGGCTGAGTAGTCAAAATACCATTCATCAGTGTATGATGAATTGGTGTTTTATTTTTTCCATAAACATAATCAGAAGTTAGGGTTTGTGTTCCAAGTTGTCTAACTAGGAAAAAGTAATTCACATGCCAGATGTTGTTTATCCTCAATTCATATTTGTATTCAAGTCTTACAGGAGCTGCTTATTGAAAGGTAATGCTGCAATCTGGAAAGTATGACCTTGTCCATGAATACTTCAGAAAGATGAAGAAAAGTGGGGAAGCTTCAAAAGCGCTTACTTACAAAGGTGATTTTAGCTGTCCCTTTTCTGTGATTGGTTTTGTTGTGTGGTGGCTAATGCATCTTTGATGTCTGACTTCCAGTTCTTGTTAGAGCTTTTTGGGAGGAAGGTAAAGTAGATGAAGCAGTGGAGGCAGTCAGGGGTATGGAACAAAGGGGAGTGGTTGGAGTAGCCAGTGTATATTATGAGCTAGCTTGCTGCCTTTGCAACAATGGGAGGTGGCAGGACGCTTTGGTAGAGGTTAGTGTCTGTGTCTGTGGACTTCTGGATCTGTGGTGACTGGATGTAATTTGTTCTGTTTTGATAATGTCTTACCTGTCTATAGATATAACTTATTTGACTATAATTTTGCATAGTTTTAATTAGCCTGACTTTTTCTTCTTTATTTGATTTTTACCATGATCAATTTGAAGACTATTTGTGTAAGATAATGTAGAATCAAGGGAGCATTTATTTAAATTGTGTTCCCATGCATTTGGTAGAGTTGGTTTATCGCTATAACATTTTTATATTAATTCGTATTTATATATCAATCCTCACATGTTCCTTTGAAGTTTGTGTGCCACATTTTGATTAGTGTTTTCACTAGAATCTCCTTTTGAAATAATTTTCTTCTTCCCTTGTTAATTTGCTATGAGATTGGGAAAAGGAGAAATTTTTCATATTACTCATCCTTTTGCAAATTACGATGAAAGCTCTAGCACTTTACACCACAATTATAGTAATAAATACTATAATTATTCACACTTCTTATGAGAAGATACGAAAAGCAATTTTTACCTTCTTAACTTACAGGTTCTTTATGTGGGGCATTGGATATGGGAAGCATTTAATAGATCAATGCATTTAAAAACTCATTTGGGAGACTTGTTATTTAAAGATCTTGTAATAGTATGATAAAGAGAGATCTTTTTTGTATATGATAATCAAAGGGAATGCAAAAGCTGCAGTAATTCTTTATTTTTTTTATAATAATTTTTAAAAAAATATAAGCTGCAGTAATTCTGTGGAAAAGCCTGGCTCTCTTTGTCTTCGAGCTTTCATTCCTCAATCCACTCTTTCGTTCCTTCATATACCTCCCCACCAATAGATAGAGACAAATAGGAATAACTGAACCACATCTACAAAATGTGAGTACCATGCAGCTGCTTCAAAGCCAATGTAATGCTTCTTTGTCAAATGACCAAGATATTGGCAAATACCACATATGATCAAGAAAAGAGCACCTATAATCACATGAAAACCACTTCCTGTGTCTGATGGATGACATACATTGATGGTTAGATGTTTCTTACTTATGCTGGATCTTGATAAATGTTGCAGTATTTCTCAAAAGCTGGATTTCTTGGCATCTCTGCTTCTAGGATCAAATAGTGATTTTCTTCTATGTTTTGATAGACCAGAGAGTTCATTCTTTGTTGAAAAATGCATGCAGGTTGATAAGATGAAAAAACTCTCTCTTACTAAACCATTAGAGTTTACCTTCACCGGCATGATAATGTCTTCAATGGATGGTGGGCATATTGCTGATTGCATCTCTATATTTGAACACATGAAAGACCATTGTGCACCTAACATAGGGACCATAAATTCCATGCTAAAAGTTTATGGTCGGAGTGATATGTTTTCTAAAGCAAAAGAGTTGTTTGAAGATGTTAAGAGAGCTAAGTCTGATTCTTGCACTTCCCTAAATGGTGTTGAAACTGCGCTTATCCCGGATAAGTACACATATAGCTCAATGCTTGTGGCATCAGCTAGTGCATTGCAATGGGAATACTTTGAGTATGTGTACAGGGAGATGACTTTCTCTGGGTACCAGCTGGATTTAAGTAAACATGCATCACTACTAGTGGAAGCATCAAGAGCTGGGAAGGTACATGTATTTAAAATTCTTTTTTTGTTCAATCCGTCTCTTTTCTTCTTTAAATTGCTGAAGGTGTTAAACTGTTGGACCACGTTGCATTGTATTAGAATTCTTAGTTCTTGATAAAACTCAAATCACCTAGATAGTTGTCACTTGTGCTACTATAATAACTAATTTTTCTTCTTTTTAATGTTATTAGTTATATGCTTTTATTGTATGAGCTCAGTTATGGGTGGATAATCAAATAATTCAGCATCTATCTTCACACTGCAGTGGTATCTACTTGAGCATGCGTTTGAGACTATTTTGGAAGCTGGAGAAGTTCCTCCTCCTTTGTTCTTCAATGAAATGATAGTTCAAGCTACAGCTCAACATAATTATGAGAAAGCTGCCACCCTGGTCAACACCATGGCTTATGCCCCATTTCAAGTCAGTGAAGGGCAGTGGACAGACCTTTTTGAAAAAAATAGACACAGGATTAGTGAGGGTAGTTTAGTGAAACTGTTGGACGCTCTTGGTAATTGTGAGGTAGCATCAGAGGCCACTTTCTTAAACTTGTTAAGATCATTGCACTCCCTCTGTGGTTCTGCCACATCGAGAGACTTCTCAAGTTCCATTGCATTGAGCAATGAAGCCTCAGAGAAATCATCCTTGGATGGCAGTAATGCAGGAATTGATAAAAATTTTGGAGCAAATATCCCAAACTATTCTGTAAGAATGATGCATGAAAACCTTAACCCTGGTGAGGACCCTCTAGTCAAAGATAGTGATTGCACATTAGACACGCTACCTGTTAATCATACTAGCACCAATAGAGAGGTTGATGCTGATTCAGAGACACTCACTTTGTCACCAAATCAAGATTGTGGCACAGATGGAGAAACAGACCTTTGCATCAGAGGAGATGGTTTTGCTGATGAGGTAGCAACTGGTACTGAACAACTGGCTAACAAGCTTGCAACTTATTTGTTTAATGAAAACTCAGATGATATTGATGAGTTGGAACTTGACACACTAGCAATTGGAGATGATTCTCACGAATCTAACGTGCCCACGGCACGTGAAATACTGGAAGCTTGGAAGGAAAGCAGGAAGAAAGATGGGATGTTGGTCCCCTTTCAGCTTGGTCAGAAATGAGGGCAAGGTGGATCATTTCAGCCGTATCTCTTTAAAGGGGCTATTGTTACATTGTTATAGGTCAATTCAGTCGATTTTGGGTTCATATGTTTGTATATACTTTCATTAAGTAAAATTTGGAAGCCACCATCTATGCTAATGGTTTCTGGCCAGCTCTTATGGCTTGTAAAAGTAGTAGAAAGCTGTAGCTTAATTTAACTCAAAATTTCCAGATTTTTTGTGTGTATATTTTTAACCATGACTCTGTTTGGAGTAGTTTCTACAAGAGAAAATTAAGAAAAGAAAAGGAAGAGAAAAAAAGAACCGTTTTTTTTTTTGGGTGGGCTATTCAATTATGTAAAAGTTCTCTTTCTCGCATGCAATTAAACTTCCACTCCAAATGGAACTTTTGGAATATAAAATTTCTCTAGTTTAAATTTTCATGCTAAAGTTTTCAATTGCTAGAACTTTTTTATTTATTTATCCAACTTATTTAATTTATGCACAACTTTTTCAATATTTATTTGTCCTAATTTCATTTGTATTTTTGTCCAACTTAATTTTCAAGTCCAATAAACTAATGAAAATAAACTCTTCCAAATAAGTACAAATAATTACTTAAAAAAAGAAAAGATAACGATACCTTTATAATTTCCTTTCTAAATTAAGTTGAATAAGGTTACTTACCCAAATTATTATTAAAAAAAAAAAAAACGACATCGTTTGGGCGAGTTTTATTGACTTGTAAACGAAATTCCTAAGTTACCCTCATCTTTCTCATCCACAGTCCCAAAACCCCAATTTTCCTTCCATTTGTCCACAGTGCTTGTATTTAGTTTAGAGCTCAATGAACAAGAACACAGAGAATCAAGAACAACCTCTGTAATCTTAAACCCCTCAAAAAACCCTATTCTTATTAAAAACAAAAAAGTCCTCCATTACCATAACCATGAGAATCCCCACCAAGTCCCTAACCAGTCTCTTCACTCTCACTGGCAAACCACTCGCTCGCACTCTCTGCACTGCCACCGAGACTCGCACCCAGAAGCTCGAGCGAATCGCCGACGAGATCCGAGACCTCACCAAGCTCGAACGCTACGACTACTCCGTCCTCTGGAGGCACAAGATGGGCCTCAACAAGTACGGCCCAGCAATCTCCGGGCTCGGCCCATCCTCGGCTTCCGGATCCGGGGCCGGGTCGGGCGAGGAGGCCAAGGTCGCGGAGAAGACCGCGTTCGATTTGAAGCTGGAGAAGTACGACGCGGCGGCGAAGATCAAAATCATAAAGGAGGTGAGGACGTTCACGGATTTGGGGTTGAAGGAGGCCAAGGAATTGGTCGAGAAAGTCCCTGTGGTGTTGAAGAAAGGTCTCACCAAAGAAGAGGCCGAACCCATTCTCGCTAAGCTCAAGGAATTGGGTGCCACTGTGGTATTGGAATAAAGATTGATTTTTGTTTTTTGTTTTTGTTTTTGTTTTTTTTTTAATGTTTAAATGTAGAATAATGGTTGTTCTTAGATTAATGAGAAATGAGAAATTCTGAGATTTTTTGTTTTTGAAAGTGGGGGTTTATGTTACTGGGGGGCTTGAAAGCCGAATCTGGGTGAGTTTGTGATCACAGTTTTACTGATGAGAAATGTTTCTGTTCAAATTTGTGTTCGTGTTGTCTGAAACTGTATTCTTAGTAATGCAGAAATTGCAGAAATTATAATCTGATTAAGGTTTATTCTTCCATTGTATAATCTTTTTCCTAGTTTAAGATTTTATTTTTTCGGGAGTGTATCTTGTATCTAATAGTACCAATTTGGTACTTGTTTTTGTTGTATATATAGGAATATAAAAGTATAAGTTGTAATAATGACTTATAAGTTTGGAGAGTATATCATTTGCATAAAATGATAAAGTGAAAATTAGAGTTCAGAACTTTCGATCAATCGAAATTCTACTTGATTGATCAAATTGATGAAGGAATTGGTTCTGGACTTTCTGCCTCTCTCGATTCCTTTTCAGTTCTTGTTCGATCGATCGAAAGACTCTCGATTCCTATAAGACTCTTGATTCCTATTCGATTCCTCTCAATCGATCGAAAAGCGTGAATAACAGTTTTCTGCAAAAAGTTTTGGTCACTGTACTGAACTTCTTAAAAGGATTTTATACCTTGCAGAAATTTTATGAAACTTTGTAACTCTCCATTAGTGTCTATTGAAAGGTAATAACACTTTGGGTATATATAGTAGTTCATGTTCCTTGATAACTAATTTTTATTTTTCTCTCTCAAATAATTTCTAAGAAACACAAGAAATTATGTGGGTATTTTTTAAAGTTGCTATTTGTAGAACCTGACAAACTTAGTTATATTTTGGGGACAAATTTGGTGATAACTCTTTAGCAACAATAGTGTGGGGGTAAATATTGTTTAAGGATAACAATTTTGTACCTCTAAATTATCTAATTTTCTATTTGTTTGTTGAGTTCATTTTGTTCTTTCTTAATTACTCTTTGTATTATTCCCAACAGATTTCATTTGCTGTACACGTTTTTGTATTATACTCTGATCAACAAGGAGAAGAGTGAGCAAATAAAAGGCTATGCAAATAAAAGATTAAATAGAAGGCTATAAACTAAATGTCCCAACTTTCAACGTGGCGAAGAAATTCTAGACTAGGATTTTCTCCATTTCAAATCTTGTCAATTTTGTCTATTTCATGGTTTAAGTTTTATTTTCTAGACAGTAGAATGTAAATTATAAATGATGTGACAATATGTACATTTCTAAATTTGTAAAATTTATTCTAATCATGAAATCAACAAAATGGAAAGGACTTGAAATGTTGGGGTTGGATCAGAGACTTGGAGTATGGAGTTCAACTAGGGGTGTTCGCAGTGCGGTGCGGTTTTGGGCCATTTTTAGCACCATACTTCGCGGTGCAGTTTAACTAAAACCATAATTTCACCGCACCTCTTTTTTGCGGTCACATGTGCGATGCAGTGCAGTGCGGTTTAAAGTATAGCCAAAACCATAATTGCACCGCACCTTTTTTTGGTGATTACATGTGCGGTATTATGTATAAGATACGGTTTGAAATTAGTATATTTTTCAAATTTTGGGCTTTTCCTACTCATAATCTTGATCACCCTGAAATTGTTGACCTCCTTGCTACTGGTTTTTCTGGTACTCTTCGCGGATGGTGGGATTCATATCTCACAGAAGATTCCAGAGAATCTATTAAACACGTTGTTAAAAAGAATGATGAAGGTTTGCCTATTTTTTATGAAAGTATTGGTCGAGGTATTCCTGATGGTGTTAATACCTTGATTTATAATATTATCAAACATTTTGTTGGTACTCCATCTAATATTTCATCTCGAATTTTTGATTTGCTAAATAATTTGCGATGTCCTACTATGTCTGATTACAGATGATACCAAGATGTTTTCCTTTCCAGAGTAATGCATTGGAAAGACTGTTTCGAGCCCTATTGGAAAGAAAAGTTTATTGACGGTCTGCCTCCTATCTTTGCTCAAAAGGTAAAACAAGAGTTAATTGGTAAAAATGATTCTATTGATTATGATAATTTGACTTATGGTGATATTCTAAGCACTATTTAAAAACTTGGCATTAATATGTGCAATGATGAAAAACTGTTAAAACACCAATTAAAAAATAAAAGAAAAGCTAAATATGAAATGGGTAATTTCTGTGAACAATATGGTTTGCCCCCTATTGCTCCTTCTAGGCAAAAAGGGAAAAAACATGATAAAAGTCACAAAAATTACAGCCATAAAAAACATAAAAGATATACCAACTTTGCTAAACCAAATGATTTTTATGCTAAAAAGAAACATGTTAAACAAAGATCAGGTAAAGGTAAATGTTTTAACTGTGGAAAACCTGGACATTTTAGTAAAGATTGTAAACAACAACCTGGTAAGTTAAAAAATAAGTTTAACATGTTAAATATTGATGATAAAGAGCAAGAATAATTATTCAGAATCCTTGAATCACACAATTCGTCTGATTCCTTGGAAGGTGATTTTTCTTCTTCTTCTGATTCTTGCTATCAATCTGCTTCTGATTCTTTTGATTCTCCTAATACTAAAATTGGTTGTAGAGATTCCTGTTACAATGTTATTAAATCTGTTAAAACCCTCACTAAGAGTGAAGAGAATGAAAAATTAATAATTCAACTGATAAATCAAATTCAAAATCCTCAATTACAAAAAGAATATTTGGATAAGTTCAAGAAAATTTTGGTAAAAAATGAAACTGATAAAAAACTAAAATCAACTATAAGCTTTGAAGAAACTTTGGAAAGATTTAATAAAAAGAAATCCAAAGATTTAACTGTTAATGATTTACAACATGAAATTAATATTGTTAAACAAGAGATAAGCGAATTAAAACATGATTTTAAAAATATTAAAAGTGATAACAATAATCTTAAACAAGAGCTGATAATGTTAAAAGTTGATAAAAACCTTGATAAACAACAATCTGATAAATCTGATAGTGAACATGATGAACACAAAGATGGAGATGAATCCAGTCAACAGGCTCTCCTTTCTGATAAAGGTATTGCTGATGTTTTCACTGATCCTCAACTTGCTCCTGTTAATAAAATACTTCCTCCAAAATGGTTTACAAAAGTTAAAATTGTTGTTTCTCCTGATTATCAATTCACTGTTATTGCTATGATTGATTCTGGTGCGGATATGAACTGTATCCAAGAAGGACTGATTCCTTCAAAATATTTTGAAAGATCTACTAAAAGATTGGTTTCTGCTAATGGTTCTCAGATGAAAATTAAATATGAATTGAATAATGCTCATGTTTGCCATGATAATGTCTGTTTCAAGATTCATTCTGTTCTTGTTAAAAACATGACTGATAAGGTGATTCTTGGTTTACCTTTTATAAATGCTTTGTATCATTTTCTTGTTGAACATGATGGAATTACTACTGATCCTTTTGGATAGAAAGTAAAGTTCAAATTTGCTTTAAAATCTGAAATTGACACTGATGCTACTTCAAACATGATTCATGCTAAAATAAAAATCTCAACTTCCTTCAGCAAGAAGTTAGATACAAGAGAATTGCTGAACAAATTTCTGATACATTGTTGCATTCCATACTTGTTAACATCTTGATTGATGATGTTTGCTCTGATGCTCTTAATGCTTTTTGGTGTGAGAAAATACCAATTGATAATCTATCTTATGATGAAGACTTTCCTATTAATGTGCCAATTCAAGACCTAATGATAGGTTCTTGTCATTATTTCACAGATGATTTTAGAGGTAATATTTATAGTACCAAAAAGTTAAATACTATCAATTATCCTAACATTATCAATACTTCTTTGCAGGAATCGGACAATGATGCGTGGATAAATACCACTAATAAGTGGAATAATAATAATATTTATATTTATACCACTAGTAAGTGGATTATTATGGCTCCCTTGGCAGAGAGGAAAAACAAGGGAAAAGCTCCTGTATAGGACTATTCTCAAAACAAAAGGCTCCCAGCGGGACAATCTTTTAAAATGCATGAATGCGCATCTTCTGGGGTAAAACCCAGTGGATCAACATCCCTTCAAGGAGATGTCCCGGCAGAGGTGACATACTCTAATGGTGATATGGTAATTGCTTTACAGGAAGTTTTGTCTCGAAATTTACAATTCCACAATGGAATCTATTCAGAGTTACCAGATTCTATTAAACTCATTCTTGATAACCTTCAATTTGCTTTTACCAGAAACCACCATAATGTTTTCTAGAAAACCCTCAGAGCCCTAGAAATCCACCTTGTTAACCTTACTACTCAAAATGAGGCTTATATGAGCCACCATGATAACCTTATTCCAGAAAATGACCTTGCTCCAAAAAACAACTTTGTTTTAGAAAATAACCTTGTTTCAAATAATAAATCTGTTTCAAAAAATAACCTTGTTGCAGAAAATGAGGCTCTTGGAAGCCGTCTTAAAGCTCTTAAAGCCTACATTAGTCAACTCTTTGGCAAAGAGGAAATCCATTCAATGGATAATGAGACTCTAATGGGCACTGATTATGCTAGATTGAGTCTTAAGACCCAATCTCTATTAAGAAGTGTTGTTGCCAACTTGCCAACGAATATACAATTACGTATTCTAGGAAGCAAGGCTATGTTTAGGTCTGTTGACCTATGGTTCAAATATTTCAAGAAACTTGTTACTGCTACTATTCCTGATCCTGATGAATTAGATGAATCTGATAATGTATTTGTCCAACTGGACTGGGAAGAACACTTTGGGAGTACTCTTAGAGTGTATGAAAAGAAACACCCATTTCTTGGCCTCCTGATAAATTATGATGATAGTTCATATATTGCTACTGATTCAGATGATGATGATGACAGGGACCCTAATTGGCTTTCCCAAATGCTTGAATATGGCTTTATCAGGTTCATAAAATTAACAAACCATTATCAAGCCAGCCAACTCCCACATATTATTTAGGATGCTATTAAAGGATTTAACAGTCCTTTTGTTTCCATCAGATGCTGGAGTACGTTGCCAAAATGGGAAAGAGATAACTAGATGAATGTCCAGCCCTCAAAGCATCTCATTCTCATAAATGGTCACACTCACCAGGGGCCATGGTTTGAAGGAAATTCTCATTTGTCCTTTGATGATCCTTTTGCTCTTGCAGAATGTGGGAGAAATTGTTTTAATAACCAAATTATTAATGTTGCTCAAAATTTATGGAAAAATTATCATTTCATGGGAAGCACAGATAGAATTTCTGTCTTTGGTCCCAGACCATATTCTGATGCCATTGCTCATTTGCGGATTGCTGATCATTGTAATTCGAGAAGTCTTCTCATCCCAGGGAGAACTCCAGTGTTTGAGCCAATTTTATATTGTGGATTCTGTAATCAGTATGCTATTTACCATGAGCATGAATGTGATTCTCCACAAGGTCCTTTTGATCCTTTTGATGGTTATCCATCCGATACTCCTTCCATTGATTGATGAGTTCACTCCTGAGATTACTACTGTTTCAAGACTGCTGCTACTTTCTCCTATTTGTCTAACCTGCACAACGACCAAAATTGTTACTGTGGGGCCC
The DNA here is from genome assembly GCA_028535165.1 of Quercus tomentella. Lineage (NCBI taxonomy): Eukaryota > Viridiplantae > Streptophyta > Magnoliopsida > Fagales > Fagaceae > Quercus > Quercus tomentella. The sequence continues at coordinate 14,533,272 of JAPQVY010000001.1, forward strand.
AAATAATTTATGGGCCAGGCCCATTTACCCGTGGGGAGTCCAAAGGCCCAAGCCGAGGAGGACTGTGGCCCAAGTTCGATAATATAAAACACAAGATAGCCTTGGGATACAGCCGAGGACAATTCGGTCCTCGACAGACCCCAAATCTCACCGGAGAGAGGGGCAAAAACGGTACAGGACTACGCTTGAAAGAAAATTTAAAATATCCAAGGACAGCTGCCCTTACTGCCATTCAATACTGTGCACCTGATAGAGCCATACTCCCCAGCTTTTACAACTACCTCCAACGACTTTGAGTATGGGCTGATGGGACAAGTATCAGTCCTGAAAAGCCTACCCTACACGTGGACGAAGGATAAGGAACACGGGCTAGTATAAAAGGAGAAGTAGGCAACCCTTAGAAGGGGCTGGGAAAAATGGCCAAAACCAGAGCCTCCCAGCCCACCTTTAGGAGGAAGACTCCCAAAGCGTGCATGACCTGTCTATGTATGTTCACGTTTTATTTATGCATGAACATCCCGGAAACCCGCCGTCTCGTGATCAAGGCCTAGCCTTTCAAACCCACGCTCTATAAATGATATTGTGAGGGCCTATTTACGTGCGAACCCAGTATCATTCTTGGGTCGTTCCAAATCGTGCCACTTACAGTTACAATATTAAAAAATGTTATGATGAAGTCCCATGTGCCTGCTGAGAAATCCCTGTGATGTTCCATGTGTCCCATGCCCTTTGGAATAAAGATTTTCCTTAGGCATGCGTCTCATATTCTCCTGACATGTCTTTTGGACTCATATTAGGATTCTTGAAAAGCAAAAGAAAAAGAAAGGAATCCTCCTACTTTGGTCTTGTCATGTTTACTTTGGTCTTGCCATGCTTCTTCTGACAAAGTCTGAACATTATATGTTGAAGAAAAGGACAAAAATTTTCATCTGATTTTTAAGTCAAAAAGTGGGAAAAATACTGTTCACTTTTACTGTTCACATATTACTGTTCACGGATTACTATTCATGGATTACTGTTCACGGATTACTATTCACTGACACTGTTCACTTTTTACTGTTCATGACACTATTCACTCCGAAGTTTTGCCTATTTAAGGGGAGGTTGTCCCTTAAGTTTAGGACAGAATTCTACTGCCCATAAGCTCTTATATTCAGAATTCTACTTAGGACTTTCTCTTTGGAACTTCTTCCTCTTAGAAGCCTTTCTCTAGAGAGAATTCCTTGCTCCTATTATGTTGTTCCTATTACCACTATTTCCTTACAAAACCTTGTAACTAGGACTAGTTCAAGTTTTGTAATTGTTAACCTGTACTGTTGAAATCTTGTATTCACTACTACTGTAAGTGTTTATCCTACTTTCAATAACAAGTATTTTCAGTTTTATGTTCATTATTCTACTTGTTGCTACCGCCACCTTGGACGGATTACTGCCATAACGGACGGTTCTAAATTGCTTTCATTTACTTTGAATTATTTTCATATATACTTGTAATACCCGGAAGAAAAAAAAAAAAAAGATTTAAAAGGAAGGGTATATAAGTAAATCTTTTGTGGGGTCAATTTGATAATTTATAATTATAAGGAAGTTTTAGAAAATAAGGTTGAAACCCTAACTATATAAAAGCTTATTATGTCAATTGATATGGGAGATGTTTTGAGAAAGGAGATTATCAGATTACCCAAAAATACTTGAGTAAAGAAGGTTTGACTGGACAATTGAGGTAAGAGCCTAAAAGTCTATTTTTTTGTCAAATCTAAGTTTTATTTGGGATTAGAGTACTTTTTATGTGGGTATTTTGGCCAATAGTGAAGCTATTTAATCATTCGAGAGTTTTTAGTGATGCAAATGAAGAAAAGTTTGGATTTAATTTCGGTAAATTAGACACTGTTACTGCATATTTTTTTTTATGTTCAATAACTTAATCTTATCTATGCCTTTTGTTGCGTTGAGCGGAGATAGAATTTTTTTAGGCTTCATGGGTCAGGTTTCTGCACAGGCCTTTATACCGAAGTGATGGAGTTAGGGAGCATGAGAAATCAAAAAGAATAGTAACTAGTCTAGGCTTTGAGGCGTGACAAGTTATCAGTTGTCGCATGTGAAAAAAAAAAAAAGGTGTTAACGTAATTGTGTTCAGGTGGTGTTTTTTTATAAATTGACTTTTGACCCATAGGTATTCTATAGTCTATAACCCTAGGAAACTATTTGTGGCAGAAGGTAAAGAATATATATATATATATATATATATATATATATATATGATATGAATATGTGGATTTTGGTGTGAGATAGAAGTACAGAATTATTGGATATTTTAGAACATTTTCTTCTGGTCGAGTACCTTGCAAGTTAATTTTAAAATTTTATTTTGGAGTAAATTGTATCTAAAAATTGTTTTAGGTGATATCTAAGGATTTTAGAGGAAAAATTAAGAAGAAATTCTTTTGTCGTATGCTAGTTGAGGTAAGTAACCTTACCCTAATTAGTTTTATTTTGTGTATTTTAACTCCTGAAATTTGTTTACAGTTGTTACAGTTTTATTTCTATTATATTACTGATTTCAAGTAAAGAATTATCACAAATATATCTGATTACTAAATATATGATGTATTTTATTTAATTGTTTTTAGCTATACTGATTTAAAGTAAAGAATAAAGAATTTTCACAAATACATATGAGCATTGAATATAAGATTTATTTTATTTAATTGATATTTTTTTAGCTATATTGAATTAAAGATTTATTTCACAAATAGATTTGAGTATTGAATATATGATTATATATATATATATATATATATATATATATATATATATGTATTTGAATATGATATATTTTGTCAGAAACTATGATTTCATATATATGATTATGGACAATCTGACTATGAATTGATTCTGATACCCAAACCAACGGGGGTTATTCATTGGTACTCTGATACCCAAACCAATGGGGGTTATTCATTGGTACTCTGATACCCAGCCAATGGGGGTTATTCATTGGTACTCTGATGCCCAGTCACGGGGATATAGCGTGACCATAGTCATATGATTGTTAAGAATATGAATTACGTTTGAATATCTGACTATTTTGAGTCCTTAAAACTATATATGTGATTTTGAAAATGTTTGAGTATTTGGACTATTTTGAGTTACTAAAACTGCTTATGTGTATTTGGAACCTATTGTAAGTTATAGCTTTTGATATATAGAAAAATGACTATTTTCTAAACCATCTATAATATATTTGTAAGATTAAAGTATGTGACCTATGTGCAACTTATTATTTTAAGACTATGAAACTTCTTCAATTATTTTGAAAACACATAGTATATTATAACTTTTGAAAACACATATTACATCTTATACTTTACAAATCTATTGCTTGATAGAACTTATTAGGACTTTGGTTACTTATTGAGTTGTCAACTCACCCCCTTTTTTCCCTTCCAGTTTCAGATTGTGAAAAATACCAAGTTTTGAGAGTTTTGACGTTGTGTTGTGAGCGGAAAAAGAAGCTTAGTGATTTTGGGATTGGATGGTCTTCTAATAGTTTTATATTTATTGGCCAATTGGCATTATGTACATGAGGTTTGGATTTTGTTCCTATTAAATTATTGGAGATCTATTCATAAAGAAATTGTTGAAGTACTTTGGATTTATTTGATTTTAATTTTTGAGGATAAATTTTAGTTGCTAAGAAAGCCTTGCACACTTGTAAAGTGCTTACTTTATAAGCGTGTGGCGATTGTCACTTGCCTATCTTTATAGTTGGGTTCGGGGCGTGACAATACTGCTTGGCTGGTTCTACCGCCTTACTATTGTTCTTACTTTGAAGTTATTTACTGGCTTCCGTTTCCGTCTCTTCTCTTCAGCTGTGCGTCCCCTTCCCCCTTTATATATTTAATATTAAAAATAAATAAATATATTAATATATAGAAACAGTGCGGTTTGTTTGGTTTTCTTATTATAAAACCGCAAACGCACTGCACCATGTGGTACGATGCACTATTACTTGTAGTGCGGTGCGATTATGCTGTTTTGCGGGCGATTTTGGTATGGTTTTTGCGGTTTGGTGAACACCCCTAAGTTCAACCATTTATCGTTGGCACACAAAAAATGGAAATCGTCACTCACCCCTCATTCTCTCTTACAATTGTCTTTTGTCTTTGAGGGAAGAGAGGGTGGGGAATTGAGGATAGGAGACATGTTTGGAACATTACTTTTAAAGTGATTATTGTCCCCGGTTGAAATGGTTTGTTGTTGGCCTACAAAACAATTCACCTTCACGATAGAACAAAGTTATCAAATTGTTGACAACAATTTTGAATTTTCTTGTTTAGAGTTTTCTTAAGAAATTGTGTATCTAACTAGAATGATGAGAGAAATTGAACTGGCATTCGTTTCCATGTCCTTAATCTATAGACAATGAAGAGTTTTAGTGGAAAGATCACGGCTCTTAATTTGGAAAGGCACATTTCTAAAAAATCTATATTTTTCTTAAAAAAAATATGATTTTTTAGATGCTACCATGTCAATTCATAATATTTTTAAAACATATTTTTTCCTCTACAAAAAAAACATTAGCAGGTTATGATCTCATTTTATTTTAATAAAATAAATTCTCTTATTTTATTTCAATAAAATAAAGTCACCATTCATCTCTCGTGCACATAATCACATGTGAAATGCTTTTATTATATAATATTTGATTTAATTTAAACAGGCATATAATATGTAATTTTATTGTGAATGTTTTGGTGATAATAAACAAATTAGTTATTATTATATAATTGCACAATTCTTTTGTAGTGTACACACGTCTTATAATATCACATTGAAGGATGTTTTGTATTTATAATCTTTAGATAGCTAGGTTTTAGCCAAAACTTATGTAAATTTCTGCTACTTTTAGTTAATAGTGAATCATTGAAGATGCAAATTGGAGCTATTCAAAAAGTACATGATTTTAATTGAAGCTTTTTAAAATTTAGGATATAATTTGAAAACACCCAAATTATAGGGAACTATACAATTTACCTAAAATTTTAATAAAAAGGTAACTAGTTGGTACACAAAGAATGTAATCACTTGGCGTAAAAGAAAAGATAGCCTAAATTTTTATTTTTTAAAGAATCAAGATAGCCACTCTTTTCCTCCTCCTCCTCCTCTTCTTCTTCTTTTTTGACAGTTAGTTGAATCAAGATAACCACTTGATACAACCATAGCTTCTACCTTTTTGAGACCCAACTTATACATATATTCTCTTCATGCAATGCTCAAAATTCATGAGAAGGAAACCAAATGCACATGTGCTCATGCACACGTAAATTGGTGTGGGTGAAAAGAAAACATAAATGTTATTGTGCCAAGCATCAAGGTTGTCAAAATCGAGATCCCATGTAGGATCGTTAAAGGTAGGTGGGATCGTAGATCATAAGATCGGATCGTGAATCGTAAGATCCTACATATTTTCAGATTTAAAGCAAAAAACACATTGATAATGGCCTTGTATGTTGAATAATCACGTAAATTATAAATTCATTCATAAAAAAACTTAGATTTGCATCATATGATTTAATTTGCATATCATTCATCGCTAAGTCTATACTAACAAAACAAATATATTTAAGTTTTGACCCAATGTATCTAAAAAGTTTAATAAATGTTTAATTAGTAACCAAATACTAAAATATTTATCAAAACATATGAAAAATATTTTCTAAGTTCTAAGTTCCAAGTTTGAAATCCAAAATAAGTTAGCAACTGGAAACTAGCTAACTACAATATGAAATCCAAAAGCAAGATGAATATTAAGGTGAAGTGAACATTTAATTATTCTCATTTTAAGGTTCTTATAACCATTGTCTCAAATTCCTAATCATCATCATCCATTTCATCATATATGTAGACATTATATATTTGTATACTAGAGTTGTAAAAGACATCAAGATATAATTTCACACTAAACTATTCAAGTTATACCACTTAGCAACAATTAAAGAATATGCTCAAAAAAATCAATCAATCAATCAATATACAAATACAAGCATGATTGATAAAATTATATATAAAAAAATATTTTAGTAATATTAGAACACAAATTAATATATTGATCAAACAAATTTAATAATATTATAACTTAAAAGACAGCAAAGCCAACGTCAAATTCTTCATTTAGAAATGATGAAGCATTTTTTCATTTTGATTACAAGTGAACTAGAAACTAGAAAACATTTGCTTAGGTTGACATAATTTTATAAAATAAAAAATAAAAAGTCATACCATCACAACATGAAAAAATAAAAACCCTTAAAGCTTCATCAAAACAAAAAATTTATCCCATAAAAAAAAAAAAAATGTTTTTGGTAGGATCGGTAGGATTTTGTACGATCCTATACGATCTTACGTTCAATCCTACCATTTTTACGATCCTAATGCGATTCTAAACGTTTTGGTGAGGTAGGAACGTAAAATCGTGCGATTCTATGATCTAGATCGCGATTTTGACAACCATGCCAAGCACAGTAGTTAATAAACACAGGCTTGTTTTTAGTGAGCCATGAACACAGCTTCTGAAACACAAATCTTAAGAAAGTTCATATTTTCATTTACTCTTCCATTGGCTCAAATGACTGTCACCACGACATGTGAATTACATATGTATCTTGGCCCCCGAAGCCCCTATATCTATTTCTTTTAGTAGAATTACTCTTCATCCTTTAGTTCTAGAAGTAGGAAAATCTATAAGCTCCTAGCGAAATGACCCCAAAAAAGCAAACACAACTCAAATATCAATATCCCATTTATCAAATTTACAAACCTAAGCCATATATACAGTTATAGACATATTGGCAGAATTCAGAGCTGCACCAGTATGATCCTGAAGCCCAATGCACGATTCACCTTCGAAGAACTAGATACCCATATGTGAAGTTCAAATCATCTGCAAAATTAGCAAAGATACCACTAGGATTAAGAACTATAAAGGACACTAACAGGATTAAAATTATATTCAGGTTATGAATATTGCAGCACTAGGATGACAAACCGTAGCATAACATCCAAAGTCACAAATCCTGGATTTCTGGGTGATTCACATGGGAATATGCAAAAATTTCACGTTGTAGTGGACAAAATAGTGTGATGTCAAAAAACAACACAAAAAAAGAAGAAGAAAGAAACAAGTACAGGTTTGAAAAGTACGGATCGGATTGGCATCAGTTTATTAACAAACAACAGAATGTTGGTGGCATATCCCCTTGGAAAAAGTGGAATAAAATGTCATTATGAGACCAGTGAAACATTGCATATGCAAAGGATTAGATAAGTATTTTTTGTGATGTAATGAAATAATAAAGACATCCAGCCAAGCTCTGAGAACTTAACTAAAGAGGAAGTCCCAAGTTATATATAGAGGAAAAAATAACATAATTTCCCAAACTTAGCTTTTTGACGGGATGTGATGCCGCATCCTAGATTCTAACCATAAAATCTCTAGACTCAGGATGCTGGAATGGTTGAAGGGCAAAACATAAAAGAAAAATTTACCAAGCACGGAGTGTTCCACATTTCAATGCCTTCATTGCTGCTTTGGCAAAAACTTGTGCTGCTTCTGCTTCAGCTTCTGCCGCCTCTGCCTCCCTTGCAGCCTTTTCAGCCTCAGCAATAGCAGCTTCTGCTTCTGCAACTGCTCGTGCAGCAGCTGCAGCAGCCTCTTGTGCAGTCATGCCCTTCATCTTTGACAGCTCTGCGTCAACTTGGGTTTTAGTAAGAATGTTGATCTCTCTCTTTTCTGCTCTTGAAGAATCCTTCTGCCTTTCCTCCACGACTAACAAGGAAGAGCTTCTTCTTTTTTCAGAAAATGTCGAACTTGATGCAATCCTGTACTTATGTTTTATCTGTCAATGCAACCACCATAAAAAGTATCCAATTCTAAGTCATGATGATACCATTTATTTTCCTGAAAAACCATATGCCCATGACTTACAAACTTATTACTCAAATAGTATTTAACTCTCATCACAAACATACCTACATATGCATATCACAAATTCTAATTTCATGTAATCAACTGACAACCAATAGGACAACATAATCCTTCCTACTATTAAAATGTATTATCAAGCACAAGTTTTTGTCATATTAGATATATTTTTATATGACCTTGAAATAGGATATGTGTCAAACGGTTTTCAGGAATGCAGGAACAATTTTTCAGTCAAATAGCTTCATTGACTTATTAGTTTCCACAGACAAATGTTAATGTCTTTCCCTCTCTACACCAATATTTTGATTGATTGAGTACCTTAATTAATCTTCCATTTGCTGACATATGCTTTAACTTTGTTGACAATAGTTTTTTGAGGTTTGGTGGTGCCCAGTACCGCTCCTACAAGAAAAAAAAGAAAAGAAAAAAGAAAGAAAAGAAAACTAATAATGTTTAGAATCAAGCACAAGCATTGCCAATGTTTCTAAAAATCCTGAACTGAACATGCACTAGTACATCTTAAGTTGGGAGAGATTCTCTGATGCATTTTTTTTCAAAACTGAGAAAATATTACACAAAATTTGATGAGAGTTTTAGTAGTGGGCCTAGTGGCAGATAATTTATAAGCAGCCCGATAATAATAGTTATATTATCAAAGGCTGCTGGATACCCACTAGTTGTGAATTGTGATTGACAGAAAAATACTCAATAGTACTGCAGTCTTGGATCTAAGAACAAAATCCACATCAGTCATTGATTAATGTAATTGAAGAAACGATTAAATTGCTACTTATAAAAAAAAAAAAAAAAAAAGAGTAACTGCATAAAGAGCTGCAGAAATCACAATAGTGTTTCTGTACAGTTAAAAGAATCATGATTAAAAGGAATACATTTGAAATAACCTTGTATCTGTATGAACATCAATTTATTAGAAACTTAGAGAAGGTAGAAAAGGAAATTTGCTCAAGGAAGAATTGGAATAGAAGGTCTTTACAACTTAAAAGCATTACAAGCACTAGATGTTCTGAAGTTTGACCATTTAGTATTTGTTTCTGCAAGCATGATAGGTTTACGAAGTCATAGCTTAAAGATACACAAGTGAGATTACCTCTATGTACAAAGCAATTGCAGCCCTGTCAGAACCCCTTGGCTCCTTCAGATTGGTAATAGCCTCTAATATAAGCTTATCCAACCTACAACCATGCAAAGGAGGGTCCAACAGAAGAAATAAATAACAATGTTAAGAAAAATAGGATAACCTGGCTCCCATTACAAGTTTTTTATGGCCTATGACATCTGGAGACCCCCACCTGATCTTTGGAGGATCTCTCTCCCCCCCCCCCCAAAAAAAAGAAAAAAAAAGAAAAGAAAAAAGTGGACAGTAGGTTTGTAAGTTATAAAACCACCATCTTTTAGCTGTTATATATTGTAACATTGATCATGACTGATGTGCCATTTGCCAAATATTGAAGCCACAAAAATAGCCTAAAGAGATTTATCAACCAAGAGACATGTCTTCACTTTGAGTAAGTTTTCCAAGCATGGTACAATATGTGCAACTTAGATGGGGTGAGTCAAGCAATTTTAGCACATAGTTTATAAAAGACTCTCACTGAATGAAGTGAAATGAAAAAAAAAAAGTCTATTAGAAAAAATGAGCTGTTTTTTCCCAGTGGTACAACCATTAGAAACTTAAATAAATATTTATAAAAGATGATACTTTAGAATTTAAAAAGGAATTAACAATGGTGTTCCAGTGACTTCTTTCAGCTGTGAAATTAAATTTACATTGCAATTCAGTAATATAATGAATGGCCGAAAATTTCATGTGAACTAAAATGTAGGAGTAGAGGAAAAGTTAGAGTTTTCCTTGATCATTAAAGTTTATGCATATTTTAATACCATACTAGAACAACAAAAACATCCCAACTAAGAGATCTATTGTGATTATTCTTTCATGGAACAGATGTACTCTCCAATTATTCATTCCCACTAACTGGAAGTATTATTGAAATACAATATTCCACCACCACTTGGCTACACTTTAGTAAGACCCCATGCCATAAACATACGGATTGCATAATTTTTGATTATCTGATAAACTCTTTCCCATAATTTCTTAAAAGAAAAGTAATACTAGAATTTAATAGATTCTTCCAAATTATAGCAACATAATAAGTTTCTGAATGGATTAACTACTATATGAAATCTAGATCAGATAAGTTAAGAATGAAAACTACTTAAAGTACATGTCATCATCAGAAGTATCTACGTTTTATAGATGACAAAATTGCATGAGATGTAACCTTGCAAATGGTTCCTTTGAATCAGCAGTCTGCAATGTTCCTCTCGAAAGCACAAGAGGCTTAGCATCAACAATTTCTGCATCACTCTGAGGTACAGTGATTAGAGAAATAGGGTTATCATCAAGTTTAGGGGTAGGAAGATCTCTTTTAAGTGCAAGTTTGGCCTTCTGACGGGACCCCCATATTGCCGTCACATTTATATTTCTCCATTTATCCTGTCCATATATAATACTCAAATTAATACACCACCACACATCATTTGAAATTGAAAAGCGAGTTAAGCATGGAGATTTTAGTTTCCCAAATGTGATAAACAGACACACTATCCATAAGATCAAATTCTAGATCTTCAAAGCTGAATGAGTAATTACACTTTCTTCAGTAATGGTTGACAGTTCCAGCTGAAAGTGTAAAATAGATACCTTAAGATCCACATTTGAACGTAGATGTAAGATGCCACTGAACTCTGGGTCAGTAAGTATTGTGCGCCATTTGCCTGCTCCATGTTTTAAGACTCCAGCTTTAAGGGCTGCTTCCTCTTCTGCTGTCCACTTTTGCTTAGGAGCACCCATCTTTTTTTTGCTAACGTGGGTGTCCAGAGCTCTTTGAACAAAATCTGTACAATCGATGCTGCTGCCTATCAGGACATCCACCCATATACAGATAATCAGACACCGGATAGAAATTAAACACATGTATACTGCAGCAAAGATAACCAACAAAGAAATCTTGAACAAAACATGCTGTTTTGGAATGTACATGTAAACCCTCAAGGACCACTATCACCAAGATGAAAAAACAGAATGATAATATATACATTCTGGGAGGCAAGCTTGATATTAACATGCCGGTCATGGTCACAAATCCGGGTATCGGGTTTGGGCTGTGACAATACCAATATCATCAGTATGACACAAATTTTATAGAAGCGCAAGATTGTATTTGTATTGCCAGCAATGTGTCAAAGTGTCAATGTAATGTGAAAAAAAAAAACCAATTTACAACAAAGTAATCAAGCATTATAGACCTCGATCTGATACCTTAGTAATTAGGTGTGACTTAACTATTAATCAAGCAAAACCACAATTAAACTTCACCTCTTCACACAAGCTACCCATACTCACAGCCATGTACAAATAAAAATTATGTACTACTTTTTAGTGTGGAATTATAGCTGGCAAACATAAATTCAATCTGGATGCAGATAAAAAATTAAAAAATAAATAAAAATTTCAACCACAAATATAACTTCAAATTATTCTCAAAGATGATAAAAGATTTTGTTTCAAACCCAGCTCCTAGGCAAAACTCATACTTAAGACGCAATGCTAGATCCTACTGCATATAAATGAAAACAAAAGAAAGTAAAAAAATCCATCCATTTGCTAATGAGCTAAATCTGATGAAAAAAAATATAAGCATAATTTGATTAACGTTAAAAACAGACCAAACCAAACAAAACAAAAACTTTTGTAAAGAGAATGAAACGGAAAAGATTCAGAGACAATGTTATTCAATTCTAACTCCGAGGTTTTTGGTAAGAACAGACTGACAAGAAAAAAGATTATTAAAAAATATATATATATATATATATATATAAAATAAAAAATAAAAAAACATAGAGAAGAAGATTTGGAGGCAGAGGTGTACCGGATCAAAGGAATTGCCGCAGAGATGAGAGATGGTTAACGTGGAAATCAGTTTGGTTTATGCCAAATTTTGTTAGAACAATTGACGAAAACATGCGAGTGAGACCTGAATATATAATTCTAAGAGTGTGAAAATTTGGATCTTTTTTCTTTTATCTTGTCCGAGAAATACAACAGCTTCTATTGCTCTTATTATGACTTATGGGTTATGAAACCTGCGACCACTATGTTTTCTGGAATTACGAATTTGACTCTAAAGTTTTCTAAATCAAATTCAATGTTGGTTGCATACGATAATATACACTCGCACCCTTAGCAAATATTATTATTATTATTTTTAAAATTTTTTTCCCCCATGAGCTAGGATACACAACAAAAATGCAGCAATAGTAAAAAAAAAAAGAAAAATCAAATGATACCAAAAAAACATTGATGACTCAATTAGGGCATGAGCCAATAGCCTTGTAGTTGAGCTAACACTTTCTAGCGTTTTGAATTGAGATGTCTAAAATTCAAATTTCTCGTCTTCTGTTATAATATTGAATATATAAAACAAATTAGGGTATGATACTTTAAATCTAAAAAATTAACTTATTAACTTTTTTAAAGTCATAAGAATTAATATTGAATTAACATTATTATTACTACTAGGATATATATAAATTTTGGAAGTATGACATACTTGAGGTAAAAATATATATAAAATTCATGATTTTAGAAATTGAATTGGATTGGCTGGTTCAATTAGAAATCAAACCTTCAATCGATTAAATAAAAACCATAAAATCGGTGATTCAACATTAAAAATTGTAGGTAAAAACTGAGAATTGGATCATTTTTCAATTATTTGACCATTCCAGTTTTAAAAATCATCATAAAAGTATAAAATTTAATAATTCAAAACAATTTTATTCATTTAATAGATATAGAATTAATATTTTGACAATAATTAAAAATAAATAAATGATAAACCATTATACATTGATATAACATAAACATAATTTGTTCAAAGATGAACTTATGTCATAATTTTTTTTCCTAAAGTGATATTTTGAAATTTAGTATTCCGTATCATTGGTAATATCACAATTAAATTTATGCAAGACTTTATGTTTTTCACTTGAACCTTAAGTTAGAGGTCTTGCATTTTCATGAGAATTTAGATATTTTTTTAGAATTATAATCTAAAAAAAAAAGAATTTATAAACTCTCAAAAATTAAAAGTTTCTTTCATAAATTCATACATAATTGCAAAATCATCCAATCAATAATGCACATTATACTCCTATTTACGTCAAAATCAATTAATATTTTAATCTACTAATAAAAAAACAGTTATTGATTAAAATCCCATGGTATCCATTAGAAAAAGTGATTCTAAAAAATAAGTGTTATTATTAAAAAAATGAGGGCTAGGGGCATATTTCATGTATAAATAACAAAATAGGGGCCAACCCGCAAATATGCCTAAGTATACTATAGTGTTACACTCACACAGTGCTTGGTGGTAGCTTTTACTTACTAGTATTACTATTACTTTATTTCCAGTTCCAGTTTTTATTTTATGTGAAAGCTAAAAACTGTGGGCACTGACGGTGCTGTACGCAACTACTCATAGCATAGATTGATGGCGAACTCTCTGCAACGCAGTATCTGGAGCCATGGTCGTGGTCTCCGAACCACGCTAGTCCAGTGGTCCAGACCATTCTCCGCCGACGCACTGGTCGAGAGAAAGCCTAGCGAGATCGGCGTCGTCTCCGGAATCCCCGATGAACACCTTCGTCGCAGGGTACTCCTTTCTTTTTTTCTTTAGGCTTCAATTTGATTCATCTTTTTTGACCCAGTTTCTAATGGATCATATTCTTTCAATTTTTCATTTTTAATATATGAAATGAAAATTTGACTTCTTGGGATTTGGGTATATTTTTTTCTTGCGGAGATTGAATTTTTGCTAAGTAGACTTGGGCCTTTCCAATTTCAAACATGAAAATTGAGCTGGGTTTTGTGTGTGTGTGTGTGTGGATAATTTGATAGTTGTGAGCTGGGTATTTTACTTGTTAGTGTTTTGGGAATTGAGGGGAGCTGGAAATGCGGTTTAGTACTGATAGGTTAAGGTTTTCTCTCAAAAGTACTTTTTTTTCTTCAATAATTTGAAGTGCATTGTAGGTTGTCATTTACGCCCCTGCTAGAACTGCGACTCAACAAGGATCGGGAAAAGTTGGAAGGTGGAAGATCAATTTTATGTCGACACAGAAGTATGTTCTTTTTATCTGTATAAAGGGTTGTCATTTTTGTCTAGAAATTTGATTTCTCTTTCAATTCAATGATTTTTTGTGGTAGGAATGAGTTCTAATTCGATTCGTAATGTGTAAGTAGGTAAATAGTGTTTGTTTCGTGCAATCTTATGTACTAGGCTTTCTGCTGAGCAGCCTCAACGATCTATTAGAAATGACACTTACATGTGCTAAGACTATATTACTGATATATGCATAATCGCCAAACTATATTAAACTATTTATATAAGACTATAAATTAATCTTTTCCTGAAATTTTCAAATTTATACTAAACTATTTGATGATTAAAAGTGAAATCCCCAAGTTTATTCAAGTGATTTATTGTCAACGATTATTCTCTATTTTGTGAATACTTCCTTAAATTATTTGCAATTTAATGAATTACTAGAATAACCAAGAAAGCTAAAATGCTTCACTTTTACTGTACAATGTCTTTCTTGAATTTGGACCAAAGGGGAATGAACATCCTTTACACATTCAGGAAACTAACAGTCAAGCACAGGTTTATGGGTAACACATGTTACAATGTTTTCTGCCCTAAAATGTTTTGCGAGGAGCATGCAATCAAGTCCTTATATACGAATTTTAGTGCTCAATATTACTGGAATAATTATTTTATCACCTTTATCGTGTGATTAATGTTCCTACTAATATGTTTGTAGGTGGGAAAATCCATTGATGGGCTGGACATCCACTGGGGACCCATATGCCAATGTTGGTGATGCTGCATTGAGTTTTGATAGTGAAGAAGCTGCAAAGTCATTTGCAGAAAGGCATGGTTGGGATTATGTGGTATTTGTTATTTCCCTTTTTAAATATTTGCTACTGCAAGGGATTTTTTTTTTTTATAATTTTTATTTTAGGTAAATTACACTATCCTCCCTTAAGGTTTGGGAGAATGTCAGGAACCTCCTCCCATTTTCAGAAATGAGTTTTAGCCCCCTATTCACTATTTTGATGAAACAACCAAATTATACTATTTTTTTCTTGTATGCTTTAAACTATTGTTGCAATTGCACATGCTTATACATTAGTTTTTCTTGTTTTGTCTTGTTTAGGTGCGTGTTTTAGCTCAAGCAAGTTCAGTAGTTCACATCTTTAAGTTTGTGAGGGTTCCGGTCAATGTATGATTGTTATTGGACATGAAATATGAGTTGTGAATCAGCCTTTTGTTGTCCCCTTGTCTCAATTTTGTGTTGTTGGTAGCTTTGTATCTGCTGTCTGCTTGTCTTGTATAATGCTTTTCTACAGTTTGGGAGCTTTAAATTTGACGGCATTATGTTCTATTACCTTTTCTTTTTTGAAACTTTAAATTTTTGTGTCAATATGATCTGAATTTTTATTTTTCAGTTTAATTTCTGTGTCGTAAAATGCTTGTAGTTTCACTGGTGCTACTTTGCTTTCAAATTGTTTAAATTATTGGTTGAAAACTCCCATTGATAGTTCTTTCATGAATGCATATTTTTTTCTTTGACCTCAAGCTTTTGTTCCCATTTATCCTATTGACAACAGTTCTTGAATTCATCTGCAGGTTAAGAAACGCCACACACCATTGTTGAAGGTTTGAGATTCTTCCACTTTCCTTTTGACAGTTTTAGCTATTTTCATGATCCTACAAATAGCTGAATTTATATCTTTAGGGTTATTGTTGGACTGGGGGACTCAACAATAGTTGTTAGATTTGACATTGAGATAACACTTTTTGGCTGGCCATAAGATGATAAGAATAGGGAACATGCTTGATTGGTTTTTTTTTTTTGGAAAATGGAATGATTAGGTTGAGGTCTTGGGTTCAAGATGCATTGGGTGTTTATGTGTTACTTATAATAATTAAATGAAAAGAATTGGGTCCAGATGGGTTTACTATTGCCTTCTTCCAGTCTTGCCATTTTGTGGTAATAACACTTATAATGTTCTTCTCTGAATTTTATGGTAAGTGCTTTTTGAAAAAAGTTTGAATGCTACCTTAACATTTGTGACTTTAATTCCAAAGAAAATGGGTGCTATTGAAGTAAAGGATTTTAGGCCAATTAGCCTTGTGAGTAGCATATATAAAATTTTGGCGAAGGTGCCTAATGGCGGGAGGCTTGGGATAAGCTTTAGACATCCTAAATTCAAATCCCCACGAGGAGTTTGCATGGATTACCTGATACACAATCTGGCAGGTGGAGTCGTGTATCCTAAGTTTACTCCCTAGGGGTGGGTCCAAAGGACCTTTCCTTGGTAAGGTTCTATGTCATCAAAAAATATTTGGCAAAGGTTTTAGCAAACCGATTGAAAGGGGTATTAGAGGAGATAGTGTCTGATATGTAGAATGCCTTCATCCAAGGGCGACAAATTCTTAATTCGGTCTTGATAGTGAATGAATGTTTGAATAGTCGTCTAAACTCTAGCAGACCAGGGGTGCCATGTAAATTGGATGTGGAGAAGACTTGCAATCATTTAAATTGGGATTTTCTGCTGTGTGTGGTTCAAAGGTGTGGTTTTGGTGAAAGATGGATGAAGTGGGTGGAGTTCTATATTTCTACTGTAAAATTCTTTATTTTGGTGAATGGCACACCTACTGGTATTTTTGCTAGTAGCAGAGGTGTCCAGCAGGGGGATCCACTATTCCACTTTCCCATTGCTGTTTGTGATTGTCATGGAAGCTTTGGGTAGGATGATTACAAGGGCGGTGTCAGGAGGGTATCTGAAGTTTCCGTTGACAATTTGAGTGGTGAGTCGTCAAGAGCCTTGTAGCTCAATTGGTTGGCACCTCTTGGTGTTTTCAATAGAGACATCCAAGGTTCAAATCCCCCCTCCCCCAACTATTGAATTGTCAAAAAAATTGAGAGGTGAGTCATTTCTCTTTTCTTTGTGGATGATACACTCATCTTCACTTTGAGTAGGATGATGATACACTGAATGAGAAGCCACATGGATTCAGGTGGCTGAAATGAGTTCCAGCAATGCTGGTGGAAGGAGCCAATAGTTGATAATAAGAAGTTTTAAATTTGGACGGGTTGGGTTTGTTGGGTGGGTTTTTCTCACACTCGACACCTGCCTGAATACTAAATTTCCTCAAAAAACTGCCCCCCCATGGCCCAAGCTGAGTTTCTACTTGTTCAAACCCATCCCCAACCCTTTAGGTCAGGTTTCTGGGTTATTAAGCACCACTGTCTGGAATATTGATTCATTGTGGCCATGTAAGTTCACGATTTAGATGGTTTTTAGTCAGCATGTGGGTAGTCTTGTATTGTTGTATCGACGCATGACCTAAGAAACATAACATGATCATAGCCATCCTTAGAATACCGTTTCATCTGCTTGTTCAAAATATCCATATCAGCCCTAACTATCGTAGAACCCTTTTCTGTTCTGGTTGCAGGTGAAAACATATGCAGAAAACTTCAAGTGGAAGGGTCCCCCGAAAACTGAGGATCCCCAAAAAACTGAGGAAAAATGATTTTATTTCTCTCACTCATCTTTTCTGTTGGTTCTATCATAAGGCAATGGGGCATGCAGTTTTCCTTCGAAAGTCACTCATCCCGAATGAATTCCTTGATTTTAATAAATGGGAGTTATGGTTGTACTCTTTTTGTAAAATCATAGCAAGTTTAAGTTGCATTCCGTGTACAATTAATTGATTGGACAGTTGTCTCTTGTGTCCTCTTTCTTTGTATTCAAAGGGATTACTACACCAGCTTTGTTTCCTATTCCTTTGTTTGACGTTTAAGTTGTTCATGCTTCGGTTTACAAACCTTGTTCTGCAATTCTGCATTGGAGGAGCTGATGCCATGTGTTTCTGAAACTGCTATTCTATCGATAATCTGTTTAAAAGGTTAGGTGCTCAATAATAAATATCAGGTATGGCGCAAATGGTTACCAGAAGTATATTTAACTCAACTTTGAGGTACCTTGCTCATCACCAAAAATGCCTTCGGCCACTGGCCCAAATGATACGTAACCCTTCATTTTTTGGAGAGGTGATGTGGCACGACGCTGCTGGTGTCTTGAATTGAAGGATCCTTAGGCTTTGGGTTCTTAATTTTCCGGGTTGGCCTAGAAAACATTCACACTGAATACAAAATTTGTTGAAGATGATTAGAGACCAAATAGGCCAATACCCACTCTAGGCCAGTAGCCAAGGCTTCCAACTACATCCACGAGGCAGGTGAAATATGCCATGGTAGAGCACAAACCTATAATAAGCTGGTCAATAGCTCCTGTTGTTTGGTAAAAGGTTGTTTCACACATTATTAGGTGTCTATTTGGGAACAATTTATTTAGCTTTTTGCTAAAAATGTACTAAAGTATATTTATACCTTGAAAAAAAATTGAAAAAGTGATAAAAAGCGAGAAAAAGTAAGGTTTTAAAAAACTATACATAACTAGAAGCTAAAAGTTGAAGTTGATGCCAAACAGACGCTTAAATCTGTCAAAAAAAAGTCTCATGAGCATTTTGCAAGGTTTTAAACGAGCCAAGTCAAACTGAGTCGAATATTAAAAGTTTAGATTTGTTTATTTAGTTCTATTTTGAACACAACTCAAGCTCGAACTCATTACTAAACAAGATTACAAGTTTAGGCTTAGTTTGTAACATGTTTAACAAGCTTGAGTTTATTAACAAGCTACTTGATTACACTTATGAGGTAATTTGTAGAGTAGCATGAGCTTGCCGCACTATATCGGTAGTTAGCCGGAAGTGGGAAGAAGTTTGGAGGATAACATTTCAAGTCTTTGAGGCTCGAGTTCAGTGAAGAAATCGAGCCTCAAAGCCTCGAGATCGATTGCTGACATGGAGATATTTTTGCCACATGGAAATCAAGTCTTAAAAACTCGAGTTCCATAGAAGAAGAAGATGAATCTAAAGAACACGATGAAGATCTGAGATTTTGAAGAAATTGAAGACGAAGAGAAGAAACCATAGAAGATCTGAAGAAAGAACACGATGAAGATCTGAAGAAATTGAAGAAAGAGCATGATGAAGAAAGGAACCCATGGAAGAACACGATGAAGAACCCAAGCACAAAGAGGAAAGGATTCCATGGAAGAAGAACCAAGAAGAACAACGAAGAAGAAAGTACCAGGTGAACACAGGAAATCCAATTTTAAATACTCGATTTCCATGTGGATTTTTTCCACATTGCCATCACATACAAATCGAGTTTTAGAAACTCGAATTCCACCTTTGAACTCGAGTTAAAACTCAAATTCCACCTTTGAACTTGAGTTTTAGAGTCTCGAGATGCTAGTTTGCTATGTAATTTTGTAAAATGACAGCTAACTAAAATATTTCAAAAATAATGTAAAATGCAAAAAAAATTCTTACACTTACATAGTGTAAGGGCCTTTTATGCTTTTGGGCTAAGGCTTTCTGCAGTGGGTAAGAGAGTTGGGCTTGACTTGTTATCTCCGTAGGATCTACTCAGAGTCAGTATGTGCACAAGACAAGAGAGCCCAAACTCCAACTTATTCAATCTTATTACTGGATTAGGCCATAAAGTTGTACATTTTGGAGGAAGGGTTAGGATAGCTACTTTTCATTCAATGAAATTATAAAGAGTGGGTTTGTTATGCAAGGGAAAGAAAAGATTTGTCTATTAATGCATGCTGTTTTTACCGTTTACACCCTTCTATTTTATTAAGTCTTACTTCACTCTTTCTCTTTTCTCTCTTCTTTCATTTTCAACTCTTTGTTTAGATTGCCTAAGTCACTATCCCCCTTCCTCTTATGGATATTGTTCCTATTTATACACCTAATCAAGCTTGTGTGATTTCTCTCTTTTACCCTCATTGCTTACCAACCATTTTGCCTGCTGCAATCACTCTTTAGAGGTGCCCACTACCCTTCTAGTTGTATGGGGTTCAACCTCCACTACCTCTAAGCATGTACAATGTTTTCTCTTTCTTCCACTACGTATCCCACGACAACTCTCATCCATTTCGTTCTCCTATGTACCTCTCTCTCCCCTTTGAATGGTAAAACCTTGGGTCTCTTTCTATTAACCTCTCTAGTATGCCTTAAGTGCTTCCAGTCGGTTTACTACTTATTTTGGATAAAGATGCTTTCCCAGCAGAGCACATCCTAAAAGAGGTCCTAGTAGGATACAGGAAATATACTCTTTCCCCCCCCTCCAAGAAACTACACCTTTTGTAATTCCTTCAGCCATGAGTCTACCTTCCTTGCATTGGCTAGGTACAGGTTGGCGGTGCTTTACCCATTGCATTTTTTATTTTTCTCTTCAGGCCTTGTTTTCTTCCTTTTCCACGCGGTTTTTGTTGCTGTTATTTGATTTTTTTTTTTTTTTTTTGGTCCCTTTTATTTTGTCTTTCCATTTGCGTTTGCCCCTTTATAGAGAATGGTGTAAGTTTGTTGGGCTTGCCTCACCTTGTCTTGCTGCCAGTGGGCCTTTCCAGGTCTCTCCCTTATTGTTTTCCATTAAGTCTTGCCGGCTTGCCTATTGGGCCTTATGCCTCATTCCTTCTTCTTTTGCCCATTCAAGGCCCATTCTTATTTCTGGGAGAGGGCCATTTCACCTTGGCTGATTCTTCCACGTTGCCCATATCCCGTAGTGGGTCAATAGATATTTCTCCTCCTTGGGCCTTTGCTTGGGCCACGCTTATTCACTTCCTGGGCCTTAGGGGCATGGCCCTATCGATTTGCTTCTATCCTCTAATTTCTTTTGTCTTTTTCTTGGTTTGGTTTGGGATTTTTTTGCCATTGGCCCTTTGGGTCCATATTATCAAAAGTGGGTTTCAACACATGGTAAAACTGTGACTAAAATTTTTTACTCCTTAACAAATTTATGAATTTTTATTACAAATAGAAGGTTTATATTATTAATAACATATAAATAATAATTTGATATTATATAGACCTATTTACAAATTTACACAATTTAATCTTAAGTCTATATAAATATATTTTTAGATAAGTATACATATAAAAAATAATAATATTATATATCGTTAAAATTGAGTTCATGTCATGGCTTGTTCACAAATATAATATAATATTTGAGCTTGACTTGTTTAATAGTCAAGCCTAACAAATGAACATAAAAATGTATTTTCCTGAGTTTAACTAAGATGTTTATAAATAGTTTGGTTCATTTACCGGCATTTGCTCCACATCAAATGGTGTTCATCAAACACGAAGTTATTTATGCATGAGTTAATATCACAATTCAAACGTACTATACTTTGGAACAGCTAAACCCTTACAAGTCAAACCCTTTTTGTTACATAGATTTATACATAATTTAGCCCACTACTACTAGTGACACAGCAATCTTCAACCAAGAGAGTAAAACAACCCAATCTTCTACCAAATGAACAATAAAGCAAACATTTTTAGAAAGAATCACCATATCATTCATTATTCTTGTGTCATCAAAGCATCTTACAGTTATGTGCCATCCAAAAGTAAACCAACTTGTAAGTAATCCTATCTCAGAAGGATGCAATAACTGATTAAGAAAGTTACAACCAACTTAGTTACAGCCAACTTTTTCTATATATTATCTAAAAAATTTGCCAGCTTTGAAGTAAGCATCAGCAAGCTGATATCTTGCACTACTTAAAATACAACAAGACTCATGACTCCAAAACTCCAAAGCAGCCATACGCTGGTATTATCCAATACTAGTAGCTATTTTTGAAGCCTTAACAAGATGGCAGACTAATCTAACAAAACTGAACTCCAAAAATGTGATGCAGCAAAGTGAGACATCTAGGACATACTTTCTGATCTTAATATAGATTAGATAATTTTCCAAACTGTGGTATTGCAACTTCAAATGACTGCCCTATCAATGGTAATTCCACTTGTATCAGGTACCAGCCTTTTCATATAATACTTGGATTTACGTGATAGATTGATCTTTCTCCTCTTCTTCTCTGGTATTGATTCAAATGAACATTCAGAGAAACCACGCCTCACAAACCTGTAAAACAAAAGGTGGAAATCCATTTTTTAAAATTAAGCATTTTACTAAACAGAGTTGTTTCTGCATGGCAGGCTGGGACACCAGTAAACATGACATCTTCCAATTGTGTTTTCCTGGGCTATCAAATGCACAATTCTATGCTAAGGAATGGAGTTGTAACAATCAATAATCAGAGCTCTCCCTAAGAAGCACCTTAAACAGATTATAGTAATAATAGGAAATAATCCCCTCCCTTAAAACCATATTCCCGTAAACATAGTAGATTAAAACCAACAGATCTATGAATTGTCAATCAAGTAAAAGAAAAACATAGGAGTGATGACAATGCTTTTCCTAGAATTATGAAATTCATCAAGTGACAAACCAAAGTTGGACCAGTACATGTAATGATATCAACTTAACGACAAAAAATCTGTGCGTAGAAAGAATATGTATCCTACAAGTTTAGGAGCAGAAATACTCATGCAGCATTAACCATACAGGCTTTTTATATATATTTTATCAAACACATTGCAAGTCGACACAATTAGCATACATTTATGGAATTAATATAAAGTAGTAGGTGGTTGCAAAAATACCAATCTGCAGTTCGGGTTGTAAGCAGAAAAAGCATCTCCAATCCAAGGGAGGCTGCCTTCCTCTCAACGTAATCTGTAGGTATTTATTCTTCAGTTATATAATTGCAGGAAAAGAAAAGAGTATCACAAACAGCAAAGCTTGTATTTTTAGAAAAGAGAAAGAGGGGTGGGGGGGAGCCCGCAGAAACCACAACCAACCTGGAACCAATCCTATATCGAATCTAGAACTTTGGTCTTTCCTAGAATTTGTGATACTTTATAATACATATAAGATTAAACCACGGGTCATACCAATCAAATTACTTTTAAAAAAAAAAAATTAATGTAAATGAAAATGTTAATAAACATAAAAGCATCACTGGGAAAAAAAAAGTTTTACATTATCGAATGAAAAAAAATCTTGAATTAGAAAATAGAAATCAAATAGAAAAAGGATTCATGGACCAAGCGGATCCTGAAGCGTCCCTCTCAAACCAAGAAAAAGAGGTTGAAGAAGATTCTAGGAGATTAGACATAAAAAAATGTAGAAACAAAAAGCAATATAAGACTAACATGGAAGCAGAACTTGAGTTATATAATTTTCTTATATATATATATATATATATATATATTTTTTTTTTCTGGAGTTCAACTTGAAACTTGTGTAGAGTTTTATGAATTCATGATCACGTGCAAGAAACAAAGTATATAATGTATTCTATACTCTCTCTGAGATGTGAGATGTGACTGCAGCATCTGAAAGAAGCTAAACTACTTTAGACATGACATATAATTGGGCAGAAGCAGTTCATGTGAACAATTACAGTAATTTTTCCCCCTCTATATGTCAATCTCCAACAACATTGGTTTGGAGCAAAATATCACCTCATGTTTATGATATACTGAAGCTTCCAAAGGGTTTCTAAAAAGAATGATTCTAATAAGTCATTTTTATTACTACTTGTGACCCAACCATGGAAGATTAATTTGCTATAACTTTGCAATTCGCCTATTCAAGAATTATTTTATGGGGTCCACTTGAGAAGTCCAATTTAAGTAAAAGTCATGCGGTTCTAAAGGTCTAAGCATGAGTCTTTTAAGGTTAAAAAAGTTTTTTATTTGGGTTTTTATTTTATTAGTAACAGTCAATTTAATATTCAGGGGCAAACCTGTAATTTCAATAGTTCTTGCGAATTAAGGGTATTTTGGTAATTTAGCTGAGTGTTGAATCTTCTAGGAGATCCAAAGTATCTTAGATTTTATTTTATTTGGGTCCAACTTAGTAAATTTATTAGGTTTTAGTCTACTACTTGTACAAGGAAGAGTCTTTATATATATATATATATATATATATATATATATATATATATATATTTATGCTCAATGTATTTAAAGGAGGCGGACAGTTGATTAATAAAATTATTGAGTATTGGGCCACCTTGGCCTTAAGGTTTTTCTTCCTCCATTTTCTCTTCTGCTTTTCTTTCTCTCAGTTAGTGTTCACGGGTACTGTTTATACACCCCTTGAACATCATTAAACCTTCTCTTTTTTCTTCTTCCTTAAAAAACCCCAAATCAACCCCTTTCTTTTACCTATCAAAACCCTGGAAGCCAACATACTTTCTTCTACCAAATAGCCATCAAATAACTCATCAAACCATCTTTTAATTCCTACAACAACCCATAACCCTTTCTTCAACAACTCTAAATTCCTTGTCCACAAATCCTCCTAAACTTTAATACGTTTCACTCTATGGATACACATCTCTAGATGTTCCAGAAGTACTGTAAGAAGGGAATACTTAAAATCATACCAAGTAATTTGTCACCCTGTCCTTGTCCACGACAATCGGGTGAAACTGCAATGGCAGCAACCTCTCCACACTTCTCCTCAAAGAAAGGAAAAAGAGCAGCACAAGCAATGATCTGACCTTCCCTTTCAACCACGATGAATGAATCCAATGCTTCGCGAAGCTATTAACACAAAATATGTGAAACAAATAAATTATTCCAGTTTAAGTAAAACTACCAAACATTAGGCCCGTTTTGAGTTTTAACATTTGTAAGAACATCTGCAAAACAATATCCAGACCTGTTTAACAAAAATATGAAAGGGCAAGGGTGCAAACCTCTTTATCAGTCCGGCAAACCAATGTTCCAGCTTCTTCCAAAGGCAGTAAGATTTGTCTTATTCCAGAGAGATCTTGGCCCATAGCCATCCGGGTTCCTTCATACATGTCACTAAGAATAGAATTTAATGCACAAGTTAGCGAATGGGAGGAAGAACAGCTTGATGAAGTATAGATCAGCATCATGACCACATGATTCTAACAATCAAATGTCAACCGCATAGATTTAGTGGCAGATTTCATGCCATTTCAAGTGCAACTTCTGAACAAGGGATCACTTCAAGGTAAATGTAGTTTTCAAACAATCTATCTTCCATAACTATTTTGATTAGTTTGTTGCAAATAGATTCAATCTTCCTTATTTCTTAAATTTATTTTACTCATAGGTCATTTGAGTAGGAATCATGAGATGACACTAAAACTGCTTAGCACTATACTGTCTTGAAAAGCTAAACTTGAGAATGAAAACTGTAAAACCATTAAGCTTCACGTACCTAACAAATAATATAAGCAATTGAAACGGGATAACTATGAGGAGGTTCTGACTGAAAAATAAAGTTGTAACATCTCAACTGATTTTTTATTTTTATTTTTTGTAGATATTGTAACATCTCAACTGATGATATAATATTTTTTGAGGATGTTGAAGATTTCTTCACATCTTTATTAGAGCAAAAGGTGAGATAGCTCTTGGGGTCGATTGGGTGTCTTCATTCAAGTGACAATAAATAGAAGAATGAAACAAAGTGAGAGCGGGCATTTTCAAATTTCAGTTTTCACCAAAGTACCTTGAATTTCTTGTTTTGTACCCAAACAAGTTACCGAAACATGATATGAGGTAAGCTCTTACCATAAAGGAAAGTCAACCAGATAAGTTCTGATAATAAAAGTTCCTCACTCCCACTAACCACCTATCACTTTAGAATAATTTTCAGCAAACCTTTACCACCAATTCTATTTTTAAGGGGTCTGTTCCTTATGATCAGAACTTAATACGGGCTAATCATCAAATGATTTCTTACATTGAAGAAAACTGAAGCAATTAGGTAAAAGACCAAAAAAAGAAAGGGCAAGTTAGCAAAGCAGGTTAGCCAGGTTCACTTATTAGCAAAGTTTAATGAGCTACCTTTCAAAGGGTAATTGGCTCAAAGGAAAAAGGAAAAGAATAAATGCAACAGGTCTCCAAGGAAAGATACAAAACCCACTTGGGCTTCTTGTGAGGGAAGGTTATAAGCCTAAAAATTACTTAACCAAGGACAAGGAAACTACTAAAGCTCATAAGTTGATATGCAAAGTCAAATCACAATAATAAGCCACATGGTGACTTGTAAGAATGGTATTTGAAAGTCCACTAGGATGCTAACCAAGTACCAGCTAACTGATTCACACAACACTTTAGAAATGAACAAAGGATATGGAACTGCAATATATATATATATAGAGAGAGAGAGAGAGAGAGCGAATGCCTACCAATAAGGAGCACATACTTTAGCTTATAACCACCACATAAGTCATAGATATTAAGCTTTTTTTCATAAGATGATAGTCATACCTAGCCACCATAGTCCCCAACCCGTCTCTTGTAAACAATTCCAACAATAAAACTCCACCTTTAGTACCATCTAACAAATGAACTCTTTGAACACCTCCCTGACAATAAAACAGAAAAGTATGTTGGCAGGGTGCTAGGCACCAACATAAAAAGCAGTTGAAACTTCAAACAAATAAGGCACATATCATGTGAAGGGCTTTCTAAAACCTGAGAATATGATGGATTATTTTTTCAGAGAAACCAAACACCACACAAGGCACATAAACATCAAGATAGTATCAATGCAATTCTCTCGTTTGAGACAAAGATCAAATTATTCTAACATTTAGTATTAACAGAAATAGAAGAATAAGGAAGCATGAGGAAAATACCTCCTGCTCTTCCTCTTCCCTCTCCCCCCCACCCTTTCTCATCCCAGCAGGCAGGGAAAATACATAAGTAAATAAAATTTGACTAAGGACCTTTTGAAAATTATATGTAGTATCCACATATCAGCAGTGTACAGAAAAAAAAAGATCAATTTTGATTTCTTTTATTGGAAAGTTACACATGCACCCAGTGAAAAACTTCACTCTCCATCCCATTATTAAGGAAGGAGGAAGTGCCACTGCCAGTTGAGCAACTCATTGGCAATTTCATTCGCTCTTTTTTTTTTTTTTTTTTTTTTTTTTAAGAATAACCTATATTAAGGGAAGGTACATGTTACCACTCAGATTCTGTGCACATTATGGTTAAAGAGACTAACTGCAGCAAAATTTCTAACAAATTCCCAAAAAATGACAAAATATAAGGGCATCAGTATTTAGGAAACACCCACCACTACTGACGTTGATGCAAAGAAAATGTGTCTATCATGGACTTACCCGGCAAACAAAAGCTGCAGCAGCCAATTCTGAGAGGTAACCATTTAATCGACTTTGCCGCTCATGACCTCCAATAGCAAAACCTTGCTCACCAGTCCAAAGCCCATTCCCATTGTCAAAACCAACACCATTATGAAAGGTTGGATTATGCCTTTCACTAAAAAACTTCCCATTCTGGGGAGAAGGGACAGCCCCATTAGAATTATTGAGTCTAGGAGAAGTGAAATCATTGACTCCAACAGCTTTCACATAGTTAGCAGCTATCTCACTTTGTTGAGCCCGTTTACGGATCAACATATCTGCTTCTTGAAGAGTCAAGAAGCGCATAAGGTGCCCACTTTCATTCAGAATTGGACCATCTATGATGCAAATAAGCTTGTCCGCTCCAATAGCTAATGCACAAGCTGTTGCGACTTCATATGTGCTGAAATTTATAAAAGCACAAAGAATTTGTTATCACTAAACAAACTTTTCTTAAACTTTTTTTTTTTTTTTTTTGATGGGGGATAACCGTTCAGTCAACTTATTAGATGACACTGGTTAATGAGGCTCAGGTACATTATAATTTACATGCAAGGGAAGCAGGAGATAAACATGACCAAATTCTCGCTACCAAAACAAACAAAGATTACAAAACTACAAAGACAACACCCCTAGGCCCTAACCAAATAAAATTGCAAACGAAATGAAGATTCATATGTTCTAGAATCAGGTAGAAGAAAAGCATACAACAAGACAGATAAGAAATAGAAATAATCAACGATACCTATCAAAAGCTATGTAGCTTACTTGCAATTTAAAACTTCTCCAGAGCTGGAATAGCCCAAGTTGCTTAATATAACCATACAACCAGCATCGAGCCTCTCACGCATGCGAGAAACATCGACTTTCTTAACTTCACCTGTTGCCCCATAATCAACACCATTTACAACTCCTCTTCTCTGTAAATGAATTTAATGAGCCTCAGACCAACAAGCATACAGTAGCAATGACAGAAAACCCACAACCCAAAAAAGGAAGCTCAGAAAGGCCACCAATTCTTTAAAAGAAAAGGAATTGGATGTGGGTCTCTGAAGACACAGTATAAAGAGTATATATCCTTACCTTGGCTGCAAGAAAGTTGCCACTGGCAACACTAACACCAACTTCATGCCAACGACTACTGTCACCATGTCGACGAATGTCACATATGGAGGGCCCAGGAGAAAGTTTTGCCTCAAGCATCATACGAATCCCCCCCGCTGCTTCCATTGCAGCCGCTAGTGCTTCTTTGTCAGTTATCCTGTATTGACCAAGATACTTGGGCTCGGTTCCTGCAAGAATTACACACCTGCTCAAACGCTATCTAAGCATTTCACTGGGGAAAAAATAATAAACAAACAAAAATCAGAAGCAGGTAAAGAATATATTATTTTAATAAACTGGCTTTATGGGAAAATGGATTAACCGAAAGACAGAATGATATCATTCAATTTAAAATTATGACCCTGAGGCTCAAAATTGCACATGTACAATAAGATACATAAAGGCTCAAAAGCAACTAGGTCCTCGCTGACCTCTCTCTTCCAAAAGCTTGTCAATCTGCACATGGGTCCCTGGAACAATCACAAATCTTATCCCGAGATGATGAAGAAAAGCAATATCCTGCATAAAGATATATTTGCGCTATAAAAATGTGAACCCAGAGACAACCAATCATGTTAATAAACATAGCTTGGAAGGGTAACATAATAGGCGTACACAGACATAAACTCGTTATGGTAACCAAAGAATCATACTTTTAGCTTGAAAAGTCTTCAAGCATTGTAGCAGAGACACAAAATCAAATCCTACGTAAGGGTGGGAGGGCTTCTTTGTGTTTTCTAGCAGCCAGGTTAATGAGTTTTCCAGCAAGAACTTGAAGAAACCAGGCCAAAAGCCTTGTAGCTCAACTGACACCTCCAAATCCCCCCTCCCCAATTGTAACTATCAAAATATCAGGAACATGGAGAAACCAGATCTACCTGTCACTTTATTAAGGCCAGGCTCTCCATTTCTGATTTGAGCTCCAGAACTGAACGGCTTTCTTTGGCTTGTCTACAGTTTGGGAATGGGAAATATAAAACTAAGAATTTTGGGGGTGAAAGGATACAGGTGGGAGGGTAGTGAGAAACATTGTGGTGAAAATTACACACTTCCAGGAGGAAGATAAGAAATTTGTGGAGACCCTTCAGGAAGCTCAGCCACATATTTATTTCCACAGTGACAATGCATTTGTCTATCTGTGTAACTAGTTCCTACTTCCTAGTCCTTGCTTGGATACTATACACATGTACTTTTCACTCTCTCTTAAAGTTTTACAACCTAATCATATAGAGACTGCTACTTTCCAAAAAACACTCAAATGCAGAATTCTTATTGTAATTGCAATTCTCAAAAGACCCAATAAAGTTCAAGCATAGCTTAATTTGAATTTGCTAATTAGGGAACAAAAGCTAAAAATCATACTAGAATTATTCTACTCTTGCATTTTCTCACTAACCAAACAAATAGTTTACAAAAAATAGAGGACGTGCCTTGAGAATGGGATTCAAGAAAGGGCTGTCGACAATTTCACCGGAAATGATGACAACGAAAGTGGCACCCCTGTGGGCCCACAGGTACGGCCACGCCTCCCGAAACCACAGTACGAACTGCTCGTCCTCCCTTGAATTATAGCTCTCTTCTGTCTCACTCTCTGGCTGGCCAAGCACATTGCACCTCGTCGAAATTCCCTTCTTGCCCTTCACTCCCACGAGCGTCAACGGTCTCAAAAGTTCGCTTCTTTCTGTCATGAAATGGAAGCTACGGGAAGGAGGACACCAAAGAAGCCTGCTTTTCGAAATGGGAAGGTTTTGGATTGGACTGTAACAGCTCGAAATCGAAGCTGCCATTGAAACAACAGGTTCTGCTTCGATGAGAGAGAGAGAGAGAGAGGAAAGCTCAGGGCACGTAGTAGGGTGAGAAAGAAGTGTGGCAAAGAGAGAACGCCATGGCTGACTGGTTGGTTGGTAATAGTGATTAGTTGTGGCGGTGGGACCCAGATTGAATCAGAAAAGAGGTTGGTCTGAGCCGCCGCCACCAAACGTTTTAGTTTGGTTGAGTTCGGATTTTCCCAGAAGTTACCTACAACTGTTTCAACTCTCAGCCTCGAAAGTTAGGGGCTAGCGACAAAAATAATACAAGGCCCAGACCAGTTTGGTGTTGTTTTTGTTTTGGCAATGTCCATGTTAAGAATAAAAGGGTTGGGCTTTCAATTCAGACAGCTCAGCTGAAGCTTAGCAATACGGGGCTACCTTAAAATTAATTGAAGGTTTACTCTTTTTAACTACTGTTCAAAGTGGAACCAAACCGAATGTCCATAAATCATAATTAACGTTGCTCTCTTTTTTATTTATTTATTTATTTATACTTTTTAAGTCATCTTTTTCTTTTCTTCTCTTTCCTTTCATGTCAATTTTCTTTACTTTTTCACATAGTGCTAACACATTTTTAGTCTATCAAGTCCAAATTTCATTCCCTCCAAACTATGTAAAATTATACAAAAATACCTAATTATTAAAATAATCGTGTAAATTTATACCGACAATATTTATTTTGTATTTAGTTTTTTTTTTTTCAACAACGTAGTTACACGAGCGGATAGGAATGAGTGTTTCAATTTTCTTTTCAATCACATTAGCTACAGGTTTGTAAATAGTAGTGGATATGGACTCATATTTAAAGTAGACCACACAAGCCCAAAAGAAGGAAGATATGAAAATTTGGGTGTCAATGTCATCAACTTTTTTCATAAGAGTGGTAATTGCTAATTGGAAAACGAGGCTTGGATTGGCGTTATGTGGAAGCATATAATTTATGGGGATAAGAAAAAGAAAAGCGTGATTGAAGTTTTCTAAATTGTTTGGTAGAAAAGAAAAGGAGCGGGGCCGAATGTTTTCCACAGCTAACATATTTTCATCCGCACACAATATTGGATGAAAGCAGGAAAGAGAGTGAGAGTGGTATTAAGTGGGAATATACATACAAATCTTCCCACTCTCCAAACAAAGCTAAAAAAAATCTAGCCTTTATTCCTAATTTCTCATGTCAACATCTCCATTTTTATTCTTTTTTTGATAATGAATTGCTACTGATGATTTCCATGACTTTTTTTTTCACCGACTTTTTCATCACTTTAGTCTTTAGCAAACAAACACAATAGAAGTGGGTTCCAGTTAGCTCAACTGGTAAAATCTCTGATGGTTGTATAAGAGATCTGGGGTTCAATCCCCGCCTACACCAAAAACTGATTGATGTCTTAGTTTGATGATAAAGAGCTATCATCAGGAGCGGACGCCATAGGTTGAAACTCTCTCAAAAAAAAAAAAAAAAACACAATAGAAAATTAATACTATATATTTTTCATCTTCCAACTTTTATTTCCCCTTATAATTCTCTACCTTTCTGCTTCTCCAACTTTCTACCAAACAATTTGTTTAACTTATTTTGAATGTTATCTTATGTCTAACTTTTAAAAACTTAGCTTTATTTTTTGTTATAATTGTATTTTTAATCACTTGTTTTATTTAGTAAAGTAAAAACAAATACAAATAAGTAAAAGATACTTAAAATATGGTTTGGTTGACTCTACATGTAGTTTTAAGACTTAATTTTTTTTTTTAATTATTACAATTTATCCCACAATTATTAAAATGGACATGCCAAATAGGCCATACCGAAAGGACAAGGCAGACATCATTGAAGATGAAACTTGATGATGTCTTGAACTCTTTAAAATATTATAACCAACAATTTGCAGATTTTCCTTTAAACAAATGCCCATTATTCATTAAAAAAAGATTTTGTCAGACAGTGACATAAGTGTTTTTGAATAAAGTTTATGAATAAAAGAAATTTTTTTTAACCTATTACGTGGTGATTATTAAAATCATTCATATGTAATTTAAGTCATATGATTTATTTAATAAGTCATATGAGTTGTTTAAATAATATAAGTAAATAGTTTTATAAATCATCACATGATAGATTAAAAAAAAAAAAAATCTAAATCAATTTGGAGAAAAACTTTTCCCAATCATTTTTATATTTTCTTTTTAGAGTAAGTACAAAGACTAAGGTTAGAAATGGAGCAACTTAGCAACTTTTCAATTTTCTTTCTAACTTTCTAAATTGTTAAAAATTTAGCTCCACTGCTATGGATGCTCTTACCTGCATGAAATTAATTATTTTATTTTCTCTCAAACCTTAAGATTATCCAAACCCAACTAAAAACTCAAGATGTCCCATCCGTACCTTCACTTTTTTTTGGGGACAAACGGCGTGCTTTAACAATTATTATTATTTTTGGACCCTCTTGATATTTCTAAAAGGTCTTGGGTTGGAATCCCCCCTTCCAATGGATGTAACTACCAAATTCTAAATTCTTTTTGATGTAAATGTGGTTCCAACTCATTTTTTTAACTTGCTTAATTAACTGGAACTTATTTTCACTAAATTAATTATGAAGAAAGATTGAAATTAAAATTATTTCAAAGTACATTATTAATATATGAAATTAGACATAAATGACTTTTAGGTCAAATGACATTTTCTGACGTTTCTAACAAAAATGCATAGGATTCAAATCTCCCTTCTCACTTAAATCGTGTGTCTATATATATATATGTATGTATGTATGTATGTATGTATAAAATGAATCTAGTTCAAGCATTTTCTTTGGATGTTATACCACTTGTTTAAAGGGTTCCCAAATTGTTAGTTACGGAATAATTTTAACCCCAAACATAATATAATTAAGGTAAAATTATACTTTTGATTTCAAAATTTTTGGCACTTTTGTTTTTGAAATTTAGGGTAAGTTCTATTTTGATCCTTAAAATTTTTTAAAAGTTTAGATTTGGTTCATGAATTTTTTTTTTTTTTTTTTTTTAAAGCTACAATTTCATCCCTCTCTCTCAATAGGATCGGTTTGGTTTTGGTCACTTAAATATGTGATTGTTTGGTCCCTAAGAAATGGAATACCTTGGCACTACATTTGTAACTTAAACAGAAAAATAGATGGAAGAACCAAATTGTTCACATCTTGAAATTTGATGAGCCAAATCCGTACTTTTTAAATTTCATAGACAAACAAGTATAATTTATTGTACAATTTAAGAACATTAAATAATTAAAAAGGGTTGAATTCAAGTTACACCTAGTATAACTTTAAGTAATGTTACAACACCCAATATTTTTTAATTAGATACAAATTTTAATAAATCGATTGTTGGATTACATTATCTTCGTGTATTCTAGAATGCTTACAAAATTTTAAGATGATCAAAGACCAATAGTCATATCATCAATCAATTGTTTAAATTTAAGTTTTTGTAGTTTAAAATAATGTTTAAAATATGAGTTTATGACTTAAATAGTAAATAACATCTGATTGACATGAAAATTGGTATACATGTTAAGATCATATAAAACAGGTAATCCAATAGTGAGATTTTTAAAATATGAATTAGAAAACAAGTTATTAGGTGGTGTAGCATTACTTAAAGTTACATCAAGTGTAACTTGAACTCAATCCAATCAAAAAATATAAATAACTAAATAAATTTTATTTGCTTAGCATTTGTTTGGATAAACTACTTTCAGTTCAAAACAAAATAAATATATCTTTTAAAGCATCACGTTTTTCTAGGTACAATTATAGTTTTGAAAAATAAACAGAAGATTTAAATTTATTTTTACCTTTTTGGTTTCTAAAGTTTAGTTCATGAACAATTTTAGTCCTGAAGTTTAAAGTGACCGTTTCTAATTCCTTAAATAATGTGGTCAAACAAAAAATTGACATATCATCACTCCATTAGACACTTTAAAGATTAAAAATAATCATTTTTAGTCTTTTAGGCTCCGTTTGGGAGTTCATAAGGGAATGGAATGGAATGATTATAAGGGAATGGAAAATAATGGAATTGAATGGAATGTATTTAAGTAAGGGAAAGGAATGGAAAAAAATGGAATGAAATTAAATAACCTTGATTGGATGTTTTAAAATAAAGGAATGGAAATGAATGGTATGCAAGTAATCTTGTTTGGGAGCAACATGGAGGGAATAGAATGGAATTATTTTATGACAATACTACTATTAGACCCCTATTTTAAAATAAAAGGTTGAATATATAAGGGTATTTTGGGAGTTTTGGTAAAAAAATCATTAAATCTAATTCCATTCCCTCCCAATTTCGGGAGGAATGAAAATTTGAGGTTTTAAGGAAATAGAGAGGAATGAGTGTTCCCTCATACCCATTCCATTCCCTCCCACTTAAACTGCCAAACAAGGGAATGAGTTTTCCATTCCCTCCATTAAAACTCTCAAACAAGGGAAGGGAAGAATATTCTAAAATTATTCTTTTCATTCCTTTCCATTTCATTCCATTCCCTCCTCCCAAACGAAGCCTTAGAGACAAAATTTTTCTTTTCAAAAGGATTGTAAGGACTAAAAATAATTGTCTTAAATTTTAGGAATTAAAATTACTCATATGCTAAAATTTAGAAACCAACAATATATACTATGGCCTAAACAAAATAAAGCTCATAACATAAAAATAAGTTCATCCAAGCACATAAGTGCTCATCTGTGAACAGTTTATTTAACTTTTTGGTAAAAGTGAGATAAAATATACTTGTAATTTGAAAATGTAAGAAAAAGTGATATTTTAAAAAACTGTACTTAAAAACTAAAAAAATAAGCTTATAAGTTTTAGCCAAACTGACACTAAAATATATTTTTTGGGTGGCACTTGTGTCCAGTGGTTAGTTCCACTAGACACGTTGCGATGCGGACACATGTCCAATCTTAAATACATGTCCATATTTTAACATGTCTAGTGAAACTGGCCACTGGACACAAACCATTCTCTATTTTTTTATATGCCAATAAATCGTTTGTTACAACCTTTATGTAAGTGCACTTTCAACTAAGTTTTGATAAAAATATATTAATATTTTATTTCATTTAAAGATAAAACTAATTAAATATAAAATGCTTACTTTAAAAGTAGTAGAATTTTGCTTATGCACTCTTCCAAACCCTCAAATAACTCATTTTCTTCTCTACTCAATGACTGCAGGTACCTCCTTCGTCAATTTCACCAAGTCAGGATTAGACATGTTTTTGGGGAAGCGAATAGGTGCGCGGACCATCTCGCCAAAGGAGGCTGCACCCTTATAGGGAATTTTGTTGTTTTAGACTCTCCTATTACGGAAGAATTATGTATTATCTTAAATTCTGATGCTTCTGGTTTGTAATCCTTAAGGCTTTCAGCTAGCATTTCGCTTTTTATGGCTAGTTAATTAATATATATCATCCCTTTTAACCAAACAAAAAAAAAAAAATTCGCTTTCCAGGAAGGAGAAGAAAAGAATTTCGTTTTCTAGGGAGGGTGGCAAAGCCAAGCGTGCCTAAAGTGGATACTAATTTTTTCAGTGGACCACCGCCATTGGTTGCTACATTAAACAAATTAGAAGCAAGCAAGCATAGAAAATGTCGAAGTGGTTTAGTTTCTGTTTGGCAAATATTATTTTTGTCAACTTATTTTACTATTCAGTTTATTTTTACTACTATTCATAGGTCTTACTACACTTTTTGGTACTATTCATGGGTCATTACTATACTATTTTAGCTAATTTTTACCTTTATCTATCATACTTTTGACAAAAAATTTTCAATTTCAGCAAAATAAGCGAATTCTTAGGGTGTGTTTGGATTGAACTTATTGTTGCTGAAACTGAAAACAGAAAACTGAAAATACTGTAGCAAAATAATTTTTAAATGTGTAAATAGTACCGTGGGACCCATTTTTAATATTTTTTAATGAATAAAGTGGCTGTGGGTCTCATAAACAGTACTGCTACAGTACCGCTACAGTGTTGTTTGTCCCCCTTTTCTGCAAAACGCTTGAAATGTAAAAAAAAAAAAAAAAAAAAAAAAAAAAAGAGTGAAAACGCAGACGCAGCAAAGTTAAGTGCTATCCAAACGAGCACTTAGTCTGCTAACTATGATCTATGAGTTTCTACTGATTTGTAATTCCTTGACCAGATACCTTGCTGATATGCCAAATTCACTTCTATTACAAATTGAATTCAGAGAGAGAGAGAAAGAGAAAGGTACCTTGAGTATGACATCCAAGCTAGGACTGGAAACAATTTCTGTGGATATTAGCACAACAAAGGTACTGCCTCTGTGCAAATGAACATAAGGATGAGCTTCCCGAAGAGCCTTGACAAAACCCATGTCCGCCTCCGAGATATGATATCCTTCACCACCACCAATATTATCACCATGTTTCACTACTTGACCCTTCAACCCGTACCCTTTGACCACACAATTTCTGAACAGTTTCAGTTCTCTTCTTCTCATTTTCAGTTGCACACAAGCCGAAGGAACCCTTTTGTCATTTCTGAAGCTCAAACCAAAACTGGAGAAACGTGGCCTACAGTGACAGAAAGGCCATGTTTGGTCTTGAAGTCGCTGCAAGCAAGTCCATGGCCTTGATTTTGAAGTTGCCATTATTTTTTCTTACGTGTATATTGAAAGCAAAAGTTGGAATTTCTCAATTCAGGCTAATTATAAGTTGGAAATTTAAGTTGAAAGTTGAAACACAATAAGAAGACTTTAAATTCAGTTTCAAAAAAAACAAAGAAGACTTTAAATTGATGTACTATTTTGGCCCTCAGGTGTTAGGTAGGTATTGGAGTAAAGTGAGAAAGCACAATACGCGGCAAAACGGCAGTGTTTAGGAGACTGGAGGACAAAAAAGACAAACCAAACTAAACGGATTGTGAAATATTACAGATGCTTTGTTTTTTCACATTATACAAGTGGAAGACATGCTGCAAGTTCAATGGTTGATAATGAGAGCATGCATAGGATGACTTATGACCTCTTGTATCGTTACTTTCATTTTTTGGCTGTAGAGGAATACAATGTTGCTTTCTATTCTGCCTAGACCCACAAAAAAATAATTCTAAGGGTGCTTCTGTTTCAGACTATTTTTGATTGAATTGGTCTGCTTCAGACTATTAATACTACTTTAAGACCCCTTGGAAATTAGCTACTTTAGGGTGCCTCCAATATTTTTAAAGGTCTTTATATAGGAAAAAAAAAAAAAGAACAAAGATTTTTTCTGTGATTTGATGTCAATTCGATCCATATATGTGTGGTTTATGCATTCACCTAGTCACATGAACATAAAAATATTACGTTTTCGACATATACATGCACCTAGCTGCTCACAAAATGTAGGACCCACTTATTATGAGAGAGTTGGGTGTATATACTCAAAACATGATATACCCTCTTAATCACATGAGATCCATTCGGTTAATATTTAACAAATTTGCCGCCAAAGTATGCAGATGCTTTAGAAAAATATTGAAATTAAGAACAAATCTTAATTAAGTAAATGTCATATTAAAATTACAATTTGGCAAACCAAAATTAACCCTTAAACGATTCCACACTTCACGTGTGACATGCATATATACTCCAACTATTTATGTTTTTTAATGATAGATATGATACGTACAATTTGAAAATTATGCTATTTCATATTTGTTGTATGATATAAATGATTTTTTGTTCAGATACGGCACATGATATCTGCAAGAATGACATTTTCCATGCATCAGCCCTGTATTATGGGAAAGTTCATATTATATAAAAGGTATGCAAAAGTAGATAGCAGGGTAGTTTCACAACGGTAGGGTCGGGCAAAGCACATCTAAGGTGAAGTCCATTTTTGATTTGGATTATTCATGCTCATGCATGATGAGAAGCAACAGTGAAAAAGATATCACATCTCACATAACAAATATAAACATGTTTTCTAATATCTACCACGTATATACAAGGTTGTATAAACTATAAAATCGTTACATAAAATTAAATTACAAAGAAAAAAAACCAAAAAAAAAAAAAAAAAAATCAATTTTAAGGTACAAGTTTGTCCCTGGAAACTTTATGGAATAGTGTTCCCTGAAATAAAACCACCCAATAAAACTAGGACAACGATTCAGTGGAACTGTAAACCATCATGCATGGAGACCGAGAATTATGCTCAATAAGATTACAAGATTCCTGTGGCATATCGATCGATCGCTAGCTATGTGGTTCTTAATCAAATGGCATCTCTATTATTTTGTTTTGGACAAAGTCCAGAAACATCAAACATGCAACTCCATTATTTTGATAGATTTCTATGTCAACGAATTTATCCTTTTATCTTATGTTGTCATGTTCTTCAATTATTAGGATATGAGATGCATATTTTCGGAATTATTAGGGTGAAAAATGCCTCTTTCTGAATTATTAGGTCTTTTTTTTCATCAATTATGAGAAGAAATGCTATTCCTCATCGATTCCTTTTAACGTTATCTTCTTGCTAATTTTAATTGGATGTTGTAAGATTAGGTTTAAAAAATTGCCCACTATAGAAATTAAAAGGTTAAACAAACTATGGCCTGCAAGACCCTACACCTACGGCATATTGTACATCTATCATTGTGATAAAAGCAACGTTGACATAATATTTGTTCGTACCTTAAAATTACAAATTATGATCAAACTAATACTGCTTTTATATTATGATTAGATTAATATAATTTTTATATGTATTCACTGCTAAAATCACTATTATTATCACTTTCCAAACCCAATATATAAAGTAGTCACATGGCAATGGCTACACACTCATGAAAGTTCACTTTACAAGTGTGCAAGGCACAATAAAATTAAAGTAACTATTTTCAACGACAAGTAAAATTCCTTTGACGTTCTAAAATTAAAAAAAAAAAAATACAAAACCTTTTTAGCAATGCACTACATTGACAGCCTATAGTAAGTACCTAACTCGGCAATCATGCTAACTAAAATTATATATATATAGTGGCAACTCCTGAATTTTTTTCTAAAAAGTCAATAAGAAGATAAAACTTAAGTAGGAGATAAATTTTGTGGTCTATATGGTTTTATTACAAATTTTTCCATAGTTCTAAAAAGATAATAAAAGATAAATTATAAGTTCATTTGGTATATTTTTTCTTCATATAATGACTGATGATGCGAAAAATCACCAGTTGAGATCCTCGTCTCAGTGGATGGACAATGCTGTGATTGGTTGTGTCTCTTATGCAAACTTGCAAGAAAGCTTTGGAAAGGAATGGAACACACCGGTGTGGTGTTTGCCAAAAACACTCCAATACTTAAGTTAGAAAAGAGAAAGTTTGTTTAAAAAGAAAATGACTTGGAGTGATTTTTGGATGAGTATTTGTGTGTACCTTTGGATTCTATTGCTCCTTTATTTTATAGTTGTTCCTTGCCTTAATGGACAATGAATGTCTGTATTTATGTTCAACGGCTAGTACGTTATCAATGAGAGCTCTAAAGTGCACAACTCACTTGTTACCGTTGCTCCGTCCGTTACGTTTCATCATCAATGCGTGCAATAAATGTGTAACACTTGCTTTGATTGTCATTAATAGGAATGATGATCCTAGGTTATTTTTTGACTCATCAGCTACCCCCCTGTTCGTATTCTCGTCTTTGAGACGAGATAAGAACATAATCGCCTGTCGCTTCGTGTTTAGTGTTCGGCGCATTTATTGCGAGTTGATGTTTCGTCTGTCGCGTGACACGTGTACTGTCACGACCCAAACCTGTACGTCAGAGTTTAGAGCATGACCGGCATGTTAATATCAAGTTTACCTTAATACTAACACGAACCAACCTAAACTGAAGATACTTATCAAGAATGTTTCTTGAATTCCTGCTTAATTTTCTTGCATGAACGCCATAATATACAAAAATAATGGCAACCTTGACATTTCATTTCCTTCAAACTTGGAAACAAATACCACCTGTCTGAAACTTAAGGTATTCACGTAAAAATTTACATAGCTAAACGTTTAGCAAAACTCTTATTACAAACCTAACCCCAAAGACATACAACTGGGGTTCAAAACAAACTACAGCACCAAATTACATCTGTGCTCAAAGGATCAAGTACGTCTTGATTCCTTCTATACAACAAAAGAGCTAACTACTATACAACAAAACCTTACATTCTAACAAACGAGAAAACACAGAATCCTTGCCACCTCTAATACTCTCGCTGCTTCCAGTAAGAACCTGTGCACTGAAATATAATAGGGTGAGCTGCGAAGCCCAGTAAGGTTTTAAAGCTCCATGGGCCTTTAATAAGAATGCATGTAAATCAAATAGTTTATGGATATGCCAGCTTTGATAAAATAGTCTTCATACTATTCATATTGCTCTTAAAATAACTTATGAACTTGCAGAGAAAAATATTTCATTTTTCCTTCATATAATAATAAAAGGACATATTAAGGCAATATAATTCCGTAACCTTATTTTAAAAAGGGACTATAAATGTTTCATCATAAACTTCTTTTCATGAGAGCTTTTAATTTTCATAATACATTTAAATAAAATCATTCTCTCATGCTCAATAACATAATATAGCTATTCATAACATATGGGTTAGTCCACATTTGATAAGTCTGTACAGAGAAGGCCTCATCACATTTGGGTAACCTCGTGTGCATGATATTGTCCTCTTTGAGAGGCCTGATGGCACATCTCCTCAAGGTTTTATTCCTCCCCGCCGTCCGTACACATTGGGGAGAAGGCCTTGTTCAGATTAGAGTTACGGGCAACCCCATTTCCTCTACTTTAAATGGCCTAAAGTTACGGGCAACCCCATTTCCTCTACTTTAAATGGCCAAACAGATAACATTTTCCATGGAAAGCCAATAATTAACCCCTACTGGCTGAGTTCAGAACATAACAATGGAATAACCCGAACGCTATATTTTTCTGATAACTATGCCTTTACATAATTGTTTCATAATAATAGCATATCCACTTCATTCTGAAATCTTATGTTCGTGATATAAATAATAGCATCAATATGCTAAAATTATTATGTATATAACGTTGAACAATTCACGAACACATATTTTACTTAAATCATGCATATATGTGTTACCTCTAATTAAAAGCTTTAGTGCATAATATTTTTAGAAATAACCTTTATACTTATTAAAAGCACATGTCACAAGTCCCTTACCTGAAAACAGAAGGCGCGAGAGATTGTACACGAGGAGCTCAAGTGTCCGTGTTCTCGTTCTCGTCACCTAAATGAAAAACCAAAACTTATTACAGACAAACTCTTCCTAATATATAAACTTATACCTCAATCACAACCTAACTCTCAAACTCAAGAAAAACTTAATTCCCATCACATAAAGTTCCCCAAAGCATATGATACAATCATCAAACACATTTTGCAGCCAAACCATAGAGAAACCAATCCATAAAATTTATATATGCTTCAATCATGCCAAAGGATGAGTGTATTAAATTATAGCTTAAAACATACACCCTAACTTGAGAATTAAATCCACAAAGTTAGGTATAGTATATAATGTTCACTGCTCATTACAGCCACGTATGCTCCATTTGTAAAATACAAACGGGCTGTCCACACACCTCCAATTGTCATGAAATTTTACAGGACTACTCCCCTGTATGTCCAGTATAAACCATAAAAATTTCGGAGTCAAAGCATTAACCCATGATTTATTAAAAATCACGCAAGACAGCATACTCAGATCTGTCCTGACAGAAAATCATGCAACTTAGAATCTAAACCATATTTTTTCTACTCATCCAAATTCTGTGAGACCAATTCCATAACAACCATATATGTCTTAGAATTCATAAAAACTACTCTTAGCCTCTTAATTCACAGCATATAATTTAATACATAATTTTCTTGTTGTAAACATCAAATCTGTCACAGAGACAGCTTCAGTACACATACTTATAAAATCATCAACAAATAGCCATAAGCCTTAATTTCACTTGGGTATTTTTATACCTATAGTATACATATTAAAATACCCTAATAAGCATTCAATTGATCAAAATATCATCAAACTTTCAATCATTAAAACAGAATCACCAATTCAACTTCCAAAATCAGAGTAGAGAACAAAGAGGGAAAGTAAGCAAATAACTATACTATCCAAATACACAAAAATCAGATGAGGATTAAATTACTTACCCCCACACTTTGAAGATGAAACCTGAAGGCTAATTGTTTAATTTCTTCTTCAAAGAAACTATAATTTTTGGTGAGAAAGGAAGGGAGAGAAGCTGCCGTGTAAGAAGGAAGAAGAAAGAAGAACAAAGAAAGGGGAAATAGAGGAAGAAGAAAAGCAGCTGCTGGACTTCAGAAGCAGCCAAGAAAATCAGAAAAGTAAGAAGACTTTGGGGCTTAGGTACGTTTATGGCTAGAGAGAAACAAATATCACAAACACCTTTTCCAAATTTTCTTGCATTTACACTTATATATATATATATATATATATATATATATATATATATATATATATATAATCTTTGCATTCACACTTATCTACAAAGGATAATATCACTTTACACACACATATATATATCATTACCTTTATGAAGTTATATCCAACACATTAAAATGGCATACATGTTCTATAAGATCACAAAAATCAAAGTTTCATGCACTTAAAAGTAATTAAGATAATGACATGCATATAAACCCATAAAATTAATTAGGCAATTAGGTTGGGGTGTTACATGTACAGTCAGGATGTCTCCTTCATGTCAGTTCATCTCAATTTTCCCGCGCACAATCTTCTATTTATTCTACTTTTTTCCCTCCCTTTCTTTTCTTTCCATTTTCATTTCATTTTTTCTCTTCATGGCGTTTCATTTGCTTGAAGCTCTTCTTCTTCTTCTAAGCCTTTCCTCATCAACTCCTTTTTGTTTCTGGTACGTCTCTTTGAACTCCCCTTTTTGTTTTTGTGTTCTTGTGGTAGATCATTCCTTAGTTTGGTTGGATTGCTCTTCTATTTCTTTCTTTTTTGCTTGTCTGTGTGGTCTGCTTAAGTCTGTAGGTAGGAAATGTCCTAGGGTTGGATCCTTCGTAAGGCAAGATTGTTCTTATAGGTTCGTCTTGCTTTTTCTTTTTTCCCTTGATTCATCGTTTAGTAGGAGTCGCTCAGACCTTGATAATGTCTGGTGAGGAGGTTAGGTCTAGTGAGCTTGAAACAGGCTTGTCTTCGTCTAAGGACCGTGGGGCCCTTGAAGTCACTTCTCCTTCTACCCCTCATAAAGCCTAGGGTATACATTGTTCTCTTAGGGAAAAGGAAGAAAATAGGATTAAAGATAGGTTCCAATTCTCTTCTTCTACAAAAATTAGGATCCCTAATGGTGATGATAGGGCTTGTCACTCCTACGCTGACGAAGTGTTCTTTTATGAGGCTAACTTTGTCAATGGACTTCGTTTCCCCATCCATCCCTTCATTATAGAGCTTTTCACCTTCTTACAACTTTCTCCGGCCTAGTTAGTGCCAAACTCATGGAGAATAGTGGTATGCTGTATGGTGATATGGATGTCTGCTAATGATGGAGACATCTTTAGGATAGATGAGTTTCTGCACTTCTATCGTCTTCGAAAGTCTAAGGATCCGGGCTATTGGGAGTTTTAACTAGGGGTAGGAGTTTAAGGTTGGTTCTTGACTCCCCCTCGTCTCTCCAAAATTGGAAAACCAACTTTTTCTTCGTCTCTGGTGACGGTTGGGAGTTCACTCCGGGTGAGGATCCAGATGAC
This sequence comes from Quercus tomentella, assembly GCA_028535165.1. Classification (NCBI taxonomy): domain Eukaryota; kingdom Viridiplantae; phylum Streptophyta; class Magnoliopsida; order Fagales; family Fagaceae; genus Quercus; species Quercus tomentella. The sequence goes on from JAPQVY010000001.1 coordinate 14,577,283, forward strand.
GCTCCTAAATTGCTCCATAGTTGGGGTACTCTTGTGTCTAGTGCGTCTTTCTGTTTAACTTCTTTGATATGTATATAATTTTTCTAAACGAATGTGATATTGATAAATGTGCACGTGTTGTTGTTTTTGCAACTTCCATTTGCCCTCATCTAAAGAAGAGGTACCATACTCATGTTGAGAGGGTTAGAGATTATCTTGAGTCTGTTAAGGACTTTGATGAGCTTATTTCTCCCCAATCTCTATTTCTTCATTTTCTTGGTCCAGAACCTTCCAGCAAAATTCAAAAGAACATTAAGACCGTCAAAAAGAGTAAGTACACTGACTCTCTTCTCTCTTCTCTCTTTTTTTTTTTTTTTTTTTTTTGGTGGGAATCATCGTCTCTTTCTTTTCTTTTACAGGAATGACGACCAGGTTTAGCAAGGCAAAACTGGCCGAGGTTCAGGAGAAGAAGGCTAAGGCTAGCCTGACTGGTGGCCTTTTGACGAGGAAACGCCAGAGGGATGTGGAGCCACCTAAGGACAATCCCATGGTGACTTCACCCGTTGCCAAGTCCGTGTCCCAACGCCCAGCCTCACCTACTTCTTCTCTGGAGTTAATTGCTTCTACTAACGATGGTTCCAAAGCCAAAGGAAAGGACAAGACTCCCACAGGTTCTTTCTGGGACAATGTGGGAGTTGCAGTTTTGAAGGCTCATGAGGCAATATCAGTTAACGACCTTTCGCCCTTGGGGGTGAAGCCGTCTCAAGAGTTGATATCTTCTCATGTGCATAAGGTTATGCAAGAATGAATTGTGAAAAAAAAAAATTCTTCTTCTTTTTTGTGTTCTCTTCTTCAACGTTTTTTTTTTTTTTTCCTTTTTTGCAGGTGTTGGGCGAATCCTTGTACATCTCTGGGAAGTACTTGGATTATGAAGAGAAGTACGTGGTGACGAAGTCCAAGGTAGAGTCCTTCTCTGTTGAGAATGAATCACTCAAGGGTCAGATCTCTGATCTTGCTGACGAGGCCAAGAAAGACAAGGATCGTCTGAAGACTTTAGAGAAGAGCATTGACACTAAGAAGGTCTTTTCTAAGCTGAAGGATAAGCAGATAGACAAGGCTCTTCAAAAGGCTGAGAAGGTTGGCTCGGAGGTAGTGGAGAAGTTTAAAATTTTTGATGAATACTTGGACAAGCTGTGTGACTATTACGTGGAAGGTTTTGAGCTTTTTCGAAAGTATTTGGCCAAGCATCATCCTAGCTTGGACTTTTCAAAAGTTGACATAGAGGCCGTTGAGAAGGAGATATTAGCTGACCTTCAATCCGCAGAGGGAGTTGGAGAAGGTGGTGAAGTTGTTGCGGTTGACGAAGCTGTTCAGGTTGACCCATTATTTTCTGCTTTGTCGAAGGTGGTGAAGTTGCTGCTGTTGACGAAGCTGTTCAGGTTGACCCGTCATTTTCTGCTTTGCCTTAGAACTTTTTTTCTTTTATTTTTGTAAGACAAAAACTATGTTTCTTTGGGCTTGTTGTTTTGAGCGTGTTTATTCTTCTACAAAAACTCTATTCCTTTGGGCTCGTTGTTTTGAGCGTGTTTATTCTTCTTTTTGAACAATCTCTTGGGCTCGTATGTTTTGAGCAAACAATTTGTTGAGGACCAAAATTTCACAAGAAAGCTCATTTCATGAAAAGTAAAGAAAGGCCATGGGTCTTAACAAAAGAAGGCCTAATTCATGAAGCTAAGAATCAACATCAAGGTCTTATGTATGTTCAGATTTCCAGCAAAAAGGCCATTAAAAATCTAGCAAAATCCAGTAAAAGAACTGGGTCAGGATACCCAGAGGTTGCTAGAGGCTCGGGATCCTCGGGACGTGCAGCACAGCTAAAGTGGGATTGAGACAGCTCAAAAGGAGTACCACGAAATACAAGAAACGAAGAACAGATATGTCATTCTCAAGCACCCAGTGGTGCAGTAAAGAACCAGAAAACTTGGAGAGTGACAATTCATGAACAAAAGGCTAGTACCTCGGGAAACCTAGAATGAAGAACTATAAGGAGAAGTGGCTAGGAAAACCTTCAACCCAGCAGGAATGGATTCCGCTCACTTGGGAAAAATGACAGCAAGAAGGACAGCCAAAAAGCTGAGTCTAAAAGGTAAAAAGCCTTGAAAGAAGAGAGGGTGAAGGTTAGCTCTTTAAGGACACTTCGGAATGGAAAGTCAGCAAGTGGCTTTTAGGAAAATAGGACTAAAAGAGGAAAACTATGAGAAACAGAGAAAGAATCAGCTGTCAGAATGACTGGCATAACAGGGGCTTTGGTACCCAAAGAGCCAAAGGGGGGGAATCAGTGGTACCTTGAACCCTAAAATGACACTATAAAAGGGGAAGACATCCAACATTGAAAGAGGATTCAGCAATAGAAAATCACAACAAAATCATTGAGAAAACTCTGTCAAAAACTCAAAGAAAGTAGGGAAATATCGCTCGGTATCCCAAAAACAGCCACTATAGAACATACTTGGATTCAAAGGGATTCAAACTTTGCAAGTCTTAGAGGCTTAGATAGCCATCTAAGTCTGTAATTTTTGAGCTTATTTGGACCTTGTAACACGTCTTAGTGAGCACATTGTAATCCACAATTAAGAAAAATAATGAAATATTTCATACTGATTGGAGGATCATTAACAGTTATTTAGTGTGTTTCTTCATTACATTGTTTTCCTTTGCTGCTTTCTTGCTGTTTAATACATATATTCTTGCTTGCTAGTTTTCCTTTTACTCAGCCAAAAGCTAAGTCTTTTTTACCGGGGTCCTCACTTCAACTTGGGCCTTGGACACACTTAGCCTCCAAAGAAACACATGCCGAAACATGCACACATCAGATATCACTCTCTCCCACAAAAATCCTTCTCACCTGACTATCTTGGAAGGCGATGCCCAAGCAAAGCCATTTGGACTTGAGTTCCAAATCCCACAAGTCTTGTGCAAAAGCACTAAGTCTATGAGAATTGGGGCCAGGATCCTCGTGGCTGAATCATTCTCATGAAATTTATTTACATATATGTATATGTATTAAAATGTATATCTTAATCTAAGAAACTAACAATTATTTGAAGATATGTGTATTGTATAGTGTGTTCTTATGTAAGACCTATAGAGGTAAGGGAAAGGACAAAACTCCATTGCATAATAAGCATGGAGAAAGATCGTGTAGTTCAGAGAATCAGCATTTTGGGTTCTTACAGGCCTAGTACCCCTGGGAACCATGACAGTACGCTTGGGGTACCAAGTGAAGGAAATTTTTTAAATGTTTACACAATAAAAGATAAGCCTCAAATACTCTATTTCAATCTCTTTTTCATTGTGAATATTATGAATAATTATTTTACTTGTTTCGTAAGAGTAAATGGTCATTTTATGACACTAAAACACTTATAATAATATTTTATTGCTTAGGAGGAATCGCATTTTGCCTTGAGGAGCTTTATGACTTACGCACAACTTGGTTCGTAATCAGCCCCTATTTAGCTGCGGTGAACCAAGCCTAGTCCACCAAACAACAAGTAAAGGGTTCAGGATCTTTGTTTCTACTTGGGCCTGGGTACTGTCCAAAAAGGACCCTCACACAATTTACTCAGGTAATGAGTATGTTTATATTTTTATCGTCAGCTCTTAACTTTTAGCTCTTCTTACTTTCCTTCATCATTGCTCATTTTTTTTTTTTTTCAGCAGTTACATATTCATGACCATGTCGTTAGTAAGAGTGATATCTTGCTCTAATGGCGATGTTGTTATGTATTAATAACATTTACAAGTCATGTAAGAATGACAATGCCGTTATGTGTTTATAACATTTTTAAACCTTGTAGCAATGACGATGTGGTCATGTATTAGGAACTCTCTTTAAGTCATGTATGAATGACGGTGTGGTCATGTATTAATAGCTTTTTCTAAGTCATGTATGAATGACGATGTGGTTATGTATTAATAACTTCTTTTTAAGTCATGTATAAATGACGATGTTGTTTTGTATTAATAACTTCCTTTTAAGTCATGTATAAATGACGATATTGTTATGTATTAATAACTTCTTTTTAAGTCATTTATAAATGACGATGTTGTTATGTATTAATAAATTTTCTTAAGTCATGTATGTTAGGTTCTAAAGTTTAGGATTTTATGTATTTAGAACTCTAATGTGTATTGTTGGCAAACCATGATCAAAACAATGTGTTTAGAAGTGTTTAAAGCTAGCTCAAAGTTGTGTGTCAATGTAAAGTTGGAATCGAGTTAAAGCAGGAAGCATTGTGCCTTTCGGCTTGGCTCGATCGATCGAACGACAGGCTCGACCGATCGAAGCTCGGGCAGAATGCTTTTCTGCAGATTCGTCTAACTCAGCCCTATTTGTTTTAAAACGTTTTTAGGGTTTCTTATTTGTCCTAAGTATAAAAGGCAAACCCTAGCCACGTTTTAGTGTTGCTCATATTTGCGGTTTGTGTAAATCTCTTGTGAGATCTAGAGGAGCTTTCCTTTACACAAACTTAGGGTTTTCAAGGAGAAGATTTATCTACGCCTTGATGATCAATTCAGTTGTTGTCATTGAAGCTTAAAGAAAACACAAGCGGGTGTGCTTGTATCTGGTGGTGAATCCAAGAAAGAAGGAGTCCGTGGATTCGGAGCTTGCACGTGGTCGTGTCAGTAAGTTCTACTGGTTTGTAGCAATAAGAAGTGGAGTGTGGGGGCTTGTAAGTCTTATTGTATGAACTTCGATTCTTTCAAGATAGTGGATTCAAGTTTACCTTGAGGATAGCTAGGTCGAATCCTCCCCAGGTTTTTACCGGTTTGGTTTCCTGGGTGATCATATCTTGTGTTATTTATTTTCCGCTGCTTTGCATGATTTGATCTTTTATATTGTGATAACCTAGACTTATTTAATTGGACTAAGTAACAACTTGGCTAATTACCTAGGTTTAATCAATTGTTTAAGGGGTCTAAAAACCAACAATGTATAAATGATGATGTTGTTATATGTTAATAACTTTTTCTAATTCATGCATGAATGATGACGTTATTATGTATTAATAACTTTTTCTAAGTCATGTATCGATGACACATGCTTTGACGAGATCATGTGCGTCCTTCTATAATGTTGGCCAGTAATAACCTGCTCTGAGTACTTTTCCCACCAGAGATCTTACTTCCACATGGTTGCCGCAGACTCCTTCGTGTATCTCTCGCAGTACATAGTTGGCTTCTTCCTTGTTAGCACATCGGAGATAAGGGAGAGAGTGTCCTCGTTTGTATAAGACATCATCGATAATGACGAAGCGAGTAGCTTTGACCTGTATCTTTCGTGCCTCATTCCTGTCTTCTGGGAGCCGTCCTTCTTTCAAGTAACGGATGATGAGAGTCATCCATTCGTCTTGCTCCTGTATCTTCATCACCCGCTCTCTTTCCGTGCTCGGTTATCCCCTTGTTTCCATACATAGTTCAGGAGATATGCCATGGTCGTCTGACGAGGCTAGTCGTGCCAAGAAATCTGCTTCAACATTCTTTGTTTAAGGGATTTGCTGGAAATCGACGTTGTCAAAATACTGTAGGAGTTCTTTGACGATCTTTAAATACTTCTACATTCTTTCTTCCTTTGCTTCATAATCTCCTTTTACCTGGCTAACTACAAGCTGAGAGTCAGCTTGGATGACGAGGGTTTTGGCTTCTAATACTCTTGCAACTGTTAGAAGTACTTCATACTCGGCTTCGTTGTTCGTTGCTAGGAACTGCAATCTAACCGCGTACTTCAGGATTTCTCCCTCTGGTGATATGAGGACTACACCTGCTCCTCCAGCTTTCTTGGTAGCAGACCCATTTGTCTAGACCGTCCATGTCTTCTTTTGGGGCTCTTCTTCTTCTTGAGGGCAAGTAAACTCTGCAATGAAATCGGTGAGGATCTGGGCTTTGATTGCAACGCGAGGCCGATATTCTATGTCGAACTGGCCAAGCTCTATAGCCCATTAGACGAGGCGCCCTACTGCATCTATCTTATTCATTGTCTTCCTTATCGGTTGGTCTGTCATGACGATGATAGGATGTGCCTGAAAGTAGTGGCGGAGTTTTCTAGAGGCTACCACTAGGCAAAGGCGATCTTCTCTAGCCTTGGGTAGTTTGCTTCAGCTCCTAGGAATGCTTGGCTAGTATAGTACACCGGTCTCTACACATCCTCCTCTTTCTTGATCAGTGCCGAGCTTACTACCGTATTAGATACTGCCAAATAGAGATGCAGCTTCTCTCCTATCACTGAAGGGCTTAACAATGGTGGCTATGTTACGTAGTCTTTTAGCTTCGTCAGGGCTTCTTCACATTTGGCAGTCCACTGAAAGGCCTTCTTTAAGACTTTGAAGAAGGGCAGGCACTTGTCTATCACTCGGGAGATGAATCTATTCAGGGTTGCAACTTTTCTTGTCAGGATCTGTATTTCCTTCACCGTCTTTGGGGATTTTATCTCCATTATCGCCTTTATCTTGTCAAGATTAGCTTCGATGCCCTGTTGAGATACCATGAATCCCAAGAATTTCCTTGATGAAACAACGAAAACATATTTCGTTGGGTTCAGCTTCATTTTGTACTTACATAGTGTGTTGAAGGTCTCCCTCAGGTTGTCCAGGTTATTTTTTGACTCATCAATGACCATACTAATTATGATGCTAAGATTAAATCATGGAAACAATCTATTATTTCTAAATACAATACCACTGTGCACAGTTAGTGTGATAGTCACTTCATAAGTACAAGCTCTTGTGAGGTGGGGGGTAAGGGTCGGGGTTCAAGTCTCTAGGAGGGAGTTTCACAAACATATACACTTAGATTAGGCTAGAGTGAGATTTCTATTTTAGTGTAAACATTTTCTAATTTAGTGTAAACATTTTCTAATTTTTGATTGACTAAATGGCCCATGCCTTAATCCTCATTTAACGAATAACAATTTAAAAATGCATTCAAATTCAACCACTCCACTCACAAATTCGATAAAAAAAAGTATAAATTAATTGTAACTTTATATAACAATTCAACTTAACTTTAACAACTATTGATCTTTGTAATTCTATTAAGAAAATTTTTGTTGTGTTAATATTTGCTTTTGTTTTCACTCAATCACTCCCCTGTCCCATGCCCTTTGTCTAATTTTTATTTATTTTATTTAAAATCATCCCTTGTCTAGTTGTTTAATTGTCTTTAATGTTAACATTTATTAACTACTGATTGACTGACTGGCCCATAACCCAATCCCCACTTACAAATAACAAATTGAAAATACATTCAAATTTAGCCAATCCACTTACAGATTCGATCCCCTATAGTTATTAGACACAAGTTTTTTCTTGGGTTCTTACAGCAAGAGAATATTCAGCCTTTCACTCTTGAAATCCTTGAGAACTCTCCAATCAAGAATTGTATTAGGTCATACCCCTGCTAAAGCTTTTTCTCTTTTAAATCCTTGAGAACTCTCCGATCTAGAATTGTTTGTGAACGTACCCCTACTAAAGCATGCGGTGGAGTAATTTGCCTAGGGCTGTAAATGAGCTAAGCTTTGTCGAGTATTAGATGTTTAAGCTTGGCTCGACAACAAATGTAAAATGTTCAAACTTAGTCTGGACTTGAACCAAGTCTACAAACTATGTTTGAGTTTGGGATCATTAGAAAGTTCTAAAGTTTGAGCTTAGCTTGGCGTGACTTAATTCATTAGTCAAGCCAAGCTCAATCTCAAACTCAAGCTCAATTTTAAGCTTTTGAGCCTGAGATCCAATACAACTATACATTATCAAACCTATATTAAGTATATTATCAAGCCTATTTGGTTTGGACATGTGGTCCTAACTCTCAATTAATTAAAAGCTTTGTAAGATATGAGTGTATATTTTAAGCTCCTATCAAGCTTTTTACCAATCCCATAAACCAGCTTAAACTCGACTTGTTTCTTATTGAACCCTATTGTTCCTGAGTCTGTTAATTAACATTTATTTTTGTTTAGACTCGGCTCATTTATTAAACAAGCCTAAAATTAAGGCTTGAACTTGACTTTGTTTATAAACAAATAAAAATGAACGAATTTTTTATCGAGCCAAGACCGAGTTATTTATAAACAACTTGCTTCATTTACGGCCCTAAACCCCAAAGATGAAATCTTATTACTCCACTAGGAGGTGACAGCTTTAGGAACACATGATCAGCCACTTCGAATTCCATTTTTCGTCTCCTATGATCTACATTACTCTTTTGTCTACTTTGGATATTGTCTGTAGTCGCTTCCTTAATTCTAATCAGTTGAATTTTGTCCACTTTCTGTTTCTGTTGTACAAGCTCAAGGCCCAACATTCTCCATTTTGCAATATCATTCCAACGAGTAGGTGACCTGAACTACTTCCTGTCGTACAAAGCTTCATGTGGAGCTATCTGGATACTGGCTTGGTAGGTATTATACTCAAACTCCACCGAAGGTAGGTGTTCTTCTCATAAGCCTTTAAAGTCAATAACACAAAACTCTTAACATGTCTTCTAGTACGTTGATGGTTCTTTTTTACTGTCCATTCGTTTGGGAGTGAAAAGCGGTGCTAAATTCAATTTGTTCCCCATTGCCTTATGCAAGTTCCCCCAATAACTGAGACATAAATCTCTAATCCCTATCAGATACAATGGACACGAGAGTCCCTTGAAATCTAACTATTTCATTAACACAGTCTTGCTAACCCTTTAAGTAAGAAATCCACCTTAATGGCTAGAAAGTGTGCTGACTCCGTTAGTTCATTCACAATCACCCAAATTCATCTTTACCTCTAGGAGTCCTTGGCAAACTTGTCACAATGTGCATATAGTCATGCGTTCTTACTTCCATTCTTGAATGGGAAGAGGGTGTCACAAGCCCGTGGGCCTTTGATGTTTAAATTTCACCTGTTGACATGCCATGCACTATGCAACATATTGAGCAATCTCCCTCTTCATATTGTTCGACCAGGGATGTCTCTCAAATTTCAGTATATCTTGGTGCGCCCCGTGGGTGCACGGGGCATCCATTAAGAACTTCCTTAGTGTATGTTTAGTTATTAAAAACTTTCTTAGCATCTGTGTTTATTAGGGTGAAAAGTTGGCGGATGGAAAAAATGAAAGAAGAAAAGTGGAGAAAAAACGCAAATTTCAGTTGTTTAGTAACATTGTAAGTTGTAACAAGAGAAAAGAGCATGAAAAATTGGTGGTCCTAGTGTGTTTTTCTCTCTGTCCACCAAAACTTATAGTCCGTTTGGAACAGTTTATTTAGTTAAAATTAAAAACTTTTTTTGAAAGTACTGTAGATAAAGTTAAAAATTACTTGAAACAGTACAATGAGCCCGTGAATAGTACCAAAAGTGCAATAAAACTTATAAATAGTAGCAAATTTAAGCTAAGTAATAGTAAAAATAAACTAAATAGTAAAAAAAAAAAAAAAAAAACAGTATTTTTCAGCAAAGGCCAAAGGCACACTTTTAATCTCCCCGTTATGAAAAAAAAAAAAAAAAAAGTTGAAAACTGGTGCTTCTCTCTCTGCTCCAAAAAGTCAAGTTTGCTCTCCTCGATCCTCACTGTCCCATATTAACCATCTTTCTTTAATAAACATATTTTTTCTTTTTTCGTCTTCCACAGTCAGTACCAGGCAGGTAGGAGCCTTTCTTTTTCTTTTTCTTTTTCTTTTAAAAAAATATATATATTTTAACGGTCAGTACTAGAAGAACCTGCAAAAAATAGCCACCAACGGCTAATTTTATGTGTTTTTTTTTTTTTTTTAATTTAAAACTAATAATAATAAAAGGCTGAGATGGTTTTTTATTATTATAATAATTTGTATAATTAAAAAAAATGTTAGTGAGTAATATATATATCTGTTATCTATAAAAAAAATTTATAATGTTTTATGTAACACAGTAAAAGACTAAATTTATACATATATTATTATTATTTTTTTCTTTCCAATCAAATAAATAAGTTTTTTATCCCTTTACTTTTTCATTATCTCAATCAAACAATACGAGAGAAAATTAAAATCTATTATATCCCTCAACTTTTCCATTCCACTACCCAAACAAAGCCTTAAAGTCACTCTTTTTAAGATTTGGATCATTTGGCACACAAATCCATTATCAAACCTCAAGAATTCATCACTTGGATTGTGAACTTGATGCAATTTATTTTTAAAGCTGGTCATTTACTAGTGCTTATGTTGTATGATAAGTAGATCCTTTCACTTATAACGGAAAGTTAGTTAGTTGATAGATTGTTAGTGATAAGTGCAATAGCCTAATAGTTAGTTAGAGATATTTGTTAGGCTTTAACCAATCACATGGTAGCCACATAGTAGGTTCTTGAAACTAACTTTCTAGCCAATTGGCAGCTTGCCTATGTATCTATAAATAAGCAAATCTGCCCTCATTGTAACTAGTTGAATTTGAATCCAAGAAATCTACCTATGAGGTATTATTCCAAGAGTGTGGCTCTTGAAAAGTTAGTTCATTCTTTCTTTTCTCTAAGCAACTTAAGCTTTTTAAAACATCTTTCCTTTTCACCATTTTTTCCTCCATCAGAGCCCGTCTCTACCATACTCCTAATCTTCTGCAACTACGAATCATTACCTTGTGCAACATTTATTATCTTTTCAACCAAAGTAGGCTGAACTCTAAAGCTTTGCCAACCGTGTTCTTGGCTCATGAAAAAACCTATCTCTATCCTTAACTTCCTTAGGTCTTCTAGGATGTGTGTTTGAAGAGTCAACAATGCTACCAAATTTCATGCAGAATTCCTACTCAAGGCATCAAGTCATCAACTACTACGTTGGCTTCCCAAGATGGTAATTAATAGTTAGCTCATAGTTTTTTAAAAACTCCCAAGTCTCCAACCACGTCCTCTTTCTTATGAAAGACGTACTTGAGGCTTGTGGTTAGTCTCGCATTGCTCTCCATATAACCATAGGTAATGCCTTAAAATAAAAATAATTGTTGCTAACTCCCAAGTTAGGTATAGGGTAATTTTGTTTATATAAATAAGTTATATAGCTCATTAAATCGATCAAGTGACAAAAAGTACACTTGACTGATCATTTGAATAAGCGTATAGTGGATTGAAAGAATTTTCCTCCAAATCAGTTTTGGAGATAAAACTCTATTTGTAAATTTAAGCTAATTAAGGAGCCTTGCAAGCCAAGTTGGACCAAATTTTACATAATTCAAACTGGATATCAAAACTAGTTTTCTTCTTTCATTTTTGAAGGGAAAACGAATTACTAGTGTATATGGTCCTACTAACTGCGAAGGCATTTCGGATGATATACCTGCACCTAAATTTAAGTAAAAATATTTGGTCCCTAGCACCTTCTTCAAGTCTATCATCTGACATTAAGCATGCATCAAGTTTCAGCAATCTGCTTGCTTGGGCAAGTGATAATACCTTCTACAAAAGGGACAACTACTACGTGCAAGTACTAAATCATGGTCATGGCAATCCAAATTAGTGGCTTAAATGGCTTCATTTAATGGTTAGGAATGTATTACAAATTTAAATAGTATATCTCGTGCCAAATGACATGGTACCATGTAATTTATTAGAGACGAAATAAAATCCTAATTAAATGTAAAATCGAGAGTGAAATGGAGAGGATCTATTCTGCTCATAAAACCCAAAGAAATCTAAGTACGCTTGATGAGCCCAAAAGTTTCAACACAGTCCCAACATTTGCTGTGGGCCCCCTGGAAACTCAAAACTCTTGCAAGTGTTCTGAGAAATTGGGAAAGTACAATGGTGCAGCCTTGCAGGGAAGTATGATGGGTTGTGATATGAATTAGAATTTAATGAGATGTGAGTTGTTTAGAACAAATTGATAGTGGTTGCCCCTCAAAAAAAAATTGATAGTGGTTAGGCACCACTACAAAGAACACAAACTTCTCATGAAAAGCGCTCAAATACCTATTTCATTCACATACAAAAATTGATTTACAAAGTTCTTGCATTCTTAAATTGATTTACAAAGTTCTTACATTCTGGTACATTTACTAGTTGTTTGGTTTGGCAGCGTTCTAAATAATTGACAAATGTCTAAATCCTACTAAGCAATGCTTAAACAATCATTGATCTAACTAACTAACTAATTAGTTACAAGAGGCTTAGGGTGGCTGCTGATTTAGCAACTGTTGCTACTGGTTTGTGTCAAGGCTAGCTGCAAATGTAAACAACCTCTTAAAATGCCCTGCATCATACAAAGACCCGAGAGAGAACCAATCTCCAATGTTTTTTTTTTTTTTTAATTGGTTCATTTAGCCGAATTGCATTGCAGAAAATCCAACAAACTGCAAATAAAAGACATACCAACATTTATCACAGAAGTAATTACTTATTATAAAATCTTTAATTAGTGTTTATACATATCCAAATAAAATATCAACTCAGACATTAGACGAAAGTACTTTTCCTAAACATGAATCCACTCTAACAAATAAGAAACGTCATAGATGAATGACCATGGCTGCATAGCTGAAGGTCCTCCTCAGAAGCAAGCATCCAAAAGGCAGCAACAACAGAGTGCTGCTAAACTGCAAAAAGCACCGAACCATGTTAATTTTTCCCGAATCACCATATTTCTTAGCTTCATATTTTTAAATACAAATATCACCTAATTAAATAGTTCTTACTAACTGATCCATGTTATCAGAAACAAATACTTGTTTGCATTTTTTAGTACAATTTATGCAGCCTAGTGTTTACGAAAACTCAAATACAAAAGATGCCATCTTCACTAGTGCAAAATTGCTACCATAAATGATGGTTGAAAAATAATTATTCTCTGCTTCCAAATATTCCACGCTGGAAGGCACAAAGAATAGAATCTCCCTCAACTAAGGCAAAGTTAAATGGTACGTCACCATTCATATGGAAATTTCAAAACAAAAAACCAAAATCAATATGGCAATAGCAATGGTAGATGTGGAACTATAATGCACTGAAAAAAATAGTAGAGCTAACCACTGACTCAGGTATTTATTTCAAAATTGTGTCCTTTAAATTGAGGAGGCACACATTAGGAAATCATCAGACCCTAGAGCCGCATTTAGGCCAATGCACATTTCAAAGACCGATGGAGAGGATTGTTTTACACTATATATAGCTTACTCTGCTAAATTGCAATTGAAGTTAATACTAGCCTAAGTTACTTGATGCCTTTTGTCTGTGAAAGCAAGAATCTGTTGTACATGTTACAGCAGAGCACCATTGAACACTAGGAAAGGGAAGAAGTGTACAGATTTTTTTTGTTTAAACGTCCCCCGGCTGACAAAGAACCTCTATGCTTGTTAGATCTGCCTGAAGTTTAATTTTCTCATACTGTTAACACTTGACATTTCTTGCGGTTTTTAAGGGTAAGGGTTCCAGTGCTCTAGAGCCGACACGAACACTTGTTCATATGGTGTTGGCTCCAGTGCACTGGAGCTAACCCGTGTCCAGTTTTTAATAGTATCTCCTATAGTTACCCCCAAAAAACTAATATGCTGAAAAATTAAAAGATCAAAGGAGACCAGAAATCTTCAAACTTCACATTCTAAAAATGTAGACGAATATTTTTATTATAAAATAAATTAGCAACATAACATAAGCCGTGTGAAACAGTGCGACCCTCTTCAGAACCAAACCCAAACAATTAAAATTAACTAGTAAAAAAAAATTAAATTGTTTGGAACAAAAGGTAAAAATTCCCAATTGCTTGAAAAAAGACGAAAAGCAAAACACATGCCACAATGTACCAGCAAAACTAATTATCCAATAATGCTTAGAACCACGTGTGTGTGTGTGTGTGTTTGAGAGAGAGAGAGAGAGAGACATACCATCCTTCAAGACAACCAGACTGATCTTGCCTAGGAGGCTGTGAGTACTGATTATACCCTTGTTGTGGCGGGTACCCAGGTGGAGGATAGCCTTGCACAGGGTATCCTGTTGGAGGATAAGCATCCTTTGGATAACCTACATGAATTCAACAACAAAAACCCATCAATGCTTTTAGACTATATAATATATATATATATATATATATATATATAGTTAACCACAAAAACTAGTACTTGTTTTAAGTTCAAAAGAACCCCATATGAGATTCTGAGAACACGTTTTACCTTGAGGAGGAGGAACACCAACTGGAGGCTGTTGCTGGGGGTAGTAATTACTCATCTTTTCTTCACAACAAAAACAAATCTCTCCTTCTGCTTAACTAAAATATTTGAGAACGACTGGAATAAGTTTTGAGGCTTAAGGTGGTTTTTATAGAACAAAACTATAAAGGCAGCGAAGTATGAGACTGGAATCTGAAACGAAGTTTCCTTTCGATGCTCAAACTGACTCAAGAGAGAACGGCGACAGACACGGTTCTACTCTGCCTTAGCAATAAGGTAAAGAATAAAAGTTGATTCCATCGCACTCGTAAAGCTAATAGGAAAGCAAAAGTAGTAGAGAAGTGTAGAACGTGTAGAAGTTTCAAGTTTTAACTTTTCCTCTTTTTTCTAAAAATATTAAAAATATCTTTTTATTTTTAAGAAGAAGGAGAAGAAAGAAGAAAATATCTTTTTATTTTTAAATTTTAATTTAAAAAGTAGTTTCAACTTTTTATAACCTCCTTTTTGTTAAAAATTATTATTTCTCGGATTCTACATGGATTAATGATAATATAACGCGGAGTAGTTGCAAGGAGTCTGTTAGGATTGAGCTTATTTTTACTGAAATTGAAAATTGAAACTGAAAATACTATAGTAAAATAATTTTTAAATGTGTGAATAGTGCCGTAGGATCCATTTTTAATGAAAAAGTTGCTGAAAAGTGAAATTTGTGAGTTCGTGAACAGTGCACGAGTGCATTGTTCACCGTGGAAAAGTCAACCTTTGTTGCTACTGTTTATGAACAATGCATGAACAGTAGCCGCATTACTCCCTGAAACGCGTGAAAAAAAAAAAAACGCAAACGCCCAATCCAAACGAATACCTTATCTTCTTATCTTATTATTTCAGTTTATTTTCATAGGTAGTTTATCTATAATATAAAATTTTAAAATTTCTTACAATATTTTTTTAACCTTATCACTTAACACTATTTGAAAAAAATTATATACAATATTGTGGGGCCCAAATAATTTATGGGCCAGGCCCATTTACCCGTGGGGAGTCCAAAGGCCCAAGCCGAGGAGGACTATGGCCCAAGTTCGATAATATAAAACACAAGATAGCCTTGGGATACAGCCGAGGACAATTCAGTCCTCGGCAGACCCAAAATCTCACCGGAGAGAGGGGCAAAAACGGTATAGGACTAAGCTTGAAAGAAAATCTAAAATATCCAAGGACAGCTGCCTTTACTGCCATTCAATATTCTGCACCTGACAGAACAGTACCCTTCGGCTTTTACAACCACCCCCAACGACTTTGGGTATGGGCTGATGGGACAAGTATCAGTCTTGGAAAAGTTGACCCTACATGTGGACGAAGGACAGTGAACGCGGGCTAGTATAAAAGGAAAAGGAAGTAATCTAGCAAAGGGGCTGGGAAAAATGGCCAAAACCAGAGCCTCCCAGCCCACCTCCAGGAGAAAGACTCCAGGGGTGAAGAAAACGTAACCATGTATGAACACCACACCACGAAAAACCCACCGCCTGGTGACCAAGGCCTAGCCTTTCAAACCCACGCTCTATAAATGATATTGTGAGGGCCTATTTACGTGCGAACCCAGTATCGTTCTTGGATCGCTCCAAATCGTGTCCTTACAATTGGCGCCGTCTGTGGGAACGGCTTGTGTGTTGGCGTAGGCGGTAGGTCGAGAGAGTTCCTTTGTCATTTCTAGCAACTGGTTATAGAGTTTTAGTGCAAAGTTTCGCTAGGGGCTACGCTTCTTGACTAGGGGCTACGCTTGGTAGCGTTAATCGCATGGATAATTCTAGGGGCTTGGCCGAGGAGCTAACTCCCCTAAAGCCAAGGTCCCACGCAAAAAGAAAACTGAGTTTTGGACAGAACCAAGGTATTGTATGGTCCTCGAACTCAAACCTATGGGGAAACCAACTACTTGGATGAGAAAACTGAGTTTTGGACAGAACCAAGGTATTGTATGGTCCTCGGACTCAAACCTATGGGGAAACCAACTACTTGGATGAGAAAACTGGGTTTTGGACAGAACCAGGGTATTGTATGGTCCTCGGACTCAAACCTATGGGGAAACCAACTACTTGGATGAGAAAACTGGGTTTTGGACAGAATCAGGGTATTGTATGGTCCTCGGACTCAAACCTATGGGGAAACCAACTACTTGGATGAGAAAACTGAGTTTTGGACAGAACCAAGGTATTGTATGGTCCTCGGACTCAAACCTATGGGGAAACCAACTACTTGGATGAGAAAACTGAGTTTTGGACAGAACCAGGGTATTGTATGGACCTCGGACTCAAACCTATGGGGAAACCAACTACTTGGATGAGAAAACTGGGTTTTGGACAGAACCAAGGTATTGTATGGTCCTCGGACTCAAACCTATGGGGAAACCAACTACTTGGATGAGAAAACTGAGTTTTGGACAGAACCAGGGTATTGTATGGTCCTCGGACTCAAACCTATGGGGAAACCAACTACTTGGATGAGAAAACTGGGTTTTGGACAGAACCAGGGTATTGTATGGTCCTCGGACTCAAACCTATGGGGAAACCAACTACTTGGATGAGAAAACTGAGTTTTGGACAGAACCAAGGTATTGTATGGTCCTCGGACTCAAACCTATGGGGAAACCAACTACTTGGATGAGAAAACTGAGTTTTGGACAGAACCAGGGTATTGTATGGTCCTCGGACTCAAACCTATGGGGAAACCAACTATTTGGATGAGAAAACTGAGTTTCGTAAGGTTGGCTACCTAATAAAAATTTTAAAGTTACTTAATCCTCGGCTCAAATACTGTAAAAGGTTAATGCCAATAAGAGTGTTAAGAAGATGGTGAAACGCCCCACTATTCAGCAGCCTAGGGGGGCTGTTCATTTTGCGGGTGATATGTCTTCGGATGGCTACTTCCTGCACCGCATCGAGTATTCAGTTATCATCTCGGCTAGTTTTGAGGTAACTATCGTTTTTCACAGATCGGCATTGTTGTACTAAACAACTCTATTAAAGTTATGGTGATATCTTTTTTCTTAGCAAGTATTTTGACCCTAGGGATCATTGATTCAAATGCTATATTATTGTGCCGAACAGCACTCGCAAATTCATAAATAGCGCCTTTCTCTTTGATAAGGGATTATGACCCCAAGTATTGTACTCTAAGGTCGGCGGTATTGTTTCAGGCCGACTCAGTAAGCTCATCATAATGTCCTTTCTTTTCCCGCCTAATGGGAGTTTCAGCCCTAATTATCACTTGTTCGATTCAGTATTATTAAGCCGGATTGTTTTTATAACTACAGAGCTAGATCTTTTTGTTAACTGGGACTTTGGTCCTAGACGTCGGTCACGGTTTAAAAATTAAAAGAATTCACAAGATTGGATGTCTGTCCATTGCGTTATCATTTCGGAAGTATAGAGATAGAACATGTGATGTAAAGTGATAAGAATTTTTATTAATATAAAGAGGTATTACAACGTACAAAGAGGGGCTTAAACAAGCCTATACAAAAGGTGGATTGCCAAAAAAAAAAAAAAAAAACAATACAGATAAATAAACAATCGGATATCTTTTTAAACTCGTCTCCGAAGTCCTTCCAAACTCTGCCTCAGTAACGCCCATATTGAGAGAAGGACCTTCTTCAGAAGAAGATGGAGGAGATGAATGAAGAAGATGGAGGAGATGAATGAAGAAGATGAAGGAGAAGAAGAGGGAAGGGATGAAAAGAAAGAAAAAGGAGCAAAAGAGGGAGAAGGAAAACCACCAGGATCAATCTGGTGGTGGAAAAAAGAAGAAAGAGAGGCAAAAGAAGGCACCAGTGAACGAAGAGAGGAAGAAGCAGGGGCGCTTAGTCCCTACCTCAGTCCTGACTCCTAACACACTGGTGCCATGTTAGATATGCTCGTGAGAGAGCGGATGGTACTGATAATGGGTGTCCTCGGCTCAGTCACGCCGAAAGTTTGACGTGACGAGTTCCTGCTTCGGATTTTGACTGAAAGGAAAGTGAGACAGATCTTGAGTCTCCGCCATCCTTGCCCTGACTGGGCCATTTCGAGCTTTATTAGAACATGGTGTTTTTGGGAGGGGTATGGTTCCTTCATTGCTTATTACTATGTTGAACATATCACAATTTAAGGTATAACCAGAGGGTAAAAGTAAAACTCTGGGAGGAGTCTGAGGATTTTAGATTTTGGGGGGTTAAAGGGGTTCATGTATGGGAGAAACAACTCTCGCCCTTTCTTTTTATATGAGGGGCGAAGTGGAAGGTACTTAATATGTTCAGATCTCCAAGGAAATCTGCAAACAAGAATATGCCCGTTTCGTTTCCCCACACCACCAATAACCATTAAATCTGAAAGGTCTCGTAAAGGGAAACTATTAAAGACACGCTTTGGATAGCCAAACGGTATGAGCGCGTCATGAATAAATTAAGAGGAACATCTCGTAGACCGGTACATTTCCTGGGCAGATGGAGAACCGCCAACATCAATGAAAGGCTGAATTAAATGAGCCATAATAAAGGCTCGGTATTATCAAAACCCCCCTTTCCAACCAAGAGGTCGGACAGCAGGGTTTTGAGGGGCTATTGTGGGGCCCAAATAATTTATGGGCCAGGCCCATTTACCCGTGGGGAGTCCAAAGGCCCAAGCCGAGGAGGACTATGGCCCAAGTTCGATAATATAAAACACAAGATAGCCTTGGGATACAGCCGAGGACAATTCAGTCCTCGGCAGACCCAAAATCTCACCGGAGAGAGGGGCAAAAACGGTATAGGACTAAGCTTGAAAGAAAATCTAAAATATCCAAGGACAGCTGCCCTTACTGCCATTCAATATTCTGCACCTGACAGAACAGTACCCTTCGGCTTTTACAACCACCCCCAACGACTTTGGGTATGGGCTGATGGGACAAGTATCAGTCTTGGAAAAGTTGACCCTACACGTGGACGAAGGACAGTGAACGCGGGCTAGTATAAAAGGAAAAGGAAGTAATCTAGCAAAGGGGCTGGGAAAAATGGCCAAAACCAGAGCCTCCCAGCCCACCTCCAGGAGAAAGACTCCAGGGGTGAAGAAAACGTAACCATGTATGAACACCACACCACGAAAAACCCACCGCCTGGTGACCAAGGCCTAGCCTTTCAAACCCACGCTCTATAAATGATATTGTGAGGGCCTATTTACGTGCGAACCCAGTATCGTTCTTGGGTCGCTCCAAATCGTGTCCTTACAAAACCCACGCTCTATAAATGATATTGTGAGGGCCTATTTACGTGCGAACCCAGTATCGTTCTTGGGTCGCTCCAAATCGTGTCCTTACAAATATAATAAATGTTGGGCTTAGAAGTTGTAATTGCGCCAAGTGACTACTCTCATTGATTAGTAAATTAATTATATATTTTTTGTTAAAATATATTTTCTCAATTAAGGGATAATATTTAACAACTATGATAAAAATTTATCATTTAAATTTCAACAATTTAAATTCTATTCAATCTAAAATTTTATTATAAAAAAATTTCTAAACTATCCCACACAAAAACTCAAGTTTTTTTTTTTTTTTTTTAAATCATGTTTTGACTAAGGGATAAGATTTAACAATAATTTAAAATAAATTTAAATTCTATTCAAACTAAAAGTCTATTATCAAAATTTTCTAAACTTAAATCCCACACAACTCACGTTTTTTTTTTTTTCCTCAAGTTGCATGATTTAACAATATTTTAAAACAAATTTAAATTCTATTCAAACTAAAAGTCTATTATAAAAAATTTCTAAACTTAAATCCCACACCACCCACATTTTTGTTTTTGTTTTTGTTTTTTTTGTTTTTTGTTTTTTTTGTTTTTTTCCTCAAGTTGCATCTCATTAAATTATTATTTTATTAGGTTATTAAAATTCAAAGCTATTGACTAGGGTATAAGATTTAACAATAATTTAATTTAGATAAAACTTTATCATCTAAGTTTTAGAAATTTAAATTCTACTCCAACTAAAAATCTATTATCAAAATTTTCAGAACTTAATATATATTCAACCATGGCTTTTCGATACAATCCCTCTTAACCAATAAGTCATCCATATAATTAAATCTCACACAATACACTTCACGTTATTGTATTTATTTATTTATTTTCAAAATTCAACTTATGCTTATATTTTAATATAAAAAATTCATCTTACTTATTGTTCTTTACTTATGAATTTGCATGTAAAATATTATGCCAAAGGAAGTTTATAGAAGTTTACTATAAAGAAGCAAAACAATGAACATCCATTTAAGTTCTTGGTTCTCTCATATAGGTTTTTTATTTTTTTATATTCTAAAATTTTTGAACTCTTTTGTGTATGTTTTGATTTTTGCTTTTGGTTATTGTATTTAATTTGTGCGTGTGTTGATTTTTTCAATTAGACTATCACTAGAAAAAAATCGGTATTGATGAACTATTTTGTTTATTATAGTTTGTGCTGGCTAAGGTATAGATTAAAAATAACCCAAATAGGAATTATCAAACTCATTTTATATCTCATATTAAGCAATTAACACAAAACACACCCCAAAAAAAAAAAAAAAAATTAAAATATAAAAGTAGATAAACACTGGTAAAGTCTAAACTCTAAACTATCAAAACTTAAAGTGATTTTTTTATTAAAATTATTTACTTATAATATAATTTATTTAATAATTTAGTTTTAATTATTTAAAAAAATTTGAGTTTATAAATCTTCATCAAGCCGTGCATCACTGTATCACATAGGAATAATACTAGTTCTCAATATTATCTGCTTCTTTTTCCATCTCTGGTTTGTATTTATTTACCATTGGCTATATAAAGTATAAACAATTTCTCTATATAATTGTCACATTCATTGTGATGACATGTGCAGTCAAAACACAATATTGCAAGAAAGTAGAGAATTTGGATGAGCAGAGAACTTTCAAATGATATTAAATATATTTTGTGCCAATCACAAGTTAAAATTAATATGATATAAAATAAGTAAATATTATACCAAGACTCACCAAAACTAAGAATGAAGAATGAAGATATTGTAAAATTATTATAACATTTTGTTGAATCCTTAGACTTTCTCAATTTTATATCTTAAATGAGAGTCAACCTTGACATTTTATAATATCATTTCTTAATTCATTTTTCTCTCAACCAAACAAAAGGAATTGCATACATTTTTTATCATCCTACTTTGCTATCCCTTCTATCAAATACATATAAAAGAAAACAACAATTTTTTTCTCCCTCTTAGTTTTCTATTTTCTATTTTATATAGGGTAAGACTATCTACTATAACTTCTATCAAACTCTGCAAAAGTGGGAGATTTATGCACTTATTACAGAGGCAAGGGAAACAGAAAATGAATTGTTACAGGGTAAGAGAAACAGAATACAACCATTTAGAGTGAAAAGTGAAAACAACCGCATAAATGTTGTCGTCTTTGAAACAGCCAGAACCCACCAGTTTGGCCTTTATTTAAATGTCAAAAAGTGCAGCGGAATGGTTTACACTTTACACCCAGAGTCTGAACTGCCAAACGCATCTTCAACTCTTTTTTTTTTTAAAAAAAACCTGGAGTCCACCTTGATAAGCCCTGTCATCCACTATTATGATGTTCCAATTTTTTTTTTTTTTTTTTGGTAATGAAAGTTAACTTGCGGTGAAACTGAGACATCCTTAGCTAGGTTACACCCTTGTTTTATTTGTTAGCCAAAAATTAATGAAAGTTAACTCCCTTATTTACCCAAAAAAGAATATTGAGTGGTGTGAGGAAAATGCTGTTTCTGATCTAAAACTTTGACTGCAAGTGTGAAAGAAAAAAAAGTCTAGGTACAAATTAATTCATTGAGCTCTTTAATTATCCCATGAACAAGGAGATCAATCTTGGTACCCAGGGTTTGTTGAATTGGAGGCAAAATCACAGTGAAATTAGCACGTACAACAACCTATGCACATAAATTACACAATCGCTCTCTCTCTCTCTCTCCCCTAAAAAAAAAAAAAAAAAAAAAAAGGAAGAGATAAAATCTAATTTCTTAAACAATCTCATCTTCATAGCAGGCACAGGCGCACAGCACCACCTTCATAAGATTTGGCACAGCACCAACAAGCCTCGCACCATTGTAGTATAACTGTTAATGCAGCAGAGGCCACTGAGATTTCCTTGCATTGCAGTCACAGTAGGATGCAAGGAATACTTCCCAGAGAGCATTAGGCAAGGCACACAAAATGCTTCATGACATGGCCAACAAAATCCAAAGCCACAATAAGCAGTGGACACATCAACAATATTACTGTTGAAACAGTCTATTAATCAATCCCCACCTGTTCAATCCCTGGAGAGAGAGAGAGAGGGGTAAACCGAATGAAAACAACAGCCTAATTGAGTATATATCGTGATGTTTAATTGATCCTACCAAACAAGTAAACCAGAATGTGTCCGCTACTTTGAGCTATAATGATGGCTGCTTAAAACCAGAAGAGCCACTTACGACGCTTATCAGCTCTAGATGTGTTGGGGTCTACAGTGATTCTTTCTGCATTACCAATAAGCCATTTGCTGAAATCAGGCGAAGAAACAAGTTCTTCCATAGCTTTCTCTGTGGAGTGTCTGGTGAAGTTTTTCCACTCAGCCTTCGAGAAAATTTTCTTTTCAGGTGTAGTATGGAATGTGGAAGGGTATAACTCTGAATCTGACTGCTGACAAGGTGATGTCCTGGAAAAACCTGAAGGATTGAATGTGTAAAGAGCATTTCCAGTGTGTAACAGGCATTGATCCTAATATATTTCTTTTTATTAGTTAGATTAAGAATACAAGAATCAGGCAAACCTCGATCAGCAGATTTGCATGAAGCCAGAGTGAAATTTTTGGTTCGAGGCGCAAGGAAAATGGGGTCTTCATCACTCTGAACCTTGTATGTATATTTGTCATGTGAATCTTCAAAAGCTGATAAATCAGGAACCCGAGATCTTCTGCGGTTCTTTTTTGGAGATTTCACTGTATTCCTGTACAAGTAGTTCACAAATGTAATGCATTTTAAACCACAGGACACATGACAAGTGAAAAGGAATATGCATGATGATATTACACAGTTTAAGATGAGTTATTAGAGCTAAAAAGGTTCAAAAGATCATGCAAATATGTTGTGTAATTTTTCCAGGCCAATCAATAAATCATCTTCAGATTACTGGAAACCAAGAAAGTATTCCCCCCCCCCCCCCCCCCTTCTCTCTCCTCCCAATAAAAAATTAAAAAACCACAGAACATTTCCCACATTATCAAATTTTGGAGACACCTATTAAACATATCAGTGCTGAAGACCTTAGTGGATGAAAAGGAAGCAGCTCTTGAATTCCTGATGATGGAAGGTAATCATTAAGCTCCGGAATAGTAAAATCATACTTGTACAGGCGACGAATGAATCTAAAAATTCTCCACAATGATGAAGAGATCATTATTCCAGATATCAAAGCTTCTGCTGCCAGTAGAGGATCCGCAGAACTCTGAAAGCAGAACATACTTGTCAAGGTGGTTACCTTTTGTTCAAGAATGAAACACTCATATGCAATAAACTAGATCATGGTTTGCTATATATACACATATGTGGGGAATAAGAATTTGATACTTCTGAGATCAATGAAAAGAAACCTGAAGAATCATAACAGCAGCCAAAATACGGATGGACCATGCAACAAAGTTTGAGGTGCTTATATCAATTGATCCATCTTCTGTCAGGACAAGTTTGCGGACTGCCCAGAAGCCCATCCATGCTCCGGTCAGAACAAGAAAAGCCAGCAGAAATATTGCCAACTGCAATTCACAATTTTGAGAAACATCTCAATTTCTTAATTTGCTAAGCATTACCATCAGTTAATACCTACAGTACTTACACATTTATTATAACTACATAAATCTAAAGCGCAGGGCTTTTCTAATTGGAAAAAGTTTAGCTGCAAACTTGGTTGTAGCCAATGACTACAAGTCCACTTAATATCTTTTTATTAGATGTAAATTTGACAAATCTACCATTAGATTATATTTTCTTCTTATATCTTTCATGCTTGCAAAATTTACAGAAGCTCAAAGATCAATAGCTATGTCATAAACCAAATTTTTAAAATTTCAAGTTTTTGTAATCTAAAATTATGCATAAAAAAATGGTTTATGAATCAAATAGTAAATAACAGCCAACTAGCACGAAATTTAACATGCGCATTAAGAACATAACTAACATACAACCCAATGGTTAGATTTTCGAAATATGTTGTCATATTAATTTTTTAAGTGGGAGCTGTAGCTATTGGCTACAAAGCCAAATTTTGTCCTTTCTAATTTGAATGAAGCATTCAATATAGCAGCCACTGCCTGCTTTAACACAAAATCCAAGTGCACTACAGAAATGAAACTTCTAATACACGAGAAATCCTGGATACAATAACAGAAACAAAGATACCAAATGATCAACATAAAGAATAGTGGTGTAATTCTATGGTTCTGACTGAATTAAGAATTTGAGTTTCAATTTAGGCAACCAATATTACATACACATCCAAAGAAAACTTTTCTTTTTAATTATGTAAAGGTTAATAGATTGGTAGGATGGCAATCAAAAACTAAGAAAAGAGAAGAATACATTTTATTATACAACTGTACACTGCACAATCTTGTAGACATTAGCGAATTTCCATGAAACAACTTCAAGGAGACACTCCAGTTTGAACAGGGAAATAGATAATTTTACCCTTTTCCTAGGGGGAGTAAGAGTGGTAAAGTGCTAGCACTTAATCAGCATATTCTGACTGTAGAATAATCTAAATCACTTACAATGATGCTAACAAAAATAAACCCTAATATAGGTTTTGCCAAGCTCTCAACTGCAACTGGATAATGTAGATGACTAGTATGATTGTATCTGTGCTTTAACCTGGGCTATTTTCTTTTTTGATATATAAGATTTATTGCATTCCCGCCCGCCTCTTTACCACAGAAGCCAAAGCCATGGCAATAAAGCCAACCCAGAACTTTATGCATCGACACATAAGGCAAACATTAGGGACCAAAATGGTAATTAAACCTTTTTTATATATATAATAGATTTACAAGGCAGTTATCAGAATAATTTAATATAACTTACATACAGGATTATACATGTCTTCACTGATTCCTATCTCTGTAAGTATCGTACGCAATAATCCAGGTAAGTAACGGAGAAGAAAAGATCCCAAACCAACCTGAGAAAAAAAAAATCATTGTATTCACATAATCTCTTTGATACAATTGAGGATGGAAAAAGTGAGTTGATTCAAGGTTGATACCCACAACAGATGAGTACATAAAAATTGCAAGAGAGTTCCTTCGGCCAGTTGGGAGAAGCTTCATCCCCTATCAATAACAAGAACAATACTAAGATATTACAATATGAGAGACAGATGCCGAAGCAACTAAAATAATTTCTCCAGGCTGAAGTTAGAGACACAAAAATCATTCAAAGCCTCAACCCCACCAACAAGCTGACATAAATTACAACAACAAAACTGATAAATCCAATTTGAGCTGAAAAGAAATGCATAAGATAAAAATCAGTAATACACATCAAAACAAACTTTAAAGAGATGTCAAATATCAAACTGAATGCAAAGCTTATATGAGTTTCAAACTTGAAACTGAATGTGGGATCCAGTAAATTCTTTTGGACAGTTAGGAAACCTTACCCAAGTAACAATACAGAAGCAAAACTAGGACAACCAATTTTAACCAAAGGAAAGAAGAAGAATAAAAAGGAGAAGTAGGAGGAAAGACATCAGAATGGATATTAAAATAATGAGATATTGGTACTTGAAGACACTGCTACTAAAATTACAAATTTGAACCCAAAAAAAAAAAAGATTTTGCAAATGAATACCAAATAGACACCACCACAAACAAAATCATAAGTGAAACACTAGAGAAGAAGACTAATAAGGGCCAAAACATCATCCTCACACTCGCACCTCCAGATTTTGTGCACAAATAAAATAACAACAACGAAAACAAGGAAGTCTTAGTTACCACTAACCATTTTATCTAAAGTTAGGTAAAACTGATTTTTTTTTTTTTTTTTTGATAATTCGATAATTAAGGGAGGGAAGTTTTGAACCTTAAATGTCTATTTTAAAAACTCCAGGATTTGCCAACTAGTTTAGCAACAAGGTTCTTGGAAAATATAACTGATTAGTTAACATGGACTAAATACTTAACTGGCAAGTCCAATAAATCTTAACAGAAAATTCAAATTACATTTACAGCTTAAAATTGTAAATGATATCCATAATATTAATAGTAATGGAAAACTATATTACCTGAAAAAGGATAATCAATATTACAAGGATGACCCCAATTGACATTGCACCTCCATAATAAAATACAAATGACTTGCTCAGAGGGGATGCCAGGCTCATCAAAACTATTCCCAGGATTAAACATATTATGCGATACAAAAAAAAATCTGCAGAAAAAAACAACAAAGTAATAAAACAAGTTACTAGTTTCATAGATATGGTAGGTTAAAAAGGTGTCCACAGATTAAACAAAAAACAATTACCTTCTTCAATGGACACCTCAAAGGGTTCTAAGGAAGAACCAGCAGTCCGTATATCTAAGATCCTGTGATCAAAAGGTGACATGGACCTAACCCAAGATCCCTTAACAACTTTCTCCCACTGACCATGAGGGCACATCCCGACGCCAAGAGAGACATTCCTGCAAAGTAAACATTCCACTCTTATTTACTAAAAATATGCTTTTATATTGGTAACATATGCTTCAACCATTATTTGACTCAACTAGTAATATTTCTAACCACTTAAAAATGAATATTAAAAAAAAATTACTTAATTGTTAGCTGAGAATTGAGACAGACGGGTACCTCATTTATAAAGTCAATTCTGCATTATACTCTTAAAATTAAGATATCAATTAAAATTATTGAGTTAATGTAACCAAATTCAAAATCTCTGTTATTTGAGATTGTTACTACAGCTATACAGCCAAGATCGCTCTTCCACATGCATACTTCCCACATATTTAAATAATGGATTAGACCAAGTAGTAGAATTTCTTTATCTTGAACAAATATAAAATTGCTACATGTCTGCCAACTTCTCCAAAGCAACAGCAACACTAAAAGGAATTATAACCTCAAGAATACGGAATTATACTACAGAAACCTATTTTTCCCATCCAGTCAAATCAGTCTTTAGGTATGCAAAGTCAGGTGTGAAAACCACACGATATGATAACTCACCTATGGAAACAAACCTCAGTTTTCGACATACGAATGCTTGGATCTCTTTGCGATACATTCACCTTCACTACGTGGGCAATTTTTCCGAGATTTTTAAGCCTTGGCAATCCCCGTATATGAACTCTTTCACAAACCACTGAAGTGCCAGGCTTTGAACTGGTAGAAGTATTTACTCGCAAGCCATGAGATAGCTGCAGCCTAGTAGATTCACCAACAACTGCAAAAAAAAAAAAAAAAAAAAAAAAAAAAATCATTACCCATCTACCCATTCAAAAGCCACACCAATTTCTACCTCCAAATGTACCTAACAGAACTCTCACTCCCCTAAAACTTAATTTCTCGAGCCTACCTTTCGAAAACCAAACAGAGGGCATAACATCCATACTTGGTATCTAAGAATCAAATTTGCATCACAAAAAAAACTGAAATGGAACACTTAATTAAATTAACTGATTCAAATGCCATTGCATAATGAAAAACGATAGTAAATAATTTTCCTTACCATAAACATGGTAACATTTTACAATAATAAGCAAAAATATCAAATATAATTTTACCTAAATATCTGTTACTAATCAACTGGCTGTAAAATGGTATTTTGTCATTGTTTGCCCTAGAAAGATAAAAATGACATTTTTTTTCCCTCAGTTTTCTTTGACACCAAACAGAACCATATAGGAAGGAAAAAGAAAAAGAAAATCCAATTCTACTATTTACTGCTTTCAATTACTAAATACAAATTTCAATATAATAAATAAAACCCTAGATTGCGAAATAGAACATGTAATGGAAGCAATGGTACCCAAAGAAGGTTCAGTGGCGGAGGCAATGGAAGCCCAGGCAGAAATTGCGAGGAAGATAAGGCAGGCAAAGCGGGCGGAGATCCGAACCGGTTTTGCAGAACCCATCATTTTCTGGGTTTTCGAGTGGGAAAGGTGGTGGGGTTTGAAAATACGGTGAAGTGGGGAGGGTAGTTCTGCTATTTTGCAAAGCGCGCTACACCTTTAATTGGGCCTAACCGACTTTACTCCGGCCCGTCTAGGTTGGATGGGCTATTCTCCTCCAACCCCAGTTTTCAATTCCAAGTCCTCAACTTTGTTTCCGATTATTCTTTAGAGGTTAAATTTTATAAAGACTTGGTCTAAAACTCAAGTTTTGTCATTTCAATCCCAACATGACACATCATCATATTACATATTAAAGAATAGACATAATCACACTTAATTAATTCTCATTCCTATTTGAAAATCCAACTTAACTGTAAATTTATTAAGATGTTATTATATGTGGTAGGATGTATTAAGTTTTAAGTAAAAAAACTAATATGATAATTTCTTATTGGATAGTATAAAACATGAGTTTTACACCTCATTCTTACCAAATTCGGTCTCTTTTGAAAAT
Organism: Quercus tomentella; assembly: GCA_028535165.1. Lineage (NCBI taxonomy): Eukaryota > Viridiplantae > Streptophyta > Magnoliopsida > Fagales > Fagaceae > Quercus > Quercus tomentella. Next base: position 14,606,122 of record JAPQVY010000001.1, read on the forward strand.
TACATGTAACATATTTTAATATTTTTGTGAATTGTCATTTTCATCATTTAAATTTCATTGTCGTTATCAACTTGCCTTCTTTGCTTTATCAATTTTTTGGATAGACTAATTTTTCTTATTGAATTTTCCTCTACTGCTTTATCAAAAATAAATAAATTAATTAATGGATACCAATATTTTGAACAGACACATTAAGCTTTGAATAGACACAAAAGCTTAATGGTTAATATCATTTTTTTTTTCCCATTTCTTATCATCCTTTTCTCTAGTTTTAATGTTTTATCAATCAATTTTTCCTCTATTGCTTTATTATCATTTTTATGTGATTTATTAATTTTTTTAGATAAACACAAAAACTTAGTTGTTATTAACTTTTTTTTCCTATAATAAAATCACTTTAAAAAAAAAAATCTATATCTATAAATATATACTAGCCTCTAAGCACGCGCTCATGCGCGTGCTCAGAGGCTCTTCTATTTTTTGGATAAAGATTAATAATTTGCATTTATTATAATTTGAGATTTCTACTTTTTCCAATCACCCAAAAAATAAAAATAAATACATGGGGTGAGTTTTAAAACTAACAAAAGAGTGATCATATTTTGTAGAGAGTTAGTGAGTAGAAGTAGGAATTTAAATCAACGTAAAAGTAGGAGTTTATTAGAAGCATGAAGGCATTTCAACGTAGAAGTAGGAATTTATTATTTTTGTCAATTTACTATTTTAACCCCATTTTTAAGTTTTAGGTAGGGGTATTTTCTCCAGTAAAAAAAATAATAACTAACTTTCTTTTGCCCATTTACTATTTTAACCCAATTTTTAAGTTGTTGGTTAATTAATTTAGGAGTATTTTTGACATGAAAAAAAACAATAACTAACTTTCTAAATCCTCTTAATATATACAAATAATGGAGGAAGCCTAATCCATGATTCACTCCCGTTATTACGTGTGGCATACCAAATGTTTTTAAAACCTTGAAATGACATGTTTCAAATCCGAACCAATGTCATTTGTTAGGAGCAAAGACACTATTAAAACAATGGTTGTGTCTTTCGGCCGCAACAAACAAAAAAATAAAAACATTACTTCTATGCATCTGTTTGTACTCCTTACGACTCGGGCCCTCATTCCCCAATGATGCTCAAACTCTAACCAAGACCAGTTTAGACCCCAATCAAATATCAAATTGAATAGAAAATATAACTTTTTAAATGAGCAAAAATCTATTTTTAGATATAAAATGACCAAAGAGGCCCTTGGCCCACATACGTGGGCAGTAGCCTGCGTACGTGGGCCAAAGCATGCGTACACAGGCACACTTCTACGTACGCAGCTAGGGTTTTAGAGACATAAAAAAGGCAAGTTTTCTGCAATAATAGCTGAGGTTTGAAATGAATTTCACATCGTCTGTGAGCCGTTCCAAACCCCATTTTTTTCACTATATAAAGTCTTACATGATACATTTTCAAAATACACATAAATCCTACGGGAAAAATACAAGATGCACTAGAAAATAGTAAATCAAAAGGGAGTTTTTCACAAAACATCCTCAAGTCAATTTTGTTTGATTGGGACCTTTTCTGGCCCCAATCCTTTTAATTTAACGTTGCTAATCACTTTCTTATTGGTTTGTGAATAGACTTGATTGAAGGGAACGATCAAAATTAAGGTTAAAGAGCTTTTCTTTGAGGTATCTAGTCTAAACTTTTCTTTTTTCCTTTATTTCATTTTCTGCTTTTAAATCTTTCTGTTTGCTTTGTTTGTTTGTTATAATATGTTTTAATATGCTTTTCTAGTTTAGGTTTGTATGTTTGTATGTTTAAAATGCATGTTAGGTTGTTAGGATTTCCGTTTTGAGATTCTATCCTGTTTTTATGCTTTTATGGTTTTTGGGCAAGAACCTATGTACGCATAATCTTGCCTGCTTACGCATTGCTTGCGTACGCAAGCTTGATTATGTGTAAGCAGGCTTGTTCTTGCATGAGCAAGTTTGTTCTTGAGTGCGCAAACCACTGCCCAAAAATCCTAATTTTTGTTTAGTTTGTTTTGCTTCTGCTTTCACATGTTTGTTTTGTTTAGCTTCTTTTCAATGTTTTTATGCTTCCAAAGTTTCTGTTTCACATGTTTGTTTGCTTGGTTTGCTATCACGTGTTAGAGTTAGCGTTTGTTTATTATTTTCTTTGTTTTGATAACATGTACATGCATTCACATGCTTATACATGATGCCATAAGTGCTGTGTTGTTGAAAGGTAAGTCATGCATTTGATGGTGTATATTGTTTGAATATTTGTTTTATGTCTTTTAATTCCAATTACATGCTTTATATAATTTTGTGATTGCCATGCTACCTTGCTACCATGATTGAGTTGCTGCCTTATTTTAGATGTATGATATGACAGGGTTTTCACATGCTAGATGAATGCTAGGATTTGTATATGTGTGCGGTTTGGTTTCTTATAGCTTTATAGATAGATAGGTATGTGTTTTGGGATAATGATTCCATGTTGTATGCTTAGATGTATGCTAGTGTGTGTGTGAGTATAGATACAAGTGTTGAACATTTTTTTAATAAGGTTAAGACGTAAGACACAATGTTGGAAAGCCAACCTTAGGATTGGGCAGTCTTGGGTGCCTAACACCTTCCCAAGAACGTACCTAAACTCCGAACCCATATCTCTGGTAGTAAGATAAAAGGTCATTCCTTAAGAGGACGCTATATTTATGGTTCCTAGACCATTGCAAAAACTAGGTGGCTACTCCTCCGTTGTGTCCACAGCATCATCCTATGCATCAAGAGGACCCAATCCTATGTATCATCCTCCAATCTCTTCATTGACCGTTCCTCTACAGAATCATCGAGCAAGAATTATCAAGAAGAAACTAGAAGGACCAAATCCTATACATAATCCTCCAATCTCCTCATTGGCTGATCCTCTATAAAATTATGAAGTAAAAATTAACAAGCAGACACCAGGAGGACCCGATCTTATACATAATCCTTCAATCTCCTTATTGTTCGATCCTCTACAAAATCATTGAGCAAGAATTAACAAAGAATCACTAGAAGGACCCAATCCTATACATCATCCTCCAATCTCTTTATTGACTGATTCTCTACATAATCATCAAGCAAGAATTAAAAAGCAGTCACCAGGAGGACTCAATCATATACATAATCCTCCAGTCTCTTTATTAATTGATTCTCTACATAATCATCTAGCAAGAATTAACAAGCGGATACTAGGAGGATCCGATCCTATACGTAATCCTCTAGTCTTTTCATTGAAATATCCTCTACAAAATCATCGAGCAAGAATTAACAAGCAGACACTAGGAGGACTTGATCCTATACACAATCCTCCAGTCTCCTCATTGACTAATCCTCTAAAGAATCATCAAGCAAGAATTAATTGGGAGTCACTAGGAGGACCCAATCCTATACATCATTCTCCAATCTTAGCATGATAGTTGATGCTCAACATAATTAATCAAAAAAAATTAATCGTAAGTGAAACATGTGGAAAACCTAATCATCCTTGCAACCTGCCAACCAAAATGAATTGTGTGATATGAAAATGATATGAATCTTGATACTGTTAGGGTGTGATAAAAATAAATAAATTATGTTTTATGAAAAAAAATTTGAATCAAAAAATATCTTTCTATTAAAGTATCTTTGCATTGAAGACTTATAACAATATTTAGTTTCCTTGTGTAAAATTTACATGATTATCATACTTAATTTATTGCATTTCATAGTGATATCATCTAATTTTGTAACATAAATTGTAGTGTAGCTAAGGTTGTCCTTCCACTGAGAAAAGGAAAATAAGAACACGTTAAAAGCACCAATTATATATGGACAAATATAATTGAAACTAGCACAAAAAAGTTTGATAAAACTCAATAAATAAAATCACTAGGGTGTCGAGATTTGTCCACCAATAACATTAAGCATCTACTACCAATTTTAGTGCACAATCGGGTAAGTAAACACATAAACTACCCAATTAGTAGATTTAGAAATAAGCTTAGTTAGTAAAAGTCTTGGTTGATTCTATTAGTCAGTTGTTCCAAAAATTTAGTTTAGACAAGAATAACTTTGTTTGGAAAACCCAAGAACATCGCATACCCTAAAGGTAATATTAACGTGGCTTGCTAGAGAGACCATATAACCCTATTCTAACAATAAGAAGATTCAAAAATAGACTTATGAAAAAAATTAGAAATTAAACTTCAATCTTACAAAACAATTATAAAAAGAGAACAATTGATTTCAATAATATTAACATTAAAAACATGCTTTGATTGATAACTGGACAACTTACAATATTAGGGATTCATCCCTAACCCCAACTTAGGTTCTTAAATTTCCATAGAAAATAAAAACTTTCAAAATTAATATGTGAAATTTTTTTTCAAAAGCCAAAAACGTGGTTGCTCTTGTATATCTAAAAGCTGCAGCATAATATTTATTGTTGCTGGGCTTTAGTAGAGCCACATTAGTAGCCACATCATTCACCTATTTCCTGCATTTTCTCTCTCATTTTTAAATATTTTTCTCTTTATTAATTTTTCACCTTACAATTACACTTTCTACAACACTTCCTCCTCACTTTTAGAGCAACCGCATCAGTTCTTCTAAAAGATTTCGTCTATTTTACGAAAAAAAACCTACTTTTTCTATTTTACACCATCACTTTTACAAAACACCTATATCAATCCATCTATTATACACTATATTTTATATAAATAATATTTTTATATTCTTTTTTTAATATTATTTTATCTCTGCCGTTTCTTTTTCTTATTCTTCCTCTTCTTTCTTCTTCTTTCTTTTTCCTTATCTCTCTGTCGTTTCCTCTTTCTTTCTTCTTCTTTCTCTCACGGCCAGATCAACACTACATCACAAGCACCATAACCATCAAAACCCACAAGCATCATCGATCTCCATCGACCCACAAGCACCTATCTACACCGCCAGCATCGATCCACATCACCGATCCACATGCAGCGGTAGTGATGGCGACGGTGATGAAATCTCCTCTTCAATCCACGATCCACTAATCCACGATCACTGATCAATGATCCACAAGCAAAGATCCACAATCAAAGCACCACAAGCACCGTTCCCATCGACCCACAGCCACAAGTTCACAAAAATGCTCTCTTTGTCTCTATCTTTGTTGGTGTGTCTGTGTGTGAGTATGGGTGTGTTTGATTTTTGATTGATTTTGTGGTGTGACCGTGTGTGGGTTTGTTTAATTTTTTGGTTGATTTTGTGGTGTGTCCAAGTTGTGGTGGTGGTGGTTGGCGGTGCTGGGTTGCGGTGGTGGTGTTTGGCAGTGTTGAGTTGGGATGATGTGGGTGGTGGTGCTGTGTCTGTGTGGTTGGTGGTGGGGGGTTATCAATTGTAGAGATTATGAGTTGAAGAGAGAGAGAGAGAGTTAGGGGAAGAGAGAATGTGAGGGGAGAGAAATAATATTAAAATAATGTATAGAAGAGTTACAGTAACCGTGCATATATGCACGGTTACTGTAGCACTTGTGCATTTATGCACAATTTTACACCCACTGATGTGAGTGTTTTTTTGGTCAAAATGTGTAAAATGAGCTACTTTTTGTATTATGCAAGATTTTGCAACCACTGATGTGGTTGCTCTTACCATCTTATTTCCCCACTACTCTCTCTCTCTCTCTCTCTCTCTCTCTCTCTCTCTCTCTATATATATATATATATATATATATTCAATTCTTTTGGATTTTGGTAGATTTTTAATTCTTAATTGCATCTCTATATTTAGGTTGATATCTATCAAAATTAACGTGGCTTGCTAGAGAGACTATATAACCCTATTCTAACAATAAGAAGATTCAAAAATAGACTTATGAAAAAAATTAGAAATTAAACATCAATCTTACAAAACAATTATAAAAAGAGAACAATTGATTTCAATAATATTAACATTAAAAACATGCTTTGATTGATAACTGGACAACTTACAATATTAGGGATTCATCCCTAACCCCAACTTAGGTTCTTAAATTTCCATAGAAAATAAAAACTTTCAAAATTAATATGTGAAATTTTTTTTCAAAAGCCAAAAACGTAGTTGCTCTTGTATATCTAAAAGCTGCAGCATAGTAATTATTGTTGCTAGGCTCTAGTAGAGCCACATTAGTAGCCACATCATTCACCTATTTCTTGCACTTTCTCTCTCATTTTTAAATATTTTTCTCTTTATTAATTTTTCACCTTACAATTACACTTTCTACAACACTTCCTCCTCACTTTTAGAGCAACCGCATCAGTTCTTCTAAAAGATTTCGTCTATTTTACAACAAAAAAAAAAAAAAAAACCTACTTTTTCTATTTTACACCATCACTTTTACAAAACACATATATCAGTCCATCTATTATACACTATATTTTATATAAATAATATTTTTATATTATTTTTTTAATATTATTTTATCTCTGCCGTTTCTTTTTCTTATTCTTCCTCTTCTTTCTTTTTCCTTATCTCTCTGCCATTTCCTCTTTCTTTTTCTTCCTCTTTCTTTCTTCTTCTTTCTATCACGGCCAGATCAACACTACATCACAAGCACCATAACCATCAAAACCCACAAGCAACACCAATCTCCGTCGACCCACAAGCACCTATCTACACCGCCAGCATCGATCCACATCACCGATTCACATGCAGCGGCAACGATGGCGACGGTGATGAAATCTCCTCTCCAATCCAAGATCCACGATCACCGATCAATGATCCACAAGCAAAGATCCACAATCAAAGCACCACAAGCACTGTTCCAGTCGACCCATAGCCACAAGTTCACAAAAATGCTCTCTCTATCTCTGTCTCTGTTGGTGTGTCTGTGTGTGGGTATGGGTGTGTTTGATTTTTGATTGATTTTGTGGTGTGTTCGAGTTGTGGTGGTGGTGGTTGGTGGTGTTGGGTTGCGGTGGTGGTGTTTGGCAGTGCTAAGTTGCGATGATGTGGGTGGTGGTGCTGTGTCTGTGTGGTTGGTGGTGGGGGGTTATCAATTGTAGAGATTATTAGTTGAAGAGAGAGAGAGAGAAAGAGAGAGAGAGAGAGAGAGAGAGAGTTAGGGGAAGAGAGAATGTGAAGGGAGAGAAATAATATTAAAATAATGTATAGAAGAGTTACAGTGATCGTGCATATATGCACGGTTAATGTAACACTTGTGCATTTATGCACAATTTTACACCCACTATTGTGGGTGTTTTTTTGGTCAAAATGTGTAAAATGAGCTACTTTTTGTATTTTGCAAGATTTTGCAACCAAGGTAGCCAATACCGTACCGGTATCGGCCGGTATGTACCGTTATCGGCCGGTATGTACCGTATCGATATGTATACCGATATCGAAATATCAATGTTTCGTACCGGTTTAAATACTGGCCAATTTCGGGCAATATTGGCCGGTACCGGGCGTACCGGCCAGTACAGAAAAAAGTTTTTTTTTTTTTTTTTTTGAATTTTTGTTATGGCAGAATAGTAACTTATTTGCATTAACTTATTAGTATTATTTGTTTTCTTAGTATGCAATGGTAACTTTTAAGCTTTCTATTTTTTATATTATGTTTTTTTCTTTCTTTTTCTTTTTATTGATACTAAAGTCTAAAACCATGAATAATTAGTTCTGAATTGAGGAAATATTTTATAGTAAACTTTTATATTTATTATAATATATATATATATACACACACACATACATATATATATATATTTATTTATAAATATTAAAAATAGCGGTAAACCCGAAACAGTACACTGGTATTGATCGATATCTGAAATATATCGTATCACTGGCCAAACCGATACAGCCTCTGGTATGGTATTGACTCCCTTGTTTGCAACCACTGATGTGGTTGCTCTTACCATCTTATTTCCCCACTACTCTATAATATCTTAGCGTTACAATTCTTCCATCTCTTCATCTTCCTATTATTTTGACTCTTCTTCTCCCATTTTATTTATTTTTATAAATTTTGTTATACTCTCTTCCATTCAATCTATATTTTGCCTATACAAAAAGTGAATACTCTCTCTCTCTCTCTCTCTATATATATATATTCAATTCTTTTGGATTTTGGTAGATTTTTAATTCTTGATTGCATCTCTATATTTAGGTTGATAAATTTTTTGTGTTGAATACTACTTTTAAGTTGATGCAATTTGGTAGTATTTTAATTTGTTATCTTTTTTTTATCTTTTTTTTTTCGTTGTGGCTTGTGAAGACAGTCTTAACAATAGCCTTTAGTCCAATAGGGTGTTGTGTAACTTAAGTGACTGCACATGTGAGTTTTAAACTAAACTTCCCACACGTGTCTTCATTAACTAACACATACACGCTTGTCATAAACGATGCCGTTGTGTTTCATCACCATTTGAGCTTTATGCTTAACACATGATAGTAGATTATGCATAGTTGTTTGGTGAATGCTCCTAACATATGTAAAAATTATGTAATAATCATTCATTCAATTATTATTTGTTAATAAAATTGTATATATTTTCTATAAGTATATTCTACAAGTCAATTTTTAAAATAAATAAAAAAGCACATGACAATTGTAGTTGATGAAGTACAAAATAGAACATAAAAAAAGAGAACAAAAGATTTTTATTCAAAAAAAAAATGCTACAAATTTTATTACAAAAAATTTATAAATTAATGTAGTAATGAATATTATTAATGTTACATTAATAATATAAAAAATAATTTTTCTTATTATTACGCTTTTATTTTAAAGTTAACACACTATATATAACTTTTGTGTAAGTATTATTTTTGAGGTTTGAATTGGACCACTTGTTGATTGCCAATTTACTAGTGGCCACTTGCCCAAAAAGACGATCAGAAATATTCCTGGCAATTTTCTTATGAAATTTTCTAATGATCATCTGCTTAACTTTCCACTCCCTATTTCTTTGTCAACAAGAATTGCTTGCAAATGGAAGAAAATATGGAACCTCAGCTACGTGCTTTCCCAACAGTGGAAATCATGTTCATTGCATAAAATATTGTTCTGGTTTGGTTGACATGGTTAAAGACTTAAGCCCAAGACAAAAAACATGGCACAAAAATCTTATGAGCTTATGATTAAAGGTAAGGGATGTATCAAAAGTAGTAAGAGATAAAGTGATTGCATTATTGACCAATAATTCAATCAATTGTTCGACAGAAACATTCTACACTTTCTAATTTTAAAAGGGAGTCGAGTGGTGCAAGCACTGTGTAGACATTGATGCTTTTCAGCGTGGTGCTTGATTTGTTGGGGAACGTAAAATATTCATTCGGCTTTTAAGTTTTACCGCTCACGTTCTCAGCTTTTAAGATTTAGGGTGTTTCATGGAGACTATTGTTAATATATATTTTTTTAAGTTTGTTCAAAAAATTAATGAAAACTTTTTTGAGAATTTACTCTTTAAATTGGTTTTCTATTGTTTTACCATTCAAAAAAAAATGATGAAAACGGTTTGGCAGTGTATTTTTTTTCCCTTTTCTCCTGAAACATCACAACCGGCAACATCCATGATCCAACTCCAATTCCAACTATCTCAGTGAAATTATCTTCAACTCATTTCCATACCCTTAAGTTCTGAGTCTACCCGTTAGACAACTCGTTTGTGTTAGGACACATCTCCAATTCAATCCATTTAGTCTTGGACTGTGCTCTCTGTCATATAATTTGATAAATATACGTAGGTTGTAATATTAGAAGTTGGAATAAACAAGAATCCAATTGTGAAATGAGGAAATGATTTTGCATTAGTTTGTTTGAGAGAGTGTCTAGTGAATATCAGGCGAGACTTCCTATTTGAAATTCGGACAATTGTTTTGAATGAGATATCATGCGAGTGTTAGGCAAACCTTTCTATATGAAAATTATGCATAGTTTGCTCGAGCAAGTTTTGAGTGAGCTTGAAATGATGTGTTTTATGCCAAAAAAAAAAAAAAAAAAGGTTTTACTAACCCATTTGACATGATTTCATGTGCTTTACAATTAAAAGTGTTTTCAATTATTTTTTGAAATGGTATTACACCTAATTAGTGTCATTTATATATATATATATATATATATATATATATATTCTACACAAAATAATTTATATAGAATTTCTTGAGTAATTTTAGAATTACCATATGTATAAATTAGGTTTTGTTGTATCTTGAAGACAATTTGCCTGTAGGCTGTAGCCCTTTAGTTTCTGTGAAGTGAGGACAAAACAAATCCTGAAGACAACATTATATATATATATATATATATAACTTCTTGAGTATTTCTAGAATTAACATCAGTAGATACTCAAGTTTTGTTGTATCTTGAGACTATTTGCCTGTAACCCTTCATTGTTCTTTCCTTCCCCCCACTATCCCAACACTCAACTATGCTTAATTGAGAGCTACTAGATTAGCAGTTTTTTTTTAGCTTAACAATGATACATCCCTAACAAATTTCACAACTTTTTTTACAACATGTTGAATGGACAGAATATAATTATTGGTAACATTATTTGCTATTTGGGACAACCACTATCATCACGTTATGATACACCAATTAGACTCTCTCTCTTTAGCTAGATACATATCTTTTTCATTTTCAGTACGAAGAGTACGTACGTACCAGTGCAGGTCTTTAGAGCTAACTTAAAAAACACTCTTTCTAATTAGCGTGCATAATAGGTGAAAGTAAAACCCCACAGTTTTAATGAACGGTTTAGGAGCAAGTATATACAAGCGACAAATATCCAACCCACAATTTTAATAGAAAGCTAATTAATTACATTCTAAGCAGAGGGGTTAATCTAGTCTTCAGAGTATTATACGTACTTGTCCAACTTTTACGAGGTACATCTAACACAAAACCCTAGCAAGGTCTAGCAGAAACAGAAAACACACGTTTCTGAAAAAGGAGGAGAGAATATAATAAAAGTAGTGAAAGGATGCATGGTTGCTTGTTGTTTTATTGGTGACAGAGAATATAAAAGTAGTGGAAAGTGAAGGGCTTGGTTGGGTTAGTGCGTTCAATTGCCAATCTCTGCAATGCTGTGTAAGGCTGGCCTCCATTGCCCACCACCACCACCACCACCATAGTGCCTACCCACGCTTCTACCAGTGCTGCTGCTGGTGCTGCCATCGTTGCTTCCCAGATCATGGTGAATCTCCTGCTCCATCTGAAAATGAGAGAGAGCACAGGCATGAATTAGAGCTAAGACTCACGTCATAAGACACTGACAATTCATAAAAGCAATAGGCATTGCCACCTTTCTTTCTTTTTTTGTTTATTGTTTATTTTTGCTATTGCAGTAGATTCACTACTAGCTTGAAGCAAGAAAAGTATGACTTGGTTGTTACTTGTCAATTGTCATAAGCTTATGTTTGGAACTTTGCTTAAATAAGGATAAAAGTACAATTGTCATTAAAAGATTTACATAAATAAATTAATTAATATTGAAGCCATATAAGTAAATCATCTAAGAAATGCAGCATTACCTATCCTTTGCATTTAAGAAGTTTTATGTACTAAAAAACAAAATCCAATAAGTTTAGATAAGAAATAAATTTTAATACTCTTTTTTTTTTTTGTTTTTTTTTTTTTTTTGGGCAATGGTTTAAATGACAAATTCTGATTAGTGTGCGATAAAAGCAACAATGGTAAAAAATTGTAAATTTTATTAGCATTGTTGAAGCATTAAAAAAAATGCAGTTAAAGAAGTTGTAAAAAGTTAACAAAATAAACTGCATCAACATATTTCGAATTCCGATAGTATTGTCTAAGGTCTATACTTACCATTTGGTCCAATAGAGCCACACAGACCACAGAACAAGGGTTTTTATTTATTTTTCTTTCTTTTCGAGAGAGAAGTCCTCAGAGCAAAGATAATTGATAATTCACCAATCCAATAGAGGACAAAGTACCAAAAAGTCAATAAGTGGGGAAAAAGCCTTTGCGTGATTTCTTAAAGTGACTTTGTTTCTTTGTCGTTGCTCCTAATAAGAGACAAGTAAATGGTGGACGATGACACTGATCTTTTCAGCAAATTAAAGGTGCTAATGTTGAAATGAACAGTGTGAAAAGATGGTTTCAAAGGACACAGTTCACGCATGCACTTCAGTCACCATGATCTACAATTGAAGTTCATTTGTTAAACAATATATTAACCATTCATGTTTTAGTTTCTAAACTCTCCTAGCTGTAGCATGGAATGGAACTACTACAGGAAACAATTCCATTTCATTTGTAGTTCCTTGACTCCTATACATTGAAGTTATCACAAAACGCCTTTGGATTAAAGTATTAGCAACCACCTACAAAACGAAAAATTCTTGTGCCACTTTAGTGGCACAATGGGCGAGTTGTGGCCAATGTTGTGCCACTTTATGTATCACAAGAATTACTCCCTACAAAACTGAAGACTCCAAGTACAGAAATCAATTCCTATAAATTAAAAAAAAAAATGTACAGAAATTCATAATGGACACAGCACACAGAGCATTGACGTACACAGATATGACTTATAAGCATCCGTGGCATGCTTTAAAGGAGAAACTTTAGCATGTTCCGGAAACATGCATCCTCCCCCTCACAAGGAGGTGAACCCCACATGTGGGGTCCACCCCCTTGTGAGGGGGAGGCATGTTTCCGAAACATGCAATACCATCTCGCTTTAAAGGGTAAAATGAACAGATAACCAAGTCCAACTTTATGTTTCTCCTAATAAATGCAGTCTGCAACTGCATTTGGTACCTTTTCTAGACTGCATCTGCAGCATTTAGACTTTAGAATCAATTCTCCCTCGCTAAAACAAACGCAAGAAGAGAGAAAAAATAAATAATGGGAGCCAATTATTCTTTTGGAGAAGAGCCTGGATGAAATTTTGTGTCTGTTTGGCTAGTTTTTTTTATGCAGCTTATTTTTACTACTATTCATGAATTTTACTGCAATTTTTGATACTATTCATGAGTGTATTATTTCAACTAACATTTACTTTTATCTATAGTACTTCCAACAAAAAGTTTTCAATTTCAACAAAATAAATGGATTCCAAACAGACCCTTCATGAGCAATAGATTTCTAAGAACAACTTTTTATCACAGCACTTATTGATAGATTATATTTGATTACTTATCATTATCACTTTTAACTCGCCACTTTTTTAGAATTATGCCAAAAATTATAGCACAAAAATTGTCTACAAATTTTCTTTTTGTGGAATAATTATGGAATTGTTCTAAACACACACTTTGCCTCAACTTACACATTTGTCAATTTGTGATTGAATCACTTCACTTACATATGGGTCCACTCTAAACTAAATACTTATATTTAGCTATGAAAAGTAGTCTAATCATTGTTTAACACGTGCATGGCCAAAATTGTCTTAAAACTTTTTTATAACTATAAATAAGGCCGACATCACAATGCAGCTTGGGGAGGATGAGGGGTGGAGGTGAGGTGGGGGGTTTTGTTTTAGATAACATTAATAAATATACCAAATGAATTAGTTTATAAATGGCCGTGTCATCAATTATATATATAGATTAAAAAAAAAAAAAAACTATTCAAACATCATTTATTCAACGATTAAGTTTTTTATGACTATCAATTATATTTATTATCACATAATTTATAAATTTTAGATAGTAAAATTTGTAAATACTTCTTACTTTTTCAAAACTTAGTATACGTTGCCAACTTGCCACAAACTTTGTTTTTTTGCTTTTTGTCCAACTTTTTTTTAGAAACAAGAAGCAATAAAATTAGTTTTTTTTTTTGAAATTTTGTGTAACTAGACTTATTAAATCTCCGTTTGAAATTTCCTTATTTTACTGAAACTGAAAATTTTTTGCTAAAAATATTATAGATAAAAGTAAAAATTAACTAAAATAATACATAAAAACATATAAATAGTACCAAAAAGTACAGTAAGACCTATTATTAGTAGCAAAAATAAACTAAATAATAAATTAAGTTGACAAAAATAATCCATGTCAAGCAAAACCAATTTTAATATGGTACATGGAGGAAAAATAAATTAAAAATAAGTCTTAAGTTTGGCTAAAAAAGCACATTTGTGAGGAATCTGAAACCAATTTTACAACGTCATCTCTTACGCATTTTTTATCCAGGGAAAATTTCTAATGAAATGAAATAAAGTATGTTTAACATGGTACATGGAGGAAATGCCTCGAGATCCGTAAACTAAGGAAAGTCCAGATTCCTCCAACACAATTTTCCACCAAAGATATACATGATCCGACACTTTTTTGGTTATCGTTCCTATTTTTCTTTTCTTTTATAAATTAGTTTTATAAATTGATTTTTGATATAAGAAAAATTTCGAATCTTTTGTTCAACCACAAAAGAACTTATTTATCAACCGACCTAATTGAAACTGAAGCATTGCATCAGTTATGCAAAATAGCCTAAATGCAAAATTTTAGCCATTCAACTTTAAAAATACTTACCTCAGTTAGTGTAAAATTATGCATTTTAACTATTAAATTGTAGTTGTGTATATGTATTTTTTATTCATTCTTTACGTTTTAGAAAAATGAGTATGGAAAGTAGTAGATGATGGTTGTGACAGGCGAGGTGGGAAAAATAATTTAAAAAATAAAAATATACATATCTTAATAAAGTAAATAATTAACTAAAAAATTGATGCAAGTATTTTTTTTAAGTGATTAAGTAAAATAGAAAAGATAAACTCATATATTAAAATAAACATAAATTTTTGTACAGAATACTCAGGGGTGTTTAACATATATTTAAAAAGGTAAAAAAACATGTGAATAAAAAAAATTATAAAAATATGTATAATATTAATTAAAAATTAAAAACATATGTTTAAATAGTTGCATAACTTTAGTCTAAATTGGCTTAACTAATAATAGGTTAATAACTATGTTTTGTTAACTTTTTGTCAAAAAAATTTTTGTTTATAATTTTAAGAAAAAGGAAACAGTTCAGGATTACCTACTGTACTTTTGACTACTGGAATAGTCCTTCCGTCAGTTTCATGAAAGAATGGAACAGACGCGAAAGCTATCCCTATTGCTATGACTATGACATGAGCCTAATAAATAATATGCCTACGAGGCCCCGTACTTACGGTTTCTCGAAATCCAAGCCCAAAAAAAACAAAATCAAATGCCACTCTGACTAATTTACCCTAAAACATTTGAATAATTTAACAGTAAAAATCAGTGAAGATTAAAGTGTTTTTTAAGGTTTAACTGTTCAAGTACTAACCTTATTATCAGATTTGGGATTCGGATTTGGATTCGAACAACCCGAGCCTTTTTTCCTCAACTCAACGCCAAGCCCAAGTCCTCCTCTCTCAAGCAATTTGCCCAGTTTCACACACTTCTTTGCAGCAAACTCCTTCAACACATCTGCAACCAACAATTAATTAATACCCCAAAAAAATAACACACGTAAATCCAAGCAAAGGGACAAGCTAGAATAGACTGGCCATGACAAAATTAATAGCAAAAAAATTTACCCATCAAACGAGTTATGGGAATGGCATGATCTTATATAATTGTGACATGTAGACTGTGTAGTGCAGTAATACTAGGCTTTAGAGTTTAAAGTGTTTAACTTTACCTTCGAAGCTGATTAAACGATAAACGTGTCCGATGAGCAAGGTATCGTCTGGTCGGAGAAGCTTGAGCTGCTTCAATGGCGTCCCATTCTCTGACTTCAAAGTCGGAGAGGTCACCACAAGTGCCACGTAGTGGCCTGAGTTCAAGGTCATGATCTCGTTTGCACTCACCGACCAGTAAATCCTCTCGATCTTGTTCCCCGGGTGTTGGATCACCACCGTCGCCGCCTCCGCCGCCTGACAGTTCCCCATGATCTCTTTCTCTCTAACAAACTCCGCGTGAAACTCTAAAAAACTACTACAAACCCAACAATATATCTAAACGAACTGAAGCTATTTAATTCTTCAAACACTCAAAACTGTCTCTTATTTAGTACTTTGAAAGAGGAAAAAAAACGTTTTGTTTCGGAGCTAGCGTTAAAATACGTACGGTGAAAACAGACGTAATCTTTATGGTTTCATTTCTATGTACTATACCTAGGTGAAGGGAAGGGATTGAGTCCCTGTATTAGGGAAGCTAATCAGACATTAATGATTGACAATATATAGCCAAGGACTCAGAGAGATCACCGAATAACGAAAACACCGAGTACCCAGAACTTATTTCTCTCTCAGTACTTCAACTTTAGCTCATTTAGAACAATGGGAAATGATTCATTTTGGGTGGGTGTGCGTGGGTTTTAGAGGAATGAGAGATGAGAGTGGTGGGTGCTTTAAATCATATATGACGATTTCATGATCAGATTATTGAAGAGGAGAAAGAGCAAGTGGTGTACGAACGAATACAGAGAAAAAACTTTTACTTTAGTTGAGACGTGTTAGATCTGCAAAAACACCTGGGGGTTGCGTCTAAAGGTTTCAGAGAGATAGAGAGTGCGTTGTGGGACCGGTCTGGATCTTAAATTTAATTGGAGGATTTGTGAGGTCATGATCTGATAAAAATGGTAGGTTTCTTCATTGATACTTGGTAGATACGTTGGGTTAAAGAGGAAAAAAAAAATTTTGGATCAGGGCATATGATTCATGATATAGTTATTGTTCAATGTAATGAGACATAATTTTTCAAAAAAAAGAATCTAATAAGACATAAAAGTTATTTAGTAATGTCATGTCTAAAATTGTATTATTAATTTTCCAAAGTGGCAAAAACAGAAGGTTTATCATTTGATGTGATGAAATATTATCAAATTGGATGTATTGTCACAGTCTAAAGGCAAAATATTAATAATGATAAAATCATTATTATATAAATGGGTTTGTACAAATATAGTTTGTTCTATGTCTGATTAAACTTACTTTTAAAGGTAAAAGATGGGGGAGAAAAATTGAAGTGAAAATTGAAATTTTTAGTGGTGGTTACAATGAAGCATGGATAACAACAAGAACAAAATGACTTCGGAAGCTTTATGTGTAAGAGCATTTTCATCGCTTATAAATAAATAAAAGTATTAATATTTCATCTTAATAAAAAATCACTTTATTTATTCTATTTAATGACTTTTACAATATATCATACATCTTATTCTTTATTATATAATACACCACATTATAATAACATATTTTTTACACCTAACACATGTCGCATGCATGTTTGAGAATGACAGAGAAAGAATAAAAAAATGATAATGCTTGTTTGAGAGAGAGGATGATTGGATGAGTAAGAGAGAGAATAAAAAAATCGAAAAGAAAGAACGCATAGTGTTAGAATTGTTTGGTTAAATTATTAAATTCACTATATTCCAATAATTTAAATTTTTGAGAGAATCGATAATTTAATATGGTATCAAAGTATGTTAATAAAAGTATTAATAATTCGTCTTAATAAAAAAATCACTTTATTTATTCTATATAATGACTCTTACAATATATCATACATCTTATTCTTTATTATATAATACACCATATTAAAATAATATATTTTTTACACCTAACACATGTCGCATGCATGTTTGAGAATGACAGAGAAAGAATAAAAAAAATGATAATGCTTGTTTGAGAGAGAGGATGACTGGATGAGTAAGAGAGAGAATAAAAAAATAGAAAAGAAAGAACGCATAGTGTTATAATTGTGTGGTTAAATTATTAAATTTACTATATTCCAATAATTTAAATTTTTGAGAGAATCGGTAATTTAACATAATATCAAAGTAAAAAGTCCTAAGTTTGATTTTTGTCTCCTTCACTCTACCTTCTATTTAAATTTTCATAATGCATCCTTATACATAGATTGCTGAATATGTTACTCGTATGTTATTTATTTATTTTATAATTTACCTTTTTTTTTTTTCAAACAAAATAAATAAAGAAAAGAGAGAGAGCTACACAAAAATTATTCGGTTGATCATCTTTGGTAAAGTGTATTGTCACTAGCCCATTATCCGACGCTTGCTTTCAAAATTCTTCACGTCCCATTATTAATTTGACAAAATGTAATCACCAACTAAAAATGGTTCCTGTTTTGATCCTTGGTCTTTAATCAAAATCAAAATGTTGGGGGAAGAGTGACTTTGCTTAGTGTAGTAATTAAAATCATATAATCTTATCTTCGGTTA
The DNA here is from genome assembly GCA_028535165.1 of Quercus tomentella. NCBI lineage: Eukaryota > Viridiplantae > Streptophyta > Magnoliopsida > Fagales > Fagaceae > Quercus > Quercus tomentella. The sequence continues at coordinate 14,624,320 of JAPQVY010000001.1, forward strand.
TGAGTTTTCACATCATCATAGTCATATTGACAACCAAACCCTAGCTATCATAGGTTGAACACGATTTTCACAATTTTAAAGGATTGTGGTCCATACAGTACCAGATAACGACTATTAATACAACATTTAGGTAGTGAAAGTGGGATTCTAACTAATATTAATTAATTTCGTACTCGCACGCATCTTCTTCTCCTTCTCCATTGTCTTTAAGTCTTAGCCAAACAGAGGAGTTAGGCTAATTCGTTACCACTTTTTCAAGCTTGTCAAATTAGATTTGGTTTCTCTCTGATTTATTGCTTTGACCAAACGAAGCGGCTTCTACGTTGGCAACCAAATTAGCAGCTCACAGGTGAAAGTGAAACACATTTTGTATCTTTTTGGAAGGTAAAAACCCACAGACATCATATTCATAATGAGTTTGCCCAAATTACTGACTGTTCTTTCATGACCATTCCGCCAACATTGCGAGGACTGGCATTATTAACCCTTTATTTCCACAACCATCTACTCCTCATCTAATCAGTATGTTTCGAGATCATTGTAGGTCAAGGACTCAAATTTTATTGGGTTAAAATTCAACTTTCCTGTTATGGGTTTTTGTTTTTTTGGTTCTTTATTTGGCATGAAATGTTTTTTGATGGGCATAACCGACATATGGGCTTTGCCCGGGCAACAAAATTACTCTAATTTTTTGGGCCTTAGCATGTCTATGTTCAAACCAAATTTAGGCCAAACTTATGGACATGGGCTAGAGCTAAGAAGGTCTAAGTTATAGTCCAAAAGCCAATCACGGAGTGGGGTTAATAATGATAGCAAATGACAAATGGCTCTAGATCCTCAAGTTATGGTATTAAATTTCATCCATTCTACCCCCTCAAAAAAAAAAAAAAAAAATATATATATATATATATATATATATATATATCAACAAATTAACTTAGAATAAGGGAAACACTAAACTTTTGAAACATCGGGGACACATGCAGCATTTCCTAAGACAAATGAAATGATTGCGTAATGATCAGGAGATTCAGGACCAACCTATTTTGGATTTTGGACAACAACAAAGTTTTTGGTGAGAACTACAACTCCGATAGAAAATGCACGGTAGGGCTCTTCAATTCAAATTCGATATTTTTAAATACTTGTCCGAGACACAGATAAACAATGTATGTTGTAGAACCAATTATAATAAGGGAAAGATTTTAAAAGTCAATATAATTAGTCAGGTTATCTTTCTCATTAAAAAAAGAAAGAAAAAGAAGAAGAAGTAGAGGTCTTAGTACTTAAAAAAAAAAGAAAAAAAAAAAGGAAAAAACAAAACAAAACAAAACAAAGAGGTACTATGCTAGTAATTCAGAGGGGAAAAAAGTGTTAGTAATATCATATCATAATATCATATACTATATAATAAAAATTAGGCTAATAAGCTATGGTTGCGCTAAATGGTTACTTTCACTAATTAGTAAATTAATTTTATATTATTTGTTAGGATATATTTCCTTAATTAAGGGATAATATTTAACAATAGTTTAATTTAGATAAAACTTAATCATTTAGATTTCAACAAATTTAAAATCTATTAAAATTAAAGTCTATTATAAAAAATTATAAACTTAAATCCCAAACAACAACGCATGTTTTTTTTTTATATAAAAAAATAAAAAAATAAAAAAAACCCATATTTTGACTTCTACTCCAACTAAAAGTCCATTATCAATATTTTAAGAACAACTAATTAGTAAATTAATATTATACATTTAAACTTCAACAAATTTAAATTCTATTCAAACTAAAAGTTTTTTATCAAAATTTTCTAAACTTAAATATTTCAACATATTTAAATTCTATTCAAACTAAAAGTATATTATAAAAAATTCTAAACTTAAATCCCAAACAACAACCTAAGTTTTCTTTCTTTAAAAAAAACCAACATTTTGACTTCTACTCCAACTAAAAGTCTATTATCAACTTTTTAAGAACAACTAATTAGTAAATTAATTTTATATTATTTGTTATGATATATTTACTCAAATTAAAGGATAATATTTAACACCGGTTTAATTTAGGTAAAACTTTATCATTAAATTTCAATAAATTTAAATTCTATTCAAACTAAAAGTCTATCATAAAAAATTATAAACTTAAATCCCAAATAACAAACCATGTTTTATTTCTAAAAAAAAAAAAAAAAAACCAACGTTTTGACTTCTACTCCAACTAAAAGTCTATTATCAATATTTTAAGAACAACTAATTAGTAAATTAATTTTATACATTTAAATTTCAACAATTTATAATTATATTCAAACTAAAAGTCTATTATAAAAAATTCTAAACTTAAATCCCAAACAAAAACCCACGTTTTCTTTCTCAAAAAAACAAAAAACCAACATTTTGACTTCTACTTCAACTAAAAGTCTATTATTAACATTTTAAGAACAACTAATAAGTAATTTAATTATATATTTTTTTTATGATATATTTCCTCAAATTAAGGGATACTATTTAACAACTGTTTAATTTAAATAAAGGCAAAAATTCAAAACCCACCCTTTAAGTTTCACTTGAATTCATTTTAGTCCTCTAACTTTACTTTCATTCAATTGAGTCCTTTAAGTTTTAAATTTGTTCAATTAAGGCTTCCCATTCACTTCCATTAACTACTTACTATTAAATGTCTAATTTTGAAATTTCAAAAACCAAAACCAAAATAAACACAATTTAAATTATTATTTTTAAAGATAAAGAAGAAGAGGAGGAAGAAGAAGAAGAACAGACCTGGTTGATCTTCCTTAGCCCCACTTCAAACCCAAACTCTATTCATCAACTCCCTTACTGCCCCCTGCCACACACCCCCCCCCCCCCCCCCCCCCCCCAAAACCACTCATGGCATGAATTCAAAGAATCTATTTTACTCAACATCTGTAACTTTTTTTTTTTGAGTAAAAAAAATATAGGATTTGTAACTTTCAATCAATGATTTCAATCCTAATGAAAAAAATATTCAATTACTCAGGCTTTCAATCAAAGCACATTTTAGATTCACATAGATCCTATAGCCTTGGTAGCATCCTCAAAAAAATCAATATTAGGTCATTCCTCCATGGGAGAAATAATAGACCTTATGTTCGTTGATTGACAACTGGAACAAGCTTATTCCAATGACCGAAACTTCAAAACAAGAAAAACACATACAACATATTACTCTTAAATATGTTCATTGGTCAAAACTTCCACAAAATAAAAAAATTTAAAAAAAAAAAAAAAAAAAAAAACCCACCAAATTAATCAAATTCTAGTTGCAAAAATCAAAAGAAAAGAGAGGAAGGGAGGGAGGGAGGCTTATGAGTATGAGGAATTCAAACTGTTGGTTGCCAATTCCTAGATATGATTTATGGGGTAGTGAGGGGGTTGAGGACTAAGGTTTGAGTATGAAGTGGGGTTGAGGAAGAGGTGGAGATAGAAGAGAATGGTGGTGAAGGTAAAGAAGAATGACATTTTTTGGTTTGGATACCTGATCGTGTTTCTTCATTATGCAGATCTAGGAAACTATATATGTTTTTTTTTTTTTTTTTTTTTTTTTTAATTTTTTAAGATTTGAAAAAATAAAATAAAATGAAAATAGACAAAATTGGACACTTTAACGACAATCATTTATCAGAATTGGATAGAAGCCTTAATTGAACAAAATTGCGAGGACTGGCATTATTAACCCTTTATTTCCACAACCATCTACTCCCCCATTTATTCAGCATGTTTTGAGATCATTGTAGGCCAAGGACTCAAATTTTATTGAGTTAAAATTCAACTTTCCTGTTAGAGTAATACTACAGTCAAACTATTTTACAACATTCTTATAAAATATTGATGTGACCAGTCTCTTATTGGTTTTCATTTAGGCCCACTATTAATATTACTTTTTCATTTATTAATTATTACTTACCACATCAGAAGTTTATAAAAAATTTTGTAAAATAGTTTGTATCTCTATCACTATTCTTCCTGTAATGGTTTTTTTTTTTGTTTTTTGCTTTATTTGGACTGAAATTTTCTTTGATGGGCATAACCGACATATGGGCTTTGCCCAGGCTACAAAATTACTCTAATTCTTTGGGCCTTAGCATGTCTATGTTCAAACCAAATTCAGGCCGAACCTATGGACATGGGTTAGACCTAATTACGAAGGTCTAAGTGTTTTTTTTTTTTTTTTGTTTTTGTTTTGTGGAGAGTAGAAGGTCTAAGTTAGTCCAAAAGCCAACCACGGAGTGGGGTTAATAATGATAGCAAATGACAAATGTCTCTAGATCCTCAAGTTATGGTATTAACTTTCATCCATTCTTAACAAATATTATATGATTATATCAACACATTATCTTAGCACCAAAAATATATATATATATATATATATATATATATATACAAATTAGTAATTAACTTAGAATAAGGGAAACACAACTTTTGAAACATCGGGGACACGTATAGCATTTCCTAAGACAAATGAAATAATTGCGTAATGATCAGGAGATTCAGGACCGACCTATTTGGATTTTGGACAACAACAAAGTTTTTGGTGAGAACTACAACGCTGATAGCAAAATGCAGTGTAGGGCACTTCAATTCAAATTCGATATTTTTAAATACTTGTTCGAGACACACGGATAAACAATGTATGTTGTGGAACCAATTATAATAAGGGAAAGATTTTAAAAGTCAATATAAATAGTCAAGTTATCTTTCTCATTATAAAAAGAAGAGGTCTTAGTACTTTAAAAAGAAAAAAACAAAAAAACAAAAAAACAAAACAAAAGAAAGAGGTGTTATGCTAGTAATTCAAAGGGGGAAAAAGTGTTAGTAATATCATATCATATCATCATATACTATATAATAAAAGTTGAGCTAAAAAACCATGGTTGTGCTAAATGACTACTTTCACTACTTAGTAAATTAATTTTATATTATTTGGTAGGATATATTTTCTTAAATTAAGGGATAATATTTAACAACCGTTTAATTTAGATAAAACTTAATCATTTAGATTTCAACAAATTTAAAATCTATTCAAATTAAAGTCTATTATAAAAAAATCTAAACTTAAATCCCAAATAACAACACACGTTTTCTTTATATGTATAAAACTCACATTTTGACTTCTACTCCAACTAAAAGTTCATTTTCAATATTTTAAGAACAACTAATTAGTAAATTAATATAATACATTTAAACTTCAACAAATTTAAATTCTATTCAAACTAAAAGTTTATTATCAAAAATTTAGAAACTTAAATATTTCAACAAATATAAATTCTAATCAAACTAAAAGTATATTATAAAAAATTCTAAACTTAAATCCCAAACAACAACCTAAGTTTTCTTTCTAAAAAAATAACCAACATTTTGACTTCTACTCCAACTAAAAGTCTATTATCAACATTTTAAGAACAGCTATTTAGTAAATTAATTCTATATTATTTGTTATGATATATTTCCTCAAATTAAGAAATAATATTTAACAACTGTTTAATTTAGGTAAAACTTTATCACTTAAATTTCAAGAAATTTAAATTCTATTCAAACTAAAAGTCTATTATAAAAAATTATAAACTTAAATCCCAAACAACAAACCACATTTTCTTTCTAAAAAAAAAAACCAACGTTTTGACCTCTACTTTAACTAAAAGTTTATTATCAATATTTTAAGAACAACTAATTAGTAAATTAAATTTTTATATTCAAACTAAAAGTCTATTATAAAAAATTCTAAACTTAAATCCCAAACAAAAACCCACGTTTTCTTTCTAAAAAAAACAAAAACCAACCTTTTGACTTCTACTAAAAGTCTATTATCAACATTTTAAGAACAACTAATTTAAAATTTAATTTTATATTTTTTTTATGATATATTTCCTTAAATTAAGGGATACTATTTAACAATTGTTTAATTTAAATAAATTCAAAAATTCAAAACCCACCCTTTAAGTTTCACTTGAATTCATTTCAGTCTTTTAATTTTACTTTCATTCAATTGAGTCCTTTAAGTTTCAAATTTGTTCAATTAAGACTTCCCATTCACTTTTGTTAACTACTTACCGTTAAATGTCTAATTCTGAAATTTCAAAAACCAAAACCAAAATAAAAATAAAAATAATTTAAATTATTTTTTTAAAGTATAAAGAAGAAGAGGAGGAAGAAGAAGAAGAACAGATCTGGTTGACCTTCCTTAGCCCCACTTCAAACCCAAACTCTATTCATCAACTCCCTTACTACCCCCCACAAACCTCTCATGGCATGAATTTGAAGAATTTATTTTACTCAACATCTAGAACTTTCAATCAACGATTTCCCAATGACAAAAATATTCAATTACTCAGGCTTTCAATCAAAGCACATTTGAGATTCACATAGATCCTATAGCCTTGGTAGCATCCTCAAAAAAATCAATAGTAGGTCATTCCTCCATGGGAGAAATAATAAATCTTACATTCATTGATTGACAATTGGAACAACAAGCTTATTCCAATGACCGAAACTTCAAAACAAGAAAAACACATACAACAACATATTACTCTTAAATATGTTCTGTAGGGATATTAGGCCCAGGAGCTCATTATCCATGTATGTATTGGGCCTGAAGTCCAAGCCGATGACTAGAGATCGTCCGAGAAGGAGTAAACATTATCAAGGGAGCCCGTGTTAGTGTAAAATGTACTCCCCCCTAGATCGAGGGTTTTACATGGAGTCGCCACTTATTTAATTTAAAAGGAAAAATAAGAAAACCTTCAATAAAAATACTTTTATTGTATTAATGTATATGACAATTTACATCAAATTTTGTAACAAAAATTTACAATGCTTTTTGTCCTAGATACAATCTAGGAAAAGTAAAATACATTGTTTTATTTCCTAGTTACATTCTAAAAAAAGTAAAATTGTATATACAAGAGCATAGTCTAGAACCCTTGATCTTGGTTCAGAGGCTAATTTACAAGATGGGAAGGGATTAAGCACCCATCTCGCTCAGTAAAACCGGTCTCCTAGGTTAAGGTGGCCAATGTCATGTCATGTCAAACAAACACAAAGAATATGTCATATAAACATGTAATTTGCAGGAATTGTAAATAAATATGTGTTAGGGGAATTTGACATAAAGAGAAACAATAAAAAAATAAAATAAAACTTGTTAGATAACAATTTTAATGTAAAAAAAAAAAAATGAAGGTAATGACATGTTCATCCAAGAGATCAATATAAATAAAGAATTCCAAGCCTAGACATGTTCATCTAAGCATGTGAAGGAAAAACAAAATTGTCATGTTATTTGTCATCAACATAATTGCAAAGAGAAACAAATAAAAATAAAACCTTTAAGCATATTTGATCATCCAAGCAATTATGAAGAGAAGTAAAGGAAAAACCCTAGACATGTTTATCTAGACAAAATCAAAATACTTTGACATGTTCATCTAAGTATTAAAGAGAAAGTTGTGTTTTAGCCTAGAAGTGCTCATCTACGCATTCAAAAGAAAATTGTGTATTAGCCTAGAAGTGTTCATCTAAGCATTCAAGAGAAAGTTGTGCTATAACCTAGAAGTGTTCATCTAAGCATTCAAGAGAAAATCAATAAGACATATAGGCATGTTCATCCAAGCATAGCATAAAAGAAGTGAATAATGATTTGTAAGCATTTATTCTAGCATGTATAAAAAATTAAAGAACACAATTAACTACTTACCAGCATAAATTAAAAAAGGGGAAGTGATCACTTAAAGGGTTAGGGAGAAAGCAAGGAAGTACTAAACTACAATCAAAGTAAGAACAATGGTTGCTCAACAGCTTTTCTTTTTTGCTTTCTCACTAGCTCTCTAGAGGGAATTCGGGGTCCAGAAAATGGAAGAGGTCTTCTCTATTTATAGGGGAAGGGATGGCTTAGCTTTAAAGCTAAGTTATTAGCTTTCTTCTAAAGCTAAGGGAGGGGATAACCTGTTTAAATGAGCTGGAACGGATTTGGTGTTGATCCCCATTCAAATTTTGAAATGATGCTGCCCCTGCTTGGTATTTTGGCTCTAATTTTCTGCTCAAAATTCCAATTGATTCAAGATGGGTTTTTTTTGAAAGGAAATTCAATTATCTACAACTTTTTCAGAAATAGAGAAAGCCAAATTTCAACGTTATTCATGCCAAAAATGTGTTTCAAATTGCTGCTGAAAATAGTAATGTCTTTTGAGCATTTTTTAATTTTTTCACGGGATGTATCTGTTTCTTTATCCAATTTATTTTTCAAAAATCTTTCTTCTGAAGCAAAGGGAAAGGATAAGTCTATTAGATAGGCTTGAACAGATTTGATGTTGATCCCCATTTGAAATTTTGAGAGAAAATTGAAGATAATGCTGAATTTGTGTTATCTTCTGCACCTGTTTTAATTCTCTACAACTTTTATAGAAATAGAGAAATCCAAATTTCAACGTTTTTCTGGCCAAAAATGCGATTCAAGTTGCTGCTGAAGATAATGACGTTTTTTGAGCATTTTTCTGTTTTTTTGAATTTTTCATGGATCATATCTCCAAAATTTTTTAAAAGAGTAGATAAGATGCCATAAAGAAAAACATTTTTTATTATTATTTAAAAAAAAAAAAAGAAATCCAATCAAAAATCACACTTAATTATTTTTAAATTAGTTCTTGTGAGAACCAATCAAAATTAAGTGTTTAAAATAGGACGTGATCAGGCCCATCGTGTAGGCAAGCCATGATTATTGAAAATTGTTTGTATGATAACTTTTGATCAGGTGGTCCAATCAAAACCTATAACATACCATTATGATCATTAGAGCATCAAGATTTGTTTTGTATCACAAATCTGAAGATCTACCAGTTGGTTAAATGCAAGTTGTAAAATGGGGTGTCTACAGTTAGTAGATGACGAGGACAGTTTTGGTCATAATGGCACAAGAGGGTAGGCCGAGGACAAATGTCACCTTGGCTAACCAAAGCCGAGGTCCGAACAGGTGGTCTGCTGTTTAGGGGGATGTTACAGGAAGTTCTACTGGCACGGATAAGCATTGCAAAAACAAAAGTACAGAGGGGAGTCCTAAAATATCTAAGGAGAAAGCTGCTACCACCGCATTGAATGCTCTGTTGCTAACTTTCTAGTTGCATTAATGTGGAGAAGACCTCTGAACAGTGTTGTATTGGCTACCCCAACGCACAAAGGGACTGAGAGGATTTCTGATGGGACAAGCACTCAATGGGTGGCTTGGATGATCAACAAGTGAAGGGCCAAGATTGCCTAAGGAGAACTATATAATAGAAGAGACCCTCCATAGAGAAGGGATCGAGAAATCAAGAGAGGAAAACTGTAGCAATTAGTAACCAACTTTGTAATCAAACTTGTGAGAAACATATAAGAATGGATCTCCTCAGACTATGCCAAGGACGATTTAGTTTAAATCAATCTATCTTTCTGTTCTTGTCATTTGATTCCACTTTATTTGTAATCCAACTCATTTTAACCCAGTTTTCCAACTCACTCTCTACAAATTCATTACTTTGGGCTTTTTGGGCTTAGGTCTATCCATCATCTGGGCTAGGGACTCAAAGCAGGTCCTTACATGTTCATTGGTCAAAACTTCCACACACACACACAAAAAAAGAAAAAAAGAAAAGAAAAAACCACCAAATTAATCAAATTTTAGTTGCAAAATCAAAAGAAAAGAGAGGAAGGGAGGGAGGGAGGCTTATGAGTATGAGGAATTCAAACTGTTGGTTGCTAATTGCTAGATATGGTTTGTGGGGCAGTGAGGGGGTTGAGGACTAAGGTTTAAGTGAAGTGGGGTTAAGGAAGAGGTGGAGATAGAAGAGAATGATGGTGAAGGTAAAGAAGATTGACATTTTTTGGTATGGGTACTCGATCGTGTTTCTTCATTATGTAAATCTAAGAAACTTTATATATAAATATATATATAAAGATTTGAAAATAAGATAAAATGAAAACAAACAAAATTAGACACTTTAACGACAAGCACTTAACAGAATTAGACAGAAGCCTTAATTGAACATATTTGAAATTTAAAGGACTTAATTGAACGAAAGTAAAGCTGAAGGACTGAAATGAATTCATGTGAAACTTAAAGAGTGAGTTTTGCATTTTTGCTTAAATAAAACTAAAAGTCTATCATCAAATATTTCTAAACTTAATAAATCCCACACAACTCACGTTTTTGTTTTTGTTTTTTTCCTCAATTTGCATCTTATTAAATTAATATTTTATTAGGATAATTTTTTTTAAGGCCAGATTTGATCTCAATTCCTTTATTCAATGATAAAAACTTATCAGTTGAGGTAACTAAAACTTATACTTAAATTATAATTATTTGCCCGTAATGTATAAGAGCAAGGTACAAAACTCTTGACTAAGGGATAAGATTTAACAAAAAATTAATTTAGATAAAAATTTATCATCTAAGTTTTAGAAATTTAAATTCTACTCAACTAATAGTCTATTATCAAAATTTTCATATATATATATATATATATATATATAAATACTAAGCCATGGCTTTTCAATATGGGTCCGGTTAATATATGCCCTAATGTGTGCCCTTAGGGCATATATTAACCATCCATTTTGAGAAAGTTTTTATGAGAAATTGAAAAAGCTGTCAAAATAGTGAATTACTTTTTCGTTTTTCCATAAAAAGTTTCATAAAATGGATTGCTAATATATGCCCTAAGGGCACACGTTTGTAAATCCCTTTTAATATAATCTCTTTTAACCAATAAAGTCATTCCTATAATTAAATCCCATATAATACACTCTAAGTTGTTGTATTTTTTTTTTTTTCACTTTTTTTTTCCCAAGACGCAACTTACGCTTATGTTTTAATCTAATAAATTCATCTAACTTATTGTTCTTTGCTTCTGAATTTGTGTGCAGGATATTATGCCAAATGAAGTTTACTATATATAAAGAAGCAAAATAATGGACACCCATTTAAGTTTTTGGTTCTCTTATGTAAGTTTAATTTTTTATTTATTTATTTTATATTCTCAATTTTTGAACTCTTTTGGGTATTTTATTTTAGGTTTTGGCTATTGTATTTAATTTGTGATTGCACTGATTTTTTTAATTAGACTACTACTAGGAAAAAATCGGTATTGAGGAACTATTTTGTTTATTATTGTTTGTGAGAAAATTAAGAAAAATTTATATTTGAAGAAGTATGAAATTATATACATATATAAAAAATGTATGTTATACAAAGTTAATATCATTCGTATAAGAATTTTGATAGTTAATCACACACAAAGTTATGGTAACTATTTAACATATAAATATCTATTTTACTATGAGATGAGTTCAAGTTACACCTAGTGTAACTCTTTAGAGTTACACATTTTCTAAACCATTGGATTTAAGTAGATCTAATGGTTAAAAAAATATACTCATTAATGCTAATATTCTTATTAATCTCATTTATTATCCCTTATTTATGTCATTCCATACTTATCTCTAAACCCAAAAAAAGGTATATGTATTCTCCTCCACTACAGTACCTCTCTCTCTCTCTCTCTCTCTCTCTCTCCACTGCTTTAGGGTTCCACCTCTATGGATAGGTCGCTAGCTGCAAAAAAAGCTACCGCCACCAGTTGCATTTCATTCTTCTCAGATCATTTTGCAGTCTTGTCCTTTTTTTTTACATGTATTTTATCTTTGGATCAAAATACAATTTTGTTGATTGATTTCTATAAGCAAAAGAGTCCTGAATCAGGAAAATAGGTAGGCTGCAAATGCATTATAAAACAACATGTTGACAATGTTTAATTGAAAGCCATCCTTGGAGACATTAACATGTTTTAGCAAAATTGTTAATAGATTTCCTCCAAAACATTTTCATCATTCTTCTAACAGATTGCTTTTCCAATATAAAATTTTATCCAATTTCCATGCCATTTAAATTCTGCAATTTGAGTCACAAAATTTAAATAAATAAATAAAAGCACTTTAAAAATTGGATTCTAAAATGAGAATAATTATTATTTTAATGGCAGTAGGTATGAAAGTATCTGCATCTTGCATTTTACATGGTGGGATGCGTGTGTGTATATTTAAATTGTATAAGTCTAAGCATTTGAGTACAAGTAATAGGTACTTTATCACTTGATGTTTTACTAGTGAAAACCTCAATAAAGTTGAAGGAAAACCAGTCATGATTGGATATGATGTCCTTGTTATAGGAGTGAAAAAAAATCACATACTTAAACCATATTTTGAGAGAGTATGCTTACTACTGAACCTTATGAACATCGATTTCTAATGACTTAAGAGAGGTTATTTTGAGAGAGTGTGTTTACTGCTAAAGCTTTCAAGGCATTCGTACTTAGGAGAGTTTATTTTGAGAGAATATATTTACGGCTGAATCTGATGAGCCATTCACACTTACTGGATTTGTTAGGACTTCTTGGCTAATCGATAAAAGAGTTGTTTTTTTTTTTTCATTTTTTTTTTAATTAAAAAGTTACCACTAGACTTAGCATCTATTGTGTATCTCTGTTCGTGTTTATTTTTAATAAAAAAATTGCAGATTATCATGTAAATTTATGCATGATTGTCTCCTATTTGGATTGATTGGTAGAGTAAATTTGCCTCTTTTCATCTTTCATTTGATGGAAAATACAATCATCACATCAGCATATCACTTGTTAGAGTATACATATTTTGCTATCGACAATTTGGCCGTGGAGGTGGAACCCCAAAGCAGAGGAGAGAGAGAGAGAGGAGAGAGAGAGAGAGAGAGATACATATACCTTTTTTTGGGTTTAAAAATAAGTATGGAATGACATAAATAAGGATAATAAATGAGATTAATAAGAATATTAGCATTAATGAGAATCTTTTTTTAACTGTTAGATCCATTTAAATCCAATGGTTTAGAAAAGGTAAAGAGTTACACCAAGTGTAACTTGAACCCATCTCTTTTACTATAATAGTTTCTTAGTACTTATTTGCTAAAAGTAATATCCACTTAATAAAAACTTCTAAGAATAATAACGAATATTATCATCTTCCAACAATAAGCAACTGATTTTTGCTAAGACATTGTCACATATTTAAATTTTTATCATGAATGATGTCATTTTTTTTTTTTTTTGAGAATAATGAATGATGTCATATGCTACAATTGAATCTCGTCATCTAATACCTTCAACCATACATAAAGAAAATTTTGTCATTCATACTTTCTTCTTTATCATTCTACATGAGTTTAGGTGCAATGTTTAGCTTACTTAGTTTTTAATAGGCACCCATTTTAGGCAAGAGAGGGAAAAAAAAAAAAATAATAATAATAATAAAAGGCATGTGTCATCGAATTTTCCATTAGATAAATTTGAAGTTTCGAAGGATTAAACCTAGAAAATCAATGTTCTTTATGTAATAAATAAAACACCTTATATCACAATTCCAACTTTCTAAGCATTATTACCATCTAAAACTCAAAATACGTGAAGAAAATTTTTTAGATGTTAAAATTTAGTGGGAGTATTTTAGACATTACACAATGAAATATTTTAAGAATTATAAGCTCTCATTAGGGTCTAACTGCGAGAATAACAATATGACATATTTACTATTTTCCAAACTATTAATGGAAAAATTGCTTGATTTTAAAGTTTAAGGAAGAATTGTGAACTACTCCAAATATAAAGGATGAAAAGTGTTTTTATCCTAAGTTTTTGATTTTTTGGTGTGTAAAACTGTGTTTTTACTTAAAATTCTGCGTAAAGATAAAAGTACAAAAAATCAACCCAAAAAAAAAAGGATATGAAACTGTGAATTTTGGCTCAACAAAGTTGACTAAACCAAAAACAATTTCTAGTAACACAACAGAATGGTACAACATTTTCATAATAATAATACCTTTATAATTTTGTTATATCTTATTTTGACTTGTAAAGAATTGACACTTCAGCAGTTGTCAATATATTATGACTACAATAAGATGTCTTTACATTTTTACAAGAGAAATGTTATGTCTACAACATTTTCACAACAAATCATAAGTAGTAGGTTGTTACAAGTTGTTATCGATTGGCAAAAAGTAATTTCATTGATAGGTTTAAATTAGAACTAATAACAATTTACTACCTATGATTTGTTATGAAAGTGTTGTAAGAACTATTGTGGATGTAGCATTTCTGTTTTCACAATACATTTATTTTTAGTAGTGGTTAGTTCCAATATGAGATTTTATTTTGACCTATAAGGAACTTACACCTCAGTAGTTGTAAAAATATTTGTGATGACAACAAAATGTTATGGTATTTTCATAATCCAATACCTTTATTTTTAGTTGTAATGGATTCCAGTCAGATATTTTATTAATTTATTTTATTTTGATTTATAAGAACCGATAGCTAAGTCATAACATTTTCACAATATCTTTATTTCAATTGTAGTTGGTTCTAGTCTCATATTTTACTGTGGGGCCCGAAATCTGAGGTCCCAGCCCACTTTGTGTTAAGGGCCCAAAGCCCAGGCCGAGGAGCTCTACTGCCGAGGACGCGCGATGAAAGCTCCTTGAAGGCCCAAGGATGTGGCTGAGGACAGTCTCACGCTCAACACCTCATAAAAACGCATGAAGAAAAGGACAAGCTTAGTACAAGAGCAGTACGCGGGAGAAAGCTGCCAACACCATAATGTGGAGCCCAGCACCTGACAAGCCCATACTCATACCATGCTATCCAGCTTTTCCCAACTATTCTGACGTATGGATTGACAAGACGAGTGACTACCCCGAACAAGGAAAAACGGATACGTAGGTGAAGAACGGGAAGGAAATACTAGTATAAAAGGGAAAGAGAGGGGGGGGGGGTGAGAATGTAATGCTCCTCGGACTAATTCCGAGGAGCCAAATCTCTCAAACCATATCGATGTAAGGCTCAGTCATACTGTCCAAACTTGCCTTTGTATTAGCTCTCGTGAGACCAGGACCCAACCGTTGCCCAGCGTTCAAGGGCATGCCTTTCCAAACCCACTCTCTACAAATCGTATTGTTCGGGCCCTTTACACACGAGCCCAACGTCATTCTTGGGTCGTTAAAAATTGTGTCCCTACAATTGGCGCCGTCTGTGGGAAGGCTTGCGCATTGGCGCAGATGGCGGTGGAGTCAAGCCTCTATCAGGCAGAAGTTCGCGAAGTTTCCTCCATCTCCAGCGACATGCAGTGGTTGCTCCGACATAAACTTCAGCTAGGGGCTACGCCTTGCAGTGCCAATGGCACGGGCAGCCCTAAGGGCTTCCGGCCTCAAGCTAACTCTCCCCGCCCTGGTCTAGGGGCTAACCTTCGAAAAATAAATAAATACAAAAGAAAAATTACAAGTTTTGGACAGAACCAAGGCCTTGCATGGTCCTCGGACTCAAGCCTATGGGGAAACCAAGTACTCAAAAGAAAAATTACAAGTTTTGGACAGAACCAAGGCCTTGCATGGTCCTCGGACTCAAGCCTATGGGGAAACCAAGTACTCAAAAGAAAAATTACAAGTTTTGGACAGAACCAAGGCCTTGCATGGTCCTCGGACTCAAGCCTATGGGGAAACCAAGTACTCAAAGAGAAAATTACAAGTTTTGGACAGAACCAAGGCCTTGCATGGTCCTCGGACTCAAGCCTATGGGGAAACCAAGTACTCAAAGAAAAAATTACAAGTTTTGGAGAGAACCAAGGCCTTGCATGGTCCTCGGACTCAAGCCTATGGGGAAACCAAGTACTCAAAGAAAAAATTACAAGTTTTGGACATAACCAAGGCCTTGCATGGTCCTCGGACTCAAGCCTATGGGGAAACCAAGTACTCAAAGAAAAAATTACAAGTTTTGGACAGAACCAAGGCCTTGCATGGTCCTCGGACTCAAGCCTATGGGGAAACCAAGTACTCAAAGAAAAAATTACAAGTTTTGGACAGAACCAAGGCCTTGCATGGTCCTCGGACTCAAGCCTATGGGGAAACCAAGTACTCAAAAGAAAAATTACAAGTTTTGGACAGAACCAAGGCCTTGCATGGTCCTCGGACTCAAGCCTATGGGGAAACCAACTACTCAACAGAAGAACTACAAGCTATGGACACGACCTGGACGTTATATGGCCCTTAGAATCTACCCCGGGGAAGAGTTCCCCATTGATAAGTGGGCTAATCCCAAAGCTGCATGGATTCCCCAGCCTACCCTCGGATTCTCGGTACCAAGGGAATTGGTGCAACTGCAATATAGTGCCATACGTTGTCAAAACGGAGTTAGAGTCCCTTACTGCTCGGCTACCCCCTCGGATGAATCATTTAGAGTTTATCGCTTTTGGACGGTCTCCTCGCACGCATTACGGAGTATTCAACTGTTATCTCGGTTAGTTTCATGAGTTTAATTTACTGGGAATTATCATTATTATTCCTGGTAATGTTGGTAAATTAGAATTAGTCGGATTATGTTTCAAGGTTTCCTGCTCTAAGTATCACTGAAGAAAAACACACATGGAGCACACCCATTCACAAAATAGTTGTTGCAGAAAGGAAAAATATTTAAAACAAGTAAATAAATTCATCTTTTATTAAGACAAAGAAACAGTACAGTGTACAACGAAAGAGCTTAAATAAGCTCACAGTGAAGCTAACTACAAAAAGCGAAAAGAAAAGATACAAGGGAGCGAAGGAAAAGCCGAAGAAGAGGTGCAGACAAGAGACGTGCTGCCGTCCCAAAATTTTGTCTAAGGAGACCATTCCTCAATACTTTTACATGCCTATAACTCAAGCAGCAAAAGAGCCCAACTTCGGGCTAGCACCGTTGAAGAAAAGGTGCAGGGAGCCGGAGGTTGATGAGCCTCCACGTAACCACGCCTGCGATAGAGCAGACAGCGCTGATGGCGGAAAACCTTACTTCTGACGCACCAAGAATTTGATGCGACCAGTACCTGCTTCGGATTTTGACTGAAAGAGGGAGGAATACCATTTCCCCCTTGCCAAAACGGAAGATTATCTTGAATCTGTGCCTCCCCTGTCCAGGCCACACCACCTTGAGTCTCGGGAGGACCCGGTGCCTGTGTGGCGGGTGTAAATCCTTTACCCCTATCCGTGTCTCAAACATATTGCGCTAAGGATATGGAGACTCTGATTATAGCTGAAGGTTTGTGACTCTGAAGAAAGCCAAAGGGTTTGTATATAAGGAGAATAACCTCCTATCCTATTTATATAAAAGATGAGGTGGTGGCATTCAACTTGTGCCGCTTTCCAAGGAATGTTACGGACAAGGCAGATTTGGCTCAACTTCCAACATCATCCGCAGCCGTAGGATCTGAAGATCCTCGTGAAGGCGCACCTCGAATGCCGAAACATCAAAGGACACTGCGCGGGTGAAGAATAAAGTAATGCCTCTTAATTCGGCACATCTCCCATGTAAATGGAAAAACACAAATACTAGTAGAGTACAGGATTTGAGCGAGCCATAATGTGGGCCTAACGTCGCCAAAACCCTCCTCCCCAACTAAAAAGTAGGGCAGCAGGATTTTGAGGGGCTATTGTGGGGCCCGAAATCTGAGGTCCCAGCCCACTTTGTGTTAAGGGCCCAAAGCCCAGGCCGAGGAGCCCTATTGCCGAGGACGCGCGATGAAAGCTCCTTGAAGGCCCAAGGATGTGGCTGAGGACAGTCTCGCGCTCAACACCTCATAAAAACGCATGAAGAAAAGGACAAGCTTAGTACAAGAGCAGTACGCGGGAGAAAGCTGCCAACACCATAATGTGGAGCCCAGCACCTGACAAGCCCATACTCATACCATGCTATCCAGCTTTTCCCAACTATTCTGACGTATGGATTGACAAGACGAGTGACTACCCTGAACAAGGAAAAACGGACACGTAGGTGAAGAACGGGAAGGAAATACTAGTATAAAGGGAAAGAGAGGGGGGGGGGGGGGGGAGAGGGGGGGGTGAGAATGTAATGCTCCTCGGACTAATTCCGAGGAGCCAAATCTCTCAAACCATATCGATGTAAGGCTCAGTCATACTGTCCAAACTTGCCTTTGTATTAGCTCTCGTGAGACCAGGACCCAACCGTTGCCCAGCGTTCAAGGGCATGCCTTTCCAAACCCACTCTCTACAAATCGTATTGTTCGGGCCCTTTACACACGAGCCCAACGTCATCCTTGGGTCGTTAAAAATTGTGTCCCTACATTTACTATTTTAATTTATTTTATTTTGACAAATAAAGAACTGATATCTCAACAATTGTTAAAATATTGTGACAATTTATTGTATCAACATAACAACTCCTAAACCAAAATCCGCATTAAATAAAAAAATAAAAAAACAAAAAAAAACTCAAACAAACTATCATAGTTGGGATAAAAAGAAACAAAGTCACCACACCAAAGCCACTTTAGAAAGTAGCATAATTCCAAAACTTAAATAAACCAAAAGTTATTATTCCTTGGTTTACTGGCACTTTTTATATAATTAATAAAAATAGAAATAGAAATAGATTTTAGCTTACATATGAACCTTTATCAACTATGCATCGCACAAAATTAATATTAGTATATACAAATTTATTTATTAATATTGGAAGGGGAAATTGCACAAGCTTAGGCCTTGCGATCCTCCAATTTGGATAAGGGGGTTCGATTTGAGTAAACCTAGCTCTATTGACCCAACCTAAAAGGTGAGGCCTAAAAAGGCAACAATTGGCCAACTGTTAAGCATTCTTCTAAGCTCAAGGGTCAAGGCCACTAGGCTGATCAAGACCCCAAACATAATTCCTCAGCCAAAGCAACCAAGTATATAGCCGAACTACAGCATAAAATGATCAAACCCTCAAGCTGAAGCGATCTATTTGGGACCAAAAAGGAGAAGCTCACACAAAGATCAACGATGGCTGACCTCGTTTGCCTAAAGAGAAGTGTCTACAAGGGGCCATCTCCATTCACATGCATCTCGTATTAATTAGGGCCAGCCTATCCTAGTTTGCATTTAATGCAACACAATAGGACCTTTCCTTGCAATCATGGTGAATGTGTCCTTAGGCAAAATCCCTTAAAAAATTATGGAGGGATGGTATGGTGTTAGGTTCTTTTCATGATTGCATGGGGAAGATCTCGCTAGCCGCCACTGGAAGAATCTCATATAATTAATAAAGTTATAAACCCCACTAAATTAGAGAGAAATTTATGGACTCTATTACCTCAACACTTTGCCAATACCATTTTACTTTTGAGTGTTCCACTACTCTACTTTTGATAGTTAAAGCATTGTCGACTAACTTACACACAAAAAAAAACAAAAACAAAAGCATCCTAACGCATTGAAGATATTATTTGTTTACATTCTAGGACTGTGATAACTTAGATTACAAATAATTTAGGTTAGAAGCAACCCTCCAAAATTGTTTACCTAACAAAGCTTTGTTCATATGTCACATTGTCGTACAACCCAGCTCCTCTTCTCTTTTTGAAAAGCAAATTATGTTCCAATCAGAAAATGATTTTTCCTAACACCATCTTCATGATCATGACCCCCATGGGCCAACAAAGTTAGTTTCTACCAATTTCCTTGCAGATTCCTTCAAGAACTTTAAAGCATTAGAGATTTAGCGACCTCAGCACATATCTAAACAAAGTCAATCTGCCTTGACAAATTTTGGGAAAAAAAAATGAGTTGAGGCAGTACTAGTTGACTTCGTTAAAGACCATAAAAGGCAGTTTTACTCACCAAAATTTGGGGAAAATGATTTTGTTGGGCTTATTGCGGATGCTCTTATGCTTGGGCAACATAAGTTCAAGGAAGGTTGAGGAGCGGATGTGGCAATAATTTAATAATTACAAAAATGATGATAGTTAAATGTTAGTGATGTGACAAAATCTAATTTACTAATTTCAAAATAGATAGATATGTTTTTAAAACTCAAATGTGAAGTTAGGTACCCTAAGAATCTTAGAGAACCCTAATCCCTTCATCTCTTTTTCTCAAAGATGTTCCTTCAAAAATCTTACTTAATTAATGCCAGAGGCGGAATAGAGAAGAGTGGTTAATCAATTAAAATATTTTATTATGTTTATTTTCTTTCTTAATTATGATTTATTCAATCAAGATTCAAGATAATTTACTTATTATAACTACTTCTTTAAGGGTGTGTTTAGTAGGAGGTGAAATAGGAGGGATGAAAAAAAATAAATAAATAAAAAGAGAAAATAGGAGGGAAAATAGGGAAGGTGTTGTTTGGTAAGGGGGAGGAAGAGAAATTATTCTGGTGGGGCCAGGCATTTTCCACCAGGTCCCACACAAAATTTGTTTCTCGAAAATGGAGAGAAGACTGGGTGTGGAGAGTTTGATGGTGAAATGATTTTTTTTTTTTTTTAATTGGGCATCATTTTTTAACAAATGTATATGAGTAAATTTATACAAACTCACTTTTTCCAACATTCTACTTTTTCACTCTCAACCAAACAAAAATTATGAAAATTAAAATCTTTCCTATCCTCCTAATTTTCTATAGTCCTATGACTTAATTATCTCTTCACCATCTTCTAATTGCGCCAGTCAAGTGAGCCGACATCTACTTGATTTTACTATGCTGATTATGTCCCTGATAGGGATAGCAACAGCATATCATTTATGTTCAGTATGTACTGTTTATGGTCATTCATGAAATCGAATATTCTCGCTACCCACCAACATTATTACTGCCTCATCATGTAGTCAATTTTCGCTGTGGCCTTGGAAGTACAATAATGGAGAGAAAACCAACTTCAGTAACTGTAAATGGGCATTGCAGAAAAGGATGTAGTGATACAAAATAAACCTTGACAAGCCTGAAACTGGCCCTACTTAACTTTGGCTGCTCCTCAACGAAGCTTCATATTGTAGTGGCCAATTTTATTCTGCCATGTCATATGGCTTTCCCATATGCAAATCCACGAAAAAGACTTGGCTCAGCCTCCCTAATAGGACTTGGCATATATTTCTGAACCATTCTTTCGAAGAGAGAACCAAAATGGTGATGCTGAGTCTCTACTAATTCACTACCAGCTGCCTACAATGCCAATGTCATCAGACTACTCTACTCCTAATCTATATTGCAATGAAGTATCTGATGATGTGGTTTCCTCAAATGCTGAAACGTGTGACCAAGATTTTCATGCAACTCTGGATTTCCTGTCGGACGAGGAGAGCTCTATTACTAGTGTCTTCGATTCTGAGATTGATCAAATGCTTGAACTTGAATTACTACATCGGTTACGTGGAAATCCTAGTATTATCAGTGCTAGAAAAGACGCGGTCAATTGGATGTTGAAGGTAATTATACTGCATCACATATATATTTGGTATTTTGTTCTTGTATCATTTTCTTCAATAATGATTTGTATCCTACAGGTGCATGCTTACTACCAGTTTAGGCCTGAAACGGCATATCTTTCTGTAAACTATCTGGATTGTTTTCTCTCCTCTCATACATTGCCGGTAATTCTTATCCTTAGGCCCAGTCATGTTAGACAAACACTCAAACAGAAACAAAGTATACAATTACATTGCAGGATTGTTTTGGTTTTGTGTTAACTTGTTATGCTTTTCTGCAGAAAGGTAAAGGGTGGCCCCTGCAGCTATTATCGGTTGCTTGCCTGGCCCTGGCAGCAAAAATGGAAGAAACAAGCGTGCCACTTCTATTAGACCTGCAGGTGAAGGAACCGAGATTCCTGTTCAAGCCCAAAACAGTTCAACGAATGGAGCTCTTTGTCATGGCCAATCTTAAGTGGAGATTGCGCAGGACTACACCTTTCGACTTTGTCCATTATTTTATTGCTAAGCTTTCATGTCTTGGTTCTCCACTAAAAGATTGCAGTCAAGTTTTCTCGCGTGCCTCGGATCTAATTATCAGCACGTGTCAAGGTAATTCCTGAATTGAAACTCTCTCTCTCTCTCTCTCTCACACACACACACATAAATATTATAGCTAATTAACATGATGTTTTTAACAGTGATCGATTTCTTGGACTATCCACCATCTTCAATAGCAGCAGCTGCCGTACTATGTGCAACAGATCAATATGTGGATGACCAAGAGTTGGGCTACTTTCACAAAAGAGTAAGAAAAGTATGCCTCACTTTGCAAATTCAAATTATCAATATGAGAGCATAGGCTTATTGGTAAACTACTTTTAGAAGCTAGTTAGTCCTTGCCAAATAAATTTGTTTTGTGGCTTGCAAGACTCATCACTTTTAATGAAGTGACAAACGAATAAATGAAAATAGGCTTTTCTTGGTGGTAGAATCCACAAACAATGCCAATTTATGCTACATGAGAAGCAGCATTGTCAATGATGTCCTGTTTCTCTTTTTAGCAAGACCAGACACTGTGAACTTTTTAAGTCCTAATGTTTGAAGTAATATAAGCATACAAATTGTTAGAATAATTGTAATTCTGGCACAGGAATTGGTGAAAAAATGTTACAACCTTATGGAACAGACAAAGTGCATACTGGCACACGTTAAACAAAAAAAGTTGCAGCCAATGCCACCAAGTACTGTAGGAGTGACTGATGCAGCTATTGGCATAAGCTTCAATGTTCACAAAACTGGGGTTACAAGGACTTGAAGTAAAGCCAAGACTCACAACTGAATTAGTGCTGGAAACAGATGTTTAATCTTACCTTCTACTACGTCTATTGTTTGAAGTTTCTTCGTATGTGTGTGTAGCTACTGCAAGATGATTGTGAGGGAAGTCTTCTGACTTGTTCAAACAGTATGCTGTTTGACATTATTCATTTTGTGTTGGACCGATTCCAATTTTCGTATGAAAATATGTAAAATAAAAGGCTGAGGTACTTGTCAGTTGTCACAACCAAGAAATTTTGTACAAGTCATTTTTCTTATTATTGACAAATTCCGTGAAAATCGATTCAATAAGGTGACATGAAAGCAAGTTTTTCATAGCTCCCGTCAGAATCTGGTTGAAAATATTGACAACAGACAAGCAAACCTCAAGGTGAATTTCATTTTTTTATAGTATGGCCACCTGTGTGTTTGAATAACATGCCCATGATGACTTGAAGGACTCATATATTCAACCTTTGCACATACCCATGATGACTAGGAATCCAACCTTTTCCATTGTCATTAAGGCTGCTTCTTGTAAAAGGATTAGTGATTTTATGACTCAATTGGCCAACTGAACCATGCACTTAGTATCAATGAAGCAACACTTGCTGTCCACCACAAGAGCAAAAATGACATTTTGATGCCATAGAAAATTATCTGGCAAGTGACATGCAATATGATAGCTATTTCTATGCTGTTTTTTCTTTGCTCTAGTATTTTACTAATTACTAGTACAAAATTTAGATCCATATGTCACTGCAAGAAATAAGTATGTAATTTATTATGATTAGAAAAGGGGTTTCAATTGGGATTTCCGCAGCACTCCGAAAATGGGTCACATTTGCACATCCCAACAAAAGGGCGCGCACACGCAAAAACAAAAACAGTTCAGTTTGACGAGTTTGTCACTGTTCTCCCACAAAAAGTAGAATATACATTGCAGATAAGCACTTATGTAATTATCCTTACAGTCCAGCACAAAGTGTTACCCAGAAGTGTTTACAGAAGCATCGAATATATTCGAGGTAAAAGACAGAAACAAGGAAGGATCCTAGGAGCTTGCTGGAGACAGACAAGCTTTCCCATAAATCTAAAAAAAAGGTGATAACAAAGTCCATTCTGATACTAGGACTTTCCCTGGCATTAATTCACGAGTTCAGGGGTACATGAGTGCAAGAAATGAGTGATGTTGAAAAAGGAAGTTTCTCTTAGCCAAATTAAATTGAAATTGAAAATATAATTTTGGTATCTACATTTTAGGGCGATTATTAATTTAGTCCTTTTATTTTAGTAGCAATTAATTTGGTACTTATTATTTTCAACGTATAACCAAATTGGTCTCTATTATCAATTTAATCCATGTTGTTTTCAACTTGCCGTCACAGCTAGCATTTTCTATTAGTAAGTTGACAGTAGCTAGGGACTATGTTGTGCAGATAGCACCCCAGGACTCAAATCAATAACAGTAAATAAGCGGAAATTAAATAACAAGCACACACAAAGAACACAAGAATTTACGTGGTTCGGCAAACTGCCTACCTCTACGGAGACGACGGAGAAATTTCACTATAAAAAATAGGGAGATACAATAGTGCATAATAACACTCTCAAAAAACCCAAATCCCAATACACCCTAACTCTCTCTCTCACACAAGACAAGAAAACACTATTCTTCTTCTTATGCAGCTGCTGCTAGGGTTTTAGGAATTACTCTAATTCTCTCTATGTATTTTCATTCAACCCAAACCTAATATATATATATATATATATATATATATATATATATATATATTATAGGTCGGCTATTACTAGGAATTATATTCCTAGTTGTATTCGGTTTCCTAATACTACTTGTATTTGATTTAGAAGACCAAATTGGGCTTTGGCAATTCAAGCCACACGGCCCACATCAACAGACTAAGTTAATTATAAGTTGAAAATAACATAGACCAAATTGAATGTTACCAAAATATAGAAACCAAATTGATAGCGATCCCAAAATGTAAAGACCAAAATGATATTTTTACTTAAATTAAATAGGATAAAATACAAAGACCACCTCTAAGGTCTGGGCTAATAATAGGTACTATCTAATTTGCTTCTTAAGCACAATCAATACTTAAGACCGTTTGAAAGTTCACTACTCCTAAAAGTCCTTTGCTTCCTTCCAATAGCTTCTCTTGATTGCACGTGTTTCACAATGACTATATTATGACAATTATATATACGATAAAGTGTTTGGGTAATCAATGACAAATAAATAGCAGCCATAGATGAAAAAAGTAGGAGAAGCTGGGCAATTTTCAAATGGTGTTAAGTTACGTTTGTGTTTAGGGAGCAAACTAGATAATTTGAAAAACATTCATATTTCCTAGCATCAATCCAAGCTTAGGACAGTAAATGAACCAAATTATTCATATAGAGCTTGGGTTTGAATAGATGAAAAACTCATTTATGTTTGTTTGTTTATTAAAAAAAAAAAACCAATCTTTTTTGACTCTTAGTTTTAGGCTTGTTTAATAAACAATCTAAGTCCAAACAAAAAAAAAGTTCATGAACGGGCTAGTGAACAATAGAGCTCGATAAAAAAAATTAAACTAGGTCTAGGCTTAGTAATAAGCTTGATATAGACTTGATAAATATACTCATATTTTACCAAGATTTTAATTAATTGAGGGTTAAGATGATGACTGCTCCAAACCAAATGAGTTTGATAATGTCCTTGAGCTCAAAAACTTGATATTGAGTTGGAGCTCAAACATTCATCCGCTTGTACATACAGCCAAACCTAATTAGATTTTGTATTTTAGAAGTCAAAATTACCTAGATTTGGTTGCTGTTACCTGTTATTCTTGATACGTTCGCTTTTCTTGTCAGGCTTCTTTTTCAAAGAAAAGGGCAATTGGGACAGGTAAAACAAATTTTTTTATTTAGATAGAATAGAAGATAGAAGATCCCAAAATGATAAGACGAAGCTTATTAAAAAATATTAAAAAGGAGGAAAAGGAGGAGGAGGAAATTGTCGATCTTTATTGCAAAGAACCTCACTAGTCACTAGTCACTAGTCCTTAGTCGCATATCGTGATAATAAGTTAATAATAATCCGCGTTGTTGTTTTACTCGTGCTGCACTATTTGCAATCTAAAAGTTGCAAAATAATGTTAGGTAGCGTCCCTGCCGGTCTTGGAAATGTCAAATGTAAGCAGCATTTGGCATTTAGGCCCAAAATATGCTCACAGCTGGAAGGCTAAAAGTGGGAAAGTGCAAATTTTTTTGGCATAGTGCTACAGTTCCCTTTCCTCTCTTTCTCCCTCTTCTCTATCACACTTTCTCAGATACTACATGGCGTTGAGCATCATGCACCAGATCGGAGCTCACACTTTCTCTATCACACTTTCTCAGATACGAACTTAGCCCAGACAACCGGGATGGTAAGCGCAGCGTCTATGTGGAAATCTCTGGTGTAGAGTCTCCGATGCAAGGTCCAAAAACCAGACGTGGATTTCGGTCCGTCGCCGCCGTTGAGTCCGTACAAATCGCCGGTGCTTGGAGCGACACAAGCCAATCTCTCAGTGGCGTGCAGAGCCTTCGCGATGGAGCCAATCTCTCCGTGGCGTGCTGTGGGTGCTGATTGGGTTTGTTTAGATTAGCAGGTGGCTGATGTGGTGGTTTTGCTGTGGGGGTTATGGTGTGATTTTGTCGTGGGGGTTACGGTGGTGGTGATGTTTTAGACCTAGAGAGACGTTATTGGGTTTTTTTTTTTTTTTTCTTATCTGTTCTTGTGCCAGAGGTTGAGGGAGAGAGACGAAAAGGAAGAGAGAGAGAGAGAGAGAGAGAGAGAGAGAGAGAGAGAGAGAGAGAGAGAGAGAGAGAGAGAGAGAGAGAGAGAAATAGTAAAAAAAAGAATAAAAAAGAATATTTAAATAAAATGGGAGAAAAATAGAATTTTGGGATGTTGGGTGTGTTGTAAAATGGTATGGTATAATTGATAAAGTAGCTTTTTGGAATGATAAAATAGGATGAGATAGCATTTCCAGATGCTAATGACTGTATGCCAAATGGTGTCTTGGATTTGGGCTCTCTCATTGTCATCTGTAGAGTGTTTGTTAAGTTTTAATAATTAGGACCCGTTTGGTAGAGAAGTTTGAGTAATGTTGTTTGTAATTTTTTGAAATACATGTGGGTAAAAACATGTGTGTAATGTTGTTTAAAAACTGAAGATGAGTTGTTTAACAACTCTACCAAACGCACCCTAAGAATCCTCTTTTTCATAAAAACAAGTTGCAAAATAATGATATTATTAAAGTTAGTTCTATAGTTAGCATCTGATTCGGCAAAAACAAGTTCTGTCCGTCTTCTTGGAATTTGTGGGTTTAAATCACTCCTAGGGAAAAAAAGAAGAAGCTAAAAAGCCTAAAATAACTTTTGATTTTGAAATGGTAAAAGATTTGATATAATATCTATGTAGGCCCATCTTTTTGCCCGGAAGCTTCATTACGTGCTAATTAGTAATTATATCTTTAGGAACTTTTTAATTCATCTTGGTTTTTCTCTACAAAAATTTTGTTAAAATTATTAATTTTATACATTGGAAAAATCATATCAAATACTTTGTAATTAAGCAGAATTAGTTCTCAATGAAGGAGAAGTTTTATTGATACTTAAACCATTACAACACAATTTGCTACTCATCACTAGAGTTATGCATGGATCAGGTTAAGTCGAGTTGAGGAGATTTTTTAATTCAACCCACCATGGTGGGTTAAAAAAAATCAAACCCAACCCTACCCATCACAAGGGTTCAACCCAACCTACATGGATCGGGTTGGGTTGGGTTGAACCCATGGGTTGGACAGTTTTTTATATTATTTTATTTGTTATTACTATTATTATGAGTGTTTGGATAGCGCGTTTGCGCGTCTACGTTTCCCTCTTTCTGCATTTTCCTTTTTTTTTTTTTTTTTCCCAGCCGCAGTTGTTGACCAAGTCTTCCGTGAACAGTGCATCCGTGCACTGTTCATGGACCCACAAACTTCACTTTTCAGCAACTTTTTCATTAAAAATGGGTCCCACAAAAATTATTTTGCTACAGTGTTTTCAGTTTTCAGTTTCAACAAAATAAGTTCTATCCAAACGGACCCATTATTAAATTGAGTAGAAAAAAATATATCTCACTTGCCACTTGAGTTGATAAACAAAATATACATAAACTAGTATTCTAACTCAGTTATAAACAAAATATATCCAATTGAGTTAATAAACAAAATATACATGAATTGGTATCCCAACTTAGTTATAAACAAATAAGAGTTGAGTGGGAGTGGAAGGCGGCATAGAAAGAAATAAGATTGTTAGGATTTGCAAGATAATTGAGTTTTATATAGGAAAAACCGAAGGAGGGAAAAAAATTAAATAAACAATTATTAATTATATAATATATTTGTAAATATATATAATTTAAATTTTAAATATATAGGTGGGTCGGATCGGGTTAGTTGGGTTGTGATTGTTATAACCAGAACTTAATCCAACCCACTATTAAAAAAATTTTCATAACTCAACTCAACTCACCAACCCCTAGAAACCAACCCAACCTGACGAGTTAGGTTGAGTCGAAGAGTTAGCTCCACACCCCTACCCACCACACTACATTTACGCACTCTTGCTTCTTATTTCACTTGCATACTTTTCCAATCGGTGGGAAGGTTTATATATAATACATGAAACGCAACTTCCTTAAGAGCATTAGCATTGAAGAATGCTAATGCTATATCTAAGGCCTTTTTAGCATTTCAGAGCTCAAAAACCTTTGCATTAAAAAATGGTATACCTCACTATTGCAAATTTTTTTGCAATAGTGCTACAGTACTATTCTAAACATAGAATAGTACTGTAGCACTATGGTAAAAAATATATATATATATATTTTATTCATCCCTTTTCCATTAGAATCAAATCCTTGGTTGAAAAAAAGTGATGATGTGAAAGAAATAATAAAGAAAGATTAAAAAATAATATTTTAATGAAAAAGTAAAATAATAGAGTTTTTGGATGTAGGGTGTATTGTAAAATGGTATGGTATAATTGATAAAGTAATTTTTTAGGATGGTAAAATAGGATAGAGTAGCATTCTTCAATGCTGATGCTCTAACAGTTAAATCCAATTTAAAAGGAATGAAACTAGACAATAAAAGCCCATTACCTAAAAATTGCAAAAGTTGGGCCATGTAAAAAAATAAAATAAAAAAGTCAACAAAATCAACTCTTTCTTATCTAAAACTCTATAGTCATATTGCTTACGTTTTCATCACAAATTGAAATTGAAAGACAATATCCTACCGACTGTTTCTCAAAAAATATCCTACCGACTAAATTATGATGTTGTCCCAATCGTAATTTGTAGCCACCCTAAAGGCACACAAATTAGGTTACTAAAAAGCAACATGCATAATGCTTCAAGAACATATCACCAGCTAGAGTCAATGATGACTCGTTCACTTATGACTTATGAGCTAATCCAAGCTCAAATGTTCTTCTATTAGTTCTTTTATGCAATGCTTAAAGCTTGGATTGATTACAACAGTTAGGGTCTTTTTGTTGCAATAACACGTGTCGTGACTTAACATGTTAACAGTTAAAACCAACTCTTAGGGGATAGTCGAGTCTAGAACTCATGTCAATGGATCACTGTTGGTTGCTATAGTTGTGTTTACTCTTTAACAATAAAATAACGTAATTAATAAGTAAAATAAGATGAAGAATGATGTAGAAAAGAAAAACAACAATGTAGGGAACTAAACTAAAGAACTTTTCCTTTATGGGGGTAGTTAGATCCTAGAGTATCCAACAACAAGAGTAAGAGATCCAACGGCTCTGATGTTAGTTGTGACATGGTATGGTGGTGTCTAAGTAAACCATAGGCTTCTAGTGGTGTTAGAATTTGGACAGTTACCCATTAGTGGGTATGAGTATGACCTTTGACTAGCCACATTTAATGGGGTTATTTTCATGTAACATAGGTTACATGAAAATGGGTTACAAAAGGGTGTAACCTCTCTCAATTGTATAACTCATGGAAAATAGAGCATTTTCTTCATTTCCACTATTCTCTCATGTCTTTGGGTTCTGTCCTATGGTTTTTAGGCCATGGATATTGTGTGACTTGCTCTAGTAGCAAGCACCACCATGAGCAAGAAACCGTTCAAGCTATAGAGGTATGGTTTACAATGTGGAACAAACAAGTATATGATCTTATAGAGATATGTACTCTATTTTCTTACAAGTGATAATACAAATACAAAATTGGACATCTAGTGGTAATACTAGACATCCAACAATAACCTCAACAACCTTAAAAATCAATTCCAAAATAATTTTAACAATATTACAGCTTGCTAATTAGAGATTTATAGTGGTGACAAGTTAAATATACACTCAAATCATGGGAAGAGAAGTGAAGATTCATATTGGTTCACTTATATGGGCTAGCAAAACAATCCAGAGTGTTTAGTAAGAATGAGAACACGAGGGAAAGTAAAAATAACATGTTCAACAAAGTCTTTTTAATTCTTCTGGCAAAGCTAGGATGATGCTTTTAGTGAATTCAATATAGTATTTTTGATAGAACTTTAAAAAAAGTATCTAGAAATGGTAATCAAATGTGTTTAGTAAAGTTCAAATGAATATGTTTAGCAGGGTTAAGTTGACAAGATGCAAAGAGTGCAACATACTAAATGATCATGTCCAGCAAGGCTAAAAAAGTCCAGCAATGCTTCAAATCAATGTAAAAAAGTGTAGCAAAACAAAGCATACACGTTCAATTATTTCTCATAATGTAATAAGAAGTGTCCAGCACGCTCAAGTAAAAGAGATTAGCAAAGTAACATAAACATCGACAGTAAAATTTATAAACGTGATCACTGATCAATATCAAAGCAGAACTATTTTAGTTGAAATCAAGTGGCAAGGTAGAGAGGAAAGTGAGTGAGAGAAGGGGAGGACATAGTTTTGGGTAGTGCTTGTTAACAATAGTTAATTTGCTCTCTTCTTTCTCTTGCTGGAAGTATATTTCATTCTGCTAGGTGTGTGACCATGAAGATATTTTCATTTGTTTAAACATTAACATTTTCTAAAAAAACCTATCTTATTTTTCTATGTTTAGTAGCAACCTTTAAATAAGTTGGAAAACTTTTCTTTGACTTCTTTTATTTAGCTTGACATAATATAGTTATTTTCCAAAAAAATTTAGTGAAAAACAACTCTATCTCATGCCAAGCAATATAAGGGAAGTCAAGAGATAGTTTTCATTTGAACTATTTTTTTTTTCTTAATACTACCGAATAGAAAAAACACGAAAGACCATTTTCATATAATGTTTTCCGTCAAAACAAATAGAGCCACAGTCAAAGTTCCAATCCACTTAGTATTTTTTGACATTTTTTTTTAATAATTCGATAGTTGGAAAATGAAAGATATAAATCATAGATGCCGCAGTTAGAAATGCCAAGACGTATCAACCAATTAAATTATAAAGCTTTTATTTATTTATATTTTTTTAACTAGCTTATTTGCTTAAGTCCACTTTTTGTGAGTTCCAATTAGTTTAATTAGTAAACTCTCTAATGATTGAATAAGAGATATAAGGTTCAATTTCCGCCTACATCAAAAACCGTTTGGTGTTTTAGTTTGATAATAAATAACTATAATCAGAAGCGAACGCCATAGATTAAAGCTATCTCAAAAAAATAAAATTTAACATCAATTTTTATTTTTAACAGAAACATTACTACCCTGTTTTAAAATTGAAACTATACACTTCAAAAAAAACAAAAACAAAAAAACCAAATAAATATCCCGCCTTGAGGATGGGTCCACAAAAAAAGCACCGAAATCTGTTTGGACCCAGAACTAGCGGCAGATTGTTAATACGCATTACGCAAACATTGGCATCAAATTTTATATGTCGCCACATATTCCCTGAGAACGTGGCATCTTCGCATCTCTTCAAAAGAATCTCTCTCTCTCTTTTATAAACACTTGCCGTAGTTATTTATGTCAAAAAAAAAACATTTCTTTCTAGGCATTTCCGAACCGCCAAAAAGTATCGACTATTAATCAAACCCATATACTTTACCATTCGTTAGATTTTTCCGTACTTTCTTCCGCTTCTTTGTCTTTCTTATTCTAATCATCTTTTTGCCGTTTTCTCTTGAAGGTACTGCTGGTTTTCTCAGCGTTGAAAATTCGTTTATATTTGTTATATGAACAATATATAACAAATATAATTGAAGCAGCTGAAGAATCTTCTTCTGGGTCATCGTTCTCAGCTGCTGCTACTTCAATTTCAGGTTTTTTTTTTTCCTCATCTGGGTTTCACTTGCTTGCTTCATTTCTTCAATTTCTGTACTTTACAATTGTATGTCCAACTAAAAAGAAAAACAATTTTCTTTTTCTTTTTTGGGGTTCTTGTTTTATATTGCTTTTATTTGAAAAGAATGAAATTTTTTTTATTGAAACTAAGCTGGGTTGCTGTATTATGCTGATCTTGGTGATAAATATTTAAAATTGGGTTTTTGTGGGGTTTTTTTTGTTTTTTTTTTTTAATATATTATTATTTATTGCTGTTTTATGAACTATTTTTTATTTTCGTGTATTTGGGTTAATCAAAGGATGAGTGAAGGTCTTCGAAGTGGTGAGGAAATGAAAACTTCCTCTGAAGCAATGGAGAATTCTCCAACACATTCTTCAAAGGAAGGGAAAGGGAAGAGATTTTGGAAGAAGGTGAAGTACCAGCTGGTTGAGTACCACTCATTGCCTGCGTATTTGAAGGACAATGAGTTCATTGTGGGCCATTACCGGCCTGAATGGCCATTGAAGCAGATCTTGCGTAGCATGTTCACCATTCACAATGAGACACTAAACGTTTGGACGTAAGGCTTACTGTTCCTTTTATTTTCTTTGAAAGAGTAAATGGATTATTCATTATGTGATTTTAATGGAAATCTGTTGGTTGGACTGGACATATATGTAGAAAGAAGTATTTTAGTATGTAATCTTCTTGTTTGAAATGGGAGTATCTGGGACAAGGATTTAAAAAGTTATGTGAACTTTGGGTTATGATGACAGTTAGAACCTATGAAAGTTGTGGGTTCAAAAAATGTTAGAACCTATGAAGTGTTATAGGTTCATTTCATTCGAATGCGGATTAGTCCATTTAGTAACCAAATCCAAACTTCTTTATATGTGTGTAATCTTCTTGTTTGGAATTGGGAGTTGCTGGGAAAAGGATTTATGTAAAAAAAAGTTTTCTTTCTTCTATTTTCTTGAAGGGGAAACAAAAGGAAGATATTTGCTGATTGACAAGCATTGTCCTCAAAGTTGATCATGGGATCAATCTTGTATGGATGGGTGAGTTGTATTTACCCATAAAACAAGGAAATTCTATAATTTGATTTTAACTTTATTATTTGGTTTGATGTGTTCCTTAAGTGAATGAGTGACTTTACCAAACAAAAAAAAAGTACTACATTTTAAGACTTCTTGTTAACAATTAGAAAAACATAGTTTTGACTTTGGTACAATATTTGGTTAGGTGTATCTATGTTGTTAGGCTAAATTGTTGTTTGATTTGTTTTCTCTCTATAACATGTATGTGCTGCATCCTCTTTACTTATATATAGGTTGTTAAATGATTGTTGCTCAATTCATGGTTCAAAAGATAAAAAGATTCTGAACTCCTCTAAACATTCTCGTCATTAAGCATGTACTTCTTTTACAGGCATTTGATTGGATTCTTCCTCTTCCTTTCCCTGACCATATACACTGCGAAGAAGGTTCCAAGTGTTGATCTTCACTCTCTACAACATTTTCCTGATGTTCTGAAAAACGCTGACCTGCACAAACTGCATGCTGAATTTATGACATGCCTCCCTTCCTTGCCCAACATGCCTGATCTGCACAAACTTAGGGAGGAGTTAAAGACTACGTTGCCTTCAATGGATATTCTTCCATCACTCTCGGGTTGGCATGTTATGGAACTCCTAAATAATTGTTTGCCTAAGCGATTTTCCAGTGGCAACTACACAGATGTATGTGTTTTGGTAATGCTACCCCTCCACACCTCAATGCTTGAACGCTATGATAATCTTAAATGGTTACTACTCATTTCATGATTGATTTTAAAAAACTGGATGGTTGTTTATGTTTGTTCATCAGGTCCTTATAACGTTGGCTTTATGGCAGTAATTTGCAAACAATTTCTATCTGATTTTTCTTGGTTCATCATGCATTTTTCTAATGTTTATTATTGGCATAGTATTCTCTTTTGGTGTTTATTATGTAATATTCCTCTAGCCAACTAATTTTTGTAGTATCTTGTACACATTTTTAGTACTAGTCTTTTAATTCCTTAGACTTTAAATTATATAAGACTCCCTAATCTTATCATCACCAGATACTACAAATTTTGAGTTAAAAAGCAATCAATTCCAGCCACTTACTGAGTATATGATCTGTAGTGTTTGAACTCATTCAGAAATCAAGTGTAGTTTTACATGATGATGAGATTGGGGAGTCTAATTGAGATGGTTTGATCCTAAAAAGTAATAGATGGTTATGTCAGTGAGAACTCGTTATGGTACTAGTTAAAGACTATTTGATGGTGAATTGAAAGCTTCAAGAGAGAAGTTGCATCATCTGTGAGAGAAATTGAAAATTGGAAGATATGACTTTTGGCTGCTTGAAATAGCATGGTTATTACAGTCCCTGGGTAAATGTGTTGAGCCATCAATTAATAGATGGAAAATACAGAGTTATAGTGATCATTGATCATGTAGTAGAAGTAGTGGTTTAAGTAGGAATATGAATCCTAGTTCAGCCAAAGAAGAAAAAGCAATATGTATCCTAGTAATGCATGTCTGTTATGATTGCCTCACTTCTTGATATATTTCTCATCAATATGCTAATGCCATCCATTTTGAAGTAACAAAATTCAGAATTCCATGAAGTAGTGTAGATGGATGTGGCTTGTAGTGTTCCCGAGATTTCACTGTTAAAGATTTGGTGATGTCCATGATTTTTAAAGGAAAAGAAAAATAAGCAGTGATGTTTAACCTCTTGTAAGACTAATTTTATTTTTGGTGGTCTATTGGAAATGTAGTTTTGGCACCTGTGTGAACTTTATTTTTTGGAGCTTCCCCACCAAAGACATTATATGTGTCATAGAATTTTGGCCTTATCTGACTCTATATTTATCAACAGAGTAGTGTGAAGGAAGGCTTGTAAGTGCCAACAAAGGCATAATGAGCTTCAAGTAAAATTGTATCTTAGTGTTTCCTTAAAGAAATGGTTTGGCATATCTTTATTTTCATCAAACAGACAATAATTACCATGTCATACCTTATTTTCAGAAATGGCAGGGTTGATCATGCATGTAGCAAGGTGCTTAATGAATGTCATTATAACATAGAATTAAGTACTGTATCTTAAGATTTACTGTTGAACCTCTTTGATGCTGTTAGTTCATGATTTTTCGTTGGATGTGATTCTTTTGTAATGCTGCCACCAACTGCATATAAGTCCTTATAAAATCAGCCTTTTTGTTTAATGCATTCTACATTGGGATCCTTTATTCTTTTTTTAAACCAAATTTTCACATCGCTTGTTTACGCAATTGTTTAGGGCAAAAGTTTTCTACAATTTCCTTTTGGAAACAATGTTCCAATATTTGAGATTTTAATAGATTCTTGATGAGTGTATATTTTACAGAGGAAGATCATAACTGACAATATCCAATTTCTGGTTCAATTGATAGTATAAACAATTGAAATAATTTTGAGTCATATAATATATATATATATATATATTTTTTTTTTTTTCTTATGATGGATTGACTATTTTCTAAAGCTTCATGCAGCTAATGTCTTCATTTTGTTTCTGATCAAATGCAGCGTACCATGAAGGAAGATGTGGCAAACATTATAGCACCCGTGCTGGTTAGACCAATCACGCGGTGGCCATTTTTTGCATTCTTAGGTGGGGCCATGTTTTGCTTGCTATCTAGCAGCACTTGCCACCTCCTTTCTTGCCACTCTGAGCGCCTATCATATTTCCTGCTCAGGCTTGATTATGTTGGAATTGCTGTCCTTATATCTACCTCCTTCTTTCCTCCTGTCTACTACTCCTTCATGTGCAGCCCCTTCTTCTGTAACCTCTACTTGGGATTTATAACTGTCTTGGGAATTACCACAGTTTTGTTTTCTCTCCTGCCAGTCTTTCAAACCCCTCAGTTCCGCACCATTCGTGCATGTCTCTTTTGTGGCATGGGTTTCTCTGGGGTAGCACCAATCCTGCACAAGCTTATCTTGTTCTGGGGCCAACCTGAGGTTCTCCACACAACTGGATATGAGCTGCTGATGGGGGCTTTCTATGGTCTTGGAGCAGTGGTTTATGCCACAAGGATTCCTGAACGATGGATGCCTGGGAAATTCGACATTGCAGGGCACAGCCACCAACTATTTCATGTACTAGTAGTTGCTGGAGCCTACACCCATTATCGGGCAGGGTTAGTTTATCTCCGATGGCGTGATCTTCAAGGTTGTTCATAGTGAATCCCAAGAAGATGGGCTAGTTAGCCTAGTTGGTGAGGTCTACAGTTGTTACTTTATGGATAGTCACATAGGTGTAGATAATAAGATGGCAGTGGAGTAAGGTTCTCTCCTACCATCCACTTAATGTAAATTTATGCATTGAACCCTGTGTGGGATTTGATAACTCATTTTCAGCAGAATAGGAAAAATGGAATTGGGTGATGCCCACCTATTGAAGTTGGGCCTGTAATCTGTATTTTTACCAATGGTATCTGAATTCAAAAATAATGAATTAAGTTTCTAATGGGATGTTATTTGAGCAAATTTTGGGTAAAAGTAAGGGTACCAAAAGAGAGAGAGAGAGTGAAAAGCTTACTTCTTGTGTTGTGACGGATCATGGATGAGTCTTGTGGTTATGGTCATCTCTATTAGAAGTGTAGGTTTGACCGTGCAATAATTTTGACAAAATAATAAGAAGGATCCAGGGTTACCAATGCTGAGATGTGCTTTCTGCTTTGCAAGAAAAAGAAAAAAAGAAGTCAGTTCGTGCTTTCATTGAGAGTTGAACTCAAGACCTCCCGCTTACTAAACGGGTGCTCTAACCAACTGAGCTATGAAAGCTTGTTCGTACTATAAGTCAGTCTAAAACATATTAACGAAAACAATATAATTCGGCTAGTGCAGCTTAGTAAATGTGGCTGGCCGAAGCTACCAATACCATAAATCCTACTAGCTACTAAATGCAGTCACACAGAATTTTATGAAATTTTATGTCTCCATAAAACCTCTACCATAAATGGCAGTGTACATATTAGAAACTCATTGATACCTATAAGTCTCCCATATATAGGCAAGCTTGAAGGCAAGTCATTGATACATAGAAATCTCCCATATTAGGCGAGTTCAAAAGCGATTCTTCAAAACCTTAAAAACTCCATTTTTAACATGGCCTTCTCTTGTTTAAAATTGTTCTCAGTTCCCAAACCCCTCACATCCCATGGCGAAATCCACATTTCAAAACAAACCCACAACATGTGTCTGTCTCGCCAATACATTTCTCTTTCTTAGTTTAGTACTTTTTCTTCTTCTACTCCTTTGGACCTTATCGTCTTTCTACAACCCCATCCCTATCATTCACTCTCCTTTCACCAAATCCAAAAGTGAACCTAAACTTGAACCAGATGGGGTTGTCGTTGGTTCACCAAATTGTGCTGCACATGAACCATGCGACCCACTTGAGAAATCATTTTATGACAACCCTGGACTGAGCTACTCGATTGAGAAACCAATGAAGAACTGGGACGAGAAGAGAAGTGATTGGCTGAAGCAACACCCATCATTTGCTGCAGGAGCATGTGATCGCATCCTAGTTGTCACGGGATCACAATCGTTGCCTTGTGAGAACCCAATCGGTGATCATTTGTTGTTAAGGCTTTTCAAGAACAAGGTTGACTATTGTCGAATCCACGGATACGATATTTTCTACAACAACGCTTACTTGCACCCCAAGATGGACGCTTATTGGGCCAAATTTCCGGTAGTCCGGGCCGCCATGCTAGCCCACCCAGAGGTTGAATGGATTTGGTGGATTGATTCCGACGCGGTATTCACTGATATGGAATTTAAGGTTCCATTAGACGGGTACAACAACATTGTTTTTGGGGTCGGCTATGAGTCATCAATACATTAATTGGGCCTATGCCCTCCATAACCCCAATTACTTCAATAATTAAAATGTCCATTTTTTTTTTTTGGTAAACCATGAGATAACATAAAAACTAAGAATTCACAAGTCTGTTACAATACATATTAGCTTTATCAAAAGTCAAAATAGCCTCCACCACAGGCGGTGGGTTACAAAAAACAGCAAAACTATACAAAGACTGCGATCCAAGTTTAACTAATGCATCAGCGCATTGGTTTGCTTCACGAAAGGCA
Source organism: Quercus tomentella (assembly GCA_028535165.1). Lineage (NCBI taxonomy): Eukaryota > Viridiplantae > Streptophyta > Magnoliopsida > Fagales > Fagaceae > Quercus > Quercus tomentella. The sequence continues at coordinate 14,662,461 of JAPQVY010000001.1, forward strand.
TGGATCACGCGCTTGTTTGGGAACTCCTTCAAAAGGTTCCTGCAATCAGTTAGGAGTGGTTCCATTAATAAATTTTCAGATTCATTGTTCATTAGGATAACAACACTCAAAGCATCAAGTTCAATTATTAGTTGTTGAATTCTCATTTCCTTGGCTAGCAACAACCCATCTCTAAGCGCCCACAGTTCAGCCAAGATGCAATTAGTGTATCCAATCCCTCTTGTAAAGCCTTTCAGCCAAACCCCATCATGGTCTCTGATCAAACCCCCTCCACCTGCTCTTTCTGGATTCCTCATAGTTGAACCATTAGTATTGAGCTTCACCCAACCCCTCGGTGGCTTCTCCCATCCCACAGGAACAATGGTTTTCAGTTGTTTGGTCTTAGTTACAATTCCAATTGAGAAGAACTCAGCACTGCCCTGAATTCATTTTCTCCAAACCTGTGGATCCAAAGTACCTGTCTTGAACAGAAAGTTGTTTCTATGAGTCCACAAATACCACAGACCCATAGGAAACAGCACTTTCCAAGGAATACCTTTAACAGTGGCATTCATCCCATCATTACAATTGACTTCCATCCAAGTTTTAAAAGGAAGAGTAAAAGAATTTCTAGTGCAATAGGGGGCTTGCAATTGCAACCAAAATTGGTGGGCAACCTCACAGCCTCTGAACAAGTGTTCTATGGTTTCATAATGTTTATTACACAACTTGCACAATGGATCAAGGATTAAACCTCTTGAACCCAGCACATGAGCCGTGGGTAGACTATCATGGAGACAAAACCATATAAGGAATTGAATCTTTGGGAGTGTTTCAGACTTCCAAACCCATTTAAATGACAAAGTATCCAGGTTCAAGGGGTTTAATCCCTTTGCAATGAGATAGGCAGCTTGAATAGAGAATGAGCCATTTTTGGAATAGGCCCACATGAGACTATCATTAGCTTGAGGTACATAAGAGAAGGGTGTGGCCTTAATGGTGTTAATCACACTTGCTAGGAGCTTAAAGGAGATGCTTGAAGGCTTCCAATCATGGCTTTCATCAATACATTGTCTAACAGTCAGCTGTTCTTCTCCTCGGTTCAGGGGGCCAACAATAAGCTCCCTTAATCTCCCATTAGGTAACCAAAAATCCATCCACATATTCATAGATTCACCATTCCTGATAGTCCATCTCAAGCCTTTAACATAGATCGGCCCTCCCTTTTTGCAAGCTGCCCAAACCCGAGAGCAGGGCAATTTTCTTCCTTCTTCAGTCATTCTGTTGGGATAGAGGTATTTTGCTAACAACATATTTGCCCAAGGCTTCCCTTCCTCCTAAGCAAGCCTCCAACAAAGTTTGGCTAAAATGGCTTCATTCCTATGCTTCATTGAATAAAGCCCCAAACCTTCTAAATCTTTGGGCAGTGTAACAGTACTCCACCTAACCATATGCATTCTTCTTCTTTCCTCAGTTGACCCCCAAATGAAATCCCTCATCATTTTATCAATGGAATCACACACTTTAGCTGGGAGGTTGTGGCATTGCATGTAATTCTTTGCAATGGGGGCAATAGCAGATTTGGCAAGCACTAACCTTCCTACTCTTGTCAGCAATCTAGTCTTCCACCCAGCTAGCTTACTTTGGACCTTATCAATAATAAAGTTGAAAGCATTACCAACTCTGCCTTTGTGGATGATAGGGAACCCTAGATATCTACCAAGGTTATTGGTAGCAAGGATCCCCAGTCTTCTGCACATAGTCCTTTTCCTCCTAGTAGTGACATTGGGATAAAAGAAGATTCTAGACTTACAATAATTTACCTTCTGCCCAGCCAGGTTGCAAAAGTTGTTAAGAACTTCCATGATGGCATTGCAATTCTTGGTATTAGCTTTGGCAAAGAGCATAATGTCATCAGCAAAGAAAACATGAGGGAAGCTAGGCCCACTTCTGGAAGCTCTGACCATATCCCACTTATTATCTTCACACATTTTGGTTATTTGAGCCCCAAGAAATTCCATGGATAAAAGGAATAGATAGGGTGAAATGGGATCACCTTGTCTGATTCCTCTTGAGGGACAAAAGAGTTGGAGTTTGCTTCCATTGAAGAGAAGAGAAGTTGATGTTGTAGACACACAGCTTAAGATTAGCTTAATAATGTTCTCAGGAAACCCAAAGTGGATGAGCACCATTCTAATGAAACTCCATTCTAAACGATCATAGGCTTTCTCCAAGTCTATCTTCACCACCATATACCCCTCTTTACCTCTCATTTTCCCAAGGGAGTAAAGAAGTTCCTGAGCAATAATAACATTATCTGCCCCTCTTCTTCCTTCCAGAAAAGCAGCTTGCATAGGAGATATGAGTCTAGGCAGTAGGGGTTTAATTCTTTGAACAAGGATTTTAGAAACAATTTTATAGACAGTGTTACATAAGCTAATAGGTCTGTATTGGCTAACTGTTTCAGGTCCCAATTGTTTAGGGATCAAAGCAATAAGAGTTTGGTTAAGGTAATCAGGGATTTTTTGGTTAGAAAAAATTTGCTTCACTTCACTTCTCACTGATTCCCCAACTACAAGCCAGAACCTCTGGTAAAAACCAACACGCATCCCATCACTTCTCGGGGCTTCGTATGGCTTCATGGATCTAAGGGCATCCCAAATCTCTTTATCAGAAGGCATCAGACCCACAGAATTGGCTTTATCTACCTCCAGTCTCATGCACCACTCAAAATCCCATCTCTAGACCATAGGGCAGGCAGTTTGGTCAGTCTGGTACAGCTTTACAAAACTTTTGGTAAATACCTCTTGGACTTGCTCCACATTATGGATTTAAACCCCCTCATCATTCAGAATGCTGGTAATTCTATTCTTACTCCTTCTAGCCAAGGTAGTCATATGAAAATAGGAAGTGTTTCTCTCCCCAAAAATGGTCCAATTGACTCTAGATTTCATTGCCACAGATCCTCTTCAAGCTGTAGAATCTCATTATATTCTCCAGCTAGTTGCTCTTGGAGATTGATCAGGAAGGTATTAGGATTATTGGTAAGAGCTCTCTGGGCTCCCAGCAACCTTGCCATGATCTGTCTCTTTCTCACAAATATGTTACCAAATACTTCCTTATTCCAGGTTTGGGCCTTATGAGTGAATCTAGTGACAGCACCAGCTAGATTATCATCCATGCCAGGCCAAGATTCCCTGACAATAGCTGGAAAGTCATTGTGGCTCAACCACATAGGTTGGAATCTAAAGGGACGATTGGAGGTATTAGTTAAATTAGGGCATAGATTAAGCAAGAGAGGGCAGTGATCAGAGTTAACTCTAGCTAAATGAGTAACATTTGCTTCAGGGAAAGAAGATTTCCAGTCAGGGTTAGCCCAAACTCTATCAAGTCTACATTGGATGAAACCCCCCAATTCTCTCTTGTTAGTCCAAGTAAATTTAGGCCCTGAGAACCCCAAATCCATCATTTGACACTCATTCATACAATCAAGAATAGCCCTCACTCTTCTTTGACAGATAGGATTACCCCCAACCTTTTCTCCCTCAGTAATAACCTCATTAAAGTCTCCTATAAGAGCCCAAGGGAGATCATGCAAGGCGGCTATCAACTTAAGATTATCCCAAAGCATGCATTTTTCAACAAACCTAGGACTAGCATAAATGGCACTAATAATCCAGCTAAGGGATTGAGACCTTACCCGGATAATGGCATGGATCTCCTGTTTAGTTGCAGCCAGGACTTCCACATGCACCAAGTCAGTCCTTCAGAGCAGCCAGATGCCCCCAGCAAAGCCAATAGTATTAGCTACCACCGATCCATCGAAAGGTAGGGATTCAATCATCTCCACAGCCCTAGCACCACTCATTCTAGTCTCTGTGATCACCATTAGCATTGGAGTATGCCATTCCACCAAGTCCATCACTGTCTTTCTGAATTGGGGTTTCATAGCACCCCTACAATTCCAAATCAGGATATTCATAATTTTAAATGGGATTTTTGAAGAATCAAAAAGCACTAAGGAAGAAGAATCCTCAGTGTCTCTCAATCTCCATTCGCCCATCACCTCTGCCTTCCTCACCAAACTCTCTCGGAACAGGGTGATCGAGTGGTGAACAACTCCCATCTCCCCTATAGTTGTCTTGGTGAGAATGGTACCTTTGATCTTGGCTTCTGCAAATTGGATCATCTTCACCCTGTGCAAACTCCCCTTCATAGAGCATTCCACAAGTTTGTCTTGAAGAAACTTCCTCACTGTAATCACAGGTTCCATCCATTCCTTTTCTGCCTCGGTTAGCGATTTTTTCGAGATTTGCATGCTTGAACTTATCACTGACGAGCTTGAGTTTGTTGGTGGAGGGGCTTGAACCGCTGGTCTGTCTGTGAAAAACCTCCACCACAAATTCGGGGTCAACTCCCATGCCTTGTTCATCAATGGAAGGTAACCCAGCTCTCTGCTCTCTTCTGTCAATGGAAACATATTTTTCCAAGCCAGCATCAGCTCCGGATCGAACCACCCCCAGATCTCCGTTGGGTCCTGCCTTATCCATTTGATCGTCTCGTCTCTGATTGGTATGATTTTGCTCCTGTAAAACAACGCCCACTTCTCTGCTCTCTCCATAGTTGTTGAAACTCAAGGTGTTGGACTCCCCCTTTTTACCCGTTATATCTGTTCTTGCTTCAAGTGTAGCTACTTTTGAAAAAAAAAAGGGTTTTGGTCCAGCCCAACATCCTTTGATGGGCCTGCACTAGCCCCAAACACAAACATACCTTTATCCTTACCCAGGCCCATAACACTTTTTTGATTTCCAATGGTAGCTTTGTCCTTTTTCCTGGGGTTGGCACGAGCTCCATTCCTATTTGTACCTCTTCCATCAGCTGTCTTATTCTGATAAGATGGGTGTTCTTAGGCTCTTCCCTATGTGACCTGTCAGTCTAAAAATGGGGCACCTTTCTTTTCCCTGCCGCCCTATCTACTTCCCCTGCTCTAGGCAAGGTCTTTTCATACAGCATTTGGGAAGACTCATCAGTATGGCTCCCACTTGGGCCATTTAGCTTGTCACAGGCCCTGTTCATTGGCTTACGCCCGGTCACTATCATCCAGTTTCCATATTCGTCCTGTTGGCTGGCAGGAGCTTTCTCCACCTTAGGTCTTGCTATAACACCTCTCTGTTCCTCCTGGCTTCCACTATTATGCTCCTCCTGAACACCCTTACAATTCCCACGGACTAAGAATGGACAAACTTCCCTATTATGCCCAATTCTTCCACATTCGAAGCAAAGAGTACCAATACCTTCATACTGGATGCTCTGTTTGAGCCTCCCCAGGTAAATGGATCTAATAAGAGGCTTGTCAAGGTTGACCTGTACATATAAACGGCCAAAACGCCCTCTAGCCCCATTGGCAGTGTTAGCATCAATACGCAGAACAGGGCCAATAGCTCTACCTATCTTTAATAGTGCATTATGCTCATTGAACTCAATAGGTAATTTTGGCAACCTAATCCACACTGCAACAGAAGAAAGTGTTGTTGAAGATGCTTGGAATTCAGGCTCCCACTGCCGAATGGCCAGGAAGTGCTGCCCTATAAGCCAAGGGCCTCCCTTTAGAATGTTATCAACATCCTCACTAATTTCAAACTTGATTAGAAAAAAGTCAAATCCTAAATCAATGCAATCCATAGCTCCCCTTGGATTCCACATACTCCGAATCTTAGAAGCATGAAAAGAGTAACCCACCTTCCTCCCTAAAGGTTTAATGATGAGGGCTTGATACCAAGGTGCTCTCATACAGGTTTTATCATCCCTGGAGAAGCACACTCTGAGACTGTCATCCTGTGTCTGCTCATCCTCATTATCAGATTCCACATCTTCTTGCATGGCACTAGCAAAGCCAAAGGCTTTCTCAAATGCCCCAGGAATTGCTCCCACTAACTTATCTCTGTAACTTCCTATCTTAGCATGTAGAATTTCTTCCTTATTCTCTGCTACCTGATGACTATCCTTTAATTTCTTGGTGCTGTGGGCCAGAGTATCTGCTTCCTCATCAGAATGTTTCAAGTTTTCTCTCTCCATTGGTGTTCTAGACTTTTTAAAAAATGTCCATTTTTATTATTCCTAATAATGTTATTATTACTCTTTTCTACTTTTTTTTTTTTTTTTCAACTTGAATTAATTTACTCTTTCTTACTTGTTCACTGGACAGGTACAAGGACCATAATCTAGTTGTTTATGGCTGGCCCAATTTGGTCTACGAGGATAAAGGCAATAAGAGTGTTACGAGCCTTAATGCTGGAGTGTTCATGATTAGGAATTGTCAATGGTCCATGGACTTGGTGAATGATTGGGCTGAAATGGGCCCAAATAGCCCAAACTACGAGAAATGGGGCCAGATCCAATTATCAACATTTAAAGACAAGACATACGCACACTCAGATGACCAGTCAGCTTTGATTTATTTACTGTTTAAGCATAAAGACAAATGGGGGAACAAGACTTACATAGAGAACGAGTACTACTTTCAAGGGTATTGGGTAGAGATAGTGAAAACATATGAGAACATCACCGAGGGGTACAAAGAGGTTGAGATATTGGGGCCCACGTTAAGGAGGAGACACGCAGAGAAACTGAGCGAGTATTATGCTAAGTTGAGGGAGCCATATCTGGAAGACGCTGGATATAAGTGGAGGAGGAGGAGGCCCTTTGTCACGCATTTCACTGGGTGTCAGCAATGTAATGGGAACCATAATCCTATGTATGTTGGGGACACGTGTTGGATTGAGATGCAGAGGGCTTTGAATTTCGCGGACAATCAGGTGCTTCGCAACTATGGTTTTGTACACCCTGATCTAATGAATTCTTCTTTTATATCTCCTCTACCATTTGATTATCCGGCTTGAGCCATCATGGTAAAATGTAAAATCTTATTTGCTAGTGAATTATGAATATTGAATAGTCATAGTCTCTCATAATATAGTCTCATTCATTTTAGGGAGAAATTTTTTTTTTTGCAGTAAAAATAAATTTATGCACACATGCTATCTCTTTCTCCCTCCTTTATTTATTTATTTATTATATATCATATATACATATTTTTTTACCATTAATATAGGACGTTGATTTATTTAATATATATTTTATAATAATAGATTAATGGTTAAGACTAAGTTAAAAAAAGTGTATTGTATAATGATTATTTACTATGATAAATGTAAATTGATTTAAGCAAAAATTCTTTCGTTTTTAGAAATTACTCTATAAATTAGGTGCATAAACGTTGTGAAATGTTAAGTTCATCACTGACATCACTTTTTAACATACCATGCAACTTAGGATTTGTTGTGAAATATTGTAAAAGTAGCATTAGCATGAAATTCAAAGTGATTAGTTCATTAAATGACGTAATTAAACTAAAAATATAAACATCATCACTCCATTGGTACTAAAAGTGATTGTTTTAAGTTTGTTAGGAACTAAAATCAATTACTTTTAAGTTTTTTAGGAATTAAAAAAATTTAAATTTAAATATATTTAGAACTAAAATTAGTTACTTAACTTCATTCTAACCACATTACTTTTATGTTTAAGTCTTTTAAGAAAAGAGAAGTATTACGTCCACAACATTTTTATAACAAATTTTAAGTGGTAAATTGTTATTGATTCTAATTTTAACTTACAACTAAAATTACTTTCTTGCTCATCAGTTATAAATTACTTCTTAAGATTTGTTGAAAAAGTGTTGTGAAAATATTATAGACATAACATTTCTCTTTATGGGAGTGAGATGTGCCTCTTAAGTTTTAAGTCTTTTACATTTATTTCCTACCATATAACTTCTGTTAAAGATGAAGAATTGAGATGTGCCTTTTTTTTTTTTTTTTTTTCCTCAAAAAAAAAGTTTCTAACTTTTTTCTTCTAAAAAATGTTTCTAACTTTTTATAAGGACTTCCCATAAGATTTACCTGGCATGATTATTAAATTTACATGTGGCATAATTACCCACTTACAGGTGATATAATTTCTAAACTACTGTATGACTTATGCCAATTATGAGTATTAATTCTTCTCAAAAAAAATTATGAGTATTAATACTTTAATTACAACGTGGTCAATTGATGAATCACGGGCTTTCAAAAAAAAAAAAAAAAAAAAAATTGATGAATCACGGTCTCGAATCTCGATATTGAGTTCATGTTGGAAAGGCTCAAGCTCAAGACCACATTTTAGTCTCAACGTGTACTGTGTCATTTCAAACACTATGATGGTTGATTGAGGCTATATAGTCTCGATATCTTTTCCATGTTGATCTCGATCTCGAGATCATATTTTGGTCTTCAAAACCAAATCAGATAAGATAGACTTAATCTTGTTATTTTTATAAGGCTGAGTTTGAATTCCTTTTTGAGTTTTAGCGTTATCTTTGATGATGCCAAAATCGTCAATTAAATGATCGTCCAGATGGATAGCCGTTCAGGATCTTGCAAGAATAAATGAAGAATGGAAGAAGTAAAAATCACAAGTGTTGTGTCTGCCACAAAGCCTCCGATGATTAAGTCAGATAAACTGGAAGAGAAAAGAGAACTTAATATCAGAATATTAGAATATAGGGATGAGAATTTTTTTGTACCTCTCCCAAGGTCCTAAGGTACATATATATATATATGTATTTGCCTCTTCATCATAGCCATTGGGGGTGTTTGATGGCAGTCTTCAATGTAATATTTGTAACGCCTCTAAGGGGTCTAAATGAGAGGATCTTGCTCCTCCCAACGGCAAGAATACTTATTGTTGGCATGTAACGCCTTCTCCATTGATTGGGGTTTAATGGTCTTCCTTCGTCTAGTGCTGACCATTGTGGACAAGTACTTTTCCTGAAGAAAGTATGTTGGGCTTATCAGTTGCCCTCTATTCTAAGGTCGTCCACTTGAGGACGGCCATAGGAATATGTAAAGTTTTTTTTTTTTTTTTAGCGTTTAGGGATCCACCCCTTCCGCATTTATTGCGTAGTGGCGGCGTGGCATGTGTTGTAGCCACGCGTCACGCCTAGAGTAGCTGAGGAGTTTTCGCTCCGATGAAACTCTTCGGTTTTCCACACATTTTCGTTTTTTGAGGTAACCTTTGAAGTATCTTTGTGTTTTCCTTCTCTCTTCAATTTCCTTTTTTCTTATATGCGTTTGCTCCCTTGATTTCTTAGTCTCTTCCTCTTTCTCAGGTACGCCCCTTTTCCATTCCTTTTTCCTTTTTAGGACTTTTTATTTCCTCCTTTTTCTTGTGTTTAATGGTTGATTACTCTGATATTAGGCATACTTCTCCCTCTGTTGCATTCTTCTTTGCTCGTTTGGGAGCATTCTTAGGTTCCCTTAGTGGCCATTGTCTGCGGGATGGGGGTTTTGTCTTAGGTGACAGTGGTTTAGAGCTAGTGCTGGTCAGTTTGTACCCTCTATTGTGCCAATCCTTAGATTGGTTTAGGTCTGTGCAAGAGATATTAAGGAGGGAGAGGATGGGTTCAGAGATTAGATCGAGTGATTTGGAGGTGGGTATGTCGTCTAATGTTGGCACGGCTGGGACTAACACAGACACCGCTGCTTCTATACCCACGTCTTCCCACCCTTCTGTTTCACCCCCATCCCGACCATTTCATGTCCTCAAAGAGAAGTGTTCCCTAAACGAGGAAACCCTTGGTAGATTTAGGGATAGGTTCCAATTCCCTGAGGAAACTAGGATTCGTCTTCCTCGGTCTGGTAAGAAATCGTGTGCCTTTGCCCATGGTGAGGTGTGTTTTTATGAGGCAGCTTTCTTGTGTGGCCTCAGATTCCCTGTTCGTCCCTTCATAATGGACCTTCTCCATTATCTAAACATAGCCCTAGGACAGCTTATGCCGAATTCATGGAGAATTTCATAAGCTGTATGGTGATTTGGACGATCATAGTTGACGGGGACATGATCACGCTAAATGAGTTCGTCCATCTCTATCGTTTAAAGAAATCTAAAGAGTTTGGTTACTATGAGCTCGTACCTTGGGACAGAAAGTCTCTTCTCATTATTGATTTGCCTTCGTCCTTTCGATACTGGAAGTCTAAGTATTTTTTTGTGTTGGGTGACGGTTGGGAGACCCTTTCCGACGACTTTTGGGGGAATGTCCCTAGGTTGTTGCGTCAGTGGGAGACCCCCTCAACTTTGTGTGTTCACATCTTGTTCGAAAATCTCAATTTCATTGCTTACTTTGATCGTCCATTCTGACCTTGTGCATTTCCCTATTTTGCAACTAAGGAGCGTCCTGAACTTAAGAGTGGATTTGAAGAGCGCGTTCAGGAGGCCATTAAGTACGCGAGCTCTATTGACGATTTCAACGAGCTTGTCGACCCTCGAACCTTGGCTCGTCACTGTTTGGATCCGAAGCCTTCTCACTATGTCCTCCGCACCCTACGTAGAGAAGAGAAAAGTGAGATTTTCAGGACGAAAGTAGTACGTCTTCCTGCCCTTTCTTTCGATCTTTTAACTTACTTTTTTTTTTCTTTTTTTTTTTTCTTTTTTTAGAGATGACGACTAAATTCAATTAGGAGTTGTATGCTCGGATCAAGGCGAAGAAAAACGAGCCCCTCTCTAGCATCGGTCAGCGGAGGGTGAAGGTCGTCGAGAAAGAGAAGGAGAAAGAGGTGACCGAGAAGGGCTCGTCCACCCCTGCTTCGAAGGAAGGTCGAGCTACTTCCCCGGTTGTTTCAATTGAGGAGATCATTCCTCCTTCATAGAAGCACCGGACGGGGGATAAAGGGAAGGAAAAGATGGGAGCCAGCATCTGGGCTGACGCAAGGACGGCTCTCACTCGAGCCAAAGAGGTTGTGACGCCCGATGAGATGAAGGAGATTTCGGGCGTGCCTTCTCACGAAATAGTGAGCCGTTATGTACATAAGCTCGTTTAGGTAATCTTCCTTCGTCTCTCATTGCTCGTCTTTAAGTTGTCTTAGTCAATTTTAATCATTGTATGCTTCAGTTGCCAAGTGTTGGGGGAGACAATGCACATTACCTCCCAGTATCTGATGAACAAGGAGAAGGTCGTGGTGGCCAATTCTAAGGTGGAGGTGCTGGAGGCTGAGGGTTCTCGTCTGAGAAAAGACTTGATTGCCGCGATGGACGACAGCAATGTGTCCAAGGAGAAGCTCAAGGCTTTGTCTGAGGAGCTCAATGCGGAGAAGCTCCTGATGAAGCAAAAGGACGAGCAACTTGCGGCGGCTAACCAGAAAATGAAGAATGCTATGGCCAAGGCCGTCCATGCCTTTTAACTCACAGACGAGTACAATACAATCCTGTTCAACTGGTATTATAAAGGTTTTGAGTTGCTGAGAAGATACCTAGTGAAGCATGGCCCAGGGATGGACCTAGAGGATCTGAACTTCGAGGCTATTGACAAAGAAATAGAAGCTGATGAGGCTGCGCAAGCTGCTTAGACTATTGCAGCTGTTGACGAGGAACCTTCAATGCTTGAAAAATGAGGGAATGATAATCTTGTTTCCTAGCTTCCTCGTCTTTGTTTACATTTTTTTTTTTTTTTTGTACTTTTTGGGTGCCCCACTTGTTTTGGGGCTTTTGAACAATTTTCAACTGGAACTCCTTTTATATATATTTATTTCCTTGTGTTGCTTTTGAATGTTGCTTGTTTATACTTTGCGCATGCTAAATGGTATGTAGGGTTGTCTAATCATTTCAACAACTCATGTTCTTGCAAGGGATCTCATCTTTGACTTGCATCTTCTAATGGAATCTTGCCATCTTTGTTTTGTTAAGGCATAGTTTTTGTCCACTTGGGGACTTTTGCCACTTTAACTTTGCTGGGACTATGTACATCCCTTCAAGGGATCTTATCGTTTTATTTATTTATTTATTTTTATTTGGACGACTTACATCCATTTAAGGAATCTTTCCGTCTTAACTTTTACTTGGAAGATTTACACATATTCAAAGAATCTTATCGTCCAAGCTTTTTACTTGGACGACTTATATCCATTTAAAGAATCTTATCGTCCGAGCTTGGTGGGAACGATGCATATCCATTTAAGGAATCTTATCGTCCAAACCTTTTACTTGGACGACTTACATCCATTTAAGGAATCTTATCGTTTTAATTTTTACTTGGACGACTTACATCCATTTAAGGAATCTTATCGTCCAAGCTTGGTGGGAATGATGTACATCCATTTAAGGAATCTTATCGTTTTAATTTTTACTTGGATGACTTACATCCATTTGAGGAATCTTATCGTCCAAGCTTGGTGGGAACGATGTACATCCATTTAAGGAATCTTATCGTTTTAATTTTTATTTGGACGACTTACATCCATTTGAGGAATCTTATCATCCAAGCTTGGTTAAATGGTTTGCATTCAGTTGGGGACTCGATTGGACTAGCTCACAGAGGACGAGAGGAGAAAAATTGGTAAAGCATGTTAGGCATTGAATAGTAGGTTTATTAATCTGTTCAAAAAATCATAAGACATTATCAATTGCTTACAAATGAGCTATAGTCCCTACTTGTAATACCTCTTCAGGTGTTCAACATTCCAAGGACAAGATAACTTGTTCCCGTGCAGGTCTTCCAGGTGGTAGCTTCCTCGTCGAGAGTAGTGGACGACTTGGTATGGTCCTTCCCATGTTGGTCCTAACTTGTCTTGTGTTGGGTCCTTTGTTGCAGGCATCACTTTCCGTAGGACAAGATCTTCGATGCTGAATCTTTTGAGCTTTACCTTCTGGTTGTAATACTCGGCCATCTTCTGCTAGTACTTGGCCATTCTTTGAGAAGCTTGGTCCCTGACTTCGACTAAGCAGTCCAGGTTTAGTTTCAATTGGTCGTTGTTGTTGTCTTTGTTGAAGAACTCCTTCCTAAGGCTAATGAGTCCTATTTTGACGGGGATGACTGCTTCTGTGCCATACGTGAGATTAAAGGGTGTCTCTCCTGTTGGGGTTCTTGCTGTGGTTCGATAGGCCTATAAAACACTTGGCAGCTCCTCGGGCCATGCTCCCTTTGCCCCCAATAATCGGGCCTTGATGATCTTCAGCAATGTTCGATTCGTCACTTCTGTCTGTCTGTTGGCTTGAGGATGTCCTGGAGAGGAGTACTTGTTTCTTATGCCAAGGTTTGAGTAGAATGAACGAAATTCCCGACTGTCAAATTGACGACCATTATCTGAGATGATCGTCTGTGGTATCCCGAACCTGCACACAATATTTTTCCACACAAAATTCTGTACCTTTCCTTCCGTGATCATGGCTAGCGCTTCTGCCTCCACCCACTTTCGTGATCGTCCGGTAAGCTCCTCTACGCTAGCTGTAAGCGTCTAGATTTGCAGAGCTAATGCTGCAGGACCTTGGTTAGTGTTGGACTCCATCTGGACTTGTGAGTTGAATGGAACTATGTTCTCGAAGACGACGCCAAACTGATGATGCCAAAATCGTTAGTTAAATGATCGTCCAGAGGGAAAGCCGTCCAGGATCTTGTAAGAATAAATGAAGAATGGAAGAAGTAAAGATTACAGGTGTGGTGTCTGCCACAAAGCATCCAATGATTAAGTCAGATAAATTGGAAGAGAAAAGAGAACTTAATATCAAAATATTAGAATATAGGGGTGAGAATTTTTTTGTACCTTTCCTAAAGTCCTGAGGTACATATATATATATGTATCTACCTTTTCATCATAGCCGTTGGGGGTGTTTGATGGCAATCTTCAATGTAATATTTGTAACGCCTCTAAGGGGTCTGAATGAGAGGATCTTGCTTCTCCCAACGACAAGAATACTTATTGTTGGCGTGTAACTCCTTCTCCATTGATTGGGGCTTAATGGTCTTCCTTCGTCTAGTGCTGACCATTATGGACAAGTACTTTTCCTGAGGAAAGTATGTTGGGCTTATCAATCTTCATCAATTTGTTTCATAATCATATTTAAAGCAGAGTTAACTATTGTCTATTAATTCATTTTACACAAATTTGTTGACTTTAAGGTGGGCCTAGAATAACTATTAACAGAGTGTAACCACATATTATGGATTTTTTTATCTCTACAAGTAAGAGGACGGACAAGTGGTTCAAAATGAAGGTTGGGTTATTTTGTAAAATCAATATTATGATGCTTGGATAAGAGCATCCGCAGCAGTGGATCTATAATTTTAACTATTTAGCATCAATAAAAGTTACTTTATCTATTTTACCTATACACATACTGCATCAATGGATCTATTTTAGCTTTCAACATAATAAAATAATATAAATATCATAATAAAATATTATAACCACTACAATAAAATAATATATACCAATACCAAAAAAACCCACAGTTGCAACCACAACCACCTCTACCATCAGCCACAGCCACAACCACCACCACCACCACCACCAGTCCACAGCAGGGAAAAAAAAAAAAAAAAAAAACCCAAATCTCCAATCTTTTTCTTCAGCCACAGCCACAACCACCACCACCACCACCACTACCACCAGCAGTCCATAGCAGGAAAAAAAAAAAAAAAAAAACACCCAAAGCTTGATCGATGGAAAAACCCACGAAACCCACGACGAGGAAGGCAACAGCGGCTTCGACGATGAAACCCAGAGCTTGGATCGACGATCGACGATGAAACCCAGCGGCGGCTTGGGGCTTGGGGACGGACTGGGTGAGCTGGGCGATAGGGCTTGGGGAGATCGGCGATGAGGCTTGGGGTGGGTTGGCGAGCTGGGTCGGCGGAACAGATCGGCGATGAGGGAGCTGGCCAGCGAGCTGCAGGATGAGGGAGATGAGGGAGCTGGCCGGCGAGCTAGAGAGAAAAAAAAAATTGAGGAAGAAAGAAGAAAGGAGAAGCCGGAGAGAGAGAGAGAGAGAGAGAGAGAGAGAAAAGGAAATGAAAAAAATAAACAAAGCAATATTATTTTAATCCGGGGGATGAATAAAAAATTAATTTTTTTTAGATGTCTGCTACAGTGCACATCTATAGATAGATGTGCACTGTAGCAGTTCAGCTAAAAATTATACTTATGCCTCCACTGCTACATAGCCATTTTTGGTATTTTGGTGGAGCTAAAATAGCATTATAGCTATTTAGCTCCACTGCTACAAATGCTGTAAGGATGATTTGTTTTCGTTTTCGCTTTGTTGAGGGAAATTATTGTTTCATACTCTGAGATGTATAGGATTTTACACAATATCCATACGTTTATATTAAGTTTTCACATTTTACACATAATGTGAAAGAATATGGACATGATATGGAAGAGTGTATATATATTATTAAAATGTGAATTTGTACTTTAGCTTTTAACATGTTAAAATAGTGCATGATTGTAGGATAATTTTCACTTTTTTCTTTTCTTTTTTGGCTGGAATTTCGACTTTCAATAATTTTGTGTGATGGTGGACATCATTTTGTTGGGTAGGTGCCTCGTGCAAGTATAAATAATTGACCAATTTGACTGAATCATGGGCTGTTTCTCTTTTCGGTGGAATTGGTGCTTTTAGGCTTTTTGCACGCATAAAAGGCCCGTAAAAATTAAATCTAACGGGCCTACAATGGTTAATTGGACCTTGTCTTTTTACTTCAAATTTGGGATAAAAACAGTAAAACACCTCGTGCAAGTATAAAGAAATAAGTAAATAACCAATTTTGACTGAATTATGGTGCTATCTCTTTCTTTTTTTGATGGAGTTGGTGCTTTTTGCACGGTCCTCAATTAGATTTAAGAATATTAGTTAATATAATTTTTATTTTTGTTTATTTTTGATAATACACTAAAATATAATTTAAAAAATTCATAATTTAAAATAAAAAAAAATGAAACCAACTAGATAAGTAAAAAAAATTATAACAAAACCAATCAGGTTGAGATATGAAAATCTCATTCTCTTTAAAGAGATTTAATTCTTTTGCAATTGGCAAAGTACACAAATCAGTGCAATAAATTTTCTATTAAACTTGTCCCCTCTAAGATATAACAATTACAATCTGGCGAATTGTCACATAACTCATACCAACCCTGCACAAGTGGTTAAGTTCAAAACTCCACCAAATAACTACCTTTTCTTTGCCATCAAAATAAACTAAATAAAATACGCCATAAAATTATGTCATACATATTACATATATCACATATTATCTCACACCTTTTCTATATATCTCACTCAGCGGTAGTGGTATGTATGTCCTTTATATAGAATTTGGACACAAGCAAGTTACATATAGAGAAATTAAATAATTTGTAACCGCTATCGCAATTTCATAATACATTTGTAATGGCAAAATTATGATTTGTAATTGATATCAACATAATTTCATAATAAATTTAGTAACCCCAAAATTATGATTTATTTTATTATGGAGTTATTTATTTAATTAAAATAAATCAATGTTTTCCATTGAAGTCACAACAAGCAAGGGATTGTATGTAGTTTTCTTTTATTGTACGTACCTTGAGAGAAAAAAATTATTAGATAGTCTAAGAATAATATTCTCTCCTCTCAAATAAAGAGTGGGCTTTACACATGGTTCTTATTATGAGACCCACCTCTCATATGAGAGGAGGGAACAATGCTCTCGGAGTATGTAAGTATTGCCCTCTTGAGAGCATGACTGTATGTGTGGGTAGTTTGAAAAATGATAGAATTATAAGGAGATTATCTAGCTTAGATTGACCCTTTAGAAGTGTCATCTTCCATCATGTTAGGGAGAGAAAAAATGGAATATTGCTCCCAAAGACAAAACTTTATAGACATATATTGAGTGGAGCATCCATGTCATGTGAAATCATACTTATTATTCCAGCTTCTTTATCAAGTAGAAAGTGGGCAGTGTAAGAATGCGATTCTTAAAACTAGATGAACCAATAAACTAGATTCGATTGTTTCTCCTTCTAATGGTCCTCCTGTTGTGTCTCTTGTTATACAGCTACTCTTTTAATTTATGCTTTGTCATTTTATATTGTCTTCCGCAATGGTTGTTTTCTAGAATACTAGTAAATTAATAGACCTCTCTATTAAATTTGAATACAATTATTTACGTCGGCAACTGTTTAATTTAAAATATAAAGAAATAAATTAATCGGTTTACGGAAGATCTATATGGTTGAGGGGTTAGGCCTTATTTTAATGCACATTTTCTCAATGTTTGTACTATAGTTTTTTTTTTTTTTAATACACTTTACTCAATAATTGATTTTTTTTTTAAATTATTATTTAATAGTTATAATGAGAGGAAGTATTTGAACTATAAATACCAAGAAGTGTCATTAAAACATTAATTTAGAACAAATTTTACTATAAAAGGTTTTTTTTTTTTTTAATTTCAAAATATTTTTAAATTAATGCGACATATCAATTTACAAAGTTTATATCAACTTCACACAACTCTCACTTGGTGCTTTATGACACACTTCCCTTCACACCACTTCACATTACCTCACTTCACAGTCACACATGACACAAGTCTCTCACACATCTCATACATCACAAGTAGGAACCAAAGGTTCCTATTTATACAAGCATAAGGTCGGTTAAGGGGCTGTTTGGATAAGAAAATTTCATCACTCAATTTCCGTCACTCATCACTCAATTTTTCACACCCGTTTGGCATCATCACCCAATTTTCATCACTCAATATTTTTCACACTATTTGTGGGCCCATACCTATCACTCGATGCAGCTTTTTTTTTTTTTTTTTTTTTTTTTTTTTTTTTTTTTTTCAGTACCCAAACTCACCAAAGCTAATATATATATATATATATATATATATATATATATATATATATATAAAAACACCAGAATTGAAGACTGAACCAGTGAAAGAAGAAAAAAGAAAAAAAAAAAAAAAAAAAAAACCCAGAACTGAAGACCGATCTAGTGAAAAAAAAAAAAAAAAAAAACCCAAAACAGACCGAACCAATGAAAAAAGAGGAAGAAAAAAAAAAAAAAAAAACCGAACAGCCAACCTAGGAGAAGAAAGGAAAAAAAAAAGGTCAAAAGTGGTCAAAAGGTGCGGTTGGTACTGTTTGTGGGTCCCTCATGTGTGTTTAATTACAAAAATGCCATTGAGTTATGAGTTATGGAAACTGAAAACAGCCAAAATGTGTTTTTAGTTTCCATAACTCATAACTCAAAAATCAGAGAATTGAGTGATGGAAACAAAGTTATCGTTTGCCAAACAACCTTTTTGCTTGGGTCCCACCATTTTTGAGTTATGAGTTATGAAAACAGAGAATTGAGTTATGGAAATTGGCTATCCAAACAGCCCCTAAGTAATCGAAATTGAAGCTTCTAGCTTCATCTAATTTCTGCCACAATAGAGTTCTAGTAGTTCTTGGCTTTATTTTATTATTATTTTAATATCTAGCCCATGACAGCCTCTAGACTATTACAACAATTTGTGGCTGAGTTTTACTTCTACATAGAAGTTTCTAGAGAAATTTCATAGAGAGATCCGGAAAGAGCATCATGGAGAAAGAGAATTTTCTAGAGAATTCCGGAGAGAAGCAAATTGAGTGAAACTCTAGAAATTTCTAGAGACAAAAGAGTTAATGTTGATTTCTAACATATTTTTGGTAGAAAAGAGGCCCAGTCTAGTTTCACTCACGCGTTCTAGTACATTGGCTTGGAATTTTCCAGATAGGCAGCAATTGTGTTTATGCATTTCATATTTTTTGCATGCTCACATGAGGGTGTGGGGTATGGTTCATCAATCTTCATGTACAATGCTAGTGTCCATTTATATATAACTTATAGCTAAAAGCTTACTTGTTCATTTGTTAAAAATTGAATAAAATATATTTATACCTAGGAAAAAAAAACTATACATAAACAAAAATTAAAAGATTATAAAAAAAACAAAGATGTTAGCAAGAAGCACAAAAATTTAGGTTATTGTATTTCTTTTTTTGTTGGGGTGTGGCTAAACTTCTATGTCCTTTTTGTCTATTTCCTTATCTACTCCAAAGAGGTGAGTAGGGGTGTTTATGGGTCGGATTGGGTCAAGTTAAGGTTTTTTTCAATTCAACTCATCATGGTCGGGTTGAAAAAAATCAAACCCAAACCAACCCACTTGAATCAGGTTGGACAATTATTTTTTTTATTTTAAATTTTTAATTGAGTATTAAAATAACACCAATACAAATAAGAGCAAATTTATTACTTAATAAATCTAAGCATAACACCAAATCAATACAAACTATTTTATTAGTGCTTCAAAGTTATTAAGAATATCATATATTTCTATCCCAACTCAATTGATAAAAAATAGAATAAATAATAAAATTATATAATATATATTTTCAAATATATATATATATATATATATATATATATATATATATATATATATATATTAAATATAAGTGTTAACCTACACTTAACCCGACCTAACTCGACTTGTAGGGATATTGGGCCCAAGAGCTCATTATCTATGTATATATTGGGCCTGGGGCCTAATCCGAGGACGTGAAGTTGTCCGAGGAGGAGTAAACGTCACCGGGAAAGTCCGTGTTAATAAATGAAGAATTTAGTTTTGATCATAAGAGCCCATGAGGTTGGTTTGAGGATGGATGCCTCCTCGACTAACCAAAGCCGAGATCCATAGGAGTGGTCTGTTGTTCAGGGGAATGTTCTAGGAAATTCTATTGATACGGATAAGCATTGCAAAAATATAGGACAGGGGAGAGCCCTAAAATATTTAAGGAGAAAGCTGCTACCACCGCATTAACTGCTCTGTAACTAACTCTCTGGCCACATTAATATGGAAGTGATACCCGAACAGTGGTTTTCAACCTTACAGCTACTACACAAAGACTTTAGGAAGGTGTTGATGGGATAAGTATCAATACCAACCATCTAGTCTGCACGTGGATGGTAGAGATGAAAGGGGAAGACAATATAAAAAAGGAAGGGAGCAGTGAGAGAAAAGGATCGAGAAATTAAGAGAAAAAGACTATTACAATCAAGAAGTGCATTTGTAACCAAACTTGAGAGAAATATATAAGAACTGATCTTTTCGGACTGTGCCGAGGACGATTTTCTTTAGTAAAAACTTGTCTATCTCTATTCTCTCGTAATCTGAATCCACTTTAGTGTTTGTCTGGTTCATTAAGGCCTAGTTTTCCAATCCACTTTCTACAAATTTATTGTTTTGGACTTTTTAGGCCTAAGTCCATCCACCTTTTGGGCTAAGGAACTCAAATTTGGTCCTTACACGACTCATTGTAAAAAAATTTTTAACAATCTAATTCAACCTAGTTGGATCAAATCGATTTTGATAGATAGGCAGGTTGGCTGCACATCCCTTAATCATGGGTAATTCATCTTGATACAAATTTGGCAATATATTTGTAACTGCGAAATATTTGAACTCAAAAGGTCTAGTTGATTGATTGAATGTAACATTTTTTTTTAGCTGAAAATGATCTCGTTCATAGTTGTCAGTATCATATGATACGCGATACGCATCATACGATACGTATCATATCGTGTACAAAAAGTTTCGTATCGTAAGTGCTCGTGAATCATTCGATACATAGGTGTGTATCGTATGAATCGTATCGTATCGGTGAATCGTACGTATCGTACGATACATAAACACATGGGTTTAAAATGGGTTTTTTTTGTTAAAATTTGTGGTTTTATATGATTTAAACAAGTTGTTAGACTTTTTTAACACAAAATTATTGGGAAACTTAATTGAGTCTAATTCCCATGAGTTTTTTTTCCCTCCCTTCTCTTTCTCTTGCAAAATTTAGACTATATTCATAACACTCACTTTCATATGTGTAAATTTATTTTCTATGCTATTAATAATGTTATTAAATGAAAATATAATTATTTTGTTATTTTGTTATTATTATTATGAGTCTAAAAAGCTAGAATGCCAAGAAAAAATTATTAGAATAAAAAAAACAAAACAAAAATAGTAAATGTTGATAATAATGAAGAAAATGTCTATGAAAAAATAATTTTGCAATATGCTGAACATGATGATAACATTGACCTAGATGGAGTTAATTAGCCAAGATGATGAAAAGATATTATATTTTGGTTCATATATCATGTATTATCATTTTTGAGTTTAATCAATTTGAACATGCATGTTATAAACATAAGTTAATTTAATTTATTTAGTTAGCTTTGTCAAATTTTATTACATAAGTAATGATTAAATTGGTAATTAGTTGAATGTATTTCAAATTTATAATGAATATACTTTTTATATATGCATATCTATAATTATTTTATAATTTTATTGGATGTTTGTGTATCTTACGATACACGATACAAAAAAATTAAAAATCAATTTATGATACGATTCACGATTAGACAACTATGATCTCGTTAGTTGATTTCAATAAGGGTAGGTTACAAAACTGGACCCAATTGAGCCCTCGAAATTAAATACAATGAACCAACAATTGTTATATAATGACCCTCGGTTATCAAGTTTGGACAAAATTGCTACAGTTATCTTATCTCAACAGAACAGTGGCAATTAATGTTACAGAATTGTATAATTACTATTCGTGTGTCATTTTTTATAATTTCAATGGTGTTACTGAGAGATGATACTCAACTCATGGCTGTGAGAGGAGAGGAGATGGGCAGTGGCCAACGTGGCCTTTCAAACTTCTTAAAGGCTCAACAAACAAACAACTAAAAACAACCGCCATTCATGTGATACCCGTTTTAGCAGGAATGAACGATGAATCATATATATACTTCCAATACACCTTCTTTTACTTGCGTGCAATCCGTGAAAGTAAACACCGACAGCCAAACGGAAAGAAGGAAGGGTTTGCAGCCAAAGTGGCCCAACTCCAAAACAAAAAGCTAAAAAATCTCACGCAAATTGTGTCGGTTCATTTCCACCTGTCAAGCTCGACATTAGAAAAAGATAAATTATAGGTCTACAAAATAGTATTTTACAAGTCGTGGTGTGGTGTGGGGATATTAACAAATGAAAAAAATCGTGCTTTTTTTTTTTAACATTTTCTTATTTTTTTAATACGATATTTAATTTAGTCTATTTTTAGTATAACGTGCATAAAGTTTAAGGGTGTTTGGTACATGCACTTAAAAATATGTGTTTTATTTGAAAATATGTATAAAAATATGTGTGGGTGAAAAAGTATAGAAATACATGTAATGTTGTTTAAAAATTGAAAATATGCGTTTGAATTGCCATACCAAACAATACCTTAATCTTGCAACTCGAACTTCGGTCATTGTTTTCACCATACAAAACTTATATTTGTGGATTAATCATCACGTCAAGCGTGTGTGTCGTAATGCAAGAATAATGTTAATAATAAAAAAAATTAGTAAAAATTGATCATATAAATAGTTTTGTTTGTAAAATATTGCAATTAATTTTTTTAAAATAAATTATATTTGTAATATTAATCTAAGAGTCATACTAGTACCATTACTAACCCGGTCATTGTTTTCACCATACAAAACTTATATTTGTGGATTAATCATCACGTCAAGCGTGTGTGTCGTAATGCAAGAATAATGTTAATAATAAAAAAAATTAGTAAAAATTGATCATATAAATAGTTTTGTTTGTAAAATATTGCAATTAATTTTTTTAAAATAAATTATATTTGTAATATTAATCTAAGAGTCATACTAGTACCATTACTAACCCACGTAATAAGTTATAAGCAGTAAAAGGGTCACCCTCCTACCGCTCATAACTGTAATGCATGTGGCAGCAGCGTAACTCTCCATCTAACTTGCCACGCCATGCCAAGCATAAGTTTAAAGGTGGGACCAGTCTTTGCCGTACTTCATGCTCTATCCCATTCAAACGGCAGCGCATTTTAGCAGAACCAGCTCTACTAAACCGACGCAGTACTCTCTTTTAGTCTCTTTAACCAGTGAACTCACACACACACACAGACACAGTTACACAACCTAATGTGTTTTCAGTTTTCATAACTCATAATTCAAAAATCAGAGAATTGAGTGATGGAAATAGAGTTATGAAAACAGAGTTATCGTTTGCCAAACAACCTTTTTGCTATGGATCCCACCATTTTTGAATTATGAGTTATGGAAACAGAGAATTGAGTTATGAAAATTGGTTATCCAAACAGCCCCTAAGTAACCGAAATTGAAGCTTCTAGCTTCATCTAATTTCTGCCACAATAGAGTTCTAGTAGTTCTAGGCTTTATTTTATTATTATTTTAATATCTAGCCCATGACAGCCTCTAGACTATTACAACAATTTGTGGCTGAGTTTTACTTCTACATAGAAGTCTCTAGAGAAATTTCATAGAGAGATCCGGAAAGAGCATCATGGAGAAAGAGAATTTTCTAGAGAATTCCGGAGAGAAGCAAATTGAGTGAAACTCTAGAAATTTCTAGAGACAAGAGAGTTAGTGTTGATTTCTAACATATTTTTGGTAGAAAAGAGGCCCAATCTAGTTTCACTCACGCGTTCTAGTACATTGGCTTGGAATTTTCCAGATAGGCAGCAATTGTGTTTATGCATTTCATATTTTTTGCATGCTCACATGAGGGTGTGGGGTATGGTTCATCAATCTTCATGTACAATGCTAGTGTCCATTTATACATAACTTATAGCTAAAAGCTTACTTGTTCATTTGTTAAAAATTGAATAAAATATATTTATACCTAGGAAAAAAAAACTATACATAAACAAAAATTAAAAGATTATAAAAAAAACAAAGATGTTAGCAAGAAGCACAGAAATTTAGGTTATTGTATTTCTTTTTTTGTTGGGGTGTGGCTAAACTTCTATGTCCTTTTTGTCTATTTCCTTATCTACTCCAAAGAGGTGAGTAGGGGTGTTTATGGGTTGGATTGGGTCAAGTTAAGGTTTTTTTCAATTCGACTCATCATGGTCGGGTTGAAAAAAATCAAACCCAAACCAACCCACTTGAATCAGGTTGGACAATTATTTCTTTTATTTTAAATTTTTAATTGAGTATTAAAATAACACCAATACAAATAAGAGCAAATTTATTACTTAATAAATCTAAGCATAACACCAAATCAATACAAACTATTTTATTAGTGCTTCAAAGTTATTAAGAATATCATATATTTCTATCCCAACTCAATTGATAAACAATAGAATAAATAATAAAATTATATAATATATATTTTCAAATATATATATATATATATATATATATATATATTAAATATAAGTGTTAATCTACACTTAACCCGACCTAACTCGACTTGTAGGGATATTGGGCCCAAGTGCTCATTATCTATGTATATATTGGGCCTGGGGCCTAATCCGAGGACGTGAAGTTGTCCGAGGAGGAGTAAACGTCACCGGGAAAGTCCGTGTTAATAAATGAAGAATTTAGTTTTGATCATAAGAGCCCATGAGGGTGGTTCAAGGATGGATGCCTCCTCGACTAACCAAAGCTGAGATCCGCAGGAGTGGTCTGTCGTTTAGGGGAATGTTTCAGGAAATTCTATTGATACGGATAAGCATTGCAGAAATATAGGACAGGGGAGAGCCCTAAAATATCTAAGGAGAAAGCTGCTACCACCGCATTAACTATTCTGCAACAAACTCTTTAGCCGCATTAATGTGGAAGTGATATCTGAACAGTGGTTTTCGACCTTACAGCTACTACACAAAAACTTTAGGAAGGTGTTGATGGGACAAGTATCAATACCAACCATCTAGTCTGCACGTGGAGGGTAGAAATGAAAGGGGAAGACAGTATAAAAGAGGAAGGGAGCAGTGAGAGAAAAGGATCGAGAAATTAAGAGAAAAAGACTATTACAATCAAGAAGTGCATTTGTAACCAAATTTGAGAGAAATATATAAGAACTGATCTCTTCGAACTGTGCCGAGGACGATTTTCTTTAGTAAAAACTTGTCTATCTCTATTCTCTCGTAATCTGAATCCACTTTAGTGTTTGTCTAGTTCATTAAGGCCTAGTTTTCCAATCCACTTTCTACAAATTTATTGTTTTGGGCTTTTTAGGCCTAAGTTCATCCACCTTTTGGGCTAAGGAACTCAAATCTGGTCCTTACACGACTCATTGTAAAAGAATTTTTAACAATCTAATTCAACCTAGTTGGATCAAATCGACTTTGACAGATAGGCAGGTTGGCTGCACATCCCTTAATCATGGGTAATTCATCTTGATACAAATTTGGCAGTATATTTGTAACTGCGAAATATTTGAACTCAAAAGGTCTAGTTGATTGATTGCATGCAACATTTTTTTTTAGCTGAAAATGATCTCGTTCATAGTTGTCAGTATCGTATGATATGCGATACGCATCATACGATACGTATCGTATTGTGTACAAAAAGTTTCATATCGTAAGTGCTCGTGAATCGTTCGATACATAGGTGTGTATCGTATGAATCGTATCGTATCGGTGAATCGTACGTATCGTACGATATATAGACACATGGGTTTAAAATGGGTTTTTTTTGTTAAAATTTGTGGTTTTATATGATTTAAACAAGTTGTTAGACTTTTTTAACACAAAATTATTGGGAAACTTAATTGAGTCTAATTCCCATGAGTTTTTTTTCCCTCCCTTCTCTTTCTCTTGCAAAATTTAGACTATATTCATAACACTCACTTTCATATGTGTAAATTTATTTTCTATGCTATTAATAATGTTATTAAATGAAAATATAATTATTTTTTATTTTGTTATTATTATTATGAGTCTAAAAAGCTAGAATGCCAAGAAAAAATAAAAGAAAAAATTATTAGAATAAAAAAAACAAAACAAAAATAGTAAATGTTGATAATAATGAAGAAAATGTCTATGAAAAAATAATTTTGCAATATGCTGAACATGATGATAACATTGACCTAGATGGAGTTAATTAGCCAAGATGATGAAAAGATATTATATTTTGGTTCATATATCATGTATTATCATTTTTTAGTTTAATCAATTTGAACATGCATGTTATAAACATGAGTTAATTTGATTTATTTAGTTAGCTTTGTCAAATTTTATTACATAAGTAATGATTAAATTGGTAATTAGTTGAATGTATTTCAAATTTATAATGAATATACCTTTTATATATGCATATCTATAATTATTTTATAATTTTATTGGATATTTATGTATCTTACGATACACGATACAGAAAAATTAAAAATCAATTTATGATACGATTCACGATTGGACAACTATGGTCTCGTTAGTTGATTTCAATAAGGGAAGGTTACAAAACTGGACCCAGTTGAGCCCTCGAAATTAAATACAATGAACCAACAATTGTTATATAATGACCATCGGTTATCAAGTTTGGACAAAATTGCTACAGTTATCTTATCTCAACAGAACAGTGGCAATTAATGTTACAGAATTGTATAATTACTATTCGTGTGTCATTTTTTATAATTTCAATGGTGTTACTGAGAGATGATACTCAACTCATGGCTGTGAGAGGAGAGGAGATGGGCAGTGGCCAACGTGGCCTTTCAAACTTCTTAAAGGCTCAACAAACAAACAACTAAAAACAACCGCCATTCATGTGATACCCGTTTTAGCAGGAATGAACGATGAATCATATATATACTTCCAATACACCTTCTTTTACTTGCGTGCAATCCGTGAAAGTAAACACCGACAGCCAAACGGAAAGAAGGAAGGGTTTGCAGTGGCCCAACTCCAAAACAAAAAGCTAAAAAATCTCACGCAAATTGTGTCGGTTCATTTCCACTTGTCAAGCTCAACATTAGAAAAAGATAAATTATAGGTCTACAAAATAGTATTTTACAAGTCGTGGTGTGGTGTGGGCATATTAACAAATGAAAAAAATCGTGCTTTTTTTTTTTTTTAATATTTTCTTATTTTTTTAATACGATATTTAATTTAGTCTATTTTTAGTATAACGTGCGTAAAGTTTAAGGGTGCTTGGTACATGCACTTAAAAACATGTGTAAAAATACATGTGAGTGAAAAAGTATAAAAATACGTGTAATGTTGTTTAAAAATTGAAAATATGTGTTTGAATTGCCATACCAAACGGTACCTTAATCTTGCAACTCGAACTTCGGTCATTGTTTTCACCATACAAAACTTATATTTGTGGATTAATTATCACGTCAAGCATGTATCGTAATGAAAGAATAATGTTAATAATAAAAAAAATTAGTAAAAATTGATCATATAAATAGTTTTGTTCGTAAAATATTGCAATTAATTTTTTTAAAATAATTTATATTTGTAATATTAATCTAAGAGTTATACTAGTACCATTACTAACCCACGTAATAAGTTATAAGCGCGCTCATAACTCTAATGCATGTGGCAGCAGCGTAACTCTTCATCTAACTTGCCACGCCATGCCAAGCATAAGTTTAAAGGTGGGACCAGTCTTTGCCGTACTTCATGCTCTATCCCATTCAAACGGCAGCGCATTTTAGCAGAACCAGCTCTACTAAACCGACGCAGTACTCTCTTTTAGTCTCTTTAACCAGTGAACTCACACACACACACAGACACAGTTACACAACCTGTCACTCTCTCACCAAAAACCCCACTGCAAATTACACGCTCAACATTAGTGGTAAAAAAGAAAGAAAGTGTAAAGTCCTCTCTCTCTGCTATAATTTTTAGCAAAGAAGTTTGTCAAAGCTTCACAGATATGCATGTGCAGCTGCTTTAATCCATACCATTATACGAGTGTCACTCACACAGCCACAACGAGAAGAGACAAAAGAGCCCCATCAAAGAAAAAAAACCCCCTTAGTAATGGTCTCGCCTGAAATGGCCCAGTTTCACACTTCTCACATGGC
This sequence comes from Quercus tomentella, assembly GCA_028535165.1. Lineage (NCBI taxonomy): Eukaryota > Viridiplantae > Streptophyta > Magnoliopsida > Fagales > Fagaceae > Quercus > Quercus tomentella. The sequence continues at coordinate 14,690,221 of JAPQVY010000001.1, forward strand.
TAAACCTTCTGTGCGGAACAAAGCCTCTGTGTGGCTCACCGACAGTTTCATCTTCCTCAGCGGAGCATTCTTCGCTCTTTTACTTGTCTGGACCTTCTCTTCCTTCAGCTCCCCTACCCCAAACCTTGATCTCTCTCCCACTCAAGCTCGCTCAAACTCTGCCCTCGACTGCGCTGTCAACCTAACCCATGACTCGGACGAGTCAACCTTCTACGATGACCCCGAACTCGGTTACTCAATCGGAAACCCAGTGAAGAACTGGGACGAGAAGAGAAGAGAGTGGCTGAAGCACCACCCTTCATTCGCCGCCGGAGCGAGCGAGCGCGTCGTGATGGTGAGTGGGTCGCAGTCGAAGCCTTGTAAGAACCCCATCGGCGACCATTTGCTGCTAAGGTTTTTCAAGAACAAGGTTGATTACTGTAGAATCCACGGCTACGATATCTTTTACAACAACGCTTTGTTGCACCCGAAAATGGGCTCGTATTGGGCCAAGCTACCGGTGGTCCGAGCAGCCATGCTGGCTCACCCGGAGGCCGAGTGGATCTGGTGGGTTGACTCGGACGCGCTGTTCACCGACATGGAGTTTAAACCCCCATTACATAGGTACAAAGATCAGAACTTTATCGTTCACGGGTGGGCCAAGATGATTTACGAGGCCAAGAGCTGGACTGGCCTAAACGCCGGCGTTTTCTTAATCAGGAACTGTCAGTGGTCCATGGACCTTATCGATGTATGGGCCAGCATGGGCCCACAAACCCCAGACTACAGCAAGTGGGGCCAGATTCTCAGATCAACGTTCAAAGACAAGATGTTTCCAGAGTCAGACGATCAGACGGGGCTCATTTACTTGATTTACAAAGAGGGTGACAGATGGGCGGACAAGATTTATTTAGAGGGAGAGTATTATTTCCAGGGTTACTGGCACGACATAGTGGGGACGCTCGATAACATCACCGAGAGGTACATGGAAATAGAGAGAGAAGACAGAAAGTTGAGGCGGAGGCACGCAGAGAAAGTGAGCGAGCAATACGGTGCGTTTAGGGAGAAGCACTTGAAAGATGCTGGGAATGGAAGGTGGAGTTGGAGAAGACCGTTTATCACGCACTTTACTGGGTGTCAGCCTTGTAGTGGGGACCACAATCAGATGTACCCAGGCACATCGTGCTGGGATGGGATGCGAAAGGCTTTGAATTTCGCTGATAATCAGGTGATTCGTAAGTATGGTTTCGTGCACCCCAATCCACTTGATTCCTCTCTCTCTGCTGTGCCCTTTGATTACCCAGCTGAGGAGGATGGTTGGTGAGATGGGTTTTTTTTTTTTTTTTTTGAGAATCTGGTGAGATGGGTTTTGTTAAAAGAAAAATATTATTAGCATAATATTTTCCCAACAAATTCGAAGCGTAATGTGAAACTTTTATATGATTTGTACATATGATTTGTTGCGAAACTTTTCTAAAAGAAACAGTGTAATGTGATTGCGTGTATTATGTGTTTAGTATTAAATTCACTTTGTTTTTTTGGGTAAGATTTTTATTTTTTAGTCCGGCTAAATTAATGTTTTACTAAAGTGAATACTATATTTTACTTTTTGATTAGAGACAGAGAGTTGTCTATATTTATTTGCTTTTGGTTTAGTGTTTCGTGTACCATTACTCTTTCCTATAATGTGGGGTTGGTTTCCATAAGAATAATCTTGTTTTAGTCGAGAGATATGGGATAATTTTGATACTTTAATTGACTTATTCTGCTGGGAATCACATGAGCTTTAGCACAACTCTTATTAGAAAAGGAAAAGAAAAAGAAAAAGAAAGAATCGACTTTTGGTAAAAGGCCTTGACCCGAGGGTATTTTTGTTTTTTTGATATTCATACTCGAGAGCGATCTTAACATTAGATTTTGCTTACTAGCAATATCTATTTCTGTATTTTATGCATGCACTTGATTCCCTGTTTTGTTGCTTTTACTTTCACGTTTCCATCGATATTAAAGTATGACTATGCCTTTTTGGGCTTAAATTAATGCATGATTGAAGGATAATTTTAAGAGCTTCATGTCATATGATGGATGCATCATGTTGTTGGGTGGGTGCCCTCTGCCCGTCCTTTATTATTAAGAAATGGTAGATGAATAGCATTTATGGGTTCACCATTAAGGGGACATTTGGATAAGCTGTTGCAAAATTTTTGGATTTAAAATTAATGTTTGTAAAAAAGTTATAAAAAGTTGCTTCATATGAGTTTTGAATTTTTTAAAAAAAACACTTTTTTAAACTCGTAAGTCCCGATTGATAAGCTAGTTCAAACATATATTTTCAATTTTTAAACAACATTATATATATTTTTACCTATACATATTTTTAAAAAAATTAAAAATTATTATTTAAATACAAGTACTAAACAGGTCTTTAAACTGCCTAACCAAATGGACCTTAAATTTGGTTAAAACACGGGGCTTTTGGACACAGGAATTGTGTACGTATATATTCCATTCTTAAACCCAGAATAGTATTTCTTGTTTTACTGGAACTCTCTTCTCAGACCTTATGATCATCGTGTTATAATTATACATCCCGTGAATATTCTTTGGATGGATGCCCCAATTAAAGATTATGACAAATCCTAGGAGGGGGATGCCTTAGAAATAAGACTTGTAAAATGACTCTTAAACTAAAATGCCTTCGAGAGAGAGAGAGGGAGAGATATATATATATATATATATTTATTTCACACTAAGTATCTGGTTGGATTGCGTTGAAACACCATGTGGCTGCGTATCTCAGTAATAAGTGTTTTTTTAGTGAACCTTATGTAAATCATTAATATTTTTTTTAATAAAAACAATTTTAAAACTGTATTTTACAATACTATTTATATATTTAAAAATAATTTTTATATAGTACTATTTCTTAAATAAGTGTCAGAATGATACATTTTTTTTTAAAAAAAATGTCAGAATGATACGTCATTTAGTAATTATTACGCTTATAAATGATGTGACACATTAAATACAGATTTTAAATGCAAAGTAGGGCTACGAAGTAGAACACAGAATACAGGAGATGAGATTCCTTTCCACCTAACTCCAAGAAGATTCCTTTCCACCTAATTACAACAAGAATCTCAACTAGCAATAGAGTGGTAAAAGAATTACTGAATTAGAGGATCTCAACACGAGATTTGTGAAAATAGAAAAAGATTGTAAAGGCCAACAAAATATTAAATTTGAAAAAACAAGCTTCAAATTTCTCTAATATTTTCTTATTGGAATTTTGAAAATATAATCTTTAGATTTTGAAAATATAATTGTAGGGTCACAATTTTGGGGCCTAAGTCCAAAATGTATGGAATCTTGGTTCAATGAGCTCAATACAATAAATTTGTAGAGAATGGGTTGGAAACTTGGATCTTAGCAAATCAGACGATCGATCAACCAATCTTGATGATAAAGAAAGAAAGATAACATAGGTTTTCTAGGAAGAGACGTCCTCGGATTTTATTTGAGGAGATTGATTCTTAATATATTGTACGTAATACTTTGTTACAAGTCTGGTCTTCAGATTTGTTCCCCTTCTCTTTTTTCCATTCTCCTCTATTTTATATTATCTTCCTCTCATTTTCACTATCCACGTGTAGATTTAGATTGATAGTGCTAATACTTGTCCCATCAGCCCCTCCTCAAAGTCTTTGGGAGTGGTTGTAAAGGCTGAAAAACATGGTTTAGTTGCAGAGCATTTAATACAATAGTAGCAGCTTTCTCTTAGATATTTCCATACTTTCTTTTGTCCTGTTCTTTTTTAATACTTATCATTTTTCATGGAATGGTCTGGAGTGTCATTCTCAACGAGAGACTGTTCCCTTTGTCCTCGGCCTTTCTTGGCCGAGGAGGAGTTCTTCCTCGGATTGAGCCTTTGGCCCAACATATACATAGGTATGGGCTCCTTGGTCTTTCACCCCCACAATAACCATTGAGTTGCATAGTTTTATTATATTTTTTATACTTGCAAAATTAAAAAAAAAAAAAAATTAAAGATCAATAGCTATGACATGTTTAAATTTTAAATTTTTTGTTATAAAAAATTATACATAAAAAATAAGTTTATTGATCGAATAATAAATAATATTCGATTTGAGTGAAACTTGACATATGTATTAAGAACATAAAGAACTTGCAATTCAATGATTCGAATTTCAAAATTTCAATTCAATAAAAAGATATAGGAGGAGTTTGAAAAAAAAAAAAAAACATTTTCCTATTTGGAGCAATAGACTAGTAGGAACTTTTAAAGAGCAGCTAATTGGATCCACAATATTAAAACTCTGTTTTGCTAAAATTTATAAATTTAGTTTTAAGCTTTTATGTATAACTTTTTAAATTTTCATTTTTTTTCTTACTTTTTCTCACTTTTTCAAAGCACAAGTATATTTTTGCTTTAACACACTTTTAGCAAAAAGTTAAACAAGCTATTTCCAAAAGGACACAAATTTGTTTTGAAGTGAAAGCCTTTTCTTTTATCACTTGGACCATATTAACCATATCTCCTTATTTTGTATTAATTATATTCATGTTTTGAATAATGTAATTTTTCTATTACAATCTTAATAATGTACCTTCATTTATATAAATACAATACAGAACACTCAATTGAGTGTGTGAGTGTTACTATATCGAACATACGTTTGTTTCAATTTGGTATTATAGCATCTTTTCTTTTCTGTTCTTGTTTTTTAAACACAATCATGGCCTCTGATTCATCTTCTTCATTTTCTTCTATTGTCAACCCAACGACTTCCTTGTCCAATGCCCACCATTTTTCGTTCATCTTACCAACAATAATGTTCTGTATTGGAAAACCCAATTGCTTCTATAACCTAAAGGTCAAGATCTTTTTGGTTTCATTGATGGTTTGAACATGTGCCTTCCCTCTAGAATTTATTAACCATATCTCCTTATTTTGATTTTAGCATATTCATATTTTGAATTATTGTAATCTTTATCTGTTACAATCCTTATTATGTACATTCATTTGTATAAATACAATAAAAACACTCAATTGTGTGAGGATTACTTTGGCAAAAAAAAAGTGTGTGAGGATTACTACATCAAACACACTTTTGTTTCAATTAACTGCAAGAAGTACTGCTTGTGCTTATGCATTAAGTTGTTCACTTAACTCAATCCTTCATCCCTTAGGGTACGTTTGGTTGGAGGTGGAATAGGGAGGATGAAAAATAAAGGAGAGAAAATAGGTTTGAGTGTTATTTGATAAGGAGAGAAATGATAGAAATTTTGGTGGAGTCCAAATATTTTCTCCCTTGGCCCACTAAAAATTCATTTCTCAAATTCGGAGAAAAAATATGAGTGAAAACTTATGTTCCAACGCAATGACAAAATTGACCTCAAATTTTAATACTTCTCACGAAATCTTAACTACCCCCACCCCCTTCACAACACAGTCCACACACCTAATGTCTTCTTTGCTTTGTTTGTATTTCCTCTCCACTTTCCTCCGCTCAGCTCTACGGTAATTCATCTTTTTTTTCTTTTTCTTTTTTTTTTTCAAGCCAAGAATCTACTGTAAGGTATGTATATAAATAAAACTGAATTTGTGTTTTAGGTTTCAAGCTCCTAATAAAGTCTTCTATGCAAGAACATGTTCAGATTTGCCAAATGGTCTTGAGCTGTAATATAGATCGGAGAACATGTCCAGATTTTTTTTTGGCCCAGTTTTTTTTTTTTTTTTTTTTGTTTACACTCAGCAATATGTCCAGATTATATTTATATATATAGTATACATTAGATTATAATATCTATAATAACAAAGAAAAATAATATAAGTTTATTTGTATAATATGTTAATTTTTGTATTATTTAATGAGTATAAATAAATTATTTCTTACGTATTATATAATAAGGGTATAAGAATAAATTTATATAAATTATATATTATATTTTTCTACTTTTCTCTTCAACCAAACAAAAAAGTTTTCCATCTCTTCCACTTTTTCATTTCTCCAACCAAACACGCGGAGAAAAAACTAAATATTTTCTATCTTCTCACTTTTTTACTCTTCAAATCAAACAGAACCTTAGTCCAATCAAGAGCACTTCCACCTTATGATCTCTGCATACCACTATCAGCAACACCAAAGAGCTTCTCACACCCGCATCAAAATTAATTTTAATGTGTCTCAAAGGCGAAAGAGTCCAAACATTCACTTCCCATTTTTTGTGTTATGTACACTTTATGTATATCTCTTGTAATTAAAACGGGATCAAGAACCTTTGGTCCTCGAATCTATTTATTTCTCAGCATCTAAAACATATCACGACATACAATCATTTTATTTTCATCCATGATAGCTCAACTAACCAAATAAACTCTTTACATTTCAAAATAAATAAATAAATAAAAACTCTTAACTTTTCTCGAACAAATATTTTTCTATCTTCAATGTCTGATCAATATGGTATTAGCTTGAATTGTATGCAGCTACCTAACTTATTTTGTTTGCATTAATTTCCATTATTTATTGTCTGCTCTTGTTAATTAATTCTGCAAACCACCAGGTCTGAGCCATGCCAATTATTAAAATACATGTTACTGCCTTTATAATTCGCCAAAGTTTTCAGCTTTCACTGTAGATGACTTGGTTTGGGGCAAATCAAAAGTGCTGTGACAGGCCAAGATGATGTCTCATAAAGCAAAAATTTGTGGTTTAAATTTCTTCCCTTATATTATTTCACTGTCATACTGGAAACATGTACTCATGGGAGAGTGGGACAATCGAATCATTTTGTTTTGTGTGATTGAAAAAGAGGGAGAGAGATAGATGTGCGTTTTCATTTGTAGTAGCACCAGCAGCTATAAACACAACGCAAGTGATATGGTCGAAAATTAATTGGATGCCAGTGAATACTTCCGGACTCTATAACACTCCAATTTTTGTGTTTATTAATAAGTTTTAAAATCTAATTTATTTTGATCCTCAGTTTGCATACAGCTTTTTGAAAACTCGATGATAATCACAGAAATACAATTTAAAATGACTGAAAGAACAATGTATGCTTCTATTTCTTTGTTCGGACCAGTATGGAGGGTCGATGTCCCAATCATTAGTCATCACAAGGTGAACCTTGAATGACAATGTAGTCAAGATGGAGCCTATAATTAAATGGATCCTATTTTGGTGATTTCATTACCCTTCAGCAAAATGGAGCCTATAATTAAATCTAGCACATAAAATCGATCCTGAAGATGATTCTAGAAAGGTCTACTTCTGGTAGTTTCTGGTAGTAGCACTTGATAAATACTTCCCACACTATATTGTAAATTTCAGAGATTACGCAATAAGTGCATGCCTCATTTCCGTTAGCAAACTGTAAACCAAAAGTGCCTGATAGCTTGAAAAATGCATAATATTTTTCCAGACACAAGAACTATCTAACAAACAATTGCAATGGTCAGTCCTACAAACATACAGTATGCACTTGCATAGTGAAAAGTGAAAACTAACAGACTACTGTTAATCCCAACTAGGTGCATGAAAAACACATCAAGCAGAGTTACCCTTAGTCAATAGCAGGCTTTGGCAAATAATAAATAAAGGCACATGTATAATCACATACTTCCAAACCAACTCTCAAGACTCCATGGCATTGACATCCTCTTCGTCACCATCTGCAGTTTCATTAATGTACTGGTTTTGAAACTCCATCAAATATTGTGTTGATCTCTTCACATCCAAAAACAGATGATAAACTCGGTTAATGTCCTCCATCTCCACAATCCTTCCCTTTCGCTTCTGGCAAGACAATGCAGCAGCTGTGATGAGATGGATGGCATATCTCAACGATGTTTCTACACCAATTTTAGTCAACAAACGCTTCGCTTCTTCAGACATCTCCACATCTTCCTCTTGGCATCTGATGTCCAAAATCTTGCGGATTTCATCCTCTGTGTAAGGTTTAGTTGTGATAATGAGAAGGCGATCAAGGAGATCAATTGGAATCCCATGTGGGGATTTATAATTTGTGCCTCGGATTGTAGTAATCCCTCTGTTGGTAGCGACAACCAATATTGGAGCCATCTCATTCTCCAAAGCACGATTCAGGAAAGAAAAGCATTCAATATCAAGCATGTGCACCTCATCAATGAAGAGGACACCAGGCACTATCTCTGCCTTTCCTTCCTCCCTCCACTCTGCCACCTTTGTGTCAATTTGTTCCCTAACTTCTGCACGGATTTCACCAGTATCACCAGTGAAGAGAGCTAGAAATCCTTGTGTCCTGAAATTGATAGCTTAGACAATCAGTGTAAGAACAGGAAAAGTAACCTGCAGCCTAAATGAGCCAAAATTTTAGCTTGATCTGTATGGCTGGTAAAAGGAAATTCTCTTCAACAAAGCTAGATGGCATGAAAGAATCTTGTGAATGCGACACAGAAGCTGCCAACAAAACACCCTATGCTATTTCATATAAAGATTTAAAAAAAAAAAAAAATGGTAAGCTACACAAACATGATATGAACCATGAACAGGAATTCAAAGAAGAAAGAAATCTTGACCTCCTTTAAATAGAAAAGTAAAGGATTACAATTGGTGCAATGGTCATATTAAGGTGATTACTGATTACTATAACTTTTTTAAAACAATCACATGAATGACATGATCCAAACACTTCTGATTCATTAGTTCCACCACAAGTTTGATTTTAGGATTCTCAAGTTAGTGAGTTCTGTGCCTCCCCCATTTTGGACAAATTGTCTTTAAATATATACTCAAGGGTGAAGCCAGGAATTTTTGCTTCGGGGACCGAACTGTAATATCAAAATATAGTTATAAAAATACATACATGCGTGCGTGCGCGCACACACACACACACACACACATGTGCATACATGTACATGTTTGTGTTTGCTTAAAAAGAATCAGTAGTGAACAATTGCATGCTTTTTGAGAAAGAAGTAAACTAACACCGTATGGAGGTTCTTGATTTGATTATTCTTTGGACTTTTGAACATTATAAGTTTGAATTAGATATCATTCTTTCATATAAGATTGCATAAATATTTTTTAAAATATTTTTTACTCTTTATTCTTTGCTATGGATTTTCCTTGAGCACTTCCTGTATACTTGGGTAGGATCCCTTTGCATTTTTTAATGGGATTTTACTTATAAGAAATGGATAATTACACTATGAGGGCAGCCTCCAGCTCTGATTCTCCTCTGGGGGGATTGCTAAGGGAGGAAGAGTAGAGAGAAACTCCTGTATGGAGTATGTCTTTCCCTTTCACAGCAAGCAAGGAAAGCGGCTAGCAAAGAAAGAAAACCCTTCTTATAACCCACCTATGGTTTGGAGTGGTTGCATCTTGCCTACCCATGGTTTAAAAGGCATCAATTCACCTATTTGAGATTACCTCCATGATTAAGCCGTAACCCACATTTGCCCCGGCCATTAAAAAAACCAATAACTTAGAAAAGGCCATGTTCTTTTCAGAAGAACCCTTTTCTCTCTATAACAAACCAGATAATCGAACAATGAAGCCTTGTTAACGTTCAATACAACGCAGATATCAAAAGTAATAACTGAAACAAAGGTGGGTGAAGCCCAAAAGAGAAAGTCCACTGCTGATCAGGAATAGAACTATCTTTTCAGCTTCTTCACTTAGTTTCCTTAGTTTCCCTAAGATGATGTTACCAGCAGAAGTGTCCAATTCTTTTAGCATTCACATTGATTATGTTTATGAATTTATCATTGCTTAAGCTAGCATACTTAATGGATAGAGGTTTCTTGTAAATTAATGCCATTAGCACTGCCCTTACTCGTACACTGATGCACTGGCACCAAAAAATCATTGTCTTTGTGAAGAAAATAAATGGAAGCAAGAATCAGACCATAGAGGATGCTTCATGCTCAATCACCTTCCTTTCCCAACAAGAAATTCACAAAGTTTGTGATTAGAAAGGGAAACAGATAAGATGCAATTGTGTTAGCTCCTACAGAGAAAGGAAAAATAAAAAAAATAAAAGACCATGGCCTTTGGCAATGAATATGCTTCATATTTCTGTATTTCTGCTGTTTCAGATTGAGGAACTGAAGGAATACGAGGCAACTTAACTTTTTGACTCAACTCCTTTTAAAAATCAGCTTTAGCCACTGGAAGGTAGTTTGGCTCCAAATTCCAACATTGGTGAACACACCATCATCACCAAAGGAACTTTCATTTCCCTTTTTATGTCATTATGCATGCATTTGCCTAGGGATGATGCGCGTTTTGCCTTTTTTTGGCTGGTCCCATGGCACTGTTCATGGACCAGCCAACCCCCAACAAACGCAGCAACGGTGTTTTATGGGTCCCACAGCACTATTCACATCTTTAAAAATTATTTTGCTACAGTGTTTTCAGCAATAAGTTTTCAGTTTTCGAAAAATAAGCGGTATCTAAACACACCGTATGTTTCCTAGTAACACTAATAGCTAAAGAATTGAAACAAAGCAGTATTGCCAAAGGAAAGGAAGCAAATCCAACTATGTTAGGCTCTGCAAAGGATTTGGCAAATCTATGGATTTCAAATGGGTGATAGCGTAAACTGAGAGAGAAATTGAATCAAAGATGAAGGAAAAGACCTACCATAGGATAAGGATTAATGGCCATCTTTTGTCTTCACTTATTCTATTCTTTGAAAAGACTAACTAAAGTTACTAAAACCCAACTCTAAGAAGACAGATTTACTAGTTATAACCCTATGATTCCAGTATTCATTTTTTTTTTTTTATAAGTAAATAAATTTATTAAAAAAGACAACAATCAAGTACATGGGGGAGTATAGAAGACAAGAGAGCAAAAATTAAAGAAAAAATGATACCATTTTTCATATAAACCAAAACCAAGGTACAAAATTGAGATGATGACAATAGAAAGATCAGTGATCATTATAAACACACTATAGCCTCCACCTGGTCTAAGTTTCTAATTTATATCACTCTCTCTCCTTTGTCTCCAAACATTTTGCAAAACTGATGTCAGAAATGCTATGACAAGTTATGACAAATGTTATGTTGACAATCTCAAAGGAGAAATCCATTATGATTGACTCCATATTCTAAAAGAATCCCGGTTCAAGTTAGTCTTCAGCCAATCAAAAACCATACATAAAAATATGAAACACCGTGGCTAACTAAGAACAGAGAGTCTGCAATCAAAAAGACCTGCAGATAACACCTCCATATCAATGCCTTGATAATAAAAAACAGAGACAAGAAAAACAACCTAAGTTTGGAAATATTCATAAATATATTAATTGGAAATTCTGAGAATGGATTTGAAACAAGAAGTAGAGAAGTGTTAAGAGCAGCCGCCCGTGAAAATATGAAGGACGTGGTACTTCTCGTCACTTTCATTTGTGTACTCTTCTCAATAATTGACCAGAGCCAGCATCTCCTTAGTGTTCCAATCCTTGTACTATTCAATGGGTTTAGAAGATTTCATTTTCTGGTGTGTATTTGGTGAGAAGAGAAAGTGAGAAAAGTGGGAAAGAAAAGGGCTAATTTGAAAGAACTAGCTTGTTTTATGTTTTATGTTATTATCATTTTTTTAACTGCAGGCACAGAGGTGAGTTATGGCTGCATAACAGAGCTCATCTCAGCTAGATAAAGTGATACTTAATAAAACATGGGTAGGCAAGGTGCAACCGCCCCAAACCGAAGGTTGGTTAAGTGTAATTACCCTTTCAAAAAAAATCTCCATGGTAAAAACCAGTACGTGTCCCTTATAATTTGAGTACACATGTTCATTCCAAAAGGAAATCACAGACTTAGCAGTAGCTTAAGTTTTCCTATTTATAAGATGAGCCCAATTACCTGTAAATTGTGCAGTATTACTTTTAACAAAATTCAACATCCGCCTATTTCGACAAGAAAGATACCCTTAAAACTGAATGCTCAATGTGAGCAGATCAAGTCATGATTAAAGACATAGTATGCAGCAACATAGTTTAAGAGGCCAAGCACAATCTACAGTAACCCAATGGTTTTTCTTTGTTTGCCATAACTGTCAGCTTGACTTTGCTCAGAACTAAGACTCGATCTTGTTTCAGTTATAGGAGGTGCACATATACTAAATTGTCTAACTTTGTTCTACTAATATCACTTCTAACATAGTTAACAGACCAGATACCTTGTTTAACCTTCTTTTATCTAGTAGGAGTGAAATTGTAACAACAACAACAACAGATATAACCAACCAACATACAATAAAACAGAGTGAAATACCTGCTGTTGATGACATCGATTTCGTGAAGAGTAACAGAATGCACGAGCTCCTTCCTCTTCTGAAGCTCCCCATCAGGACACTGCACGAACTTTGTCTGAGGTCCCATGGCGTCGTACTCCCTGGACCGCGAAAAGGACCTCCCAAGCTTTGTTATCTTCCCCGAAGCCTTATCAATGGCGATGACATCGCCACTCTGCACCTTCTCCTTGGCAAGAGCCTCAATCATCTTAGCACCCAAGTCATAAACAGTCTCCATTTCCGTAGTCTTAAGCGTGAGCTTCCCGGTCTTAGAGGCGGCCCCAGCAACTGCAGGGCGGTCAATTTGGATCTCAACAACCTCGCCTTCAATCACCTCGGCCTCTTCCTTGATGCGCACGCCAATGGCCTTGCGAAAGGCTTGCATTAGGGCTTCGGTTTTGGACATTTCCAGAGAGAAGAGCTCGCTACCGGCGAGCATAGCGAATGGGGTTTCGAGGCCTAAGGACTTGGCCATGCCCATAGCTATGGCAGTCTTGCCTGTGCCGGGCTGACCCGCTAAGAGAACGGCCCGGCCGGCGATTTTGCCATCTCTGATCATCTGGAGGATGACGCCGGCGGCTTTTCGGGCAGAGGTCTGGCCCACCATGCCTTCGGAGACTTCGCGGGGTTCGAGGGAAGAGTCTAGACCTAAGCCCCTGATGTGGGAGTGTGCGCCTATGCGCTCTATCCGGGTTAGGTCTCGGCTCTCTGATAGCTTTACCTCCACCATTGTTGGTTTGTGAAGGAGAGAGAGAAAGAGAGAGAGAGAGGATTTGGGTTTTAGGTTAGGGGTTTTAGTTTTAGCTCTTGAAGTCGAATAGAAGAAGAGAGACAGAGAGAGATGGGTTTGCTAAAATGCTAAACCCTACTCTTGTCTATTTTACTTTTGTACCCAAACAAGCTACTGGAGTGACTGAACTCTCTGAATGCGTTATACGAGTTAAAGAGAGAATTTTTAAATGCTTATAATAATATTAGTAACCTTTCAAATTTAAAAAAAAAAAAAAAAAAAAAAATCGTTGACAGAGATGAATAAAACTACATTGACCTTAGCAGAGGAATTATTATTATTTTTTTTTTGAAAAGCAGCGGAATTTAATTTTTAATGTAGAAAAAAAAATGTATTTTAATTTTTTTTTAATTTGATAAATAAATAGGAGACAATGTTTTAATTTACTTTTATTGATGGGGTAAGAAAAGTGAAATAGAATATTTGAATTCTACTACTAAAACCAATTTATTTTTTGGTGAAGTCAAAAAAGTGATATAGAAGATTTGAATTTTCCCTCTAAAACCTCTTTTATGCACCAAACAAAACATGTCAAGTATGCCTTTAGTGGGTCTAGTCCAATCTATTGTCAAGAGTTTCCCTTCTTAGTTTTCTACACTTGGGTTGTCTACAACAAGGGATAAGGGCTAGAACTAACAAGGTGACAAGTTTTGAATAATAGATAATTAAGTGATGTTAGTAGTAGACCAGATGAAAATAAATAAAAACTTCCAATTCAACTATCGTAAAAATGGTGGTGTTAGTAGTATTATAGCTTTCTAGATTTTTACATCTTATTTGGTACTAAATGGCCATGCTTTTTCTTGTATCTTTGATAATATATGGGACAAAGTTTAGCTATAAAATTGGTTGTAACCTAAAGTTATAACCTTACTTAATATCTTTTTATTGGAGGTAAATTTTGAGAATTCCACAATTGGATTACATCTTCTTCTTATATTCTCTATGCTTGCAAAATTTCTAAAAAATTAAAGATCAATAGCTATGCTATTAATAAATTGTTTAAATTACTAGTTTTTGTAGTTTAAAATTATACATAAAATATAAACTTATAAATCATATAATATATAATATTCGATTGACATAAAATTTGACATGTGTATTAAGAGTGTAAAGAACATATAATTCAACGATTAGATTTTCAAAATATGTTGTAATATTTATTTTATTGAGTAAGATTATAACTTTAGGCTACAACCAATTTTGTAGCTAAACTTTGTTTTAATATATTGATATTTTAAAACATGAATGAAGTAGCAGAAGTAGTAGTAAAATATTATCTATGGTTACCACTAGATTTGGATTTAGTTTGTATTTAAGTAAAAATTGATTTTTTTTTTCTCTAGTCGTGGGTGAGGCTCAAAATCAGAAACAGTGAAATTTTCACACTTGAGTTGATTCAAGTGAGGCATCAGAGACAGATAAGGTGAGAGTACTCCACAACAAAAACTGCTTCTCTGATACGTATACAATTACAATACAGTGCTGGTCCATATAAACATAAAAGCCTTTTCTTTTCTTCTCTTTTTTACTCGTGAATAGTGATCAAATCTTTATACTCAAGAAGTTGATTCATAATCCTCTCCTGATAAATAAGACTTTTCATCAGTTCAGGTGTAAAAAAACAAAGGCATTTCAAAGATTGAAAGTACAGATTACACAACAAACTACAAACAGAATAGCAACAGTGTGAGTGAGGACTCAAATTTTGAAAACAGGGCATTGCAGTCTCCAAATGCAGTATAAGTTATTCTTCAAGATTGATTCTTCATCTTGACTCCGTTAACTATTCTGCCCCTTACATCACCTTTAATAGACTTAATAATCTGCTATACATCTTTGACTTTCCCATCATGATTTCTTTCATTCCAGTCTCTCCAAATATGATAACTCTAAATCCTAATTTTACTGTATAATCTCTCTCCATTTTACATCAAATGATGCAGCGATCCACAAGGGCAATTGACAGAGTCCCATACTAGGATTTCTTTTCAACCTTTCAATCAGGATTGGTACTAGATTCATCCTGCTACTTCCAATGGATCTAATCTAACATATTTCTTCATCATTGGCAATTCCAACATGTGTAATGAATCCACTTATTGGATCATATACAATAAGAATCTGCTTTGAGACACTAGCTAGG
This sequence comes from Quercus tomentella, assembly GCA_028535165.1. Lineage (NCBI taxonomy): Eukaryota > Viridiplantae > Streptophyta > Magnoliopsida > Fagales > Fagaceae > Quercus > Quercus tomentella. The sequence goes on from JAPQVY010000001.1 coordinate 14,705,447, forward strand.
AATCTTCAGCTCCAACACTTCAAAGGAGAAAATTCAACATCGAGCACATGTTTTCAAGTAAAATCCCCAATCTTTTGCAGAAGGGTGATTATTTTGGATCGCAATGCTCCACATCAGCTATTTTGCACCTTTCCTTTGCAAGCCTTTTAGCCATCCTTCTGTGCTTTCGTTTCTTCTGGTTAGCACAAGCTGGTTGCTCTGCTAAACAAATGCAAAAATCAACCTTGCCATTCTATATATACAATACAAATTACAATGTGCTGCTCTCCTCAGCAATATCAGAAAATTGATTACCAAATAAACATCATTTTTGGTTAGCGTTTGAGAATCTCACCTGACTCATCACTTGCAGCATCAACATTCTCAGCGGCATTTTGTCGAACACCACCTGTACAATCATCATCACCAACTTCCTTTGTTGAAGGTAACAACGGCCCAATCATTTTCCCGCGGCGAGAAGCGTCCTCCTTGAGCTTCTTCTTGCGAAGCCTCTTCCTCTGTGCCCTCGTCAGCTTCTGCGTCCCAGACTCGCTATCATCATTATCATCACTTGCAGAGCAACTACTCTTTTCCAAATCATCTGAATTTTATCCAATCGTCAAATCATCAATCAAGAATCAAATTTTCTTATTCTAAAAAGAAATTGAAAAAGAGAATAATAATAATAATTATATAGATATTGAAACCTGAACTAAGATCCACAGCAAACTCTTCTTCTAATAGCTTCACTGGCTTTTCCTCCTCCTCTTCTGGCTGTAATGTCACACAATTACAATCCACATTACAGTAGAAGAAAAAGAGAGAGAGAGAGAGAGAGAGAGAGAGAGAGAGAGAGAGATTACTGGCGGAGAAGGTGGAGGTTGCGGATAAAGCATGTTGACAAGGGCTTCATTGAATCTCCGTCGTTTTTGTTCACGATTCATTGGTTTAGAATATTGAGACAGACAAAATTTCAGTTCAGTGGAAATAACAAGGCTGTTTCTGTCTGGTAATGCCCTTCAGTTTGGTAATTGCATTTGAGCTTTTCCCTACAGCATACAACGGTCAATGGTGTTCTGACTTCTGAGTTTCAGCTCAGTGGAAATGGGTTTTCCGAGTTTGTAAGCAGTAACCAAATTGATCTCTCCTCCTCACGTCTATACTGTTATTTAAGCAGCTTTCCTATTTGGATTCCTCATTTTTTATGTCTAAAATATCGTCATTATTCTCACTTACAAGTTTTAAATTAAAACTCCTACACTTTAAGACCCACAAACTCATGTAGGCTTTGTAGTTTTTATCCTACTTTCTATCTCTCATTCTTCTTTAGATTGAAGACATTTAGTTTAACTTTGCATCCTCCTTTCTTTTTCTTCAAATTAAAGACATTTACTATCAGAAACTCTAACAAATTTTCAGGTTCTATATTTTACAAGTTCCTCTTTGTTTTCTTTTCTTTTGTTTATGATTGACTTTCTATGAATTCTACTCTTCTTTTATTTTATATGTATCGCGTTAACTCTCTTTTTCTTTTTCTATTTTTTTTTTTAAATGTAATTTTGAAATGAATGGTTCCTTCATATACTTTACCATTGTACTTCTTAATGAATTGTCATTTCATGTTGTAGATATTGTGATCCAAAGATAGGGCTGTCTTATGCTACAAAAAAAGCATTCAAAATCATTCGTGAATAGTTAACAGTATGGCTTCCCTTACCTCCTTTAGTAGCCTTTGTTTACATTTTATTTAAAAAATTTGAATTGAAATAAAAATAGTTACCACAATACTCCCTAATTAATGATCAAAATATAAATGATCAATTACTATTTCCTTCTCCTTCCTCACTTTTTTTTTTTCCTTCTTTGTATTTTTTTTTCTTTTTAAGAATATTTTTTTTTACCATCATTGTATATGTTTTTGGCATTAAATTTTTTTAGTTTTTTTTTTTAATTTTTAATTTTATTATTATTATTTTTTTACCATCATTGTATATGTTTTTGGCGTTAAATTTTTTTATTTAGGTATGTAGCAACCTCACAAATGCCAACCTCTCAATTTTGATTTTCATTAACAATTCATTATGGATCCGAGAAAGTAGAGCCACCAATCACATGGTTAGATCTCCATTAGTTATTTATTTAAATAGTTGATGATGTGGTGATAAGATTTTAAAGAGTCCATGATAGAGTGTCATGCCAAACACAAATATGTATCAAGCCATTAATTTTAATTCTTGGGATAATGATATATTTTGCAATCAAAGTGCACTTTGTTAATCCTCTCCTTCTTCTTTTCTTTTTTTTTTTCTTTTTTTTTTCTTTTTGGAGGGTGGGGGTAGGTTTTTTTGAACTTGTTAGTGACACACGTTTTTCCTGATATATATATAGATTTTCCCTGTAGTTTTAGCATTGTATTTAGTTAATTCTTGGTTTCGCCTAAAAGATATATATATATATTTTTTTTGAGAAACACACACATAAGGAAGAGGGAAATATGTTTTGACTTCTAACACAAAGGCATATCACGAACTTTAATCAAAAGCAATTGTTGATTGTAGCTTGAATCAAGACATATCAATTGTCGTTGATTCAAGCCTAAATTAAGGACGCCCCAGGTCAACTCTCTTTTTGTGTGTATGAAGGATCCCAACTGTTTGTACACTACATACACTTTACAAAAGGTCGATTTGGATCCGGGCTATTGTACATTGCATTGTGCAATACCCACCGGATCTCAATCTAGCACATCATGGCCTTATTATAACTGGCATTTATTAGCAAATAGCAACTACTAGTGTATCTGCTATCTGGAGCTGGAATTAGAGAGTGATTACAGTGGTTCATGAGAGATCCACCTTTTGAACATGTCATAGCATTCCTTAGGCATTTCATCTGGAGCTGTGTGACCCCCTCCCTGCAAAAGTCATACTAATTAAAATTCCCCTCGCTTTCACTTGCAAAACAATTATGGTTGAATAGCAATAGCACTCTTGCCTTTACAGTAGCATATGTGAGGTGGTTTGAGAATCCCCTTGTGAATCTGCATAAAAATCCAAACAATCAAAACTTGAAATAGAACTCTACATAGTAAAATACATCAGTATAACCATAGGATAGGCCTACCCTCCAACTTGATCATCTACCAGCCGTTGACACCACTCATCAACAATGGACAAATTTAGAGATTTGATCCACAATTGGGTTCCTATGTATGGAATGATCATGTCATGATCACCACTGCAGGATAGATACATACAGTATTAATACACTCAAATTTGATTTTTGCGGCTTAATCTTATTATTTTCAGTTGCCAATTAGAATATATGGCCTACTTAAAACGTCTCACTTGCTCTTATCTTGTTTTGTGTTAGTTGCAGAGAGAACATGAAGTATAAGTAAAAAAAGTCTGCTATCAAACCTGTATATCAGAGCTCGATAACCTTTGCGGTTGAGATAAAAATGATAGCTTACTGTACTCTTAACATCCCTCTTGTAAGGTAAGTCTGTGTTACATCTTATCCACCATCTAATTGTTCCCTGTTCATCATACAAATTATTTGAAGGTTGAATCTTGTTTAGATTTTGTTTGTTTGTTTATTTTTATTTTCTTTAGCTAGCAACAGTACTCTACGTCAATGTTAATTTCTAGAGAGCTTCTCTTACCTTTCTGACATGAAGTGCTTTCTGGACAGTAGCGTCATTTGCCCATATGTGGCTGAGAAAATTATTGTAGTTCTATAATATAAGGTAGTCACTAATTCAGACTTCATCACATCCATGAAACAAACTTGCAGTAAGAGAGGGGGGGGGGGTGAAGGATTTACACTACAACGTGAGGGATCGGGGTCTCCAGGCCTTCTTATAAGTAATCGCCAAAAGCTGGAAGGGCACTTAGGCGTAGTGACGAGCGTTTGTTGTATCCCTTCAGTGCACTATATAATCAAGATAGCAATCTAATCAATAATGCAAAAAGAATATAAGATTAAAATGAATAGTCTGTGTTAAATTGGAAAAGACAGAGTGGCCTACTGACATTTGAGATAGCTTGAAGATCATTTGCACATTGTATGTTGCTGGAGTCTACACCTACGTATTCACCATTGCAACTTCTTTTAGCACACTACAAAAAATCGAACAAAGACGTTCACTTTTTAAATGCAGAATTAAGACAATTGGTGACAATCAAGGGCAAATAGGTATTTCTGTATAAACTAGGAAATCTACTAGAAGAGATGCTACCAAATAACCTCGTAAAGCTCATCAGGAATAATTGCCATACAATGAGCAAATGGAACTCTTGAATTGACATCAAATTTTTTGTCTGTCGCTGGATTACCAAGCAAATAACCCTGTACAGTTTTTGAAACATTACGTGGATAGCAAGAGTATATCAAAATAATTGAGGATTTGGAATTAGATCATGTACTTTGAGATTGAGTGGTGGTTTGTCCCTAGATTCAATACCTGCAGCATCGTAACTAAATGACTTTTGTAATCAAGGGAAGCTATGGAAGTGCTCAAAAAGATATGTTTATCAGTACCTTCTGATATTTTTTGAACAATGATTGGAACAACCATGCCAGAATATGAGTCACTAGCGATATAGAGTGGATTAGCAATGAATCTGGTATGACTAAGCAACCACTGTTTAACAAGGCCAAAATAGTGACGTTAATGAGACTTTATGATTTCTCAAAAAAAGAGAAGGAGAATTTATAACTAACAATGGAAACTGAGATATGGTTGTGCATCTAATAGCACCCTCATTAGATGCACAACCATCATGGTATACAAAAATTCGTACCAGATTGCCAAATTATGGGCAAAATGGATTGATAAGTTGGTAATGTTATATCAATATATCAAACCTTATTCTCTTTTTACAAAGTTACTCGATGCGAAACAAAATTAGTGAATACTTGAGTAAATTGGAAGGTGATTGAAGATGATAGCACCTTTCTCAAAATTTCATTAATCGAATCAGAAAATTTTGTATCTCTTGTCTGAGACCCTTGCAGTGTCCTTGAATATGAGAAACCAGTGCCAACAGGAGAATCTACAAATATTACACTAGCAACCTAGGTATATTTGAGATCATGTCTCAGAAAACGGAAAAAGAACTTGCAATTGCACAATCGTAGTCAATATATTGTATTTACCTTGGTCCATGAATATGGATTTAGCACAAAAGTTGGTAAGCTGCCATTGTACTCAACCATTTTAAACCTTATAGGGCCTACAAAAAACCAAAGTACGTAAAAGCATGTTCACACACTAAAATTAGGCTCAGTTAGGATGAACACATGGCAGTGTCAAGGAACTAAGGGGCTACGTTATATATGCCTAATGGCACATCAGATGAGCATAATTGTAGGTTGCTAGACACACAAAAATTCTATTTATGGCACTATTCTAAATAGTAAATACTGCTGCTTCTTTTTTTGGAGCCTCTAACATGGTCTTAGATCCATAACCATATGCCCAACTTCGTTTGTGCAGGAGTGCACACATGACTACAATTATGATGAAACTCCTAGGCACATCATTATACATTAATCACATGTTCCAATTATTGTTTATTTCCTCAAATTCCTAACTTAGCTTACGAAATTTTATTTTTTTAAGAAAGTTTTTTCCTTAAAAAATGAAACTAACGATATGTTTGTTTCAACAATATTGTTTTCTTGAAAATGAGTTATTTTCCAAAAAGTATTTTCTATAAGGATCCGGTTAATGTATACCTTTTTATTAGAGAGTTTTAACCTATGACGTCAGTTTCTGATGATAACTCTTTATTATTAGACCAAGACACTAATTGGATTCTGGTGTAGGTAGGGATTGAAACCTAGATCTCTTATTTAACCATTAAAGACTTTACTAGTTAAGCTAAGTACAACCCACTTAATGTATGCCCTTTAGGCATACATTAATCATTCATTTTAGGAAAATTTTTATGAAAAATTAAAAAATTTGTCAAAAAGTTAATTACTTTTTCTTTTTTCCATAAAAAATTTTCTTAAAATGGTTTAATAATTAATATATGCCCTAAGGGCATATGTTAGTAAAATCATTTCTATAAATCTGTCTCATTTTCTTATGTTTTGTAGCAACCTTAAATGAGTTGAAAAACAATCTTCTAATTTCCCTTATTTAGCTTGCTGTGAGATAGAGTCGTTTTTCAAAAAAAATTAGTGGAAAACAATCTCTAAAAATAAGTAATATTTTTTCTGTTGACTAAAAATAGTTTTCCTTTGACTCTATTTTTCTGATGCTACCAAACATTGAAAAACACAAAAAACTATCTTACATAGGGTTTTTCATCGAAACAAACGGAGAGTAAGGTTTTGTTTTTGTTGAAAGTGTTTTCCGATCCTTATAAAATATTGGTACCTTGGTATACATTATATGCACTAGGAAATGGGAGTTGGAGTCTTATGTATAGGTGTTATTCTTACAAGACCATGATGAGTATTTTTTCCCCCCAAAGAGTCATTTGATAGTGTAAAAGTGTTTAGAAGCTAAAAGATGCACGGTAACTTTTAGGGTTGCAAGACGCTTGAATATGTAATTTATGTGTTTGTTTATGGTATGGCAAAAATATTGTTTTTGCCCTAAAACTTTCAATGAAGTTCAGTTTTCGTCCCCTTTCTATCAAAATTTCTTTTTGTGTCTCAAAATTGTTAAAAAAAGTTACACTTAATGTCATTTTGTCCATTATTTTTGTTAACTTTACATCTTCTGTGTCTGATAGAATGCTAAGTGTCATTATTGAATCTTACAATGAGCACTAGATACTAGATTAATATGACATGAACAAAATTTTTTTTTTCTATTTTTTTTTTTAAAAAAGGGGTTTGAATAGGTAGCATAACTTCATTTGTTACAGTCAACACTAAGATTAAAATATATATGTATATACTTCCTTTCCTCTCTTCCTCACATTTTCTCTGCATTCAAACGCAATCTTTCAAAAAATTCTTGAACCATAACCAAACCTGCTCAACCAAAAAGATAAATTAAATTGGGTTAAAATTCCGTACCTAAACAATTACGGCTCATAAACTCTCAAATCATGAGGGAAAAAAAAAAAAAAAAGAAGCTCATAATCATCATACATCTTAAATTTTACACGATGTATGTGGCAACATATTTAAAGAATTGCTTTTAAAAAATATGGTGAACAAAAGTGTTATTGAGGAGTTGGTATCTTGTGAGATGGGCATATGAAGGACCCCTCTCACGACATGTGGGGTGCTTCATACGCCTGTTTCACTAGGGGAGGGTTTCATTTTTCCTAATAGAATGTCCTAACCTTCTTTTTAACATTTGGTAAATTTTATATTTAAGTAATTTTATATTTAAGAGAGTGTGTTGTGTGTAGTATAACTTACCTCACTATCCCTTAAAAGTTACCATGGCTTTTGAGTGGAGTTGTGGTATTCTTTTGTATTAGAACCCTTTTCCCTCTCCCCTGTGTGTGTGTCTGTGTGTTTGTTTCTCAAAAAAAAAAAGAAAAAAGAATGGGTAATTGTCCCACATTACTTAAGAGAGTGTGTTGTGTATAGTATAACTTGCCCCACTCTCCCTTAAAAGTTACCATAGTTTTTAAGTGGAGTTGTGGTGTGCCTTTGTGTTAGAACCCCTTTTCCTCTCCCCTATATGTGTGTGTGTTTGTTTCTCAAAAAAAAAAAAAAAAAAGTAATTTTTTAAATCTTATCTTCTATATCAGATTTTTATTAGACATGTAGGAGAGAAAGTGAATGTAAGCGGATGGAATGACATAAACTATAATATTTTCAATAATTCAGGAATGAAAAAATAACTATCGATAACTTAGGGATGAAAACTGAATTTCTTATAAAGTTGAAGGATGAAAAAAATATTTCTACCTTATTGTTTTTAATGCAAGAGTACCATTGGGTGCATCAGATTTCTAATGTTTGTATATTTGAAAATATAAAATAGCTATTAATAAAATAAATATAAGTTTATTTGAAACAAATGGGAAAAAAAAAAATGAATGTCATCCATGAAATTCTAAATTTTAGTTTGACCAACCATTATTTATATAATAATAACATTATTATTATAAGAAAAATGAATCAATGATGGTAATTTTTTTTTTTAGGTTTATTAATTTTAATTCTATGACTGTATTAATTAATAACTCATTTAGCACAAAAAAAAAATTAAGAAAATGAAATTGGACTCCTTGATTTTTGTAGTGTTGTAAATAGTTGCACCAAAATTAAGAAAATTTGATAGGACACATGGCATTAGGGGTGGTCATCAATTGATCAAACCATACGACTGCACCTAATCTGACTAGAACCATCAGTAAAATGGAGTAACCGCACTTCATTATGCGGTGCAGTGTGCGGTTTTATGATAAGAAAACTACACAAAACCGCACTGCACTCATACATATATATTTATTTTACATTAAATATATTAATAATTTAATATTATATAGAGTAAGTGACCAGCCCAGCGTTACTACATTTCAATTTCACGTTAAAAATGACTTTGTTTGGTTAAATACAAAATCAAAAGTTCAAAACCTCACTCACTTCTCCATCTCACACTTTCACAAAATCAAAAGTTCAAAGTCTAATATTATTACTTTGTTTTATATATATTAATTTGTGGTATTTTTAGTTTACTATCAATCTATCACGGAGGTTTTTTTTTTTTTTTTTTTTTGTCTTGTATATATTTGTGTTAATATTTTTGTTACACAAGTTATATTATATTATATTATATTATATATATATATATAAACTTACTGTCATATTATTATGGTTATTAATAGCAAACTAGTAATTAGCCATGACATCTTGAAAAATATACCATCCCAAAATCGACCAAACCTCACCTTGTACACAGCACTAAACCGCACCACACTGCACATGTGATTGTAAAATTGAGGTGTGGTGTGATACTTAAAATGGCCTAAAAATGCACCGAACCGCACCACGAACACCACTATAGAGCATACAATTAGAGTCTAATTTAATAGAGTCTAATTTAATATATATATATATATATTGTGTATCAATTATACTTACATACAAATTAATATATCTAAACTTAGAAAATATAAAAATATTCAATTCAAGTTTTATTATACTGCATTCTTGTATATGCAGAGATTATAAGCTTGTTTCTTCAAAATGAGAAGAATACTTACAATTAATTGGGAATAAGTCTTACCATAATTATAATTGATTAATCATAACACATTTTTGTGAAGCGAAGGAAAGCTTGGCTCCTTCTCAGCAGTTGTTTCCTCCCACCCAACTTTCAATTAAGATTGTTGATGCTGGTGTGAGTCATCGCTTTCTTTTCATTGCCTCCATTGTCAGAGACTAGAGAGGGGAGCTACTATTTGCTTGCTCGATGAAAATGAACACCATTCTCCTTCTCTAGGCCGAAGCTGAGGCTATTAAGTGGTGTTATCCTTAGCATCAAATTTGGATTTTGAGGCAGTGATTGTTGAATCAAATTCCCAAATTTGTGCCAATCTCCTTTCGGAGTTGGAGTCTACCCCTCCTTAGCGTATCAAATCCATCACTGCTGATTCTCGAGCTCTCTTGGCAGATTCTCCAAGCATCTCAATTCGTTGGGTGCCTAGGCAATGCAATTCTACTTCTCACGCTCTAGCAAAATGGTCTTTAAAATTTAATTTTTTTGGTTCCTTTGATGTCGGCAATAGTCCCCCTTGTTTTGTTTCAGTTGTGAAGGGTGAGGCTAGTCGGCCTTTGTAGTTTGGTTTTCTCTTAAAAAAGATTTATGTTCATAAAAAAAATAATAATAATAATATTAATAAAAAAAATTAATAAAAAGAAAGCAAAGGAAAGCTGCCAATGGTCGTGCTCGTGCTACTGGGCTTCTAAGGAAGGCTTTATGCATCAATATGAAATGTGCTATCCGGCACTAAAATTGGTATTGCAGCCAAATTGGCTCACTGGTAAGGGTGTTCGCAATGCGGTGCAGTGCGGTTTTAGGTCATTTTTAGTACGGCACTTTGCGGTGCGGTTTAACTAAAACTAAAACTGCACCACACTTTATTTTTGTAGTTACATGTGTAGTGCGGTGTGGTGTGGTGCGGTTTAGAGTTTAGCCAAAACCATAACCGCACTGCACCTCATTTTTGTGGTCACATGTGCGGTGTATAAGAACGGCTTGAAGTCGCTATATTTTTCAAATTTTGGGCTTTCTTATTCAACCCAAAACTAATTTTTCCCTTTGTTTTGGACCAAGTTTTAAAATATTGAGCTAATTTTTCCTTATTTTGGGCTGGTTTTCCTAGTCAACACTTGCTAGGATTATCAAACTTTTTTTTTTGAAAACTAGGGTTATTGAACTATTAATAATATATTTAATATTAAAAATAAATAAATATATTAATATATAGAGAGGGTGCGGTGCAGTTTTCTTAAAATAAAACCGCAAATCACATTGCATCATGCGGTGCGATGCATTTATGCCATTTTGCAGGCGGTTTTAGTGTGGTTTTTGCAGTTTGTGCGATTTGGTGAACACCCCTACTCATTGGTGCAGATTGCTTGTAAGTGGGGGCACAAAATAGAAACCTGATACCCTTATCTATATTATTTATAAAAGAATTCTCTTTTTTGGACTAGGCTTTTATGTAGTTCAAAAATATCTTTAAACCTTACGTTTAACAAGAAAAATCTTGAGGATAATCAGGTAAAAATATATCTTTAATAGGGGTGTGCAAAAAACCCGCCAAACCCGACCCGACCCGACCCACCAGGTTGGGTAAGCTTTTAGGGCTTGGTGGGTTGGTTTGGGTTACAAAATTTTTTTTATAGCAGGTTGGGTTGGGTTTGGGTCATAAAATTACAAACCCGCCAAACCCGACCCGATCCACCCATATTTTAATATATGTTTAAAATATATTATATATTTAATAAATTAAAAAAAAAAAAAAACCCAGTTGTAGAGCACTTCCTGGGTTCCTACTATCATATATAATATAAAATCCTATTAGTTCTTTTAATATATATTTAAATATATTATATAATTAATAAAAAAATTTAAAAATTTTAGATATATTTTGTTTATAATTGAGTTAGGAACTCATGTATATTTTGTTTATAAGTGAATTAGGATACTAGTTTATTTATATTTTGTTTATCAACTCAGTTTGATACTTAAACATATTTTGTTTACAACTATGTTGGAATATTAGTTTATATATTAATGTATATTTTGTTTATCAACTCAGGTGGCAAGTATGATACATTTTTTTCTACTCAATTTAATAATAATAGTAATAAAAAAAATTGTCCAGCTCATGGGTTCAACTTGACCCAACCCAACCCATGTGGGTTGGGTTGGACTTATATAATGGGTTGGGTTGGGTTGAATTTTTTTTGACCCACCATGGTGGGTTGGGTCAAAAAATCCCTTCAACCCGACCCAACCTGACCTATGCACACCCTTAATCTCTAATTCCACTTAAAATACATACAAAATAAGATACTCTCCTACTAATTCATGTCTTCAAAACAAAACTTATCCAAATTTTTTTTTAAAATTATAATTATAATTATAATTATAATTATAACACTAGACCAACTATAAAAAAAAAAAAAAAAAAAACTCATTGCACGCACAATATAAGGCTAGTAATTTATAAAAATACTTAACAAAACTTCTTTTATTTTTTATTTTTATAATTCAATAATCAAAGGAAGAAGATTTGAATTCACAACTTAAAATTACTTTTTTGCCCAACTATAACAACTTACCACTTAGAATTTATTGCGAAAATGTTATGGACATAATATTTCTAAAAAAAACCTTAGCTGCTACGATCTTGACAAAAACCAAAAAGGCAGAAACCAAACAAAAACTTCTAGTTAGCTCATTAATCTCGTGGAATTCAGTTTTTGTTTTTTCTACAAAACTCCAAATAAGAGAAAAACTTGGCGGGTCTCAGAGATCAGAATGGGTTAACCATCCCTGAACCCCAGATCTTATTTGTTTGATTTTGAGCCGCACCTGGGAGACCAGACCAAACTAACACATTGGTCCTCAACAAATAAAACTCTGGAGCAAACAATGTGACTAATAACGGAATGAGTGAGAGCATAACCATGAGAATTACACTCTCCTCCTCGATCGTCATTCGGTTCAACTACTCCCAGAGTTTGTCAATCTTGTCATCTTTAGCAAGATATCTAAAATGAGAGTTTACGAACACCCAAAAAAAAAAAATGATAAAAAATGTCACACTTATTAATGTGATAAATTGTTAATTGTAGGTAAAAAAATAATGTTAATAATAATCTCAAATGAAAATGACTAGAAATTTGTCAATTTAACAAATGTGATAAATATTGTGAAATATCTTCAATATGTAGGATTAAATGCGAAAAATGCAAACTGACATTAACATGTGCCCTCTAGGCCCCGAAAGGTCCCGTCACATAAGCATTAAATGTGCCTCACAAAGCCTTCAATCTGCATTAGATGCAATTCAACCTGTCCCCCAACCTATGCTTCGAGGCAAGTCGCCGTGAAATACATCTCATCAGTTGAACTATTTAGGCAATCTTACACGTGACAGAGAGCTTGTTTTCTTGACCTTAATTACACCCAATAAAAAAAAAAAAAAAGCCCGCTGTTCTATATAAATAATTAAATATAAAAGGTTTGAGCCGTTGCACAATGATTTGAGAAAGTAATTTATATAGGGTATTGCAGAGGTTATTAATCCCTGCCAAGTTGGGTTTGTGCCAGGTCGCCGAACAAGTGATAATATTATCCTCGTCCAGGAAGTGATTCGAACGTTAAAATCTAGGTGAGGTAGAGCTGGATATGTGGCCCTTAAATTGGACCTTGAAAAAGCCTATGATCGGTTAGAATGGTCTTTTATTCGGGACACCCTAGAATTCTTTCACATGCCGCCAACCTTCATTACTCTTATAATGAATATGATTTCCTCAACTCGGTTCCATATTCTGTGGAACGGGACTCCTCTCCAGGAAGTGGCGCCAAGTCGGGGAGTAAGACAAGGCGACCCTCTGTCTTTGTATTTGTTTATCCTTTGTATGGAACGGTTGTCTCTCCAATTGGAAGCGGCTGTCCATGATAAACGCATTCACCCTATAAATTTTAGGGCTAGGGTACGCCTCTCGCATCTATTTTTCGCAGATGATATCTTTCTCTTCACAAAAGCCACGACTAGGGACTACAACAATTTATGCCAAATTCTCCACAAATTTTGTGATTCATCTGGCCAGCTCATGAGTGTTACCAAGTCGAGATTATGGTTTTCCCCTAGTACCCCTAGGCGTATAAAAGAGCAAGTGGCTGGAATATTTAGGATTCCCACCATTGACCGCATTGGTACCTACCTAGGCACACCTATATTTACCTTCCGCCACACTTCACAATCTTACCAATACTTAGTAGATAATATCCGATCCCGAATTGAAGGCTGGCAAGCCAAATATCTTTCGATGGCTGGCAGGGCCACCCTCGTCAAAGCCTCTGTGACTATCATCCCGATCTACACCATGCAAACCACGCTCCTTCCTCAAAAAATTAGTCACCAAATAGACAAAATGAGTTGTAACTTCCTTTGGGGGGATATTGAGCACCGTAGAGGCTGCCACACAGTCAAATGGGAGGTTGTCACGCTACCCAAGGAGGCAGGGGGTTTGGGTATCCCGTCCACCCGACATAGAAACCATGCGATTCTCATGAATCAGGCCTGGCGCCTTTATACCAATCCCACTATGCTATGGGCCCAGGTGCTCAAAGCTAAATATTTTCCTCAGACAACTTTGTTTACTAGCCTGCGTAACTCCAGAGGGTCGCATATTTGGACTGCTTTCTCACTAGGAGCAAAGTTGCTTCAACAAGGCATGAGCTGGGTAGTAGGAGATGGCCAAACTATTTGCCTTTGGAAGGACCCTTGGCTCCCTTACGGCTCTCTTCGTAGCTATATTGAGGGGCCCCTCCTCCCTCATGATGAAGATTGTCGGGTTCATTTGCTGTGGACTAATCAGACTTGGTCTTTTGAGGCTCTTAATATCCCTCTTCCCACCCATCTTCAAAACCTCATTCAGGGTATTCCTGTGCCACAGTTTGCTCAACTGACAGATACTTTCCTATGGCCCCACAACAATGGTACTTGTTCTGTAAAATCCGCTTCAAAATTTCTTATCCACCAACACCATGCACCGTGGAATGAACCTCTATGGAATTGGATTTGGGTTTTAACCTGCCCCCAAAAGATTCAAATTTTCTTATGGAAGGCTATGCGCAACCGGTTGCCCACTAAAACATTCCTAGCTTTTGGGCGTCCATATGTGGATACTCATTGTCCCCGATGCCATACCCCGGAGACGACCATCCACATCTTATGCGATTGCCCTTGGGCGAAAGAGATCTGGAAACAATCCCCAGGAATCTTGCCCCTAAACTTCTTCCGAATGTCGTTGCAAGACTGGTTACGGTTCAATGCAACGACGACTGTTGTTATCCTGCCTCATCAAATTCCTTGGCATGTATATTTCCCCTTCACTTGTTGGAATATTTGGTTAGCTCATAATGGGCGGATTTTCAGGGATCAATCTCGATCCAACATAGTATTATCTACTCCTCTGTACAAGCGGCTACGAAATTTTACTACCTAGCTAGCACTGTCAGGCGGACCCAGGTCAAAATCCACCGAAATATACGCTGGCATATGCTCCCCAACCCCTTTATTAAAATTAATACTGATGGAAGTGCCCTAGGTAATCCGGGTATAGCAGGAGTTGGGGGAATTTTGCGGAATCACTTGGGACAATGGATCTCGGGATTTTCTCTCCACGTGGGACTAGCAACAAATAATATGGCTGAATTAACCGCGGTCAGGCAAGGCTTGGCCATGGCATGGACTATGGGAATTAAATTTATTTACCTAGAACTTGACTCAAAAGTGGTACTAAATTGGTTAACAAATCCAAATACGAGTTTCCCTACTAATATGATGCCTTTAATTTGTGATTGCAGGAACCTCTTAGAGCAGGACTGGGAAGTGCGTATACAGCACATCTATCGTGAAGCAAATGAATGTGCGGACGCTCTGGTAAAGCGGGGAACTCACCAACGGAACCTTTTGACTGTCTATAGTACCTGTCCCAGTTTTGTTTATGTTAACTATGTAAGGGATTTGGCAGGCCTAGGCGTGACTAGACTATGTGCCCCAGGCTCAGATGTTGGTGATGTATAAACATTATATAATATAAACAAGACCTCCCGTTTTCCACCCAAAAAATTAAATATAAATATACTAATCTCCATGATTGGCCGAGAAATGAAAAAAAAAAAAATCCCACTGCTAGACCTAACATTACTTTGGTACACTCTATTTTAGCTAACTTTACCATCAATGTGTCTTCGGGCAGGCCCACTCCCAAGTAGGCCTAAGTGCACTTAAGTGTCTTCCTTTTGTACATCGGTCCGCCTACGAATACGCCTACGTCCAATTTCATAACATGTTTTAGGGTCTGTTTGGGATTCGTTTATTTTACTAAAACTGAAATTTTTTTACTGAAAGTATTGTAGATAAAGGTAAATGTTAGTTGAAATAGTACAGCGAAATCCATAAATAGTACCAAAAAGTGTAGCGGGATTCATGAATAGTAACAAAAATAAGCTAAATAGTAAAATAAGCTAGCTTTTTAAACTGGAGCCAAACGCACACTTAGTGTCTGTTTGGCTAACTTATTTTTTGCCAACTTGTTTTACTATTCAGCTTATTTTTACTACTATTCATGAGTCCCACTACAATTTTTGGTACTATTCACGGGTCCCACTGTACTATTTCAACTAACATTTACCTTTATCTACAGTATTTTCAGTAAAAAAATTTCAGTTTCAGCAAAATAAGCAAATCCCAAATAAATCCTTAATGTTAACTTATGATTAGATTATAACACTTTTTTATATGAGACAACTAGTAATACTTGCCAAAAAAGTAAATTTAGGTGCACTATTTACAAGATGACAATATTATGGATTTAGATGTGTGTTTGGTTATGTCTCTAGAGTTTTTCTTTGTTGATAATGTGAGTTATCTGGGAAAGAGGACATGATCAATTACCAAGTGAGACTATTCCTGTTGTAGAACCATTTTCATTTTCACCCACTTAAAACAATTATTTAAAATTTAAGAGCATAGGATGAAATGATAGATAAGATTGTTTTTATATTTCGCAGAAGATTGTGCTTACATATATTTGAAAGGTGATGGGAAGGTACCACCAACCCCATACCTCCAACGTAGTACCGCCCCTTCCTTAAACTAATAACGGACAAGTAAAAAGTTGATCTCAATCTCATTCGATAACTATTGCCATTAATCCCACTCACCCCAACAATGCATCACAGTCTCACCGTAAAAACCTTCTGCTTTTCTGATGATATTTGCTAGTGAGTATATTTAGACATTTGGAATAATATGTTTGATGATGCATAAAATCGTCAATGGGTTGATCGTCCATACACGTGCCAATGGGTGTACCTGAAGAACAAAAGAGAAGAATTAAACAGAGAGCATCGATGGGGTGCCGGCCAAAGACCCTCCAAAGGTTAAGTCAGTGATGGAATAATCTCCTAAGAACTCAAGAGCGCAAGAGTTATTAGGATTAGTGTCCTTAAATCCTATTGTATGATGCTATGTATGACATTGTGTATAACTTAATGTTGTAATTAATAAAGTTGTTTTATTATTATCTAAAATAATTGTAATATGAATATTTGGACATTATCATTTAGTTCATGAGATGCATAGTATGTGATTTATGTGATTTAGTCACAGAAGATATAAATCACAAGTTCTTTGTAAACTCAGAATTTTAGTTCGTAGTCGATGATGAAATTGGGTATTTCATCTGCGAAGACTATAACATATCAACTAAGATGATTTGTCTTGATCATGGAAGTGGAGACTTCTAGTTGATATGTTGATATGTTTTAAGAGTTAAGACATATTGAACTGGACCGCTGTGAGATTTATTATTCTCCTAACGACTATTAAATGAATAATAAATCTCACGACTTCTATTTACATGAACTCATAATCTTAAGAGAATAATGGACCTGATCATGAAGTCTAGGTTGCTTGATATATCAGGAGTGAGATCTAAAGTCACGATCAAAACCTCAGTGTGAGAGACCTCGACAAAAGTGAATGTCCCTCAGAAAAGAGATTCGGGTACCTTTTAGAGCACTTCTCTTTTTGGGTAAGTGGTATGAAGTCGCCACTTATTTTTTTTGTAAAAAAAAAAAAGAAAAAATACTAATTACAAAATACATGACTGAATAGTTCCATTCATTGATTGAATAAAAATTACATATCTGAAAAATTGAAAAGTTACACAGCTTTGGGTCCTAGTTACAATCTACCAAATATTTACATAGCTTGTTGTCGAAGTTACATTCTACCCAAAACAAATGAAGACAAGGCTAGATCTACTAAACCAAAAACCTAAATCCAGAGGCTAAGTTACGGAATGGGAAGGTGTTAGACACCCATTCCGCCCAGACAAAGTTTGGTCTTCTAAACTCTTGTGACTAATGTACTTTCTTATGCATGTCATGAATGATATGTTAAACATGTGAATGAAAAATTAAATCACACAAATTTATTTATGAATGAAGTCTCTTCCTTGGTTTTTTTTTAAAAAAAAATTCAAATTTGTTTTAATGATTAAAAAAAATGATTTTGATTTGTCAAAATATCATATCTGTTTTGTAGTATTAAAAAAAATGGTTTTTGATAATAAAAATTTAGATCTATTTTGTTATATGTTTTACAAAGAATGAGAAAGATTTTTTAAGAAGAGAGTTTCACTCATAATCCAAATTTATGCAATCATGAATTAAAATAAACACAAAAACAATAACACATAATCTCTTTCTTATTTCAACAATTTGCATGCATTAAGAAAATTAGATTTGCATCTTAAGAAAGATGCAAATCAGTTTTGATTTAAGAAAAATTTAGAACTACATCTCATAAAGATGCAGATCTCTTTTTGTTTGAGAAAACTCAGATCTACATCTAAGGAAGATGTCGATCTGTTTTTATATATTGAGAAAAATTCAGATTTACATCTTAATGCAGATCTTTTTTTTTTTTTTTTATATATTGAGAAAATTCAGATCTACATCTTATAAAGATGCAGATATGTTTTGTTTTAAGAAAAATTCAGATCTATATCTTATAAAGATGCAAATATGTTTTTGTATTGAGAAAAATTCAAATCTACATCTTATAAAGATGCAAATCTGTTTTGTTTTAAGAAAAATAATTGTTCACATGTATATTTATTGACATTCAAGAAAAAGATTATAACAATCACATAAAAAACAATCATGCTTTAACAAAACAACAATTTACAATTCATGTTATGGATATTTGAAAAAGAAAGAGATATAACATGCATCATCACATACAAGAAAAAGGGTAAAGGAAACAACCTCTTGCATGAGCACACTTTGTTCTTGAGAGGATGTTTTAGGGTTCAAAGAAATTTGTTCAATTCTCTTTGAAACCTAAAAACCCTAATTTAAGCAGCAACACTCAGAGAAAGGATCAAAAAATATGGGTGGTTTGAGAGTAAAAAACGTATGCCTATCAGAGCGTAGAAAAAAAAGTTGCTGAATTATGAGGTTCAGACTCTATTTATGGAGGCCAAAAGACTCTAAAAAATAGGTACGAACGATTAGGGTTTGAATCCGGACGCATCCTTTTACGAAAAGATCGAAAAAGGTATGCATAATTGTCTACCCATCACATGAAAATTCGGCCCTTTTAGAGTGCCGTTCGGCACTCCAAAAGTGCCGAATTGGTCCTATGGCTCCAAACACTCTTTCGTGTTCGGGTGCCGTTTGGACTCCTTTTCTAGGGTTTTTTGGCCGGTCCTTGTACCTAGACGCATTTTCATCCTCCGCCTATGATTTTTCATCTCTTTTTTGGATAATTCAGGATATTTAAGGACAATTATCTTGTAGATAAATACCCTAAAATAATTCTTGATAAAGTTCAGATTATCCACAGTTTTATTGTTATCCAATCATCTTTTTTATTCCCATGCATGCATCCCTATTTTAAACACTAATTATTAACCAATCACAAAATTATTTAATTAATTTTAATTGTTTAACTAATCAGAATTAATTTAAATTGATCATGTGTGGTCGATTCTACCTAAACACAATTCATGTTGACCATGCAAACTTGATCATGCGATATCTTTCGATCGGATAGTCTGATTTGATAACCGGAAACACCGTTGCTACCGTTAGAATCTCAAGATCATTTTTATGATATGCAATGAATGAATTAATGCATGTAATGCAAAGGCAAAATGATGCATGTAATGCAAGAACAAATTGATGCATGTAATGCAATTATGTTTTTTGGGGTACATGGATTGGTCATTCAAGTCATTCTCCTTGATTAAATTATAGGTTCAAAATTGAGTGTCTACACTCAGTATGTTGGGTAACCACATTTAGTGTTGATGGAACACATATTCTCAAGATTGAATTCATAATCTCTTAACAGAGATGTAAAATATTCCCTTGAGATAAATTTAATGGGTTTGGTTATTCAGAGTGTTAGGCCTAACCACTTTAGTAAGGAGTTACTAAAGTATTGTTAGGGTACATTTTTTTTACACCTAACTTTATTTGAGTACCACCTATTTATTTTCAAATACCGCTAATAAGTTATTGGGTTTCCACAAATATTTTTTGCTCTATTATTATGTTAATTACAAATGTTTCATATTTCATTATCTAAATTTGGTTATGATATAAACTATCACAAAAAAGCCCAAAAACTCATATTTTATCCAATTTCATTATCATTATTTAGCTAAGCCCAAAACCGGCCCTATGAACCCAATACACACATCCTATTCTATTTAAAGCCCAAGAATACTTATGTTTGGAAATATTTGAAAAGTCCATGATTCAAGTCCATGGTAAAACAATTTTATCAACGGAATTCAAATCCATAATCAAAGCCCATGATTTAAACCCATGGCAATTTATTTATCCAAAACCTAATTCACATTAACAATATCAAAGTCCAATTCTCATTGGCAACATCAAAACCCAATTCTCATTGACAATATCAAAACCCAATTCTCGTTGGCAATATTTAAAACCCAATTTTCATTGGCAACATCAAAACTCAATTCTCATTGGCAATATCAAAGCTCAGTTCTCGTTGACAATATTTAAAACCCAATTCTCATTGGCAATATTAAAACCCAATTCACTTTGGCAATATCAAAAGCCTAACTTACGTTAGCGTTATTAAAAACTCAAGCTAACTACTTGGCACTATTTTATCAAAAGCCAAGGTTATTAATATTTGGCAAAATACTAGATCATAATTGTTTCACTTAAAAGTCCAATAATGAACAATACTTTAGATTCTTAAACCTATTACTATAAATTACAAGCTCATGAAATTTATGAATTATCTATTCTCAAAACCCATGGCAATCATCTTATAAAAGCCCATGGAAAGTTATGATTATTTATCTTAGACCCGTGACATTTATTTATTTCATTTCATATTATAAACTCAAGTTCACTATCTATCTTACATCACAAAATTCATAATATTTATTTCCAAAACTCATGGTAATTATTCATCCTACATGCCCATTATGATTATCTATAGAAAAACTCATGAGAATATCACATTATTCCATTATAGTGGATATTGCCTCTATTTAAAACCCATGGTAAATATTATTCTCAAGAAAATATTGGAGGCCATTATTTAAAAAGCCCCAAAGAAAATATCATTTACAAAGGAATCCATAGCAAAAATTATGAGAAACTATACAAGTTGTTATTTAAAACCCATGGAAATTAATACTCAAAACCTATTATAAATATTTATTAAAGCTCATGGATTTATTTTTATTTCTACTAACAACTAAAGCCCATGTGGAATAAAAAATCCATGACAATATATGGTAGCTTTGTCCATTTTGTAGGGCTCACAATGAGAAAGCAAAAGGATAGGCCTAAGTGGAGAGAACCACCAAGTCAGAGGCCCACCAAAATATTCAGCCCTCATGGCCAAGCCTAACATAAAATCTCAGCCAAAACAGCTCATGTGTGCAAACTGACCTCGCTGGAAAACTCCATTCAGTTTTGCCTTTCGCTGGAGGTCACCTCAAGAAGCAACCAAGCTCCCAAACCAAATTAAGAGCTGGCCACCTGTCCCACTGCCAACTTTGACGTGAACAGTACCAGAGGTTGACACCTAAAGGCTAATGGGCAATAAATACCCTTCTTCCCCAAGTTTTGGTCACAACTCAAGGAAGCCATAACCAAGACCTCCAAGCTCATGAAATCATCAACCAAATAGTTTATTTTATTACTAAAAATGTATGTAATTGGTTCATGAACCAAGCCTATGAATCCTAAAGGGGAAAATTTGGGAACATGTGGTTTGGAGGGCATAAAGGGATCTCCAACGGAACCCCCTGCAGTGGACTTAAACTTTGACACCTAGCTTGGGGTGTTGAATCCTACTTCCTAGTTTATTTTAATACTAAAAATGTATGTAATTGGTTCATGAACCAAGCCCATGAATCCTAAAGGGGAAAATTTGGGAACATGTGGTTTGGAGGGCATAAAGAGATCTATAACGGAACCCTCTGAAGTGGACTTAAACTTTGACACATAGCTTGGGGTGTTGAATCCTACTTCCTAGGGTCCAAATCTTAGTTGCAACACTAGGATTCTTCCTTAATACTTGCCTTAATCCCATTGGCTAAATACAATCTCAGCAAACTTAGCATTTAATGCAAGATTACCCCAAAAATTACTCATGTGTGACATTGCCCAAAGAAGCAAAATAGCCCCAAAAGCAAATTCCCCTTTTAGGCCAAATCCATGTTATTAATTCAGTTGTCCTGCTCCCCTGAATCAAACCTACTTTGTTTTTTGGATTTTAGCTAATTAATGCTTGCTCTAATCCTCTTGATAAAAGGCAAATCACTCCAACCCCTTAAGGAAGGGGGGAAGCCTCTTTAAAAAATTTCTGTCATTGACTATATTCTGCAGAAATTCAGTCCCTCTTAAGCTTTCTTTAAGCTTCCCCAAGTTCTTTTGAGCTCACTCACAACCTTTCTCAGCCTATAGTCACCATAACACCATTATTCCCCACCTTGCTTACACCTTCCTACTCCATAAACATCCCATGACTGACCATAACCAGCCTAAACTCCCTCCATGAAACTCGGCCAAGCTTCCTCTTAACCAACTTTTCATAAGCTCACACACTCACCCAACAAAAAAGCTTCTCCTTAAATACCACCCACATTTCCCTTAAGGATCTTAGTAACCACATGCTGCACTGAACTGGGATTCCCTCTCTCCCTTCATACCATGCCAAAAAACTCCTTTTTTATCACTATGCAACCACTAATATTTACTTATTGTTTTACTATAAAAGGCTATAATGTATTTGAGACTTTTGGAATTTTTTCTTCATATTGATGTAATGATGGCTGAGAGTATTGTGGACTCTATGGAACAAAATACACAAGAATTTCCTGAAGTTAATACTTTATTAAATTTATTTAATAATTAAATATAAATTACCCTGGCGCTGGAGATAATATTGTACTGTCGGAGGACTAATTTGAACTATGATACTATAAGAGGACTAATAATACAACAAACTAACAACAGTAAAATGTTTATTGGGCTTTATTGTTGTCTTCTTGTCAAGGTGTAGCCTCTATCTCTTGCTTGGGCGGGCTTACACAACACCGAAAGCTTTTGGGCTTTATTTCAAGGGCCCATCGCCGAGTTTCAGCTTGGCTACCCCATATTCTATTTGGGAACATCAAAATTTTCCCCTCAACAAGTATATATTTATGAAATTGGATTTCATAAATATATGATGAATAATTTAAAGGATTAAACTGAGTACTCAAGGATTAAGATGTAATAATCTTCAAAGTGACAGTTTACATTCATGGCTTTGTATTACTACGAATATTTTATGAAGGGGTTGCATGTACAATAAAGTTTTGAGATATAATTTATTAATAAGGCCTAGAGTGCAATTATATTTATATAGTGGTATTAAATATAATTAATGGTAACTTTGGACATGTCAATAGTTGATAGAAAAGCCCAAGGCCCATTGGAGCTAGAGTTTTATTTGTTCCATTTTGGTACTACTCCAAGCCACATACTAAAGCCCAATTGGAATGGCCCAAAAGGCTATCCCAATTAGATAATCAGTTATGAGGAGAGAAACATACAGAATTTTGTAAGAGAATGAAATGGTTTGTATGTGAGTGTAGGACACTCTCTTATTCTCCCTTGAACACATACATATAAACTGATTGAGAGACCACACTTCTTGGGCACAAGTGGAATTGGAGTGAAGATTAAAAGTGTTTCTAAGTGCTTCTAATCTTCGGTTTTGAATTTCACCGTACCAAGGTACACTCTCTTGTTCTTATATTATGAAATTTACATAGTACATGTTATCAATTGCTAATGAAGGAGATCCGTTAATTTTCCGCTGTGTATGTTTTGTATGCGATATAAACATATGTTTTTTTTTTTTCCCCAACAAGAGCTAGGGAGAATTCGCGTGCCTCAAAAAGTTTAGGGTTTGTTGTTTATATAGAAGTGGAGAGCTGACCTAAATCCCTTGATATAGGGGAATTTCCTTGTAGAGAGAAGGATCCCAAGATACTTGGGACCTCCTTCCCATATATAGGAGATTTGATTGTGCGGTAGGATCTTCGATCATGATGAGCAAGTAATTTCCATGTATGGACATATGAGTGGACCCCACACAAGTTCCATAGGAAACCCTAAGGTGATGGGTCGTCGAGATTGGGGGTTGGATCATTAACCTAGATTCGACGGCCCAAAGGGTCAGTCATCCCTTTGGGATCAGTTTAGGTGTAAGGTCGATGATCAGACAAGGAAGGTTCGACATGCGAGGAAGGTTCGGCATTCTATGTCGATCAATCAAAAATTATCCTCATCCAAACCGATGGGTCAGGAGTAGGGCTGTCCACGGGTCGGTCCGGGTCGGTTTTGGCCTCAACCCGGACTCGACCCGCTCAGGTCGGGTGGAACAAAAACGGACCCGCAACCGACCGCCGAATACCACGGGTCGAGTCGGCCGGGCTCAGGGGAGCGAACGGTCGGGTCGGTCGAGTCTGATGATGAGCGACGGCGAGCGGAGGAGAAGATCTCTCTTCGTCAATCTGAGTTGAAGGCCGACCGAATCTAACGGATTAGCGCCGGATTTGAGTAGATCGGAGCCCAATCTAACCAAGAATAGCCGGATTTGTGTAGATCTAAGTCAGATCTAACCCAATACCACCGGATTTGAGCAAATCGGAGCGAAGGATGAGAGTAGATCTCGCCGGATTTGAGTGAATCTGAGCAAATAACACCGGATCTGAGCTAAGGAAGACCAAGGATGGCCGGATCGGAGCTGAGGAACACCAGAACGTCACCGGATCTCGAAGGATCTAGCTGGATTTGGTCCAAAATTGGTAATATTCGCCGGAGAGGATGATTGTTTCGGTTCGGGTCGGGTGGCACGGGTTTTGAAACGTAAAACCGGCAACCGACCCGCGTGAGGTCGGGTTAGAGAGTTTGGACCCGCGTCTGACCACCGGAGACGTCGGATCGGGTGGGGGCGGGTTGAGCTCGGGCGGGTTAGGCGGGTTGGGCGGGTGGCCGGGTGGGTTGGACAGCCCTAGTTAGGAGGATGCGTGACATCTTTCGACGAATCCCTAATGACGGAGTCGATCAGCATGGGAATGATCTGATGGGTCAGGAGGATGTGTGATGGAGTCGATCGGCATGGTCACAATCCGATGGGTCAAAAGGATGCATGACGGATCCCTGATGACGAAGTCGATCGGCATGGTCACGATTCGATGGGTCAAGAGGATGCGTGACAGATCCCTGATAACGGATTTGATTGGCATGGTCACAATCTGATGGGTCAAGAGGATGCGTGACATCCTTCAACATATCCCTGATGATAAAGTCGATCGACATGGTCACGACCCAATGGGTCAAGAGGATGCGTGACATCCTTCGACGGATCCCTGATGACAGAATCGATCGACATTATCACGATCCAATGGGTTAGGAGGATGCGTGACAGGTCCCTAATGATAGAGTCAGTCGGCATGGTCACCATCCGATGGGTCGGATATGCTGACGACTCCTTGATACGTGATGACCTTCAAGGCGGAGTGTGTTGTATGATGTCAGGAAAGGTACCTGACGATACTTTTGGTGATCAAAGACTCTTTTAGTGAGCTCATGATGTTTTTGGTAACCGAAGACTTTAGAGTGTTAAAATTTTTTTGGATGGTGAAAATATTCCCAATCAATGTATATATATGATTTTGATGTTAAAGTCAGTTTTATTGAAAAGGAAGCTCATCAGGCTAATAATTGCCACTCTCTTAATTTATAAATCAGATACCGAGATTTTTCTGGCCTACAATAACTTGCACTGACGTAATAGTAATCCCTGGCCTACAACTACAATGACCTTTTTTTTCTTTTTTTATACGACAACTACAATGACTTCTTTTTTGATAGGAACAACTACAATGACTTGGTATTGAAAGGTAGCTGTAATTCACATGAAGATTCTTTAATTGGGGTGGGAGCTATTCATGCTTTCTGGTTTCAAGCCATTCAGGTTGACGAGTATTACAATGAATGGTTAATAAAAAGATTGAAACCCATTGCTGAAGTGGGAGCATCATAACACAATTTTTATCATAAAAATATATATAATTAGTATGTATTTAGCAAAAATTAAAAAGTCAGCTTATTTTACTATTCAACTTATTTTTGTTACTATTCGTAGGCTTTACTGCATTTTTTGATACTATTCATAGGTTTCACTATACTATTTCAGCTAACTTTTATTTTTATCTACAGTACTTTCAGCAAAAAGTTTTCAGTTTCAACAAAATAAACGAATTCCAAATAGACCCTTAGTCAAATTATTTTTTAAAAAAGTAAACGTAATTAGTTACATATTAAAACTCTTACTTAAATTTAATACTATTTTTGATCATTTTTTTTTAATTTTTAATAAGAAAAAACGTGTGGCGATCTTTGTTGTGTGGTAATTTTTATTGAGTATATGTGATTGATTTTTTTTTTTTTAATTTTATAGTTCATTAATATTAAATTCTTAGTATTTTGCACTTATTAACTCACTTGGCACAAAGATTTAAAAACTTAAGTGAATACATAACACAAACTTAAGTGGATAATTATAATGTGGTCTCCACATAAATTTAGACACATGACGTAAAATTAAATTTTAATTTTAAATTATAATTGAACTTTCTGTGAGTTCTACCTATTAATATATATATATATATATATATATATATATATATATATATATATATATATATATATATATATATATATATATATATAGAAGTATATAATTTAGAATAGAAAAGGTATCGCTAAAGCAGTAAAGCATATAAAACAAAGTTTAGAAATGCCCAAAATTAAATTAGTCGAAGAAAAGTATTCTACCAACATTTGGGAGCAGAACACCCCTCACCTTTATCAACTACAATCTGCGGGTCCAAACTATGAATACATTGGCCAGCCAACTAAACTTTAATTTCTTTTTTCCTGTTAATAAACATATGATAACTCAATATGATCATTAGTTGAGTGACCATGATAAATTACTGGGGCCAGATTTTTATCATTTTAACACATAACAGGACCATGATTTTAGTTTATCCACAGCATAATTCCATATCTCAATAGGAAGTAAATTACTCTAATAGATTTGCCAACATGAAAATTCACTTCATCATCTGGACTAACTATGTTTAATTGCAGCCATTATTTGATATTTCCCATTTGGATGGTAATTGGAATTGTGTTAAGTCTCCCTTGTATACAAAGGAGCATGCTTATCTCAATTTCAATTAAAATGTTGTGACATTGATACACATTTAGATCTGCAATATGTAAATTGATCAACTTGAGAGGATTCTAATACTTTGACAAAAGCTCCAATTCCCCCCCCCCCCCCCCCCCCCTTGATTTGCGGCTCTCAGAATCCTGCTTCATGATTGAGCAAGGCTTTAAAAAAGAAAAATCCAATAGTGCAAATATCAAACTTGTCGATTCTATTCCTAAGAATTTCATAAGAAAAGTATTTGAAACTACCATATTGACAACGTCAAACAACAACAACAGTAAATCTCAAAGCCTCAAACACCAGCCACTGTAAATACTTTCAGTTGTAATAACTTAAACAAAGAAACAATCAACTATGATGATAGAAGATAAGAAAGCTCCCCTTTTCTAAAACGCCCTACTTCTCCTAGTGACAGCATAGCTTCTGCTTCTTGGATATACATCTGTGTTGACCTTGATATCTTCTTCGAATTCACACGGCTTGTCTTCGTCGATCCTTCCAATACCAACACTGCGGCTTCGAGGCATATCATCAGGCCCTGCCATTGGAGACTTGGTAACCTGCTGTTTTTGAAGAGAATCCAACTGAGTTCTATTGCCTACACTCCTTGTCGAAGCAACCCTTATGAGCTCACTGTAATCTTCTTTGCTACTGGATTTGGTGGAGTTGATGCTAAAGCTCTTAGGCAGAGTGGTGATTTGAGACGTGGGGCAAGCTATGGCCGCGCCAATGCCATATTCAAAGTGGCCAGAGCATTCAGTGATGCTATGGACATAGAAGTCCCTGATCTTGATCAGGAGCCTAATTGGTGCCTTGTACCAGCTGAGTTTTCTTTTTTTGGTACCTTCCTTGTTAACCATGTCGGTTCAAAAACACCAAGTACTATTTTCTTTGGTATAGATGTGTGTGTGATATGAACAAGAGAAGAGAACGACTAGAAGATATATTGGAAAAAAAAGTTTGGTATGGGAATTTAGGTAGTTAATTGGAAGATATGATCTGTGAAGTGTGAAGGTATTTGGATGTGATTTATTAAATATGATGGTCTATAAGTGGTGAGGGGGACAATTTGGCAATATAAAAGTGATAGCATGAGAGAGAAATGGGGTTTAGCCATTGAATAAGGCCTTGTAGTATACAATACGGTCCAATGACCATTGAAGGACTGAAGCTTTGGAAGAACGTGGCGACTTTGTCAACTCAGTAAACTTGGTGACTTGATTTTCAAAAAGTAAACTTGGTGACTTTGCCAAAGTAAAGCAAAGCTTGGTTTCAATATTAAACAACATAAATTCTAAAATCACGTAGAATGTCATAATTTTTGCTACAACTATTCATGTAACAGACTATCAGCAGTGAATTCAAGTAAAAATGACAAATAGTCAGTTACAGTTTCCAAAATAGTTGTAGCAAAAATTGTAATATTTTATATGATACTAAAACTATACATTAAACAACGGTGATAAAAATATTTTTAACATGGAAAAGTAAGAATCCAATATATGTTCCAAAACAAATAAATAAAACAGAAATATTTTGAAGATTAAAATTTAATAGATGACAAAGAAATTGAAATGGCCGTCCGAAGGTATCAAAGAGTTTTTCTTTTCTTTTCTTTTTTTCCTTTTTTTTTTGTGAATCGAAGGTATCATACTCTTTTCCTTATAAATTTGGTCAAATATAAAAAAGGATGGATTACTTTTCAAAGCTTTAAGGAACGTACACATAAATAAGGCAAGGTATTAAATAATTATATTATCACAGTCAGAATCTTTTTTTTTTTTTTTTTGCAACATTAAAAAGCCTTCCGATGGTATACCGTATACAGTGTATTGTGATTTTTAATTAAGTGGTACGGATGAGTGACTTTAATCATCACAAAAGTGACTAATGGTAATAAATAGTGCTCAGATTATTTTTCTAATCAACATATAAAATTTCGTTTTCTTTTCCGGGGATAAGTAGCCTATTTGGTATGTGATTTTGAACAATACTTTTCAATTTTTAAATAATATTATATGTATTTTTACATATTTTAAAAATCATACATATTTTTAAAAAATATAAATAACGTTATTAAAACAATGTTATCAAACGGTCCCAAAATTACATCTTTCCATGAATATTTTATTGTTACTTTGATGTAACTTTGATATATGAGGATAATTCTGTCCATTTGACGGAGAATTATATACAAACCGGCAATCACTTAAAAAAGAATCATAATAACTAGTTATTTGGTTTAATATATGACTGAAATTCATGTTATGCCATCCATACTCCATAGGCATCTAAATCCAATTTTTTTTTCTTCTTGTTTCCTTAAATAAGTATACATGATGTTGGAACATTTTAATATTCTAATGTAATTTTAATAAATTAATACGGTGAATTGAATGAGAAAAAGTGTGATTTTCATGTGATTAATGAGTCTTAAGTGAGGAATTAATGCTTTATAAAAAAATTTTAAAATAAAGTTTGGCTACAAACTTGACTGTAGTCTAAGGCAACGAACTTGGTTATAGCCTAAGGCTACAACTTTCTTTAATAAAATTAACATTGCTACATATTTTGAAAATCTAACCATTGGATTGTATGTTTTATGCTCTTAACATGCATGTTTTGTGCAAATTGGATATTTTTTACTATATGATCTATAAACTTTTTTTTTTTTTTTTTTTTATGCATAATTTTAGACTATAAAAGTTTAATGTGGGGAGTGGAAGAGTCCCCATCCAGGCCTCAAGCCCAAGAAACAATTGGGCCATGGGGAACGAACTGAGGCAAGCATTTTATAATTGAAGGAAGGCCCAGGGGTCTATGGGGTATGGAAGAAAGGTAACAGGACCATCCCGAGTACCTGAAAGGAGGAGAGCAACACGGGAAAATAGTTCCCATGAAAAAAGGTAAGAAGCTAACCTTACCCGAAGTAAGATGCACGGATGATCCACGTATAGTTTCCAGAAAATGCCTGGAACCACGAAAAACTTCCATAACATACAATAAGAACCTGGAACCACGGGAAACTTCTAGAACATGCAAGAAGATTGAAGATCTTCACCTCTGCATTAATGAGGGGGTTCTCACCTAACCTCTGCTGCATTGAATGCATGTGAGACAACCTGAATGATACAAACACCCCCCAAAAGTCAGAATTCCAGAATAAGGGAAGGGAGGAAACCGATAAAGTAGAGTAAAATATCCTTGAAAATTCGACTAGCGACAGGACAGCTGTAAAGATAAAAATAAGGAATGTGCCTATAAAAAAGGAGGGATAGGCAAATAGGAAGGGGGGATTTTTTGGGAGATGTGGAAAAAATAGGGAATAGAGGTGAGAGAAAGAAGAAAAGTGAAATGTCTGAGAGAAAGAGAGAGTGTGTAACACCACGGGAATAAGAAAATTTCCTGTTGTAACACTTTAGTTTCATCTGAAATATATGTGGTCAATGAAATCAACTGTTTGAGTTTCCCATTGTGAAGTGTTTTATTTCTATTGCTCGTTTACAAATAGATTGTGTCAGACATTTCAACTGTAATCCGTGGACTTCACCATGGGCTAGTTTTTGTCCCCTACATTTACAATTTTAACAATTGATTAATGACATAGCTATTAATGTTTGATATTCTAAAAATATTATAAGCATGGAGGATATAAGAAGAAAATATAATTCACTGGTGAATTTGTCAAAATTCATATTTAATAAAAAGATATTGAGTAAAATTGTAGTATTAGGTTACAACCAAATTTGTAGCCAAACTTTGTCCTAAAAAGATTGAATCCTACGTTGATAAAAAAAAGAGAATCTTTATTTATTTATATTTGTCGCGTGAGTTATTAGGCTAAACTGTAAGTCCAACACAAGTGAATGAGATAGGTGACATTACCAAGGAGCCATTAGTGATGTAATCATCAGATGATGATTACCGAAATTAATTTATTCTATAATCACTTAATCACTAAAAATAAAGACTTGTTGGCTCCAAAATTTGATCAAATATATAATCAAAAAGACTTGTCGGCTCCAAACAATGGAATTTGATCAAATATATAATCACTTAATCACTAAACAAGGCTTGTTGACTCCAAAATTTTATCAAATATGTAATCGGCAAGACTTGTTGGCTCCAAACAATGGAATTTGATCAAATATATAATCACTTAATCACTAGAAGAAGAATATTTGTGGGCAAAGGTCATGCTTGTAATAAAATGTTTAAATTAAATGTTAAGTTTAATAAAGCATCTACTAGTTCAGCTCCAAACAATGGAATTTGATCAAATATATAATCACTTAATCACTAAAAGAAGAACATTTGTGGGCAAGGGTCATGCTTGAAGTAAAATATTTAAATTAAATGTTAAGTATAATAAAGCATCTACTAGTTCTATTTTATGTTTTCTTTTGTGAATTTTTGGTATATTCATTTCTTGTCATATTTATAGTTTATATGTGAAAATTATGAGTAGCTTAGGATTAATTCCAGGACTAACAAAGAATTTTGAAAAATATGAAACTTGTAGTCAAACAAATATTACATAAAGGACTCATAAAAGTGTTGAAAGAAATATCAAATTACTTGAATTAATTTACACTAATTTATGTGAATTATTCTATTTTATGCTTTCTTTTGTGAATTTTTGGTATACTCGTTTTTATCATATTTATAGTAGATATGTGAAAGAAATCTCTAATCGAGTTAACAAATGTTATGTTAATCGAATCATGTCCTCCCTAAAATCTTCGAGGAAAAACAATATTGATCATTTGTCATGTTTTAAATAGGATGCCACATAAGAAAAACTAAAATCACACGTTTTGAGTTGTGGAAAGGCTATACAAACCCTAAAATACTTTAAATAGGTATAAGAGCTATCACTTATACTTTTCTTAGTTATGCAATTAACAGTACAACTACAACCTATAGATTTTAAGATATTGAAAATAACATAATTTTTGAATCAGGTGACCGTTTGGAACCTCACAATTTTCAGAGGAAATTAAAAGAATTAAAGTTGAAAAAAAAAAATTTGGGCTAGATTGTTTTGTTTTCAATATTAAGGAAGTTCTATAAAAGGATTCCAAAGTTCTGGGCCAATATGATGAGAAGGTGAATAGGTTGTTTGTCGAGGTTGCAAACAGACTTTAGGCTACAAATGTTTTGTATATAATGACTATTGTACTATTTATCGTTAATTTTTATTATATTAAATGTCATTACAGTGGTTTTTCCTTTGAAGAGTTTTATATTGGTTTTTCACTTCATCGCCAAATTTTGTATGTTCTTTTTACTAATTTAATTTTTTTTTATTTGGCTTGTGGTGCTTTAATATTATGGTATATTAGTCGGTTGA
Source organism: Quercus tomentella (assembly GCA_028535165.1). Lineage (NCBI taxonomy): Eukaryota > Viridiplantae > Streptophyta > Magnoliopsida > Fagales > Fagaceae > Quercus > Quercus tomentella. Next base: position 14,737,823 of record JAPQVY010000001.1, read on the forward strand.
TTGTTAAATCTAAAATTAAGTTCTAATTAATTTGTTGCTTAGAACTTTTTTTTCTTTTTTGTTGAGAAGAATTGTTGCTTAGAACTTTAAAGAGTCTAAATCAATATTTTTCATTTAAGATACTGAATTGGTTAATCTTTCTTCTTTTTTTGGATAAGTTGAATTGGTTAATCTTAATGTACAATACAATGAATGTAACATTATATATATATATTTTTTTTATGGTTAAACACATTAGTACACTACACATCAATAATCGTTTACTATCTGATTATCAGTCTATTGTTGCTTAGAACTTTAAAGAGTCTAAATCAATATTTTTCATATAAGATATTGAATTAGTTAATCTTTTTTTTTTTTTTTTTGGATAAGTTGAATTGGTTAATCTTAATGTACAATACAATGAATGTAACGTTATATTTTTTTTACGGTTAAGCACATTAGTACACTACACATCAATAATCGTTTACTATCTGATCATCTGTCTATCTCTAACAAAAATTAAAAAATAAATAAGTAACCTACACTAAGCGTTTACTAAATTATAATAATCTAAATATATTTCACAAAGATAATGTTTATCATTATTCCTACGTGTGTCTACCTATTAGAATATAAATGTTAACAAAATATGTTTTATTATCCTATAAATAACTTGTCAGAAACTCAAGCTTTTAGATTAATTGACTCAATCCGCTGGTGCACATTGGCAACTCTTATTGATTAATCAACTCAATTATTAGCTGGGCATTCCCAATCCTCACGTTGCTGGTATTGCCCACCGTCTAATCAGTAATCAATGGGAGATTTGTTTGTTTGTCCTTCTTTTTCCCCCCCTAAATGTCTAATCAAATTATCATGGTTGTTAGGCCTGCTAATTCACGCAGGAACCTGCCCATAATAGATATTAGGTAGTGATGTCCAAGTCAATATATCATAGATTATCTGGGGCTTGAAAGTCGAAAAGGAAATGAGGAGAGGGGTCCCAGGAAAAAAAAAAAAAAATCGTTGGATAACAACTGACAAGGCATTTCAATTTTAGACTAAATATATATATATATATATTTTATCTTTAAACTTTATAATGAATTTTTTTTTTTTCAAATCTAAACTTCAAAAAAAAAAAAAAAAAAATCGTCAATAAACTTTTAAAAGCATTCTAGTTTATTTCATTCCATCATCCTTCGTTAACTTCTTCTTCTTCTTCTTCTTTTCTTTTTTTTTTTTTTTTTTTGTTTTTTTTTGTTTTAAGGGAATGCTGAGATAATATATTTTTAGTTTTAAGTAATCTAACACCCAATCTCACATTTAATTTCACAACACACTTAGGTGTCAATTTATTATTAGATTTTAGTACTTACACACGATACTATTATAGATCCTTGCTGAAAAAAAAAATTAAGTGCACCAATCACAATAAACACTAAAGCATGTTGTCGATTTAGGTGTGTATGTAATTAGGTTTGTTCTTAGCATTTTTCATCCAACATGGAACAATTCTTTTTTTTTTTTTTTAAATCCATGTGTGGCTCAAAATAATTCGATTATGCCATTTTTACATAGTCTTGCTTTATCATCTTCTTCAAAGAAAAGCCACATTTTTTTGCACAGTTTCTCACCTACCAAACTCTGTGCATGTTACAATTGTGAAATATACTCACTTTCAATTCACCATACTCAAACCTCTCTTACAATTGTGTACGTAATTGGGTTTGTCCTTAGCATTTTTCATCTAACATGGAACAATTCATTTTTTTTTTTAAAATCCATGCATGGCACAAAATAATTTGATCATGTCATTTTCACATAATCTTGCTTTATCATCTTCAAAGAGAAGCCGCATTTTTTCGCACAGTTTCTCACCTACCAAACTCTGTGCATGTTACAATTGTGAAATATGCTCACTTTCAATTCACTGTACTCAAACCTCTCTTTGCAACAATTACAAAGGGATAGTGACCCTCAATCTTGTAAGGGTCACATGTTTGCTAATGTTTTTGTAGCTTATTCAAGACACTTGGAAAAAGAAAATTCAAAGAGTAAAAATGAAATCAATTGATCTATGGTAAATGAAGTCAACAGCAATCCATGACATTCACTTTCAATTCACTGTACTCAAACCTTTCTTTGCAACAATTACAAAGGGATAGTGGCCCTCAATCTTGTAAGGGTCACATGTTTGCTAATGTTTTTGTAGCTTATTCAAGACACTTGGAAAAAGAAAATTCAATGAGTAAAAATGAAATCAATTGATCTATGGTAAATGAAGTCAACAGCTAGCAATCCATGACACCCACTTGTGGTGGGGTATCTATATTCTATAATCTCGCCTGAATACAAGTTGCTATGAGACCCATGATGCTTGGGATGAAAGAATAACACCCCTTTAAGATAAGGTTTTTATAAAACAGAAGACCAAAATTACTTTTTAATTAAGATGCTTCAACTTCCAATCATACCCAAAACTTCTATTAATTCTCCTCCTATCTATATTCAACATTATTATGTGCATACTTTCCACTCTCTTCCATTGTATCATCTTGTGAGGGGAATTCAAAAATTGCACACCTTTCCTGCAGTAAAAGCCTCACTAACATAACTCTTGCATCTTACTCCTTTCTTCTCTTTTGTACCAAAAAACAAGGAATTGAAATGGCAGATCAAATAAAAGAAAGGGTAGAAGTGAAAAGAACAGCAATACCTGGATCATTAGATGACAACTTGAATCTAATGTAAGTTTGTTAAATATAATATTTTGCCGCCAATGATTCTAAATTAAACTTAGGACAATAACTTATGCCACACAAAAAAACAAAAAACAAAAAACAAAAACAAAACAAAAAACCTTAGTCCAATGGCAATTTGTATAGCTTTGGGTCTAAATTGACAGAATTAAGAAATCGATATTAAATATGTCCCAATAGATAAAGTTTGTATTTGGAGTGTTTTTAAGACTTTGCCCTTAAAAAAACAAAAAAAAAACAAAAAAAAACAAAACATTTCCTCTTAAATTGACCCAGTCATCCATGGATATATATAAGTTGGCCAATGATTAATGTTTACAACAGACCTTTTCCTTCAATCAAAATGGAAGATAGCATTATAACAAATAATGCTAAAAAAATAAATAATAAAAAAAGTCGGTCGATTTAGAATTGTAGGCTATCTTCCATTTTGATTGAAGGAAAAAGTCTGTTGTAAAAATAATCATTGGTCAACTTATATATATATATCACTATATCAGTCTAACTTCATTTGTTTACGAAACATCATAATATACATAAGAATTTCTCTTCAGTACGGCATTTATATTTTCTTCAACGATAAATAATCCAGCATGTCAGGGACCCTCAAAAGAATAGAAGTTTAAATAATTAGCTGCGTTACCCGCAAGGTAGCTAGCTTTAGCTTGCATCTCCCACCAGACCACCATGTTAGTTAACAATGTGGAGAACAACCGAACAAAGAGCAACTAACGTTAAAGTGGACTCTGTGTCTAATGTTTCTGCCACTACCTTGGGCCTTGGAAAGGCCCAAAATCAATTAATTCCGCAGGGACCAGTGGGCTTTGCTACAAACGGTGAAGTAGATATGGTTCAAATAAATAGCCCACATGCAAGTGAAAACAAGCCTCGTGGTTGGAAGAGACTAGTCTGTGAACGGGCCCATGCTGGAATCCAAAACACTACCATGCAGAGTATGCCAATACAGAGAAAACGCCAGGTTCGTGATGAAGAAAATGACAATGAAGTTGGGGTGACGGGGAAGAAGTTCTGTGCCATGGACACCTTTTTTGACCAAACGGCGGAGGCTGCGGGACAGGCCCGCCGAGAGCAATGAGTTGCGTAGCCTGGAACTGCCGTGGACTTGGGAACCCACTGGCAGAGGACGAGCTCGTAGAAATTATTCGAGCTCAAGATCCCGTGATGGTTTTCTTGTCAGAAACATGGTCTGGAAGAAAACAGCTAGAAAAGATACGGTGCAAGATCAAATACGCTGGTGTGTTTACCGTTCCTAGCCAAGGTAGGGGCGGAGGTTTGGCTCTCCTATGGAAGTCGGAAGTGACGGTGTGGGTGGATAGTTTCTCAAAATTTCATATTGATGCTGTGGTGAACGGAATGACGGCGGCGGCATGGCGTTTTACCGGTTTCTATGGTGAACCAAATACAAACTATAGGGAGGAAGCTTGGAGTATGCTACGGATGTTGCGATCCAAACCGCACTTGCCATGGTGTTGTATGGGAGACTTTAATGAGATTCTCCGGACGGAAGAAAAGAGAGGAGGCAGAATTAGAGCGCATGACCAGATGCAAGCTTTCCGGGATGTGTTAGACGATTGTGGTTTTGTGGATCTTGGCTTCTCTGGACCTGAGTTTACGTGGCATAGTCGAAGATATGGTCACCTAATATGGGAACGGTTAGACAGGGGAGTAGCCAACTATGATTGGTTAGCAAAATTCCCAGCAGCTTCAGTTCGCCATCTCCATTGTTTTTCATCAGATCATCGACCCATAAAGCTGGTTTTTGATCCTAACAGCGAAACACAACGTTGGTTTCGGCGTCCTTTCCGTTTTGAAGAGATGTGGCTGGCGGATAGGGGTTGCAATGACATTGTCTTAAGAGCTTGGGAAGTTCAACAAGATGGGAATCCCATGTTTAAGGTGTCCAAGAAGCTCAGGAAATGTAAAAAAATGCTCAAGTCATGGAGCAAAGATCACTTTGGCAGTGTTAAGAGACAAATAGCCAAGACAAAGGAGTTGTTATGGAAAGCGGAAGAGGAAGCAGCCAAAGGTGGAAATTATGGGAATGTGACCCATCTTAGAAAGGAACTTAATATCTTGCTGGATAAAGAGAGTAGAATGTGGAGGCAGAGAGCTAGAATACAGTGGGTGGCAAAGGGAGATAAAAACACCAAATATTTTCATGGAGTGGCCACCCAAAGGAAAAGAAGAAACTTCATTAAAGGTATAAAAGATTCTGAAGGAACTTGGCAGACTGATGAAGGTGTTGTTCACCCAATCACAGCCCCATGATCTTGACCGTGTCCTTGAAGGAGTGAAAATGGTTGTCACAGAGGAAATGAATGCGGAGTTGGTGAAGCCGTACACTATGGTAGAAATTGATACTGCCATTAAGCAAATGGCTCCTTTAAAAGCCCCAGGTCCAGACGGAATGCCTCCTCTTTTTTACCAATCCTTTTGGCATCATATTGGTCCAGAGGTGTTCGAAGCTGTCCTTTCTTGTCTAAACTCTGGTAATCTTCTTAAATCTATTAATCATACTTTCATTACTCTTATTCCAAAAGTGAGTAATCCTGAAAGTGTCTCAGAATTTAGACCTATCAGTTTGTGCAATGTGCTTTATAAGATTATCAGCAAAGTTATTGCTAATCGCCTTAAACCTTTATTAAATTCTATAGTCTCTGAAGCCCAAAGTGCATTTATAGCTGATAGACTTATCATAGATAATATTTTAATTGCTTTTGAGTCATTGCACCATATGAAAACCTCTAGCTCGGGCAAGGAAGGTTTTATGGCCTTGAAGCTCGATATGAGTAAGGCATATGACAGAGTGGAGTGGAGTTTCCTTGAAAAAATCATGTTGAAGATGGGGTTCCAAGATTCCTGGGTGGCTTTGATCATGCAATGTGTATCCACTGTGACCTATTCCATACTCTTAAATGGTGAACCAAAAGGATTCATCCGACCTTCTAGAGGGTTGAGGCAGGGTGATCCCCTGTCCCCTTTTCTCTTCTTGTTTTGTGCGGAGGGACTAAATGCTCTTCTCAACAAAGCAGCTGATAATGGGGAACTTAGGGGTTTATCTCTATGCTGTCAGGGCCCTAGGATTACTCACCTCTTTTTTGCAGATGATTGCCTCCTTTTTTGCAGGGCTAATAGAACTGAGTGTCATAAAATTCAACAATTACTTGATTGGTATGAGGTTGCTTCGGGCCAATTGGTGAACAAGGCTAAAACTACTCTCTTCTTTAGTCGCAACACACCGGAGGAGATCCAACATGACATTCAGGTCTTGCTAGGGGTGCCGGCTATTAAACATTATGAAAAATATCTTGGTTTGCCATCATTTGTGGGTAGACAAAAAAGAGCATGTTTCAACCAGATTAAAGAGCGGATTTGGGCAAAAATGCAAGGTTGGAAGGAAAAGTTACTTTCTCAAGCCGGGAAGGAAGTCATGATCAAGGCGGTGATTCAATCTATTCCCACATACTCGATGAGTGTGTTTCGACTACCTTTGGGTTTAATAAAAGATATTGAGGCAATGATCCGCAAATTTTGGTGGGGCAACCAAGATAACAAAAGGAGAATGCAGTGGGTGAAGTGGGATACTCTTTGTTCTCCTAAGTCTCTAGGAGGCATGGGTTTTCGGGATCTTCGACAGTTTAATGATGCCCTCCTTGGAAAACAAGTGTGGAGACTCTTGCATGAGAGAGATACGCTGTTGTATAAAGTGTTTAAACCGAAATATTTCCCATCTGGCAACATTCTGGAAGCAGACTTTAACCAGCGAAGTTCTTTTGCGTGGAAAAGTATTTTACATGCAAGAGAGGTCATTGGCAAGGGTGCATGGTAGAGAGTAGGAGATGGGTCTTCCATAAACATTTGGAATCATAGGTGGCTGGATATTACAGGGGGAGGCAAGATTGCATCTCCAAATTTTAATCTGTCTCTGTCCACAGTCAAGGATCTTTTCATCCCTGGTACTAAAGTATGGAATAAGGAGCTTATTGAGCAGAATTTCTTACCATGGGAAGCTGAGCGTATTCAAAGTATCCCGGTGAGTCATTTTCCAATGGAGGACTTGCTTATTTGGCCACTCACCACTGATGGGAATTATTCGGTTAAAAGCGCTTACCAGTTGTTAGCTTCGGAAAGTAGAGTTGCTCTGCCTAGCTCATCTGAAACAGAGGGTTGTAAGCATTTTTGGAATGGAATTTGGAAGTTGCAAGTACCTAACAAAGTGAAGCATTTCTTGTGGAGAGCTTCAAGGGAGTCTTTGCCCACCAAGCTAAACCTGTTTTCACGACATGTCTTACTGGACAAATTCTGTAATCTTTGTAAAGAACACCCTGAAGACACCATTCACTGCTTATGGCTGTGTGATGGAGTCAAAGGCATTTGGCTTTCGGACCCTGGTTTTAGCTCCCTTCGATCCAAAGTTTCCAGAAGCTTTGGTGATCTTGTCGAATCCGTGTTGGCAGAGACAAGTCCAAACGTTGCTGCTCTGTTTTCAATGGTTGCATGGTGTATTTGGGTTTGACGAAATAAACTGAAAGAGAAGCAGCCGGTTTGGGAAGTAGGGGAAACGGTGCGACGGGCCTGGGAGCTACTGCAGGAATTCCGAGACGTTCATGACAGGCCATCTCGGACCTCCGTTCAGCGCTTGAGACGGAAATGGAAGCCGCCGGCTTTGGGAGCTTACAAGCTCAACTTCGACGGCGCTATATTTGAAGATTCTTCGAGTGCGGGACTGGGAGTGGTAGTGAGGGATGCGGAAGGCATGATTATTGTTGCACTGAGCCAAATCATTCCACTTCCTAGTTCTGTGGACTTGGTCGAAGCCTTAGCTGCCTGAAGAGCTCTTCTCTTTGCCTAGGCGCTTTGTCTTGGTCACGTGGAAGTGGAGGGTGATTCATTGAAGGTCATCACAGCTATTAATAATCCGCAACAAAATAGGACATAGTGGGGCCATGTAATTGAAGATATTAAAAAAGCTAGCTCTTGGTTCCCATCTTGCAGTTTCTGTCATGTATATAGGGGGGGCAATAGTTTAGCCCACTCCCTTGCTAAGAGAGCAGTTTTATCTGCCGATACAGATGTGTGGTTAGAAGAACTACCACAAGATTTAATTCATGTATTTCAGGCTGATTTACCTCAATAAAATTGACTTACCTGTTCCTCAAAAAAAAAAAAAAAAAAGAGCAACTAATATTGGTCGTATATTTCGCCAAATTTTAGTCGTATGTTTCGTGAAAAGCATTTGCAGTACAATAGCTTGGGCATCTCATAATGTTTCCTTTTACAGGTATAATAGGGTTTCAACTTACGTTAGGTCGGCCCTAGACATTTTGAGGCTTAAGACGAGAACTAAAAATGAGGTTTTTTTTTTTTTAACAAAGTACATTAATTAAATTAATGTTTATTTAATATTTTTATATTATAATATATTTCATTTAAAATTTATTTTTCTTCCCTTTTGAGATGCAAATTAACTAATTAAATTTTTGTATTCAAGTTCTTCTAACATCTCATTTTCAATCGATAATATAGCTAATTCACTTAATCTTTTTTGGGACATTGTCGATCTTAGATATAATTTTATTAATTTTAATTTTGACAAACTTCTTTCTGCAAAAGCTAATGTAATAGGTATTTGAAGGAATATAATTCAACATGTCATTATTATTTTCATTTTCTTTTAGTTGAACATCATTATGGTGAACTTGTTCATTTGTGCATTTTCATCATTATTTTAATTTTCTTCTAAATTATTTTGAAGTTCATTATCAAGATTTGTTGTATTGCAAAATTGAACATCATTGTTATCTTGCAATTGTATCATTTCATTATCTTCTAACTCTTTTTGGGGAATTTCTTGTTCATTTGTGATATTTTCATTTAAATTTTGTGTTATATTTTGTTTATTACTAATAACAAATTTATCCATTGATCCTTTTTGAGACTCAATTAATTAATTTTTTCTTTTTTTAAGTTTTTCATATCCAAATGCATATTTTCTAGTAGACATTTTTTATCAAACAATATATTTATAAAGACTAAAATAAAAAATAACTTTCAAGTGTAGAGCAAATGAGAAATAGAACCTGATTTATATAAAAAGTATTGTTGTAGTTTCACCGAATAATAACAAGTTTTTAGCAATCTCAATCTGCATAAATAAAGACTTATTCAATATATTACACTAACTAAAATATATATATATATATATATATATATATATATATATATATATATATAAACACAAGATTAAAATTTAAAAAAAAAATTAAGCACAAGAATAACAAAAATTTAAGCACAACTATAACACAAGGCTTATTAATAAGACCCACCCAAAAAAAAAAAAAAAAAAAAACTTGAAGGCCCAAAACTGATAAACAAAACTAGGGCCCAATCTTATTACAAGTCAAAGTGCCCAAATATTTATACCTGCTGAATGGCTGAACCTGATACAGTGAGAGAGGTAGAGAAACCGATTCAGAGAAAGAATGAGAGAGGCGGTCCAGGCGGAGGAAGCTTGCTGCCTTGCTTGAGCTGTTGAGCAGATGAGAACAGGGGAGAGGAAGAGAATCAGAGAGAATGAGAGACAGAGACAGAGAGAGGCGGAGAACAGAGACTAGAGAGAAAGGTAAAATTTTTAGGGATTTGAGTTGTTTTATTTGTTTTGATTTGTGATTGTTTTGTGCTTAATATCTTAGACCGGATTTATAGTTTATCTGGTTGATTTTTGGTTTGTCTAGAGGATAATAATGTTTGATTTACCAAAATTTTTGTTTTTTGGTTCAAAGGATGTGCCAGATTTTTGTAATTCATTTGAAACTATTTTTTTCCCCCCTACTCCCACTTATTTTCTAAAATTTTGGGGCCAGGGTCGGCCCTTCCCTTAGGTGAGTTAGGCAATTGATTTGATGTAAGTAGGATTTTGATTTCAGATCTCTTATTCAACGATAAAAAACGTTATCAGTTGAGTTAATTAAAACTCACATTTTTTGTTTATAATATATATATATATATATATTGGGTATGTTTAAAGAGCCACTACTTTTTGACTCAACCTGTGGGAATTTTATTTTTTTGAATGATAGAACACATTAATTTTTAATGTTTTATTAACTTTGGGACACACTTTTCATGCATGCATAAATGGTAATACATATGCGAAACAATAACAATCTATTGTTTTGTGCCTTACCTAAACTACCACCAAAGCATGTTTGTGATTAGTTTATTGGTAATAAACTTTGTGCCTTAGGTAAATTAATGTACTGATGGGAAAAGCTTTATTATTAACTTAGTTAAAGTGTTCTCAACCAAAAAAAAAAAAAAAAAAAAAAAATCTTAGTTAAGACTCAAAGTTGCCATCCATTATCATGTGTTTGTTTAACATGTCTTTATATATATACTATTTTTTCAAACTTGCAATTTTTCAAAGGAAAAAATCTCACATCTTTATGCTACGTCAACTTTAACCAAGACACCAATATTTGTCTCACCCTTTTTTTTGTTGAATATTAATGCATGATGTTGATTAACCATTATTTTAGTTGTTTTATTCATGTAATGCTTGAGATGGATTTGAACTTTTAACTATAATTTTGCATTTTTTTAATCTTATATATATATATATATATATATATATATATATATATATATATATATATATATATAGTTATTAGGTATAGAATTATGTGAAAATAATAAATAGATTTGGAAAAAAAAAATTATAATGTGAATAGAATAAAGAATCGGTCTAACCTCGGTTAGACCTGGAAAATATCAAGACGTGTCAATTGACTTACAAAACTTTTGATTATAAATTTCTATTATTGATTTTTTTTTCAAAAGAAAAAAAAAAAACTAATGCTAATAATGCATCGTTGCCAACCTCTAGTATTGATATTCTAATTTTTTAAAATTCTTGAACAAAGAACTTTGCCCCCAACCCCTCCCCCCAAGTTTGAATCCTTGTTCTATCCCTGTTTGTAGGGGTGTGCAGAATATTCACTTAACTCACCAATCTACCCGGCCTGTAGTTGACCCGACTGCCTTGTGCAGGTCATTAAATTAGGCGGTTTGGGTTGGGCGAGTTAGATGCCAAAAATAGCGGATTGGGTTGGATAACGGATTGAAATATTGCCAACCCAGTACAACCTGACCCGCCCGCTTAATTATACATAATATATATATATATATATATATATATATATATATATATATATATATATATATATATATAAGTTCAAATTGATCGACCCTATATTTTGTATGTACAATTAATCAATTCACCTAATCAATTTTTATAGCTAATAAATAATTAATTCACAAAATATAAAAAGTCAACATTGAAACCCTAAAATCACTTCAACTGTATACTACATATACTTTGTATTTAGCCTTCACCTTCAGCCACTTCCTCTCTCTCCCGCTTTCATGTTGTTTTGTCTTTTTCTTCCTCAACCTTTTTAAAGCCTCTCTTTTTTATCCCTTCAATTCTTCACCTTCCATCAACTGTGTACTCTCCTAGACAACTACAAAGGTAATTGTTTTTATGTCTTGTATTGCTTAATGTTTGTATCTATATTTTTATTGTTGTTGTTTGTCTTTTTGATTTGGGTCCCATATAGTCTTGGAAATCTTGAAACCATGCATACCATTTTGAAGTTTATTTATTATGTTAGTATGTTATTATTTTGAATTCTTGATGTGACTTTGGGAATGTTAAGAATTTGGATTTGTTGATTTAATTTTCCACAGTTGTAAGGCAGTAGCCTACTGTTTTTTCCTTTTCTTTTCCCTTTTTTGTGGAGACAAGATCTATTAGAGATGAAATATCTCTTTTTTATTGACCCTATATTTGTGTTGGAATAAAGATTATTCAATAAAATCTACCTATAATTTTTTGTGTGCATTAGTTATATTTTCAGATTATGCAATAATAAATTGTAGATTGTAGATTGTGATAATTTTATTTTTTTTTAAAAAAATAACATTGTTAATGCCAAACCGCCTAACCCGCTGAGTTGAAACTGCCAAAATTTGTAACCAATCCGTTGGATTTAGACTTTGGTGGGTCGGTGACGGATTGGAATTTTCCCAACCCGTTAGTGGCAGATTGGATAAAAATATTGATTTTTACCTGCTCAATCCGACCCGTGCACATCCATACTTATTTGGGAGGGGGGTGACATAGTACTAATAATAGAGTTGGATGATGGTAGCAGTAAATATGTAAGTTATCTATTAAAATAGACGTTAAAGAACTATTAAAAAAAAAACTTTGATTCAATAGAATCTTGTAATTACAAATTTGTTCAATTCAATCCATTAACTATTAACTTTATTCAATTCAATTTTCCCGTTAATATCCGTTAGGTGATCTTTCGTTAAGTGTCCAAAATTGCATAGTTTTGGTTTTTTTTTTTTTTTTTTTTTTTCTTACATTAAAAAAAAATTATAAACTAAGAAAATAATTATATAAAAAAAAACAACTAGTAGTTAATACAAATCCAAAAAAAAAAAAAAAAAAAATTGTATCAAAAAAATCAAGTGGCTTTCTCGGAGATCATAATTCTAAAAAATTTTATTTTCTTTCAAATTTCTCTATGCATTTGCAAAAGTTTACAAAGAAGCATTTGAATTTTGTAGGGTAGCTTGTTAAGGTTTTGCATCCAAATTTAGGGTTTATTTAATTCTATATTAAATTCAAGCCGATATGTGATTATGAGAGCAAGTACCGATTCAAAATCGACATGAAAATACTTGGATGCTTGGGGAAATGAGGTTCTAAGTGTGTTGGATTTTCAGTCACAGAGTTTGATATGAAATTAGGGTTTTGATTTGGGTTTGGGATTTTGAATTGTTCAAGTTGAATGGTTATGAATATGATAATCAAATGGACTATATATGAAACTCAAAATGCAAAATTTGAAGTGGTGCGAGCTAGAAGAAAGAAGAAGAAGATTATTCGTATTCGGAAAATCCCAAGAGAAGAAAAGGCAGTGAATATCTCTCAGTGGTGTTGTTTGCAAAAGAAATGAAAAAAAAAAGAAAAAAAGTAATGATCACAACATGACAAGATTAATATGGTCCATCTTTACAAATGAATAAACATATGTTTATACATTATCAATCCTACATTCAAACATTGCTTGAGGTTTTTTTTTTTTTTTTTTTTTTTTTTTTTTTTAATTTGTTTTTCTTTTTCTTTTTCTTAGTATTATTAACATTTAAAAAAAAAAAAATGTAGCTAAGCCTTGAGGACCCAAGGCCCCAACCAATTTAAGGATAATATCTAGCTGAAAAGCTAGACATGCTATCTAAAGCCCACAACCTCAATTTGTGGGAATCAACTAGCAAGAGCCTTATAATGTAGCTAAGCCTTGAGGACCCAAGGCCCCAACCAATTTAAGGACAATATCTAGCCCGAAAAGCTAGATATGCTATCTAAAGCCCACAACCTCAATTTGTGGGAATCAACTAGCAAGAGCCTTATAATCTTGCCCCTAAAGGAGCCAATCCCACCAATTTCATCCATAATGGAAACATCAATAAATTCATTAAGGCCACTACCATAAGGAAAATTTTTCATTAATGAGCCTTTATATGAGGAACTCCTAAACTAGAGGAGGTGTAAAAATTCTACATGCAATATCTCCTTAAAGAGTTTTTTTTTTGGTGAGATCACTGCTAACTTTTTTGATGATTCAGTAGTTGCAATGGGAGAGGAGGATTAAACCCTAGATGTCATGGACATATCAAGAGGTGTCAACTAAATATCAAGGTGTTTAGGCTGATGCCACCCAAGGTACTTTTTTTTTTTTTAGTTCTCCCATTGACTTATTAGTCATTTGATCACTGGTTCATCTTTAAAAACTACATATCTTTTAAATTATAATTTTTTGTAACACCTTAAATGTGTTATAATACAATTTTTTAACAAATCATTTTCAAAAACATGAAAAATAGCATGTTTGGTAGCTGAATTTAAAAATAAAAAATTGGGACCCACCAAAAATTTCTTGTTCAATCAATTACTTTAAAAAAAAAAAAAATGTTTTGTAAGAATTTTTCTCATTTTTCATATTACAAATAGTTTTTAAGAAGACATGTAGGGACACGGTTTACAGCCCAAGTCCAAAATATATGGGATCTTGGCCCAATGAACCCAATACAAAAAATTTGTAGAGAGTGGGTAGAAAAACTAGGCCCTAATAAATTTGACAACAGCTAGTATGGGTTTGGAAGATGATCAAGCAAGAACAAAGAAAGTAAAGCTCATTAGGGCCTAGTTTTTCTACCCACTCTCTACAAATTTATTGTATCGGACTCATTGGGCCAAGATCTCATATATTTTGGACTTGGGCTGTAAACCGTATCCCTACAAGACACATCTCTCAGTTTTTGTTCTCAAAATTCCTAGAGCAATATAATTTTATATACATCTCTCTCTCTCTCTCTCTCTCAAAGTGTGCGATTGGGAATCATTGGAAAAAGTTTAGTTTTTTACTTTTTGTCTCAATTTTATTTTTCGCAAATAATATAGTTTTTTACTTTTTCAAAATAAACTAATTTTTAGCTTTTTGTAACACATTTAGTGTAAAATTTATATCTTTGATAAACACTATACAAAGAAACTACCGAAAATAAGCAAGTTCCAAATAGACACTCAATTGTTCTCCTCTCTACCAACTACAATCGGACCACCATGACTGATCTTGAGATCTACCACAAGACCAATCATGAGATCCATCATGCGTCCTCTCACAAATGTGGGTCTAGTCATTGGTGGTGAGCTTTAGGTTTGGTGGTTGGTGGCTCTAGATTGTTGAGTTTGCTAATGTTGTTGTGACTCTTTGGTTAAAAAAAAGAAAAAAAGAATGAAAACACTAATGTATAGAAACACATTACAAACAAGTTCTCAAGGGAAGAAAACAAAAGAAACCAAGTTTTGAGAAAAAAATTCTCAAACCAATACAAGTTGAAAACACAAAACAATCACTAAATATTCCTTAAGTTGTATCAAATGCATACTCTCTTTTTTTGGATTTGGTATTAGGCATGATCATATGCCGCTGCCACCCTTTGACTAATTATTGATTTATTTTAAAAATAAAAAATTAATAAGGAAAACGAGAAATTGTTCCATTTGTCCTTCAATTAGGGATTTGAGGAAATGGTACAAACAAACCCTAAGCTTGAGCATCTGTACTTGCATTTAAAATATAGCTAATATAGCCAAAAAAAAATCACCTATAAGATTATGAACTGATTATGCAAAATGGGGTTTTGCTACAATGCTTGTGCAAATATATAAGTCATTGTAGCTTATGCAAGATTTTTTTTTTTTTGGTGTGTGAAAGAAAATGTTGGATGGTAATTGTTGTGTGTAAAAAGAGATAAACAATTATAAATAATAATTTTTTTTGATATTTTAATAAAATAAAGTAGAAAATAGATAATCAAATATGGGTGTTTTAAAAAATGATTAGCTTGAAAAAATTTCAAGTTTTTATTTTAAAATAGACAAGTAATTTTGGCGTAATGGCTGTGAATGCTCTTTTTGTGTGACAAATAGGGCCAGCCCTATTTGAGGGCCAGCCCTATTTGAGACTTCCATACCAAAGTCCCCAATCCAAAGTTATAACCCATTCTCTTTGGGCCGAAAATGGAATGGGTAGGTGTTCTGTACTGCAATGATGACACTCAATTATTCAGTGATTTGCAAGTTTCGGTAAAAAAAAAAAAAATGGGCCATCATGGTATTCAATAAGTCTGTGACTTGTAAGTCAGAACTTGAGAGAGAGAGAGAGAGAGAGAGAGAGAGAGAGAGATTTCCGGTTCATAACAAAAAAAAAGAAAAAAAAAACTTTCTCAAAAAATATCATGGGCCATCAGTGAACCTGAACAACTAGGTCCACATAACTCGGTGGTTATTAAAAATGGTTTTAGACCACATTAGTCTAGCCATTTCTTTCTTCTTCTTCTTCTTTTTTAAAAATTAGTCAAGCCATTTCATTTTTTACTCTCCCCCATCCCTTGAGTGTGTTTATTTCTTATAATAATAATAATAATAAAGAAGAAGAAGAAAAAAAAAGGCTTTTACTCTTTACACCCAACTCACCTGACCTTATTTTTTTTATTTTTTGTGTGTGGAGAATTATACTCTTTTTTTTTCTTTCTATTAATAATAATGGAAAGACCACACTCATAGACCAATAGGGTGCGTTGGGGCTGATGCTGACATTAGCAGTCTTGTCATTTTCCTTGGTTCAGATTTGGACGCATATTTGAATGCCTTCTCGAACTCTGATTAAGCTAATCTTGGTGTCTCTAGAAAGGTTTGGATGTCTAGTTTCCAGAACACTGAAGAAAATGAAATTCTAACGGTCGGATTAAAAGTTATGATCTCGGGAAGTGAGCTGATGTGTTTGGCACGATTTTCAAGATACCTCAACCGTTTTAACTCTAATTTCGACTCATGAATAGTCATGGGAAAGGAAATTCAAATCTTTACAATGGTGCCCGTTTGGACAGTCAGATCAAAATTAGGGTTTCTAGGGTCCTCGAGAGTCAACTCTAGGTCAAACTTGGTCAAATGTGACAAAAATCTCCGAATAGCTCGAGTTGACATGAAAAAGGTGGTTTTGGAGTGATTTTGACCCACTTTGAATTTCGATCAACCCAAGGTTGATCAGGGGCATTTTGGTCATTTTGACTTAAAAATGTATATTGAGGGCTCCGATACTCGAATGGGTTATGCCACGTCAATTTAGATATTTTTGCAGTCCCATGGTGAAAAATTAATATTTATGGATTTTTAGGAGTTCGACATACAAATCAAGGGCGGACAAAATACAATATCTACCAACATTACTCATTTTTTTGTACTTTCTAAGAAGTAGAAGAAAAAAAAGTATAGTTCACTTTTTATTTATTTAAAATTAACATTAAAAACAAAAAAAAACTTATTAGCTATTACTTCTCTCAAAACATAGCACTTGTAGAAGCCTAGCTTGTAAGTATTAACGAACTTTAGCAAATTTTTCTCGTGTATCTCTAATATTCCATGCTCACCAAGCCATGTAGCATATTCCAAAATCTTGTGTCATCTATGTTGGACTTTGTACCAGTGGTGACTACTATTCCACAGTCCACATGCGAAGTGGGTTCCAATTAAGGGTGACAAAATCAACCTAAATCCACTCACTTAAATAAGACCCAAACCCATCCAATTAATAATTGGGTCAAATAGGCATTAACCCAATTAAACTCAATTAACACTTAAGTTAATTGAGTTTTAACTAGGTACCCAATTAGACCAAAGTATGACCCAAATATCATTTCTACAAATCACTAAACTCTAAAATACCCTAAAACCACTAAAAAGACCAAAATACCTTTGGAAATACTAAAATAATTAAAATACACTCCAACTAATCAAAAATATCCCAAAACCTCTAAAATGACAAAAAAATATCTTTGAAATATCTAAAATTACTAAATATGCTCAAAAAACACTAAAATGACCAAAATATCCTCAAAATCACTAAAATGAACAAAATCCACATGAAACCTCTAAAATGATAGAAAAATCCCCCGAAACCTAAAAATCACTAAATATGCTAAAAAAAAAACTAAAAATTACCAAAATACCCCTTAAACCTAAAAAATGACCGAAATACCCTCGAAACCTAAAAAATGAACAAAATACCTTTAAAACCTAAAAATTACCAAAATGACCCCTAAACATCTAAAATGACCGAAATACCCCCAAAACCTAAAAAATGACCAAAATACCCTCGAAACCTAAAAAATGACCGAAATACCCCCTAAACCTAAAAAATGACCGAAATACCTCCGAAACCTAAAAAATGACCAAAATATCTCTAAAACCTAAAAATTACAAAAATACCCACAAACCTAAAAAATTACTGAAATATCTCCAAAACTTATAAAATGGCCAAAATACCCCTGAAACCAAAAAATTATCAGAATACCCCCTAAAACTAAAAAAATAACCAAAATACACTCGAAACCTAAAAAATGACCAAAACACCCTCTGAAACCTAAAAAAATGACCGAAATACCTCCTAAAACTAAAAAATGACTGAAATACATCCCAAATTTAAAAAATGACCAAAATACCCTCAAAACCTAAAAAATAACCAAAATACCCCAAAATCTTAAAAATTAAGCGAAATACCCCCAAAACTTGAAAAATAACTCCAAATACGCCCAAAACCTTAAAATTACCAAAATACCCCCTAAACCTTAAAAAATGACCAAAAATAATTGAAACCTCTAAAATGACCAAAAATACCCTAAAACCTCTAAAGTGACCAAAAATACCAAAATAGCTTTAGACCTCTAAAATGACCAAAATACCCCTTAAAATATCTAAAATGACCAAAATACCCTTGAAACTTTTAAAATGACTAAAATACACTTGAAACCTCTAAAATTACCAAAATAGAAGTTCGGGGTATTTTGGATGTTTTGAGGATATTGTTGTCAAATTAAAAGTTCTTCTTGTATTTCAGTTATTTTGTAGGTTTTAAGGGAATTTTAGTAATTTTTTAGGTTTTATGGGTATTTTGTTAGTTCTAAAATTACCAAAACACCCTTTAAACCTAAAAAAATGACCAAAAATACCACTAAATCTTTAAAATGACCAAAATACACCCAAAACCTCTAAAATTACCAAAAATAACCCGAAACCTCTAAAATTACCAAAAATACCCTAAAACCTCTAAAATGACCAAAATAGCTCTAAACCTCTATAATGATCAAATTACCCCTCAAAATATCTAGAATGGCCAAAATACTCTTGAAACCTTTAAAATGACTAAAATACACCTGAAACCTCTAAAATTACCAAAATAGAGGTTGGGGTATTTTGGATATTTTGAGGGTATTTTAGTCAAATTAAAAGTTCTAAGAGTATTTCAGTCATTTTGTAGATATCAAGGGAATTTCAGTAATTTTTTAGGTTTTAGGGGTATTTCGTTATTTTTTAGATTTTGGGGCTATTTCGGTAATTTTCTAGGTTTCAGAGGTATTTCGGTCATTTTTTAGGTTTTAGAGTATTTTTGGATATTTTTTAGGTTTTGGGGGTATTTTTGTAATTTTTTAGGTTTTAGGGTCTTTTGGTCATTTTTTAGGTTTTGATAATATTTCGGTATTTTTTTTTAGGTTTAGGGTGTATTTTTGTCATTTTATAGGTTTAAGGGGTATTTTAGTCATTTTTAGGTTTAGGGGTAATTTGACATTTTTAGGTTTCAAGGGATATTTTGGTCATTTTAAGGTTCCGGGGGTATTTCGGTCATTTTAAAGGTTTAGGGGTATTTTGGTCATTTTTAGGTTTTAGGGGGATGTTTTGGTCATTTTTAGGTTTCGAGGGTATTTTGGTTATTTTATAGGTTTAGGGGGAATTTTGGTCATTTTTTAGATTTCAACGGTATTTTGGTCATTTTTTTAGTTTTAGGGGGGTATTTTGGTCATTTTTAGGTTTTTTTGGGTATTTCGTCATTTTTTAGGTTTAGAGGGTATTTTGATAATTTTTAGTAGTTTTTTTTAGCATATTTGGCAATTTTTTAGGTTTCAGAGGTATTTTGATAATTTTTTAGGTTTAGAGTGTATTTTGGTAATTTTTAGTGGTTTTTGAGCATATTTGGGGATTTTTTAGGTTTTAGGGGTATTTCAGTCATTTGATATGTTTAGGGGGTGCGTTGGTAATTTTAGAGGATTTTAAGAGTACTTTGGTCATTTTTAGTTTTAGGACTATTTTGGTAATTTTAATTATTGAGTAACTTGGTGGGTTGGGATTTACCCCATAATAATTAGGTTGGGTTGGGTTTGGATTAAAAGTAATTAGTTAAATGAATAATAATGGGTAAATGAGTTTTATATACCCAACCCAACTATGTCCACCCCAAACCTACCCATTTGACACCCCTAGTTCCAACCATCCTATATACACTTTCCACTTTTTACCCCTTTAGCTAATACTTAAAAAAATAATTATATTATTTATTGAATTCAAAACATGTCTAGCACATGTAAGAACTCTCACAACTTCATCAAAAACATCTTAATCTTCATGGTACCAACCCTAATAACCAAGCATGCAACATCATTGGCCATTATGACCATACCTCCATTACAAGATCTATATGTGTCAAACTATTTTTTCTTTCGGCACACGGGAGAGCATCCAAATCTGTGATTCTAATAGAACATCCCTACTTGATGAGACTAAAAGTAGATTTGCATCAACCCTACTGTCCTCTTATTTCTCTTCAACGACACTAGCTGATTCTAAGGGCTTCTTTTCATTCCTTTTTCAACTCTTTTCTCTAATACTTTTATTTATCCTTTTGACAATAATAGCACTTTACATCTTCCTTCAAATACAATCTAGATTGAGATCTCTTCCTATTGGATTTCCTTTGTTTTGACATGCTTCTACTACCATTGTCCAACTTTGTCTTTGAAACATGTCTGTTAGAGATATATTAGCCCATTAGCATAGGCCCAAGCCTAATTCTACTTTGTGTGCAAGCCAAGTCTCCTACTTGTATTAGAAGTCTATTAGTCTAGGGTTTAGTCTACTATATATACACATGTTATGATTCATTGTAATACAGGATTTGTACTACACTATAATATATTATTGATGTAGCCCTTTAGGGTTTTCTCCGTGGATGTAATCCGTTAGGCTGAACCATGTAATCCTCATGTGTTATTGTGTTCTATATTTTATGCTTTCGCTTCCGCATCCATACTAGCATATTTAACATCGTGTATCAATGCTAATATTTAACATGGTATCAGAGCCACCTTCTTGTGGACATGGTTTTCTGTCATTGCGGTATTTTTAAGAGCAATCTTTGTTTTCCTCAGTGTTTTTTTTTTTTTTTCTCTACGTTCATCTTCTTTGGCTTTCTACTGCTGTCGTCAAATCTCTCCGGTATAGTCAAGCCACCGTTAGAAGTCGCATCAACACTGCAAGACCATTGCCTTCCTCAAACTACCGTCACAGAGTCAAACTTCATTCAAGGGATCTTCTCAACCTTATCAAATCTCAAGATTTCATCAAGCTTCCATCTTGAGTTTGAGAGGGAATGTTAGAGATATATTAGCCTATTAGCATAGGCCCAAGCCTAATTCTACTTTGTGTGCAAGCCAAATCTCCTACTTGTACTAGAAGTCTTTTAGTCTACTATATATACACATGTTATAATTCATTGTAACACAAGATTTGTACTACACTATAATATATTATTGATGTAGCCCTTTAGGGTTTCCTCTGTGGATGTAAGCCATTAGGCTGAACCACGTAATCCTCGTGTGTTATTGTGTTCTATATTTTATGCTTTCGCTTCCGCATCCATACTAGCATATTTAACATCGTGTATCAATGCTAATATTTAACAATGTCCATCAACTTGAGAATCATCACCATCCTTCTTTACCTTCATGCATGGTAAGATAACACCAACCATCTCTTTGAGTTCTAAAGTCTCATTCCCATACATCAAAGTAGTCACCAAATGATTAAAGGATGTAGGGAGCAATGCCAATAGAAGTATCGCTTTATCTTACTTCTTTAACTTTACACCCTAAAACATGACAATTGAGTGTTCAACATGTTAAGATGCTCCAACATATCTAAACTTTTGTTCATCTAGAAGCCATGAAGATGCTTATCCATGTAAAATTTGTTTCTTAGATATTCTCATATAAAGACATTTTAATTTATTATAAATATGCTCTATTGTTTGTATTCTTAGGATGTTGTGAATGACCTCATTACCTAGGTTTAGAGGAATTGCAATGGTTGACTTCTCATTCTTCATCACTCAACTTTTCGAGCTTCCTTTGTCCTTACTTTCCCTTGCAATGCCTTATAAACTCCTAATTGGATTAATAGATCCTACATTAGCCTTTGCCAAAGACAAGAATTTTCATTACCACAAATTTCTCCACCTTCATACTTGGTGCTTGTTATCTTTAGTGTTATCAAGAGATCAAATCCTAACATTGCTATGATATATCACATGCATGTTGTACAATAGAACCTTCAAGATTCAAACTAACAATCGAAAAGACAATAATAAATCAACAAGCACACATACAAAAAACATAAGAATTTAAGTAGTCAACAAGATTCCTACGTCCATGGATGGCAACAAGGTAAAAGTTTCACTATAAAAATAGAACATGAGCTCGTAAGTCAAGTATGGAATGAGCCTTGTCTACAAAGCACAGCGACCTTGTCTTGCTTCTGGTGAAGCTTCTAACACGGGGGGAGAGATCACACTAGACTAGGGGCACATACGTAAGAGGCTCTCTCTCACAAAACACACGACAATTTCTTATTTTTCTAACTAATGGGCCGAATCTAGCAAAACCAAAAAAAGAGTGATCAGAATAATCTTTCTAATACTACTGATTTGGGAGCCCACCAACTTTCAAAAGGCTCATGGTTATTTGGTGCAATTCAAGCCACATGCTGCGTCAACACCTTTGTTTTTACTTCATATGACCGTTGTCGAAATCTATTTTTTACCACGCGGTTGCAGTGCAATTCAATTGGTTAAACCATATCACCTCATCATATCATCTCATCTCATCCTCGACTAATGAATTTTTTGTTTTTAATTATTATTATTATTATTATTTTTTAAGGAACATCCTCAGCTAAAGCTAACTATAATTTCTCACTAGTGTAATTATTTAGTTTTGTTACTTGGTCATTCATGGTATTCTCATTTCTTCGGCTCCTTTTAAATGCCGTACAATAAATAATAATAAAAAAGGAGGGGGATGGGCTCGTCTGCATGCTGTGTGTACAAGAGTATAAATATTGTATAGACTTGGTTCTTTGCTAATGACAACTTAGGAAATGATAATCCTATGAAGTATGAAGAAACTGAAAACTTAAACCGAATACTGCACGAACAAAAGTAGTTACGGTAAACATTATAGACTTTTTTTCTTTTTTTCTTTTTTTCTTTTTTTTTGAGAAGAATAAACATTATAGACTTGGTTCGTGGGTTTACAGAGGATCGCATTTTCTTTTGTACATAAAAGTAATGTATGAAGCGGCCCATTGCTTATATTCTAATAAGGGCCTTTTTGTAATAGCTCTGGGCCGCTCCCCATATCAAATTTGCCCTCGTGTTCTAAGGGGCTAAAAGTAAAAGAGCTACTCCAACAGCCTATTGAAAGTCCAAACACATTTTTGGAGAGCAAACCTACAAAATATCAGCTCAAACAGCCTTTCCATAATGCAACTTTATTTTAAAGTTACTATGGTAGCTCTCTTTATCAAGTGAGCACTATAGCAACTCCAAAATGTTTTTATTTCTTAAAATAATCCACACTTGAATAAACTTGAATAAAAAATTATGCACAATAGATTAAAATTTCTGTCTTTATCTCAACAACTACAAAGGACAACAAAACACAATATGCAATCGAATCATAAAACACAATTTTTCCCATAAAACTAATGAAATCAAAACAAATTAAAAATAAATATAAAAAAAAGTCGATCTAACCCATCTTTTATGGGTCAAGGTTCGAGACTCATGGCTTGAATTTTTATATTTTTTTAAATACAATAAATAATTACTCTCTCTATTAATAAACCAAGATACCAATTGATTTTTAGGCTATATTTGTTTCGGGTGAGAATGAAATTTGGAAAACATTTTACACTGTCATGTGTGTTTGAGAGCACATGTGAAACTTGATTAAACGAAAAATCAATTCCTTTGACCGTAAAATTCAAGCCCTTCAAGTGTAAAATCAGTTACACATTCCATTTACCTTAAAACTGACTTTTACGGACTAAAAAACAGAGAGAGAGAGAGAGAGAGAGAGAGAGAGATCCACCCAAACCTGATTTCGATCAGATCACGTTGCCTCATTCCCCTCCACGCGCCTGTAAGTACTCTATTTCCTTTTCTTCCTTGGCTTCTCTTCTCTGAATGCGCCGCCTCAGCTCCTCTGTCTTGCTCAAACCCATCTCCAATTAGCATGCCCAAATCGAGCACTGCATGTACCTGATGCACCTAGCTAAACCCACCTTGATTTCACCATCCCAGCCCACAATTTGTCCCTCTATTGACACCGTGACCTCAAACATCATGCTTAAACCTGTCTCTCAAACCCACTAATAAACCCGAAGGTATTCTAACAACGATCCCTCAAACCCATCACTCAAACCTGATGGTATTCAGATGGTATATTTATCCTTATTTATAGATTTATTTGTATATAAAATATATGTGCATAATGTTATCTGCAATAGTGTTTGTGAAAGTATATGGCAGCTTTTGAATATTTTGGTAAACTAAATTTAACATTGTTCTTGAATTGGGCTTGTTACAATATTTTTGTGATTTTGGATGGTTTAACAACAATTATTGTGGAGACTTTGCTGAGATGATGTTGAATGGGTCTACACTGTCTTGTACTGTAGGATGCTTTTTTTGGTAAATATCATCTTCTTGCTTACACATTTGATTGAATGGTATGTCAAATAATTTCCTATGCTAAATATGTATGTCATAATGCCAATTTTGGTTTTTAAACTGTTTATCCTATTGACCACCTAAAGGGTAAGACGTACATTTTTTTTGTTGGTCGTGTGCCTAGGGTGTATATATGACACATGGGAAGAAGCCCATGCCCAAATTCATCAATATTCTAGAGCAGACCACAAGGCGATTAAGCATAAAATGGATGCAGAAGTTGCTTTTATGAAGTTTTGGTAGATTGATGGTGGGAATGTGCAACAAGGTTCTTCATTCAATACATATTCTAGTCATTCTAGCTCAAGTTCCAGTACTCCTTCAACTAAAGAGAGTCCCTATTGCACAGGAGACGTTAAATACGATTTATTAAAATATCAATTAGATATCACAATTGAGCAGCGGAACCATGCAATGAAGACTGCAAAGTTGAATGCAAGAATGCTAAACGTAGTGGAATCTCAAGTCATGCCCGATGATGACCTCAATAAAATGGCACATCTAAACTTGGGTAAATGACCATGAAAGTTGAGTTTGGGTTGTGATTTTTGTATGTGGGTACCTCTGTCATTGTTATGTAAAACTTGGATGTGTATATATTCATATTTTTTGTGATTGGAATTAATGGATGTGCATATATGATGTGCATAGGTATTTTGAGATGCTCAATTGTATTATAGGTATATTTTTTTTTGGAATTTTTCCTGTAAAATGTTTTATATTGGGGGGCCAAACGCAGGAAAATATTTTTTGGAAAAATGCTTTTACATGAATGACCAAACACTGAAAATACTTTTCCGGTGTATTTTCTAGAACCCAAAACAAACATTTGAAAATACTTTCCTTTTCGTAAAATATTTTACACTTGAAAAATATTTTACATGTTACCAAATACAGCCTCAGCATAGGTTGAGTTTGAATCATAGATCTCTTTTTCGAAGACTAGAAATTTGACTAGTTTAGCAAACTAGAACCCAACACGGCTTGATCATCCTTCTTGTTTTTCACTTTTCTTTTTTCTTTTTTCTTTTTTCTTTTTTATGTATAAATGAGTTGTATTAGGGATACAATAAATTTTCAAAATATTTTTACAATAACTGAAGTGTCAGTCCCTCATAGGTCAAACAAAAATTAAATAAAAATAATAAAATATTATAAAGGGTTGTAAAAATATAGTAACATTTTATTGTGTTTATCCCAAAAAAAAAAAAAAAAAAAGCCTTTGGAGTTCAATAATTTGGTATTGCGTCCCTGGATCTTCTTGAATTTACATTTTCTAGAGTTGAAAAACTTAAAGATGCCTTGTGAAAAACTTTATAGAGGTTGGGTTGGGTCAATCAGCTTTGTCCTTCTTTTGGAAATTGCCATACATTTCAGTTGTTGAAGATTGTGGCTAAGAAAGATGATAAATCTTTTGGTATGTTTTTGTTTCGAACGCAGTAGCACCAACTAAAAGCTTGTTTTCTTGGGTTTAGGACTTAACAGCAACAGATGAAGCTAAGTCAAGTCAACGGGTCACGTCTACTTTAGGCAGCAACCAAGGATGGGTTCGGATTGCACTGAAAAGAAAAAAAAATGTTGAGTTTGAATCTTAGATCTCTTGTTCAAAGACTAAAAATTTGACTAGTTTAGCAAACTAGAAACCAACACGGCTTGATCAGCCTTCTTGTTTTTCACTTTTCTTTTTTCTTTTTTATGTACAAACGAGTTGTATTAGGGATACAATAAATTTTCAAAATATTTTTACAATAACTAAAATGCCAGTCTCTTATAGGTCAAACAAAAATTAAATAAAAATAATAAAATATTATAAAGGGTTGTAAAAATATAGTAACATTTTATTGTGTTTATCCCAAAAAAAAAGAAGTCTTTGGAGTTCAATAATTTGGTATTGCGTCCTTGGATCTTCTTGAATTTACATTTTCTAGAGTTGAAAAACTTAAAGATGCCCTGTGGAAAACTTTATAGAGGTTGGGTTGGGTCAATTAGCTTTGTCCTTCTTTTGGAAATTGTCATACATTTCAGTTGTTGAAGACTGTGGCTGAGAAAGATGATAAATCTTTTGGTATGTTTTTGTTTTGGACCCAGCAGCACCAACTAAAAGCTTGTTTTCTTGGGTTTAGGACTTAACAGCAACAGATGAAGCTAAGTCAAGTCAACAAGTCACGTCTACTTTAGGCAGCAACCAAGGATGGGTTTGGATTGCACTGAAAAGAAAAAAAAAATGTTGAGTTGGAATCCTAGATCTCTTGTTTGAAGACTAAAAATTTGACTAGTTTAGCAAACTAAAACCCAACACGGCTTGATCATCCTTCTTGTTTTTCACTTTTCTTTTTTCTTTTTTATGTATAAACGAGTTGTATTAGGGATACAATAAATTTTCAAAATATTTTTACAATAACTGAAATGATAGTCTCTCATAGGTCAAACAAAAATTAAATAAAAATAATAAAATATTATACAAGGGTTGTAAAATTATAGTAACATTTTATTGTGTTTATCCAAAAAAAAAAAAAAAAAGTCTTTGGAGTTTAATAATTTGGTATTGCGTCCCTGGATCTTCTTGAATTTACATTTTCTAGAGTTCAAAAACTTAAAGATGCCTTGTGGAAAACTTTATAGAGGTTGGGTTGGGTCAATCAGCTTTGTCCTTCTTTTGGAAATTGCCATACATTTCAGTTGTTGAAGACCGTGGCTGAGAAAGATGATAAATCTTTTGGAATGTTTTTGTTTTAGACCCAGCAGCACCAACAAAAAGCTTGTTTTCTTTGGTATAGGACTTAACAGCAACAGATGAAGCTAAGTCAAGTCAACAAGTCACGTCTACTTTAGTCAGCAACCAAGGATGGGTTTGGATTGCCCTGAAAAGAAATTTAAAAAAAAAAATTGAATTTGAATCTTAGATCTCTTTTTTGAAGACTAGAAATTTGACTACCATAGCAAACTAGAACCCAACACGGCTTGATCATCCTTCTTGTTTTTCACCTTTTTTTTTTTCTTTTCTTTTTTTGTATAAACGAGTTGTATTGGGAATACAATAAATTTTCAAAATATTTTTACAATAATTAAATTGTCAGTCTCTCATAGGTCAAACAAAAATTAAATAAAAATAATAAAATATTATAGGCGAAAAGCACCTTTTAGTCCCTACATTTTCAGGCGATTCCCATTTTAGTCCCTACATTTTATTTTTACTACTTTTAGTCCCTATCCTGAAAAACGTTTCCTATTTTGGTCCCTATCGTTATATCAGAAACTGAGAAAGCTGACGTGGTAAATGGCTGGAATAAATAATACTAAATTAATATCCACGTGACTTAAATTAATAATAAAAAATGCCAGGTCAGCATCTAAATTAAAAAAAAATTAATTTATTAATTTTAACTAAATAAAAAAATTAAAAACATAATTAAAAACTAAAAATCATATGAATTGAAATCTAAGTGTGTCTTGAATAAGAACAACAAGAACACAAACCTAGATCCGAGAACACAAACCCAGAAATTAAAAAAAAAAAAAACCCAGTAAATCAGCATTCACCATCCTGGCCCTAGGCAGAACATACCCCTTCTTCTTCTCAGAGGCCTTCTTCTCTTTTCCCAAACTCTTTCTCTCTTCCCCAACTGAACTTCACCCTCTCTCTGCTTTTCTCTTCTTCTTTTTTTCTCTCTTCCTCTCACCATCTCTCTGATTTTCTCTGCTCTCTCACCCTCTCGATTCTGCTATGGCCATGGGTGGTCTTTGTCTCTCTTCCCCAACGTCTCATATCCACCGTGGTGGCTAATGGGTCTCCTTTCTCTCACTGTGGGTTTGGTGGGTCTCTGTTATATGGGTATAGTTCGTCGCTCTTCACCGATTGGTGGTTCGTGATTCGTGGGTCTCTGTTATGGGTTGAGTTCATCGCTTTTCACCGAGGATGGGTTGTTTTGATTTTGTGATTTTGGTTGTTTTGTGGGTTTTGTGCTTTGATTTCGGTGGGTGTGATTTGGTGGGCTCGTGGGTCTTTGTTGTGATTTGATTTTGGCTGGGTTTTGGCCGTGGTGGTGGTTATGATTTGATTTTGACTGAGTTTCGGCAGTGGTGGGGGTTGTTGTGACTTGATTTTGGCCTTGGTGGTGGTTGTGATTTGACTTTGGATGGCTTTCAGTTGTCGTGGTGGTTGTTTGGATTTGATATGGCTCGATTCGATCGTGGTGGTTTATTTTATTTTATTTTATTTATTTTCTGGGTTTGTGTTCTTGGATCTGGGTTTGTGTTTTTGTTGTTCTTGTTCAAGACACACTTAGATCTCAATTCATATGATTTTTAGTTTTTAATTATGTTTTTAATTTTTTTATTTAGTTAAAATTAATAATTTTTTTTTTAAAATTTAGATGCTGACGTGGCATTTTTTAATGCCAAATATTTTTATTATTATTAATTTATGCTACGTGGATATTAATTTAGTATTATTTATTCCTGTCGTTTGCCACGTCAGCTTTTTCCGTTTCTGATATAACGGTAGAGACCAAAACGGGAAGCATTTTTCAGAATAGGGACTAAAAGCGGTAAAAATAAAATGTAGGGACTAAAATGGGAATTGCTTGAAAATGTAGGGATTAAAAGGTGCTTTTCGCCAATATTATACAAGGGTTGTAAAAATATAGTAACATTTTATTGTGTTTATCCCAAAAAAAAAAAGTCTTTGGAGTTCAATAATTTGGTATTGTGTCCATGGATCTTCTTGAATTTACATTTTCTAGAGTTGAAAAACTTAGGGCCCGTTTGGTTTAGAGATAGCTCAATTTTCATATCTCATTTTACATAACTCAGTTTTCAAAACTCATAACTTAGTTCTCAGTGTTTAAAAACACTCATTTGCTGTTTCCTGTTTCTATCACTCTGTTGAGGGCCATTTGTGGAAACCCAGGCAGACAGAAAGAAAGCCCAATAATAAGGGCAACAAGGAATTGACAAAATAGATAGCAAAAAACCCATTAGGCCCAAGCGGCAGGAATAATGGATCACAGGCCCAACAAATAAATAAATGGATCTTGAAGAGGCAAGCGGGCTCAAAGAAGCTAGGAAAGAAAGAAATAGCATTCCATGGGTAGTGTATGAGGTAGAAAAGTGAGAAAGGGCCACCGCAGGCCCAAGGCAATGTAAACTAAGAGAGTAAGGGGTTTATGGTAGGCCCATGAACCCCAAGAATAAGAATAAGGTTATTGGGCCGGGGAAGCCCAATGAAATTAGTAAAAAGCTCATGGGAGTGTGGAATTAGCAAACGGGCCGAGGAAGCCCAAAGGAAGCAATTGGGCCGTGGATGCCCAAAGGAAAGCCCAAAGGGACATAGGAGCCCATGAGTAAAAGCAAAACAGTGCCCATGACAGGCCACTGAGAAAAGGGATAAACGACTGGCCCAAAATAGGTCCAGCAGGATTGAGTTATTACGGCAGGAATAGCAGTCCAACGTTACAAGAAATATAGAAAATCAAGAGTGGACCAAAGAAATGTAAGGCCCATCATCAGACAAAGCCCAACTCTTGAATGGAGCGGGAAACCAAAGAAAAGCCCACATGAAAGGTCAGAAAACACGGACGGAGAGCCTCCAAATCACGGCAGACGCATGAGCAGCAGGAAGACTCTTGGACATATCTGAAAGGAAAGCACGCGCAAGGCCCAGACACCACCAGCCTGTACCCAGCCAATATAGGACATGGTGGGGCCATGGGCCAGAGGTAAGAGGTAGAGGGGGTATGGTTTGGTGGCGGGGAGAGGGGAAAAGATCTATTTTGTGGCTCCTGCCCAAGCCCTTTTGGGAGGTACGTCCTGCTGGGATGACAGACCACCCAAAAGAGGCAAGTTTGAGGGGGGACCGTTGGGTGCATGCCTTGAGAGTAGAGAGAGAAAGCATTTATACCGTGGCAGGAAAGAGTGCTACGGTGGACTGAGGAATGAAACAAACCTGCCTTTGTCTGGCAAGGGTAAGCGTCACACACCTTTGGTGGTCGGCAAGTACGCCCAGACCAGACAAAGGCGGTTAAGGAGCAAAATGGTAAAAACTGGTCATGACAGGCACTATAAAAGGACCTTTGTCGTGCCCTGAAAAGAGGACCGAAAAACAGAGCATTCATGAAGTAAAAAAAAAAAAAAGAGTAAAAAGAAGAGAAAAAAGATAAGAAAGAAAACAGAGAACAAAAGAGAGAAAATTAAGGAAGAGTGAGAGGTAATACAGTGGGCATGCACCGGTAGATCGGTTTCCCTCTCTCCCCCTTCAAATCTTGCTCTCTTCCAAAACATAAACAAGGACTCCTTTTTTGGGCAATAACCATTTAGGTCCGACTCCCTCAAAGCCATTAATCCCCACGGCAGGATCCTTTCCTGGGAGATTATTTGCATTGAGAAGAGGCGTTCTCCCCTCTTTGGCTTTGCTTCGGCAGGCTAAACTTAAAACTTGATTTATGCCCATTTGATTACTTCGTATTATTTTCTTTCTCCTTTACTTTCTTTGTAAATGACATTATCATAACTGTAATCATGTTTTATGCTTTATAAGTAGGGATTACATAGCCATTTATTTAAATAGTCAGAATACTTTGTTTGGTTATTATTCTATCTGCCTGCCGTAACTCATCTGAAACAGTTCTGCTTGCCGTAAGCTTACTCCTGGCAAACAAGGCATAAGTTTGTGCACAAACCGGCCCAAGTTGAGTTACAATTGGACCGGCCCCAACTCCCTTACTCAGAAACATTCGGGCCCATTACCGCAGGAGGCAGCCTAGCCCAACACACAATACACAAAAAAGGGCCCCTACACACTCTAACTCAAATTTTTGAGTTTTGAGTGATGAAAACCAAGCCAAACAAAAAAATTTTTGTGAGACCCACATGTTTTGAGAACTCAGTTATGAAAACTAAGTGATATGATCCAGAAACCCACTCATCTAAAAAGGCACTTAAAAGATGCCTTGTGGAAAATTTATAAAGGTTGGGTTGGGTCAATAAGCTTGGTCCTTCTTTTTGAAATTGCCATACATTTCAGTTGTTGAAGACCGTGGATGAGAAAGATGATAAATCTTTTGGTAAGTTTTTGTTTCGAACCCAGCAGCACCAACTAAAAGCTTGTTTTCTTTAGGACTTAACAACAACAGAAGAAGCAAAGTCAAGTCAACAAGTCACATCTACTTTATGTAGCAACCAAGTATGGGTTTGGAATGCACCAAAAAAAAAAAGAAAAAAAGAAAAAAAAAGGAGGTTGAGTTTGAATCATAGATCTCTTGTTTGAAGACTAGAAATTTGACTAGTTTAGCAAACTAGAACCTAACACGGCTTGATCATCCTTCTTGTTTTTCACTTCTTTTTTTTTGGTTGTATAAACGAGTTGTATTAGAGATACAATAAATTTTCAAAATATTTTTACAATAACTAAAATGTCAGTCTCTCATAGGTCAAACAAAAATCAAATAAAAATAATAAAATATTATACAAGGGTTGTATTAATATAGTAACATTTTATTGTGTTTATCCAAAAAAAAAATAGTCTTTGGAGTTCAATAATTTGGTATTGCATCCTTGGATCTTCTTGAATTTAGATTTTCTAGAGTTGAAAACCTTAAAGATGCCTTGTGGAAAACTTTATAGAGGTTAGGTTGGGTCAATCAGCTTTGTCCTTCTTTTGGAAATTGCCATACATTTCAGTTGTTGAAGACTGTAGCTGAGAAAGATGATAAATCTTTTGGTATGTTTTTGTTTTGGACCAAGCAGCACCAACAAAAAGCTTGTTTTCTTGGGTTTAGGACTTAATGGCAACATATGAAGCTAAGTCAAGTCAACAAGTCACGTCGACTTTAGGCAGCAACCAAGGATTGGTTGGATTGCACCGAAAAGAAAAAAAAAATTGGTTGAGTTTGAATCTTAGATCTTTTGTTCAAATACTAGAAATTTGACTAGTTTAGCGAACTAGAACCCAACACAGCTTGATCATCCTTCTTGTTTTTCACTTTTCTTTTTTCTTTTTAGTTTTTTATGTATAAATGAGATGTATTAAGGACACAATAAATTTTCAAAATATTTTTAAAATAATTAAAGTGTCATTCTCTCATAGGTCAAACAAAAATTAAATAAAAATAATAAAATATTACGCAAGGGTTGTAAAAATATGGTAACAATTTATTGTGTTTAGCCCCAAAAAAAAGTCTTTGGAGTTCAATAATTTGGTATTGTGACCCTGGATCTTCTTGAATTTACATTTTCTAGAATTGAAAAACATAAAGATGCCTTGTGGAAAACTTTATAGAGGTTGGGTTGGGTCAATCAGCTTTGTCCTTCTTTTGGAAATTGCCATACGTTTCAATTGTTGAAGACCGTGGTAGAGAAAGATAATAAATCTTTTGGTATGTTTTTGTTTCGGACTCAGCAGCACCAACAAAAAGCTTGTTTTCTTTGGTTTAGGACTTAACAGCAACAGATGAAGCTAAGTCAAGTGAACAAGTCACGTCTACTTTAGGCAGCAACCAAGGATGGGTTTGGATTGCATTGAAAAGAAAAAAAAAATGGTTGAATTTAAATCTAAGCTATCTTTTTCGAAGACTAGAAATTTGACTACCATAGCAAACTAGAACCTAACACGGCTAGATCATCCTTCTTGTTTTTAACTTTACTTTTTACTTTTTTATCTTTTATTTATAAATGACTTGTATTGGGGATACAATAAATTTTCAAAATATTTTTACAATAATTAAAGTGTCATTCTCTCATAGGTCAAACAAAAATTACTTAAAGATGCCTTGTGAAAAACTTTATAGAGGTTGGCTTGGGTCAATCAACTTTGTCATTCTTTTGGAAATTGCCATACATTTCAGTTGTTGAAGACTGTGGCAAAGAAAGATGATAAATCTTTTGGTATGTTTTTGTTTTGGACCTAGCAACACCAACTAAAAGCTTGTTTTCTTGGGTTTAGGACTTAACAGCAACAGATGAAGCTAAGTCAAGTCAACAAGTCACGTATACTTTGGGTAGAAACCAAGGATTGGTTTGGATTGCACTGAAAAAAAAAAAAAATGTTGAGTTCGAATCTTAGATCTCTTGTTCGAAGACTAAAAATTTGACTAGTTTAGAAAACTAGAACCCAACACAGCTTGATCGCTCTTCTTGTTTTTCACTTTTCATATTTCATTTTTATGTATAGACGAGTTGTATTAGAGATACAATAAATTTTCAAAATATTTTTCCATAACTAAAGTGTCAATCTCCCATAGGTCAAACAAACATGAAATAAAAATAATAAAATATTATGCAAGGGTCGTAAAAATATCGTAACATTGTATTGTGTTTATCCTAAAAAAAAAAGAAAAAGTCTTTGGAGTTCAATAATTTGGTATTGCATCCCTAGATCATCTTGAATTTACATTTTCTAGAGTCGAAAAACTTAAAGATACCTTGTGGAAAACTTTATAGAGGTTGGGTTAGGTCAATCAGCTTTGTCATTCTTTTGGAAATTGCCATACATTTCAGTTGTTGAAGACCGTGGCTGAGAAAGATGATAAATCCTTTGGTATGTTTATGTTTTGGACCCACCAGGACCAACAAAAAGCTTGTTTTCTTGGGTTTAGGACTTAAAGGCAACAGATAAAGCTAAGTCAAGTCAACAAGTCACGTCCACTTTAGGTAGCAACCAAGGATTGGTTTGGATTGCACTGAAAAGCTAAAAAATTTGTTGAGTTTGAATCCTAGATCTTTTGTTCAAATACTAAAAATTTGACTAGTTTTGCAAACTAGATCCCAACATAGCTTGATCATCCTTCTTGTTTTTCACTTTTCTTTTTTCTTTTTTATGTATAAACGAGATGTATTAGGGATACAATAAATTTTCAAAATATTTTTACAATAACTAAAGTGTCAGTCTCTCAGAACTTAAACAAAAATTAAACGAAAATAATAAAATATTATGCAAGGGTTGTAATAATATAGTAACAATTTATTGTGTTTAGCCTAAAAAAAAAAGTCTTTGCAGTTCAATAATTTGGTATTGCATCCCTGGATCTTCTTGAATTTACATTTTCTAGAGTTGAAAAACTTAAAGATGCCTTGTGGAAAACTTTATAGAGGTTGGGTTGGGTCAATTAGCTTTGTCCTTCTTTTGGAAATTGCCATACGTTTCAGTTGTTGAAGACCGTGGCTGAGAAAGATGATAAATCCTTTGGTATGTTTTTGTTTCGGACCCACCAGCACCAACAAAAAGCTTGTTTTCTTGGGTTTAGGACTTTACAGCAACAGATGAAACTAAGTCAAGTCAACAAGTCACGTCTACTTTAGGCAGCAACCAAGGATTGGTTGGATTGCACTGAAAAGAAAAAAGAAATTGTTGAGTTTGAATCTTTGTTCTTTTGTTCAAATACTAGAAATTTGGCTAGTTTTGCAAACTAGAACCCAACACAGCTTGATCATCTTTCTTGTTTTGCACTTTTCTTTTTTCTTTTTTCTTTTTAATGTATAAACGAGATGTATTAGGGATACAATAAATTTTTGAAATATTTTTACAATAACTAAACTGTCAGTCTCTTATAACGCAAACAAAACTTAAACAAAAATAATAAAATATTATGCAGGGGTTGTAAAAATATAGTAACATTTTATTGTGTTTAGCCCCCCAAAAAA
The DNA here is from genome assembly GCA_028535165.1 of Quercus tomentella. Classification (NCBI taxonomy): domain Eukaryota; kingdom Viridiplantae; phylum Streptophyta; class Magnoliopsida; order Fagales; family Fagaceae; genus Quercus; species Quercus tomentella. Next base: position 14,772,759 of record JAPQVY010000001.1, read on the forward strand.
AAGTCTTAGGAGTTCAATAATTTGGTATTGCTTTCCTAGATCTTCTTGAATTTACATTTTCTAGAGTTGAAAAACTTAAAGATGCCTTGTGGAAAACTTTATGGAGGTTGGGTTGGGTCAATCAGCTTTGTCCTTCTTTTGGAAATTGCCATACATTTCAGTTGTTGAAGACCATGGCTGAGAAAGATGATAAATCTTTTGGTATGTTTTTGTTTCGAACCCTGCAGCACCAACAAAAAGCATGTTTTCTTAGGTTAGGACTTAACAGCAACAGATGAAGCTAAGTCAGGTCAACAAGTCACCTATACTTTAGGCAACAACAAAGGATGGGTTTGGATTGCACTGAAAAGAAAAAAAAGAAGGTTGAATTTGAAGAATAGAAGTTTGACTACCATAGCAAACTAGAACCCAACACGGCTTGATCATCTTTCTTGTTTTTCACTTTACTTTTTTCTTTTTTCCTTTTTATGTATAAACGAGTTGTATTGCGGATACAATAAATTTTCAAAATATTTTTACAATAATTAAAGTGTCATTCTCTCATAGGTCAAACAAACATTAAATAAAAATAATAAATTATTATACAAGGGTTGTAAAAATATAGTAACATTTTATTTTGTTTATCCAAAAAAAAAAAAAAAAAAAGTCTTTGGAGTTCAATAATTTGGTATTGCGTCCCTGGATCTTCTTCAATTTACATTTTCTAGAATTAAAAAACATAAAGATGCCTTGTGGAAAACTTTATAGAGGTTGGATTGGGTTAATCAGCTTTGTCATTCTTTTGGAAATTGCCATACATTTCAGTTGTTGAAGACCGTGGCTGAGAAAGATGATAAATCTTTTGGTTTGTTTTCGTTTTGGACCCATGATCACAAACAAAAAGCTTGTTTTCTTGGGTTTAGGAGTTAACGGCAACAACAGATGAAGCTAAGTCAAGTCAACAAGTCATGTCTACTTTTGGCAGCAACAAAGGATTGGTTTGGATTGCATCGAAAAGAAAAAAAAAATGGTTGAGTTTGAATCTTATATCTTTTGTTCAAATACTAGAAATTTGACTAGTTTTGCAAACTAGAACCCAACACGGCTTGATCATCCTTTTTGTTTTTCACTTTTCCTTTTTCTTTTTGATGTATAAAAGAGTTGTATTAGAGATACAATAAATTTTCAAAATATTTTTTCAATAACTAAAGTGTCAGTCTCTCATATGTCAAACAAAAATTAAAGAAAAATAATAAAATATTAAGCAAGGGTTGTAAAAATATAGTAACATTTTATTGTGTTTATCCAAAAAAAAAAAAGTCTTTGGAGTTCAATAATTTGGTATTGCGTCCTTGGATCTTCTTGAATTTACATTTTCTAGAGTTCAAAAACTTAAAGATGCCTTGTGGAATAATTTATAGAGGTTGGGTTGGGTCAATTAGCTTCGTCCTTCTTTTGGAAATTGCCATGCATTTCAGTTGTTGAAGACCGTGGCTGAGAAAGATGATAAATCTTTTCGTATGTTTTTCTTTCGGACCCAGCAGCACCTACAAAAAGCTTGTTTTCTTGGGTTTTGGACTTGACAGCAACAGATGAAGCAAAGTCAAGTCAACAAGTCACGTCTACTTTAGGCAGCAACAAAGGATGGGTTTAGATTGCACTGAAAAGAAAAAAAAAAAATTGATTGAGTTTGAATCTTAGATCTTTTGTTCAAATACTAGAAATTTGACTAGTTTTGCAAACTAGAACCCAACACGTCTTGATCATCCTTCTTGTTTTTCACTTTTCTTTTTTCTTTTTCCTTTTTTATGTATAAACGAGATGTATTAGGGATACAATAAATTTGCAAAACATTTTTACAATAACTAAAGTGTCAGTCTCTCATAACTTAGACAAAAATTAAACAAAAATAATAAAATATTATCCATGGGTTGTAAAAATATAGTAACATTTTATTGTGTTTAGCCCCCCAAAAAAAAGTCTTTGGAGTTCAATAATTTGGTATTGCGTCCCTAGTTCTTCTTGAATTTACATTTTCTAGAGTTGAAAAACTTTATAGAGGTTGGGTTGGGTCAATCAGCTTTGTCCTTCTTTTGGAAATTGCCATACATTTTAGTTGTTGAAGACCGTGGCTGAGAAAGATGATAAATCTTTTGGTATGTTTTTGTTTCGGACCCAGTCACGCCAACAAAAAGCTTGTTTTCTTGGGTTTAGGAGTTAACGGCAACAGAAGAAGCTAAGTCAAGTCAACAAGTCACATCTACTTTTGGCAGCAATCAAGGATTGGTTTGGATTGCACTGAAAAGAAGAAAAAAAATTGGTTGAGTTTGAATCTTAGATCTTTTGTTCAAATAATAGAAATTTGACTAGTTTTGCAAACTAGAACCCAACACGGCTTGATTGTCCTTCTTGTTTTTCACTTTTCTTTTTTCTTTTTTATGTATAAACGAGTTGTATTAGAGATACAATAAATTTTCAAAATATTTTTACAATAACTAAAGTGTTAGTCTCTCATAGGTCAAACAAAAATTAAATAAAAATAATAATATATTATGCAAGGGTTGTAAAAATATAGTAACATTTTATTGTGTTTATCCAAAAAAAGAAGTCTTTGGAGTTTAATAATTTGGTATTGCGTCCTTGGATCTTCTTGAATTTACATTTTCTAGAGTTGAAAAACTTAAAGATGCCTTGTGGAAAATTTTATAGAGGTTGGGTTGGGTCAATCAGCTTTGTCCTTCTTTTGGAAATTGCCATACATTTCGGTTGTTGAAGACCGTGGCTGAGAATGATGATAAATCTTTTGGTATTTTTTTTTGTTTCGGACCCAGTAGCACCAACAAAAAGCTTGTTTTCTTGGGTTTAGGAGTTAACGGCAACAGATGAAGCTAAGTCAAGTCAACAAGTCACGTCTACTTTTGGCGGCAACCAAGGATTGGTTTGGATTGCACTGAAAAGAAAAGGAAATTGATTGAGTTTGAATCTTAGATCTTTTGTTCAAATACTAGAAATTTGACTAGTTTTGCAAACTAGAACCCAACACAGCTTGATCATCCTTCTTGTTTTTCACTTTTCTTTTCTCTTTTTTCTTTTTTATGTATAAACGAGATGTATTAGGGATATATTAAATTTTAAAAATATTTTACAATAACTAAAGTGTCAGTCTCTCATAGGTAAAAAAAAATTAAATAAAAATAATAAAATATTATGCAAGGTTTGTAAAAATATATTAACATTTTATTGTGTTTAGCCCAATAAAAAAAGTCTTTGGAGTTCAATAATTTGGTATTGCATCCCTGGATCTTCTTGAATTTACATTTTCTAGATTTGAAAAACTTAAAGATGCCTTGTGGAAAACTTTATAGAGGTTGGGTTGGGTCAATTAGCTTTGTCCTTCTTTTGGAAATTGCCATACATTTCAGTTGTTGAAGACTGTGGCTGATAAAGATAATAAATCTTTTGGTATGTTTTTGTTTCGGACCCAACAGCACCAACTAAAAGCTTGTTTTCTTGGGTTTTGGACTTAACCTCAATAGATGAAGCTAATTCAAGTCAACAAGTCACATCTACTTTAGGCAGCAACCAAGGATGGGTTTGGATTGCATTGAGAAAAAAAAAAAAAAAAAAAACTCCCATTTGCTGTTTCTTGTTTCTATCACTCTAACTTAAATTTTTTTTGTTTTGAGTGATGAAAACAAGTGTTGAAAACCAAGCCAATTGAAAATTTTTTTGTGAGACCCATATGTTTTGAGAACTCAGTTATGAAAACTTACTAATAAGATCAAAAACCCGCTCATCTAAAAAAGGCTCTTAAAAGATGCCTTGTGGAATACTTTATAGAGGTTGGGTTGAGTCAACCAGCTTTGTCCTTCTTTTGGAAATTGCCATACATTTCAGTTGTTGAAGATTGTGGCTGAGAAAGATGATAAATCTTTTGGTATGTTGTTGTTTCGGACCAAGCAGCACCAACTAAAAGCTTTTTTTCTTTGGTATAGGACTTAACAGCAACAGATGAAGCTAAGTCAAGTCAACAAGTCACGTCTACTTTAGGTAGCAACCAAGGATGGGTTTGGATTGCACTTAAATGAAAAAAAATGTGTCGCTTTTTTTATAGATCCCGTACATTGTTTATAAGATTTGTAAGTACGAATTTTAAGAAATTTTTCTTTAAAATTTTATCCTACAGTACTATGAAGACATTTAAAAATTATTTTACTACAGTGTTTTCAATTTTCAGTTTTCAGTAATAAGGGTCTGTTTGGATACCGCTTATTGCTGAAAACTGAAAACTTTGTAGCAAAATAATTTTTAAATATGTGAATAGTGCCGTGGGACCCAATTTTAATATTATATTCGCTGAATTCCATACTTATGGGTCCTGTGAACAGTGCACGGGACCCACAGAAAAAAAAAGCAGGTGTGCAAAGCAACGCAAACGCATTGCTATCCAAACCCAGCCTAAGTGGTATCCAAACGGACCCTAAGTGTGAGTTTGGATAGTGCACTACAAGAAAAATGGGCTATTGCGGCGGTCCAGAACCGCCGCTAAAGCCCCAAAAACCGCCGCTAAAGGTACATTCGACCTATAGTGGCGGGCCGTCCCGTCGGTGCTGCAGTGCCGCTATAGGTAGATTGCGGCGGTCGCTACAAGCGCCGCTATAGATGCACCTTTTAGCGGCGGGGTAATGCCCGCCGCTATTGGTGTCTATCTTTAGCGGCGGGCATGGCCCGCTGCTATAGACAATAGATGAAAACAGCTTAAATGTACTTTTAGCGGCGGGTGCATGCCCGCCGCTATATGTTTTATCATCATTTTTTTTTTTATATTCATTCCCAAACCCTCCCCAATAGAAAACTAGTTTAAAGCTCAACTACATCAACCTTCATGGTTAGGGAGCTAAAATTTGAAGCTTTTAGGGAAAAAACTCTACAATTCACTAATCCTGCTTTATAAATCTACCACTTTAAAGCATTGTTTAACGCAATTTCTCAAACACTCAAAAGCCAAAAAAGCTAAACAGCTTCTCAGTTAAAACTCTATATTACAAACTACTAAAACTCTATAATTAAAACTCTCTTCCTAAAGTAATGCCAAACATGCATACAATTTTATCAATTTCATTTGATTGTCAAAATTTCTCAGTGGAATAGCAAGTTAAAAGTTCAACATTGCAGACAGATCATATAAAAAGAGGTTAACTTTTTAGAAAAACATTCCAAAAAAATCAGTGAATATAAAAATCCAAAAAAAAAATAAAACCACTTAATGATCCAAATGCACTATACCAATAGCAGCAAAACAAAAAACAAAAAGTTAAAAAGAGTAAACTTTTAAACAAGTGAATCTTGGATAAACTTCCACATGTTAGATGCATTTCAACCTGGCAGAACCTAAAATTTGCCGATCGAGGATCTACAGCACCAACACATGTGCAACAGATGACATCAGCACTTTGAGAAATCTCCCTTTCAGTTGCCCGCTTCAGGATTTTATATTTTTTCTCATCACTGCTAGACAATTCTCCTATACACATTAGGACAAAGAAATAAGAAAAACCAACTTCAAACTCAAAGTTGCATTTTTATTTGACACTAATTAGGCACGGGAAATTCAAGAAGGATCTACATTACTAGGTAAAACATTACAAAAAAATGATATCCAAAGAAAGTGATTATGCAGAAATGTCCAGATATCAAAGCACGGTCAACAAGCTTTATATTCACTTATATGTTTGCTTTATTTCTCACTAACCTACTTTTTCCAGAAGATAATATGAAACAAAAGAGAGAACATATTAAATCACACACCATCTCACATAACAATCATAACTGTCATATAAAATGAATTAGTGAAACATAATAATAAACCTGTCAGATTAGCAAGCCCTTCATCACCTATCCCACAGGAATCCAAGTTCAAACTTTCCAAATTCGTTAAACCTGCAAAGAAGCAATAACACACAAAAAGAACTAGTTTGAAGCCACTCCGTAAAAATCCAGGAAGAAATATCAAAGGCAGCATAAAAATAGGCCAGTCAGACAATAAAATTTATAGGGAAGAAATATCTAAAATGAAAAAACTGAATACTTGCAAATTAGAAAAATTAAGTAACAGTTATCTCCTCATATGTGGTGTTTGACCAACAAAGCAGCTATTATTTTTTATCCAAGCTTTGAACAATTCATTTCAAAACTGCCTTTATCATTTGGACGTCCCATTGTAAAAGAAAATTAAACTATTAGAATTTTACAAAGGAAAAAACAGAAAATCCAACAAAACCCAGGCTAGTCCTTTACTCCAAAAAGGTTTTAAGTATTTCTTTTTCAAACAACCATCACCAACAGATCAAGAGTTCTTCATCCACAATATTTCATTATAAATGAAAATGTAGTGTTCTAAGTCATTTTAGTCAAGGTTGCAAAGAGCTCCCATGTCCTTTCATTACTAAGTGAGGAAAAGAATGAAAAGGTCAAAACTAAGTAACAAGTTAACACAAAAACTTGCTCAGACTGAGCTCACCTGCTCTTTGGATATCTTACATTGGAAAATAGAAAGGAAAAGGTCAAACATTCTGAAAGGAAAAAGAAAGGAGTGGGTGGAGAGAAACAGAGAGAACCTTTAAGATGCACCAAACAGGCATCAGTAATATTGTTAAATCCCAAGCTCAATACCTTCAAGTTTTCATTCCCTGTAGCAATGCAGTAGACTCAAGATTAACAGCCATGCAACAGTTGTAAAGATAAGAATAAGAATTTTCTTATTATGATGCATTACATCATCCACAAGGCCATATCCAATATGGCATCAATAACCTAAGGTCACTCACCAGAAAATTTCTCCCATCCATCATCATTTAGACAACTACATCTGTTAAGGTTTAAGACGGCTAGGGCAACCAAAGCTGCACCCCAAAAAAAAAAACAAAAACAAAATTAATATTGTTAGAAGTAATGCTAGAAGTACTATAAATTTTACAACATGTAATTTATAAAATGATGTGACACCAATAAAAAAAATTTCAACATTTATTTATATTAAATAATTAAAGTTCATCAATTATATTTATTAATATATCACTTTATATACTTTATATTGTAAAATATATAATAACTTGGCAATATGGCTAGAAAAGTTGGGGCTCCTAGGAAGCAGCATGCCACTTATTACTATTATTTTACTGGGGGTGCTGCATGTGTGTTTGAATTATCCTTTTATTTTATTATTTTTTAGTGGGTAAGTTACTATATTCATTCAGCATTAGTGTGTGTATATATATATTGAAAACATTAGTATATATTTTGAATCTTGTCTAGAAATTCTCTTTAATATTTCCAGCTGACAAATATTACTTTTATTTAATTTCATATTGAATGGAGTTCTGTATTCTAAGTGATAACGTAATGATAATGATGTCCAATTAATTGAGTGTTTAGGTTTTTTTTTTTTTAAGGAAGAATTGAGTGTTTAGTTGTTTCAAACAAAAGAGATCGAATATGTTCTAAATTAGAAAAAAAAAAAAAAAAGGTTCTCTTAAAAGTTGACCAACGCAAAAGGTTAGAGGTTAAAACTATTATATAAAAATAAAAAAAATGTTAAAAGGCCTATCAAAGTGTGCAAATGATGCCAAAAGCAGATAAAAATAACTTATCAGTTATCATGATTCATGAACATTTAGATTTTATAGGCTTCCATGAAGACCTATGGTATAGACAAACAAACATTCCTATTTTGGCTGAAAAAACAAACATTAATCTTTTAAGAGTGACACTATATCCTTATCTTGGAGAGGAAGTAAAATGTGACATAATTATTAAATGATGAACACACATGAATAGGACAGCAGAAATTTTTTTTTGGCTAATTGGTTCTGATGATTGTACAGACTCCATGACCAACCTATTTCTTTTTGATTGAAAATTGATCCCACTTTATATATATATATATATATATGTATGTATGTATATGCAACCACCCTAATTAAAATAGATAAAAAAATTTTGCCAAATATACAAGGAAAAGGAAAAGTAATGGTCAGTGCCAAGAAATAATAAAAAAAATGACAATTTTTTTTTTCCTAGAATGAAACAATGACAATTGATAGAACTAAATTAAGTTTACTTTTTTTTTTTTTTTTGGGTGCTAAAACTAAAGTAAATTTAAGAGCACAGCTTATGATATGACACGAAATCATGAATGGAATATTCAGCTAAAATGCTGGGAAGCTTTTGTCAGTTATAAATACAGCAACCTTTTTTGATGGAATAAATACAGCAACCTAGGAGTTGAGTGAGAAAACAAAAATATAATATTGTGTTATGGGGGGGAGAAAATTGCAATAAAATATAGGAGCATCTTGGAGGAAAAGTTGTACGGTGTGACTTTTTTTTTTTGGGGGGGGGGGGGGGGGGTAAAAACCAACCAGGCAATTGTGAATTGTAATGGTTGATTCAAGGTAGCTGGGCCTCCTAAGAATATTAGGGGTAGAGATTAGAGTACAAAAAAGAGAAAACTCAGATTATTATTCTTCTGATGTTCTTCCTTAAAATCATTGCAGCCTTTTAACTAAGCTGCAGCTGAATTGATTAACTAACTCCTTATCTATCACATGCTCTATAATACGTTCAGCACATGCCTAATTAGCCAGGTCATCTATAACTGAATGTGACCTGCCAATAACTACCAAAACATCCTAGGATTCTATATCAATTCCTCGTACAATGCTAATAGCTACCAAGTATCACAATACAGCTAACACCAAGTACAACAGAAGCATAGTGCATATAAGCATGTACAACAACAACAACAATGCACAAACAGCAGCACCAGCCTTTAGTATAGCAGCACAAAACAGCAACGCACACACGTAGGGAGACCAGCAGGTTGTAATACCTTTGTCATGGTACCACATTTTAAGTAAAGGATGCCCTAAATCCTTGCAAGTTAGCATTTGATAACTGTTTTCTCTTTATTTATTGCATTGCTTTTATAGTGTTCTCTTATAAGTTATAATAATCCTAAAGCTGCAGCATCTTGGTGTCACATGATTGAGATAGGTTATAAAAAAAAATTTATTAAAAAATTTGAAATAAGTACATTGGCATTATACTATCAGCTCAACAAGCTAAGATCTAAAATTTAGTAATTCAGTATATATACGCAAAGGGGAAAAAACCCCCAAAAAGAGAGAGAGAGAGAGAGAAGGAAAGAAAAGGATTTATAAGGCACATTATATATAAATCTAGGAGTCAATATCACAAACTAACAAAAGTGGCAGTCAAGGGTTACAAAACCCATTTGCCATTTAAACCAAAACCCCATAATCAAAGGAAAACCCATGCACAATCCTAAGAACCCCAACTATTTTATCTATAAGCACCATCATCTTCTATTTTCAATCTTAGGTTTCTTTGACTGACACTACAGTTCAACCAAAGAAAGTTGGAACATAAATAGCTTTAAAAAAATTATTCAGAATCTGACTTCTGTTTCTAAGCAAAAAAAAAAAAAAAAAAAAAAAAAAAATTCATCTTTGCCAAGGCAAGTGACCTTGACTGGGGAACAATAGTAAATTCTAATGCTTTCTGTACCATTTAAACTGAAAAGGTACCAACAATTCATCAAAACTAATTCTCATAATACCAATAATAATCAAACTAAAAATTAAAATAAGTGTAATAAAATAGACTTATAAATATGTTGGGATGGGTCGGGTTAGATGCGTTTATCAACCCAAAACTGTGACTAAAAAATAGTTCCAACCAATCAAAAAACCAACCCAAGGTGTCGTGTTGGTGGGTTGGATGCACCCCTGGCTGTGCCCTAGTTTTGATAGTCAAGATGTAGTTTAAAATGGCCAAAAGAAAATTAAAGGGATTTCCAGTTTTGGACGGTCAAGAAAGGCCCAAGAAGAAAAGACATCAAAAATTTGATATGGTAACCATTAGGTCAGCTTTGATTTTTTACTCATCTAAGCCCTGACAGCTGGTTGGTCATTTGAAGGTGATTCAGATCAGTTGATATGCATTTATCACACCTTAGGTTATGAATACGACCACAAACTGTTTTGACCAACAAATGGAGCTAGATATTAAAGAAATTTAGATTTGTTTCCCTATCTAGTTTCACATATTATGTAGCAGGGCATCACAATAATTATTACTATTTTAATTGTAATATTATTGTGGGTCCTTTTATTTATGTTGGCTTGATTTTTGAAACTTGGAAGTTGAAACCAGAAGTGTATTATGTATATATTCACATACAGGTTTGGGTAATAAAATCCAGATCTGGTGTCATATTGTTTCTTGTCAGTTATTTTAGGATTTATTACCTACACAACTACCTTGGACAAATAGAAACACACAGGTACACACTTCACTGAGTCACTATTTGAATTTTCACCGTGTAATTGAAATATAAGGATCCACATATTATGGACAAAGCCTCTAATACAAGCATGCATTGATGTGTAGCAGCATGGAGTGTCTCACCTGATGGGTGTAACAAGCATTTTTATGTGGCTTCTGCTTCTTTTTCGTATGCATACATTTCAATTAAGTTTTGATTGTATTTCTTCATTTAGTTTTACTATATTTTGAAACAGTTTCTTCACTGTCATTCAATCTTATGTACATTGGCCTGCCAATGCAGTTGCCAATGAGCTCTAGCACAAGTGGTACCTTCTTCCCCTACAAGTATTAGGTGGAGGGCGAGGTTACAGGTTCAAGACCCACTGGGTGTGTAACTTACCAATCAAAAAAGGAAAAAAAAAAGGCCTGCCTATGTAGTCTAGATGAACTGTGATGGAAACTATCAAAATATGTGTCATTTGACCTAAGACTCAAAACAACTGTGCTGCGTTACCTATTTGATTCTGTAATATGTTAAATCTGTAATTAGAAATGTGTCTTCCTCTGCATAGAATATGTGGCTAAGCAGATCCCAGATTAGTTTTAACTATTTTTGCCCTCCTCATTCTCTACTTAATTTTATTTTGGGTTTTCAGTTAGAATTTATATATAACTAAACGAAACAAATGAACAGAAAAGGACCAACAAATAAGCAGCACAAAGAATTGATATTTTCTAGCTACAAAAAATCAAAGTAACAACTGAATCATAAACAACAAACAACCCAAAACAGATCAATTTAACTTTAGTACTGATTAGAAAGTTGGCTTTATTTGATAGCAGCATTAGAAACAAGCACAAAAATAAACACATACACTTCACTAAAAATGTGCATTCATATGAAAACAATTGAAAAAAATAATTGCAGTTCCAAACTTAACAAGATGGGGATGTATCATCTTTTTTGCTTCTTAGCACCTATAAAGACTGTAATTAAAAAATAATAATAATAATAAAACACTAACCTTTGTTACCATAACATCAAAACCACAAAGAACAGAATTCATATTGAAAAGGAAAGCTTGGGAACCAAAAAAATCACATATGAAATGGAAAATTATACAATACTCCGGGGACCAGGTGTAGCAAACTATACGATACCCCAAATGAAACATGTACTTGAATGTATTAAAAGGAAACTAGCTGTTCCTTTAAAAGAATTAGGAAAATGCTAAAGCTACTATACAAATTATCAGATCAACAACTTAATAACTTTCTTAATTTATTTGTTGTGTTCTGTTTAGAATACGATAACCCAGTTTGTAAGAACTATGTATTTTGTTTTGGGATCATGACAATCTAAATTTTACAAAGCAGAGGAGACAAAAAAACACACACACACACACAAGTACAACAGCATTCAAGAACAACAACAGAGAAGCTGAATAGACCCAATAGAGTCACACCATCATAGAACAATTTTTTCACACAAAAATAAGTAAATAAATAAATCACAAACAGAGAGAGAGTTTTTCCTTTACCTTTTTAGCAAAGACACTGCAATCGTTGATGGGTATTTAGAACTTGCTGTTTGCAGAGACACTGGCTTTGCAATCTCTGAAATCGTCAACAACAAACAAATAATAAGCATACCTGAGGCAATCTGGTGTACCTCGCTTTTACATGAAGTGCTTTTAAGTAAACTTTATCTATCAACCTATCTACTATCGTAACTTGTGATTTTAGGAATGAAATGTTGAGAAATTACTGGATCTATTTGTGTCAAGGTGCCATACTCCTTGTGGTGAGTGAGATTCCACAAGTGAGACCAGTGCACCTCATCTTTGTCTCCTTACCTTTATTCTGTTTTAATGCTACTCTATGTTATCAACCCTTTCCTATTCAATATAATCCCCTGTTAAACAACTCCTAACCCAAACCCTCAAATAGCCCTTCATAAATCCTGTCATTTTTACTACTATAACAAGTTGTCCAGAATAACTAATAATGGAAGTGATTGATGCTCATTAACTGCAATTTTAGCTACAGTCCAATATCAACATCAACAACCAAATAACAATGACGAATGTCATATTATCTGTGCTGCAAAGAGTTAAGAGTGACCCTCCAAATACCGGTTTACATATTATAGGATAAGAAAAATGCAGATTTCAAAAATTTTCCATTCTAATAATACTATTTTTATCCCCTGTTGGTTTCTTGATAAATACAGCTAGAGAGGGAAATCTGTGTCTAACCTAAAAGTAAAAATGTTCTCAGATTGTCATGGAAAAATTACATCAAATTTTACTTAATTAACCAAAAAAAAAAACATCTTTACTTGAGCAAGTGAAGGGTTTACAGTGCCATCGACCAATCTCAACAGCTCTTGAATTTCCTCTAAATCCCTAGCCGCTATTCAAAAACCAAACAAATAATCAAACCAAAATAATAATAATAATCATAATAACAGCAAAGAATCAGAGAGAAATAGAGAATCAGACCGAGTGAGAGATAGACAGAGCGAAGAATTTCTCGCGAAGCGTCAATCGGTGCCAAGATGAACCTTGAGGACTTCCTCTTTTGCTCTTTTAACCAGTCTTTCGGTCCTGCTGTGTACCAAACAAGAAATTAGGGTTTCGATAACAATAAACACAAAAAAGAAATAGGAATCGATGAATGCAAAAGAGTTTTGGTAAGGGTTTTTGATGAGGAGCAAACCGCCTCCTATGGTGGCAGTGCCGGTTTGGGGTGATGAGATCAGGTAGCTCAAGCCATGGGTTTCTGTCAAGAGAGTTCGGATGAGATAGCAAAAAGAGGGAAGGTTCTAGATTAGGGGCATGAACCGTTAGGGTTAGAAATGATAAGAGAAATGGGTCGGGCTAGACCTGACCCATTTTTTTTTGGACCTAACTAGGCTCGATTTTTGGGTGGTGGTGGTGGTTGTGGTTGGGGGTTGGGATGTGGTGGTGGTGGTGGCTGTGGCTGTGGGTTTGTGGGTAGTGGTAGAGATGAGACAGTGAGGAGATTTTCGGTGTCTGAGAGAAAGAGAGAGAGTGTGGGAGACTAGCTAAAAATGAAAAGGCGCTAAAAATGAACAGGGGAAAAAAAAAACAGAGGGAAAATTTATGTCCGGGTGGGGGAAATGTAAGGGCCTATTGCGGCGGGTCAATGACTTGCCGCTATATCTAACCTTTGGGCCGCTGAAACAGGTATATTACGGCGGGCCAATGGCTCGCCACTGTAGCGCGCCGCAATAGCTATGACTATTGCGGCGGGCTATTGGCCCGCCGCAATAGATCTCCTGTACAGCGGCTGGCCCAATTCGCGCCGCAATAGGGCGACCTATAGCGGCTGTTTTGGCACCCGCCACAATAGGTCCGCCGCAACTGCTTGATTTTCTTATAGTGGTGGCAAGTTACACGATTTGTGTGTTTGCTTTTTTTTCCTTGGGTCCCATGCACTGTTCACGGAACTCGCAAATACGAAATCTAGCAAAATCAACTTTAAAACTAGGACCCACGGTACTATTTACACATTTAAAAATCATTTTGTCACAATATATTCAGCAATAAGTTTTCAGTTTTTAGTAATAAGCGGTATCCAATCAGACCAAACTCCATATAATTCCATGGGTTGTTTCTTTTTGTTCCATTTAACACTTGGGAATTTAGTTATTCAGAGAATTACGATAAATTTAGACAAAATTCTCTTAATAATCCTCTTTCACTCTTTATCTCATGACTTCCATTTTCTAACCAGCTCTACTCTTACTGCTTGTTTTCTCATTTTCAATTGATTCAAGCGCTCAACAAAACCACTCCAATGTGATTAACTTAAGAGCACTAGTATCCGAGGATGCAAAAAAATAAAAAAAAAAACCTATTTTACATCTTCAAATACCATTTTGTTTATTTTACCAACACATTGTACAATTCACCCTATATCTCAGTTGTTATTTTTATATATAACTCAATAAAATAATACAACTATCAAATAAAATAATATAAACACTACCTTATGAGAGAGAGAGGGAGAGAGAGAGGAGTATTTTTTTTTTACCTTCAACCCCTTAATTCGAGTGCTAGCTCTCGGCGAAAATGGGTAATTACCCATAAAACCCGAACTATTTAGTTAGTAGGGTCAGTTTGGAAACATATTGGCAAACTAGCAACTCGAGCCTCAGAGGCTCGATTTTGGGCCCCTAAATCGAGCCTTTGAGGCTCGGTTTACGTGCTTTGGCGTGGCGTTGATGTGGCAGGAGTCTACGTGGAACTCGAGTGTCTAAGACTCGATTTCCACGTGGACTAGACATGGAAATCGAGTTTCAGGCACTCGATTTCTAATAGGCATTTTTTGAATTTAACGCCCTCTCCAATCTCACTCTCCCTCATCAGTCAAACCCCTCTCTGTCTCCGACCCACTCTCCCTCTCCTTCTCTCACTCACCCTCTCCTTCTCTCACTCTCTCAGCGTCACCGTCGCCGACGCCGACCCACTCACCCACTGACCCTCTCAGCCTCACCGGTCTGACCTCTGTCTCTCTGAAACCCCTCTCTCAGTCTCCGACCCACTCGCACTCACCCTCTCCTTCTCTCACTCTCTCAGCGTCACCGTCGCCGACGCCGGCCCCAACCCACTCAGCCTCACCGCTCAGTCACCCTCTCACTCTCTCGCTCACCGACCCACTGTCGCACGTCCCTGTCACCCTCTCTACTCTCTCACTCGCCCTCTGCTGTAACTCAGTCTCCACCATCTGAAAGAAAAAGAAGAAAAAAAGGTGAGTCCCCTATGCATTTTGCAATGTAATCAGTTCGTTTTTTTTTGTTTTTTTTTGTTTTTTTTCTATTTTGGTTTCTGTACTGAATTTGTAATAGAGGTAAAATATTCTTGTTTTACCATTAGTTTTGTTGTTGTACTGATTACTTAATTAACTACATATCCAGCAAAATAAAAAAAAACTGTGTACTCCACTTGCTATAAATTGAACTTCAATGTTGCATGGCTTATATTGTACTAAATTCAGCTCACCATTTTCTCAAATGTTCATGTATCAACTCTATCAGAGTTAAGACAGATGACTCCATGCATACTTTTACATATAATTGGGGATATGGAACTAATGCAGTCTAAAATTTCTCTTTAAATGAATGAGATTAGGCTCCAAGTCTTGGCTAACTTAACATTATGAAAAAATGCATATGAAAAATTAGTGGCTTACCACTACAGTCTCTCCCATCTTTGGTATGGGGCCATTTCCTACTCGCAAGTCCTGCATTCTCATATATATATGTTGTTCTTGCCGTACTCTGCCTTCAACTCAGCAGCCTTATCTATATAAGGCTTCTTCTCCTAAAAACCAAAAGGGTCCAGTAAGAAAAAATTCATGAAACCACATCCAAAATAACCCAGCAACCTTCAAAACAAGAGCAATTTAAGAAACTTACTTCATCAGTCATAGATTTCCACTTCTCACCACCCTCCTTTGCTACCTACAATTCATTGTAAGTCAAACAAGAAGATTAGAACAAGCTGTCCAAAGTTTAATCACCTAACAAAAAATAAAAAATAAAGAGCAAGGGCAGTAATTAATAAATACTTGTACCTCTTTACCACCCTTCGAATCGGGATTTTCTTCTTTATAAGTCTTCCTAAAGTCATCCCTGACACACAAATTGAAAACATTTCAGCACACACACACGCGGAAAGATAATCCAAACGTGCAAGAGAGGGAGTGAGAGATAGTATACATGAAGAGAAAGAAGGCAGTTTGTGGGCGCTTGGGGGCATTTGGATCCTTAGACTTCTTGTCAGTTTTTGCTTTCTTTGCCTTCGGCTCTGTTGAACTTGATTTCTTCCTGCCAAACAAAAAAAAAAAAAAAAAACAGTGTTATACCCAGAAAAGATTGCATTGACAGAGAAAGGGAAGAGAAGAAGAGTACCTGTCTGTAGTAGTAGTAGTAGGCTTCTTCTTGGGGGGGTCACTGGGCTTCTCCACAATCTTCTCCACAATTAGTGGCTTACCACTACAGTCTCTCCCATCTTTGGTATGGGGCCATTTCCTACTCGCA
The DNA here is from genome assembly GCA_028535165.1 of Quercus tomentella. NCBI lineage: Eukaryota > Viridiplantae > Streptophyta > Magnoliopsida > Fagales > Fagaceae > Quercus > Quercus tomentella. Next base: position 14,789,158 of record JAPQVY010000001.1, read on the forward strand.
AGTCCTGCATTCTCATATATATATGTTGTTAGAACAGATAATTATGATGCTTGTGCACTTAAAAACATTTTTGGAGGCCTTATGTATTTTTCATCTGGCAACCTTATACTGAAGACCTGATTCTGTCTCTGTGTAGTCCGGATAACGCATTTTAGTCCTGCCGTAGTCCTTTCCCCTAAGTGCTGGCACTGTAATCCCAAACATGGTGCTCATAGTTAGTATTTAGCACTAAAAAGCGTCCCATATATTAACATATTTGATTCTTAACAAATTAAGATTACCCAATGGTCCACAATCATATGACTGTGAGATACAAAGCAAAGCAAAGCAATATGGTATAGTTAAATCCACTGAAATCAACCTAGGTTACCTACAGCATAAATAGTGTAAATATCGACTACCATATAAAGCAAGATACTTGAAATAGTTAAAACTTAATTTGTAATTTATGATTTTATATTGTATTGACAGACAAAAATTCAATTCAAACTATGTTTGAATTAGTGCATGTATGAACAGATTAGGCTCATTCTCTTGTTCTTTCTTTTACTTTAAAGCCAGTATACACACAAACATGTGAGGAGTATTTTGGTTTAATCATTCTCATGAAAAGGATTTAGTAGATATATGTTGGAAACTTTCATACCGAAAAAAAAAAAAATTAAATAAATAACTACCAAAATACCGGTTTAGTAAGCTAATTCCCGGTCAAGTCCTCCCTTCAAAGTTCTAAGAAATTTGCTATGATTCTGCAATTATGAACAAGCAACCATAGTTGTCATTTCATTATGGCTGCTCTAACTCATACCTATATATTTAAGCATATTGTGTGTTCAATTTCGAAACTAACTGCTTATCATTCTTCTTTAGTATGGCTGCTGCAAATGCTGGACGCATTGACTATACACAGCCTGGACCCATTGATGACTCGGTGTTGACACAGCAGGCGACGCATCGGTCCGAAGCTATTTGGAATGGGCGGGTAAAACACTCAACTAAAACAGTAACTTGTGCACATGCATTTAATCCATACAATGTACACGTATTTGCATATACTATATTAATCCAAGATTTTGTTATGTGCAGGATCCAGGGTCCATTACCTGCCGTAGTCGTAGTTCAGAGTTCTCCAAGCAACCTCCAATGGTGGACGACCGAGTGAGGAACATCATCACCACAGTTGGTTTGGAGGGACTCCTGTGGGTCCCGGGTAGAGAGATTGACAATGGCCTGATAACGGCCTTAGTGGAGCGATGGCGGCCCGAGACTCACACCTTTCACATGCCACATGGTGAGGTGACCATCACATTGCAGGATGTGGAGGTTCTTCTCGGGCTTCCTGTTGATGGTGATGCTATAACAGGGAGCACACAAAAAACTTGGGTGGATGTGTGCCGGGACTTCCTTGGCTTTCAACCTGTAACTCAAAACAATCATAAGCAACTTGATGGGCAGAGGATTCTCATCAACCGCCTTTTGGAGGAAGTTGCTAACCCATTGCCGCCTGATGCTGAAGAGGATCAGCTGCATAAGTACGCACGATGCTACATCCTAGCGCTATTGGGGGACACAATATTCATGGACAAATCCGGCGATAGGGTGCATCTAATGTGGGTGCAGCAGTTGGAAGACCTTCACAACCCACGGAGGTACAGTTGGGGAAGTGCTTGCCTTGCATGGTTGTATCGAGAGCTATGCAGGGCAAGCGAGGACACCAGTCAGATTGGTGGGTGCTTGCTGTTGCTCCAGTACTGGGCATGGGCCAGGTTCCCCTATTTGTGCCCGACAGTTGAGCGAGGCCCGCCAGTGGGTGCTTACGGTCCTCCAGTACGTGGTCCACTATCCCTGAAGTAAGTCTCTACCTCATACTGCTATAACATACTGTCTTCACCAAAGCACGAGTCTTATATTATGTTTTGAGTTCTTTTTCTATTTGGTTCTAACTTCTTCTTGAGTATTTTTATTTGCTATTTGAAGTCGTAGTCTCTTTAGGTTATTTATAAAGGCTTTATTGTAATCAGTAACACTCATAGAGAGAGTGAATTTTAAAAGAATGATGACAGCTTATTTTACGCTTTGCCTTTGAGAGTGTTTGTTTAGGGTTTATCTTTCTTTGTTTCCCATTCTATTCACTCTTTTAAACCAAACAACAACTGACTCATTCAAGATCCAATCTTTTTATTGATTAGCCCAACCCACACCATCAAAACATGCATTGGATATAGCAATTTACAAGAATCATCACAAATTTCAGTTTAACGATAGAATTAATTTGATGTGTTCTAGATATTCTGGACCATTATAGGCCTTAAACATCATGACTAGTTTACCCTATTTTCTTTTCCTATAGAGGGAGAGGGTGTCATTTGAGCTAAAGTTTATTATAGTGGAAATCATTTTTGATTTGATTCCAAAATAAAATAGAGCACTAGTAGTTGTCATTTAAGCTGAAGTTTATTATAGTGGAAATGCTAAGCGCTTACTTGTAGCAGCATCTGCACTGGCTGCAAATGGAACAGCACTTAAACTTGTGATTGCACTAGTTGATGGTGGTGCTGCATTATTATATGGACTTTTGTCAATGTGTGGAATCTCGCGATCACTTCTTCACTACGAATAAGGACCTTGTCGATGCAAACTTTACAATTAGGGCAGTAGAAATCATGTTTACCAGGTTTCTTGTATAGTGTTTCAAGATACAGTTCTGTCTCTTTCAGTTCAGTTTCTATTTTGATAGAAATATCCTTTGCATTTTGGTTCTGAAGTGAGTTCTGGGAAAGTGGTGGATTAGCAACATATGCGTCTTCATCCTTGCACTTATCCTCAACTTCAAGTTTAATTTCGCCACCATTTTGAATGCCAGAATTTTCTGCTGTGAGTGTGACATGTCCAGGACTAGTCTTAGAATCCCAAAAATCAACACCATTTTTCAATCCAGAATACCCATTAGAAAATTCACTTGAAACCACACAGCACATAAGCTTTTTATTAGCAATAAGGCTAAAGACACAACAAAAATTCATAAAAATTTCACAACATTCTCAGATTAGCATATCACCTCACACATAGGCCCACTACAATCTATAACAATCTCATGGAAAAATAAACTGGAGAATTTGGTGGTGGGAAGCTTGTGTGGTTGATTACTTTCTTTAATTGAGTGGGAAATTGTTTTAAGAGGGAGTTTAAGGTCCTCTTTATTTTTCCTGAAATAAAATAGATGCATTTCATGGTTCATTTCATATTTTTTCATGAATTTAATGGTGTACATGATACCACATCATTTAGAATTTCATTCTATCAAATAAAGAATGATAATGGTGTAACACTATATTCATCCTTGGATTTACCAACCACCAAATCTTTACAATGAAATAGAGAGATTCTTTGACAGGAAATGGGGCAGGAGAGTTAGAGAGACAATGATCAGACAGAATAAGAGAGTGATAAGAAAGAGTCATTTCAATTTTCAACCATTAAGATGTTTTTGACTTTTTTTCTTTGAGAAGGAGACAAGTGAATATAAGTATTATAGGTCTTAGGCCAAACAATCCTCAAAAGAGATTTCAAACAAAAACAATCCTCAAAAGAAATATTTTCACGTCGCAGAGCATACTATACAATAATCTTCACTGTTAATCAAACCCCTACAAGCAACTGACCCCACCCGCCAGAACCATTTACCGGCTAATCCAGGGGTTTTTTACCCCTGATGGGCTAATCAGTTTATCCTCATGCCCAAGAGGCTTCTTAGCAAATTCTTCTAATACCTTAAAATACCTGTACTGTGTTCTTGGATCCACAGCAAATTTTAATGCTGAAGGAAAAAATGCTTTCTACAAAACTCTGATGATGCAGAAAACAATAAGCAATCATGCATGCTGTTTTTAGTTTTCTTGACAATCTTTTGGTCAGATTTCCACTAGAGAATACTTCCTCTGCTAATACGGATGACAAAAATGTTAAATTGAGACGCAAATAAAAAAACTTTTCTAATATAAACTATCCAAACTAGTCTATCCAGAGCAAACCAAACCAACAAAGTGCCACAGACACACACACACACACACACACACACACATCTGCCTGCACCCTTTGCAATGTATAACAGAACATTCTAGAAGGCACACCAAGTTTTAAGCTTACATTAAGAATTGAAGGTTCAGGTAATGGACATTGAATTGGTTTATCAGTGTCAAGAGGTTCACTCGGATGCTCAACTGGCTTAAACTCCACTGCTACTTCTATCCCATGAGAAGCAGCAGTGACAGCAGTAGCTGCACCTGTAACCTCTGAATTTGGAGGCAAAACTTCCCTCTCATCCTGCACTAGATAATAGCAAATCATTATACAAACATATTTACTAAAACAAAGATGAAATCAAACGTGTGAATAAATAAAAACAGCACCAATGAAAATAAATAAAGAAAACTGAGTTTACACAAAACTTAGATGGAAAGAAAAGAAACACGGTATATCAAGAGCAATATAAGGTGTTTAACAAAAGATAACAAGACATAATAATTTCTCTACATATGAAATTGATGGGTAAAATATACAATTTAATAAAAGGAAGCCACAGTCTTCAATTCTAGCAGACGAATACAAGGTCCCCAACAGAGAAACAGCTCAAACCCAACCACCTGATCTAAGCTATAGCCAATAGTTAATTAACCACTAGCTCAATAGCACATTCATCATACTAATTGTGCTTGCAAAATCCAATCCAGAATTAAATAGTCATATCCATAGAAAGTTAAAAAAATGTAAACCCAAAAAAAAATAGAAGCCAAATAACAATATTCAGAATCAAATACAATCGTCAGATCCTGATAAAAAATCTCCAAACTTTAAAGATTAATTCCAACCCAACTGCACAAAAATCATAGGACCCACTAAAATGTTGTAATGGTCAACTCGAGTCCAACATCAACAATGAAATCTTCTACCAAAGAAACAGAAGATTATATAGGATTGCAAAATAAACATTAAAAGAGAAAGAGTGTGGTGTTAGTCTTACAAGTGCACTTTGTGTTCTTCGATGGCCAGCCCTGCTGGCAGAAAACCTTGAGATAAGGACTGACATATATTCATGCATAATGCAAAATGTAAACATATTTCTCTGAAATAAAAATAAAATAATTATAAAAAATAAAAAATAAAAATCTTACACTAACTTATCAGAACCCAACCAGTTTGGAATGTAGTGATGCTGTGAGTTTATTTGGACAATAGGACATTAAAAAAAATAGGCACTTATTTTTATATATAATCCATTAAAATAAATAAATAAGTAAAGCAAAGGGATGCTAACCAAATACATGGGGTGTATGCAAGGAGCAAAGCAAAAACATACAACAAAAAATTAATGAAAGCTCAAGGAATCCAAGAACTGAAGAAAGTCTGCAATAGAAGACGTAAGAGATGTCGAAGTCCATTCATATACGGTCTACAAAAATAAGTATTTCAGCTTCAACAACAGTAGAATTTAGGGATGAAACAAAAAAGATAATCTAAGATTTAGATTGTTGTTCCAGGGCTGTGAACAGTTACCCATGAAAAGTGATTTGGCTCTCTATAAGCATTGTTGGGGATATTTGATGGATGGGTAGTTTAGGGTTTGAAATTTTGGATTTTAGGGTTTAAAAGGTTACAAACCAATGTGTGTTTGCCAGGTTTTAAGTTATTGGATATTTAAGAAAGGAAAAGAAAAACAATAAACTTCTAGGGATCACGCCTAGGATTTCCTAGGCATCACACCTTCGAGAAGGTTGTATCAAACAATGCTTCATGGCCTCTAAAAATTTAGAAACTTAATCCTCTTTCTGAATAGAAAGCATGACATCCATATGATAGATGACGAATGCCTACTCCACTTCTAGTGGGACATGAGAATTGGACTCCTTGGGATTTTACTAGTAAGCCCAAACTAAATAACTAAACTCAAAATAAGACTATTAGGACAACCCATCTCTAAAAACCAAAAATAAAATACATTGGTCATAACACCTAAAATTAAAATGATATTAGCTTGCTACTTGCGTCATTCTCTCCTGGTAGAGAAAACTTGCCCTCGAGTTTTAAAGTGTTGAAGTAAGAGAAATCTTGGTTTCTTGAAGTACATCCTTCACTTAAAATAAAATGATCAAATTTCAATTTCCTTTTATTTCTTCATCTTAAGTGATTACATTATTTCTTCAAATTTCAATTTCCTTTTATTTCCTTTTATTTCCTTTTATTTAATATATGTGATTACATTATAGTTTTAACATTATCTCAGTACTTATTGATCCATTCTTCTTGATTGTAGGTGGTTGTGGGTCCCAAACAAGAAAAATAGGCCCGCCCACATCTTCAGGGACAGGTATCGCGAGCAACTAGCTTCCATGTTGCCAGACCAGGTATGAAAATGCCTTATTTTACGCTTTTACGAACGTCCATATAGGTTTCGTGAACTTTGAAATATAAACATTGTTCCCTAATGTGTTGTGTACTTCTTTTTTGGCTATTGTAGGTGGTGTGGCAGCCATATGAAGCTCATTTTGACGACCTCCCGCCGTGGTGTGTTGCAGGGAGGGCCGTATGGACGGCAACGGTGCCGCTTGTATGTTTCCACCTAGTAGAGAAACATACACCGGATCGTGTTGTTCGTCAATTCGGGATGATCCAAGAAATTCCCCGTGCTGTTAACACTGACAGAGTGCTTCATGGCATTGATTTGAGGGGGAAGATCGGTGTTAATTGGATGCAGAAGCATGCTGTGCATATCCTTGAGTGGGGTAATCGCTTTGATCGGCGTTGTGAAGCAGTGCTTGGTGATATGCCTCCAGAGCACGAGTACCACGGCTGGTTCAAAAGGGTGACTCGGAGGTTCATCGATAGGCCTGGTGCTGTAGTGACTCTGCTGGTAACTTCTCAATCTCTTCTATGTCCATTCATGTATGATAGGAGCAATCTAAAATTTTAAAACAAGTATATTCATCATAATCAATATAGACAATATACCAGTAACCAAATTATAAATTCATAACAAACACATGCACCTAAAAACCTGATCTACAGATCTGTCAAGTATTAGCAACTCGCACGTTTCTGTCTTACGAAAGCCAGGAAGTGATTTATATTTCATAATACAGTCCCAGACTCCAGCAGCGAGCTTTGTAGGAATTAGATCACGGAAAGTTGTCATTGTAGTTGCATCTAAGGACTTACCAGCACGGTAGCGTACCATAGGAAATTCCTGATAAAATTTAAACATAAATATGGTTCGCGAACGTCTTTAATACATAATAAATCAAATTTAGAAATAACTAAATCTATATACCCTTAGTGAAGCAAAAACTGTAGCAATTCGGGTAGCCATCACATTCAAACACATAACACCTTTGCAAGTATTCTCCTCATCCCCCAAAAGTTCCTCTAAAGCCCTCTCATTATTGGTGATAAAACCCTGTTTGAAGAAAATCAAAGACAAGAAAGACCATGACATTAATAACATAGTACCATCAAAAGGTACAAACTGTAAATAACATAGTACCATCAAAAGGTACAAACTGTAAGCTTTGACCGTTATATAATTAAACCACAGCAAACTACTCTTATTCTAGCTTGAACTTAAATGATTATAAGGTCGGGCTATTGGTAAAAGTATATTTTTCCAACTGCTTGGGAACTAGCATAGAACTCTAAGAACTAAACAAGGGCTTTATTTGAAATCATATAGCAATCTTCAAAACCCATTAAGGTGCAGCCAAGTGGTTAGAGGCTTGGGATGAACTGCAAACCTAGACACCCTAGGTTCAATCCCCACTAGGAGTACTCCTGGATTACCTAATACACGGTTTGGCAAGTGAGGTTGTGTATCCCTGGTTTACTTCCTAGGGGTGGGTCCAAAGGGCCTTGCCTTGGTAAGGTTCCACATCATCCAGGAAAAGAAGAGACCTTCAAACATCAAAGTTTCCTCATTATAGTCACCCTATAAGTCACTAATCACTATTTTTTTTTTTTTTTGATAAGTCAAATCACTATGATATTAAATATCAGTACCACCTGGCCCATGGTTTAAATGTTATTAGGGTGCACATTCAAATGTGTCTGTTGAAAATTCCTTCTGAAGGGGAAAAAATGAACTATTTTTTCTCTTTGTACCCCACATTTCCATGTTATTGGCTTTATATCAAATTTAGCAAAACGGTGGGGAGCAGGCTAGAGCTAGGATATTTTTTCAAAAGTAACACCCAATATTTTACATTTTAGAGTACAAACAACTGAACCATGTTAAACAAAAATGATATAAGTATTTACAATCTCTAAAAAAAGTGTGACAATTGCCAAAAACATCTGCATGATTGGTACCTCAAAGGATTAAAATTTGAGTGCAGCAGCCAGCAAAAACTTTTTTTTTTTGTTTAGGTTACAAATACTATTTGTTACATTAAGCATTTTAAAATATGCAGTCAAAGTTCCACAGGTACATTCATGGAACACACGTCATCAGCAACAATGGTTTCTTAAATTCACTACAGATACAAAGAAAAAAAAAAAAAAAAAAAAAAAGAGAATCTTCTATACAAAATTCATGATATTTTTTAAGAAGATAAGTCCATCATCTATGTTAAATACACAATTATCTATATCATGAAAAAGGTATTAACAAGTGACTGAAGTAGAATCAGATACCTGGCTGTCTATAGCAAAGTACTCCAAATTCATCTGCATTTCAAAACCAAATGGAAATATATCAATGTCCGCTAATAAGTTTACAACCAACAATGGAAAACAAGAAAACAATACAACTAGCTGAAATACGAAGTGTTTCAGCATCAATACCGATCCAAAAAGTATTTTCCTAAACAAGAGAACCATACCTCTTTCAGTGCAACACTTCTAGGTAAAATAGTTGTATCCTTCTTGATGTGATTAACCAGTTCTCTTGATATAGGTGAACTGAAGAAAATAAATGCCCTTCACAAATACAAAGGACATCGATTAAAAAAACCACAAGAAAACCAAAACAGCTTCAGGGAACTGCAAGGCAAAAATAAGGAAATAAAGATCCTTCACATACTTCCTGTATAATGGTGCTTTCCCCGCCAGGTCTGACAAGAGCATTATAACACTGCAAAATAAATGTGTGTGAGAGAGAGAGTTAAAAAGGTCCCACCCATTCATCTGTACTATAAAAATAGGAAAAAATATTTTTGTTCACTTCACAGAGAGCAACAGAAAAACTTAAAATCAAAATGTGCTACTTAACAATGAAATATCACACACACACACATAGAGAGAAATTATTGATGATGTAGGCATAATGAGGCAGATGTTCAAAAAGTTTCAGCATTACTAGTATCAACTGCAGCAGAAGTTTTGATTCCTGTGCCATTGAGTGGAAACTTTAGGACTCCATTTATTGTAAGACAATTGATCTCTATGCAGCAACTACTGAATATAGCAGTAGCAAAACATAAGCTAGTGTATTAATGTCCATTCATGTATACATGTTACCGTGTTTCTTACCATGAAACCACTGTTTAGAGAGCATGATGTTTGTTACTACATTTTTTGCTTAGCACTTCATCTCCCTTTAATTTGCAATTATTAGTAGCAGAACCAACATTTATTTTATTATCAATTGGCATTGTTGATTTCGTATTGCAGGTCTAATATGTGTGGTTTTTCCATGTGCAGATTGAAGGATACGTCCGTTTGTTGAGGCGTCATCCAGTGGGCACGGAGGACCACAACGACATTACTGAGGTGCTGACGGCAGTGCAGGCGATGACACGTGTCCAACCTCCTATCCCTGAGGCCCCGATTGAGGAGGCAGCTATGCCTACCGGCCCAAGCACGAGCACAGCTCCGGCCGGATGTCAATCTCGTCCGCCTGTTGCTACCCCCCAGCTTGTCCCTACCCCCGATCCCTCTGCATCCACCCCACATGCATCCGCCAGCCCCACCATACCTTCATCCACCCCACATCCATCCCCTACCGTCACCATCCCTTCACCCAACCCACATTCAGCTCCTACGCCCACCATCCCTTCACCTACCCCACATCCAGCCCCTACGCCCACCATCCCTTCACCCACCCCCCATCCATCTCCTTGCCCCACCATCCTTCCACCCACCCCACTTCCTTGTTCTGGGTCTGACGTCCGTCCACCCACCCCACAGTCATTTCTTCAGCTGTCACCCATTCCATCCTTTGACCTGGGTACCCCACCTGACATGCAGCAGGAGCCACCCTCCCATAGTTCGTTTAGTACCCCTTCTTCAGCCATTGACCCACCCCATGTTCAGGCTGAGCAGGCGGTTGGGTTACCTACAGCGGCTGAAGGTCGGCCTAAACGCATATCAAAGGCACCTCCGTGTGGGACAGGGGGGCACAAACATGGACACAATGTTGGGCCCGAGGCATCTGACGAAGGACATGCAAGACCTCCTCCTCATTATACGAGACGGCGTAAGATTCAAAAAAGGTATCTGAAAGCTTAATGTGAAACAACACACTTTATTCCATTATTATTTCTCTTTTCACTTTTCAATAAGATTAATTTTGTTTTCCATATGGTTTGAACGTACATTATTGGAACTAGGTGAATGCCTCAAATAAGGACATTAGCTGGAGGTAGATATTCCAACAAGGATATGGTTCTTAAATGTGACAATGGAGGTAACCCAACATGTGTTGGTTGTTAAATGCTTTTGTTGCAATTTTATTCCTTGCATCATTTGTTATTTTAATCTAGATATATTTTTATGATACCACAGTCTATTAACAGAACTTCTATTAATTTGACAGGTGATTGGTGTACTTGTTACACTGAATGGAGATCTGAAGAACCAGTTCGTGGTGAGCAATGTTGGTTTTCATACAATATGTAAGGTATTAGTCATACTGGCCGGAGAGCATGCTGTGCTGCACGGATCCACGGCGGTGGCTGCTTCCCTTGACCTCTACACCTATGTATGTTTCTCTTCGATTTCCCACTCCCTCTGGTACACACACTCTCTCTGTGTCTCTCTTTTTGTTGCTATTTATTTGCTGTGGTTGTTTTGTTTTTAATGTTTGTGATGTGGGGTTGTGCTGAATTGGCACAAAGATGGGAGATTTGGGCTTGAGTTGAATTCGGTATTCGTTGAAATGGTGATTACAGGATACCCTTTTGAGCTTTTGTGGTTTTGTGATGTGTGCGCTGCATTATGTTGCTGTGATTGTTTACTTTCGGTTTAATTTCTTGATTGGAATATACCCTTTTGAGCGTTTGTGCTTTTTATGTGTGTGTGTTACTGTGCTTAGGATTTCTGGTTTTGGGGTTTGGGTTAAATTGGGTTTTGTTAAACTGCTTTGTTTGTGGAAAGTGCTCATTGATGTCTGTTCCAAGTTCCAACCTATACAACTTTCTCAGCTTATCAACAAATTCTACAATTTCTTTTTTTTATATAAAAAATAAAAGCAAGAAATATTTTTTCTTTAAAAAAAAAAAAGTCTTCACCAATCAAACGCTGAGAGACAGATTTGATGAATATGGGCTGTTTTACTTTTATTTATTTTTATTTTGGAAGTTGGTCAAAGTGAGTTTATTGTAGTTATGGTTGTGTTAATTTTTTCAATGCTGTAATATTCACAAGTTCTGTTTTCTATCAATGGTCTTCCTGGATAAATCTTTATATTATACTAAAAGGTTTTATTCAAGTTAAATAGGAGACTTACATTCCTGTTTGGGTACACATAAAATGAGCCTTATATGGTTTGTCCCGACCTCAAGTTTTGCATCTGATCCATAATTTTCTGCACAAAATAATTCTTTGCATAGTTCTGTAAAAACCATATCTGAAAATCAGTGCTTGCTCTCAGCAGTTCTTCTCCTTCTCCCTGTGGCAATGTGTCAGGTGTAAGGTGAATTGTGCTGGTGGCACTTGTTTTGCCAAGCTTACTTGTGTAGTTTTCAGTGTTTTGCCAAGCTTATTCTGTTAGTGCACTAACTGAAGAAGTTTTAAGATTTTTAAGAAACAATTTGTGGTTGCTTTGCTACTTGGATGTTGATGCTGTATTTTTGCTGTCTTGACAGACATTATTCCATGGGGATGACCTGAAAGAAAGTGGAATTCAAGAGGTAACCGAGTAGTACTTACCTTCTTTTATTCTTTATTAAAAATATAATTTTTTTTAGCATATATTCTGGTGTGAAATGCTTGAATAGCTAAAACATGCCCATCAATTCTACCAAATGTAAATGAATTTATTTTTCATTAGTTTTGTCAGTTATTATATTTTCAAGTGAAACACCATACAAGACACGATTCTCATTATAATACACACATTCACTGACCTTTGGGTCTCCCCACCCCCCCTCTCTCCCTTTCTATTTCTATACTTGTTGCAGGCTGATGGAGGTATATTATTGTCAAATTCTATGAGAGATATATTAGAGATGGGTGGCCAATTATGACTTTCACTTTTATATTGGGATATTTTCCAATGAGCTATAGCTCAAGTGGCACGTCCTCCTTTCATAATTATGGGATTGAGGGTGAGGTTGTTGGTTCAAGAACCACAGGTTGCATGTGCAACTTAACAATAAAGAAGCCTTGAGGCCCTCAAACCATGTACCATGGACTTTTAAAATTATAATGGCCTTTAGGGCTGTTATAGTCATCTCAATCCGGACCAATCAAAATTAGTTTCCATACCACTCAAGATTTGTCAGTATGAATTTAAAGCTTTCTTCACTTTTATTTATACAGAATAGTTGGTGCTTATATTTAGTGCAATCTTTCTGACAGATCATTTGTTTTGCTGTATAATTTATAGGAATAGTTTAGCCTTTTAAGGAAAAAAATTGTAAACTCTACTCTGTTTGTGTATCTATATATCTCGTATAGCCTCTCATTGTTTGGTGTTGTGCTTCTTAGTAATTAATTTCCTATGGGATAGGGAACTTTTTAGTCAGTGTTTTAATTGCTTTTATCTAAGATTCATTTTACATGTAATTCTGGCAGGTAGAAATGGACATGGAAGATGAGGATGTTGATGGAAATTTATCTGGACTGCAAGAAAGAATGCCTGAGAATAACATAGTACCTCCTCTAGGAGAAGATACACCTGATGGTATGCATCAATCCTTGGCTTTATACCTAACATAATATTGATTTTATCTGATATGGCTTGACTCAGGGGTTGTATGTATCTCTAGTTGTGTGTTTTCCATAGTATTACTGCCTCTGCATTTATATGCATTTAGCAAGTATACTTTTGTATCTTTAACGCCACTCTTTGCTTTACACTTAGAATCCTTATAATAGATTCTTTAAAAGTGTGTCTATTTCTTATGTGCCTTTTTCCTTTATAATGTTTGAGGTTGTGTTAAGGCTGGTTTGGATTGATCCGGTTAGGTAACTGATATCATTTCACACAAATGTTCCATAATTTTTCTTTCTTCACTTGTTTTCCCTAAAAAAATTTGCTTTTGTTAATATATCTCTAACCACATTTGACATAAGAAGAAATCAAGGAATGTGGATGTGGAAGATCTACAATTAAAATTGAAAAGGATAAACAGAAAAAGAAAAATATAAAATCAAGACACTCATTGAAAACAAGGATCGTGTCATACCAGTTGGAGTTAGCATTGTCTATATTGATTATTCTTTTCTTCACCTCCCCTTTTCCTTTTATTTTTAATGTTTAAGCTTGGTTAAGGCTGGGTCAGCTGGGTAAATGATGAACTTTATACATCTAGTCCTGGCCAACCACTATCACATCTCTGGTGTATTCATTCTCTACCAGTCCCCAGTCCTGGCCAAGTGCTTGTAATTAGTCTCATTGATCATAGGTCACCCTTGCACTGCTGCAGGCAAGCCTAGTAGTAACCTCTTAAGAGTTAAAACCATAAACCAGAAACCATACTTTGGCCATTTGTCAAGTACTAAATTGATAGTCCATTATATTTCGACTCTCATAGCTTAAGAAATTAAACTAGAAGAGAAACATTGACCATTTCAAATACTAATTGATAGTCCATTATATTTTGGCTCTCATAGCTTAAGAAATTAAACTAGAAGAGAAACAGGGTGACAGCCTCTTACAAGAAGTAGATCACTTACAACTTAAACAACGCTTAATTTACAAAGACTTTTATTGCTTCTTAATTTTCATACAGCACAGTACCAACTTGCCAAGCACCCATTTAACACCATACTGTTCTCTTGGGGTTAGAGCATACAACTTGCCAAGTACCCATTTAACTTTGAGCTTTTACTACTTCAGGAAGAAGCTAGGGCTGTTGGTCAGCTTCGGAACCATAGACTGGTAAATTTACTTGGTTGTTGCTGTGACGGTGATGAGAGGTTACTTGTTGCAGAATATATGCCTACTGATACATTAGCAAAGCACTTATTTCATTGTAAGTTTGTAAGCTTATCCTTGGTGTTGTTGCATGAGCACTACTCTATATATAATTGTATGTTATCTATTAACTAAATCCACTCTCTAGGTTTTGGTGTTTTCCTATGACATTCCTGTAATTGTAAGACAGGCAGTTTCAAAGGGGTGGCAAAATGTATCAAATAAGTACTGAAGAAAGGGACCCTTTAATGCACAATGTCCTTTCCAACCAATAAAGATGAGTAACCTAAGTAGGTTTTTGTCTATTAGTGAGGGGAAGGAAATGTCTTTATCAAAGTACCATAGGATGAGATGATCAACAAAAAAAAAAAAAAAAAAAAAAAAGTACTAGAGGATGAAAAAATCCACTCGTTTGTTAGTGGTCCACTTATCTATAATGAGCTTGCTCCATAGTTTGGGGGCCTGCCAAGTGCCAAAGATGGGCATATTCTCTTTCCATTTCATGTGCCTCCCCTCCATCCACCATATCATGCTTTCATGCTTTTATAGAATTTTTAGGATATCTACGGTAGAATGTGAAATAGTTAAGCAATTCTTCTTTTCAAAAAAAAAAAACAATTCCCTATGTATATGTGCATTCTCTGTTGATCAGTATTTGGGCTTTAGAGATTAGAGGTTTGTGCATTCTCTTCAAATATCTTTCAAACTGTTGACTTGTATCTATTCATTCTTAAACAATCTGATTTGCAGGACTCTTGTAAAGATGGAATTCAAAGAGATGCTGCTTATTTTCCCCCACGTCCTACTGAACAGTCACATGTTATGGGGCCATCCTATCCTCTGATGGTTTGTACCCTTTAGTTGCCTGAGCTCTTGGTATATGATCTTAGCTAGGGAAGTAATTATGTATATATCTCACAGACTACTGTATGACTCTTTGTAGGTGGGGATTCAATCACATGCAGTGGATATTAGTGCAGCTACTTGAACCTGAGAGGTCCCAAGGAAACTGATGAAAAGGCTGATGAGGTTCTAAAGTGGGGTATTTTGGATTGTTGGACGCCGGAAAATCACTACGGATGGACTGAATCTGAGTGTTAAACATGTTGGGTTTAGACCATCTGTAATGATTTTCTGGAGTCCAACAATCCAGAATATCCCACTTTAGAACCTCATCAGCCTTTTCATCAGTTTCCTTGGACCCTACCTCTCACGTTCAAGTAGCTGCACTAATGTTGGAGCTAATCTGAATGAAGGTTTTGAAACCTTAATTGAATAAAAAGGTATGCTTGTTTCCCAAATATTGCAACCTTGAATTAGCATAACGAGATTTTTATCAGAAAAACAAACTCAATTTATATTTATACAGCCGTAGCTTCAAAATTTTTGTAGGCTTTTTATGTGGGTGGCTGATAAATGTACCTTGATTTTAACTGAAGGAGATTCAGCTAAGGCTCTTGCAGTAAGTTGTTGTGTCACTGTGCAGAGTTGTTTAGCATTAAAGTTAGCTCTATTGGCAATCACTTTGTATGATTTTCGACTTTATTCATTGTATTACAGTTGTCATGAAGCGTCATGCGCTGCTTGAGTCACTTTGATTTCCCAATGTAATTATATTACTTGTAAATTTATCACACCCTTTTTTTTACATAGAGTAAAAAAATTCGTATATCAGAAAGTTAAGTGCTTTATGGCGAGTCTGCAACTTCTATTTAGTTATCAGGATGTCATTTATTCAATGTTTTGGCTCAAATGTCATGGCATTGTAATGGGTGGATATGGTTGTCATGGGATGCTAAACACTAACTTATTTGTCATTTCTTTTTTTATTATTCTCTTCATTTAGGAATTAGGATGGGTGGCTAGTCATTAACATTGATGGATTAGATAAAGTTGATTGCATAACACACAAATATTGCATCTAATCAATTGCAGTAATTTTATTTTATGTTTGTAGATATATATTTTTTACTTTCTTGAGTTTTGGTTAGGATTTGGTCAATGACGTTATCTACAAAATTGACAGTGAGAAGGCTTAGGGAAGAATTACAGCTACTCCAGGAGCCTGGATCATTCATGCTATTTTCTGGCTGCTGTAATTCCTTCCTAACTCTCTCTGATTGCTTTTGGGTGACAACAGAAGCTGGAGAGACTTCAAGAAGAGGAATTAGTAGAGAAGCCATTTCAACGGAAACAAATGAAAATAAGGTTCCCTGAGCATGGAAGAAGTGGAAGATCTGTTGTAACAATTAATAACTTGGAATTTGGCTTTGGAGATAAAGACTGCAATTTACAAGATTATGCAGGAGACTACAATGTAAGCCCACCTCCTCCCCTCTTCTCTCTTAAAAGAACAGCATAATTTAAGATTTACAAGCTTTTTGAGAAAAATAAATCTGAGCCTAAGAACCTAGTCATGATTTTATGGCACTTCACATTTGCTGTGATGACCATGGTACACCAAATTTCAGACTATCAGGCTTAGCAGTGCCTACTGCCTACCAAATTTGGGATCAAACCAAGCATACAAAAGTTTTAAGTGCCCATTGAGGCCTAATTTGTGATCATATCATGAGATACATTATTGACATTGTTAAGCCCATTATGCAACTATAAATGAAAAAAAAATAAAATTTTCATATCCCATGTGCATAGCTTAGTGGGAGTCTGGACGTTGTCCTCCATGCAGTGCAATTATCCAATTGCTAAATTTATTAGTACTTTCTGACCTTGTGTATATATTACAGTATTATCTTGAGAAAAATCTTGATGCGAGGATGAGGGAGCTAGAACGTGAGGCCGAGCTTCAGGAGAAGGCTCCTAAAATTAAAGCCAAATCCAAGATGTCTAAGGTAAGCATTGTTGTTATTATTACCAGCATTATGAAACAGGAAAGGAAATGATATAGCTTCATAAGCTTATGCTGTAGCAATCTGAGCCCAAATTTATATTTTGTTCCTCTAATAGGCCGAGAAGGAAGCCCTGACGAAGCAGAAAAGGCAAGCATTTCAGCAGGCAAAACAAAAATCAAAAGGAACGAAGAATTCTAAGAGGTGGAATTGATTGATTCACCCATATTCTTCATTGAAGATTCCTCCAATGTTTCAATAATTTTTTTTTACTTGTACAAAAGCCTAGGAGATGAGGTGGCCTGTTGTGAGCCAGGTAGTTGTCCTCATGTATATAATTTAAATAGAATTATAGGTATTACTTGAAATTAAGGCTGTAATTGAAAATCTTGTTCTAGCAATTTGTTCTCCTTTACTAATGATTGCAGAACCCCGACAACATGCATTTATGCTTTCGAAAGCCATATAATGTAAGGAAAACATGAAGGCAGGAGTTCAGGGACTGTTTGATTATACCCCGTTTTGAAAACCTGGTTCTAGATATCATTTTACCATAAATCCAACAGAGTTCTTGAATGTATGAAGTGTGCTAAATAAATGAAGCCTAAATTCAGAAAATACATTCAAGTATGCCATGGTAGCCTCCCAGAATGACGTAAAACCCACCGGTAGCTAGCTAGTACTGCTTTGGTTGTTAATTATTATTATTATTTTTTGTGTGACACAGCTAGTATTGTGTTAGAGTAAGTACATTGAAAGTTGGGGTGCCTACCACGAACCTTCTTGGAATGAATCTTAAAATTTTGTATGTGATAGTGGTTGCATCAAAGATGGTTGTTGTTGTTGTTCTGAAACTTGCAACCATTGGCAACGACAGATGCAAACTTTGAACTAGATTTGTAGATTCTTTACCCAAAAAAAGAAAAAAAGATTTGTAAACAAATAAAATAATTGGAATGTTAAATTACTAACTTGGTTTCAAACTATTTGGGCTAAATTTAATTTAACACTCAACTACTATTTGTATAATTGTATCAATATTTTTTTTTTTAGAAATACTATTTGTATCAATTTAATCACTTAACTTTCAAAATCAAGCCAATGTCATCATTAGGTGTGAATTTTGTTAGTAACTTTAATAAAATGGCCACCCTCCAAAAAAAAAATTAAAATAAAATAAAAAATAAAATGGCCAAACTACAATTTTTTGGTTTTTATAAATTTGTCACAGTTTTAGTTTTAGTTGGGTCTTGTTAACAGATGCCCTTAGTTTATTTGTTACCAAATCATTTTTAAGGACAAAAAGTTAGTTAATTGTTTTTTATCAAATGCTTTTAAAAATAGTTCCTAAACCTATACTTTTAGAGCATCGTTAACTTTTCCCCACATTTAATAGTATCAATTTTGTCCCTCGACTTTCAAATCAATTTCCCCAACTATTTATTAGTTGTATCAATTTTGTTCATACACTTTTAAAACCAATTTCTAAGAATAAAATTAACTTGATTTAAATGTTGAAAGTCGAAATTAGCACATTTATATTAACATTGATGCCATTTTAAAGTTATATATATACACACTATTTGTCAAAGTAATGGGGAAGAATAACGTTTTAGTTAAGGTAAGTAATATTCCTATATGAATGCACTCAATTGTAAATTTGCAGCTGTGCCTTAACTATTTATTTTCTTGAAAAGTAATGATATTTTAGCAAGGGAATAGACTATTACATGCACAAGGAGTGCCTTAGGAGTGCCTTTTTGTTAATAAGAGATGGTTTGCAAAACAGTTTGAATACATTTTTATCTAATGTTTCATATTGTTTCCCAGGTTCATCTTGAACGGAAATATGTTGTTGACATTGATAAAAATATCGATATCACCAAGATAACTCCATCAACAAGAGTTGCTCTCCGTAATGACAGTTATGTGCTTCATTTAATCTTGCCAACCAAAGTTGATCCATTGGTCAACCTCATGAAAGTTGAAAAGGTTCCAGATTCCACATATGACATGATTGGCGGTCTTGACCAGCAAATTAAAGAGATAAAGGAGGTTTGCCTCGTGTACCCTTTTACTTTCTGCATTTAAACTGGTAGTGGCAATGGTGACAGTGAAGTGCAGCGGACTATGCTGGAGCTTCTCAACCAGCTGGATGGATTTGAAGCATCAAATAAAATAAAGGTATCATGTGTGTTTTCATTATGCAGATTGGGTTGTTTAGTTTTTGGTACTTTTCTTTATTGTGACCTCAACTATTTAAATAGATTCATCTCTTATTGTAAGTATTTGGCAAGCATGTCAAAATAGGCTTCATTCTTGTAAAGATTGCCAGTATTTTATTCAATTTAAACAATCTCAACTCTTTTCGATGGATTTGGACATAATGATAAGTATAGTCTTGTTAATTCCATAACGACCTATTGCACTGGGCTATTAAAGACTTCAGAAGTGAAAGATTGTGTGTTTTCTCTGTGCATAATCATATTGTCACACATTTTTTTCGTTCTTTTTTTGTTGCAGGCTGTGTGCACACAATCTGGGATGTTTGCTCTGAGGGAGAGGAGGGTTGATGTAACACAAGAAGATTTTGAGATGGTAGTGGCAAAGGTAATGAAGAAGGAGACCGAGACAAACATGTCATTGCGGAAGCTATGGAAGTAGTGTGTCTCCATGTTAATGTTTTGTTTCACTCCACCACCCTGAATATAATTCATCCGTGGCTTTGTTCTTCACACACAGCCAACAGCTCTGTTCTTTGTATGGATATATAAGCCACATGGGGGTGCCTACACTTTGTTGAAGTTTTTTAAATACCACTGGCATCTCTGTTTATTTTGTTAAATATTCTTTTGTGATACATTTTTATGTAATATGTGTTTTACTTCAAGTATCTGACAAGAATGTCCGTAGACAATGACTGTCAATCTGTTATCAATCTATTGGTTAGACGACCAGAATGATAATTAAAAATCTGTGCTTAGTGGAGAAGCACATGTGGCTTAGTTTTCTGGGCATGTGTAGCTGTAGCATGAGACATAGCACTCAGGGATCAAAATCCTACCATGTAGTGGTTGTAAATGAGCTAATTAGAGTTAGAACTTCAATTATATTCAAAATAAAATTAAAAGAACAAATTTGAACTTTTAATATTCCACTCAATTTTCTTGCTTATAGTTTGTGCATTACAATGTGATATGAAATTATACTGAATGTGTGCTTTTTGTGTATTGTTGGATTGTGAAGACATGAGATGTTGATTTTCTTTTGTTTTTCTTTTTTTCCTTTTTTTTTTTGATTTACAGGGTTGGGTTACTTAGATAACAGTTGAAAACAAAAAAACCAGATTGTATAATTTTATTTTGTTCATTTCAGTTATATTTTTGGATTTACAAGGTTTAGTAAAAAATAACCTGAAATTAGTTCTCAAATGGGGGTAATAACAAAAAATTGAAAAAAAAAATCCCAGTACAACTCTAGTTTAATGGGTTACCATAAATGTAAATCGAGTCTGTAAGACTCGGTTTCTATTTATAGAAATCGAGTCTTAGAGACTCGATTTCTATAAATAGAAATCGAGTCTTAGAGACTCGATTTCCATTTATGGAAACCGAGTATAAGATACTCGAGTTCCACTGGGAATTTTTTGGCCCTTTTTTGGCCGCAGGTTGGGACCAGTTCTCAAATTGGGGTAAAAAAAAAAAAAAAATTCCCAGTAGAACTCGAGTATTTTATACTCGGTTTCCATAAATAGAAATCGAGTCTTAGAGACTCGATTTCCATTTATGGAAATCGAGTATAAGATACTCGAGTTCTATTGGGATTTTTTTTTTTTTTGCCGCAGGTGCATGACCAGAATTAATTTTCTCCTCTGCAGCAAATTTTCCAGGGATTATGTATATATCAAACAACTACATACCAGCATATGATAGGCGAAGGGAGCATACATTAAAACAGTAACTATTCAATAAAATTATTGTTGGACAAAATGTCTTAGCACACAATGGCAGTTCAATACTAGAAGGTCCTTGTGGTTGAACTTGCCAAAGTAATATCATTGTTCGTATTATAGGAAAAAGCTGCATCACGCAACTAATGTAACGAGTAAAATGGATAGCAAATAGTTCAATTATCTGTAATTTACAACAATAAACAAAATAACAACTAAGTTAATACAACATAGTCTACATATTCGCCTAGCGGAAGCTCCATACTGATATAACATATTATACATATTCACCTAACACTTGTCCATACTGATACAACATACTGTACATAATCACCTAGCTTGTCCATACAGAAGATCACGACAAATCCCACGTACAATGTCACTTACGAAAATCAAGTCTCCGCTTGCCTGACAAACATTAAATACGGTTATTAGTTTCCAAATGCAAAGAACATTCTGAGTATATTATATAAAAACAGTGACGGCACTTGCCTAGTTCATAGCACTACCACTTGTCGAAGCCCCATGGGAATTGGGACAGCATCTGCGGTTATGCCCCTCTTGATGACACACTCTACATCTTTGTCTCGGTTGAATCTCCCTCAACTCCGGATCTTCCCTCCGGCTTCCCCGTTCTCGCCGTACCCCATCCATTTCATTCCTTATTCTTGTCATCGTAGGACGACCTTTGGCCCGCAACAATTGTGGGTCAGGCACCCACCGTGGTCCGCGAACGTCTGTCCATAATGACTCTGACTTTGGCACCACAAAATTATGTGAATATGTGAGAATGCCGTTGTTCAGACTGTAACATGGGTCAATATAGCTGGGCGCATCGAGATGCAGACCTTTAAGAACTTTAATTGCATGTGAACAAGGGATCTTCAAGTTTTGCCACTTTCCACAACCACAGGTTCTATCAAATATGCGCACATCATGACTGTGATTTCCCCCTCCAGCTCTATGGTCGTTATACGGGGTAACCACTTGATATATACCCTCTGCATGATTATAATTCCTCAGAGTGTGTCCTGCAATTTTCTGCTCATTTTTGTTATAGATCTCCATTGCATAATCACTCCACACCTTACCTCGAGAGAGATCAGAAGTAATTTGTTTATGTCTATCGTGGAAATATGCAACAAGTTTAAAATAAGTGAACTCAACCATTGCAGCAATGGGCAAACCGCGGGCACCTTTAAGAACCCCATTAAAGCACTCAGAGATATTGGTTGTCATTGCCCCGTAACGTCTTCCACCATCATGTGACTGGGTCCATTTGTCTACATCCTCACTCATTAGATATGTGTATGGCATATAACGTATAATCCGGCGATCAGTAGGGTCTACACCCCTCAGTAAATTAATCTCGGCCTCCTTAATGGTTTGCATTATGGACACAAATTTAGCATCATGAGTCGCATATCCAGCTTTCAAGGCCAATGCCTTTAAAATCGGGTTATCAAAATGTGTGTTGAAGTTGCTAGCAACATGTCGAAGGCAATATCGATGATATACCCGTTCTCTTCCGTCTTGCCCTCTAGGCCACTCTCGAATGGCGCATTTGATACCTTTATGTCGGTCAGAAATAATGCAAATGTCCTTGTTTTCAATAACACGCTCTATCGAAGTCCTGAGACACTCTAAAAACCACCCCCAACTAGGCCCTGACTCCTTGTCCACAACAGCAAAGGCGATAGGCAAAACCTTTTGATTAGCATCGGTTGCCATTGCAATCATCAATACCCCTTTGTATTTACCATATAAATGAGTTCCATCAATACTGATCACTGGCCTGCAATACTGGAATGCAGCAATGCATGGAGCGAATGCCCAATATACATAGCGCAGTAACGTAGTACCTTCTAATGGCTGAGGTATGGTGTGATAGCTATACTGGGTACCCGAATCCTGATCCAAGTATGCCAACAACAACTTTCGCAACCTTTGGTAAGACTCCTCCCAATCCCCAAAAATCTTAGCAATTGCCTTTTGTTTTGCATCCCATACTTTATAGTAAGAAAGCTCATGATCATACTTAGTACGTATGATCTCCCAAAGCTCATCAACAGTAGCAGTGTGCTTTTTTCGCAATCTTCCCACAATTTCTGATGCAACAAAATTAGAATCCATCATTCTACCATCTCTTCGCAGCCCAAAGGGTATACAACTGTGTGGACCCACATAAGACGTGACCATCCACAGACCATTGAATTTAGGCTTCATGTATGCCCCAACGTACCACTTGCAGTTGTCGTCAACGCATGCGGCGCACAATTCAGTTGTGCTCGACCTTTGGATGGAGAAATTTCTATTATCCTTTGCTGCGTATATTATCAATGCACGCTTCACCGCAGCTTTATTTGCAAAAGTCAACCCTTTACAAAAATGCATCCCATCTTGCCAAGTACAAAGAAATGGTATCTGAAGACGTGAAGGATCAACCATATCTTCCCAAGTATTTGCGTAGAATGAGTCCGCAGGAGGTCTGTAGCCAGTGGTCGTATCTGTATCATGCTGGACACCAATATCATCATCATCTGCATCACCTTCATCATGGTACTCCATATTTTCCTCTTCAAAATTAGGAACGACTTCATGCTCATCCACATCGTTCTCAAAGTCACCTTGCTCAATCCTCTCTTCGTACTGATCCATATCATCATTATTTTCACCATCATTCGCAGCATGATCGTCGTCTTCGTCTTCCTCCTCTAAATGTGTCTCTTGAGAGTAGAGGGTTTCACCAGTATTCGCAACATAATCTTGAGATGGGAGCGTATAACCTTCCATTGCATACCCTCCCATTGCATCCATTGTAGTGCATCCATCATCTAGGGCTGTAAATTGTAAAGCCGTAGATGTTTCTTGCACCACCTCAGTACTGTTGTCTACACTCGCCTCCAAACTTACATACAACTCAGCAGCATTTACTTGGGGCATTTTCTGGATCCTATTAAACATCATCTTTACATGTTTATCTTCTTTAATCACCATATACCTGTAATTTATCTGTTCATGAAGAACTTCTTGTGGGCAACGATAAATAATCTTGATGTCATACCAACTAGGGTTCAATTTCAATTCGTCCATTATTTTCCTCTTCAAATCAGTCAACGTCTTCAACTTACGACGTAACATCATGTAGTAACATTCGATACCCTCCCCTCTAAATGGGAATCCGTCAATCCCTTCAGGATTGTAAAGGGGTCCACCGAAGTATACATTTATGTCAATATTCTTCAAAGATTGTGAACCTATTAGAGAGCCAAGTAAATTTATGTTAGTGACATATTTGATCTCTTTCATTTAACATCAATTACAAAACCTTTTCTATCTACTCAAAGTACAAGAATCACAACTTCTAAAAGTGTAACAATTGCATATACTCACCCCACATCACATACAAACACACTCAATCATTATAATTTCATACTCAAACAAATAAAAAAGCTAAAGACAAAACTCACCCCCATTACAAAATTGAAACTCAGCTCTAACAAAAATATAATTAAAAATATCAAACCAAACAACAAAAGTCATCAGGATGTGCAAATGAATGAGTGCAATTATGTAACAACATCATTCAAGTAATTTTAAATTAATGTCATACCCTATTACACTACTATTGATGAAATAACATAGAGTAGGGTTCATCAGACAAAAAAAGAAAAAAAAAAACACTAATGTGAATATAATCATGATCAATCAAATTAGACATATCATCTAATTTAATATATAAATATAAATATATTTATATATTTAGCCTATTTATACAACTATATAATTAAATATTTATATAAATATAATTATATTTAGCCTATTTATACAACTATATAATTAAATAATTAAATATTTATATAAATATATTTATATAAGTATTTATATATATAGTTGTATAAATATAAAAATATAAATATATTTATATAAATATTTAATTATTTAATTATATAGTTTTATAAATATATAAATAAAAATATGTATATATAAATATTTAATTATATAGTTGTATAAATATATATACGTATTTTTCATAAGGAAACAAATATACATATTTTACTACAAACAAATATCTTATCAGGAAACAAATATATTTGCCTAATACAAACAAATATTTTATTAGGAAATGACATATACACTAAAACAATGCAAGCAACACTTTTTAAAGCAGCTATATACACTAAACAACTAATTAGAGAGTGAGGAGACCCTTACTTGACATAATGATGTGCAAATGTACTGCTGAGATTGTATGAGAGTGAGAGGAGCAATGTTTTGCTGCTAAATATGTATGAGAGTTTGAGTCTCTGTGAGAGTTCTTAAGAGAGGTTCTGTGATTGAAGTTGCTGAAGGTGAGAGTTGTTGAGGCAAGTTGTTCTTCATGTGAGAGAGTTGTGTTTAGTCAAAATATTCTCTGCATCTGAGAGTAGTGTGAGAGTTTTTTATTGTTAGTCATTCATTGAGTACGTTCCTAAACAGACAAAATTGGTTCAACATAGTCTGAGAGAAGTTTTTGGTGCTTGTCCTAGTTTAACATATTTTTTGAATATGTCTCAAAACAGACAAATTATATTCACATGTCCTTCAGCAACGTACTCAATTAACAGTGTACCTTACAAAGACTGTTGACTAGCAAAAGCACCAAAATAGACTAACACAAGTAACAAACAAATTATATTCACATGGCAGCACAAGTTTTAATAGACTAGCACAGAGCACGTGTTCAGCTAATAGACTAGCACAGAGCACGTATTCAGCTAATACTAGCACAGAGCACAGCAAAGAGACACTTGATATGACCAGACAGTGAAAGAATAATGCTTTGAAACTCGAGTCTGTGAAACTCGGTTTCAAAGTTAAAACCGAGTCTCAAAGACTCGAGTTCAATGTGCGCGTTTTTTGGCTAAAACTCGAGTCTTTGAGACTCGGTTTTAACTTTTTACGTAAACCGAGTTTCACAGACTCGAGTTTAGGAGGTGGCACCTACGTGGAACTCGAGTCTTAAAAACTCGAGTTCCACGTAGGCTCCTGCCACATCAAGGCCACGCCAAAGCACGTAAACCGAGCCTCAAAGGCTCGATTTAGGGGCCCAAAATCGAGCCTCTGAGGCTCGAGTTGCTAGTTTGCCAATATGTTTCCAAACTGACCCTACTAACTAAATAGTTCGGGTTTTATGGGTAATTACCCATTTTCGCCCTAGCTCTCTCCTTGCTATCAGATTTGGGTCCACTACCACTAGCTTGTTCTTTTGTGAGACATTGACACCGCTGAGACCAGGTCTTGATCATAATGAATTGCTTTAAATGGGAAGACAGCTCATCTTGCCGCTTTATCTTTCTGGCCGGATGAACAGAAAATCTGATGCTAATGTAGGAGTTGAGAATTGGGACTAAACAGAGAGTTAAAAGTAAGTCAAAGTCTTTTTTTTTTTCTAAAGTGAGCAGCACTTGGGCTGCTGTAACTAATTTAATGAAGTTGCTTGGAAATTTCTTTCATTCTACTTGAACTTGGGAGTTTTTTTTTTTTTTTTTTTTTTTTTTTTTTCTAATTCCGAAAGTAGGGTTGCTTGGTATTTCTGTTTCACTCTCCCATGGAATCTATAAATGTTCTCTTCCTACTATCCACGTTTCTACTTGCCGTTGATGTAAAAGCCCACCCAAACAATTCCATTAATGTGATGATACCCTTAGGTTCTTCGCTCTCCCCTAGTGCTAACCGTACTTCATGGCTCTCACCTTCTGGCCTTTTTGCCTTTGGTTTCTACCCACAAGGCAACGGCTTCGCTATTGGAATATGGCTGGTTGATCAACCACAAAACACAATTGTCTGGACTGCATATCGAAATAACTCGCCAGTCACCTCAAAAGCTACATTGGACTTAACAAGGGATGGAAAGCTGCTCTTTCGCAAGGAGGAAGGTGAAGAAAATCCTGTAGCTAACGTGTCATCCCTTGCGGCTTCAGCTTCTATGCTTGATTCTGGTAATTTTGTGCTCTATGATAACTCTTCTAATGTTATTTGGCAGAGTTTTGAATACCCAACTGACACCATCTTAGGAGGTCAGAATGTGTCTAATGGCAAGGATTTGGTGTCAAGCGTGTCTAGATCAAACCACTCAAGTGGTCGTTTTTATCTCAGGATGCAGAGCGATGGAAACCTTGTTTCCTACCCTGTAAACAATCCAGAGAATTCAGAAAATGCTTATTGGTCCTCGGCAACTATAATATCAGATAATTTTGCCTCGGCAACTATAAGGCTCAGTCTTAACCAAAGGGGTCTTCTAAGCTTAATAGATTATAACAGCTCCATAATATCAGTTTTGGTGAATAATTCTTACTCTGGCGACAAAGAAACTACTATCATCTATCGTGCGATACTTGATTCTGATGGAATTTTAAAGTTGTATTCACACCAATTTTTCGGAAATACAAGCTCAAAAATGATCTTGGAGTGGTCATCTTTGGGTGATCAATGTGATGTCAAAAGTTTCTGTGGCTTCAACAGTTACTGCCAAGGCATGGGCTTCGCAGCTGAATGTCTCTGTTTTCCGGGATTTCATTTCATGAACCACAAAAATAAGTTTTTGGGATGCAACGACAATTTCAGTGTCGATGGTTGCAGCAGCAGTAATGGTCCGATGATACCACACTACAGTACTGCTTTACCGAACATATCCTGGGGTGATTATCCTTATTCAATGGTACGTACAAAGCAAGAAAACTGTGAAAACTCTTGCCTTGATGACTGTAATTGTGGGGCTGCTTTGTACATGAATGGTACTTGCAATAAATATAAGCTTCCACTTAGATATGGTAGAAGTCAAAATTTATCAGCTATAGCTTTCTTTAAGAATCGGAGAAATGGTGACCATCACCGTTCAAATCCAAAAATCTTGATGGATAGCAAAAAAAAGATAATTTTGATTCTCTCTCTAAGTTTGGGTTCCATTGCATGCTTGTGTTCTGTAATAGCAATATCTTGTTTCTTCAAGTATAGGCGTCAAGTTCATTGGTACAGAAAGCTGTCGGAAAATGTGAATGTGGGATTTGCTGATGATTTTACCTTGCGTTCATTTTCTTACAATGAGCTTGAGAGCGCAACAGATGGCTTCAGGCAAGCATTAAGTACGGGTTCTTTTGGATCAGTTTATAAAGGGTCTCTCTCTATTGGATCTGTGACTGACAGAACTATTGCTGTTAAGAGGCTAGAGAAATTTGGGGAAGAAGGGGAAAGGAAGTTTCAAGCTGAAATGACTGCCATTGGACGAACTCATCACAGAAACTTAGTTCAGCTGCTTGGTTTCTGTATTGAGGGAACGAGGAAGCTTCTTGTTTATGATTACATGACCAATGGTTCACTTGCAGACCTTCTCTTCAAGGCTAAGAAGCGCCCTCTTTGGAAAGAAAGAGTGAGAATTGCACTAGAAGTGGCTAGAGGGATATACTATCTACATCAAGAGTGTGAAGTCCATATCATCCATTGCAATCTTAAACCCGAAAATATACTCATGGATGATACTTGGACTGCAAAAATCTCAGATTTCGGATTGGCAAGGCTATCGGTGCCTAATCAAACAAGAACCACAATGGGCATTGAAGGGACAAGTGGGTACTCCGCACCTGAATGGCAAAAAAATGCCCTAATATCAGTCAAAACTGACATTTACAGTTTCGGTGTTATGCTTTTGGAGATTGTATGTTGCAGAAGCAACATAGAAGTAAATGTTTCAACAGCAGATGAAATACAACTTTCTAGCTGGGTATATAATTGCTTTGTGGTTGGAGAGTTAGATAAGCTTGTGGATGAGGAAAATGTAGACATGAAGACACTTGAAAGAATGGTGAAGGTGGGCTTGTGGTGCATTCAAGAAGATCCAGCTTTGCGTCCTCCAATGAAGAATGTAATCTTGATGTTGGAGGGGACAATGGATATAGCTGTCCCTCCATCTCCAGCTATTTCTTATCCTTAATATGCCAACCCCTAATTTGTAATAATGTGCATGAGTTTGCTAACTGGTGTTTGCTTATGCCAACATATTCTAGTTTTTGGATTTTTGAATGCCTAATTGGTTTTTTTTTTTTTTTTTTTTTTTTTTGTGTGGGGGGGGGGGGGGGGGGGGGGGGGTTGGTTTGTTTTGGATCTGTTTTATATTTTTATTGTAATGGTTATTGATATTAGCTTCATATTTATTTAAACTAGTCGCGAACCCGCGCGTAATAGTTATTTTTATGGTGGTTTTATTAAATTTTTTTTACAATTAAAACTAATCTAATAATGAGTAATGTATTTCGTAATTATATTTTTATTTATTATATGAACAATCATAAATGTAATATAGGAACAACCAAAACACCAAAAATATGTAAACTAAAAAAAAATTAATAAAACTTAACAATGATTAATTGAACCAATATTAGGATAAAATTTTGTTTTTGATAATCTATTAAGGTTATTTTCTTTGTAGAAATTATAATTTCGGCCGCCCAAAACATATTATCAAATAAACAATTATTAGTAAAATCTAAGAATTAAATTTCTATACATGCATTGTTATAAAATAATAATAATAAAAATAAAATTGCAAAAGTTAAAATTTGTCACCTATCCAATTATTTTTGTTTGGCTAACCTTTACTTTTCTTTAAATAAATGGCATTATAGAGTACTTTTAATACAACTATTAAGAGTACTTTATCCACCACAAAGGATTAGAAAATAAACAAAATTAGTAAAGTCTCATAATTTAACATCTAAATTGAGCATTATAAAAAATCATGCTATGTAACAGAATAAATACCAAATTACCCAAATCATGCTATATAATAGAATAATATTATATTTTTATATGCTATATTTAATTCTTTAGAACACAATAGGATAACATTTAACAATCAAAGATAATAAAAAAAAAAAAAATTTAAAAAACAAAACTAAATCACAATTTTAAAAACAAAACTAAATCGCATTAACCCAAATTAGAGTTTTAAAGATTATAAAAAATTATCAACCTAAAGTAGAGATGCAAGAAAAATAAAAAAAATCCACCAAAAAATTTAGAGAGAGAGAGAGAGAGGGGACCTTTTTTTTTGTGAGGGAAAACTATGCATAGAATAGAAGAGATAGTGAAAATTTTATAATAAGAGGGTGTGAATAAGAAAAGACAAAAATAAAGGAAGATGAAGAGAAAGAGGAAGAATGATATTAATGTAAAGGGTAGTGGGGAGATGAAAAGGTAAGGGAGGGAGAAAGATTGAAGTAGTGGGGAGATGAAATGGTAAGGGAGAAAGGTTGGAGAAGTGTAAATATTAAAAAAAAAAAAATGTTAAAACCAATTATAAGAAAATTGGAAAAAAAAAAAAAAAAACCCTAAAGCTTGAAAGGCTTCAACGTTTTGTTTTGTTTTGTTTTTGTTTTTGTTTTTTTGTTTTTGTTTTTGTTTTGTTTTGGTTTTTTATTTATGTATTTTTTTGTTTTTGTTTGTTTTTGTTTTTGTTTTGTTTTGTTTTTTTTTTTTTAAAGCTAAAAATGCTCACATAAAACCCTAAAGCTGAACTGAAAAGGCTTTGAGTTGGGCTTGATTGTGGAACTAAATAAATAAGAGGTTGGCTGGATTAATTATACAGATTTATTATAGGGTAATAGTGGAAATAAATAAATAAGTAGTGGGTTGGATTTATTATAGGGTGATAGTGGAAGTAAAGAAATAAGTAGTGGGCTACATTTATAGGGTTGAAAATTGTAAAAACCATTTTAAAATTGTAGGAAAAATTATATTTTAAAAATGAAAAGAAAAAAAAGAATAACGTGGCAGCTGATGTGGCATAACGTGAGAGCAACAGTATTAAACGCTACGCTTCAGCTTTTAGTAATATATAGACTAGTCGCAGACCCACATAATGCATGAGAATATATAATTATTTTGTAATATGATATAATGTATAATTTATTCTCTAAAAATTATTGAAAATAATTTGTTCTCCTTAAAAATTGAACTATTTTTAAAAGTATTATCCATTTCTGTTCTACTATTTTGGGTTTTTTTTTTTTTTTAATAACTAAATCATGAAATCAATGAAGAATCAAAAAACAAATACAATGTTTATACGTATCTATACTATATATTGTCAACGCCTCATGGCTGCTCGACCACCCATCGCGGTGACGCTCGCGCGCTCTCTCGGTGTCAGAGAATATAGAGGTGTGTGTTGTACCTTGGGTGTGTGATTGGAATATGAGTCGATTTTAAGGAAATTACCAAGGCTAAGTGAAGTTGCCACCAATCATCGGGTATTTTTAGGTGTGATTGGTGGTCACTTGACTCTATTTGATTTTATTATCAATCCTAGTCTAAGAAAAAAATGTCTTTTTTCCTAATCTAATTTGGATGGGTAAAAAATCTTGATTCTTGAGTTTGGAAATCTAGTTACGTGTAGGGAAGGTGTTAGGCACCCCACAACGCTTGTCCGTAAACGGTCCTTTGTTTTGATAAAATCATAATTTTCAAACATTGCAGTTGAAAACGAGCTATTGACATTAGCTTTTGGGGATTTAAGCGAACTAGGCTTTGAGGTTTGAAATCAAAAAGGGTGTGGTCTCGATTGATGCTTCCCAAGTGTGTTTTGGATCATTGCCAAATTTCCATGCGAAAATCTGGTAGCATTTCGCCTTATTTTTGTGGCAAAAATCCGGCAGTGCTTCGCCTCAGATGCGTCATAGCACACAAAATGCTATTCTCACCAAGCTTTTGATGTGAGAATACAGCAATGGGAATGCCCCATTTTCATGGTGAAAATCCGGAAAAGTTTTGCTTTTGGTGTGCTGTGGCGCACCTGCAGTGTTCCATGCCTGTGTATATGGTGCGTGCCAACAGGTTCGTGTTAGGACGAGCTGAAGCCCCTCAAAGCCTTAAGCACATTGATACATGTCACATACATGGGGAAATCGATGTCACTTGATGACATAAATCGGGATGGTCACACCGTGGTGACTATGCACACAATATGACATGAATATGCACCTACGACAATCTTCTTGAGCACATACTCATGCCATAAGGTCAAAGAGCACTCATGGCCAGAGAGGGTCACTCACATAACCATGAGAGTCCATCATACAAAATGCATGATCACCCTACACACAAAGGCATATATATATATTGTTAGGTTCTAAGATTTTAGGAACTAAATGTATTAGAACTTCAATTTGCAATGTGTTGGCAAGCCATGATCAAAACTTAGAATCTAGATTTAGGCTGCTCAAAGTGTGTTTACTTCTCAAGTTGGAATCGAGTGATTGCAGGATTTATTTCTCTAAATCTGCAAGGCTCGATCGATCGAACCTCGTGCAGATTAATTTTCTGTAGAATTTTTCAACTCAGCCCAAGCCCGGTTTGACGTGTAGGGTTTTATGTTTTACTCCAAGTATAAAAGGAAAAACCTTAGCTACGTTTTAGAGGTCTTTTAATAGTTGTGTATTGAATCTCTTGTGAGATCTAGAGGTGTTTACCTTCATACACATTTAGGGTTATCAAGATCAAGATTCATGTCAAAAACTTGGTGATCGCTTTAGTTGCTGCATAAAGAATTTAAAGAAGATCTGAAACCTTTGAGTGAAATCTCAATGTCACAAGTGGGAGTACTTGTGGTTGTAGTGGATCAAGGAAAGAATTAGTCCATGGACTCGGAGCTGTCACGTGGTCGTGGTAGTAAGTTTTCTACTTGAGATAGCAATAGGATGTTAGTGATCTAAATCTTATTATACAAACTTCAATTCTTTCATAGTAGATCTGTTTTACCTTGAGGATAGCTAGGTTAAATTCTCTCCAGGTTTTTTACCAGTTTGGTTTTCCTGGGTTATCATATCGTGTGTTCTTTATATTTCCGCATTACTTACATGATATGATTTGATTTTGTTAACCTAGATCTGAATAATTTATCTAAGTAATCACTTGGCTAAATAACTAGATTAATAAACTTGTGTTTTAAGGAGTCTAAAAAATGTACAAGTGGTATCAGAGCAAGTTAGCTCTTGTATTTAGATCCTTTGATCTAAGAGTTGATCCTTGACCCCTGTTGTCATGGAACACGGTCACTTTCTTGTGATCCCACCTCACTTTGATGGGAACAACTATGCTTACTGGAAAGTAAGGATGAAAGCATTCTTGAAATCTATTAATGAGAGAGTTTGGAATTCCGTTGAATACGGATGGGAGAAACCGACTACTCCAGTAAGTGAGTGGTCAACTTCTCAAAAAGAAGCAGCCACTTTTAATAGCAAAGCCATGAATGCTATTTTTAATGCTGTATCTATGGAGGAATTCAAGAGAATCTCTAATGTTGAGGTTGCTCAGACTGCATGGAATATTCTCCAAACTGTGGATGAAGGCACAAAGGCAGTTAAGATTAATAAAATGCAGCAATCAACTACCAGATTTGAAAGTATTAGAATGTTTGATGATGAATGTTTTGATGAATTCTATGCTAAACTGAATGATATTGTTAACTCTGCTTATAATTTGGGTGAAATTTATGATCAACCTAAGATTGTTAGGAAGATACTTAGATCCTTAACTGAGGACTTTAGACCCAAAGTGACTGTCATTATTGAAAGCAAGGATGTAGACTCCATCCCTATTGATGAGCTTGTAGGATCTCTCCAGCATATAAGCTAGACCTACCTAAAACAAACAAATCCAAATCAATGGCTCTTAAGTTAGTTGACGATATTGATGGTAATGGATTTGATGATGAACTCTTTTCTACAGAGATTGCATATCTTGCCAAGAACTTTAGAAACTTTCTTAGGAACAACAACAAAAGGGCAAGAGGTAAAAACAATGTTGAACCTAGGAATTTTAAAAGGAATTAACCTACTAAAGTGAACAATACTGATAAATCTAAAGAGAAAGTAGGTCAAACCTCTAATAATTCTTTGGGTCAACAATGTTTTGGTTGTCAAGGGTATAGTCATGTGAAATTAGAATATCCTACATTCTTGAGATCAAAAGGTAAGGCTATGGCTGTAACCCTTAGTGATGATGAAGTTTCTGATCATGAGTCTGGTAGTGATGAGGATGGAAACTTCATTGCTTTCACAGCTACTGCTATAGTTGATGAAAGTGTTGTGGTTGATGAGAACCCTTCTGATGAGTAACTCTCTGAGAATGCTGATTTGCAAGAAGTCTATAATAAGTTTTGCAAGGTTGCTGCAAAAGATGCTATGAATGTTGACTTAGGTTTGAAGAAAATTGCTTCTCTTAAACTTGATAAGAAAAATTTGCTGTTGAAATTGTTTGATGCTAATGAATTGATTAAGAAGGTGAAGACTGAAAACATGTTGTTACTTTATAAAGTTAAGAACTTGGAACTAGAATTATCTGTTGCTAGAGAACAAACAAATAGGTCTGCTAGTTCTAAACTTGATCACATGTTGAGTATTCAGAAATCTCCCTTAGACAAAACTGGTCTAGGTTTTGAAGATGGCATCTTTGTGTCTGAAACTAATTCCACAAATTTTGTTTCTTCTTCTGAGCCCCCCAAGAGTGAGATTGTCAAACCAGTAGAAGTTACACCACCTCCTAGGAAGATTAGGGTTGATCTTAAAGAGTCTAAGCTTAAGAATACTAATCTCCCTAAGGATAAGTTGCATGATAGACCTTTATGGGTTTGTCATTTTTATGGAAAGACTGGGCATATTTGTCCAAACTGTTTCAAGTTGCAAGCTACAAAGCGAGCAAATAAGCCAAAAGTACATGTGCCTTAAGCACAAGATCCTATGGTACTTATTGGTGAGTTGGTAAAGGCGTTAAACCTTTATACCAATCCTGGAGTTGCTCATCATTCTAATATGAACAATAACTCCAATGCTAGAGTTGCATCTAAAAGGTTTTGGATGCAAAAGGCTCAATCTAATTAAGTCTTTTTGACATGGTCCTTGTACTTCATCTTAATATTCTTTGTGACCATTCTCCTTTTGCTTTTTGTTTTTTTTTTTTTTTTTTTTTTTTTTTGGATTTGCATTGTATAACATTCATGCATTTCATGATAGGTTGTTTTTGTTATTCCTTTTAAAAATTAAATTTAAAAAAAAAAAAAAGGGAAGGAAGGAAGGAAAAATGTGTTTTGTATTATTTTTCTTGGACTTGTAATCAAGGCTGGCCATATTATTCTTACATAACATGTTTGTATAGTTTTAGCTATGTAATGCATGTTGTGTGGGAGCTGTTTATAGTTTTTGATCACTTGATCTTACTTTTGAAGTCACATGCTTTTGATTGTTTGGACTTGAACTTAATGAGAAATGCATAAATAACCATCTCACCACTATTTACTAGCCAATCATGAATACCTTAGTGCATATCATAAGATTTTGTACTCGAGAAAGTGTAGCACATGCACAAAAAGAATATAAGGTGTAGCCTTGGATTAATGCAAAAATTGGTGTATACATTGTTGGGCTATAATAAATTCACAATGAAATAAAATTGGTGTGTACGTTACTTGGCTAATGTAATAATTTCCAAATAAAATAAAATTGGTGTGTACATTATGAGGCAAAACAAGAAACTGACATGATTGCAAGCTTGTTTTCTAGGAAATGTGAGAGTTATATGATGTAACTCTTTAGGTGATAGTCTCTTTCAAACTTATGTGATGAATTTTGTAGAAATTGTGATTAATCACTATCTACTTATCACCTCACATGTATCTCAAGCTATTGCTAGTTGCACACACTACACAAGTCATTCTTTGCTAAACTAAGTACATGATATTGTGTGTGATTTCGTTGTGGCCATCCAAGATTATATGTTCCTTGATTTTAATGCAAAATGTGTTTAATGTTTGAGTTTTTGAGGACAAATTGTTTGAAAACCTTATTTTTGTAAGATCTAGATTGAATTCAAGTGTTTTTGAAAAACTTTTAATCTCATACTCATGCATTTCATTCATGAAACACTATGCTTTGAGGAGTTTCTACATTAAATTGATCAGTTTTTCAAAAATTTTAGTTTTCCAGATTTTCGATTGATTGAAGCTGTTGCTTGATCGATCGAAAATGCGATAAAATTTTAGGTTTGAATCTGCCTGGCTCGATCGGTGCTCAATTGATGCTGGATCGATTGAATATGTTTTTCGATCGATTGAAGCTAATTTTCGACCAATTGAAATTCGAACATTGAGTTTTTTAAAAAGGTTTTCTCTTCACGTGCTCTTCATTTCTTCAAACTTTTTCAAAACCTTTTCTCACTATTCTCTCCTCGACCGATCCAATCTAAAATATTTGTCATTTTCTGCCTCAAATCTTCAAGGGTTTTTGTCTTCAAGTTCTTGTAAGTCTCTTTTACCCTTTCTTTTTCAATTTATTCACATTTTTCATGCATTTTACTTGAAATTTTTGAACTCATGATTTTTGGGGTTTTTTGAATTTTAGGTTGTTTTTATTCACATTTGATCATTGGCAAAGCGTGGCAAAGCCTAGATCTAGGTAGGCAACCACATATAAAGCATAAAACCAAGCAAGCAAACATAGACATGCATAAAGGAAATGATCCGAACCATTTGATATAGGCCTAGGTGCATGGATGTAGGCCTAGACCATAAGATCTAAATCTGCACCCTACCTAAAGGGCCAAAACACAAGAAAAATGAGATAATAAGAGATAGAAAAGTTTTAGAAGCACATGGCATAGCAACCAACGTGTAGATATAGACACATGAACAAGAAATAGAACACTCAAAGATAAAGATCTAAGAATAGACATGGCAAGGAGCCCATAAACATGCGGATTTAGGCATAAACATAGAAAAAAGCACATAAATATGTAGATCTTGGCATAAACATGGTAAAAAGCAATTAGGCATATGGATCTAAGCACAAACAAAAAAAATTTAAACATATCCTAGCCCAAGAAGGCTAGACCAACATCATCAAAGCAATCAGTCATGGAAAAAAGCAAGGAGACATGCTAACAAGGCTATAAAACATGCTAGGAAGCAAGATAAAGCAAAAATAAACTATGGAAAGCAAATAGATATGTTAAGAACAAAGATCGCAAAGGGTGTAGATTGTAGCTAAAAAACTACATCTGCAACCTTTAAACCTCAAATCTAAGGTCCCAAGACCAAAGAGAGGAAAAAGAGTGCAAGAACACTACCTCTTTATTGTTGAGAAAAGAGAGAAAGATCAAAGGTTTTTAGGTGTTTTTGGGAGAGAAATGTAGAGAAAAGAGAGAGAAAACTGCCTAGAAAAGATGCCCCAAGACCCAAAAATTCATCCCCATCTAGATCTACCAATTATGAGGACGTTTGGGGCCTTTTAAAAGCAAAAAAGTGCTCGGTGGCCACTAAATGGCTGCGGCGGCCCTTTAGGGTGCGTCGAGCTAATGTCAGCAATTTTGTCATTTTTCAGCTTCTCTATTCTGAATTCGATCGCATATTTGAAAGCCTTCCTAGACTTTGATTGAGCTAGAAAGGTCAGGATGTCTAGTTTCTAGAACACTAAAGATATTGAAATTCCAATAGTTCGATCAAAAGTTATGGCCTTGGGAAGTGGGCTAACGCACCCAGCACAGTTTTCAAGATATCTCAACCGTTTTAACTCTGATTTCGACCTATGAGCAGTTGTTGGAAAGGGAATTTGATGCTCTTAGCAATGAAGCTATTCTGACGATCGAATCAAAATTAGGGTTTTTGGTGCCATTAAGAGTCAACCTCGGGTCAAACTTGGTCAAAGTTAACAAAAATCTCCAAATGACTCGAGTTTGATGTAGAAACATGAAAAATGTTGCCTTGGGATGATTTTGACCAACTTTGACTTTCGGTCAACCTAGGGTTGACCAGGGGCATTTTGGACAATTTGACCTAAAAACTTCAAGTGCTCTAATGCCTGAACGGGTTGTACCACGTCAATCTAGATTTTCCTGCGGCCCCATGGAAGAAAGTTAACATTTTTGGAATTCTTTGGGTCCTGCATGCAAATCGAGGGTAGACAAAATATGATATCTACATATATAATAATGGAAGTTTCGAAAAAAAACTTTCTTTCTTCTCTTAAAGTTCCTTAGAAATGTCTCTATCCACTTAAGAAACCTTTATTGTCAAACTCTTATGTATCTAGGTCAATGATCCTAAACCCTGCAAGAGCCAAATTCCACATTTAGCATTATAAAAATCAGATAAAAATTAAACCCCCAATCATGCTTTGAGATTTTCTATTTCCTCATGACCAAACTTTTGAGATAGATTTTTTTATTGTCTATTGGGCTGCAAGATAAATTATTATGTGTTGCACATAAGAAAAATTTTACTAAACATAATATTTGTCAAAGCCAAACAAAAATTAAGAAAGGTCCCACAAAAAAAAAAAAAAAAACCATTGCTTCAAAAAATATGAAAGCAGTAATTGGAGTATGATTATAGCGCATACTCCATTATTGTTTCAAAATTATCAGAGGTAAATACATTAAACTTTGGTTTTCTTTTCTTCTTTTTTTAACATAGAGCTAAACAAATTTCAAATGTAAGAAAACTAAAATGTCAAAGATAAACAAATTGAACTTGTAAAACACAAATATAAAATAAAAATTGTACAACATGAATATGAAGTAAGAAGTTGTTGTAGAGATTTCTAATTCTTGAAAACCCTTCTCATAACCACAAACCAATCCTAGCCACCCATAGCCCCAAAGTGATCACATTGTCGGCAACCCACAAAAAAGCATATCATCCACAATCTTTAGAAATCCAATGGAAAAACCAAAGTTGGGGGAAAAGAAAAAATAAGAAGGGAAAGAACACACCTCAAAGGGACTTTCCAAATTTGATGTCACTTTGGCAACTTTTAGGGAGGTAGAGAGAGAGCAACTGGAAATTTATAGTGTTAAAAATAACATAGTTAATCACAGAAGTGGCAATTGAAGGGTTTGAACTTCATAAGAGCGAAGCAGTTTTGAAGGGGAAAATGAAGAGTTGAGAATTAGGAGAATGCTAAATTAATGCTGAGTTGGATTTAATGAGATAAAGAATGTGTAAAGTTGTTCATAGTGAGTTGGATTTAATGAGTTAGAGAATGTGTAAAGTTGCACTATTTATTTATATATTAATATTGTTTAAAAAATTAATGAAGAAAAAAAAAAGGTGACATGGTCGATAATGTGGCACAACTGGAGCATAGCAACAAGTTGCAACTCCATGAGATGCACGGAAATATCTTATTATTTTGTAATGAAATATAATCTATAATTTATTTCTAAAATATTCATAAAATCATCTATTATGATTAGTAATTTGTAATAAAGCATTTTTCTCATAAGAGAATTTAATTTTAGATTTATTAAACTATTAATTAAGCAGTGTTTTTTTTTATTATTATTATATATATAACCCTTTACCAATCCAACAAAGGGCAAGGGGGTTTTTTTTTTTAATTATTATTTTTTTATCATAAACAATGTCATATTGCTTTCTGTTTTTAAATAATGAATTTTTTGTCTATATAAATAAAAAATTATATATATTTTTACTTTCTCTTTTTATTAAAATTTTCATCTGCTCATATTATGAGCTAAGCTAGTGATAGAATAAAGGGGTGTTTAAGTTTTTCCAATTATGATAGTTAGAAATGAATGATAAAAATATATTGCAAAGCAAAAAAAAAGCATAATTTTTGGCACTACTAAGGAGAACTCATGACTTTAATATTTTTCTTGAGTCCTTTTTGCAAGGAAAAATGAAACTAGGGATTATTTTTATGTAATAGGTTGAAAGAGTTACAAATTAGAATGATTATTTTTATTTTGAATAGGTTTTTTGTTGAATAATCTGTTCACTAGTTGTTGTTTGGTCTACTCTTAATTTTGTTTGGGTTATTTTTGTTGTTATTTGGACTATTTTTTTTTTATTTTTTTATTGTTGTTATTTAAGGGCTTTTTTCTTTTCTTTTTTGTGTTTAAGGGGTTGGAGAGGATAAAAATTGAGGTAGATGGATCCGTTCAACAAAGGTTAACCATAGGCAACGATATTAAGATAGTGGTCGGTCGAAACATACAGACAAGATGACAGGCCATTCCCTTGACGAAGGAAAAAGGTAGACGGATGGACCCCCCATAGTGGATAGGTTCAAATTGATCGGATGCAAAAGAGATGTGTGGTAGAGCCACGTGGCATCTATGTGGCCTAAGTGATCTCCAAGAAACCTCAAATGGAAACGTCTTGTACCCTACGATTAACCCCAATCAACAAAATATATATATGGAAAAATCCCGTAAGTGAAGATCCTCCCTATAAGGAAAGAACTTCTTCGCCAAGAAAACAAAGGTTGGTTCTACACTACTATGAAAACCTAAAGCCCTCAGAAATCAAGGTACACATAATTTACCCCAACTCTAGCATTCTAGAGTTGTGAACATTCTCTAACTTAACATTCAGAGGGTATTTGGCCGGTACCATACCGGTACTCTCTGTAAGGTTTTCTTCTTCTTTTTTGCGCAAGTTTTGTCTAGAGCACGTGAGGACTGTGTAACTTACTGGTGATTTTCAGCATCATCAGGGGTTATGGATTATGTTTGATGCCTAAATTATTTTTGGAGTAATGCTACATCTACAACATTTTAAAAAAAAATCTTATGTAACAATTTGTTATTAGTAGGTTAAAAAGCGATGTCAATATTGGGCCCAAATTAGAATTTTAATAACCATTTTTTCTTATCACATAAGATATGTGGTGAAATTATTGTAAAAATTTTGTGAATGTAGCAGTAATCTTATTTTTATTGAACTAAAATTCTTGTAATTCTCAAGTCAGTGTGGTCATTGTTTTTATAAATGTTATGGACTTATGATTTTTTAAAAGAATAGGAGAAACTCAGGGAAAAAAAAAGACTTAAGATGCTCAATTGGTCGATTAGATTGTTAGTATTTTGAGTGCTAATAAGAATTATACCGAAAAAAAAATTCTAAAAGTAATCTTGTGATATAAGTATGCCGTACTTTGAGTTTTTCGCTGAATTGCAAATCAATATGATAGTTTTACTTTGGCTCCCCAAGAAAAAATTTCTAACTACGCTCCTACAAGGAGGAAATCATTAAGAGCTACATCTTTAATATATTTGTGTAGTACAAATCATGTGTTACAATGAATTGATTTGCAAATCATGAGAGAAAGAGAGAGAATCTGGTTTGGGATGGTAGGAACTGATTTAATAAAAATTTAGACTAATTGTATTGGATAAGAGCATTAATTAAAAAATATATTTTTTTAAAGAAGGTATTTTTTTATAAAAATAATTTTTATTAGTTACCAAGATTTTTTTAATTTTAAAAATCCAAAGAAAACAAAAGGGGTGATTGTAAGAGACTTAACAGTAATCCCTAATGGAACAAAATGGGAGGATTGAATAAAACAAAGCTAGTTTTTCCCTCCTTTTTTCTTTCTCTCCTTCTTGTTTCCTTTCATCGGTCCCAATATTATCCCAAAATGATTGAAAATTTCCATTTTAGTTGGTGAAGCAGCTAAAATAAACTGATGTTGAAATATTTTATTTCTATAAACAAATCAAAATAGTCACTAGAATGGAATTAACAAATTTGAACAATTGCACAATTTCAATTTTTTTTTCCTTGAACTCATCGACTCTACATCATGTGACTATAAGAGTAAAACCACCTATACTATTAGGATGAATCCTACTTTTTTGAATTAATATTATTTATATCTATACTATTTATAAGAGGATTTCCCTCCTTGAACTGGACTTCTTTTTTTTTTTTAAAGTAAAAAATACCCTCATTTAGTATCCAATAACTTCTCTCATAAAGATAGTTTTAAAAACTGGACCAAATCGGCCGGTTCGATCGGTTTAACTGGAAACCGGACAGTAATTCGATTCGATTATGCTTAAAAACCGAAAAATGTAAGAAAACCCAGATTTAA
The DNA here is from genome assembly GCA_028535165.1 of Quercus tomentella. Taxonomy (NCBI): domain Eukaryota; kingdom Viridiplantae; phylum Streptophyta; class Magnoliopsida; order Fagales; family Fagaceae; genus Quercus; species Quercus tomentella. The sequence goes on from JAPQVY010000001.1 coordinate 14,831,230, forward strand.
CTGGCAACCGTCAGTTCAACCGAGAAAATCGAAAACCGAAATGGTTGAATCGGTTTTGCAAAATTGATGAAAGAGATTTGAAATGGAGCTTTATTTTGCAGAAAAATCTTATTTTTTCTCAGATCTGCCGGTCTAAGTGGGTAAGGACATATTTTTTGCTATAAAAATCTTCTTTTTCTCAAATCTGCTAGGCTTGAGAGAGTGAGAAAATTACTGAATGCTCATGCTTGGTGTTGAAACCAATCTCTTGGACTGGTATGAGGTATCCACAGCTCTTTGGTGAGACAAGGAATGAGAGGACCCGATGGAGATCTAACTTTCACAAAAAGAGAGAGAGAGAGAGAGAGATGATAGGCCAGGAATGTATTAACCCCTTGTGATAAATTAACCAATTGATTAGCCAAGTTAATTAATTAAGTTAATTAACATGCAATACGTGTGGTAGCACAAATAAATCACCAATTAAGTTAATATGTAGCAGAAAATAAATTGACATGGTGATTTATTTACGAATGGGGAAAACCTATACGGCAAAAACCCCACAGGGTGATTTTAAGGTCACCACTCCCGAGAATCCACTATTATCACAACAAGCGGTTACAAGTAAAGGAATCCCAGTACCTTATACCAACCTACAGCTGAACCCTTACTCCAATACCCAATTGGACTTGTTCTGTAGTGACAATCTCTCCTTTCAATACATGGCTCCTAGTACGTGAATAACCAATTCGATGCACGGATCCCAGTACGCGACTTACACACCAACTTGAGAAGGATGTTGGCTGCAAAGTTCTTCAGTTCATCAACACGATGAAGATCACGAAACTCCTTGGTTACAAAACCCTATGGTGTACAAACACAGCAACTTCTTAAAGAGAAATATGAACTAGGGCATATGTCTCCGGTTCACAATATGCTTGTAAAAAATCTTTGCATCAAGTTGCACTCCCTTGCATCAGCTGATTTTATTAAATCTCAATAGATACCCTATCTATCGAGCAGTTGTCGAGCATCGGGCTTAAACAGCCTTTTAAACCTCAATAGATACTAGCTGTCGAGCTTTAAAATCCAGCACTTCTTCACTTGATTCTTGGATAGACTTGCATGGCTTTAACACTTGAACTTGAAACCTTGTTCCTTGAAGCATTAAACATATCCTAGATTTACCCAAATACAAGTAAAGTGCGTTTTGTCAAATGATTAGCCAATTCTATATAGACATATGTTCCTAACATGATTCACATATGTCCTAACAAGATAAATGGAGGTATTAGAGGACAAAACACTAAGAACTGAAAAAATAAAAGTTTTTGATAGTAAACCGTGTGGGGTGCTAGATTTATGAGGCGAAATAAAAATTAAAAAAAATTAAAAAAAAAATCATTAAAGAAGGGCATTCGTGTGTGGCTGGGAGTGGGATAGTGGATTGGTCATAATAATTGGTAAGTTAGTGAGTTGTCTAGTCACCTGACTTTGGAGGGAGTTTTTTTTTAAAAAAAAAAATTGAATAGATAAATAGCTAAAGTTAGACTATTATTTATAAAAATAAAAATATGAAACCTTAATAGTAGATTATTCTTTCTTTGTCAATAATTATTGACTAGAAAAAAATGTAGTATGCAAAAAAAGAAAAAAAATCTATATTTTATATTTTCTTAAAATTCAAAATTCATATAAAAATTATTTAAATATTTAAATTATATTAATTATGATGTCATCGGTTCAACCATTGGTCCGACCTCGGTCCGACCATAAAACCGATAATCAGTCTCTTTTTCGGTTCTTTGTCCGTTCCGGTAATAAGTTATAAATGTTTTAAGAATCGGGTCAATAACGTAAAAAAGGGAAGTCCTAAATTTTAGGTTTTTTATTTTCATATTCATTTTTTTCCCTAAAATTTATTTCGCATTCATTTTTTTCGCCCTAAAATTTAGCCTTTTTTTATTCATCTCCCCTTCACGTTGATCTTTTTATTTTCCCTAAATTTTAGATTTTTGGCCTTTCTTCTTTCAAGGCTTCTAGATTCCACCTTTTCAAACCTAACCTTTTGCTGCTCTTCCCTTTGTCATTTTTCCCAAGTAAGCTAATTCTTTCCCGCCAGGTTGAAAGTTTCCCAGCCACCTTCCTTCATGGTTATTCTTTCTGGGTTCCCCGAGGTATGAGCTCCTTGTTCATGAATTGTTGGTTCCCAAGCCTTCTAATCCCCTTTCTGCATCAATGGGTGGTTGATATGGACATATCTGTCCTTGTCTCTTGTGTTTCTTGACATGCCCTTTTGAACTATCTTAATCTCAGCCTGGCTTTGCTACATGTCCCGAGGATCCCAGGCACCTAGGAATCCTCGAGTATCCTGGCCCAGTTCTTTTCTCGGGCTCCCTAGTGATTTTCTGACTTTTTGAGAGCTGGGCTGGGCTGGGCTTTTTTCTTTCCCTTTGTTTCATGGGGTTCGAAACCTACTCATTCATAGACTTGGGTCCCTCCTTATGGACCCTTAATGGGTTTGGTCCTTTCCTCCCTTTTCTTTATTGGAAGCCCACATGCTTTGCCCTCTTAAATCTCGATCCTTTGGGTTGTTTTGGGCCTTGGTACAACATTGTGGTTTTTTTTTGGACCTTAACATTTAGCCCCTCGAGCTCGTGGGTTGCCTGCAGCCCACGCGTAAGTAGACAAGACTCTTGAATTCTGTAGGAATTCCTTGTGGTTTCAATCGGCTTCAGAGTTCCCTTTTTTCTTTTTCCTGGGATCTCGCTTTCCCATGCTATCCTCTGATGTCCTGGTTTTCACGTTTTACACTCGTTTCGCAACTTCCTCTCTTTGCACAGGACGTGGCAGTTAAGTGTTTGAGTAGAACTTCCCAATCCACTTTTTACGTTTCTCGTAACTTCCATTAATAACTGCCAATAACTCTCCTCTAAAGAAATTAAATATTGGCAACTGGCACGTCTTTCTATGCATCATCTTCTCCAACTGTCCCCTGCGCCATTATTGTCGTTACTTCAAATCATCTTTTCACTCCCAGAGACTCTTATTTTCAAACTTATGTTCTTCCTTCTAACTTTTTTTTCTTGGTCCCTTCTTCTTTGTTCTTTGCTACCTCTGTTTTCTATTATATTGCTGTTCCATGGCTTCTTTATCCTCACGAAAAAGGAGCGAGCGTACTCCCAGTCCTTCTGAAGGTGAAAGCTCTTCCAAGTCTGCACAGGGCGAGGTGCAGGAGGTTGTGGAGCGCCCAGCCTTCCCTTTACGGGATCCATGGTACACCCCTAGCCTGTTCTTCCCTCAGGTGTCCCACGGCGAGGCCCCTCCTTCCCCTCATGCCTGGGTGTTTTCTGGCCAGTCTGGGTTCGCCAGTGATAGGCCACAAACTGAATGACCCCTTGTGATAGAAATTAATTAATCAATTAACTAGTTATTAATTAATCAATTTATCATGCAAATGCGTGGTAGCACAAACAAATCACCAATAAACTAATTATGCAGTGGAAAATAAATAACACGGTGATTTGTTTACGAATGGGGAAAACCTAATGGCAAAAACCCCACCGGGTGATTTTCAGGTCACCACTCTCGAAACTCCACTATTATCACAACAAGTGGTTACAAGTAAAGGAATCCAAGTACCTTACCAACCTATAGTTGAACCCTTACCCCAATACCCAATTGGACTTGTTCTATAGTGACAGTTCTCCTTTCAGATGCACGACTCCCAGTACGTGACTAACCAATTTGGATCCCAGTACGCGACTTCAATCACCAACTAAGAAGGTTGTTGGTTGCAAAGTTCTTCAGTTCATCCACACGATGAAGATCAAGAAGATGCTTGGTCACAAAACCCTACGGTGCACATACACAGCAACTTCTTCAAGAGAAAGAGATGAACTAAGGCAAGAACTTCGTCTCCGGTCACAATTTGCTTGAACAGAGTTTGCTCAAAGCTTGTGCAACTTGTGAACACTTTGACGGCCCTTAAACTAATCCTTTTATATATCTAGGGTTAGGAGAAAAGAAAGCCCAAAGACACATTCACGGATCCCAAGAAAATCAGATTGGAATTCTGAAAATCTTAAATCTCAACAGATAGCAGGTGTCGAACAGCTGTCGAGAAGGTGTCGAGAACACCGAATGTAGAACAGCTTCCTTAAGCTCGATAGATGCAGCTGTCGAGCCAGCTGTCGAGATTTAATGATTTTGCACTCTGAAATTGTTTTCTTGAACAGGCTTGAAGGCTTTAATACTTGATCTTGAAACAAGGTTTCTTGAAGTATTTAAAGACATCCTAAATCTACCAAAATACAAGTAAAGTGCGTTTTGTCAAAGGATAAGCCAATTACATAAAATCATGACATATGTTCTTATATGTCCTAAAAATCTCCCCCTTTGGCAATCCGTGACAAAACCACAACAAACAAATGAACATATGAGAGAAGTCATAAATCACTCAACTCATATTCACTTGTTGAATACAATAAAATCTATCCTAACACAAACTCTTGAAAAACTTTGCAAGAAGAGAGTTTATGGCAAGTAGACTTTGACAACCTGTATTTCTAAAACACTTTAAACAAAATTCATCAAGGTATCTTTGTGTGAAACAGAAATAATAGATTGCATACAAGTATAAGAAACATGTGTATAAAGGGAGAAAAGAAATAACACTTGAAGGGGTAGGTGAAAGAAAAACATACATCAATATAAAGAGAGAGATAAGTACAATGTATGTCTATAAATGGTCACAAGACCTCATGTACAAGAGTAATGTATCTAAAAAGAAAGAAAAGAAAAGATACATACTATCCTCACTACATCCCTCAAAATGTATCAACACTCCATCTAACAAAATGGTCTTATACTAACTCTCCCCCTAAGATAGACTACTCTCATACCAAAACTACTCCCCCTTTTTGTCACGAGTGACAAAGGGTAAGAGTGTCAAGTAGACATCTCATCGGTAGAGCTAGCATCTCCATCAGCATCATCCGAAGCATCATCGTCATCACTATCATCATCATCCGCATCCTCAGAATCAGAAGCCATAGGAGAAGGTGGTGAAGGAGTAGCCTCAGGAGCAAAACCACCCATGGACGCCTGTTGCCGTGCAATATGACTGACACGAATGTTCACCTGATACAACTCCGTAGAGAGAGTATCTAGGTGAGCATCCATGCACTGCAGCTGCGCCATGATGTCTCCTAAAGACACATCGCCCGAAGAAGAAGGAGGAGCCGATGTGGATGGAGAAGAACGGGATGGAGCTGAACGGGAGGAAGAAGTTGCTGAATCTGACTGTCGCGACCGAAGCTGGGCCTCGCTACGTTATCGGTAGCGTAATCTATGGCACACATGACGGTAAAATGGTCGGAAGAGGGAAAAGGAACGGAAAAATGGCGTAAGATCCTCGTGATAGCGGAAGGAAAGATGAGCTTATCACGGGACGCTGAATCTAGATGAACATCTATAATAGACAAAATGAAATGAGAAGGAAAGTCTATGGTAAGATACTTAAGAAGAGACAACAAAAATCGAGCATGAGGCTCTGTGATGGAGTTATAGTGAGAGAGGGGATGCAAAACAAAAGTCATCACCATGTTCATGAATCTAGGACCTTTAGCAAAAAGTCGACATGGTGTAAAAAGACGCTCACCCTAAAAAGAAGGGCACTCACAGAAAGCAGACATGAGCTCATCCCTAGACACAGTCCTCAGACGCTCACAACTAGGATAGTCAGGAAACTCTATCTTAGGGACCCGAAGCACATTCGCAACCAGCTGCGGTGTGATAGGAATGTGCGTACCTCGAACGCGAGTGAAGAAAAAAGGTACTGACCGATCAATCCCGTGCATGTTGGAGTAGAACTCCTGGATAAGCATGAGAGGACAGGTGACCGGGACGTTACACAATGACTCCCATCCCCTACTGTGAATGACAGAGGGAAGGTCGATGTCTGCAAAATCCGTCAAAATGACTTGGCGTTCCGAATGAATGCCTCCTCTAGAAAAGTTCTTCGAAAATGCCTTAAAGGCATCATCATCACAGAACCGGATATGAGATAGAGTAGGATCAGACGAAGAAGAAGCACCGGAACGTAGAGGGTTTCGGGCTGGAGTGGATTTACGCTTAGGTGCCATAGACACGACTAACGTAAACTAACAGAAAGGGAGAGAAAGAATAACAATCAGAAAAGTCCCAAGCAGTTTCAAATATATCAAGTATATTGAAAAGAAGTACGTATGCATGGGAAATGCATGAACATGTGACATGCAAAAGAAAATACATCATGGGCTTAGCCCAATCCAAACCTATCAGCACACAAACATATAGCACACATCTAAATACATGGCAATACCATTATAATGCTAATGTGATGCAATGTATGAGGTTTTAAACACATTTAAGTGAAAACCCAACCCAAAATTTCAATGAAAGCTCATCAATTTTGAAAAACCCCAAAAATTTTCAAAAACCCCAAAACCTAGGTTTCAAAACATGAAATGCATGAATGAGAAAGGATTTGAAGCTTACCAAGTAAAGAAAAACTTGAAAAAGCTTGAGGAATCCTTGAGAAACCAAGTTGGAGTGAGATGAGAGTGTTTTGGGAGAGGAAACAGAGAAGTATCGAGAGAGATATCGAAGGAAATGAGAACCAGATCGCACAAGAGGCTTATATAGAGCAGCCAGTAAATCTTGACAGATTAAGGTATCGAGAGGTATCGAGGTATCTGTCGAGGAGGTGTCGAGAAAATGCTCGTCGACAGCTGAGGTGTCGAGGAACAACACATCAGAATCAAGAACAGAAGCTCGATCGATCCACCAGGTATCGAGGTGCTGTCGAGGATGCAGACCCAATCTCGATTGATCCACCAGGTATCGAGGTGTAGGCGAGATTGCGATAAGAAAAAGCTTAGGAAGCTCGACAGATAGCTAGCTATCGAAGAGGTATCGAGGAGGTGTCGAGCTAGCTTTTAAAAGCAATTTTTTGAAATGTGAAAAACACAGACATGAATGTAATCCAACATGCAACTCAACCAACGATCCAATCAACATATTAAGCTCTCAAAATCATCTCTCAAATGAAAATTTAAGCACATGGATCTCCAAAAACACACACATACACTAAACAAGTCTAACCAATTTTATATTTTAAAAACAAGTCAAGACAGTTTAGTGAGCATACATTAATACATGTAAAACCTCGTGATGGTCAAATCACATTGTACCTGCACATGTATCAAGAATAGCAAAGAATATTGCATGTTATGTGTGAAAAATATCACAAGATTGCATAAGTGTATACATGTTATGGCGATTTGAGATATGAGAATATCATTTTAACTCACACACAATCATAACTGCTTGATGGGGACTATCACCTTCAAGGTACATCCTATAACTCCCACATCTCCTAGAATACACGCTTGCAATCATTTTTAAAGCATTTTTTATCTTTTTGCTTTTGATTTTTCTTTGCATATTTTTCTTTTAAACATATCAAGCATGGGCTTATTAGAGAGAGAAAAGAAATACCCAATGATATTTGACATTCCAATTTTGCTATGCCTAAGCACATAAATGTCATTGACACTGCACTTTTGCTATGCCGAAGCATACAGGTGTCATATTATGATTGGCGAGCAACAGTGGTGAGATGGTTATTTATGCCTTTCTCTCAGGATTTTTTAGTCCTTCCCGTCAAAAAGAGTGATATGAGTGTTAAGTATAAGAGACAACTTAATCTTACTCATCACAAACAAGAGCCATAAAACTCACTTGCTTAGTTGTGCATAGAGATACTCATCTAAGCTACAAATAATACAAAGTTTAGAAGACTTTGTTTCAATGGCCATCCAAGGTACACAAGTACCAATGTACACAAAACACACACTGTTTTTGTATTTTTTTTTTTTTTCAATTTTTTTTTTATTTTTATATGAAAAACAAAATAAAGCAAAAACTGAAAAATAACCAAACAAAAACATGTTAAACAATCAAAGCATAAAAACTAGACTGACTTAAAACATGAAAGCAAAACACATAAGTAATGCACACACAAAAACAAGAAGAGAGAGAGAAAAGTGACAGAATCACTTGGAACCCTTTTCCTTCCACACCTTGGAAGAACCTTTCCATTTAGCAAACCCTTGAACCAGCGGTGAAGGGGAAGAATTAAAACCGTTCAAGTTCGAAAGGAACACGAGGGCTTTGAGAAGATCTCCAAGGGGAGCAAGAGAGGATTGAAGCTGATTTTGGTTCCCAGATGCTATCATACCGTTGCTCTGTTGAGTGGCAAGCCACTTGTAGCAATTTGGTCGAGTATGACCGGCAGCTCCACAATGATGACAGAGATGCTGCTTCTTTTGTTTAGGCTTTTGAGAGTTAGCCTTCTTAGCCCTAGGGTTTTTAACATCTTTCTTCTCAAGCTTAGGGGGTGCTCCTAAGATAGATTTACCCTTGTCTATGTTCTCACTAGCTAATTCAATTTTAATCTCATTGTTTTCAATTTTAACATTATTAGCAGGAGGAACAAAAACAGTAGTACTAGAAGAAATAGTATTAGAAGAAGAGAGACCATACCCTAAGCCTGTTTGATCTGAAGCAGATTTCTAAATGCTTAGCATTTCATCCAGCTTTGCGCTTGAAGTTCTTTCCAGTTGAGCTCTGACTTGACATAGCTCTGCTTCAAGCTTCTTGGTCTTCTCAGCCAAGAAATTGTTCTCAAACCTCAACGCCCTAATAGTCTGATTAGCCTCGTCAAACTTTGTGGAAAGCTCCTCACGGTCAAGTTCCACATCACTGAGCTTCTTGGTGGTTAGCCTATACAGTTTCTCATGCTTCTCAGACAGCTTGTATAGTTTCTTATAGGCTGTATGGATGTCATCTTGATCATCCATCTTCTCAAATTTGGATTCCATCAATTCCTCTTCTTTAATCACATCTTCAACAATCCCATCAGTAGGATTGACAGTGGCCGTGAAGGCATTTAAGATTCCGTCATCCTCATTGTCGGAATCATCCTCAGGCTCGGTGTCACTCAGGGTAACAGCAAGTGCCTTGCTCTTCCCAATGCTCTTAAGGTATGTAGGACACTTATGCTTCATGTGACTGAAGCTTTGACACCCAAAGCACTTAGGTCCTGAGGGAACAGTGTACTGACCACCTTCCTTAGCATCCCTCTTCCCTTTGTTTTGGCCTTTAAATTCAGAAGAACTGGATTACCTGCGGTCCTTGTCGAAGCCCTTTCCATTTGTGTTCTTCATGAACTTCTTGAACTACGTGGTGATGTAGGACTTCATTTTGGAATCGTCATCGTCTGAAGATTCATCTATCTCACTGCTCTTGGCCTTCAATGCCATGCTCTTGCCTTTACCCGTCTTGCCAATCCTTGTCAACCCTAGCTCGTAGGTCTGCAAGTTTCCAACCAGCTCAGTCAGAGGAATCTTATCAATATCCTTTGATTCCTCTATTGCCGTAATCTTGGCATGAAATCTCTCAGGCAGAGATCTGAGCACTTTCTTCACAATCTTGGGTTCAGGAATGATTTCCCCAAGATTGAAGGCTGAGTTCACTATGTCCTTTAGCTTGGCATAGAACTCGACGAAAGACTCATCCTCCTCCACCTTTATCTCTTCAAAGCTTGTAGTGAGCCTCTGAAGCTTTGAGTCTTTGACAGCCTTAGTACCCTCATAGGTTGTCTGGAGAATGGTCCAAGCCTCCTTGGCAGTTTCAGTTGAGGATATCTTCTTGAACTCCTCATTGGTGACTGCACTGAACAATGCATTCAATGCTCTATTGTTGAAGTTTGCCGCCTTAATCTTGGCATTATCCCAGTCGGTTGGTGCTTCTGTAGGCTTAGTCCAGCCTATCTCCACAGCTTGCCACACTTTCTCATCTAAAGACTGCAAAAAGGCTCTCATGCATACTTTCCAGTATGCATAGTTAGTGCCATCAAATAAAGGAGGTATGATTAATGATTGTCCTCTATCCATGACAAACAGGGGTCAATGGATCAACACAGTAAAGATTAAACCCTGATCAGAGTGTGCCTACTCTGATACCACTTGATAGGCCACAAACTGAATGACCCCTTGTGATAGAAATTAATTAATCAATTAGCCAAGTTATTAATTAATCAATTTATCATGCAAACGCGTGGTAGCACAAACAAATCACCAATAAACTAATTATGCAGCGGAAAATAAATAACACGGTGATTTGTTTACGAATGGGGAAAACCTAACGGCAAAAACCCCACCGGATGATTTTCAGGTCACCACTCCCGAAACTCTACTATTATCACAACAAGCGGTTACAAGTAAAGGAATCCAAGTACCTTACCAACCTACAGTTGAACCTTTACCCCAATACCTAATTGGACTTGTTTTATAGTGACAGTTCCCCTTTCAGATGCACGACTCCTAGTACGTGACTAACCAATTTGGGCGGATCCCAGTACGCGACTTCAATCACCAACTAAGAAGGTTGTTGGTTGCAAAGTTCTTCAGTTCATCCATACGATGAAGATCAAGAAGATACTTGGTCATAAAACCCTACGGTGCACATACACAACAACTTCTTCAAGAGAAAGAGATGAACTAGGGCAAGAACTTTGTCTCCGGTCACAATTTGCTTGAACAGAGTTTGCTCAAAGCTTGTACAACTTGTGAACACTTTGATGGCCTTTAAAGTGATCCTTTTATATGTCTAGGGTTAAGAGAAAAGAAAGCCCAAAGACACATTCACGGATCCCAAGAAAATCATATTGGAATTCTGAAAATCTTAAACCTCGACAAATAGCAAGTGTCGAACAGCTGTCGAGAAGGTGTCGAGAACACCGAATGTAGAACAGCTTCCTTAAGCTCGATAGATGCAGTTGTCGAGACAGCTGTTGAGCTTTAATGATTTTGCACTCTGAACTTGTTTTCTTGAACAGACTTGAAGGCTTCAATACTTGATCTTGAAACAAGGTTTCTTAAAGTATTTAAAGACATCTTAAATCTACCCAAATACAAGTAAAGTGCGTTTTGTCAAAGGATAAGCCAATTACATAAAATCATGACATATGTTCTTATATGTCCTAACAGCTAGTTCTACCCAGGCTCCAGATCCAAGAGAAATTTTAGACTTGCAGATTAGGCGAGGATCCCGTGAGGCAGTTCCCATCTTCTTTGGCTTCGTCCAGGGAAGATCACTGGTTGGTCCAGTTGGGTGGACAAAGAGCTTTTTGATGGTGAGTTCGTCAATTGCTTGGAGCGCCCCGGGATCTTGAAATTAGTAGCAATTTCTAGGAATCTTAAAGGTTTTAGGGACGCCAAGGGCCTTAGACACTTAGTGTGCCACTAGTGTCCTTCTCTCCACACATTCTTCTTTTATGTTGGTGAGCTCACCATTACTTTGGAGGATGTGGTTAATAATTTCCTCCTTCCAGTGTTTAGTGACGAGAATCCTTTTGATATCAGTCTTTCCAGCTAGGATCTCGAGAACGAAGACAAACTTTTCAATCACTTTGGCAGACGTACTGCCTCTTTTAGGGGGAAACCGGCCAGGATGGGTAAATGGGTCATGAACCTTTTTCGAGAAAAACACAAAGTAGTGAGGCAAGCTGGGTTCCTGACACTATAGCTCAGTAAGTTTTTATTCAGTGAGTTTCCTAGGTACGGGATTAAATCTATCTTCTTTTCCTTGGTAATCAAATTGGCCCGGGGTGGTCAGTATCCTTTAGCCCTCATGTTTTTAGGCCATGTTTATTCTCAGTTAGATCTGCTTCATGGGGACAAGGTTGAAGGTAACTCCTGCTATACCATCACTTCGTTCCTTCATTGTGCTATCCTTTAGGTGTTTATTCAGGATCAGTCTCTTGTCACTTTAGCGAAGTGTAGGAATCTGAAGTACGTGAAGGATAAGTTCCAAGAATCCCCTGACGTGATTAAGGGTCTGTGTGGCAGTTCTACTGATAGCCATCCCTTCATCTTTCGTTGGTCTAACTTGAAAGGTGGCAGCCTCAATTTGGTGGAATTGTTCGATCAAGCAGGGCATTTGAGTTGGCGTTCTCCCTGGGAGTTCAGTCCTAGGTTCACCTGTGATTTTGTGTTGGCTTCTTTTCTTAACTCCCCAGGGAATACCTTTGATCCGCGTCGTGGAGACAAAGGCAGTTTGATGAACTTGGCTTGTATCAGTCCCTCATGGCTTCCAGTGCCTTCATCAAGTGGTCCTAGGTACACTCACTACTCAACACACCGAGTACTTAGGAAATTCGGTTTTAATCAGGACATCCCACTGGTGTTTAAAGAAGTAGTACCTTCTCTCCCTTCCTTGGATCCGTTCCTAAGGCTTCAAGCCTTTTCTTATTGGTCGCGAAGGAGCCCCCAGTTTGTGGTGCCAAACTCTCAAAGAGGACTTTTTACTTCTAGTGGTTTTGCTGGTTACTGAAGAAGAGTTCAGAAGTCCTTCTTGGACTTTGTTGGTTCTAGCAAGATTGGCAAGGTTCCTGATCCTAGTCTTTTCTCTACTCCTACTTTCAATAAGCGTATGGCCCTCCCCACTGCTAGGATTGTGTCTGCTGCAATAAGCAGCAAAACAAGATTTGCGGAGTGGCATGCCTCTAAGGGTGGTTATGTATGCTATGCGAATGATTTTCCCAATGCTTGGTCAGGGTGTGACCTTATTGTTGGTGCTTCTTTTGGTTTGCCAATTAAAAGAGGGGTGGTAGAGGCAATTGGTGCTGCAACTCCTGTAGGTAAAGGTAAGGAGAAGAAAATCAAACAGGAAGCTATTAAGAGAGCTGAGATTGAAGAAAGCGTTGAGGGTACTAAGGCTGGCCCTGAGACTAAGAAGTGGAAAACTGTTAAGTCTCGTAAGCAGCTAGTTATTTCTGAGGAGCCCGAGGGAGTGGACCTTTCTACAGTTGGAAAGGAAATTGGCCATCCTTTAATCCCAAAGATCAAAGCGAAAACTAAGGTAGAGTCTTCTGTCTTTCAAGTTCCTGTAAGTTCCTTAGCCCAGGGTTCTTCGGGGTCCTTTGACATCACACCCCAGTCTCCCTTAGGACCCTATTGGCGTACCCGTAGTAGACAAAAAACTATTGAAGGATCTGTAGATAGAGAGAAAGGCAAGGCCTCTTTCCTTTTTTCTTTTTTTCTTTTTTTGCATTTGCCTGTCTTGGTTTGTTGTTCTTGTTGTGTCTCCCTTTCTATTTTTTTTTTTTAACTAATGAATGGTCACTCCCCTTTTGCAATCTAAGCACAAGTCAGACCTCAAGGGAGGTAAAAGCCAATCCTCTGGTGATGATGTGGTATGGCCCTCTTTCACTTGTGCCTTTTTATTATTTGCTTTCTTTCCTTTTTAGGTGTTGTGTACATATACATTTTTTTGATGTTCTGCCACATACTCCTCTTTTCTTTTGTAGGTCAAGGTGCCTCTTCCCGCGACTGGTAGGGCCTTAGTGAAAGAAGCGGTGGTAGCTCAGCCCACTGCTGCCTTGAGTGTGGAGAAGGAGCCCCCCAGTGGTGGTATAGCTGAGGAAGTCAGGCAGGCAGTGAAGGATGCCCAGCCCATTTTGCCTCCCACTTCCTTGGCCGTTCAGGACCCTAAAGGTTTTAAGCCTTCTGTTCCCCAGGATCCTAAGCCCGTACAGACCCCTAGTCCAACTAAAACTGTGACACTTGAGCCCATTACTGAGTTTGCGTTGGGCAAGGAGTCTTTGGAGGGTGCATCCTCATCTACTCTAGCAGGTAAGCCTCATCCATCCTTTATTAGCACCTATTCATATTTCCCTTATCCTTTCTTCCCAAAGGTTCTTGTTCCTTTTCCCCTTTATTTCTTTTAGGTCAAACCAGCACCCAATCTGTCCTTGAAGCTGCTCCTTCCTTGGAGTCAGAGGCTTCTGAAGGTGTGTACTGCCCCCCGTCATTATTCTTCTCCCCCTTTCAGTTCATATTTTTTTTTCCATACTTCTTTTTGTCTCTTCTTTTATGGCGAAGCCCCTAGCGTCCCTCCCTTCCTTTATCAATTTTGCCCAGGTTTCTTCACCTTTCTTTCAACGTGCTTTATGCTCTTTCACAGAGTCTTTTGAGAGGTCAGAGAGGTGGGAGGAGGAGGAGCTTCCTTTGATGGCTGAAGTGGCTACTCGAGCTCAGAAGGAAGCTCTACCACAAGGGGATGGTACTGGTTGTTTTTTTTTTTTTTTTTTCCTTTTATCTTTACTTCCTTCCTTTCTCTCTCCCTTTTTTGTTTTGTTTTTGACTCTGTCTGCTTTCACAAGTGCTGACATAGGTGCCAAGGATCTTGAGCCCGCAGTTACTAAAGAAGCTAAGGAACCTGTTCCCATTGTCCAGGTTATTGAAGCTCAAATAGGGATCCCCCAGACTATTCAAAGGGTTGGAAGTTCTCCAGCTCTTGAAGGTGGAGACACAACAATGGAGGAGGCCCTCGAGATGGCTATCTCAGATCCTGGCTCAAGGCTTCCTGCTTTTCTGGCCCGCTTTGATTCTTTGGAGTTTAACAGTCTTCCTGCAAGCCACTTTCATCACTTTGGGCCTCCCTTTGGTAGCTTCCTACGCTTCTCTATGCCTGTTGAGGGCTTGCCACTCTTGGAGGGGCTATTCAAAGCCCATGGGGACTTCACCAATGGGTTCAGGGGAGGCGTATTCTTGGGCAACATCCTGATGGAGCTCCTGTGCACCGTGCTGATTTCTCTAAGGGACTCCTCTCTTGATTCCCTATCCGAGGAGAGGCTTTTGGAGTGGAGAAGAGTGGTGCAGGATCTTGTGGAAGCCAAGTTCAATCTATCTTTTTTGCTGGAGTACCTGCAATCTTTAGTCCACATGCTATTCCAGAGGAAGGTTTCTAAGGACCTTGACGCTGAGATTGCTGCTGCTGAGGAGGCCCTGGCTCGTGCTCATAAGGCACTGCAAGATCTGAAAGTTAAGAAGCAGCTAGTTCTTTCATCATCAACTGTTTCTGCAATTCCCTCAAGAGGCTCTTTGCTGACTGGCCTTATATCTTAGCTCCTCTCTTTTTTTCTTTAGTAGTTCAAATGTATAAGTTTATTTTCCTTTCAGACAATTGAGGTTGTATAAGTTTATCTTTCTTTTTCGAAAACTACTTCTGCCTTCACTTTCCTTTTTTTTTTTCTTTTTTCTTTTTTTCTTTTTTTGAAAACTACTTTTGCTTATGATAATATGTGGATCTACTCACAATGTGTGTTCTGCTCCTTTTTTTTTTTTTTTTTTTTTGAACTGAGTCCTAGGCTATGGTCCCTACAAATTTTGCAGTAGGTCCTGGACCAGGTACCCTAGTGGTTGTGTTCTTGCACAGGTACTGAACTGGGTACATTGGACTTTTTTTTTTTTAAGTCCCAGGTCATGAACCAGGCAAACCTTTTTTGGGACAAGTATTGGGCTGGGTATCCCAGGCACTCGTTCCTGCCCGCGGTCCCAGATCATGTACTTGAACTAAATGTGGTGTGGGTCCTAGGTCATGCGCTAAGGTTTTACCTTTATTTATTTTTATTATTATTATTTTTTTTGCACTGGCCCAGGTACTCCACCCAAATTTGCCCACATTTGGGCTATGCAACACCATGCAATTGTACATCTTTGCTCTAGCTAATTATTTTTTTATTTTTTTTAATAAAAAGAAGAAGATTCCAATGAAATAAAATATAGTTGCCATTCTAAGGAACATAGGAGGATTGACAAAGATAGTAAGGATCATTGAGTGTCCTTCTATCATAGGCTCCTTAAAAAAAAAAAAAAAAAAAAAAAAACTAAGTAAAGTGCATGACAAAAGAGAAAATACAAAGAGTGACAGGACACTTAGCAGATTAGAGAGTGGCAAAAAAAAAAAAAAGGCGCTTGGTGTACTGAAACCTCCCCCCCCCCCCCCTTTTTTTATGCATAGTACTGTTTCAACCATTTCCCATTTATAGGGTCCGTCAGGGTAGTCTCATCTTCCTTTGTGAGGTAGTAATATCCGCTGTCGTGGGCTTCCTTGATGATGTAGGGCCCCTCCCATTTTGGAGCAAATTTGGAAGGACCTGGGACATTCTTCCTTACATGCTCTACTACTCTTAATACCAGCTGCCCTTCCGTGAAGGCTCTTGGGTGTATTGTCTGTGCATATGCTTTAGTCATCCTCTGTTGATACATCTGGCTTCTCCTTCTAGCCACTTCTTGTTCTTCTTCTAACCCCTCCAGATCTGCCAACCTCCTTTCACTATTTGTGCCATCTGTACCTTCTTGGATTTCTTCGAGTACTACTCTCGACGTAGGGATGACTAGCTCCACGAGGCTAATGACTTCTGTCCCATAAACTAGGAAAAATGGTGAAAATCCCATGACTGTCTTCAAGGAGCTCCTACATACCCAGAGTACATCTGTTAGGTGGTCTCTCCATTTTCCCCCATACTCATGTTTCATTTTTTTGAGGATCATCAGTATCAACCTGTTAGTAGCCTCAGCCTGACCATTTCCTTGTGGATAATATGGTGTGGACCTCACATGCTTGATGTAATATGCCTTGATCAGGTTCTTTATGTCGTTGTTTATGAACGGGGTTCCATTGTCACTGATCAGTCTCTTGGGGATCCCGAACCGTGTGATGATGTATTCCCGAATGAAGTTTGCCATAGTTGCTCCAGTGGCCTTTTTCAAAGGGACAACCTCTACCCATTTTGTAAAATACTCGGTGACTGTCAGGATCCATATATGGCCATTGGAAGGAGGGTTTATGGGTACTATAAGATCAAGCCCCCAAGTGTGGAAAGGTCATGGTGTTGTCATATCTTGCAGCACATTTGAATGAGAATGGATTGCATCTCCAAGTACTTGGCATGCATGACACGTTTTAACCAGCTCCTCAGAGTTCTTTTTCATTGTAGGCCAATAATACCCCAACTGTAACAGCTGCCTGTAGAGTCTTCTTTTCCTTGGGTGACTTCCACAGTCATCGGAGTCGACTTTCCTGACTACTTCTCTAGCTTCCCTCGGCCCCAAGCATCTTAGAGGATCCTCGCTGTACCCTTTTTTGAACAAGATTCCATTCTGCAAGTATCTGACGGCGAGTTTCCTGAGATGGTGGGCTAATGTCCTGTCAGTTGGTAGGATCCCTTGAGCCAAGTATTCCATAAATGGGGTCCTCCAATCTTCTGTCACAAACACAGCATAACTTTCTTCTTTATCCACTGAAAGCCAACACCTTTGACATTCCTTCTGTACAGTTGCAGCCTCTTTGTTCATATTTGGCCAGTAGTACCCCATGCGCTGCATCCTTATGTATAGGTTAATTTTCTCTGCAATCCCACAGATCTGCCTGTGTAACTCTTCTAATCTCAGCTTCCCTTCTTTCTCATTGATACATCTAGACAGGATCCCTCTAGGCAGCCTCCTGTACAACTCTCCTTCTATCAAAGTGTAATCTTTTAGTTCTTTGATGCTTCCTTCATGCCCTAACTTTTCTATTTTCCCTTTTATCTCATCTCTCCAATCTTTCTGTTCTGGTTCTTCAGGGAACATCTTTTTTAGGATCCCTATGATGGAATGTTCCTGCTTACTTACCCTTATCAAAGTACCTTTTCCTTTAAATGGTATCTGGGATCCCAAGGTGGCTAGTGCATTAATGAACCTGTTTTCACTCCTTTGGGCGTACTCCACATTGAAGGCCTGGAATTTCTGCTCCACCTTTTGCGCCCAAGTTTTGTAAGTTGCCAAACTTTGCTCTCTTAGTACGAAGTCACCTTTTACTTAGGAGACCACGAGGTTGGAGTCTCCCAAAACTCTCATATGTTTTACTCCTATACTAAGCGCTATGGCCAACCCAATCAGGTATGTCTCGTACTCAACAACATTATTTGAACAGGAAAACCCAACCTTGAAAGATAATGGCATGGTATTCCCATCTTCGCAACTTAGCACAATTCTCAGGCCATTTGAAGTTGTCGTTGTTGTTGTTGACCCATTAAAACTCATTATCCACTTCTTTCCTGGGAGCTCTGCCACTGCCACCTCTCTGAGGATCTCCTCGCTTAGTGAACACTCTTCTTCCCCTGGGAACTGGGCTAGCAAATCTGCTATGGCTTGGCTTTTGACAGCCTTAGGGGTCCTGAGGCTATGTCATATTGAGAGAGCAAGACTAGTCACTATGCTATTCTTCTTGTTAGGAGATGCTGATGAAGGAGTGCTTTTATGGGATGTGACTAGGTTACTAAGAGGATCTGGTGGGCTGAGAAGTACCGTTTTAGCCTTTAGGACGCGTAGATAACCACTAGACACGCTCTTTCTATCCTAGGTATTTGGTCTATATATCTTTAAGTTTCCTGCTCACATAATAAACGGGTTGCTCATTCCCATCATCATCTTCCTGTGCTAGTAGGGCTCCTATAGCCTAGGAGTTTGATGTTAAATATAGCAATAGGGATTGCCCACGTACTGGTGCTTGTAGGGTAGGTAGATGATTCATGATCTGTTGGATCCTTTGAAAGGCTTCTTGCTGTTCAATTCTTCAAGTGAACTTAGCTCCCTTTTTCAACAATTTGGATAAATCGCTTGTGACCGAAGCTAATCCTGGCACAAACCTCCTGATGTAGGAGACCCTCCCCAAGAAACTTTTAAGCTCTTTAGCCGTTGTAAGCCTTTTTATTGTTGCGATGACTGTGGCCTTAGTTGGATCCACACTTATGCCTTTATGATGTACTAGGAACCAAAAAAATTTTCTAGCAGATACTCCAAAGGCACACTTCACAGGATTCATGTGTAGTTTGTACTTCCTGCACCTTTCAAAAACTTGTTCAAGTACCTGGAGGTGTCCTGCCCTAGTTTTTGACTTTACCACAATGTCATCCACATAATCTTCCATTTCCCTATGCATCATATCATGGAAGATAGCTATCATGGTTCACTGGTATGTGGCTCCTACATTTTTAAGGCCAAAGGGCATCACAGTTTAATAAAAATTTCTGATCAGGGTCCTAAGAATGCTGTCTGTTGAGGACCAAAATTTCACAAGAAAGCTTATTCCTTGAAAAGTAAAGAAAGACCATGGGTCTTAACAAAAGAATGCCCAATTTATGAAGTTAAGAATTAACATCAAGGCCCTATGTATGTTCAGATTTCCAGCAAAAATGCCATTAAAAATCTAGCAAAATCCAGTGAAAGAACTGGGTCAAGATACCTAGAGGTTGCCAAAGGCTCGGGATCCTCGGGATGTGCAGCACAGCTAAAGTGGGATTGAGACAGCTCAAAAAGGGTACCACGAAATACAAGAAACGAAGAATAGATATGTCCTTCTCAAGCACCCAATGGTGCAGCAAAGAACCAGAAAGCTTGGAGAGTGACAATTCATGAACAAAAGGCTGGTACCTCGGGAAATCCAGAATGAAGAACTATAAGGAGAAGTGGCTGGGAAAACCTTCAACCTAGCAGGAATGGATTCTACTTACTTGGGAAAAATGACAGCAAGAAGGACAGCCAAAAAGCTGAGTCTAAAAGGTAAAAAGCCTTGAAAGAAGAGAGGGTGAAGGTTAGCTCTCCAAGGACACCCTGAAATGGAAAGTCAGCAAGTGACTTTTAGGAAAATAGGACTAAAAGAGGAAAACTATGAGAAACAGAGAAAGAATCAGCTGTCAGAATGGCTAGCATAACAGGGGCTCTGGTATCCAGGGAGCCAAAGGGGAATCAGTGGTACCTTGAACCCTAAAATGACACCATAAAAGGGGAAGGCAGCCAACATTGAAAGGGGATTCAGCAATAGGGAATCAAAACAAGAATCGTTGAGAAAACTCTGTCAAAAACTCAAAGAAAGTAGAAAAATAGCGCCTGGTATCCCAGAACAGCCACTATAGAATATAAACTTGGATTCAAAGGGATTCAAATTTTGCAAGTCTTAGAGGCTTAGATAGCCATCTAAGTCTATAATTTTTGAGCTTATTTGGACCTTATAACACATCTTAGTGAGCACATTGTAATTCACAATTAAGGAAAATAATGAAAATTTTCATATTGACTTAAGCCTTAACAGTTATTTCGTGTGTTTCTTTATAACATTGTTTTCCTTTGCTGCTTTCTTGTTGTTCAATACATATTTTCTTGCTTGCTGGTTTTCCTTTTACTTAACCAAAAGCTAAGTCTTTTTACCAGGGTCCTCACTTTAACTTGGGCCTTGGACACACTTAGCCTCCAAAGAAACATATGCCAAAGCATGCACACATCAGATATCACTCTCTCCCACAAAAATCCTTCTCACCTAACTATCTTGGAAGGTAATGTCTAAGCAAAGCCACTTGGAGTTGAGTTCCAAATTCCACAAGTCTTGTGCAAAAGCAGTAAGTCTGTGAGAATTGGGGCCATGATCCTTGTGGCTAAATCATTCTCATGAAATTCATTTACATATATGTATATGTATTAAATGTATATCCTAATCTAAGAAACTAACAATTATTTGAAGATATGTGTATTATATAGTGTGTTCTTATGTAAGACCTATAGAGGTAAGGGAAAGGACAAAACTCCATTGCATAATAAGCATGGAGAAAGATCGTATAGTTCAGAGAATCAGTATTCTGGGTTCTTACTGGCCCAGTACGTTCGGGGTACCATGACATTACGCTCGGGGTACCATGACAGTACGCCCGGGGTACCAAGTGAAGGAACTCTTTTAAATGTTTACATAATAAAAGATAAGTCTTAAATATTCTATTTCAATCTCCTTCTCACTGTGAATATTATGAATTCTTATTTTACTTATTTTGTAAGAGTAAATGGTCACTTTATGACACTAAAACACTTATAATGGTATTTTTTATTGCTTAGGAGGAATCACATTTTGCCTTGACGAGCTTTATGTGACTTACACACAACTTGGTTCGTAATCAGCCCCCATTTAGCTGCGGTGAACTGAGCCCAGTCCACCAAACAACAAGTAAAGGGCCCAAGATCCTTATTAAAGGGCCCAGGATCCTTGTTTCTACTTAGGCCTGGGTACTGTCCAAAAAGGACCCTCACACTGTCTTCTTTACATCTCTAGCAGCCTGGGTACTATCCAAAAAGGACCCTCACACTGTCTTCTTCGCATCTCTAGCAGCCATGCGGATTTGGTTATACCCACTATATCCATCCATAAATGAAAACATGGAGTTTCCTGCAGCTGAATCTACAAGGAGATCAATATTAGGTAGGGGAAACTCATCTTTTGGATATGCCTTATTTAGATTGCAAAAATCCACACAACACCAAATTTGACCATTCTTTTTCTTCACGGGTAAAATATTGGAGAGCCATTTGGGATGCTAGATTGGCTTGATGAACCCAGCTGCCAACAACTTCTTGACTTCTTGAGTTATTTGAGCCTCTATATCAGTGTGAAAGACCTTGACTGGTTGGACTACTGGCTTAACTCCCGGGTCCACATTGAGAGAATGGACTAAAAGTCCTGGATCTAGGCCAAGCATCTCATCGTATGTCCATGCGAACACATCCACATATCTCCTAAGTAATGCTACTAACTGTTCTTTTTCTTGTGCTGTCAGCTGACTGCTAATGAAAACAGGCTTCTGGGATCCCAGCTCAGCCCCCAAGTTTACCTCTTCCAATTTCTCCTCGGGCTGGATTTGTGCTTCCTCGACTGAGTCCTCTAGGATTTTTTCTTGAGCCATCACACAATCTGGTGGTCCGGGACCTTCCTGCATGATGCATTCAAACCTTGCATACCTTCATAAACGATATATTAGCCTTCCTCCAGGCTCCCGTACTACTATGCATTCTCGGGATCCTAAGGAGCTGGTTTCCTTCTTTTTCCTTTTTCTGTTTAAGAGGTTCCTTAGGTCATGGGTACCCCCTCCTTCTTCTTCTTTCAAGACAGGTGCTCCTAGGGTCCCTAGCGTAAGGCTTTTATCATCTGGTTCCAACTCGTCATAAAACATTGTTTCCATAAAGTTCACTTCTCCTTGGCTGAAAGAGTTCAGGTTGGTAGGGATCCTTACGGGCCTCCCATTCAATCTCCCTTTAACACATTGATGGTACGTGGAGGCAATAAGGCGATGCTTATGGAGCTAAGAGCATCCCAATAGAACACGGTAAGAAACTTCTGAGTTAATCACATGAAACCTGGTCAGGGCCATTATTGGGCCTACCCTTAATGCCAGCTGCACATATCCCTCAGTTGATTTTGCTGATCCTCTAAATCCTGTTATCTCCATAGGAGCCTCCAGGATCCTCCTGCTAGTCAGGCCCATGGCTTCTAAGGTACTTAGGGCTATGAGGTTGAGTGATGTCCCTGTGTCTACCAATGCTCTTCTGTTTTGGACACCATTTATGGTGGCCATTAAATAAAGGGGTCTGCGATGGTCTGGGTATTCAACTTCTATGTCCTCATCTGTGAAGGTTATTGCATTAGTTGTCTCCAAGTAAGCTCGACTGGCATAGGATTCTACTATGAAACATTCCACTCCTAAATCTACTGCTATACTTATGAGGGATTCTGTGGCCATCCTTCTTGCTTCTAGCCCAAATCCCAATTGATTGAATAGTGTTCTAAACTTAGGGCTTTTCTGAAGGGTCTTGATTGTGTTTGGATGGAATGATCCTTCAGACTCTTCTACTTCCGCTAGGTTTCTATGGATCACCATAGCCACCACTCCCTTTCCCTTGTGATTAGGTAAAGGGTTCCTTTACATCTCGGGTTTCTTTTGAGTGAGCTCTAAGGTCCCCTCCCTAAGCTTCTTGAGAAAAAGCCTATGAAGGGTCCAACAATCCTTAGTAGAGTGCTTGACATAGTTATGAATTCTGCAAAACAACAGATTCTTTCTTTCTTCCTCAGTAGGTGGTCTAGATACAATGAATGGCCTAACGATTCCATCTCCAATCCACTTATCCAAAACATGATTCAATTCTTCTGTAATACATGGGATCACAGGTGGTTCCTCGGCCATTTTTCCTTCAAGTCTCTTCCTCTTTTCGCCTATGGAAGCCGTCATGGCTTGGGGTATTGGCACCTTCTTTGTTCTCATAGTCAACGATGTCCTCTTGGTCCTTTGTAGCAAGTCGGCAAACTGGGTTATGCATAGATTTTCGAGGCTAAGCTTGTAATCAAAGAGCATGTTGGATATACAAGTCTCCACGAAATCCTTTTCTTCGTGGTCTCCATAGTAGTCCAAAGAAACGTCTTCAAACCTTTTGATGAACTGGACAGGATCCTCTCCAAGCTTTTGCCTTACCATTTGAAGGCTTTGAAAGGTGACCTTGTCTTTACTT
Organism: Quercus tomentella; assembly: GCA_028535165.1. NCBI lineage: Eukaryota > Viridiplantae > Streptophyta > Magnoliopsida > Fagales > Fagaceae > Quercus > Quercus tomentella. Next base: position 14,854,464 of record JAPQVY010000001.1, read on the forward strand.
GGATAGTACTTTGTGCAAAACCTCTCCATTATCTCGTCCCAAGTCTTGATGGACCCAAGCCTCAAGGTGGTGTACTATGTATACGTTCTGTCCACTAGGGACTTAGCAAACTCTCTTAGACACAGCTCCTTGTCTCCTACGTAAGGACCCATGGTTTGAATGAACCTACTTACGTGCTCCACGGCTCTTCCATTTCTTCCATCAAAAGGATCGAACTTTAGGGGTTCATATCCCTTGGGATAAGGCTTGCCAAGGAGTTCTAGTGGGAATGGGGGATCCCGAGAAAATTGCTTGGGGACCCCCGAGAGCTTTTCCCTTTCTTGTTCCAACAGGATACTGATATCTGCCAGTGTGAGATACTAGGGGTTAGCTCTCCCACCTACTATTGACCCTCCCATTGGTTGGGCTCTCTCTTGGTTGGCCACAAGGGGGGCGTTATCTTTGATTTCTTGAGTCCTTCCCTCTTTGAGGAGGCGGATCTCCTGTTGCAAATCTTTCATCATTTTTGCCATTCGAGCCACGGGGTCTAGCTTTTACCCCCCGCATCTCTGTCCTAAGACGACCTTCTGCTCCACCAGAGGTACTTCATTGCTCTGCCTGAAAGCTACTTCATTTTCTCCTATGGGCTCTGATGCCGCAAGTGGCACGTTGGTACCTTTACTGTTCCTTGGTCTTAGAGCCATGCTCTGCGAAGGGACTACTTCTTCCCTCTCCTTTATCCAGTCCCCAGCGGAGTAGCCTTAATGTGTGGGTTCTTTTTTTTTTAGCACACAGGCCCAAGTAGAAACAAGGATCCTGGGCCCAATACTTATTGTTTTAAGGGACTGGGCTTGGTTCACCGCAGCTAATTGGGCTGATTTCAAACCAGGTGGTGCACAAATCACGAATCCTACAACACATACATGCTAACATATAAGAAATATATGCATTGAACAGCAAGAAACAACAGAGAAACAAAATGATAAAGAAAGAACATAAAATAAAATAGGATGTGTTACAAGGTCCAAATAAGTTCAAAAATCGCAAACTTAGATGGCTCTTCAGGACTCTAAGACTTACAAAGTTTGAATCCCTTTGAATCCAAGTGTGTTCTCTAGTGGCTGTTTGGGGATACCAGACGATATTTCCCTCCTTTTTTCTCTCTTTTTGAATTCTAACAGAGTTTTCCCAATGATATTTACTGGAATTCACTGTTGCTGAATGCCATTCACCATTGGCTGCTTCCCCTTTTATAGTGCTATCCTAGGTTTTCCGGGGTACTATTGATTCCCTCTATTTGCTCTTCTGGGTACAAAAACCAATCCTATGTCAGCAACATTGGTGGCTAGTCCCTTCCTCATTCTTCATTATTTCTTTCTTTTGAGATTTCCTCTTCAAAAGACCCCAGTTGACCTTCCTGTTTTGGGGTGTCCTAAAAGGCTGACCTTTGGTCTTTCTTCTTTCAAGGTTTCTAGATTCCACCTTTTCAGACCCAACTTTTGGCTGCTCTTCCCTTTGTCATTTTTCCCAAATGAGCTGATTCCTTCCTGCCAAGTTAAAAGTTTCCTAGCCACCTTCTTTCATGGTTCTTCTTTCTGGGTTCCCCGAGGTATCAACCCCTTGTTCATGAATTGTTGGTTCCTAAGCCTTTTAATCCCTTTTCTGCATCAATGGATGGTTGATAGGGACATATCTGTCCTTGTTTCTTGTGTTTCTTGGCATGCCCTTTTGAACTGTCTTAATCTCAGCCTGGCTTCACTGCATATCCCGAGGATCCCAGGCACCTGGGAATCCCTTGGTATCTTGGCCCAGTTCTTTTCCCGGGCTCCCTAGTGATTTTTTAACTTTTTAAGAGCAGGGTTGGGCTTTTTTCTTTCCCTTTGTTTCATGGGGTTCGAAACCTACTCATTCATGGACTTGGGTCCTTCCTTATGGACCCTTAATGGGGTTAGACCTCTCCTCCCTTATCTTTATTGGAAGCCCAGATGCTTTGCCCTCTTAAGTCTCGATCCTTTAGGTTGTTTTGGCCTTGGTACAACATTGTCGTTTTTTTTTTTTTTTTTTGGACCTCAACAGTAGATAAGAGCACAAGACTAATGCTCTGTTTGGATGTTAGGGGAAGGAGGGGGAGTAGAGTAAAGGGAGGGAGAGTAATTAAACTGCCTTGTTTGGAAGTTTTTTAAGGAAGGAATGGGAGGGGTTTGGAGGGGTTTTTACTACCTCTAACCCCTCTTTTTTAATTCCCCAAAATTGGAGAGATTTGGAGAGAGATTAGAGTAAACAAATTATTAACCAAATGAATTACCCAATTTACCCTTTTCTATATTAACAAAATTACAAATCGATTATATAAAATAAATTCACGTTATTTCTCTCATTAGTTTCAAATTTCTCTCAACTCTCTCAGCCTTAAAGACTCCACAGCCTCTCTCTCACACGATTTCTTCCGCTCTTCACGTTGGCTCTCTCTCACACAACTTCTTCACTCTCAATCGTCTCTCATGCTTGGGTTTTTCTTTTAGAGGTAAATTCTGTTTTTCTTTTTGTTTCATGGGTTCCTTTTGAGTTGGATCAAATAACTATGTTCTTAAAATTGTGATTTTATTGGGTAATTTCTTATTAACTGTGATTTTATGGGGTAATAACGAACACTCTTTCGTGTTTGGGTGCCGTTTGGACTCCTCTTCTAGGGTTTTTTGGCCGGTCCTTGTACCTAGACGCGTTTTCATCCTCCGTCTATGATTTTTTATCTCTTTTCTGGATAATTCAGGCTATTTAAGAATAATTATCTTGAAGATAAATACCTTAAATAAATCTTGATAAAGTTCAAATTATCCATAATTTTATTGTTATCCAATCATCTATTTTATTCCTATGCATGCATCCCTATTTTAAACACTAATTATCAACCAATCACAGAATTATTTAATTAATTTTAATGGTTTAACCAATCAGAATTAATTCAAATTAATCATGTGTGGTCGACCTTACCTAGACACAATGCATGTTGACTATGCAAACTTAATCATGCGATATCTTTCGATCTGATGGTCCGATTTGGAAACTAGAAACATCGTTGTGACCGTTAGAATCTCAAGATCATTTTTATGATATGCAATGAATGAATTAATGCATGTAATGCAAAGACAAGTTGAGGCATGTAATGCAAGAACAAATTGACGCATGTAATGCAAGAACAAATTGATGCATGTGATGCAATTATGGTTTTTGTGGTAAATGGATGATCATTCAAGTCATTCTCCTTGATTAAATCATGGGTGCAAAATTGAGTGTCTACATATCTACCTATTAAAGTTTTCGGAAAATTGTTTATTATACTATAGATGTGACCCTAATAACATTTATCAACGTAAATTTGTAATATTTTTGCTATAGAATTAATAATAACTTCAACATTTTCTTTACCTTATAATTTCTTCAGGATCTCACACAATAGGACATGCACAGTGCAAAAACTTCCGGACCAGGGTTTACAAATGAAACCAACATAGATTCCTCATTCACAACTTCATAGCAATTGAATTGTCCAAGCACTGGTGGTGACAGCAATCTTGCCCCTCTAGATGTGACCAGTTCAGAATCCTTTGACAATGAATACTTCAATAATTTGATAAGCAAAAAGGGTCTATTGCACTCAGAACAACAACTCTTCAATGGGGGTTCCACAGATTCCCTTGTCAACGCTTACAGCACCAACTCGGCAAGCTTCCTAACAGACTTTGCTAATGCAATGGTAAAGATGGGGGAGCTTAGCCCTCTCACGGGCACAAGTGGTCAAATCAGAACAAATTGCAACAAAGCAAACTGAGTTAAGGCACTAGAGTTTGCCGTTTGGGTGTCCATGTATTTTCATTGTTCTTCGTTATTTTGTGGTTGGGCGGATAATATCAAAAATAAGGGCATTATTGCTCGTGTAATTAGTTTTCTAGTTACAGAGAAGTGAGTATGAGATATATCAAAAGACCATTCTTTTGAATTCTAGTAAGGCCAATTATATTGGCCTATCAACATTTGCTACACCTATCAACATTTGCTATAGTTATTTATACAGTTTCTTTGATGAACGGTTCAAGTGAGATTTTGCTTTATTAATTAGATGGACAAGGCATTCTCAATGGACTCTATGTTTGGCAAATTCCAGTATCTCACGTCATGATTCAAAGTGGCATTAGTTCCTAAATGGATAAGTATGGTCATAAAAAAAAATGTTTGAGTGTGTGAAATTCTGCATTTTTTTGAGAAATTATTGTCATTTGTTTTGGTTGAAATTTGTGTGCTATTACTTAGTAGTTAGCAGGGATATTCTCTTGAGAATTTTGAGTTGCTTTCTTTTTTGAATAGTAAGTGAGCAAGCACTTGAATTTAAATTACATAGTAGGATCCTATTTTTTGAGTTAATTCATAGAGTCACTCTCCCTAACTTTTTTGTTTTTTTAGGTCTCAATTCTTCTCCAAATCCTCAAAAAATTAAATTCACGTACAAAGACAAATAATTAAAATAATAATAATAAATGAAAGAAACACTCAAAATTCAATATTTTGTTGATTTTTTCAGTTTACAAACAAACCAAACATTTTTTTCTTATTTTAATTATTATCAATTAAGGATGGTTTTTTTAGTATAATAAAAAAGGAGAAAAAATATTTAATCATAGACCAATGTTGATTATTTAATTCACATCAGAAAAAAAATTATAAAAAAAAATATTGCATGCTATAGTCATAATTATTTAATCTAACAAATTAAGACCAATGTTGCAAGTCCATTTTCAAATAGTGGTAAATTTGTCTATTTAAAAATATTTAATCATTTCCATCATAATTTTTAAAACATCCAAACAAGAGGAATGGTTAATTACTCCCTTCCCCCTTACTAATTTTAAAAACATCCAAACAAGGTGGAGGATAACTATTCCCCTCTACTCTCCTCCCCACTACTCTCTTCCCCTTTACTCCCCTCGACTCTCCCCTCTCTCTAAACTTCCAAATAGGCCATAAAAGAGAGGGAATCGTGTATGGTTGTGAGAGACCTCGCCCCCGGCCCGTTTTTATAGGAATGTTGGGCCAAACCCACGTGAATGGGTGGAGTCGTGTTATTGCCTCTCAAAATGGAGGTTTGACTAATTATATTTTTCCCTTTAGATTAAGGGTTTTACAATGGAGTCGCCACTTTATTGGAAAAATAAGAAAACCATGAATGAAAAATTCCTCATTTTATTAATTTGAAATTGAATTTACATTGATCATAGGAAAATTACATGGCTTTGGTCCTAGATACAATCTAAGATAAAGTACATGGCTTTATTTCCTAGTTACAATCTAAAAATCAAAAATTACATGGATAAGTATTTGATCTACTAACCCTTGATCTAAGCTCGGAGGCTATGTTACAAGATGGGAAGGTGTTAGGCACCCACCTTGCCCGGTGAAACCGGTCTTCTAGACTATGGTGGCCAACATTCATATCACATCATCCAATGTGTCAATCAATTTGTATGTTGAATTTAATGTGTGTGCATGTGATAAACCCTAATTCAATTTATTAAGCATGACATTTGGATTGAAAAATAAACTCTAGTGAATGTGTGTGGATAGTGATAACCTAGATTCAAGGATTTGAAAGAATTACTAAACAAACATGTTTTTCATATTTTTGATGTGGATTTAAGATTAAATCTAGTGATATGCATGAACATGTGATGAATAACTAAGAACATGTGAAGAACACATAAGAACAATTAAGAACATTCAAACATATTCAAGGGAATTATCATGCTTTAATCTTAAATTCTCATCATGGCAATATAAACAAACAGTTAGGAAAGGAGATTATACCTTCATGCAAGATCCATATAATGGAGGAGGGGATTCTTGATGGAGATCTTAAGGGTGGAGAAAAAGAAGAACTAGGAGAGGGAGAGTGAGTCTCACTCAATACCTTGAGTCTCAGGAAGACCAAGATATGACAAGACTACTCAACTTCACTAGAACTCAAGAGAAGAGAAGAGAGGGGGATTTTTTGTGTCTTTGAATGAAGGAGAGGGGGGTTTATATAGTAGTGGTGGAGGAAATATGAATGGAAGGTCATTTAATGAGAGTTGACAAGGAATCATGAACCTAGACCTCATTTTAGCCTTTGGGAAAATCTGGTGCATTAAATGGAAAGATTGGTGGGAGTGAGGAGCAAGCCAAAATTCGGTTTTCCCGTAGCTGCTGTCACAGCCTATAGAGCCAACTTTGAAAAATCATATCTGCCTCAATTCTGATCGGAATTGTCTCATTCTTGTGCTCAAATTGAAGCCCCGGATGTCTAGTTTCTGGGAAAAATAACCTCATTCACAGATTCAAAATATTCTGAGAGATATCAATGAAATGGTAAGCAGAGGTCATTTGTTAGAAAATGGTTTCAGCATAATTAACATTAATAGGTCCCCAAATTAGCTCCCAATTAACATTAAATGGCTCCAATCACTCCCATTTCAGACTTAATTGGCTCTAAATTTACTCTAATTAAAAGATAATTACACAAATTACTCATTGAATAATTAATGTTTAACTATCTAGTTAATTAGGTGCATGCAACTCTACCATAAAATGTAGTCCTAACCAATCAAATTATGACACATCATCGATCTCAAGTTAATTATATTTATAACCAATTGAAATCAATTGTTCATAATCACATATAGTCAGACTCAATTTGTAATAATGCATCTCAGCCATTAAAACTTGATTTGATGATAACTTTCAATCTAATGGTCCGATTAGGGCTCATGACCAGTCGATTTGATTGTTACAACATCAAGATCATTTTAGTGAAATGAGATTAAGGATCTAATGACCAGAATCAAGATGCATATTTCCAATGTGAAATTACCCTTTTACCCTTCATGTGAGGTTAAATACGGGTTGCAAAATAGGGTGTCAACAGAATGCCCCTCATTGGAAGAGCTTGAAAAGCGAATGCCAATGTATGAAAGAGACACCTAACTTTGCAATCAGTATTTAACCGTGGTGAATGTATGATGCATGTAAATAAAAATGTAGACGGTCATGTTTTGGGTCAAAATGTGGACCGAATCCCGAGGGAGATTGCCTACGTACCTCTTAGTGGGAGGATCAGGTCTAAACGTAGTTCATGCATGCATAATTTTTTTTTTTTTGATGAGTACAAGATATGCTTACCTGGAGGACGACGGATTTGGGCTTTGGCTCATGCTTTCAGAGGACCAAAGGTTCTGGATCCTGGCTCATGTTTTCAGAGGCCTAGGATTTTTGGATCTTGGCTCATGTTTTCAGAGGACCAAGGGTTTTTGGGCTTTGACTCATGTTTTCAGAGGACCAAAGGTTCTGGATCCTGGCTCATGTTTTCAGAGGCCTAGGATTTTTGGATCTTGGCTCATGTTTTCAGAGGACCAAGGGTTTTTTGGGCTTTGGCTCATGCTTTCCAAGGACCAAAGGTTCTAGATCCTGGCTCATGTTTTCAGAGACCTAGGATTTTTGGATCTTGGCTCATGTTTTCAGAGGACCAAGGGTTTTTTGGGCTTTGGCTCATGTTTTCAGAAGACCAAAGGTACCGGATCCTGGCTCATGTTTTCAGAGGCCTAGGATTTTTTGATCTTGGCTCATGTTTTCAGAGGACCAAGGGTTTTTTGGGCTTTGGCTCATGCTTTTAGAGGACCAAAGGTTCTGGATCCTGGCTCATGTTTTCAGAGACCTAGGATTTTTGGATCTTGGCTCATGTTTTCAGAGGACCAAGGGTTTTTTGGGTTTTGGCTCATGTTTTCAGAGGACCAAAGGTTCTGGATCCTGGCTCATGTTTTCAGAGGCCTAGGATTTTTGGATCTTGGCTCATGTTTTCAGAGGACCAAGGGTTTTTTTGGGCTTTGGCTCATGTTTTCAGAAGACCAAAGGTATCGGATCCTGGCTCATGTTTTCAGAGGCCTAGGATTTTTTGATCTTGGCTCATGTTTTCAGAGGACCAAGGGTTTTTTGGGCTTTGGCTCATGCTTTTAGAGGACCAAAGGTTCTGGATCCTGGCTCATGTTTTCAGAGACCTAGGATTTTTGGATCTTGGCTCATGTTTTCAGAGGACCAAGGGTTTTTTGGGTTTTGGCTCATGTTTTCAGAGGACCAAAGGTTCTGGATCCTGGCTCATGTTTTCAGAGGCCTAGGATTTTTGGATCTTGGCTCATGTTTTCAGAGGACCAAGGGTTTTTTGGGCTTTGGCTCATGTTTTCAGAGGACCAAAGGTTCTGGATCCTGGCTCATGTTTTCAGAGGCCTAGGATTTTTGGATCTTGGCTCATGTTTTCAGAGGACCAAGGGTTTTTTGGGCTTTGGCTCATGCTTTCAGAGGACCAAAGGTTCTGGATCCTGGCTCATGTTTTCAGAGACCTAGGATTTTTGGACCTTGGCTCATGCCGATGTGTGTGGCCTTTTACACTAGTACCTGCAAAATAAACGTTTTCAATTAGTAACGGAGTTATTCATTGAAAAGAAGTTGGCATACCTGGCGAATGCCCCTAGTTTTGGACATATTCCATACTTCGATGAATGCTGAGGGTGGACAGTTGACTTGATGTTGCACCACTGGAAAATGTGGAAGAAGATCATAGCTTTCTGTTCTTGAAGAAGAATTTAATGAAGAGTTTTTTTTTTTTTTTTTTTTTTTTTTTTTTTTTTTTTTTGGATTTAGAAAACTAGAATTTTTTGAAGGAATTGAAAATTTTGATTGATGAATTTTTTTTTTTTTTTTTTTTTTTTTTTTTTTTTTTTTTGGAAATTTTTTCTTTTGTCTCCCTTTTTTTTGCAAAATTTGGAAATTTTGAATTTTTTTTTTTTTTTTTTTTCAAGGAACTGAAAATTTTGATTGATGAATTTTTTTGAAAAATTTGGAAATTTTGAATTTTTTCAAGGAATTGAAAACTTTGATTTTTTTTTTTTTTTTTTATTTTTTTATTTTTTTTATTTTTTTTCATTCGGCAGTCAATTTGCCGATTTGAATCTTATTCGGCAGTCAAAGTGCCGATTCCTTTGACAGTCCCAGGATTTGCAGTTTCGCGATTCTCGCGATTTTTGCCAGAAAATGAACCTTATTTCAGGCTCAAAAAACATGATTTTCCATATTAGGGACCAGGGCTGACTTCCATGTGGGCTTCTTTAGGGTTTTTTAAACACTTTAGGCACATCATTTTCACAAATCATCACAACAATATTCATTCAAAAAGAGAGTTTATTTTTTTTTGTCAATAGACAAGGAACATGGCACGCACCCTCCCTGTTTCTTATGATTTATGGTTTGATTCTCTTTCTGTCAGGAAACCAGTTCGTGAGTGGATTGATCATTGGGACAATGTCTCTAAGTTCAACTTCAATGCCTTTCATTTAGATGGACTTTTGGCCTTCAGAACAACAAAGATAGATTGGAACTTTCTCAAGGCTGCTGTCCGATTTTGGGATTCCGAAGACCACGTTTTCAGGTTTAAGATGGTTGAACTTTGTCCTACCATTGAAGAGTTTTCAGCCATACTAGGCTGTGAACCTCGTGCTGCACCTATTGTTCCTTCTTGTCATCAACGGCATAGGGTGACAATTTCCAAAGTACTTGGGCTCCCTCTTGATGCTATCCCTCCTTTCATTCAAGACAATTATTGGGTGGACATGAGAAGGCTTATTGAAAGGTTTAGACATGCAGCAGTGGCAAATGTCGACCAAAGTTTTGAAAAGCTTTCTGCTTTGGCTTTTTGTTTGATTGGTGAATTCTTGTTGTGTAGTAGAAGACCTGGCTTTGCTGATGCCCGAATTTTTGATCTTCTTGATGATGTCAAAAAGAAAAAAAGTTTAATCCCCATGGTTTTGGCAGAAACTTTTCATGGTCTTGACGCTTTATCTAGCGGAGAGACCAACATATTTCAAGGCAGCCCCCTACTGTTGCAAGTTTGGTTGATGGATCACATGGGCATTTTATCATTGCCAACTGTAGCTACTTACGGTCCTGGAGATTATGTTGGGCGAAAACTTCAATTATTTGGTTGCCAGACTGAAAAAGAGTGGACCTATTTCTTGAGTAGGAAGGATGGTCAAAACATCCGCTGGAACTGTCACTGGTGGAGATGTCCTTATCCACTTCTTAGGTCACCAAATCGAGATCATATTTTTCTTGTGGGTCTCAGAAGTGTTTCTTTTTACAGGGGTGAAAGGGTAGTAAGTCAATTTGGGCTAATGCCAATGATACCTTCAAGTGGAAACCGACCTTTCAAGCCTGTGGATGTAGCTCCCTCCATCATAACGAAGGCTATTGCTGGATTAGATAATGCTCATAGAGCGGATGAGACTTTTGTGAGATTTCAGGCTTTTGAGATGCCGAAAGCTTACCATGACTGGCTCAAGGAAAAGGTTCAAGATAAAGAGGCAAGGCTAAAGGAAGCAAGAAAATTTTTTTTGAAGAATTTTAAGAAGACACACAAGAGAAGGAGGAATGACAGGGGGTAGTGACTGTGACTCTGAACTTCATAGCACTGCTAGCCTTTATTATTTTTATTTTAGAAATTAGATAATGAAAGTGTTTACTTAGGCACATGAACTAAGTAGGAGACTCCAACTTTGTTATTTTAGCATCTTTTAATGAATAAAGCAGTGCATTTTAGCTTTCCCCATTTCCCCTTTATGATGGTGATTTTTTTTTTGATGGTGACCGAGCCATTAATGGCTGCCTACATACCTTTTTAGAAAAGGATCAGGTCATCACGTAGTTCAATTTTATTTACCCTAATTTTTGCCTAGGCCGCCCTTTCGGGTTTTCGACCTAGCGGGCTCTCTCACACTCAAAATTTTTTTTTTTCTCCTTTTGCGTAGGTCGCCCTTTCGGGTTTTCAACCTACCATTCTTTTTTTTTTTTTTTTTGGCACCCTAACTTTTGCCTAGACCGCCCTTTCGGGTTTTCAGCCTAGCGGGCTTTTTTTTTTTTTTTTTTTTTTTTTTTTTTTTTTTAGACATGGTACTTCTTTAACTGGTCCATATTGGTGGGTTCTGTGAACAGATTTCCATCTAAATCCACAAGCCTTACTCCTCCACCAGAAAATATCTCCTGGATTAAAAATGGTCCTGACCAATTGGGCTTAAATTTCCCTTTTTCCCTGGGATCCCTCATTGGGTTTCTGATTTCTTTCAATACCATATCCCCTATTCTTAGTTCTCTTGGTTTGACCTTTTTATTAAAGGCCTTCATGGCTCTTCTTTGATAACCTTGGGTATGATACATTGCCCTAAGCCTTTTTTCTTCCAACATGCACAATTGGTTGTATCGACTTTCTAACCACTCAGCTTCTGGTATTTCACCCTCCATGACCACTCTTAGTGATTGGACTTCCAACTCTATAGGTAAGACTGCTTCCATGCCATAAACCAAAGAGTAAGGGGTTGCCCCTGTAGATGTGCGGATGGATGTACGGTATCCCCACAATGCGTAGGGTAACCTCAAATGCCAATCCCTATAATTTTGGGCACTCTTCTTCAATATCTTCCCTATGGTCTTGTTGGCGGCTTCAACTGCCCCGTTTGTTTGAGGTCGGTAAGGTGAAGATTTATGATGCTTGATGTTATACTCCCGAAACAATTTAGCCACTGCATCTCGAAAATGTGATCCATTATCAGAAATAACCTCAAAGGGTACCCCATACCTGCAAATGATGTTGGTCTGAATAAATTTCGAAACCTTCTTGGAGTCCAATACTTTATAAGATGCGGCTTCTACCCATTTGGTGAAATAGTCAACAGCTACCAAAATATACTCATGACCATTGCTTGCTCTTGGGTGGATTTTGCCAATGATATCAATGCCCCAAGTCGAAAAAGGCCAAGGAGATGCAAGGCAATGTAAAGAGACTGGTGGCATATGCTTGAGATCTCCATGTATCTGGCATTTATGGCATTTCCTTACGTGGGCTGCACAATCGGCTTCCATGGTAGTCCAATAGTACCCAAGCCGAAGGATCTTTCTAGACAACATGTGAGCATTCATGTGTGGCCCATAACTCGACTCATGTACTTCTTCAATAATGCGTTGGGCTTCCTTCTTGGTTACACAAAATAAATGGATCCCTTCATAAGACCTCTTGTATAATCTTTCACCGCATAAAATGTAGCCCATGGCCATTCGACGAATAGTCACCCTTTCACTCTTATCTGTGGTATCAGGGAAAGTTCCATGTTTAAGGAATTGGAGGATATCAGCATACCACTCCTCATCCTTTTCAATCTCACTTTCCAATGAACAACAATAAGCTGGCACATCCCTTTGCTCAATGATCAAGGGTTGAACAGAGGTGTCATCAGGGATGTCAATCATAGAGGCTAATGTGGCTAGTGCATCAGCAAACTGGTTTTGAGTTCGAGGGATGTAGTGATACTCAATCTTTTTGAACTTCTTGGCTAGGTCTTGAAAGTACTCAAAGTATGGCAGCAACTTCTCTTCTTTAATCTTCCACTTGTTTTGTATTTGTCGGATTATCAAAGCTGAATCCCCATAGACATCAAGTTCTTCTATACCCATGCTGATGGCTGTCTCTAATCCTATAAGGCAAGCTTCATACTCAGCAACATTATTGGTCGTTGAAAAGTTGAGCTTAACTGATACTGGCACATGAGCTTCTTTTGGTGAAATGAGGAGTACTCCTACACCGCTCCCATTGCGATTAGCAGCTCCGTCAAAATACAATCTCCACCTAGTTGGTTCCAACATCAAAATGTCCCCATCTGGAAACTCACCTTGAACTTCCTCTGCTTGTGTAGGTGGGCAATTAGCCAAGTGATCGGCTATGGCCCGACCCTTAACTGACTTTTGGGTCACATACTTTATGTCAAACTCGGATAGTAAAAGAACCCATTTGGCGGTTTTCCCATCTTGAACTGGCTTTTCCATCAAGTACTTGAGTGGATCCATTCGGGCTATTAAGAAAACTTGGAAAGACAACATGTAGTGCCTGAGCTTTTGAACGGCCCAGACCAAGGCGACACAAGTCTTTTCTAACACTGAGTACTTCTCCTCATATCCGGTCATCTTCTTGCTGATGTAGTAGACGGCATTTTCCTTGCGTGATTCTTCCAAATACTGGGCAAGCAAAGCTCCCATTGCGGTATCTGTGGTGCTTAGATAAAGCAACAATGGCTTATCTTGCATGGGTGGTACCAATATTGGAGGTTTCAGCAAGTATTCTTTAATCTTGTCGAATGCCACTTGACATTGTTCATCCCATTTTATCGGTACATCTTTCTTAAGCAACTTAAATATGGGTTCACAAATCATGGTTAGTTGGGCAATGAATCGGCTAATATACTGAATCCTTCCTAAAAATCCTCGGATCTCTTTCTCAGTTTTAGGTGGTTTCATTTCCATGATAGCTTTGATCTTGTCTGGATCAACTTCAATTCCCCTTTGACTCACTATAAATCCCAATAATTTGCCAGAGGTTACTCCAAAAGTACACTTCTTCGGGTTCAATCTCAACTTATAATGCTTGATGCGCTCAAAGAATTTCCTTAGGGCATGTGTGTGTCCCTCTCGGTCTTTTGCTTTAACAATCATATCATCAACATATACCTCCACCTCCTTGTGAATCATGTCGTGCAACAAGGTTGTGGCGGCACGTTGATAGGTGGCACCCGCATTCTTAAGACCAAAAGGCATGACTCTGTAGCAATAAGTCCCCCATGGTGTGATAAATGCAGTCTTCTCCATATCTTCTGGTGCCATTTTGATTTGATTATACCCTGAAAAACCATCCATGAAGGACAACAGTGCATGACCGGCTGTATTGTCAACCAACACGTCTATATGAGGCAGTGGAAAATCATCCTTAGGGCTAGCCTTATTAAGGTCTCGAAAATCTACACACATTCTAACCTTTCCATCTTTTTTGGGTACCGGGACAACATTTGCCAACCACTCAGGGTAGTTTACTACTTTCAAGAACCCTGCATTGTATTGCTTTTCTACTTCTTCCTTGATCTTAAGTGTCCACTCGGGCTTCATCCTTCTCAACTTTTGCTTCACTGGTTTCATGGTTGGGTTGGTAGGAATATGGTGTTGCACAATGTCCATATCTATTCCTGGCATATCTTTATAAGACCATGCAAAAACTTCTTGGAATTCTTTGAGGAGTGAAATTAATTCATCTTTTTCTTTAGAGGTTAGGGTATTACCAATTTGCACTGCTTTAAGTTCATCATCAGATCCTAAGTTAACTAGTTGAATTTCTTCTTTTAATTCATTGCTTTTATCAACCATTTCATTATCAATTTCAGCAATAAAAACATTCAAAGCGAGCAAGTAAGCAGAATCAGAGATCATCTTATTAGAATTGAAAAAGGTGGTGACAGACTTGGCAAACTTATTAGGAATTGAAACTGACTTAGTAGGAGTGGTAACAGACTCCATTGGGACAGACATAGTTTTTTTGACAGACACTGATGACTTGGTTGTGACTTGGTGACCTTCAGAAGGATAGCATTCTTCCCAGCTCCAATTCTTCAGGACAGATGTTGCCTCAGTGATTGGTGGAACTTCCTTGTTGGTCTTCTCCTTTTGTAGCATGTAGATACCATCATCAGCCTCAGAACCTTCACTAGATACCTCAATGATGGACATATTGCTCTCAGAATCATCACTAGATATATCAATATAGTTAGGATCATCACCTTGCTCACCCATGTTTCCTACCTCACGGGGGAGGCTCTCTACATAAGTTCTAAGATTCTCAACAAGTCCTCTTGGTATCTCATTAGGGTCAGTGAAGCTAGCGCCCCAATCATCCCATAGGTCAAAATTGCTTCTTGCTAAAGGGGGAGGAAGTTGAACGACTGGCTCTTCTTCTTCTTGGTCTTCCAATGATCTAACATCTTCTTCCATGACAACACCCCAACTTTCATCAGAGGCATATCCTTCAGATAGTTCATCCAAAGGTTCTTCAATGGTCCAATTTTCCAGGTTAGAAGTGATTGGAAAGATGGATGGCAACTCATCTCCTTCGTCCTTCTTCATGTTAAGTACATGTTCTCCCAACAAAGTCTTCATAGCTTGAGGATCCATATGGCAGACCCAATCTTTTCTCTTGTCTTGCAACACATTCACTTCCTCCATATCTTCAATCTTACAATCGGCAAAGATCTCAAATCCAGGCATCTTCTTCATAGTCTTAAAATCATACCAAGGCTCAGGAAATCCATAGTACAAATGGGTGCATCCTTCTTTGACAAATTTTCCATTGAGGGTTGGGGTATAAGGTTTCATGGATATGGGATCAAAAGGCAAACCTTGGGTTTTGGCTTTAGCTCTAGCAGTCTTCTTTGAATCATTCTCAAGGAGTTCATCATTAGTGGGCTTGTACCCTAATCCGAATGGGGGAATGGAAGTAGAGAAATGTGGGAATACATGAACACCTTTACTGCGTCTCCCTAGGCCCATCCCAGGGAAGTACTTCATTTTTCTCATCATGGCTATCACTTGGACATTGCTATAGGGGTCAAAATCCATGGGGAAACATTCCCTAGTTTCGTCCTTGATCCAGGAGATGGCAGGGACTTCCTCTAGTTCAAATCCCGACAAGAAAAGTTCACTTTTTTCTTCCTGAATGCCATGGATAGGCCCAGTATTGTCTTGACTATCCCCAAATATAGTGATAACAGAATCTTTGTAAGGGAAGCGAACCTTTTGATAGAGTGAGGAAGGTACAGCTCCAGTGGAATGGATCCAGGGGCGACCCAGTAACAAATTGAAGCATGCAGAGATGTCCATAACTTGGAACTCTACCTTTTGAATTGTAGGCCCAGTTTTTAGATCCAAAGTTACATTTCCTAACACTTCTCTCCTTGTGTTGTCATAAGCCCTAACATATTGGCAAGAGGGTGCAAAGTCTTCAATACTAAGGCCCAAACAACTTGCAGTTCGCAACGGACACACATTTAGAGCACTTCCATCATCAATAAGTACCATAGGAACCCTCTTGCCATTTGTGTCCACGGTGATGTGAAGGGGATCATTGTGACCTCGCCCTTTACTAGACAAATCTTTATCAGAATAGGAAATGGATGGCTCCTTCCTTATTGCTCCAATCATAGTGTTGAGGGCTTGAGGGGTTAAGTTGGTGGGGACTTGGATTTGGTTGAGAAGGTTGATTAGAGTTTGGCGGTGATGATATGAGGCCACAAGTAAGCCCCAAAGGGATATGTTGGCTTGGGTTTTTTGGAGTTGTTTCAAGACAAGGTCATCTTCAGGTTGAAGTTGGGTATTTTTCAATTGTTGGTTTAAAGCTTCAAGTGGGTTATCTGCTTCAAGGTGGGATGGTTTAAAGTGTTTCCCTCCTCGGGTGATATGGGTTATCTCATTTTGGTGGTCCAAGGATAATGGTGTAGGAGTTGGTTCTTTTGTGGGTTCATTGGTGGGCTCTTCTTCCCAAATGTCGAGCTTGGGCCTCGTTGGGGGTAACTCTGTTTCCATAACTTCCTCCCAAGTTAGCATGGCACATATGGGGATGTCACTAATCAAGATGGATGGATCTTCCTTTAATCCTTCTTCGAAGAGGCAATTGATTCTTGGGCCTTGGTTCAAAGCATGGTTGGGTAGTGGATTGTTAATGACATTGGGTCTAGGTGGAGGGGCTATGATCTTTTGGTCAATTAAATTTTGGATAGCATGCCTAAGAGAAAAACAATCATCAGTGTGGTGGCCAGGAGTTTGGTGATAGGAACATCTCTTGTTAACATCAAGTCCTCGTGGTAAGGGATTGGGCATAGGTTTTGGGTCTAGTGGGCGAAGAAGGCCCCTTGCTTGGAGTTTCTCAAAGACCTTGCTTAAGGGCATGTGCAACTCATGAAATTGTCTTTGGGGTTGGGCCTTTGGAACTGGAGTAGGTGCAATCAATTGGTATGGTGCAGGTTGATTGATGGTGGAGACTTCTGGGATCTTTGAGCTTGATGGGCCAAATGTTTTCTTGGGCCTCATTATTTCTTCCCCTTTGATGGTACCATTGTTCATAGCATCTTCTATTTGAGTTCCTGCGGCAACTAATGCTTTGAAACTAGGGAAATATTGGGCAAATAAGTATTTGTGATATGTTGGGAGCAAATTCTTCACTACCATTCCCAATTGTTCTTCCTCATTGGGCCTATTTGTCATCTGAGCTGCCTTCGCCCTCCATCTAGTAATGAAGGCCGAAAAAGACTCCTTAGGCTCTTGCTTAGTAGTTTCCAAATCTCGCCTAGTAATGTCCACTTCAGTATTGTACTTGTATTGCCTATAGAACTCGTTGCCAATGTCTTCCCAAGTACGAGTCTTTGAGTCTTCAAGGCTTAGGAACCATCGAAGTGCAGCCCCAGTAAGTGTGTTTTGAAACATTTGGGCCAAAAGTTCTTCAGTGGCTCCCAAGGGTTGGAGGGCCCTTGTGTACATCTTCAAATGGGCTTTTGGGCAACCTGTTCCATCAAACTTGTCCAATGCTGGCATCTTAAACTTAGGAGGAACCCTTGCATTTGGAAAAAGGGATAGAGAGTGCAAGTCCATAGCATCTTCCCTCCTAGACTTCTTGATTAATTGCTCCATTTGGTCTATCCTTTCCATCATCTTCTTCTCACCTATAGTCAAGGATGGGTTTTGGGCTTCACTTTCATTGGTTTGGGGACTTGAGGTATTGGCATCTTTCCCTTGGAGTTTTTGACATAAAGTATTGAAATCCTCACGAAGTTGGACTTGACTTGCCACCAAGGTGTTGAGCAATTCACGGAAGTTGGTCATGGGTTCATTGGAAGTGTTCTCATCAGCCATGGCTAGAGAAAATGGGCTTAAGGTAATTGGGGTATTTGTGGATGATTGAGTGCTTGGGCTTGTGTTTGGGTTTGTGTTTGGGCTTGTGTTTGGGCTTGGACTTGAGTTTAGGCTAGTGTTTGAGGTTGGACTTGTGTTTAGGCTAGTATTTGGGCTTGTGTTTGGGCTTATGTCTAGGCTTGGGCTTGAGCTTGTGTTTCCTTGTCCCAATTGGCTTGAGCTTTGGTATGATCTTAGACTATCAAGGCTTGGACTTCTCTCAGAACTTCCTTCAAAGATTATGGGCCCAGATCTTCTTCTCAATCTCCCTTTGTTGTTTCTAGACCAAGTCTTCTCCTGCATGGGTTTTAGACTTTGAACTTAGAGACATTTCCCTCCACTTTTATTCATTCTTATTTTTTAGCTCAATTCCTCCATACAAGGTTCATACGACATGATGGGCCCAAGCGTTGGACTTCGGCTTCTCATGGTTCAAACAACGGCCAAACACATGCATAATGCAATGCAATTTACATGGACCGACCTAAAGGTAGGTTCTATGGGTCATTACAATATGGGTAGAAGGTAGGTTAAAGGTCCCCACAAGCTAGGACGTCGTACCTCCCAACTTGTGACGCCAGGAGCGCCGCGTTGGTCCGAACGGTACAGTTTGTCCCTATGAACCACCATGGCATAACCATGATGATCCTTGTCGCGGTGGGTGGTAGGTTCACCGCTGGGTATGTGAGTCTCAGGAAGACCACAATCCACGGCTAATACTACCGGGCTTCCGGGCTAGCACACAAATAAAATAAATTTCATTCAAGCAAATGATGCATGACATGCAAAATAATGACATATTAGACATATTATATACAAAAAAGTAATAAACAAACAATGACATGGTTGGCCACCATAACCTAATTGAAGCTTAGCCCTCAATATCCCCAGTGGAGTCGCCACTGTGAGAGACCTCGCCCCCGGCCCGTTTTTATAGGAATGTTGGGCCAAACCCACGTGAATGGGTGGAGTCGTGTTATTGCCTCTCAAAATGGAGGTTTGACTAATTATATTTTTCCCTTTAGATTAAGGGTTTTACAATGGAGTCGCCACTTTATTGGAAAAATAAGAAAACCATGAATGAAAAATTCCTCATTTTATTAATTTGAAATTGAATTTACATTGATCATAGGAAAATTACATGGCTTTGGTCCTAGATACAATCTAAGATAAAGTACATGGCTTTATTTCCTAGTTACAATCTAAAAATCAAAAATTACATGGATAAGTATTTGATCTACTAACCCTTGATCTAAGCTCGGAGGCTATGTTACAAGATGGGAAGGTGTTAGGCACCCACCTTGCCCGGTGAAACCGGTCTTCTAGACTATGGTGGCCAACATTCATATCACATCATCCAATGTGTCAATCAATTTGTATGTTGAATTTAATGTGTGTGCATGTGATAAACCCTAATTCAATTTATTAAGCATGACATTTGGATTGAAAAATAAACTCTAGTGAATGTGTGTGGATAGTGATAACCTAGATTCAAGGATTTGAAAGAATTACTAAACAAACATGTTTTTCATATTTTTGATGTGGATTTAAGATTAAATCTAGTGATATGCATGAACATGTGATGAATAACTAAGAACATGTGAAGAACACATAAGAACAATTAAGAACATTCAAACATATTCAAGGGAATTATCATGCTTTAATCTTAAATTCTCATCATGGCAATATAAACAAACAGTTAGGAAAGGAGATTATACCTTCATG
Organism: Quercus tomentella; assembly: GCA_028535165.1. Classification (NCBI taxonomy): domain Eukaryota; kingdom Viridiplantae; phylum Streptophyta; class Magnoliopsida; order Fagales; family Fagaceae; genus Quercus; species Quercus tomentella. Next base: position 14,874,045 of record JAPQVY010000001.1, read on the forward strand.
CAAGATCCATATAATGGAGGAGGGGATTCTTGATGGAGATCTTAAGGGTGGAGAAAAAGAAGAACTAGGAGAGGGAGAGTGAGTCTCACTCAATACCTTGAGTCTCAGGAAGACCAAGATATGACAAGACTACTCAACTTCACTAGAACTCAAGAGAAGAGAAGAGAGGGGGATTTTTTGTGTCTTTGAATGAAGGAGAGGGGGGTTTATATAGTAGTGGTGGAGGAAATATGAATGGAAGGTCATTTAATGAGAGTTGACAAGGAATCATGAACCTAGACCTCATTTTAGCCTTTGGGAAAATCTGGTGCATTAAATGGAAAGATTGGTGGGAGTGAGGAGCAAGCCAAAATTCGGTTTTCCCGTAGCTGCTGTCACAGCCTATAGAGCCAACTTTGAAAAATCATATCTGCCTCAATTCTGATCGGAATTGTCTCATTCTTGTGCTCAAATTGAAGCCCCGGATGTCTAGTTTCTGGGAAAAATAACCTCATTCACAGATTCAAAATATTCTGAGAGATATCAATGAAATGGTAAGCAGAGGTCATTTGTTAGAAAATGGTTTCAGCATAATTAACATTAATAGGTCCCCAAATTAGCTCCCAATTAACATTAAATGGCTCCAATCACTCCCATTTCAGACTTAATTGGCTCTAAATTTACTCTAATTAAAAGATAATTACACAAATTACTCATTGAATAATTAATGTTTAACTATCTAGTTAATTAGGTGCATGCAACTCTACCATAAAATGTAGTCCTAACCAATCAAATTATGACACATCATCGATCTCAAGTTAATTATATTTATAACCAATTGAAATCAATTGTTCATAATCACATATAGTCAGACTCAATTTGTAATAATGCATCTCAGCCATTAAAACTTGATTTGATGATAACTTTCAATCTAATGGTCCGATTAGGGCTCATGACCAGTCGATTTGATTGTTACAACATCAAGATCATTTTAGTGAAATGAGATTAAGGATCTAATGACCAGAATCAAGATGCATATTTCCAATGTGAAATTACCCTTTTACCCTTCATGTGAGGTTAAATACGGGTTGCAAAATAGGGTGTCAACAATGGTGTGGGAAATTTTTTTTGGTGTAAAAACCCAAAGTAGGGGTGTGCATAAAACCGACGAACCGAAAAAACCGACCAAACCATTGCAAAAATTTCGGTTCAATTTCGGTTCGGTTCAGTTTCGGTTTTTAATTTTTTAAAACTGAAATTTTGGTTCGATTTTAGTTTTCGGTTTGAATACACCAAACCGAATGAAACCGAACTGAACATATTATCATATATTTTACATAAAATATATAATATATAATATTTGGGCATTAGGCCTCCTATACATATTTAGGCCTGCCATACATGTTTGGCCTTTTCATTTTTTTTAAACCATTTGGGCCTTTCTTTTTTTCTTTTATTAGATCCGGCCCTTTCCCCTTTTCCATGTATTCATTTTATTTTTAGAATAAGTAAGTATAATTAAACTAATTACTAATTAGATATCTAATTAACCTAATTTAACTTAATCTAATTTAACTATAAAAACAAAAGGTAAAAACCCTACCCACAACCCACATTCTTTCTCACAGCCTCCACTCTTCAGATTAAGAACCTTAGAGAGCTTCTCAAATGTGTTGGCTCGACGAGGAGTCCAGTCTTTGATGACGTCGCCAGCAACATCCATGAGCCATGCCAGCCAGCCTTGCTGGTTCCTAACCATGCAAGGTTCGACTCTCAGCTTCCGGCGATCAATCCCCTCCGTCGGAGTAGAACTCGTTGGAAAGTTAGCTCTAGCGGAGTGACTCGCCCTGATAACATTTCGCCTTTCTTTCTCGGCTGCCCCATTCCTAACCCCAACGTCGGTCACAACATGCTCCTCGATTCTGCTCCACACATCGGCCTTCCTACACCAGCCTCCACACAGTGGCCTTCCTACGCTGGCCTCCACATGCCGGCCTCCCTACGCCGGCCTAATGTTTTCATTCTCACGGTGACCCTCTCTCTCTTTAATTTCTCCATAATTTCCTCTCTTTTTTATATTCTGTGTTTGTTTAATATTGAATCAATGCTATTTTTTCAATTTTTATGTGCAAATAAAGTTAGGGTTTTGAAAAAACCCATGTGCTTGGTTGTTTATATTATGGGTTTGTTTATTTTTTCAATTTCCTCTGTTTTTTATATTCTAGATTTGTTTAAACATAAGAGCATTGGCATTGGAGGTGTAAAACCGCCCAAGTTACTATTTTACCCACCAAAAGCAATAAAAACAAGCTCCAACCGAGTTGCTATTTCTAAAATTTTTTTTAATAAATTCAACCTTAATGCTTAGATTTTTGGCTAAAATGCAAAACTCACCCTCTAAGTTTCATCCCTTTTCATTTCATTCTTTTAAGTTTAAGTTTTGTCATTTCAATCCTTTAAGTTTCATTCATCTTCAATTAAATCCCTCTTTAACAATATGTTAGTTGTTGTCGTTATCCCACCCAGACAACACCGTTTTTGCCCTTTATTTATTTTTTTAATAAATTATTTATTTTTTAAAAAATGTTAATTTAAAAAAAAAAATTAATCAATGTCATCCCTCCCATCTGAAAGAACACAATTGCAATCCCACCCACCTGATACCCCAGCCCAACCCGATATTGAGAAGGAGAAAGAGAGACATTGAGAAGGAGAAGGAGAGCGAAAGAGAGATGGAGAGGGCGATCAAGGAACTGGAGCCATTGAATCTCTACAGTCCGATCAGAGCAAAGCCGCCCAAAGTCTTCCCTTTCAGTTTTATGGTTCCCAGAAAATGTAAATACCTTGGGCACATAGGCTTCCCATGGCGTTAAGTAATCTCCCACTTGAGTTGCTAAATGAGTTGACATGTTTGAACTGGACACTCCTTATACTCTGCACCTTAGCAAATCTGAAAGAAAAGCTCTGGAGGAGGAAATCCCCCATCAAAAGTTTCTAGGGAATCTATTGCTTTCCACCACCATAATTCTGTAATGTCCCAGTGCTTTGTTACCAACTTAGGATTTGGTTGGATAGAAAAAAGATAACTAAGGAAAGCAATCGTTAGCATCAAGATAGGCTTCAGATGGAGAGACAACGTTGATTCTTTCAGTTTTTTTTTTTTTTTTAATTTTAATTTATTTATTTGAAGTTAACGTTTTTTTAAAATTAAAAATTAAATAAAGGGCAAAAATGGTATCTTTTGGGTAGATAACTGCAGCAACTAATGGTCGGATAATGGAGGACTTAATAAAAAATGAATGAAACTTAAAAGATTGAAATGAAAACTAATAGACAGATAACAGAGGATTTAATTGAGAATGAATAAAACTTTAAAGATTGAAATGACAAAACTTAATATTTAGAGCATCTACAGCAGTGGAGCTAAATTTTTAACAATTTAGCTCCATCAAAAGTTACTTTATCTATTTTACCTACACACATGCTGCAGTGGATCTATTTTAGCTTTTAACACAATAAAATAATATAAATGTTACAATAAAATAATATATGTCCTACAATAAAATAATATATCACACTAACCATAAAAACATCTACAATAAAACAATATTTCATTCAACTCCCAACACACCACCGCAACAACCATCAATCCCATATAAATCAATGCACAACCACAACCCCGTCGTGCCCATCAAAACCAGTGAAGAAGAAAAAAAAAAAAAAAAAAAAGCAGAAAAATCAACACAACCAAATCGGAAAACACAGCAAAAGTGAAACCCAGAAGAACCAACAGACCCAAAATCCCACTGTTGCAGATTCAGAGAACCAACAGACCCAAAATCCTTTTCTCGTTTTAGTAGAATAGGAGGAAACCACCGCTGTTGGTGTCCTTTGCTTCAGCTTTTCAGGATCGGCAGTTTGGAGAGGAGATCGAGCCATTTGGGTTTGGGTTTGAGAGATAGAAAGATAAGAAATCACCACCGCCGTTGGTGGTGGCGACTGTGGTCATGAGAGAAAGAGGCACTACTTGAAGGTTTCATCCATTGAGGCCAGAGAGAGAGGGTTTGAGAATGTTCCAGCAGGAAGAAAGAAGAGATGGAGAGGGAGAGAGACACGGAGAGAGAAGAAAAGCAAGAAAGAATAAAAAATAGATAAAGTAGTGTGAATGTAGAATAAAAAATTAATTTTTTTTTTTTGCTCCAAGCTATAGTGCACATCTATCTATAGATGTGTACTGTAGCAATTCATCTAAATTTTTTAACTATGGCTCCACTGCTGTAGGCGTTTTTTTGTGTTTGTGGAGTTAAATTTTAGCAATATAGCATTATAGCTACACTGCTGTGAATGCTCTAAAAGGCAGGAATGAAAAATAGTAAAACGGTCGAAAAATAGTAAAACGGTCGGTATTACATTTTAGCCTAGATTTTTTTATTATATTTCTTTCTCACTTTCTCTGTCTTCTCTCTTTATCTCTGACTCCGTGTCCCTCACTCCTCTCTCACTGCTCTCTTTTTTTCTTTCTTCTTCACCATTCTACCTCCATCTCTTGCCTCTATCACCTTTCAACCTCCATCAAATTGGGCTACGGGTAAGATCGGCGCTTGTTCTTCTTTGGGTTGCTGTTTTTTTTCTTTCTTTTTTTATTGTTGGTGGTTGCTGGGGTGTATGTGGAGGTGGGTGGGTTTTGATTTTGGGTAGGTGGGTTGGGAGTGGTGGCTGGCTGGGCTTAGACGAAATCGGATTGGACGAAATCGGTGTCTGGGTGGTGGACGGAGTGGTGGCCGGATCGTTTCTGGGTTTGCCGCTGTGGGCCTGCGTTTTGCTCGCCGTGGGTTTGCTCTCTTGCTCGTGAGTTTTGGTGGTTGTTCACGGTGGTGGGGTGGGTTTTGCTCTCAGTCTTGGTCCTGGGTTTTGCTCTCAGTCGTGGGTCGTGGGTTTTAATGGTTGTTCACGGTGGTGGGGTAGGTTTTTATGTGGGTTTTGGTGGTTGTTCACGGTGGTGGGGTGGGTTTTGATGTGGGTTAGGCAGAATGTGGGTTTGTGGTGGATGGGTCACGATGAAAGCAATTGCTTGGTTGTGTGTTGGTTCAGTGGTGGGTGTTGGGTACTTGGGTCGGGTTGTGGGTATTGGTTCGGTGGTGGTGGGTTTGTGGTTTGGTGGCTGGTGTTTCAGTGTTGGTGGTTCGGTGGTTGTGTGTGTTTGTTGTGGCAATTTTTTTATTGGTAATTTTGGTGGTGATTCTGGTGAAGAATTGGTGTTTGTGGCTGATGGTGGAAGGTGGTTGCTTGGGTTTACTGGAGAGAGAGAAAAAGGAAGAGAGGAAAGAGAATTGGTTATATTATTTAATGTTATATTGACTATTTAACCAAAATAAAATTTTGAAACGTAAATGGTCAAATTAAAAAATGGTTTTACTAAATAATTTAAAATTAATTTGCTATGTTTTTACAAATAATTTTTAAATATGTAATTTTTCACAAATAATTCAGTTGGCATTTCTTACTATCCTTAGCTGATGGCTGATGCATGAAACTGGTTGTGGTCATGTAATAATTTGTTTTTCTTTTTTTTTTTATTTGTGGTTGTTTGGCTTCAGAGGAAGTGTTCAGATCCAGTCAATAGTGCCGATACAACTGCGTGATATCCACCCAAAACGTAGAAGAAAGTCTAAAAGTCTATTTGGAAGTCCTCTTTCTCTCATCTCATGGCCTCCATATTTACTGTTTTCATTCTAGTGTTTATGTTCTTTGCATGTGGAAGAGCTGAAGAGATGCAATTTAGCCATATACAACTGGGCTCTGCGCTTCATCCCGAAACTCCCCCCATGTCATGGCGTTCCCCTTCTGGCCATTTTGAATTTGGATTCTATCAGCAAGGCAATGGTTTTATGGTTGGAATCTGGTTGGTGGGTATAAACAATATAACAGTTGTGTGGACAGCCAGCCGTGATGATCCTCCGGTCACCAGAAACGCAACACTGAATTTAACAAAGGATGGACTTCTTTTGATAACTGAGCAAGGATTGGAGAAGCTTATCAGTGCTAGGACGTCAGACTCAGCTTATTTTGCTGCCAACATGCTTGATTCTGGCAATTTTGTTCTCTACAACAAAAGTTATTCCATCATTTGGGAGACTTTCAGCTATCCTACTGACACTATTTTAGGAGGTCAGATTCTGTCCACTGGTGACCAACTATTCTCTAGTTTATCGGAGACCAACCATTCAACTGGACGGTATCGTCTGAAGATGCAGTACGATGGAAACCTTGTTCTATACCCGGTAAACACTGTAGACGTTAGCAGTGATGCTTACTGGAGCTCTGGCACTAACAATGGCGCAGTGTATTATCGCCTTTATCTCAATGAAACAGGCCTTCTACAAATCATCAATAGCACTAGAAACAGTGTTAAAGATGTGAGTTCATCATCGGCCAGCAATAACATCAACACCATTTATCGCGCAACTCTAGAGTTTAATGGATTTTTCCATTTGTATTCACACACCTATAACGAGACTGGCACACTCAATTCATCAGTAATTGAGTGGTCTGCATTGGATGATCTTTGTAAAGTGAAAGGATTTTGTGGCTTCAACAGCTTTTGCACACTCAATGATGGCAAACCGTACTGTCTTTGTCTTCCTGGAACCGATTTTATTGATGCGAATCATACATCTCTTGGCTGTGAGAGTAACTTTTTAGAAGTAGGGTGCAAAGGTGGAAGAGAATATGTTGCATCTTATAACATTAATACCACAGAAAATATGTTTTGGGAAGATATTCCTTACATGGATGTACCCATGTCCACGAAGGAAGAATGCGGCAATTCTTGCTTGGAAGACTGCAACTGTGGGGCAGCGTTGTTCATTGCTTCGCAGTGCCAGAAGCAAAAGCTTCCACTGAGATATGTTAGAAGGGATTCAGACAAGCAAACCACAGCTTTCTTCAAGGTGGGCTTAAGAAGCATTAAAAGTTGGAATGAAAGTGATCACATCCCGGATCTCCCACCCGTCCACGTTTTCCCAACTAAAAAGGTTCTAGTACAAGTTCTTGTTTTAATTTTAGGTTTTACTGCGTTCTCATTTCTGACCCTTGGAATCTCTGGCCTTTTCATGTTCAAAATTCGAGTTCTAAGGTATAAAAGACTGAAAGAGAGTGAAACACTGGGCATGACTTTAAATATTTTTTCATATGATGAGCTCAAAAGTGCAACAAATGGCTTCAAAGATGAGTTGGGTAAGGGTTCTTTCGGAACAGTTTACAAAGGTAATTTATACAAAGGTAAAAAATTTGTTGCAGTGAAGAAGCTAGAGAAATTGGTGGAAGAAGGTGAAAGGGAGTTCCGTGCAGAGATGCAAGCAATAGGGAGAACTCACCACAAAAATTTGGTTCGATTGCTGGGTTATTGTGCTGAGGGTTCTAAGAGGCTTCTTGTCTATGAATATATGAGCAATGGCTCCCTTGCCAATATTCTTTTTAAAGGTATAAGGCGTCCAGACTGGGATGAAAGAGTAAGAATAACATTGGATGTTGCAAGAGGAATTCTCTATCTACATGAAGAGTGCAAGACCCCTATTATTCATTGTGATATAAAGCCTTCAAACATTTTGATGGATGAATTTTGGACTGCTAAAATCTCTGATTTTGGTTTGGCGAAGTTGTTAATGCCGGATCAAACAAGGACCTTCACGATGGTCAGAGGGACTAGGGGGTATATGGCACCTGAGTGGCAAAAGAACACCCCAATATCAGTGAAGGCAGATATTTACAGTTATGGAATAGTGCTTTTGGAGATTATATGTTGCAGAAAAAACATGGACGTTAACGTATCAAAGCCTGAAGAGATTGTTCTTTCAACTTGGGTATATAATTGCTTTGTTGCTAGAGAATTGGATAAGATTGTGGGTAATGAAGAAGTAGATAAGAGAATCTTGGAGAATATGGTTAAGGTGGCATTGTGGTGCATTCAAGATGAACCAATTCTTCGTCCTTCCATGAAAAGTGTTGTATTGATGCTAGAAGGGATTACTGATGTAGCTGTTCCTCCATGTCCAACTAGTGCCTCCACATAAACTATCTCCTCTCTAAGGGAAGTTTTATTTTTGTTTTATGTAGCTTTTGTATTGTTTTATGTATTTTTTTGCTTTTCTATTCATATGAGGGACTCATATGATCGTAAGTGCAGCTGTTAGTTTTCTTAATAGTCAATAGTAAACTGTTTTCTGAGGTGGAGACTGTAAAGCATCACTGGAAGCAACAGTTCGTGGTTAGGTGTGCTATATTTTGCTTTGATACGTAGGAAAATGCTAAAATTTCTATTAATGTTATTTTAAGAATGATAAATCACAAATTACATCCCTGAAGTTTGGGATTGACTAAATTTTACACTCTAAAATTTCAGAAACTTGATTTTATACACAGAAGTTTGGTTCCATTAGCAATTCACCTTCACGGTTAGTTTCTGCTGTTAAGTGACACATCATTATACTGTTGTGTTTTATTTTTGACAAATCAGCCCCAAAACTATGTCCTTTCAATGATGACCAAGTAAAGAGCTAGCACAATCAAAACTACGTAGTTTTAGGCCTAAACTTTGTGTGTGTGTGTTTTTTTTTTGTGAGAAAGTTTCAAGCCTAAACTTTTTTTTTTCTTTGAGAGAAAATTTCAAGCCTAAACCTAAAACACATTACTCTGGCTTAAACGACAGCGTTTAAATCAAAAAACAGAAACCATAACCCCATGATTTGTCTGCAGACCATCAGTTGTGTGAACCCAGGCAAATCCTGTGGTGTATAATGCAGCAATGGTTACTCTAATACTAATACGAATTGGCAACCTACCAACTTCTCTAACATTCTAGTTGACTCCTTTAAGAAGTCTCTTGTTGTCTCTTCCGTTGGTGCCTTTCACTGCGCCCAACATGTATCATCATATACTAGCCATAAACTAGTACTATAATCATCTTCAATTCCAGAAACTTGATTTTATACACTGAAGTTTGGTTCCGTTAACAATTCACCCCCACGGTTAGTTTCTGCTGTTAAGTGACACATCATCATAAAGATGTGTTTTATTTTTGACAAATCAGCTCCAAAACTATGTCGTTTCAATGATGAATAAGTAAAGAGCTGGCACAATCAAAACTACGTAGTTTTAGGCTAAACTTTGTGTTTTTTTTTTTTTTTTTTTTTTTTTTGTGAGAAAGTTTCAGGCCTAAACTTTTTTTTTTTTCTTTGAGAGAAAATTTCAGGCCTAAACCTAAAACACATTACTCTGGCTTAAACAACAGCGTTTAAATCAAAAAACAGAAACCATAACCCCATGATTTGTCTGCAGACCATTGGTTGTGTGAACCCAGGAAAATCCTGTGGTGTACAATGTAGCAATGGTTACTCTAATACTAATACGAATTGGCAACCTACCAACTTCTCTAACATTCTAGTTGACTCCTTTAAGAAGTCTCTTGTTGTCTCTTCCGTTGGTGCCTTTCACTACACCCAACAAGTATCATCATATACTAGCCATAAACTAGTACTATAATCATCTTCAATTCCCATGTTATTATATTGACTTTCAACCTTAATTTTCGTTTCATTAATATATGACTTTTTAACTGATTCTTTCTTTACTCTTGCTGTGTTCACAATAATTTCCTAGGTTTAAAATTAATTTGATTAATTTGTATATATATATATATATATATTTTGGTAACCATAAAGTTGGAATTAGGTTCTTTCGGGCATGGTTGAAAGAGGAAGGGGGACAATTCTCTTCACAGGCTATTAAGCTTTTCTCAATGGCATTCCTGGTTTCTCTGTCCAGGACTAAGCTAGTTAGACAGATTGTGGGGTTATGGTTTCTATTTTTTTATTTTATAGTTTGGCCTGAACACTGTCGTTTAAGCTAGAGTAATATGTTTTACGTTTAGGCCTGAAACTATGTAGTTTTGATTGTGTTAGCTTGGTCATCACTGAAATGACGTAGTTTTGGGGTTGATTTGGGAAAAATAAAACGCATCAGCATGATGATGTGTCACTTAATAGCAGAAACTAACCATGGGGTGAATTGCTAACGAAACCAAATTTCAGGGTATAAAATCAAGTTTCTAAAACTCTGGAGTGTAAAATCCAGTCAACCCCAAAGTTCAGGGGTGTAATTTTCAATTTACCCTAAAAAAAATTTACAAACTAATATGGTAATTAATGTAATTGATGTCAAATCAACAACATAATAAATAAAAATTCAATTACTATTTTGTAATAAGTGACACATTAATTTGTAAAACTTATATAGCAAAATTTGGTAATATCCCTAACATCGTTCCTTAGAAAAAAAATATGGTCATTAAGTTAAAAATAAATAAATAAATAAATAAATAAAAAACATGCATACATACATACACACAAAGAAGAGAAAATGAGATTCTAACACAAAGGAATATCACAAAGAGGAAATCTAGATTTTGATCATGGTAGAATGAAAAAGACAACGATTTAAATTTTTTTTTCCTTTCTTGATGATTATGGTGAAACATTATTTTATGCAATTTATTATTATAGGCAACAAATAAAGGGAATCAATACGGTGAATTTTGAGGTTAATTTTTTTTTTTTAAGTGCATTTTGAAAATGCATCATATCTAATAAGGTCACAAAACTTCTTTATATATATATATATTTTGCAAAATTGTAAACTAAAAAGGATTCTTTGTTTGACGAGAATGATGATTTTTTTTAAAAAGATTTTTGTTGTCTAAAATTTTTCAAAATTTGCCAAAGGTATACAAAAGGGCCCTATAACATATTTTTGTTTTCATAATTTTTTTTTTTTTTTCGGATAGTTCATATCCATTTTTCTTGTAATATACAAGACAAAATATATATGATATAGAATACGTACACATTTTATTCGATTCATTATAAGAAAGGTATTAAAACACAAATAGACATAAACATCGGTAAATTAAGAATTTAAATAAGAAAGTTGGGATTAAAAGAACAATTACATATGTTCAATTTTTTTTTTTATTATTCCAATTTAGTAGTATACTTATTTTATCTTAATATAATTTTATAAGATGTTATAAAAATAATCAACTAGTTAAGGATTTAATATTTTGATTTTTTTTTTCAATTTTAGTTGTCTTTTAAAAAAGAAAAAATATATATAATAAGCAAATGAAATAGATGATGTTTAATTAATATTTTGGGATCAGGCTTGAGTCTAGTGTTCAATGACACTCGACCTATTGAGAGATAGTGACATATGCCCACTTTTAAACATATATTATCATCTAACAAGGACCAATGCATTGAATGCAACAAACCTAAACCAAGTTGGATGTTTTGAACGTTATTTCATTTCTGCCGAAATTTTCTATTCACTGAACACTAGACCTATTGAGAGATGGTGACATATGTCCACTTTTAAACATGTATTATCATCTAACAAGGACCAATGCATTGAATGCAACAAACCTAAACCAAGTTGGATGTTTTGAACGTCATTTCATTTCTGCCGAAATTTTCTATTCTAGGGCTTAGACTAGTGCAAACTGCAAAGAACCTCCCATGTTCCATCGCGCTCCAAATGCCAACCTGTACCAGCGGCAGCGTTAAAAGGTGAGATTCTAGTGTTCCAAGAAAAGTTCATATTTTGGTCCAAAAATTGTAGAGGGTGTCACTATCCCCTCCTAAACGCTTTTTGTTTCTCAAAAAAAAAAATAATAATAAAATAATGAGAAAGTGAAATGAAATAAATCACGTGGGCGGGAGTGGAAATAGGGAAAGTGAGTTGAAAGGAATCTTCTTGAAAGTTTCATACCCTCCAAATGCCCCCAACGTGCTCGCTTATGAAGAAAGATATAGATAAATCATTGGTAGATAAAAAATAATGTTATTGGTGAGTCTAAATGAGAACTAATATAAAGTTAATTATATCAATAATTTATAAAAACGTTATAAAATAATTTGTGGTTGTAACATTACTCGTTAGTTTATTTACCAAAAAAAAAAAAAAAACCTAGATTTTAGTTTTTCTTTTATAAAATAAATATGGTTACTTATTTTAGAATATATAGTTCTTTATATAAATATAATAATAATAATAATAATAAATGTCTATTAATAATGATCATATTTCATATTTAATCAAAAAATAAAAGCAAATTATACTATGTTAAACTTTCTCTTGCATTGAATGGTTTAGGGCAGTCCACGGGTCGGTTTTGGACCCAACCCGGACTCGACCCGCCGGCGTCGGGTGGAGGAACCTGAAACCGACCGTCAGAAAAATCGGTCAGTTTGGTTTCAGGTGATGGTTAGCGTTGGTCGGGCCAGGTCAGTTGTCGGAATTAAAAAAGGCATCGAAATCTTTAAAAAAAAAAATTTTGAGTCGTTGGAAATTGGAAAATATCGCCGGAAACTAGAAAAACCTCACCAGAAACTGGATTTTTTTTTATTTATGAAATCTGCATTTTTTGGCTAGAAATTGCTGGAATTTGGCTAAATCCCACCAGATCTAGCCGAATCTGGTCAAGATCCCACCAGATCTAGCTTTTTTTGCAGGATTTGGCCGGATTTTTTTGTAGCTCCGGTCGGGTTTGGGTTGCTCGGGTTTTGGAGATGCAAACCCGCCACTCGACTCGCCGGTGTCGGTTTTTGAGAACATAAACCCACTACAGACCGACTGGACCTTCGGTTCAGGCTGGAATCGGGTCGGCGTCGGGCGGTTTGGCCGAGTTGTTGGGCTCCTGTCAGGTCTGGACAGCCCTAGAATGGTTAATCAACTACTATTATAGAGTTAATTTTTATTCTTCTACAATTTTTTGCGATAATTGATATACAATTGTTTAATTTTCTTAGAATGCTTGCTAAACTATTCCATGCGTAACACAAGTTTGCGACTAATATGTAGTATAATCTTGAAATAGTGCACTGGTACATATTGGAATTGAAATATTATGTTTTGGTAACCAATCTAAAATAGTCTTCAGAATGGAATTCAAAACTTCATGTTTAATACACATTCCTTCGTACATTTACTTAGGAAAAAAGATAACAAATTATTAAAAGTTATTTATCAACTCACATTATTATAATTTAATATTTAATTTTTTTTTTCAATCAAAATCTAATACATACGTATATTATATATGTTGGGGGGGGGGGGGGGGGGGGAGACCAAGAGGTCCGTGTCAATGTCCACATTGGGCCAAAGGCCTAGTCCAAGGAAAAACCCCTCCTCGGCCATGGAAAAAACCCTCCTCGGCCATGGATGTAGCCGAGGACAAAGGGGGCAACCTGCCACTGGTAGTGACACTCTAGGTCATTCCACGGAACAGAAAAAGTACTAAAGCAGAAAAGGACAACGGAGAAAATGGCAATGTCTAAGGGAAAAGTTGCCATTATTGCATTCAGTGTCTTGCACCTGACATAGCCATGCTTTTCTGCCTTTACAACCACTCCCAACAACTTGAGGGAAGGGCTGATAGGACAAGTACCTACCCTAAGAACCCCATTCAGGAGGAAGAAAACTACTATAAAAGAGGGGGAAGGGAAGCAAAAAAAGGGGGGCTGAAACCCCCAACACACCAGAAGCACCAGAAAAAGCTCTTCAGACCGTGCCATGGACCAATCTTCTCTGGTAAACTCAGTCCATCTTAGCTTGATCGTGAAGAACACCGTGCTAACCATTGTCCATACACTAAAGCCTAGCTCTTTGGCCCATTCTCTACAAATTCATTGTAATGGGCTCATTGGTCTAAGGTCCCATGCACCATGTGGTCGTGGGCTGAAAAACATGACCCTACAATATATATGTATGTACATATATATCTTATATATATATATATATATAATCATGCAATAAAATCTAAAAATTCAAATTATAATTAAAATATAATGTTCAATATAAACAGTAAAACATAGAACTCAAATATTGATTTTTTTATAATTACTAATTTATTTGTTTTAATAATTTCATTGTTGTGTATAAAGACATACCATAACAAAGTAAACAATTAGACCATCAATGAACGTTTTGAAATTTAGTCAATTGAAAGTATTTTTTTTACATGTATAATATGGAAAATGTTTAATATATGTTTTATGCTTTTAATTTTTGAAAACTTGTATTTTTGAAAATATTTTTATTTCATATAATAAGTAGTTTTTTTAAAAGATATGTATTCCTATTTATGGGAAAATTGCATTAACCTCTGTAAACACCTCATTTAAAAAAAAAAAAAAAAAATTGTTTGGCAAGATTTTTGAGTCATGTTCTCATCACTCAAAACTCAAAAATCTAAGTTATAGTTATGAAAACTGAAAACACATTTGAGATGTTTTCAAGTGATGAAAACTGAGTTCAATGGCAAACTTGTAAAAAAATAAAGTGATGGGACCCACTGGTCTTTGTCAAGTCAGAATTTATGCTACGTTTGGAAGTTTGGAGGGAGAGGAGAGTAGAGTAGAGTAAAGGGGAGGAAAGTAGTGGGGAGGAGAGTAGAGGGAAATGGTTATCCTCCACTTTATTTGGATGTTTTTAAAATTAAGTAAGAGGGAGGGGAATAATTAGCCTTTTTATAATTTGTAATTTTGTTAATATGATAAGGGTAAATTTGGTAATTCATTTGGTCAAACATTTTTATGCTCTACTCTCCCTCCAAATCTTTCCAATTTTGGGGAATTAGAAAAATGGAGGTTAGAAGTAGTTAGAAACCCTTCAAACCCCTCCAAATCCCTCCCCTTCCTCCCTTAAAAAACATCCAAACAAGGTAATTTAACTTACTCTCCCTCCCTCTACTCTACTCCCCCTCCATCCAAACAAGATATTACTTCTCTCTCTCACCGGTCATTCTCCTATTTTCTTTCTTTTTTCTTTCTTTTTTTCTTTCTTCTTCGTTAACACCAAGAAGCAAGCAACTAAGTTCTACTTTCTTCCCTCTTCTTCTTTTTTCCCTTCCTTTTTGCCTCTCTCATCATAGAATTTTTTTTCTTATTCTTTCTTCTTTATGGATTCTTTTCTTAGTGGGTTTATGGGTTGAGATCAGTGGGTTTATGGGTTAAGATCAGTGGGTTTATAGGTTGTTTATGGTGGCGTCGAGTTTGTGGGTTGAGATCAATGTGTTTGTGGGTTGTTATGGTGGTGTAGTGGTTGTTGGGTTTTGTGTGCTCTCTCTCTCTCTCTCTCTCTCTCGATTTTTTTTTTGCTATCTAATTCACATTACTGAAAAATATGTGGGTATTGTGATTCTTGTTTTAGTTATGGCGTTGAGTTTCTGCTGGGCATAGTGTGGCGTTGAGTTTTAGCTATGGCTTTGAGTTTCTGCTTCTTGTTACTGTTCTAAAGTGGAAGAGAGCCGTGAAATGGAAAAGGCCTAAAATGAAAAAAAAAAAAAAAAAAAAAAGAAGAGAGAGAGAGAGAGAGAGAGAGAGAAGGAAGATAGAGAAGGGACCATTCTAACTCAGCATAGTAAATGGGTCCCACCACTTTGTGCAAAATTTTGAGTTATAGAGAACAAGATAAAAAAACCAAACAAGTTTTAATTTGAGTGAGTGAAAAAATAGAAATACAGATATGAGTTATGGGAATTGAGTTTGGGTTATGAGTTATGAGTTCTAGATGAGGCTCAATCCAAATGGGCCCTCAGTAACTTAATTGAGGTTTTTTTTTTCCTTGTTATACACAATTTTTTTTATTTGAGAGAATTTTCATCCACAATGTAATTGAGTATTGAGTGTAGTGTGTTTATAACTTATCTCTAATATGTTAGTCAAGTTTTTCCAATTCAAATCTTGTTTCCAGCTAATTCCCAGATTTTCCATAAAATTAAAGGAGAGATAAGTATAAGTATAATATATGATAAAGAAAAAAACAAAACAAAGATATAACATTAAAAAAATAAAAAATAAAAAGTCACGGCACTTGTGGTCTTCTCTCCATATCACAACTATATTTTTAAGTTCAAATAGAATTCTACCTTCCTCATTCTCAAAAAAAAATAATAAATAAAAATAAATAAATAAATAAATCTATCTTCCTCACTATACGGTGCCATATATCCATTTAAAATAATTATAAAAAAAAAAATTGTAAAAAAAACACACACACACACACAACACATAAACCAAATAATGTCTAATGTCTCCATCTCTTCACTAATTTTTTCACTTCAATTCCTAGACTCTTTTACAGTTTTAAACTCTAGGGTTTTGCTATAAACTCAACTTTTATAAATAACTACTCACAAACTCATGCATTGCGCGTGATAATTTTTTTAGGATGATCTCATTAAATAAATTTTTTATAAATATTATTATTTTAGTTATTAACCACTGGTTTTTATTATTTTTTAAGTTAATAAAAACCTTAATGTAGGGACTGAAATTGTATTGACCCCAAAACAGGAATGGGCTCAAACGTTAACGGCCCGTACAATAAATTTGTAGAGCGTGGATAGAAGAGCTACATTTATCCCAGAAGAAAAACGATTAAGCTGGACGATTCAAGATGATATAACACAGACAAGATTATCGAATTTTGTACTCGGAATCAACTATGTTTTTTCTTTATATGGTTTTCTTCAAGAAGTCCGCTGTATCAGAGTTCCGATCCCTTTCTCAATGCATTCTTCCATGTTATATACTGCCATCTTGGTGTCATCTTCACCACACACGTGTAGGTTGGATTTGGGGGATCCCTTCCTGTCCCATCCAACACTTCCTAGAACCTTCAACCAGCAGCTGTAAGGCTGCTTCATCACTGTTCAGGCATCACCTCCACATTAATGTGGCTAGAGAGTTGGTTGGAAGGCATTTAATGTGGAGGTAGCAGCCTTTGTAGATATTTGTTTACCTCTCTTGTCTTACCCCTGGTCCAATATCCCGTCCTTTGCTGTGGTGCAATTCTGAAGCAGTCCATGATGATATGGCACTTAGATTTACCTTGGACGCGAGTTTCTGAGAAGACTTTTATCCTCGGACGCTTATTGGACCCATCTCATATTGTTTCTATTCCTCTCCTAATTTTATTCTCTTCATAGCCGAATTTGGGCCTCCTCGGATGGTCTAACGTCCTCGGATTGGGCTTTGGGCCCAGCTGGCATGGCCTTAATAGTACCTCCTGATTAATTGGCCCCCACAATAGCCCCTCAAAATCTTGCCTTTCGACTCCTCGGGAGGAAGGATGATTTTGATACCCTCGGCTGACCTTGCTTAGGACCCTACTCTGTGTTCCTAACCTCTCATATGTCTTTTCACCTACCCGAGGCACGTTCCTAACGCTTAGGCATCCTAAGCATGCCAGTATTAAATTTTGGCAACGCCCTTGTCATCCCACGTTCAACGGTAAGATGTGAATCTAACGGTGGAGGGTTTCCCTCGTTTCACAAGCGAAAATTTTCCTGCCTGCGGTTTATATGTCCCCATAAATAGCTTTTCAAATCAACTCTCTTGCTTACTTTTACAACCTCATAATTCTAGAGCTCGTACGTTGAACCTGACTCTCTATCTTTCATCTCTCTGTGCGCATACAGATACTAGAAACTTGTCCGAGGACCCCTTTCTAAACCTGTAAGTCTTCTTAAATTGTTTAGCTTTTATTTTAAACTCGTTAACTTTTCTTCGAAGCCTTTTAGAAAAATGGGTAAGTTCCAGTGTTTGGTTGAGTCCGAGGAGAGTATGAGGAGTTTTAGGGCTAAGTATAGGATTCCACCCACAGTAGGTATGAGATACGCTGCCCAAGTAGAATGGGCAGACGACAGGAAAATTGGAGAGGTGGTCATTCCCATGATCGCCTTCATAGAGGGAGGGATGACCATTCCCATGGGCACCATTACTAGGAACTATCTTAGATTTTTTAGGTTGTCACCCACACAGTGTGCCCCGAACATGTTTAGGGTCCTGGGAAGTATAGAGGCGTTAAACGAGAGAATGAACCTAAACCTGACCCACCATGATGTGAATTGGGTGTACAATCTGCACCATTTGAAAGGGCAGGGATATTACCTCAAATCGAGGTATCCCACAGTGAGGTTAATCTAGTGCCTTCCCATTTCGAACAAGAATTTGAAGGAGGATTTCCTCATTTTTTCCGGGGCATGGAGCAATGGCTTACCGTGTCCAATGGAAGAGGGAGAACCAGGTGGGAGTGTAGCCGTAGATTCATGAATTTTGGTTTACATTCCCCCCCCCCCCCCCCCCTTTTTTTTTGTGTCTCAATATTCTTGCTTCTAATGAAGCCCCGTTCTAATTCAATGATTTTACAGATAGGCGCTATACCAAACCCCAACTCAACTTAGTCAACCAAGCGAGCTTGGATAGGGTACTGAAAGCCGAGATATATGTGAACAAAGCTAACGATCAACTCCGTGCCGCCCACTTAATACTTGGATACACACCCTTATCGTTCGCATTCCAAGCTCCTAAGTGCGTGATCAGAGCTCGCGATCCTCGGCTCCACCGTATCAGTGTTGCCTACCAAGGGTTCGTCGTTCCAAAAGGTGTTCCCCTCCCTAGAGACGCTCCTTGCACACAACCACTTTTCGTTGCCACTGCTTTAGTAGGAGCATCATCATCCCAACCCGCTCTTGAGGAAGGGGAAGAACAAGAGGAAGGAGAGGAAGAAGAAGAAGAAAAAGGTTCAAAGGAAGTTGTAGATTTGTCTGATTCCTCTGACGAATTTGAAGTTTTTAATCAGACTTTACCCACCGAGGACACTCCTGCCAAAATGGGTATCTAAAGGAAGCCCCAAAGGACTCTACAAGAGCTGATAGAAAATCAGCTTGGGAAGAGTGCTCCGGGGAAATCTGCACAGTCTCAAATTCCCCTATCTCTTCCCAAATCTCCTCCTCCTACCCCTCAACCACCTCAACCAGTTAGGCCTGATCCTGTTGAACCTAAAAGGAAAAGGGAGTTGAAGGGGAAAGACGTGGTTGAGGCTGGAAAGTCCCATCCGACTCGGGAAGAAGAAGCCCAACGAGCTGCGAAGCAACAGAAGACTAGCCATGCCTTACAGTGGGGTCAGGAGAGGTCGGTCACTCAACTTCCTAAGCCACAAGCCTGGCTGCTAGCACCCATGTTTGGAGGAGAGCCCATAAGAGACGATGCGTCTATTAGGGACTTCAACGGGGGCATTGGGTGCCATATTGCTTCAGCCTTGGAGGAATCCCTGTTACTCCCCAAAGACATGGCCGAGCTGCGGCGTATGGGGAAGAACGAGGTCATTAACAATAGCAAAAGATATTTAGCTCTGGTATGAAATTACTGTTAAGTTATAATCCCACTAAGTACATTTGTGTTTTGTTTGTTTTGTCTTTTTTTTTTTTACTTGTTGTGATGTTGACCTTTCAATTTTTAGGCCATCCAAAACACTTTCAGGCTCGAACAGATAACAAATTCCAGCTATCAACAGCCGGAAGATGAAAGAAAAAGAAGGACGGCAGCGGTGCAAACCCTGGCCACCTCTGAAAAAGAGGTGGCAGAGCTAAAGAAAAAACTAACCGAGGAGGAACAAGCCCGAAAGAGTGCAGATTTAGCCTTGGACGGCGCGCAAAGGCAAGCCGAGGATCAGAGGAAGCACTTGCGCGAAGCAAATGAAGAATTGAAGGCGGCTAGGGAGCAAGTGGCAGCCCTTAAAAAACATCTGAAGGAAACCCAAAAATTAAGGGAGCAAGCTGAAAAATCCAGGGAGGAAGCCGAGGGGGCAAAGGTTGAGGCCGAGAAGGAAAGGGACGAGGCCGAGCAAAAAGGTTATGACCTTGGAGTGGCTGAGACTGAAGAAACCCTCAGGGCAGAGGTCCCAGCAATGTGCTGCATTTACGGCACCCAAACTTGGGATGAAGCCCTCAACCAAGCCAGGGTTGAGGCTTCGTCTGAGTTGAGGAAGGCAGCAAATATGTTCTACCCTCCTGCAATCCGAGTCTCGGATCCTCCTTCCCTTCAAGCTGAGGTGACTTCTATAACCACTGATCCCAATCCAGTAGTATCACCTCAGGACCTTCCTCCTCTTAGCCAACAGGAACCAGCCAAAGTGACCAGTGTTCCCTAAGACGCACCCTTGGGTAAAGTTGCAGACGTTCCGGTGGCAGAGGTAGCTTCTCAAGGCTTTCAGCTAGATTTAGCCTCTACAGTCATGCCAGCCGAGGGAGCTGCCAAGGACAAAGAGGGAACAACTACTACTGAGGCAGACAAACCGGCCAACCAAACTTCTAAGCTTCAAATTAAGCTGAAGAAATAGGTCTTATCTTGTAATTTAAGTAGAACCTTTGCAAGGGGCCTGGTTTCCATTTGTTTATTTATTTTTCTTTTTCAGAAACATATATTAATGAAATATGCACTTTTACTTTTTGAAATTTGTTTGAATTGCTGTTTATCCTGTATTGTTCGTTCAACCATTTCCGTTCGAGTGGTTTCACCCTGATTATCCATTGTTTATACAAGAGGAAAAATATACCTTACATACACTAACAGTTGGCAGCCAAAACGGATTATAACTAGTAAGACCATGATATCATATAGATACATTTCAGATACGTATATATCCATCCATAAATTGAATCTTAAGGAAGCATCCAAAAGTTGGATAAAGTTAGGTCTAAGGAACCCATATTATACATCAAGTGATGCTCACAGGCCTATTGGGATTTATATCTTCAATAGGTAATTAAGAGACCTGTAATCCGAGGACGGTATTTGAGGGTTTATTATTTTGAACCCATTTAATGCTTCAATATATGTCAAAGTGTATTAATTTCCACTAAGTTGATGGTTCGAGAAACCTGACATAACTTAGTTTCTATTTAATACTTCAATAGATGTCATAGGGTATTAATTTCCACTAAGTTTGTGGTCCGAGGAACCTGACATAACTTAGTTTCTCTTTAATACTTCAATAGATGTCATAGGATATTAATTTCCACTAAGTTTGTGGTCCGAGGAACCTGACATAACTTAGTTTCTGTTTAATACTTCAATAGATGTCATAGGGTATTAATTTCCACTAAGTTTGTGGTCCGAGAGGAACCTGACATAACTTAGTTTCCATTTAATACTTCAATAGATGTCATAGGGTATTAATTTCCACTAAGTTTGTGGTCCGAGGAACCTGACATAACTTAGTTTCTGTTTAATACTTCAATAGATGTCATAGGGTATCAATTTCCACTAAGTTTGTGGTCCGAGGAACCTGACATAACTTAGTTTCTGTTTAATACTTCAATAGATGTCATAAGGTATTAATTTCCACTAAGTTTGTGGTCTGAGGAACCTGACATAACTCAGTTTCTGTTTAATACTTCAATAGATGTCATAGGGTATTAATTTCCACTAAGTTTGTGGTCCGAAGAACCTGACATAACTTAGTTTCTGTTTAATACTTCAATAGATGTCATAGGGTATTAATTTCCACTAAGTTTGTGGTTCGAGGAACCCGACATAATTTAGTTTCTGTTTAATACTTCAATAGATGTCATAAGGTATCAATTTCCACTAAGTTTGTGGTCCGAGGAACCTGACATAACTTAGTTTCCATTTAATACTTCAATAGATGTCATAGGGTATTAATTTCCACTAAGTTTGTGGTCCGAGGAACCTGACATAACTTAGTTTCTGTTTAATACTTCAATAGATGTCATAGGGTATCAATTTCCACTAAGTTTGTGGTCCGAGGAACCTGACATAACTTAGTTTCTGTTTAATACTTCAATAGATGTCATAAGGTATTAATTTCCACTAAGTTTGTGGTCTGAGGAACCTGACATAACTCAGTTTCTGTTTAATACTTCAATAGATGTCATAGGGTATTAATTTCCACTAAGTTTGTGGTCCGAAGAACCTGACATAACTTAGTTTCTGTTTAATACTTCAATAGATGTCATAGGGTATTAATTTCCACTAAGTTTGTGGTTCGAGGAACCCGACATAATTTAGTTTCTGTTTAATACTTCAATAGATGTCATAAGGTATCAATTTCCACTAAGTTTGTGGCCCGAGGAACCTGACATAACTCAGTTTCTGTTTAATACTTCAATAGATGTCATAGGGTATTAATTTCCACTAAGTTTGTGGTCCAAGGAACCTGACATAACTCAGTTTCTGTTTAATACTTCAATAGATGTCATAGGGTATTAATTTCCACTAAGTTTGTGGTCCGAGGAACCTGACATAACTCAGTTTCCGTTTAATACTTCAATAGATATAGAAACACATGATGTATGATTAGCATAAATTAAAAGAAACCCAAGCTAGATTACTTCTATTAATAATAATACCTCTTGAGGTTATTTACATTCCAAGGATGGAGTACAGCTTTTTCATCTAGGTCTTCCAAATAATAGGTTCCTATTCCGGCTACTGAAGTAATCCGATAAGGCCCTTCCCAATTTGGCCCCAATTTTCCCCATGCCGGATTCTTGGTGGTTTCCAGAACTTTCCTCAGCACCAGATCTCCTATGGCTAATGGCCTCAGCTTTACATTGGTGTCATAGCCTTGCTTGAGTTTATGTTGGTAGTAAGCCAATTGGACCATTGCATTCTCCATTCGCTCTTCGATCAAGTCCAAACTTTTTTCCAACAGCCCATCGTTACCGTCCGAGGTAAATGTACTAGTCCTTAACGTTGGGAAACCGGTTTCCAGAGGGATGACGGCCTCAGCTCCATATGTCATTGAAAAAGGAGTCTCTCCTGTTGACTTTCGGGGCGTTGTTCGATACGTCCAAAGGACGTGCGGCAATTCCTCCACCCATTTTCCTTTCGTATCATCCAGCCTCTTCTTAAGTCCATTGACTATAACCTTGTTGACGGCCTCAGCCTGCCCATTCCCTTGAGGGTAAGCCGGCGTGAAATATCTATTCTTTATCCCCAAGTCCGAACAGTATTGCCTGAAGGTTTTACTATCAAATTGAAGCCCATTATCTGAGATAAGGGTGTGTGGAGTTCCAAACCGCGTCACAATATTCTTCCAGATAAACCTCTTAACATCCACGTCTCTGATGTTAGCCAAAGGTTCAGCTTCGACCCACTTAGTGAAATAATCCGTGCCGACCAGCAGAGACTTTTTGTTTCCTGAGGCCTTAGGAAAAGGACCCACAATATCTAAACCCCACTGAGCAAATGGCCAAGGGCTTGAAAGGGGATTAAGAATCCCTCCAAACTGGTGGATGCTGGGAGCGAATCTTTGACATTGGTCACACTTTCTAACGTACTCCTGCGCTTCCTTCTGCATATTCGGCCACCAGTATCCTTGAGTAATGACCCTGTGAGATAGGGACCTTCCCCCCGTGTGGCTTCCACAAATTCCTTCATGCAGTTCCTCTAGAAGTGACTCTGACATCTCGGGGTGTATACAAAGCAGATACGGCCCAAAAAAAGAGTGTTTGTACAACTTTTTGTCCTCGGATAACCAAAAGCGAGGAGCTTTCCTCCGTATTTTCTCGGCTTCTATTTTCTCTTCAGGCAAGGTGTCACTTTCAAGGAATTTCATTATGGGGTCCATCCAACTCGGCGCTAGGTTGACTTGATGGACCTGAAGCACGTCCCTCCCTATTGGTGTGGGAGTGCACAAATCCTCAACGATTATCACCCTGGGAAAATTCCGTGCCGAAGAGGTGGCAAGGGTTGCCAAGGAATCGGTGTGGGTATTTTCACCTCGGGGAATATGCGACAAGTTAAAAGATTGAAATTTTGTTTGTACGCACTTAACTTGGCTCAAATATTCTTGAATTCTTGCATCTCGGGCTTCCAATTCCCCTTTCACCTGGCCGACTATCAATCTTGAATCCGAGAACACTTCCACTACCTTTCCTCCCATTTTCTGGACCATACTCATCCCCATCAACAAAGCTTCATATTTTGCTTCGTTGTTCATGGCTGAGAATCCCAGTCTCAAGGATTTCTCAATGATGATCTTTTCGGGGGATACCAGAACTAGCCCCACTCCTGCTCCCCGTTGATTTGCTGCACCGTCCACATATACTTTCCAAGATAAGTCGTCTTGTGTGGAAATCAGGCCAACCGATTTTTCATCCATGTCATGTTGCTTCATCTCAACTTCTTCTGGGAGTTCGGCGAACTCCGCTACTAAATCGGTGAGGACCTAGCCTTTCACGGAGGTGCGGGGCATATACTTGATGTCGAAAGCCCCTAGGATCGTGCCCCATTTAACAATCCTCCTCGTATAGTTTGCGCTTCTAAGTATGGACTTGAGGGGTAGCTGAGTTAGGACCACTACGGTGTGCGCCTGAAAGTAATGCAGGAGCTTGCGAGTTGCATGGACTACTGCCAAGATGGCCTTTTCTAACGATAAGTATCTCACCTCAACCTCATGAAGTGACTTGCTTACATAATAAATTGGCCTTTGAATGCCACCGTCCTCTCGTATTAAGACGAAACTAACTGCATGAGAGGCAACTGCTAGATAGGCAAACAGGACCTCGTCCACCTCAGGGCTGGACATGATAGGCAGCCGAGACAGGTACTCTTTCAATTGTTGAAATGCTGCTACGCATTCCTCAGTCTACTTAAATCCCTTCCATTTATGCAGTAAACGGAAGAAAGGTCTACATCTATCAGCTGACCGGGAGATAAATCGATTCAAAGCAGCAGTCATTCCTGTCAATTTCTGCACCTCCTTTGGATTCCGAGGTGCTTGTAAATCGTGAATGGCCCTTATCTGATCTGGGTTCACCTCAATTCCCTTATGAGTCACCATGTACCCCAAGAACTTTCCGGAACTCACACCAAAGGAACACTTTGGGGCATTCAGACGTAGCTTATGCTTTCTCAGGATTCCAAAAATATTCTCAAGATCTTCCATATGCTCGGACACCACCTTACTCTTTACCACCATATCATCGATATAGACTTCAATGTTCCTGCCTAGTTGCGGTTCGAACATTTTAGTCATCATCCGTTGGTAAGTAGACCCCGCATTTTTCAATCCAAAGGGCATTACTTTATAATGATAGTTTCCAATGGGGGTGACAAAGGCTGTCTTATCTTGATCGTCCAATACTAACGGTATTTGATGATATCCTTGGAATGCGTCCAAAAAACTCATCTGAGGATGACCGACCGTTGCATCTACCAACTGATCTATCTTCGGCATAGGAAAAGGATCTTTGGGACAAGCCTTATTGAGGTCCGTGAAGTCCACGCACACTCGCCATTTCTCAGTCTTCTTTTTCACCACCACTGTATTGGCTAGCCATTGAGGGTAAAACACTTCTTTGATAGCCCCGGCCTGTTTGAGCTTGGCCACTTCACTTCTAACAGTTTCGGCGTGCTCCTTTAACGGTCGCCGAGGTGGCTGTCTCTTCGGAACAATGGAAGGATTCACATTGAGATGATGACAGATGAAGTTCGGATCTATACCCAAGGCTTCATATGGACTCTAGGTGAACACGTCGATATTCTCTCTGAGGAACTTCACCAGCTGCTCCTTCTTTTGTGAAGGCAGTTTAACCCCAACTTGGAAGAATTTCTCAGGATCATCAGCAACAATTACCCTCTCCAGATCTTCACATTTTGCCTCATCGGCCAGTGCGTTTAAGGGCAATGCTGGGGCTGTTAATTGCTATAAACCATTATTGGCGGTTGCCGAGGTCTTTACTTCTGGCCGGTGTTGAATTGCCGCCACTAGGCATTGCCGAACAGTAACCTGGCTTCCTACTATCTCCAAAACTTGGCCTCCAGATGGTTACTTTACCTTCTGGTGTAGGGTGGAAGAGACTGACCCCAGTGTATGGAGCCAGGGTCGGCCCATAATAGCCGTGTATGGAGAGAAAACATCCACAACGATGAAGTCTACCTCCACCACGTCCATACCGGCCTGCACAGGTAGCCTTATCTGACCTTTTGGGACGACCATTCTTCCTTCAAAACTCACCAGAGGTGAACTGGAAGTTGTCAAGTGCTCAGGCTTCAAACCTAGCCCGTTGTATAAGTCAGGGTACATTACATCAGCAGTGCTGTCCTGGTCAACCATTACCCTTCTCACATCGTACCCATCTATTCTCAGTCTAACCACCAAAGCATCATCATGTGGCTGTATGGTCCCCACTTTGTCTTCATCTGAAAAGCCCAAAACCAATGGGATGTTCATCTTGGTTCTTTTAGACATCGAGCTATACTCCTCGACGGGAGATCGGGATACTGATAGTACCCTGGAATGGCAAGATCCAGTCCTCCCCGGGGCAGCAAAAATAACAATGATTGTCCCGAGGGGGAGCCTCGAGGAAGCATCGCCCCGCATCTCCGAACCTGCTTGGGCTACTCGGCCACTGGAGTGGTGTAATAGTTGCTTCAACTTCCCCTCTCGGACAAATTGTTCCAGATGGTCCCATAGATTCCTACAGTCCTCAGTTGTGTACCCGTGGTCTTGGTGGTAGTGGCAATAGAGATTCTGGTTGCGTCCCGTAGGATCTCCTGCCATCTTATTGGGCCATTTAAAAAATGGTTCATTCCTGATCTTCTCCAATACCTGTTGCACCGGCTCCCGAAACACAGCGTTAACCGCCTAGATGTTGGCAGAACTTGACTGCCTAACAAAGTCCTTTCGTGGTCGGTTATTGTTGTACCGATCCGACCTGAAATCCCTCCTCTCCTAAGGGATTACCTTAGCCTTTCATTTTCCCTGTAATTGGTCTTCTTCTACTCTTCTGTACTTGTCAATCCTATCCATCAATTGATGTACACTAGTGATAGGTTTACCGGTTAAGGATTTCCTCAAATCATGCTCGGCCAGAAGACCAGCCTTGAAATTACTTATAGCCACATCGTCATGCTCTCCCTCTATCTCATTAAACATTTCCCAGTATCTATCCGAATAAGCTTTAAGAGTCTCACCCTCTCGCATGGACATAGACAACAAAGACCCCAAAGGTCGAAGAACCCTGCTGCAAGTAATAAAGCAAGCTCCAAAAGCCCGGGTAAGTTTCTTGAAGGAGTCGATAGAATTAGCCCTTAAACCGTTGAACCATCTCATCGCCACCAGGCCCAAACTTGATGGAAAGACCTTACACATCAACGCCTCATCTTTGGAGTAGATAGCCATTCTTTGGCTGAAATGGCTAACATGTTCCACCGGGTCAGTCCGGCCATTATATGGGGTGAATGTAGGCTGATGAAATCGCCGAGGAAGATTCGCATCCTCTATATTCCTTGTGAAGGGTGATTTTGAAACTTGGCTTAACGCTTTATTCATGGCATTGTTCCCCAAGCCTCTGCGAGGTGGACTTTTGTACCTACGTCGATGGCGATGCTCCTCTTCATAGGTAAAGGTCTTGCTAGGCGGGGTTCTCGATCTCCGTCTATAACTAGCACCATCTGTCTCCTCGGAGGAAGGCTTAGAGCTGGGTGGAGAACATCTTCATCGAGCATGACATAACTCTCTCTTCAATTCATCAATTTCACGTTGCATGTCTCTGTCATTCTTTGCATGGGATACATGACTCTTCCCTCGAGACTGGCTTTTGCTGGTATGAGTTGTGTGTACACTTCCCTCACGACCCTCTCTCCATTCGAGGCTCCAGTGTGGATTGCCATGCTGGGAGCCCCTTGATTCTGCTTGGCGCGGGTCAGCATCTATCTGGTACAGCCCCGCTGCTATCTGGTGTGGACCTGCTTCCTCCATCGTGAATGTTGTAACCGAATTTCCTTTGGCCTAGATCAAGCTCTCCCCACAGACGGCGCCAATTGTAGGGACTGAAATTGTATTGACCCCAAAACAGGAATGGGCTCAAACGTTAACGACCCGCACAATAAATTTGTAGAGCGTGGATAGAAGAGCTAGATTTATCCCAGAAGAAAAAAGATTAAGCTGGACGATTCAAGATGATATAACACAGACAAGATTATCAAATTTTGTCCTCGGAATCAACTATGTTTTTTCTTTATATGGTTTTCTTCAAGAAGTCCGCTGTATCAGAGTTCCGATCCCTTTCTCAATGCATTCTTCCATGTTATATACTGCCATCTTAGTGTCATCTTCACCACACACGTGCAGGTTGGATTTGGGGGATCCCTTCCTGTCCCATCCAACACTTCCTGGAACCTTCAACTAGCAGCTGTAAGACTGCTTCATTATTGTTCAGGCGTCACCTCCACATTAATGCGGCCAGAGAGTTAGTTGGAAGGCATTTAATGTGGAGGTAGCAGCCTTTGTAGATATTTGTTTACCTCTCTTGTCTTACCCCTGGTCCAATATCCCGTCCTTTACTGTGGTGCAACTCTGAAGCAAGTCCATGATGATATGGCACTCAGATTTACCTCAGACGCAAGTTTCCAAGAAGACTTTTATCCTCGGACGCTTATTAGACCCATCTCATATTGTTTCTATTTCTCTCCTAATTTTATTCTCTTCATAGCCGAATTTGGGCCTCCTCGGATGGTCTAACGTCCTCGGATTGGGTTTTGGGCCCAGTTGGCATGGCCTTAATAGTACCTCCTGATTAATTGGCCCCCACACTTAAATATACCTTTTTTTTAACCTATATATATATAATGTGAGTCTTTACACATACTTTTAAGTTTTTTTTTTTTTGGAGAAACAAACACACACACACAAGGGGGAGGGAAAGAGGTTCTAACACAAAGGCATACTACAACTCCACTCAAAAGCCATACATTTAAGTAAACTCTATATATTCCACTTCTTTAGATGCGTAAAACCATAGATTACTACTTTATAATGATAGTGGTTAATTAATCTTATCATTTTTTAATGATTTCATTTGTAACACTTCTTACCATTATCATATATTTACTAACTGATGATTTGCATAATAAAGATGTTAAATGAGAGGTAGCAACGTTCATTAAATTTTCAAAAGTTATAGTGTATGAAAATTTTATATATATACTAGCCTCATCACACGCATTTCGCACATGTGATGAAGCTTCTTTTTTTTTTTTAGAGGTCCTATTTTATAGAAGAAAAAAAAAACTGTATTTTTATTTTATATATATATATATATAATTTTTATTTTAAGAATCTAATTTATAAGTGGATAAAGCAATTTGAAAATCAGTAGGAGACTAGCCCTATTTTTTAGGCAATATTTTAGTAAGAGTTAGAGTTGTAGTTTTACCGGACTATTCTTTAGTTTTGTCTCTACTTAAACATAGGGATGTAGGGGCATTTTTGAACAAAAAAAAAAGAGGATTCCAAACAAAGGAAGCCCCTTAAATAATAGTGTGTATATATATATATATATATATATATATATATATATATATATATATATATATATATAGCCAAAGCTCAGAAAAAGTTCAATTAGAATTTGAAATTAAAATCTAATTTTACATCAAGTGTCTAAATTTATGTAGAGATCACACCATAATTATCCACCTAAATTTGTGCCATGTGTCCACTTAATTTTTTTAATATTTATGCCCAGTGAGTTAATGAGTGCACAATACTAAGAATCTAATATTAATGAACTATAAAATTTAAATAAAAAAAAAAATCAATCATATATACTCAATAAAAATCACCACACAATAAAGATCACCACACGTTCTACTTATTAAAAATTAGAAAAAAATTATTATAAGTAGTATTATATTTAGTTAAGAATTTTAATATGTGACTTATTACATTTACTTTTTTTAAAATATAATTTGACTAATTACTTATATATTTATGATAAAAGTTGTATTTAATTTTAAATGTATTTATACGTATGCATGTGTTACATGCTATTTTTTTAATAATAATTTGACTAATTATTTATATTTTTATAATAAAAATTGTGTTTAATTTTAAATGCATGTTAGTCTATATATCTATATATATATATATATATATATATATATATATATATATATATATATATAATAGCAGAAGCTAAGAGAAAGTGGGTTCCTACAATTAAGGAGGTGGTGACAAATAGGATTAAAAAGCGATACATTATGTTGTTTGGTATTGCTGCACACCGTTTAAAAGCGATAAATTATAATTTTTCACTACATTAAAACACCGTTTGGAGCCCTCTTGGTATAAAAAGGAAATTAACTGCTTAAGACAGAAAAAAGAAAGATTGCTACACGGAGAAAAAAAAGGAGTGAGAGACCGGGAGAAAAGAGAGACAGAGAAATAGAGAGGCAGAAAACGGAGGAGAGAGAGATCGAGAGATCAAAAACTGCACGCTCTAAAAACTGAAACCCAAAACACACAATCATCCATTCTTTCCATTTGTTAACACAAACGGGCAAAAGAAAAGATTTTCCCTACCGATGAAAAAGAAAAAACTGAAGGCCATTGAAATATTTCCACAGTTTTCAATCAAGAATGAAAAGATGTCTCTCACTTTCCTCTCAAATTTCTTCATCTAACTGTCCGTACATTTCTTTCACTGGTGAGTTTTTATCTTCGATTTAAGTTTGTTTGTTAATTATGATTAGGTTTTGATATTTTGTTTGGATTATTTTCGATTTTGGTATTTTAATTAAGTTTTTCTCTTCGCTTTTCAGTTTGACATTCTCATCTGCACGCCCTCAAGTTCAACCAGGTACCAATTTTGAATCGATCAGATTCCAGATCGCTTAGATCTACTTTGATTTATTTCAATTTTGTCGGATCTAGGGTTTATCATTTGCTCTTTGGATGAATATATTGCTTTTGTTTATTGTTGGTGTTGGTACTATACTTTGAATGTTCCGATTTCAATGTATTTTTTAATCTTTAAAAAATCGTACACTGCATCGTTTGAAGAGGCTTCCTATCACAGCGTTAAAACAGTCTGATGGTCTTTGAGTATAAATACAACACTAACTGCATAAAGAGAGAACAGAGTTGTTCGTCGGACCCCAAGAGAAAGAGAGAAAGATCCAAGGCCGGCCATTGTCCATTCCTTGGCCAGACTTAGACCATCGGACAACAAGCATAGAAAGAAACTGTTAGTTCATGTATCAACCACCAAATCGACGGAATCGTACCGGTAAATTTTTTCTATTTCCATTTTTCAGATTTGGGTATGAAATGTTACTTTTAATTGATTATTTTTTGTTGGGTAGGTTTAGATTTGATTCGTTTTTGTTTTGGGTTTTAGGGTTTTCTATCAAAATGTTTGTAGATATTTGCTTTTGTTTTGTTTTTTTTTTTTTTTTTTTTTTTTTACTGTCAATTTAGGGATTTGGATTTATAACCCTTTTCCTCTCTATTTGTTAAAATCAGGGAAACCCTTCACGGTTTAAAACAAAAATACCGTTAAATGACCGAAAGTCTGATAAACAGAGAGAGAACGAGTCAATTAGGCGCAGAGAGTTGGGAGAGAGAAAAATCTGAGAAATCAAACAAAAACTGCATATACCCCATAGTAACCAATCAAGAAAAAAGAGAACCCTTTCCCAGTTCCTTTCAAAAACTTTCTCTTTCCAGTTACGCTAAAACGACCTTTTTACTTTTTGATTTTTCCAGAAAAAGAAGCAGAAGAAGAAGGAAGATGAAGTCGAGTAAAAGGAGTTCCCTCTGACTTTTTGATTAATAATGCCTCCAACGAGTCCTTATTCTTTCTTTGACTTTTTTTTTCTACCAAATTTAAAGTTTAATTACTTTTGCTATATGTTTTCCACTTATACAATCGCAGTTAGATTTTGGTTCCGGAAATTAGGGTTAAGGAAATCGGAATTATGATATGTGACTATTTTTTATTAAATATTTTTGATAATGGGTTTGTTTGAATTCTTCTCTTTTGGATTTAAACATTCAATTTCTTTCTCTATAGAAATGAAGTGGAATCTCTCTACAACCTAGAGTCTCTAATTTAATCAAAACAAAGGTACTAATTTCTTTTCTTAATATTCTCTTCGATTATGGTTTGCTGTCAATTTAGGAATTTGGATTCATATTCCTTTTCCCTTAATGGCCTCTAACCTGTTCTTTTTTTTTTTTTTTTTTTTTTTTTTTTAGTGTGTGTGTGTGAAATTGTGGGATTTTGAAATCTGATAGTATAACTTTTTTTATACTAAGTTTATTACTCAGTAGATTTTAGTTGACATTTTTAAAAAGACTTTCAAGAATTGATTTTGTTGTTTTTGATGTTGGGTTTTAATGGGTTTAGATTGTGAAATCTGAAGGTATAATAGTAAAAGTAATTGCAGCCAGTTCTAAAGTTTTATTTTTTTGTTTGTTTCAAATTTCAATTTTGTTTGTTAGTTTACTTTGCTAATTGTGGATTACATATTGTATTTAAATACCATGAAATTTTGATAAGTTAAGGAGGCAAGCAGAGAACCTGTCATGTGTTGATGCTAGGTTGGTCATTTTCTAAACAAGAGTGTGTGTATGTGTTTTTTTTTTTTCCTTTTCATTCATACCCTAGATTTGATCCCATAATCAGAGAAGTGTATACATAGAATTTTGAGTTCTTTGAATTGGTCAGTTACTAGGCATTGTTGGTTAAAATGTTGAAATTCATTAGTTTTATGCATTTTTGCAATGTGAGAATTGGCGTGGAATTGGAATAAGAAATTAAGGCAGTCAATGTTACAATCTATTTAAGTAGAGTGTAACAAATGAGTGAATATGATTTATTTGTCAAGAGTATCTTTGTTAGCGTTAT
Organism: Quercus tomentella; assembly: GCA_028535165.1. Lineage (NCBI taxonomy): Eukaryota > Viridiplantae > Streptophyta > Magnoliopsida > Fagales > Fagaceae > Quercus > Quercus tomentella. The sequence goes on from JAPQVY010000001.1 coordinate 14,906,587, forward strand.
TATTATATAAAATTCATACCTGAGTATTTTGTTTTTTTAATAAATCATACTTGAGTAACTTAATCATCCTAATAAGCTAAAAAAGTTAGGATGTGATTTATTGGTTTGTATTTTTGGCCTGTAAAAGAATATTCGATGCTTCGATGTTAAGAGTACCAAAAATAAGATTTGGTTTAACTATTAAATTTTTGGTAATTTTTATGAATTTCCACACTATGAGAAAGGATGTGAATTCCAAACAAGAATCCTCTCTTTCAAATTCCATTAAGTACTTGAAATTTTTAATATTGTTGTCAACTGTAATGTTTCACAGTATTATGGTTAGTGTACTCCATAATTTTTGGCTTCTACTATTTTAAGGGAGCCTCAACTGAAGGCCAAGAGGTAAGCTAGCAACATTATATAGATTATTTTCAAAAGGCAACATTAGCATGGAGTGTCAAAGTTCCATAACATTTTTGCTCGATTTATCGTTTATTTGAGTTCACTTCATTACAGGTTGTGGGATTTGAAGTGTCCACTGATACCAAGATTAGTTTCATAATATCACCAGTTTTTTCTAGATGATAAAACTTTACACTTTTTGGTTGACATGCTTTACTGACAGTGGTGGATTTTTTCATTCAGTATTGAAACAGAATTTGTTTAAAAAAAAAAAAAATTAAAGGAGCAGAATTTTCAAGGTAAGAAATTGAATTATTATTAGAAAATGAAGAAGTTAAACTATGCGTATTCTAAAAGTTCAAGCTATTATAAAATGAAGAAGTTGATCATATAATTATGATTTTAACACTTTTCTTTAAGTTTAGATCTAAATTCCTCCTTAATAAATGAAGTCCCATGATATGTACCACTGTAGAAAACAACACTCCTTAACAAAAGTTACTACACAATCTGATCTTAGCCAGTAAGCAAACACTTTTTCTTTAATAAGCATTAATTTTGAAGTGATGCATTTCTTTTCAGCGTATACGTAACATATTGGTTCATTTGTATGTAAATTTGATATTTTTCAAGTTTGTGATTTTAAATATATGATGTGTTTAAGTTCATTTTAATGTCACTATGTCAGGTTTACATGCTCAGGGTGAGGAATAAGCACTATGGTACGGTTAAGTTTTTTGATATAAGTTTTAATGATTACTCTCCGGAGGAGGATAAAGGCTTATACTACAAAACTGTATGGTCTAAACAGTGCTGAAATTTTCAGTAGACACAATCTGCTGGTTTAAGAGAGTTTGGCTAGAGCTGTAAGATAAGGAGAAATTGAATTATGTGTGACAGTAACACTACCTGTTAGTCATTTCAATATGACTTTAGAGACTAATATGTTACTGTCACGAGTTGCTGGTTTAAGAGGGTTTGGTGGGAGTTGTAAGAAAAGAAATTGAAAATGAAGTATATATGTGTTGAAGGCCAAAATTTCACAAGAAAGCCCATTCCATGAAAAGTAAAGAAGGCCCAATTCAAGCAGCAAGAAGAATCAACATTAAGGCCCTATTTATGTTCAGATTTTCAGCAAAAATGCCATTAAAAAATCCAGCAAAATCCAGTGAAAGAACTGGGCCGGGATACCCAGAGGCTGCCAGAGGCCCGAGATCCTCGGGACGTGCAGCACAGTTAATGTGGGATTGAGACAGCTCAAGAGAGGTACCACAAAATACAAGAAATGAAGAACAGATATGTCCTTCTCAAGTACCCAGTGGTGCAGCAAAGAATCAGAAAGTATAAAGCAAACATTCATGAACAAAAGAGCTGTATCACAAGGAACCAAGAATGAGAAAACTATAAGTAGAAGCGACTGGAAGGGAACTTTCAACCCAGCAGTAAAAGATTCCAACTATTTGGGAATAATGACAAGGATGGAGGGCAGCCAAAAAGCTAAAAAAGTGAAGAAGACCAAATAGCTAAGATCAGCAGCCTGAGGGGATCTTGGAATGGAAAGCCAGCTAGAGACTTTCAGCTTGGTCGCATCAAAAGGAGGAAATTATGAGAAAAAGGGAAGAGACCAGCCCCTGGGCAACTGTCACAGCACGAGCTCTGAGGGGCAAAAGAGAGAAATCACTAGTACCTCGGAGCCCTAGAAAACACACTATAAAAGGAAGAGAAAACCCATGTTTAGGGGATCGATTTTCAGTAGGAAGAATATCATAACAGAGCCATTAGAACTCTGTAAAATTTAAGAAAAACAGAGGAACATCTCCCGGTATCCCAGAAAATAGCCACTATAGCACATACTCGGATTTAAAAGGATTCAAACTTTGCAAGACTTAGTGGCTTGAATAGCCATCAAAGTCTGTAATTATTGAGCTTATTTAAACCTTGTATCACGTCTTAGTGAGCACACTATAAACATAATCTAAGAAAATTAATAAAGTTTCTCTCATTAATCTTGGATCCCTAACAATTGTTTTGTGTATTTCCTGAGTACTTTGCATTCTTTTTGCTGTTTTCATTGTTATTCAATACAAATATTCTTGTTTGCTAGTTTATGTGTATTGTAGGAAGCTTGCCTTGTGCACCACTTGGTTCTTAAACAGCTCCTTTAGCTGCGGTGAACCAAGCCCAATCCACCAAACTACAACTATTTGACCCAGGATCCTTGGGCCTGTGTGCTAAAGAAAAAGGCACCCTCACAATGTGATAGTAACACTACCTGTTGGTCATATCCAATATGACCTCACTGACTAATATTTACTTTTTTTGGTGGCTTTTAGGGATCATTAGAATTTTTCTGAAAAATCCAACATGAAACCATGTAGCTCTATGGTTTGGCCATAGGAAAGTAATGATAACTTTATAGAATGCATAGTAGAGCATATTAACTTTGTGGCACGTGTATATAGAGTTTAAAGCATCTCTTTTGTCAGATTTATTACAATACAGTGATGCAGTGGTGTTGGTGAATATGAGTTTAACATGGCATAAAAAATAAAAAATTATCCCACGCATTGCGCGGGTTAAACACTAGTATTTATTAATAGCCAAAACTCAAAGAAAATCGAATTAGATTTTAATTGGATTTTCAATTTTGTGCCACATGTCCCATTTAATTTTTAATTTTGTGCCAAGTGAATTATGGAGTGTAAAAATCAAAAAGTCTGATGGGACTGACGAACTCAATTTACTTGGACGATATCATCAAACATATTCGTCCACCTCGATGCGACACGAACGAAGACAAAAGGACCATTAATAAGAATATTCAATGCCCGGGACGGTTACTAAATAGTTGACAGACCGTTCGAGACTCATCAAAACCCATATTCATAAGCCTTGAGGCGTTATAAAAAGGGCACTAAAGCTACAATTAAAGCCCCCAACGGCTAGGAACCTCAAGGCTGTATATATACGCCTCAATCGGCTACGTACCAAGTACATAGACACACCTAAAATTATTCATAGTCATTCTAATATTATTCTCAAAAAGGCTTCCTTGTACTGACTTTGGCATCGGAGGCATTGTGGCAGGCACCACACCGGTGACCACCTCGAGGGAGCCATCTTCCTATACTTGTAGAACACAGATAAGGACACAACTCCATCTGGACGCACTCACGAACACTGACGATTTGCACTTCATCAGTTTGGCGCCGTCTGTGGGGACGACACTTTTGTACTTTGGTTCGAAAGCGTAGTTTCCAATTAACTTCTACATTCAAATGGAGTCCAACCAGGATTCTGCAGCATTAGCTTTACAAGCTCTAGCAGCTATCGTCAAAGAGCTCACCAGACAGAATCAGGAAATGAGGCTATGGCTTCAGCAGGACAAAGGAGATAGCCATAGAAGGAGTGACCGTCGAGGGCCAGTTACTCCAGATGAACAAAACTCGGATCTTCTCCGAGAGATGAGAAAGGAGATGGACGAGCTGAGGAATGCCATTAAGGAAAAAACAGATCGAAGCCTGGATAGAATGGTCAGGGCAACAGATTCGCCCTTCACCACGGCAGTCTTGGAATGCCTTGTGCCGTCGAAGTTTCGCTTGCCTCAGCTTAAGCCGTTTGACGAACTTAAAGACCCTCAGGACCACCTCAACACCTTCAAGATGACACTAGGCCTTCAACAGCCTCCTGACGAAATACTATGTCGTTCCTTCCCCACCACCCTCAAAGGAGCTACAAGGGAGTGGTTCACAAAGTTACCAACATCATCCATCGATAGCTTCAAGTAGTCGAGCAACGCCTTTTTGCGCCACTTCGTCGGGGGACAACAACCGAAGAGGCTAGCAAACACTTACTCACCATTAGACAAGGGGAAAAAGAAACCCTGAGATCGTATGTAAAACGCTTTACTTGGGAAACTCTGGAGGTAGACGAAGCTGACGACAAGGTGCAGTTGACGACCTTTAAAGCAAGATTGAAGTCTAGAGAGTTCGTGGTTTCACTCGTGAAGAATCCACCTAAAACGATGGCAGAGATGCTCCTGAAAGCACAGAAATACATGAACGCTGAAAATGCTTTAGCCGCCATAAAGGATGTGGAAAGGCCAGGAGATAAGGGAAGGAAGGAGGACAATCGTAGAGGATGAAAGAGGGAGCGCCCAGATCGTTAGACTAGTGACGGGAGTAAAAGGAAAGACGAAAAAACTCCTCAAATGGTAAAATTCACTCCTTTAGTTATGCCTGTTGACAAAATTTTGGCGCAGATTAAGGACAAGCATTACCTCAAATGGCCGAGGCCATTACATTCATGCCTAATGTGCGTGAAAAAAAGAAGTACTACCGGTTCCATAAGGATCACAGCCACTACACAGAGGATTGCAGGGACCTAAAGGAGTAAATATAGGAACTTATACGGAAAGGGAAACTGTAGAAGTATGTGAAAAAGGGAGAATCTAGTAGGTTCAGAGGCAACAGCAAAAACCAGCATGAATCTTCTCCCAAAGATGAGGATCACACGTCCCAGTGCCCGCTAAGTGTGATCGAGGAGATAAAGACGATCACAGGTGGCTCATCCACAGGTGAGTCATTTAGATCCCTCAAGAAAGCATACCAAAGGCAGGTGAACAGTATCCATAGAATGCCCCCATTTAAGCAAAGACGGATAGATCGTGATATGTTTTTCTCAGAAGAGGATGCTGGAGGAGTGAAGTAGCCTCATGACGACCCTCTGGTCATAATGCTCACGATAGAAGGGTTCAATACCAGGAGAATTCTTGTGGACAATGGCAGCTCCACGAACATCATCTACCTCTTTGCTTTTCAGTAGCTGAAGCTAGATCCAAGAAGGCTGTGACCATTCGACTCCCCCCTCGTCAGCTTCAATGGAGACAGGGTATATCCCAAGGGCATAGTGACACTGAGGGTTACAGTGGGGACTCACCCGAGGCAGCTGACTCGTCAGCTAGACTTCTTGGTAGTAAATTGTCCTTCGTCATACAATGTGATTATCAAGAGACCCACGCTTAATCATTGGAAAGCAGCCACGTCTACCTACTGCTTGAAGGTAAAGTTTCCAACAGAGAACGATGTGGGTGAGGTAAAAGGAGATCAAGTACTAGCCAGGGAATGCTACCAGGCCGTGCTAGCTGCCAAAGAAAACCATACATGGATGATCAAGGAGAAGGAAGAAAATAAAGTGGAGCCCTTGGAGACAGTAGATCTGGTTGAAGGAGAAGCAACCAAGACGACCAAGATAGGAACGACATTGAGTCCCAAGATGAGGACGAGACTTGTCCAGTTCCTTAAGGAGAACCTGAATGTCTTCGCGTGGAGTCATGAGGATATGCCAGGCATATCCCTAAGAGTCATCGAACACAAGCTAAATGTGAACCCCGAGAAGAAACCCGTCCAGCAAAGACGACAAGTCTTCGCTCTAGAATGGAATCAAGCAATTATGTATGAGATTAACAAGTTGCTATCATTAGGCTTTATTCGAGAAGTTTACTATCCAGAGTGGCTTGCCAATGTCGTCCTAGTGAAGAAAGCGAATGGGAAATGGAGTATGTGCATGGACTTCACGAACCTGAACAAAGCTTGCCTAAAAGATAGCTTCCCTCTGCCAAGGATAGACTAGCTAGTGGATTCCACAGCAGGGCATAAGCTATTGACGTTCATGGATGCCTTCTCGGGATGCAACCAAATAAAAATGGCTGAAGAGGACCAAGAGAAAAATGCTTTCATTACGAGCCAAGGGCTCTATTGCTATAAGGTAATGCCCTTTGGACTGAAAAATGCAGGAGCAACTTACCAGAGGTTAGTGAATAAAATGTTTAGCAAGCAGATAAGAAGAAATATGGAGGTGTATGTAGATGACATGCTTGTCAAGAGTAAAGAAGAGCTTGCCCATCTAGACGACCTTAAAGAAACATTTGTCACACTCAGACAATACCAGATGAAGTTGAACCCCAGTAAGTGTGCCTTTGGAGTAGCCTCAGGGAAGTTCTTAGGATTCATGGTGTCCCAAAGGGGGATAGAAGCAAACCCGGAGAAGGTGCGAGCCATACTCGACATGACGTTGCTAAAGACCGTTAAAGAAGTCCAGAAACTCATAAGAAGGATTGCGACACTCAACAGGTTTGTCTCTAAAGCAACAGACAAATGCCTACCCTTCTTCAAGATATTGAAGCAAGCCTTTGCCTAGACTGACGAATGTGAGGAAGCTTTTCAAGAACTCAAGCGTTACGTGAGCAATCTGCCCCTCCTAAGTCCGTCCAAGGAAGGAGAAGACCTATATTTATACATGGCAGTATCAACCACAGCCGTAAGTGCAGCCTTGATTCGAGAAGAGGACAAGAAATAGCTCCCAGTTTACTACGTCAACCACGCTTTTCAAGGTGCAGAAGCCAAGTACCCACAGATTGAAAAGATTGCATTTGCATTAATAGTAGCTTCGCGCAAGCTGCGACCATACTTTCAGGTGAACCCCATCCTAGTAATGACGGACCAACCTATCAAGAAGTCCATGAATAAGCCCGAGGCAGCAGGGAGGATAGTCCAATGGGCAATCGAGCTTAGCCAATTCGACATTGAGTACCACCCCAGGACAGCCATTAAGGCACAGGCTCTGGCAAACTTCATCGCCAAGTTCACCCCTTCAGACGAGGACAACCTCACCGACGAGACAGAATGATGGACGATACAAACCGACGGTCCCAAAAAGGGGGCGAGTAAGGGTTGTCATAACCACCCTAGACAGCGAAACGCTTAAATAAAAAGTTCGACTAAAATTCCCAGCCACTAATAATGAGGCCAAGTACGAAGGAATATTGACGGGGCTAAGGGTCCGAAAAGCACTAAGAGCTAAAAACTTGCTCCTCCAGCGCGACTCTAAGCTGGTAATAGGGAAAATAAAGGAGGAGTATGAAGCAAAGGAGGAAAGAATGCAAAAATACCTCAGGCTAACGAAGCGCCTAACACAGGAGCTTGATAAGGTGGAGTTTGTGCAGATCCCTAGGAGCCAAAACATGATAGCAGACGAAATCGCAAAGCTAGCATCATCAGATGAAGGATCAACGAGCATGAGCTTAGAGATGGAAGTCCAGAAATGCCCTAGCATTGAAGAAATCTCTACATTTGCAATCCAGAGCACAAGCAGCTGGATGACCCCGATCATATCATTCCTCCAAGACGGCCGTCTCCCACAAGACATCGAGGAGGCTAAGAAGGTTAGGAAGAGAGCAGCCAGATTCACGATCCTGAATGACACCCTATACAAGAGGGGCTTTTCCATACCCTACCTGAAGTGCGTAGATGAGGAGGAAGCCAAGTATATTCTGGAAGAGATTCATGAAAGGGTGTGCGAAGACCATGCAGGCCCCAGATCCTTGGTAAGTAAAGTCGTTAGAACAAGTTACTTCTGGCCTAATATGCAGGTTGACGCAAGGGAGCTCGTTAAGAAATGCGACAAATGCCAGAGGTTCGAAAATGTCCAATGCCTTCCAATCGAGAGACTGACGACTATAGCCTCCCCTTAGCCATTTGCACAATGGGGAATCGACATCGCCGGCCAATTGCCCCAAGGTAAAGGACAAGTAAAGTTCCTACTAGTCGCTATTGATTACTTCACGAAATGGGTTGAAGTGGAGGCATTAGCAACCATCACCAAAGCGAAAATCCAAAGCTTTGTATGAAAGAACATAATTTGCAGGTTTGGGATTCCATGGACGATCATATCAGATAATGGGCGGCAGTTCGACAGTCAGAACTTCAAAGATTTTTGCTCAGGTCTAGGGATCAAGAACCAGTTCTCATCCCCAGGACATCCACAAGCAAACGGACAAACAGAGGTGACTAATCGGACACTACTCAAGATCATCAAAGCCAAGCTGGACAATGCCAAGGGGGCTTGGCCCGAGGAATTGCCCAATGTCTTGTGGGCTTACAAGACTACAGCAAGAACCCCAATAGGAGAAACTCCCTTCAGACTCACTTACGGCACTAAGGCAATGATCCCGGTCGAAGTGGGAATAAGCAGTATCAGACGAGAAATGTTCCACGAGGACAGTAACGACTTGACATAGGGGACCTCGTCCTAAGCAGAGTTACCCCGGCGACCAAAAATCCTACACAAGGGAAGCTCGGCCCAACTTGGGAAGGACCATATCGGGTCATCCATTACTCCAGACAAGGCAGTTACCACCTAGATACCCTAGACGAACAAAGGCTCCCACGACCATGGAACATTGAGCACTTGAAGAAGTACCACCAATAGATGTAACAGACGATTGTACTCATTCTTGAAAGCAATAAAAGAATTATGCAGCCAATGTTGTAATGCGAACGAACCTAGCAACTTAAAAAGAAAAAATAGCCAAGTAACAAGATTCCACATAGACAAATGTAAGTTACTGACGAAGACAAAGAATGACAAAATCCTTAAGAGGGTGTAAGTCATAAAAAAAAAAAATTTTAAAAAAAAGGCTAAGTAACAAGATTCCGCCTAGACGGATGTAAGTTACTGACGAAGCCAAAGAATGACAAAATCCCTTAAGAGGGTGTAAGTCATAAAAAGAAAAAATGGCCAAGTAACTAGATTTTGCCTAGACGGATGTAAGTTACTAACGAAGCCAAAGAATGACAAAATCCCTTAAGAGGGTGTAAGTCATAAAAAGAAAAAATGGTCAAGTAACAAGATTTCGCCTAGACGGATGTAAGTTACTAACGAAGCCAAAGAATGACAAAATCTCTTAAGAGGGTGTAAGTCATAAAAAGAAAAAAATGGCGAAGCAACAAGATTCCCCCTAGATAGATGTAAGTTACTAACGAAGACAAAGAATGAAAAAATCTCTTAAGATGGTGTAAGTCATAAAAAGAAAAAATGGCGAAGTAACAAGATTCCGCCTAGACGGATGTAATTTACTGACGAAGCCAAAGAATGACAAAATCCCTCAAGAGGGTGTAGGTCATAAAATGTCAAAATGAATAGGAGTATAGGCAAGTAATTTAACTAAGTACAAGGTAAGGACGCTAGAAGAAAAACTAAAGGAACAAAGATCACACAGAAACAGGAGTATAGGCAAGTAAGTATGCAATTACAAATATAATTAAAAACCCAAAAACATGGGGCAGTTACCATTGTTTTCACATCAAAGCTAAATACCCATAAACACTGGGTTAAAAGCATTGTTCTCCAATTAGAATGAAAATATTGTTCTCAAAATAGACTTAAAAGGCCCAAAAACACACTGGGCATTTACCAAAAAAAAAAAAAAAAAAAGAATGAAATAAAGTAACAAGTTCAGGCGTTTGCGACTGCATCATCACCAGCTGGAGGAGGAAGAGCACTCTCGAGGGCATCACCATCAGGGGCTATGTAGTGGGAGGCCTCGTCAGCAGCCATCTCCATGTCTACCTTTTCGAGGTCCAGGTTCTCCAGATCTACTCCAAAAGGGTGCTTGATGAAGTATCGCCTCAAGAGCTCGAACCTTTTGAAGTACCAGCTAAAAAGCACAATATTGTACTCTTCAGTCTGCTAGAAAGCCTCAACGGCCTTAACAACTATGGTTTTGATCTTCTCCTTGGCAGCTAGGAGTTGCTCGTCTTTTTCCAAGGTTAACTACCGTTCAACTCTAAGGTCGTCACTCAGGGTCTTGGCCTTTTCCTTGGCATGGTTAACTTCGTCCATGGCAGTTATCAAATCTTTCTTCAACTTCGAGTTCTCCGCCTCCAAGGTCGCCACCTGGGACACTGCAGACTCGACCATAGCCTCCTGAGTAAGATACTCTGAAGAAGAAGAAGAAGAAGGAAGAGGAGAGGGGATGAACTTGCACAAGTGCATTACCTGGACGAGCTTGTGGAGATGACGACCCACAAGCTCACTTGGAGACGAACCTGAGAATACCTTCATCTCCTTAGCAGTAAAAGTCTCCTGCGCTCTAGCCATCGCGACTCCAGCATCGTCCCAAACACTAGACTAGCGAGAGTCAGCCTTTTCCTTCCCTTTGTCACCGATCCGTTGCCTCTTCCGTTGGGGAGGGATTTCTTCAACCGAGGTAGTTAGGGAGGCCGTCCTCGCCGTCTCGGTGCTAGGAGTAACCAGGGTAGCAGGAGTAACAGAGGCACCCTTGTCCATCACCCTTACATTTTTGCCCCCAAGATTGGAAAGAAGCTCGTTCTTCTTGACCCTCATCTGGGCGTACATACTTTGATTAAACTTCATTGTCATTCCTAAAAACAAAAAACAAAAAACTTGTGAGCAAAAGTATATATGCAAGAAAGTCAACATTGACGAGATTAACACTTACTCTTTTTCTCCTAAATCTCAATATTGTGCAGGACGAAGGCAGACAATTCTAGACCAAGGCAGTAAAAAGCAAGAGTCCGTGGGTCCACTAGGTCGTCAAAATCCTCAATCGTCCTTTTATACTCAATTGCCTTCTCAACACATCCCTTGTACTTGCTTTTAAGTTTGGGTCGTTTCTTAACTGCATGAGACAATGGGCGAAAGAGTTAGTGACAACAAATAAACACAATGAAAATTAAAGGACGAGGAGAAATAATGACGCACCTAAGTTCGGGGTACTCCACCGTCGGAGCAGCCTTGGGAGATCACCCCAAACTTTGTTAGAGGGAGTTTCTCAATCATCCCCAGACACAAAGAAGAACCGGGACTTCCAGTATCTGAAGGACGAAGGTAGATCTCGGGCGATCCTATTCCTTCTCTCCCATGGCACCAACTCATAATACCCGTGCTCCTTAGACGCCTTTAAACGGTACAGGTAGACGAGCTCGTCCACTCTGATCATGTCTCCGTCCGTAGCAGCCAGCCATATCCCCATACAGCTGACCATTATCCTCCACGAATTGGGCATAAGTTGCCCGGGAGCAATACCAAAGTGGCCTAACAGCTCCATAATGAATGGGTGGACGGGAAGGCAGCCTCGTAGAAGCCTACCTCCCCAGGGAAGAAATGGCAGGCCCGTTCCTCCTCATGGGGTAGACGAACCCTAACCCTATCCGGGAACTGGAATCTATCCTTAAACCTAGAAAGTGTGTTGGCATCTAAACCACACACCTCGTAAAAGGCATGGAAAGCCCTAACCTCCCAAGGAGCAGAAACAGCATTATCGCCCCCAACCTCCACTAGGCCATCATTAGAAGACAACCCAGTCTTGAGTTCACTAGATCTAACCTCAGACATTATCCTTCACTCCCTCACCAAATTCTCGAACCAATCAATTGACTGACGAAGCAAAGGTAGCAAATCAGCCAATGCAACACTCAAACTACTACCCTCAAAGACAAAATTCTCAAGGTATGGGAAAACACCTAAAGAACCCCCCAAACGCGCAAAAAGGAAAGAAATCGAGAGGCAGGCTATCCTAACCTCAGAGCTACTAACCATGGAAAACTAGAAAACAGAGAGAAAAAGATGAATCCTAAAAACCCCAAAAACTGAAACACAGAAAAAAAGAAAGAAAGAGAAATCAGAAATTTGTCATAGTCTATGTCCATGCCATAAAAGAAAGCAGAGAAGGGAAGAAAGGAATACCTCAAAAAGAAAAATGCAGAGAACTCGGCCACTAAACGCATCGGCTCGGAGAAAATCACAGAGGAAAATCAGAGAGGAAGAAGCTCAGAGCAATGATTGGAACTTTGGAAAAGGTGAAGGGAAAAATGAAAATAAGGGAAGTTTAAAAACCAAGGCACAAAAAACTGAAATTCAGTGAGAAACCCCAAGAGTCACACAATTGGAGCATTAACTCCACTAGCCAGAACACGCCACGTGGCCACGATACGTGTAGCGCCGCCACTATGCATTAAATGTGGAGTTAAATCCCAAGAGTCCTGTCTAATCAGGAAAACCTTTCATCTTCTAATGGTCGTCACAACGACCACAGAACCTGGGGGGTAGCTGATGGGACTGACGAACTCAATTTACTTAGACGATATCATCAAACATATTCGTCCACCTCAATGCAACACGGACGAGGACAGAAGGACAATTAAAAAGAATATTCAATGCCTGGGACGGTTACTAAACAGTTGGTAGACCATTGGAGCCTCATCAAAACCCATATTCATAAGCCTTGAGGTGTTATAAAAAGGGCACTAAAGCCACAATTAAAGCCCCCAACGGCTAGGAACCTCAAAATTGTATATATATGCCTCAATTAGCTACATACCAAGTACATAGACAAACCTAAAATCATTCATAGTCATTCTGATATTCTATTATTCTCAAAAAGGCTTCCTTGTACTGACTTTGGCATCGGAGGCGTTGTGGCAGGCACCACACCGATGACCATCTCGAGGGAGCCATCTTCCTATACTTACAGAACACAGATAAGGACACAACTCCATCTAGACGCATTCACAAATACTGACGATTTGCACTTCATCAAAATCCAAATCCAATTAGATTTTAAATTGGATTTCAATTGGAGTCCAATTTTTCGCCACGTGTCAATCTAAGCTTCTTATATTAATTACATAATGCTTAAATTATTTTGCTTTTGACCTATAGTTGTGATATTATTAACTATTAGTTTAATACCAAGAAAACATAAACTCCTAATCAGGTCTATAAGACCTTGTGGATTGTTTTCATACTTTCTTGGCTACTGGCAGGTCTATAAGACCTTTGCAAGAGAGGGCTTGGTCATTGGCTGAGGATGGTTGTGTTTTGTTACTGTTTCATTTTGTTATTTAATGTATTAGTGCTAATGAATTTGTGTTATTGTGTTATTCAGTTAGTAACCTTGTTGTTAAATGAACTAATTCCATGGAGGTTTATTATATTTTAGGATTGTGATGATGATTATGTGGATGACCATTCTCCAGTTGTTGTGAATTTATCATTTGAGGATCCACATTAGGAGGATACTTAGTTTGTGGTTTTTTTTTTTTACTAGTCAATGTATTATAAAGTTTCAAACATTCTAGACATTTGAAATGTCATATTTTGGCCATAACATTTTTAACATTTGGAATGTAATTTTTTGGGCACAAAACATTCTAGATATTTGGAATGTATTCTTTTGGCATTTATCATAAGCTTAAGTTGGTAATGTATATTTACTTATATGGTGTACTTAAAATTTTGGTGGTTTAAACTAGATCCTTTCTTGTATTTAGTATGGTTTTTTGTATAGCTATAAACAGGATGTGAAAAGCAAAATGCAAGAAAAATTTATGTGCTTGGAAAAAAAAAAAGACCTATAGCGGCGGTTTAGAAACCGCTGGTATAGGCTATATGAGAAAAGTATAAAAAATCCTATAACAATAGTTTTTAAACCACAGTTATAGGTTAGGCCTACTACGGCAATTTTAAGTTTCGAAAAAACGTTGGTATAGAGTTAAAAAACCGCTGGTAAAGGCTATATTAGAAAAATATATAAATGCCTATAGCGGCAGTTTAAAACCGTTGGTATAGATTCAACCTACTAGACGGTTTTCAAATTCTAAAAAGCACAAGTACAAGGCTACAAAACCGCTAGTATAAGTTATTCCAGCAGTTTTTAAAAAGCACTGGGATAGGGTTTCAAAACCGCTGGGACCTATACTGACTGTTTTAAAACCGCCGATGTAGGTCCGTAGGACCTATTGTCACACTCGTTGGGCAGCGCTATGAAGCATCAGGAAAAAAAGTGCTGAGATAAGCCATTTGGGTCTATACCAACGATTTTTGGGCTATAGCCGCAGTTTAAAAACATTGCTATAGCCCCAGTTTTTTGTAGTAAAGGGGAATAAAAGGAAAGAAGACAGACAAAGAGAGGAGAGGTTTTTTAAAAAACCAGAACTGCTAAAAAAAAAAAAAAGAGAAGAGCGAGACACTTAGTGAGGAATGTAACAGAAAAGATTATATCAATAAAGTCCAAAGCATATTTTTGAAAAGCATAGAATTATCTGTTTCTTGTTCAAATCTCTCATTGCAGATTATATTAAGCCCATAATAAAAATTAATTGTGATTATAAGCAGGCAATTAAGCTAAAGCTAAATTCTCGCTTCCACAATTACATATTTTAGAAATTCATGGCTTAAATAATGTGCAAGTTGTAATTCTTACACCAAGTTTAGATGTACCTGTACTTATGCACGAGGTTACACACTAGTCTATATATATATATATATATATATATATATTTATATGTATGTATTAATAGACAAAATTGAGAGAAAATCCAATTAAATTCTAAATTAAAGTCTAATTTTGCGCCACGTGTCTCATCTAATTTTTAAATTTGTATGTCAAGTGAATTATTAGGTGCAAAAGTCAAAGAGTCTAAATACAATTAGATTCTAATTGAATTTTAATTAGAATTCAATTTTGCATCATGTATCCCATTTAATTTTTTAATTTTTGTGGCAAGTACATTATTGGGTACAAAAACTGAAAAGTCTAGATTTAATTAAATTTTAAATCATATATATATAGGGTTTGGTTCAAGTTACACCTGGTGTAACTCTAAGTAATGTTACACCACTCAATATTTTTTAATAGGATGCCAATTTTGACAAATCCACCGTTGGATTACATTATCTTCGTATATTCTCTATACTTGCAAAATTTCAAGGTGGTCAAATATCAATAGCCATGTTATCAATCAATTGTTTAAATTCAAGTTTTTGTAATTTAAAATAATGCATAAAAATATGAGTTTATGAATGAAATAGTAAATAACATTTGATTAGCATGAAAATTGGAATGCATGTTAAGAACATATAGAACATGTAATCTAACGGTAAGATTTCCAAAATATGAATTTAATAATAAGTTATTGGGTGATGTAATATTGTTTAGAGTTACACTATGTGTAACTTGAACTCAACATATATATATATATATATGACAAAACTTAGGTACAGTACCTTAGGTGCTGTTCCTTAGGTTCTCCTCTTAAGATTCAGTCATGTGGTTACTTAACTTAAAAATACACTAGGTTCCCATGAGAAAAAATCCACATGGCAGAATCTTATAAGGGGAACCTAAGGAATAGTACCTAAGTACTAAATACTATACCTAAGTCTTGCTCATATACACACACACACACTTGTGCATATATATAAATGTATCCTTGCATATGCATGGGGTTACATACTAGTCTATATAGATAATAATAGATAAACCTAAGAGAAAATCCAATTAGATTTCAAATTGGAATTCAATTAGAGTCTAATTTTGTGCCATGTGTCCCATTTAATCTAAGTTTTTAATTTTTGTACCAAGTGAGTTAATTCAATGTAAAAATTAGATTTCAATTATAGTTTAATTTTGCGACATGTGTCCCATCAAATCTAAATTTTTTAATTTTTGTACCAAATGAGTTAATTTAGTGTAAAAAATGAGGAGTCCAATATAAGTAAACCATAAAAAACATAATTTTTGAATGATTTTATATTTATGAGTCTTTTTTTTTTTTTTTTTGGTAGAACTAAAAACAATTCAAGTTTATAAGTCATTTATATAAATATATATATAATAGGTGAAGCTGAGAGAGATTTAAAATTAGAATTCAAAATTAAAGTTCCAATTTTGCACCATGTGTCCTAAATTATTTATTCTTAAAGAGTTTTATTTCTTAATTTTAGAATCAAATGTGGGACCACATCATAAATATTCATCCAATTGAGTTATTAAGTACAAAAACCAAAGAGTCTAGAATAAATGAATCGTAAAAAAAAAAAAAAAAAAAAAAAAAAAAAAAAAAAAAAAAAAAAGTGCTTCACAATAATTTTTTTTTTTTTTTTAAAAGGACAAATTTACATTTTATACCTAATACTATCCTTACAAATTTTTTTAAAGAGTTAACAAAATATAAAAATGACTATTAATTTAAATTATATATATATAGGAATTATATTATGTATTTTATTGTATATCTTTAAGTATATTCATGCATATGCATGGAGTTACAAGCTAGTATATATTAATAGCCAAATCTTAGAGAAAATCCAATTAAATTTTAATTGGATTCTCAATACGTGTCCCGCTTAATTTTTAATTTAGTGCCAAATAAATTATTGAGTGTAAAAATCAAAAAGTTCAAATCCAATTAGATTCTAAATTGGATTTCAATGAAGTCCAATTTTTCACCACGTATTCATCTAAGTTTTTAATTTTTGTAATAAGTGAATTATTGCATGCAAAAACCGAAAAGTTTAAAACCAATTAAATTTTAAATCATTCTAAAAAAAAATTTTAAATTTTAAATTATATATATAATAAGAAACTATTATATATTTTCGAAATGTATAGTTTAAAAAAAATGTAAACTAATATCATGTATAATTTGAACCTTTTTTCAAAAAAAAGTTTAATTTGAATTGTATAATTACAATTTTTTTAATTATACCCATGCATATGTACGGTGCTACATACTAGTTGTAATAATATCTAAACTGAACTCTCAACTCTTCTTAAAATAAATAAACCTGAACTTATTAATGTCAGGCTCAGGCCCATCTATATCTCAAGCAAACGTCACCTTAGCTGTTCATAACAGCCCAGGCTGCTTTTGTTCAAGATCTTATCTAGTAATAATGTTAGCCCAACAACTTTTGAAAGACTAGCAGATATTATTTATCAAATGAGATAGGGTATACACATCTAGCTTAAACTTCAGCCTAAACCAATCAGAAGATGTTGTCATAAAACCCAGCAGCACCTAGTCGTTTCCCTAAAACATTTATCATTATCTCATCCTCCAAAGGCCCAAAAGATCACCGAAAGGTCCAATGACATGCACCACTAATCTGCAAGTCAAGTCAATCTAAGCCACTCTGAATCAAGTTCCAATCCTCTTAGTTTATCACAACCTTGGGTTGGGTTGAAACACAAGCATTTGGGAGTTGGGGTCGAAATTCTCTATGGCACAACTTACCAACCTTCTTTTTTACGTATTAACCCATACGTGAACTAACAAGTATATGATTGTTTATTTATCTAATGTTTGAGCATAGATTGGGTGTGGCAAGATGAGTAAGCGAGAAGCCCATTCTGCAAAAGGCTAGGCCGGACTTCTCCCATAATTCCTTGATTAAGGCCCAGATTAAGAGTGGTCCAATTTGCTCAAAAACACGTCTAGAGTGTTAAAAAAAAATCTACAACAATCATGTGGATTTGAGAGTTTAAGTGTGACACATCAGGCAGGCAAATAATTCGTGGTACAATATATTGAAATGGACAATGCATGTAACTATCAGTTCTTGGAGTACATGAGTTCCACGAAATATAACAAATGAGAATAAAAATAACATGGACCAACTTTCCCAACAAACTTAATTGTAGCCTAAAACTATAACTTTATTTAATATCTTTTAATTAGATGTGAATTTTTACAAATCCACCATTAATTTTTTTTTCTTATATCCTCCATACTTGCAAAATTTTTAGAAGATCAAATATTAATAACTATATCATCAATTAAATATTTAAATATCAGGTTTTGGCTATAAAATTATACACACAAAGTTTATAAATCAAATACTAAATAATATTTAATTGACACAAAATTTGACACGTGTATTAAAAACATAAAGAACATGCAACCTAACTGTTAGATTTTCAAAATATATAATCATGTTAATTTCATTAGTAAGAGTTGTAGTCTTAAACTACAACTAAATTTGTAACCAAACTTTGTTCAAATAACGTTATCCTTTTAAAAAATGACATAATTTAGATACAGTACCTTATGTGCTATTCTTTAGATTCCCCTTTTAAGATTCAATCATGTGACTATTTAATTAAAAAATACACTTTCATTCCATGAGAAAAAATCCACATGGCAAAATCTTAAAAGGAGAACCTAGAGAATAGCACCTAAGTACAGTACCTAAATCTTGCTCTTAAAAAAAAATCAAGTAATTGGTTCTTTGAGTCGTTGTTAGATATGTTGTTTAATGAGAATTCATCGAGACACGGCTCTTCATCAACTTTCAAGAGTCATTATGTAATCCCTCTTCTTCCGCCATATACCGCACGGGATTGAAAGCTTAATTTAATTGCAAACAACCATCGTGTTTCTGATTGGGAGACTTGTGGAGCCGAAATGGTCAAGCCCACTAAAAATATAAGTTGGTAGATAGAGTATTATGGTGAAATGATAGTGATAAATAATGTAGGGGTTGATCTCGTTGAAATAATAAAACTCTTTACTTACATCTTATACCGAATAGTTGGTGTGTTTTTTTGAGAAAAAGGTAAGCGAAATTTTATTAATAAAAAAACGAACTACAAAAACGAAACAAAAACCAAACTCAAGGAAGATCCGACTGGAAAACAACATCCACGTCCTCGGGTAAGTCTTCTACCCAAACCTCAAGATCTACAGATAAAACTGCTTTTTTAGCTAAACTGTGAGCTAATCTATTCCCATCCCTCCTAACATGTTGGAACATACAACTTCATAATACTCCACCAATTCTTTTTGTCTCATCAATGATATGGCCAAACAGTAGAGGACAGGGGCCAACGCGCAGCAAAGCCTGAATAACAGTAAGGCAGTCACCTTCAACAATAATGTCAAACAAACTCATCTCCCTAGCGAAAATCACAGCCCTTTGAGCTGCCAAAGCTTCAGCCATCTCAGCTGACTGCACCTTGCCCAAATTCTGACACAGTGCTGCAATAGCTTGCCCGGAATGATCTCGACAAACTACACCAATACCTGCTAAATCCGAATCCTCAAAATAAGCTGCATCAAAGTTTATTTTGAAACGATCCTTAGGTGGAGGAGACCAGCGAACCACAGGACAAGGAATAGACGCACCATGCTCCTTAGAATTCACGTTCCAAAATTCATCAACCATCCTTTGAGCATGTTCACCCAACTCATGAAGCTGCCAAGATGGCTGACATTCCCTCATTCGGTGTCAATGCTGCCATAAACACCATGCCATAGTGACGAACAGAGCTACCTTCCTATTCGACCCAGTACTGAAAACTTCCTCCAATAATTCATAAAAGGTCCGAAACTTCTTATGAACCAAAGACCGAAAATCCTGGAGCGACATCCATACTGACCGCACCTGATCACAAAGCCATAAGCAGTGCACAATCGACTCCGTATGCTTACCACAACCATCACAATCCTCAGCAACTGGGATATGCAGAGCTTTTAAGTTCTGTTTCGTAGGCAAAGAATCCTTTACAGCGTGCCAAATAAAGTGCCGGATCTTATTAGGAACTCTCATCTTCCAAATTTTCTTCCACACCAACCCAGTACTACCCAAAACTGATGAACTTGGCTGAAGAATAGATTCGGTAGATACTAGCATACGATAAGCACTCCTAACACTATAATCCCCATCACTGGTTAGAGGCCAAATCAGAGTGTCTTTTGCCCCATCCTCACATACTTGAATCCTCCTCACCAAGTCTGCCTCCCATGGAATTAAACAGCTCTCAAGATGACTTGAGTCCCAAACTCTTGTATCAGGGAAGAACAAATCACAAACCCAATGAACTGAAGAATCAGTTCTGGGAGAGATAATCTTACTGTGATTAAGATCAGGCAGCCACCTATGTCGCCACACATCAATCAAATTTCCATCACCAACCCTCCAAATAGCCCCTTGTTCAATAACACCACGTGCTTGAAGAATACTCCGCCAGGCATAAAAGCATTTAGGATGAACCTCCGCCTTAAGTATATTACCATGAGGGAAATACTTAGCACTAAAAACTTTAAAAAGAAGGGAGTCTCGATTATGAATAAGACGCCATACCTGTTTTGCTAACAAAGCATTATTAAACTTCTGGAAATCCCGAAACCCTATCCTACCAATTGATTTTGGAGAACAAAGAGAGCTCCATTTCACCCAATGAATCTTCTTCGCATCCCCATTACCCCACCAAAATTTTCGAACCATGGCTTCAATATCTTTACAAAGGCTGACCGAAAGCTTGAACACACTCATCGAATAAACCGGAATGGATTGGACCACTGCCTTAATCATAATCTCCCTACCAGCTTAAGACAACAGCTTTTCCTTCCAACCTTGCATACGACCCCATATTCTGTCTTTTATTTGAGTAAAGCACGCCGTCCTATTTCTTCCAATAAAAGAAGGTAAGCCCAAATATTTCTCATAATGCCTAATGGCTGGGACATCAGGGCTACTTTTATGGCTTCCTAAGTTACTTCATCTGTATTCCTGCTGAAACAAAGAGTAGTCTTTTCCTTATTAATCACTTGGCCTGACGCAGTCTCATAATAATCTAATAGCTCTTGAATTTTATTGCACTCATCTAAGGTAGACCTGCAAAAGATTAGGCAATCATCTGCAAAGAATAAATGAGTTAGTTTAGGCCCATTTCGACAAAGGGAGAAACCCTGAATTTCACCATTCACTACAGCACCTCGTAAGAGTGCATTCAATCCCTCGGCACAGAAAAGAAATAAATAAGGAGAAAGAGGATCTCCTTGTCTTAAACCTCGAGAAGGGACTATCATACCCTTCGACTCCCCATTCACAAGGATAGAGTACGAGACAGTGGTAATACACTCCATAATCAAAGCTACCCAAGCACACGGGAATAATCAAAGCTACCCAAGCACACGGGAAACCCATCTTCAGAATAATTTTTTCAAGAAACACCCATTCCACCCTATCATATGCCTTGCTCATATCTAATTTCATAGCCATGAAACCTTTCTTCCCTGTACAACTATTCTTCATATGATGCAAAGATTCAAAGGCAATTAAAATATTATCAGTGATCAATCTATCAGCAATAAAAGCACTCTGGGTCTTAGATGTAATGGAATTAAGAATAGGCTTAAGGCGATTAGCAATCGTCTTACTAATAATCTTGTAGATCACATTGCACAAGCTTATAGGTCGAAAATCTAAAATCCTTTCAGAGTTGGGAACTTTAGGAATCAAAGTAATAAAGGTAAGGTTAATAGATTTAAGAATAGACCTTGAATTTAAGCAAGATAAAACTGCTTGAGCAAAATCCATACCGATATCAGTCCAATAAGTCTGGTAAAGTAAAGGCGGCATACCATCTGAACCAGGGGCTTTTAGTGGGGCCATTTCCTTGATTGCCATCCCCACCTCTTCACTAGTAAAAGGCCTCATCAGATTTGCACTCATAGTCTCAGTAACCACAGCATCGACCCCATCCAAAACCCTGTCAAGCGCTTGTGGATTTGAAGAAGTAAACAGATGCGTATAGAAATCAGTAATGATAGCCAAAAAAACCTCTTCATCCTCTTGCCAAACTCCATTCCCATCACGCAACCCCTTAATAAAATTCTTCCTTTTTCTTTGAGCAGCAATCCCATGAAAAAACTTTGTGTTCTGAACATCATTCTTCAACCACTGAACCCTAGACCTTTGTTGCCACATCTTCTCCTCTTTCTCATAAAGTGCATTCAGTTCTGATTTAATCCGAATAACCTCCTCATGCTCCCCAGTCCTGGCCGAAACCTCTTTAGCTTGCCATAATCGATCCTTTACTTACTTTATCTGTTTCTTCACATTGCCAAAATGAACCCGACTCCAAGACTTTAACTGTTTCTTACATTTCTTAAGCTTAGTGGTAGCCACGGACATGGGAGTACCAGTAGGGGCACAATCCCAAGCCCTTGCTACCACCTCCTTACACTCAGGATCATCAGTCCACACTGCTTCAAACCGGAAAGGCTTCCTATGCCACTTTTGATACTCTCCATGCCCATCCAAAGATAGAAGGAGTGGCCTATGATCTGAGGTAAAGCAATTCAAATGCTTTATCCTCCCTGTAGGAAAACGAGTCAACCACTCATAATTAGCAACACCCCTATCTAATCTCTCCCAAATCCACTCCCCCCTTCGCCTGCCATGCCAAGTGAAATCTGGTCCAAAAAACCCCAAATCAACAAACCCACAATGGTCCAACACATCACGAAAATTCTGCATCAAATAATGAGCCCGAGGAACCCCTCCTCTCTTTTCTTGCACCTCAAGCACCTCATTAAAATCACCCAAAGCACACCATGGCAACTTCGATTTAGAGCTCAGCATTCGAAGCATATTCCATCCCTCATTCCGACGACCAATAGTTGGTGTGTTTTAATCTTTATAAAGTCATGATTTCCAGTATCCAAAACATGACTTATAAAATTACGAATCCTTGTAATGCTTATTCATCACAATAACTCCTTTGTTGGGTCATGTGACAGCCTATTATGATAGTATTATTTAGCATATGCTCATGTGATTCCAACCCTAAAACTAGATTTGTATCTTCATAAGCTTGTATACTTTAAGATACAGAACTTCAAATTTTAATTAGACTTGACATGAGGACCAGCTTTAGATGGGTCAAGTCTTAATTTAAATTAAAAAATAAAAATAAAAAAGGCATTGCAAGTAAAATAAATGCCCCAAATCCACCCAAAATGAAATGGTATTAAAAGTGACAACAAACTTGGTGACCTTTGTCAAAGTAAAGCAAAGATTGGTTTCAATATTAAACAACAAAAATTCTAAAACCACGTAAAATGTCATAATTTCTACTACAACTATTCATGCAACAGACTATGAGCAGTGGATTCAAGTAAAAATAACACATAGTCAATTATAATCTCCAAGATAGTTGTAGCAAAAGTTATAGTATTTTATATGATATTAAAACTATACATTAAACAATGGTGATAAAAATATTTTTAACACGGAGAGGTAAAAATCCAATATATTTTCCAAAACAAATAAATAAAACAGAAATATTTTGAAGATTAAAATTTAATAGATGACAAAGAAATTGAAATAGCCGTCCGAAGGTATCAAAGAGTTTTTCTTTTCTTTTCTTTTCTTTTTCTTTTTCTTTATTTTTTCTTTTTTTGTGAATCGATGGTATCATACTCTTTTCCTTATAAATTTGGTCAAATATAAAAAGGATGGATTACTTTTCAAAGATTTAAGGAACGTACACATAAATAAGACAAGGTATTAAATAATCAATTAATAATTATATTATCACGGTCAGAATCTTTATTTATTTTATTTTTTTGCAACATTAAAAAGCCTTCCGATGGTATACAGTGTATTGTGATTTTTAATTAAGTGGTACGGATGAGTGACTTTAATCATCACAAAAGTGACTAATAGTAATAAATAGTGCTCAGATTATTTTTCAAATCAACATATAAAATTTCGTTTTCTTTTCTGGGGATAAGAGGGCTATTCGATATGTGATTTTAAATAATATTTTTCAGTTTTTAAATAATGTTATACGTATTTTTATATATTTTTTTATCCGCATATATTTCTTAAAAATATAAACAACGTTATTAGAACAACGTTACCAAATGGCTCCAAAATTACATATTTCCATTAATATTTTATTGTTACTTTGATGTAACTTTGATATATGAGGATAATTCTGTCCATTCGACGAGAAATTATAGAATCCTTTGGTAGACCACGTCACTTGTCCACTATTCCACTAAAAAACTTCCACTTGTTTAAAATTATTGAGTTAGTAATTAATTTTTGTTTAAAAATTTTTTCTAACTAATAATTTTAAACATGTAGAAGTTTTTTAGTGGAATGGTGGACCATATCACTTATCCACCATGTGAATGTTATAATTTCTCCCATTCGACGAAGAATTATATACAAACTAGCAATAGCTTAAAAAACAATCATAATAACTAGTTATTTGGTTCGATATATGACTGAAATTCATGTTATGCCATCCATACTCCATAGGCATCTAAATACAATTTTTTTTTCTTCTTGTTTCCTTAAATAAGTATACATGATGTTGGAACATTTTAATATTCTAATGAAATTTTAATAAATTAATATGGTGAATTGAATGAGAAAAAGTGTGATTTTCATGTGATTAATGAGTCTTAAGTGAGGAATTAGTGCTTCATAAAAAAATTTATATAAAAAAAAAAAAGTTTGGCTACAAACTTGACTGTAGTCTAAGGCAACGAACTTGGCTATAGCCTAAAACTACAACTTTCTTTAATAAAATTAACATTGCTACATATTTTGAAAATCTAACAATTGGATTGCATGTTTTATGCTCTTAACACGCATGTTAAGTTTTGTGCCAATTGGATATTTTTTACTATATGATCCATAAACTTTTTTTTTTTTAATGCATAATTTTAGACTATAAAAGTTTAATGTAGGGAGTGGAAGAATCCCCATCCAGGCCTCAAGCCCAAGAAACAATTGGGCCATGGGGAACGAACTGAGCCAAGCATATATACTTGAAGGAAGGCCCAGGGGGCTATGGGGTATGGAAGAAAGGTAACAGGACCATCCCAAGTACCTAAAAGGAGGAGAGCAACACAGGAAAATAGTTCCCGTGAAAAAGGTAAGAAGCTAACCTTACCCGAAGTAAGATGCACGGATGATCCACGTATAGTTTCCAGAAAATGCCTAGAACCACGGAAAACTTCCAGAACACACAAGAAGAACCTAGAACCACAGGAAACTTCCAAAACACGCAAGAAGATTAAAGATCTTCACCTCCGCATTAATGAGGGGGTTCTCACCTAACCTCTACTGCATTGAATACATGTGAGACAACCTGGATAGTACAAACACCCCCCCCCCCCTCCAAAAGTCAGAATTCTAGAATAAGGGAAGGGAGAAAATCGATAAAGTAGAGTAAAATATCCTTGAAAATTCGGCTGGTGACAGGACAGCTATAAAGATAAAAATAAGGAATATGCCTATAAAAAATAAGGGATAGGCAAATAAGAAGGGGGGATTTTTTGGGAGATGTGGAAAAAATAGGGAATAAAGGTGAGAGAAAGAAGAAAAGTGAACTGTCTGAGAGAAAGAGAGAGTGTGTAACACCACGAGAATAAGAAAATTTCCTGTTGTAACACTTTAGTTTCATCTGAAATATATGTGGTCAATGAAATCAACTGCTTGAGTTTCCCATTGTGGAGTGTTTTATTCCTATTGCTCATTTACAAATAGATTGTGTCGGACATTTCAACTGTAATCCGTGGACTTCACCATAGGCTAGTTTTTGTCCCCTACATTTACAATTTTAACGATTGATTAATGACATAGCTATTAATGTTTGATATTCTAAAAATATTATAAGCATGGAGGATATAACCAAATATTATAAGTGGTGAATTTGTCAAAATTCATATTTAATAAAAAAATATTGAGTGAAATTGTAGTATTAGGCTACAACCAAATTTGTAGCCAAACTTTATCCTAAAAAGATTGAATCCTACGTTGATAAAAAAAAGAGTTATTTATATTTGTCGCGTGAGTTCTAAACTGTAAGTCCAACACAAGTGAATGAGATAGGTGACATTACCAAGTAGCCATTAGTGATGTAATCAGATGATGATTACCGAAATTAATTTATTCTATAATCACTTAATCACTAAAAAAAAAGACTTGTTGGCTCCAAAATTTGATCAAATATATAATCAAAAAGACTTGTCGGCTCCAAACAATGGAATTTGATCAAATATATAATCACTTAATCACTAAAACAAGGCTTGTTGGCTCCAAAATTTGATCAAATATGTAATCGACAAGACTTGTTGGCTCCAAACAATGGAATTTGATCAAATATATAATTACTTAATCACTAGAAGAAGAATATTTGTGGGCAAGGGTCATGCTTGTAATAAAATGTTTAAATTAAATGTTAAGTTTAATAAAGCATCTACTAGTTCAGCTCCAAACAATGGAATTTGATCAAATATATAATCACTTAATCACTAAAAGAAGAATATTTATGGGCAAGGGTCATGCTTGTAGTAAAATATTTAAATTAAATGTTAAGTATAATAAAGCATCTACTAGTTCTATTTTATGTTTTCTTTTGTGAATTTTTGGTATACTCATTTTTTGTCATATTTATAGTATATATGTGAAAATTATGAGTAACTTAGGTTTAATTCCAAGACTAACAAAGAATTTTGAAAAATGTGAAACTTGTAGTCAAACAAATATTACATAAAGGGCTCATAAAAGTGTTGAAAGAAATATCAAATTACTTGAATTAATTTACACTGATTTATGTGAATTATTCTATTTTATGCTTTCTTTTGTGAATTTTTGGTATACTCGTTTTTGTCATATTTATAGTAGATATGTGAAAGAAAACTCTAATCGAGTTAAAAAATGTTATGTTAATCGAATCATGTCCTCCCTAAAATCTTCGAGTAAAAACAATATTGATCATTTGTCATGTTTTAAATAGGATGCTACATAAGAAAAACTAAAATCACACGTTTTGAGTTGTGGAAAGGCTATACAAACCCTAAAATAATTTAAATAGGTATAAGAGCTATCACTTATACTTTTCTTAGTTATGCAATTAACAGTACAACTACAACCTATAGATTTTAAGATATTGAAAATAACATAATTTTTGAATCAGGTGACCGTTTAGAACCTCGCAATTTTCAGAGGAAATTAAAAGAATTAAAGTTGAAAAAAAAATTTTGGCTAGATTGTTTTGTTTTCAAAATTAAGGAAGTTCTATAAAAGGATTCCAAAGTTCTGGGCCAATATGATGAGAAGGTGAATAGGTTGTTTGTCGAGGTTGCAAACAGACTTTAGGCTACAAATGTTTTGTATATAATGACTATTGTACTATTTATCGTTAATTTTTATTATATTAAATGTCATTACAATGGTTTTTCCTTTGAAGAGTTTTGTATTGGTTTTTCACTTCATCGCCAAATTTTGTATGTTCTTTTTACTAATTTAATTGGGGCAAGTGTAGTTTCTCTGCTGCCCGAGAGTTCAGTGTGTACCTTTGAACTCTCTTGCACTGTAGAATTGGTTAGTCCCTTCATCTGAAGGTGGTGTTAGGTCCCTAAGAATACCAAGTGTATTGCTAGGCTTGTGGGTTTTTCTTCAAGGGGTTTGGGAAACAGATTTCAAGGTAGTGTTTTGGACTCTCGGGCAATCTCTATGGAGTTTGGTCCCAATTTACGTGCGCCTCCATTAGTGGTTTCGAAGAAGAAATCAATTACGGTGCCGGGATTCTTTTCTATGAGAAAGATAAACAACAAAGTCGGACAAGCTTCTCAGTCAAGGGAAGAGGAGCCACCGACTCAGCAGAACCAAACCGAGAAGCTATCCGAGTAGGTGCATGAGCCAACTGGTGAGCCAATCAAAGCTGAACGTTATAGGCAGGGAGGGGACAAGGATTCAATGAGTAACGGTTGGAGTGATACGAATCTCACTAATCATGGTAGCCCGGAATTTTCCCTGCCATTATCTCCTACAATTAATGGGATTTTAAATGCGGGGAATGATGACAGCTCACCAATTATTGCTCCTATTAACTCTAATTCCTAGCAATCCCAACGGCAAGTGTTTAATATGGTCAATATTCCAAACAAGGAAAAAAGTGCAACAACAACAATGAAGGGTAATGAACCAAATCAATCCAATCAGCCTCCACATCGTGCCATTTGGAAACCTCCTCCATGGCCGATCCTGAAGGTGAACTCTGATGATGCGATTTTCCAGGAACAAAATTCTTTGGATGTTGTTTTGGATATGGGAGGTGGATTAGTGTTGTTTTGGAGATCGACTATTGATGTAATTGTGGAGGGTTCGAGCAGAAATTATATCGATACAATGTTTCAAGAAGAAGATAGGGCAGGGATTGGAGTGATCATCCGAGAATGCCAAGGAAAAGGCTTGGCACACATGGTCGGAATCATCCCTCTCCCCCTAACTGTCATAGAGCTTGAAACTTTGGCTATATCGGAGGCTTTACAGTTTGATGCTGATCTGAGTTTGGAAGATGTCACCCCAAAGGGAGTTTCAGAGATTGCAATGAATGCTTTGAATGCAGATTCGCAGTCTTTGGAATCCTTTGGTTTACTTAGTCGTGATGTTAAATGTTTTGCAAGTTTATTTCATTGTATTAGGTTTTCACATGTTCGTAGAGAAGGATTGTTGTATTCTCACATTAAGAGAAACGTCAATGGGATTGCTCATAGTCTGGCTAAAAATGCATTATGCATACCAGATTTTCAAGTATGGATGGAAAATGTCCCATCTCATATTGGTTCGATTTTACAATTGGATGTTGTGGAATTTTATTAATAAAATCCATCAATTTCTTTCTCAAAAAAAAATTTTACTAATTTAATTTTTTTTTATTTGGCTTGTGGTGCTTTAATATTATGGTATATTAGTCGGTTGATTGTTAAATCTAAAATTAAGTTCTAATTAATTTGTTGCTTAGAACTTTTTTTTCTTTTTTGTTGAGAAGAATTGTTGCTTAGAACTTTTTTTTTTTTTGTGGAGAAATAATTATAATATACTGCTAACCCCGCAGTTCGAACCCTTTATCCCCTAGACCCCCAAGCACTATGTGCATGGGGAGGTGTCAATTCAACTACAAGGCTTTTGGCATTATTGCTTAGAACTTTAAAGAGTCTAAATCAATATTTTTCATATAAGATATTGAATTGGTTAATCTTTCTTTTTCTTTTTTTTTGGATAAGTTGAATTGATTAATCTTAATGTCCAATACAATGAATGTAACGTTATTTTTTATTTTTTATTTTTTATTTTTTTTATGGTTAAACACATTAGTACACTACACATCAATAATCCTTTACTATCTGATCATCTGTCTATCTCTACCAAAAATTAAAAAATAAATATGTAACCTACACTAAGCGTTTACTAAATTATAATAATCTAAATATATTACACAAAGATAATGTTTATAATTATTCCTACGTGTGTCTACCTATTAGAATATAAATGTTAACAAAATATGTTTTATTATCCTATAAATAACTTGTCAGAAACTCAAGCTTTTAGATTAATTGACTCAATCCGCTGGTGCACATTGGCAACTCTTATTGATTAATCAACTCAATTATTAGCTGGGCATTCCCAATCCTCACGTTGCTGGTATTGCCCACCGTCTAATCAGTAATCAATGGGAGATTTGTTTGTGATGGTTTTTAGACCCCTTAAAACACAATTGATTTAACCTAGGTAATTAGCCAAGTTGTTACTTAGTCCAATTTAACAAATCTAGGTTATCACAATCATAAAGATCATATCATGTAAAGCAGCGGAAAGATAAATAACACAAAGATATGATCACCTAGGAAACCAAACCGGTAAAAACCTGGGGAGGATTTAACCTAGCTATCCTCAAGGTAAAACGCAAATCCATTAGAAAGAATCGAAGTTCATACAATAAGACTTACAAGCCCCCACGCTCGACTTCTTATTGCTACCCACCAGTAGAACTTACTGACACGACCACGTGCAAGCTCCGAATCCATGGACTCCTTCTTTCTTGGATTCACCACCAGATACAAGCACATCCGCTTGTGTTTTCTTTAAGCTTCAATGGCAGCAACTGAATTGATCATTAAGGTGTAGATAAATCTTCTCCTTGAAAACCCTAAGTTTGTGTAAAGGAAAGCTCCTCTAGATCTCACAAGAGATTTACACAAATTGCAATATGAGCAACACTAAAATGTGGCTAGGGTTTACCTTTTATACTTAGGACAAATAAGAAACCCTAAAAACGTTTTAAAACACCTAGGGCTGAGTTGGAAAAATCTGCAGAAAATCATTCTGCCCGAGCTTCAATCGATTGAGCTTGTCTTTCGATCGATCGAGCCAGACCGAAAGGCACAATGCTTTCCTGCTTTAACTCGATTCCAACTTTACATAAATGCACAACTTTGAGCTAGACTAAAACACTTCTAAACACATTGTTTTGATCATGGTTTGCCAACAATACAAATTAGAGTTCTAAATACATAAAATCCTAAGTCTTTAGAACCTAACAAACTCCCCCTTTGGCAATCCATGACAAAACACACTAGAAGCTCAAAGTTTACAAAATAAAAAGCCCTTTACAAAATAAAAAGCCCTTTACAAAATAATGCTCATAAAACAAATTCAATCATAACTACTATCCATCAGTTGCAAGTGTAGACAACAGCTCAATTGAATCAACCTGTATATTTCCTGAAATACTAAACAAAATGCATAACCGCATGTGTGGAAATAATACAAGTAAACAAATTAAATTCTTGATTTCAAACAACACACAATAAAGACATATATCAATGAATAACTCATAAATATAAATCAATAAACAGTTTGAAACAAGAAACATATAAAGTACCAACAAAAAAAAACTGCCCCTAACATGAATATCCCATCAAAAACATGGTAAGAGCTAAAAAAAAATAAAGTACAAAGTGAAGCACCTAGATACAATCTAAACTCCACAAGCTCCAACCAAAAACATATACTCCCCCTGAAAGCAAAAACTCTACAAAGTACTCCCCCTTTTTGTGACGGACTCCCAAAGGGCAAACAGAAATCCATCATCAAAAGGGAGGTGGTCTAAACTACGCCAACTCCGCACGCAAGGCACGAATCTCATCTAGCATGTCCACCAAAATCTGTCCATGAGCCGCCTGAACGGTCAAGACATGATCCAACGTACGACGAATGTCTGAATCATCCGAAGTAGTCGGTGGAGGAACATCATCATCAGCAGCAGCACCTGATGTCTCAGCAGCATCAACACCTGTAGAAGAGGGAGGAGGGGGAACACCACTAGATGACGCACCTCTAGGATGAGAAGGAGCAACTCTAAGGTGAGCAGCCCTTTGTCGAAGAAAGGAGGCACCTATGGGAGCAACAACATGCACAGGCTCACCAGACGAAAAACCATCTAGACCTAAGAAGAGCAAAATCCTATGAATGAAAATAGGATGAAAAAGCGCATGCCCTACAGCAGAACTCCTATGAACCTCGTTCAAAGAACGAAGGAACAAGTGAGGAAAACTGATAGACGCTCCAGAAACAAAGGCATACAAAAACACACATCGCTCTAAAGGGATGGTGTGGAAGTGAGAAATAGGCCATAACGAATGACACGCTATCCGAAAGAAAAGATAGGCAGTCTCAGTAAGCTCAGCGGACGTGATCCGAGGATCAGAACCCCACTAGATAGATGACCCAATGATGTATGACATGACAACATCTAAAGAGGGTGACTCATCATAGGGATAGTCAGGCTCCCGAACAACTGGAACCCCAAGAGCCTCAGCCACTACCCGAGGAGTAATGGTGAACGAAACACCTCGTATCCAACTCCGAACAAGGGTGTCGGCATCATAGACGTGACAAGAGAGGTTCGAGAAGAACTCTCTAATCAGGGCGGTCGGAGGTGGATGATCTATCGCTAAGAGAGACAACCAACCTCTAGACTCAAAGTTAGCCCTAATGGCCGGATCAAGCTCATCTAACACAACAGCTCGCTCAGCCTATATCTTACGCTTACAGTTCAATGTATCAAAGGCCTCTCTGCACTTATCATTCTTAAACAACTCACTCCTAGAGGGAGACTCAGATGAAGTGGAAGGGGTCCTATGGGCTCTAGTTTTCCTAGGCATGGTGCGGCTTTGAAAGACAAAAACCTTGCAAAAATTCCGGAGGAAAATGACAAAAAATCTTTAGTGGAGCCTTAGCCAAGTCGGAGAGAGAGGAAAGGTTGAAAATTTTTGAAAAAGTACCTTTTGAAAAAGACATTTAGACCTTTTCAAAAAACAAGATTCACGAGTTTCGATCGATCGAAAAACAGTTTCGATCGATCGAAACAGACAGAGGCTCTCTCGAACAT
The DNA here is from genome assembly GCA_028535165.1 of Quercus tomentella. Lineage (NCBI taxonomy): Eukaryota > Viridiplantae > Streptophyta > Magnoliopsida > Fagales > Fagaceae > Quercus > Quercus tomentella. The sequence goes on from JAPQVY010000001.1 coordinate 14,938,601, forward strand.
ATTTTAAAAAAATTCGATCGATCGAAAAACAGAATGGATCGATCGAAATGGGCAGAGGCTCACTAAATTTGAGAAAAAAAAACACAGTTTTTTTATAAAAAAAAAAACATTTAGAATCAACTCAAAGCATTGAAATTTAAGAACAAAATGCATGAGTATGTGATGATATGATTTTCAAAACAAGAATTTTAAGCCCAAATTCCCCAAAAACAAAATTTCTTGCATTCTCCACAAATTTTCAAGCAACAAATTAATTTTGCACAAAATTCAAAGTATTTGCAAAACTTGGTTGGTCAGACCATAAACACACACAATAACATGTACAAAGTTTAGCAAAGAGTAACTCGTGTAGTGTGTGCAACTAGCAAAAGCTTGAGATACATGTGAGGTGATATGTGAATAGCAATCAATCACAAAGTCTACAAAATTCATCACATAGAATTTAAAAGAGACTATCACCTAAAGAGTTACATCATATAACTCCCACATCTCCTAGATCATAAGCTTGCAATCATGTAGGTCTTGTATTTATGCCTCATAATATACGTACCAATTTTAAGTCATATGAGTTTGGCATAAAGCCTAATAGTACACACCAATTTTAATTTTAAGAATTAAGCAATTTAAACCGAGGCTTCACCTTATGTTCTTTTTGTGCATGTGCTACACTTTCTCGAGCACAAAATCTTATGATATGCACTAAGGTGTTCATGATTGGCTAGTGAACAGTGGTGAGATGGTTATTTATACCTTTCTCAAAAAGGATCAAGTCCGATAGTCAAATAACATGACTTCAAGATTAAGACAAAGTAATCAAAAACCATAAACATCTTTCCCACACAACATGCACTACAAAGCTTTAACTAGTAAAGTGCAATAAGTAAGCTCATCAAAGCTAAACAAGGTACAAACAACATGTTATGTGTAAATAAATTGACCAACCTTGTTCTCAAAAACCAAGAAGAGTAGTACAAAACAAAATTTGCTTCCTTTTTTTTTTTTTTTTATTATTATAAAAAAAAAAACACCTAGAATGAAATGCATGAATGTTATGCAATGCAAATCCTAGAAAACAAAAAAAAAAAAAAACACAACAAAACCAAAGAACAATGGTCACAAAGGGTAGAGCAATGAAGCACAAGGACCATGTTAGAAAGATTCAGTTAGTTCAAGTCTTTTGCATCCAAAACCTTTTAGATGCACCATAAGCATTCGAGTTCTTATTCACATAGGAATGATTACTAACTCCAGGATTGGAATAAAGGTTTAAAGCCTTTACCAATTCACTAATAAGTACCATAGGATCTTGTGCTTGAGGCACAGGTACTTTTGGTTTGTTTGCTCTCTTTGCAGCTTGCAGCTTACAGCTTGTAACAGTTTGGACGAACCCATGCAGGCTTATCATGTGTCTTGTCCTTAGATAGGGTAGGCTTCTTAGACTTAGACTCTTTCAGATCAACCCTAATCTTCCTAGATGATGAAACTTCTATGGGTTTAACAACCTCACTCACAGGGGGTTTGATAGTTTCACTCACTATCTCACTCACAAAAGGTTCAGAAGAAGAAGATGAAGGAACAAACTTTGTGGAATGGGGAGCAGACACAGAGATGCTTTCAACATAACCTAATCCAGTTTTGTCAGAAGAAGACTTTTGAACACTCAGCATTTGATCAAGTTTAGAACTAGCAGATCTAGCAACAGATAAATCAAGTTCCAAAAATTTAACTTTATCAAGCAAAAGCATATTCTCAGTTTTCACATTGTTCAAAAGTTCATTAGCATCAAACAGATTAATAAGCAAATTCTTCTTTTCAAGCTCAAGAGATTCAATTTTCTTCAGGCCAAGTTCAACATTCATAGCATCCTTTGCAGCAACTTTGCAAAGTTTATTATAGGCCTCTTGAAGATCTGCATCTTCAAAGAGTTCCCCATCAGAAGGGTTCTCTTCAACAGATATGCTCTCATCAACTACAGCAGTGGCGGTGAAAGCAATGAAGTTTCCATCCTCATCACAATCAGACTCATTATCAGAAACTTCACCATCACTAAGGGTTACAGCCATAGCCTTACCATTAGACTTCAAATAGGTAGGACATTCAGATTTCATGTGTCCATACCCTTGACATCCAAAAACCTGAGGACCCATAGAATTATTAGGAAATTGACCTACTTTTTCTTTAGGTTTATCATTATTGTTAACCTTAGTGGGATCATACTTCCTAAAGTTTCTAGGTTCAGCAGTGTTCGTACCTCTTGCCTTTCTGTTACTATTCCTAAGAAAGTTTCTAAAGTTCTTGGCAAGGTAAGCAATCTCTGTAGCAGAGAGCTCATCATCAAATCCACCACCTTCAACATCATCAACAGACTTAAGAGCCATTGATTTGGATTTGGTAGTTTTGGGTAGATCCAACTCATAAGATTGAAGAGATCCTACAAGTTCATCAACAGGGATGGAGTCCACATCCTTGCTTTCAGTAATGGCAGTCACCTTGGGTCTAAAGTCTTCAGTTAAAAATCTAAGAATCTTCCTAACAATTTTAGGTTGATCATAGATTTCACCCAAGTTAAAAGCAGAATTAACAATATCATTCAATTTAGCATAGAATTCATCAAAAGATTCATCATTAGACATCCTAGTGCTTTCAAATTTAGAAGTCAATTGCTGCAATTTATTGATTTTGACAGCCTTTGTGCCTTCATGCACAGTCTGGAGGATATTCCAAGCAGTATGAGCAACCTCAACATTAGAGATTCTCTTGAATTCCTCCATAGAAACAGCGTTAAAAATAGCATTCATAGCCTTGCTATTGAACGAGGCTCCTTCTTTTTGAGAAGTTTGCCACTCACTAACAGGAGTAGTGGGCTTCTCCCATCCGTATTCAACGGAGTTTCACACTCTCTCATCAATAGATTTCAGGAATGTTTTCATCCTTACTTTCCAATAAGCATAATTATTCCCATCAAAGTGAGGAGGAATAACTAGAGAGTGTCCGTGTTCCATGACAACAGGGGTCAAGGATCAGCTCAGTGATCAAAAAATCAACAACAAAAGAGCTACCCGCTCTGATACCACTTGATGGTTTTTAGACCCCTTAAAACACAATTGATTTAACCTAGGTAATTAGCCAAGTTGTTACTTAGTCCAATTTAACAAATCTAGGTTATCACAATCATAAAGATCATATCATGTAAAGCAGCGGAAAGACAAATAACACAAAGATATGATCACCCAGGAAACCAAACCGATAAAAACCTGGGGAGGATTTAACCTAGCTATCCTCAAGGTAAAACGCAAATCCACTAGAAAGAATCGAAGTTCATACAATAAGACTTACAAGCCCCCATGCTCGACTTCTTATTGCTACCCACCAGTAGAACTTACTGATACGACCACATGCAAACTCCGAATCCACGGACTCCTTCTTTCTTGGATTCACCACCAGATACAAGCACACCGGCTTGTGTTTTCTTTAAGCTTCAATGGCAGCAACTGAATTGATCATCAAGGTGTAGATAAATCTTCTCCTTGAAAACCCTAAGTTTGTGTAAAGAAAAGCTCCTCTAGATCTCACAAGAGATTTACACAAACCGCAATATGAGCAACACTAAAACGTGGCTAGGGTTTACCTTTTATACTTAGGACAAATAAGAAACTCTAAAAACATTTTAAAACACCTAGGGCTGAGTTGGAAAAATCTGCAGAAAATCATTCTGCCCGAGCTTTGATCGATCGAGCCTGTCTTTCGATCGATCGAGCCAAGCCGAAAGGCACAATGCTTTCCTGCTTTAACTCGATTCCAACTTTACATAAATGCAGAACTTTGAGCTAGACTAAAACACTTCTAAACACATTGTTTTGATCATGGTTTGCCAACAATACAAATTAGAGTTCTAAATACATAAAATCCCAAGTCTTTAGAACCTAACAGTTTGTTTGTCCTTTTTCCCCCTAAATGTCTAATCAAATTATCATGGTTGTTAGGCCTGCTAATTCACGCAGGAACCTGCCCATAGTAGATATTAGGTAGTGATGTCCAAGTCAATATATCATAGATTATCTGGGGCTTGAAAGTCGAAAAGGAAATGAGGAGAGGGGTCCCAGGGAAAAAAAAAAAATCGTTGGATAACAACTGACAAGGCATTTCAATTTTAGACTAAATATTTTTTGTTTATCTTTAAACTTTACAATGAATTTTTTTTTTTTTCAAATCTAAACTTCAAAAAAAAAAAAAAAAAAAATCGTCAATAAACTTTTAAAAGCATTCTAGTTTCTTTCATTCCATCATCCTTCGTTAACTTTTATTTTTTTTGTGTTTTAAGGGAATGTTGAGATAATATATTTTTAGTTTTAAGTAATCTAATACCCAATCTCACATTTAATTTCACAACACACTCAGGTGTCAATTTATTATTAGATTTTAGTACTTACACACGAGACTATTATAGATCCCTACTGAAAAAAAAAATTTTAAGTGCACCAATCACAATAAACATTAAAGCATGTTGTTGATTTAGGTGTATATGTAATTAGGTTTGTTCTTAGCATTTTTCATCCAACATGGAACAATTCTTTTTATTTTAAATCCATGTGTGGCACAAAATAATTCGATTATGCCATTTTCACATAGTCTTGCTTTATCATCTTCCTCAAAGAAAAGCCACATTTTTTTGCACAGTTTCTCACCTACTAAACTCTGTGCATGTTACAATTGTGAAATATACTCACTTTCAATTCACCATACTCAAACCTCTCTTACAATTGTGTACATAATTGGGTTTGTCCTTAGCATTTTTCATCTAACATGGAACAATTCTTTTTTTTTTTAAATCCATGCATGTTACAAAATAATTTGATCATGTCATTTTCACATAATCTTGCTTTATCATCTTCAAAGAGAAGCCGCATTTTTTCGCACAGTTTCTCACCTACCAAACTCTCTGCATGTTACAACTGTGAAATATGCTCACTTTCAATTCACTGTACTCAAACCTCTCTTTGCAACAATTACAAAGGGATAGTGACCCTCAATCTTGTAAGGGTCACATGTTTGCTAATGTTTTTGTAGCTTATTCAAGACACTTGGAAAAAGAAAATTTAAAGAGTAAAAATGAAATCAATTGATCTATGGTAAATGAAGTCAACAGCAATCCATGACATTCACTTTCAATTCACTGTACTCGAACCTTTCTTTGCAACAATTACAAAGGGATAGTGACCCTCAATCTTGTAAGGGTCACATGTTTGCTAATGTTTTTGTAGCTTATTCAAGACACTTGGAAAAAGAAAATTCAATGAGTAAAAATGAAATCAATTGATCTATGGTAAATGAAGTCAACAGCTAGCAATCCATGACACCCACTTGGGGTGGGGTATCTATATTCTATAATCTCGCCTGAATACAAGTTACTATGAGACCCATGATGCTTGGGATGAAAGAATAACACCCCTTTAAGATAAGGTTTTTATAAAACAGAAGACCAAAATTACTTTTTAATTAAGACGCTTCAACCTCCAACCATACCCAAAACTTCTATTAATTCTCTCCTCCTATCTATATTCAACATTATTATGTGCATACTTTCCACTCTCTTCCATTGTATCATCTTGTGAGGGGAATTCAAAAATTGCACACCTTTCCTGCAGTAAAAGCCTCACTAACATAACTCTTGCATCTTACTCCTTTCTTCTCTTTTGTACCAAAAAACAAGGAATTGAAATGGCAGATCAAATAAAAGAAAGGGTAGAAGTGAAAAGAACAGCAATACTTGGATCATTAGATGACAACTTGAATTTAATGTAAGTTTGTTAAATATAATATTTTGCCGCCAATGATATTAATTTAAACTTAGGACAATAACTTATGCCACACAAAAAACCTTAGTCCAATGGCAATTTGTATAGCTTTGGGTCTAAATTGACAGAATTAAGAAATCGATATTAAATATGTTCCAATAGATAAAGTTTGTATTTGGAGTGTTTTTAAGACTTTCCCCTTAAAAAAACAAAAAAAAACAAAACAAAACATTTCCTCTTAAATTGACCCAGTCATCCATGGATATATATATAAGTTGACCAATGATTAATGTTTACAACAGACTTTTTCCTTCAATCAAAATGGAAGATAGCATTATAACAAATAATGCTAAAAAAAATTAAAAATAAAAAAAGTTGGTCGATTTAGATTTTAGAATCACTACAAAATGCGGGGGCATTGGGCCGCGGTTTTTTAGGCCGCGGCTATAAAAAACGTGGCCCCAGATGAACTAAAGCCGCGTTTTTGAAAAATGCGGCTTAAAGGAAAAACAAAAGTCGCGTTTTAAACGCAGGGCCATAGAGTGGTTCTAAAGCTGCGTTTTTTTGAGTTGCAGCCGCATTTTTGAGGTTGGAGATATGGCCGCGTTTAAAACACGCGGCTACAGCACCTGAGTATTTCTTTTTTTTTTTTTTTTAATCTTAACTATAGCCGCGTGTAGAAAACGCGGCTCTAGCTTTCCTAAAGCCGTGTTTTTTAGCCGCGGCTTTAATTTTAGTCTGAAGCCGCATTTTATAGACGCGACTTTAAATTTAGTCTGAAGCCGCGTGTTTGAAACGCGGCTCTAGTTCGGGATTGGGCCACGTTTTTAAAACGTGGCTTTAGATTTTCCCTATAGCCGCATGTTAAAAATGCGGCTTTAGGGCAAGTATAAATATTAAGGTTAGAAATTTCCAACCCTCTCCCTTCGACCATCATCAGCATCCGATCTCAACCCTTCGCAGATCTACCCTCCATCCGATCTCAACCCTCACCCGCCATCCAATCTCAAGCCTCCATCTCTCAAGCCCTCACCCTCCATCTCCAATCTCAACCCTCACCCTCCATCTGGCACTCTCAAGGCCTCACCCTCCATCTTCGATCTTAAGCCCTTACTTGGACGGTCAGTGTGAAGTATCGATGCCTCCAGATCCACCCGTGAAGGTACATGATTTCTGTTAGCCTTAAATTTTCTGAGTTAGGGTTTATGTTTGTAAATAAATTATCTGATTTTTATTTTTATTTTTAAAATGTATATTTATTTCGGCAGATCCCATCAAGCCCTAGAATCTCCCTCTTTTCCTCTTCTTCTTCTTCTTCAATTTCATTTAATTGAAACAATTGGCCAATTGTTTCAATTAAATGAAATTGAAGAAGAAGAAGAAGAAGACGGACTTCATCTCCTTCATTTGAGAGCTGTGTACCTAAAGAGTCGTAGACGGACTTCATCTCGTCTCGTGTCCATGGACACGAGACGAGATGCAATCCGTCTACGACTCTCCGGTTCTCGATCTCCTTTTCGATTCTCTCTTCCTTTATACAACAATAGCAACAACATTTTTACATTTTTCCTTTATACAACGTTTCTGTTATACATTTATTTGTTTGTTTCTGATAGTTTCCTCAACTTAGCGGTTGTTAATGTTTGTGGGTATTTCTTATTTTCTAGTTTCTTCAGCTTTTCTGGGTACCCATTTGGAATCTTTAGGTACACAGCTGTCAAAGTTTGCATTTTTATTGGTTCAATACTTTGGTTTCTCAATTTTGATTTGACCCCATCTGTTATTTATTTATGTGAATTGGTGCAATGAGTAAATGGTTTTCAATGTGCGTAATGTTTCGAATTATGCAAATTTTAAGTAGCTGAAAATTTTCTCCTTCATTTTTTATTGATTGACTTGCTTTCATGATTTGATTGCTTCAAATTGTTGTTATATAGCTATTGTATACTTTGAATTTTTGTGGGTGCTTCCTGAATTATGGACAATAGTGTTGTATTACTACATTTTTGTGTGGAATTAACTGTGAATTTTTAGGCATTGGATGGGCTTTATAGGTTTAGTGAGTCCATCTCAATCTGTTTGATGTTTGATTGTACCAAGTAGGAGCTTTCTTATCTGAAGTTTTGTTTTCTAGATTGTACCAGAAGGGGTAGTTTTTTATTATTTTCATACCAAAGTTCTATTGTTACTTTTGTGTTAATTGTAGTAGTTTTACTTGGTATTTCCTGAAATATAATTAGAAAGCTTAATTTTTTTTTTTTTATAATAATGAATTTTTTTTTTGTTTTCATAGGTATATATCGAAAATTGACTTGGAACTGAAATGGGATTAATGAGTTTATTTTTGAATATTTTTTATATCTTTTAAGTGGGGGAGGGGGGATTCAAACCTTAGATGTTTCTGTTAGAAACAGTAAGCAATGCTATTGAGCTAAAAGGCTCTTCATGTTGTTTTTGATTATCTTTAAGTTGAATTGATGAAAGCTTTGCATGTTTCTGATTTTAAATAGGAGTGAGTTTTCGATTCTCTCTTTGAATTTCTGTTTCTCTTGCTTTACATTTGATATGCGCTGTTTCTGGTTTGTTCTGTGAAGTATGTGCATCAAATCTGTGTTTGGTTGCTGAGAAAATGAACTTTCTAGTGTAATTACTAATTTTTTGCCTTCTTTAGAACCTTTTGAACAGAATAGAAAATGAGAACTTGAAACTGCTTTTGCTCTTTTTGCTGCTCAAGTGGGGTTTAATTCTATTGTTTTTCTCATAACTTTGCCATGCCTTTAGCTTTTGTGTTTACTTTCTGTTTTTTCCCAAAGATCTAATCTGGTACATTGACATTGGAGGGTGTAAATGTGGCCTTTTACACCACATCCTTTCCAAATTTTGTATGTACTCTTTTTTCAGTTTAGTATAGTTTATCTGGGAATATTTATACCATATATATATTTTTATAATATAAGTCTCTCTCTCCTTTTTACAGGCCCCAGCAAAGCAAGGAAACGCAGTTAACACATTACACAACACAATCACAGCCAAGTCACCCTCTGCAGCCTCACTCCCAAATGGTTCTTATACCTTTTTAGGTCAGGTTTTTAACTATCATTTCCACAATTACATTTAATTTAATTTTTTTTTTTTTTATTTTGCATCTGTAGCTATTATCTATATATGTCTTACTCTCCCAAAATATATATATTTTTTATTATTATCAAATTTTAAATGAAAATAATTTCCATGATTGATTATGCTCCTGATTATTTGATGGGATTTTATGCCATATGTGTATTTGTTGTTTTAAAATTTGAAGGAATTTAACAATAAGAGACTTACCTGTTGTTTTAAAATTAATTCTTCTTTAGCAATAGTACTTTCACGGATCTATGCATTCTCGCCTTAGAAGTCCATTGCCTGACTTAGATGGATGATCTATGCATTCTGAATTTTGTGTTTACAAATTTGATTGTTACCTGTACCTTTTTTTCTTCTGTGTAATAGTTGTTACTTTTGTTTTCTACAAGTTTCAGCTTATGCATTTGCTAATTGGTATTGGATGGGAATTTACTTGTATATTTTCTTTACTGTTTAGTTGTTTCTTGCATCTTTGTAGTATGTGATTATTGACTCATAACGTACGTTTGCATTTGTGAAGGTATTTAGACTAGAACCAAAAGTGAGAGGGTTAGAAGCTACTGATAACAAAATTGAAAGCCCGGTAAAGGAAGAGCTTACTGTCAATTTCCCTATTTTGAGTTGTAATCATAATCTCTATTTCCTTTACATTTTTCATACAAACATTGATTGAGTTCTTTTTTCTTTTCTTTTTTTCCGGTGGTTGATTGTAAGCATACTCATCTATGATACAATCTAGCTTTGGATCATTAATTGTTTTCGTAAACTCATTTAAATAATAGTGTGATACAGCCAGGTTATAAATCAAAAAAAAAAATTTATTGTCTTTATTTCATTTTTATACCCTGTCTTTTCATCAAGGGTTGATGCTTTTCTTTACTTTTATATATAAGGACATGCTCTTTATTAGAAAGATGGGCTTTTTGGTTCGAAAGGCACCTAAAAAGGAGTCCAAGGATGTCAACATGCTCTGAAATGTTAAAATGCTTTGATGCTTTCCCTTTTCTTTTTTCCTTCTTAGATTCTCATGAATAAATTTGATGGGAGAGAGCAGTGACACTGTCAATTACTAGAATCTGTTTATTTGTCCCTTTCATCACTTGCCTGATTTCATGTAAGCTTAACTTGAGAAGCCTTAATTTGGAAAGAAGTATATGCCAAATTCATGAATAGGTCCAATAATTCATTTGGTTCTTCTCGCACCTAAGCAACTAGAGATGACCTTGACAAAGGATACTCATATGTATATATGGAAATACTGTCATGCAAATTTCCTAGTGCACTTGATTAAATCCCATTGTATCGTGTGATGAAGATTAAATCCCTATTCAACATTAAACTCTTTCATTGTTGAGTACTGTGTACACTGATACTAGCATAATCCTGATTTTTTGCTTTATGGTTGCGTTTTGATCAGTTTTTTTTCTTCTCAATGTTAATTCAATATATAAATTTATATTAAGCAGTTGTGTTCACGTGCACATAAGGTCCATTTTGTATATATGCTTCTACCCTAATGAAAATAAAAAAATGTTGAATAAGCTACATTGTTTTCTCATTTCATGCTCCATTTTCTTGCAACTCTTCCTATCTCTTGGAATCCCTTCCTCTTGCAAATGTAAGGATATACATCTTTCATTATTTATGAACTTATTCAGCTTGTACATATTCTTCTCCATGCATATATATAACACCTCCTTTTTCTTAATTAACTATTCTTCTCAAAAGTATCTTAGGTTTCTAATAAAATTCTGTGACACAAATTAAGTGGATCTGCCCAGCTGCCCCTACACGTCCAGACGTCCAGTGACCCTACTTGGGGGATTTCCTTGCACTGCATGTAAGAAACAATCTCCTTTTTTCTCTCTTTCAAAATGATAAAATGAGTATCATTTGTAATATCTCCTATCTCAAGTAAATTGAAAAATCAATGGGATAAAACCCAAAAGTGCATGTATATGGTCTATAATTAGTTGATCATGTAACTGTTTTATAATTTACTATTGGATGCTAAATGAATATTATGCTCAGAAAATATTTTTCATCCTGGGATTTAATAAGAAATAAAAAAATAATAATGAAGTAAATAAACAAATCAATAACGTGGATTAACTATTAAGGTCTTTTTGCTTCTCTTCTAAAGGAAAACATCTTTTGCCTAAAAAGCTATTCAGGCCTTTTAGCAGTTTGCTTGTAATTAAGGGGTGACAGCCATTAAACAATATAAGCACTAAAAAAATTCCATAAATGAGCACTAAAAATTCCACCAATATGACACCCCTCTTCAAACTGCTTTTAGTTTTACCTTTTAATTTTTCAGATGACCTATTAATTGCCATAATGAATGCAAAATTTAAAAGGAGTACATCATTATTTACAAATTACGATTATCTGTCCTATAATATAATTACAGGAAGCCTTATGCATTTGTGGTGAATAGGCTGTGAGTCTTTCTGTGCTTATGTACAGACTATTAGTCTTCCTTTTCTTTAAATTCGCTTCCATTACGGTTCACTTTCTCTTCCTCAACTAAACTATTGTTAACAGTACAAATAAAAAATAAAAATAAAAACAAAACTGCTGCCCTCATATCTCCAACCCAGAGATGCCTTCTATACCTCTTCATCCTATACACCACTAATTATAATGTTTCCGTCCAAATTTTCAATTTTTCACAACCTTATCTCTCTTTTTCTCACACATCGATTATTCATTTAAGCTTTTCAATGTTGTATCTACCCATGAACATTCTAATTACAATCCACCCCATCATCCACAATAAATCATTTTAGTTTGGTATTGACTGTTCTCCACAAAATTACAATCACCATTTTGAGCAGACATGGATTGTGTTTTTCAAAGAATTTTGAAGTTAAGTTGGAATATGATGAGCTAATCTTTTTTTTCTTTTTCTTTTTTGAATTTGTGCATCCAGAATTTGCATGTTGTTTCTGTTGTTTTCTTTCTCTAATTTTCCAATTTATTGACTTGTGTAATTGTTAACTAACTGTTGATTGTTAGAGCTGCTTTATTTGGCCATCATTGTTGTTGAATTTCTCATTGTTAACTGACTTAGATTTGATAAAAAAAAAAAGCTTGGGTGTTTCTTTTTATTTTGAACAAAATGGTGGATTTATAAATATTTGTAGAGCAATATTGATATCATAGTAGTCTCTAAATCTTTAGTGTTACAACTTGCAATTTTGTTATTGTTGCATCCCAGTCTCAAAACCCTCCATCAGATTTCTTGCTTCTCTTAGCTTTCTTTGTAAGCTAAGGTGAAATACTTAGCACACATGTGCTCCTGTAATAGGTATTTGATAGTCACTAATAAAGAACCTATGGTGACACTGTCAATTACTAGAATCAGTTTATTTGTCCCTTTCATCACTAGCCTGATTTGATGTAAGTTGAACTTGAGAAGCCTTAATTTGGAAAAAAGTATATGCCAAATTCATGAATAGGTCCAATAATTCATTTGGTTCTTCTCCCACCTAAGCAACTAGAGATGACCTTGACAAAGGATATTCATATGTATATATGGAAATATTGTCATGCAAATTTTCTAGTGCACTTGATTAAATCCCATTGTATCGTGTGATGAAGATTAAATCCCTATTCAACATTAAACTCTTTCATTGTTGAGTACTGTGTACAATGATACCAGCATAATCCTGATTTTCTGCTTTATGGTTGCCTTTTGATCAGTTTTTTTTGTTCTCAATGTTAATTCAATATATAAATTTATATTAAGCAGTTGTGTTCACGTGCACGTAAGGTCCATCTTGGATCTGCCCAACTGCCCCTACACGTCCAGACGTCCAGTGACCCTACTTGGAGGATTTCCTTGCACTGCATGTAAGAAACAATCTCCTTTTTCTCTCTTTCAAAATGATAAAATGAGTATCATTTGTAATATCTCCTATCTCAAGTATTATTAATCGTTTTTATTTATTTTTATTACGATAAAAGGCTGCCATTTTTCTCTGTTAGTATTTTTTTTCTCTTTTATTTTTGTTAAATGAAAAGCATCCAAGATCCATGTTTGTTTTTGTTTGGGTGTTGTTGTAGATGTTTTTTTTTTTTTTTTAATTTTATTTTATTTAAAATGTAGTGTTTTAATCCTAACAGTTAGCCATATTGATGTTTATCCTATAAAATTGCATCTAATGTTAAAAACTTAAAATTTTCTTCTTGAATTTGTTTTTTCCTGCTCAAATGTATGGTTCTTCCTTTTTGTTTATGTCATTCCTTGCTTGACCTTCATTCTTTTTTCTTGTTGAACAATTTTGGGATATGGTTAAATAAAACAAAATCAATAACATATACATGTGCTCATTGGCTTTTGAAGTTTGAACTCGAGTACTTGAGTTCTCTGTAATGATGTTGCCTTTTGCATTATTATTAGCCAAAGAAATATTAATAGGATTGACTATTTTCCCTGATGGGTTTTCGGCCTGATCTCTACTTTTGCATGCCAAGTGTTCGACTTTTTTGAACTGTTGAAGCTTGTGAGATATTCATACGTAGCATGTGCTTCTAAGAGATCTTTTCATCTTTAGTTTTTTCATTCTTTAGTCTGCATAGTTAGTTTATGGTCTGAATTTATAAAGCTTTTTTTGCAGATAAAATAGTTTCACTACCTACAAAATCCAATGATAAAAAACAATTATTGAAAGCAGACAGTATAGGTTAAAACTATCTCTCAAAAGAAATGTTGAGTTTTTTATTGTGGCTGTAGTGCAGTCGCATATGGGTCAATTAAAAAAGTGTTCTATTTATTTATTTTTGAAGTCCAATTAACGAGTGTCCTTAGAGCATTTATTAATAAATTATTTTAGAAAAGTTTTAATACCACTTTCATGAGAAATATATATAAAAAATAAATAAAATTTTTAAAAAACCAATTCTTTTTTTTCCTATAAAAATTTTCTAAAAATATTTTTCTAAATCAAAGTGTTTAGGGCATCTTTTAACTTTTCTCTTGTTTTGTTGCTTTCTAATAGAGTGAGAGTCAATAGATTCCTTCTTAACAGAAGTGTAATAGCACCCATTAAAAAAAGCCAGATGATAATGTGCTCTTTTTGTCATTCTAATAAAAAATAAATTTTTATTTCATTTTTTGTGTTTTAGTTTATGCTTAATTATTCACAACTTATGTATTGATATCATTTTTATAAAAATATATAAATTGTAGTTTTTTAAGGTGGCACAAGGGGTAAAATGACATCACTCTAATAGTCAAATGGGTATATTACAAATTTTGAAATTTGAATAACCAAATTAAAAGAAACCACAGACATAGAGAATTTATAATACATTTTAACTAACCTTTTTCATTAATTTATTTGATTTAAAATCATTTGAATAGAAGAATAGTAGTATTTAAAAATAAAAATAAAGTTCTAAAAAGCCATACAAGCATTCTTATCAAGCTAGTTAAATTAGCATTTTAGTGAAACTATAGCCAAGCGCCAATAAAAACATCATGCATCAATCCCAGCAGTTTAGCATTCACAAATAACAAAGGAACAATAACTTATTACCTCTATTGAGTTACTGCTCATTAACAAAGTTTATTAAAAAAAATTGTGACGGATTGGCGGATTGGCAAAGATGGAGTGCAACAGACAGTGGTTGGGTTTGATGTGGAGGATTTATGCATTGCCAAATTTGGTTGATAAATGGTAGTTGATCTGAATGTTGCTAGCAGATTTGTGGCAAATCTTTGTTTGATATGAAACTGTAAAAAAAAATTTAAAAAAAAATAAATAAATTTGACAGTAAACATAACATTTAAATGGAATAGATATAAAATATTGAGGTTGATGTAGTTGTCTATAAATAACAAATTAGCTAAAGTAACAAAAAATAAATTTTTTTTAGTCAATTTAATTAAAAATTGCATTGAGCTTGGTGCTAATGCTTTATAAGTTATAAGTTGTTTATATTCATATATTATAATCTTTTTTTGCTGAGATATATTATAATCGTCAGTTAAAAGATATTTGTGTAAATAAATCTAACACCATATTTCAAAATGTAGTACTATTTTTTTTTTCTTCCCTTAAAATAGTTAGAAATCTCTACTCTACTGCCCTGTTCTCGACTTCTAGGTACAAGGTGCCATCAAACAAGTTAGGCAATTGCCCAAAATGTATACGTTTAAGTTTAAAGCATACAATTGAAGGCAATGTAGACATCTAAAGCCTCTCATTATTGCAGCGTAAGTAAAAGTTTAAGTTAATTTAGCTATGAAAACTCCCATGATCTCCTGTATGACAAAATGCATAAATTATTAACACATACATATAAGGTATTGATAAATAACTTTCTTGAGCAGTTGCTGGTGAAATAAGTTGTTTTTAAAGGATTCTTATGCTGTGTGGTCTAAAATACATGAGCGAACAAGCCAAAGATTTACAATATTTATCTTTTCTAGTCTAGAAGAACCCAAATATCTAAAGAACTTAATGGTCTAGAGAACCTATAACCTCCATATCATCCATTCAACCACCTCTAATAAAAATATCAACAACAAAGTGTCAATACCGAAACTTTGGGTTCGTCTATCCCTAGTAAAAATATGCTAAGAATATTTCTAATTTTTACATGTTTTTATCTTGGTGTGGTTTATTTCTTAGTCGAATTTATGTAACAGGATACTGCATTTTTAAAGCCATAGAAATGGACTGTTGGCCTGTTCCTGTCTTTCCTTAGAACATAATACAACTGCACATTCAAGAAATATTTTGCTTTGATGGGAAAGAAAAATAGAGAAACAATGCCTAGGTTTACCTCTTGTGGAAAATCTCCATTCTCCATTTGAGAATTTATTAATATCCTTGCTGCACGATGCAATGGTGTTGAATCTCTCTCAGCCTTTCAGAAGAGAGAAAAAAAAAAAAAAAAAATCAATTATTAATGTCAAGACTAGAAAAATTATACAGTAGGCGATATAAATTTCTGTTAGGAAGAAAAAAGTATACAACCAGCGTGATCTTTTTTTGCCTGTCCTTATTTTCTGGTTTTTATTACGTTTTTTTTTTAAATGAAACTGGGAATGCGATCAACCAAAACTGATAGTTACTTTAATTTTCAAATTATGAGAAATATGGTGATGAAAGTGATTTTCATGCAAGACACGATTGGTGAAATTAACACAAATATTACCTCTGTGTATCAAAGTATTAATTATATAATGTATGGATTTTTAATCATTACTGTTCAAAAATCCCATTAGTTTTCACAAAAGTGAATTTCCACTCTCTCTCTCATTTAATGTATTGCATACAATCAAACACAGAATACTGATTATCAGAACCTATTTTCTCTGTGGCTAAATGTCATTGAGTGCAGGTTATGTATAGAACTGATATTTCATTACCAATATGATGTTGAAACTTATCCTTCATGATTCTTAAGTAGGCATGCATGTTAGGTAACTTTTCCTTCAAGATTAAGATGGCCTGCATATGGGAGTTACAGAAGAATATAAGAATTAAATATAGTATCAACCTTGTTCTGACATGATAGGTAACTTTCTCCCCATCAGCAAGCTCTTTGGACAACAGATAATTGCATGCTTTTTGGATGCTAGAGCAATTCTTATATGTCCTTCCAGCAGATACCAACCCCTTTATCCCAAACCACCCACCATAGGTGAAGCAGACTCCCCAGGATCCATACCTATTTAAATATTTTAGATTAATTGGGTGCAAGTAATTTCATAACTGTTCAAAGTTCAAACAATTCCAAGATATACAAGTGACTAATTAGGTTAAGCTCAGGCACTGATACAAAATTAAAGTGGGAGAGAAATTAGTGACTGATAATAACGAAGACATTCAAGCAAATATGCAGAATATAAATAGAAAAGTAATGTGAAAGCAAGACTCTTTAATACTCTGCATATCATCTAATCCAATCAACCAAGACTCTTTAAGGCATTCATGACGTTAAGATATGTGTAAGAAAAACTAGAGAGTAGAAAAACTACATCCTTTCTTGGAGGAATTTCTTTTCCTCTTCCACTATTATCTTCTAAAGATATCTATCTGAATAAAAAAGAACAACCAGAGGTATGAGGATTATGAACTTCAGAGTAATGTCTACATTTTTCGGAGAAAATCAGACAATAAATGTTCAGGTTAATATTTTCATCATTTTTGATTAAATGATAAATCCTTGGATGTTCAGAGTTCAGTACTGCCAACACCTACATTCTTTAAATGCTTAAATATTTAAGCAAGCCCAAGCTGAAGGCACAATTAGCTGCCATCAGTGAGGGAAATGTACATATTATAAATTACTCTAGTCACTTCTACCCAGATGAACAAAGCCTTGAGTTAAACAGCTGACTTAAGTCAATTACAAGAATCATGAGAGTAAACTATTATGTCTTTTTTCAATCTGTTAACATTTTTTTTTTAACTTGCTGCTATGGCAGATTCCAACTTTGAGCTTCTAATGCAACATATCTAACAATTACCTGTAAGGAAAGGATAACATTTACAGCATCATATAACCACTTCACATATAACGACTTCCCAACTGTTTCTGATGGGAATGTTGATAGTAATAAAACAGCCTGCACAAAGAAATAGATATCAGAAATTTTTTCCATTATATAGTATGGAACTGTTTATTCTAACTTTACCTTCAATCCTTCTGCAGTGCAATCAGAAATAGGCCATCCATGATCTGCAGTTGAGATTTGAAATGTGATGATACCAAAAATTTAGATATCCAGGACAATCTTCTAAGACCTTCAAAGCAAACCACAATTGGTCATGAAAAAATGAAAAGAATCATTTTAAGATATAATAAAAAAATTCTGCAAAGGAGAACCTGTGAATCCTTTATGTAGTCAAGTGCTTTTCTTAAAGTTGCTCCATATTCTTCAGCAATGTTAGTTGATATAATCGCTTGAATAGCAAAAGAAGTATCCCGTGATTGACTCCCATTATAACCCTACATCAAAATTAATACGAACACACAATGTATAATTCTCAATATTTGAGGTAGTGAAACATAATCATGGGCTCTATATACTTCATTGAACAATTAAAAAAAATACTAAGAGGGTCTTCCCCCCACGGAGAGGACGGGGGGGGGGGGGGGGGGGGGGGGGGGGAATACTGTGAGAGAGAGAGAGAGAGAAATGCTTGTTAAGTCAGTTAAAAACTATTTAACAATAAATGTCTGAACCTGCATTTTCATGCCATCTTCAGCAATCCACAAATAATCAAAGATTCTTGGAAGATGTAATTTGAATGCCTCTGAGTTTGGATCCTCCACCCAACAACAAAGCATATTCAACACCTGCATCATGCCAAAAGCTCAATGGAACTACCAATAAGTACAGTGAGTGACTTTGAGTGAAGGTGTAGAGCTAAAGAAGCTAATTAATCTAACTCTTCAATTGTTATTACATTTGAATGACTATCAACCATTTTTCCTCATAGCTTCAAATTAAAATTTTCCAGTGTCAAACTTTGCTCTCTAGTTCTCTCTCACATCTTAAAAAAAATTACCTTATTGACAGGCCCTATGCATATATACCGAGTATTTTCATCTTCATAGTGGATATGCTGCATTACAGTATGTAGAGCCTTCTCCCTCAATCTTTTTGCAGGCCAACGCATAAAAACAGGTTCATAGGCATAGTATAGAGATCCCCAGAGGATATCCTGAACCAGTGGATGGGGGTAGTATAGATCTTCCTAACAATATTTGTAAAGCAACCCATGTAAGCATCAACAGAGACAGTGAAACATGACAGAAGTTGCATATTAAATCTTATTTTGAATCAGATGCTCTATTGCATATTAATGTATCTATGAACTCAAATTAGCTCATTGTCTAATTCAGTTGTTTTTTTCAGACAAATTCAGAGGGTATGTTAGTAAAACTTAAGAGCAATAGTTATATAGTTAGCTTACATTCACATAGCCCCAAAAAATAAGTTAGCTTATATTCAATAGACAACAAACCTAAGATATATATATTTTTTAATTAAAAATAAAACCTTGATGGTGTTGGAAAGTGCTAAAAAGCTAGCAAATTGTAGTAAGCAATAATGATACTCTGGGCACCATAGGGTTTTGATACATTATCTGTAATTGATGTGACATTTTTTGTTTATGTGACATTTTTTGATTACTCAAATATGGTGCAATTTTGGCCATCAAATTTTACTCAAAAGCCAAGATTAGACAATCTCCATCCTGCATTACTCTAAGAAATCTATAGAATTACCCTAAAATCAAAAAGAACATGCCACATCCATATGGATAGGAGGCAAAAAAAAGAAAATGTACATGTTCACAAAGATTTCAAAGTAAAAAATATACCTTATGTAAATAGAACTTTTTCCACCACTTCTACACCTTCTAAAACACCAAAATAACCAAACCTCCTAAAATGAAGTCATTTAATGCAATCTTTTTTAAATTAAGTCATTAAAATAACAGCAAATGACTAACAACAAGATCCTTTTGAAAACCAATTCTAAATAGTTCAAGGCTTCCAAAATTTGAGACTTTCAAGTTTCTTCTAGATTAGATAACTCTAAGGTGGGCTGATTATGCTCTTTTGGTAGTATTGCCTAGCAGATCTACTATTCAAACATTACAATGGTTCCAAATCAACCCTTCAATATTCTATCATCAACGTGGAATTCAGCCAGTAGCTTCAAAAAGAATTTGATTTGCAAAGTAGGCCACTTACCATTATTCAGGTCTCTTTCAAAGATAGAAATCGGTCAAGAGCATTTATAAATATAATAAGTCTAGAGGATAATTCAGTGATATAACAATAGGGGAAGTGGCAGCATAAATAAGCTCTAAATGCATCTTATAGGGAGTAACAATTAGCATAGCTGTTCCTTTTGGAATTTGGGTCAAAAATATCTTTGCAGCTCTCCATACCATTTTAAATCACAATCATATCATTGAAAAAATTATAACACTATAAGAAGAAAATATACAATGTATAAAAAGAATTGAAATGGAACGGAGCTGATATTGTACAAAATTACAACAGATGATAAGCCTAAAGACTGAGCTAACCTACATTTTTTTATAAGTAAGTTACACATACTGAGCTAACCTACACTTTGCTCTTACAAGGAGATGATGTGTGATTTGCTAGAGCTCATTGGTGCACTGAGAACTAACATACATGCAGGTTTAGAACACAAAGAGCCTCCACAAAGCTGATCAAGCTTGCTCTCCAGAATTCTTCACAGGTTTGATACCCAATAAATTAAATCAAAACCAACCAACCAAAATACAGAAAACTAAATCCTATGAAATGCAAAATTAAAAATATTTTTGTTAGTGTTCATATATTTTGATGAAGATTAAGTCTTTCAAACATGGAAGACTCATAGCTTGTCTACAATTATATGGAACCCAAAATATATTTAAAACCTTATTCAGAAGCTTTGAATTAAAAAAATAAAAAATAAATAAAATAAATAAAAAAACACAAATTAGTAAACCAAAGTGCTAAACTAGACCCAAAAACCACAATTTCACTCCTACTAACAAATAAATAAAGAGAACAGGTTAGGGAGGAAATCCTAAATTAAATTAAAAACATCACTAACCATTCCTCAAAACGCCAAGAGACAAAGCCTAGGCAGAATTTGATCTTCTATGGTGTACCCCTGGGAAAAACAAAAAAGAACAAAGAGGAAACATATTAGCAATTGAAATCTATAATTGCAGCAAACCCTAATTAGGAACCCCAAAATCCCAAAACTAATAAAAACCCCAAATCAATCCTTCAGCCTCAAAGTCATCTTGATTTCGTCCTATTTCAAGAATGTTCAGAAACTATGGAAACAAAAAACCACAAATTAATTATAAGCAAATAGATTAGGATAACAGCAACAAAAAAGGAAGAAGATAAAGAAGATTGAGGATTCAAGGTGATCTTACCAAGGAGTTCTTGAGAAATTGAACCGGGAGATATTGTGGCCTGGCTTGGGTGTGCAAACTGTAACGGTGAGAGTCGGTGGTGGTCAGTTCTTGAAGAGGTTTTAGGGTTTTATCGGGTTTGGTTGAAAAACAAATCAGAGGATGCTGAAAGGGTAGAGAAGAGAGATGAGGGAGAGAAATAGAGAAAAAGAGGAATGGCGTTCAGAATTGGGTTTTGGGGAAGGAGAACAAAAATAGTAATTGACTAGAAAAAAAAAATTAAAATAATTTTTATGTGCTCAAAACAGCATAGTTTACAGGATGTAGCTTAATACTGTACGTCAAAACTACATTGTTTTCAGCTTAGTTGGAATTTAACAATGGCCCCAACAACGGGTATTGACAAAGGGACGCATATCAAAGCGTATTATACTTTTCGGATCCAAAATCTAAATGTTTAAACTTTAAGCTTTAGAGGAGTAGCAGCTGAAGACGAAAAGGGGAGGAAGGAAGCTTAAGGCCTAGATCAAGTGGAACCATGAGAATCCACTAAGAAAAGAACCTAGAGCTTCAGTACCATAAAGAGATACCCAAGGAATGAATGCAAAACAGTCACTAGACTCTAGATTAGTCACTGCCTAACCAATTTCTACTACAGCTTATAAGAATATTACAACTATGCTCATTTCATGGGTCATAAGTACAACACTCATACATCATTCACAAAATACAAACTTATATGCTTAATACTAATTCAATCCAAATTAATGGTGTTAAGAAATCACTAAACTCTTTCTCGGTCTCTCTCTATGTGTTCAACAAAAACTATTAAAATAATATGAAGAAAATAAAAGATATAGAGAGAGCAAAAGGCAAGAGAGGAACCAAGGAATATTACGTGGTTTTGCCCAGTAGCCAGCGTCTACAATAAAAAGCCCTTAGTAGCTACATTTTTACTATTCAAAATTGTTGTTTTACAGTGATCTCTATATAGGGTATATATTGGAACTAAATTGACTTAGGAGAATCCCTAGGTTGGACTAAAATCAAGGTCAATTAATGTTCCATGATTTCAGACAATCTAGGATATCAACATGTACTAAATGTGATATGCATGGTACACCAACATGGTGACAAACCAGAACTAGATGGGTCGTAGGAATATGCCAAACCAATGTGTCAAGATTTTTAAGAATATAATAATTTTGCTCTATTCTATTAATACTTATTAAATGCATGATTGTCCAACCATGTTTTGAAATTCTATAATTACCCAAGAATCTTCTGAAATTGACAAACTAAGTGAATCTGCAATTGGTTTTGGTACATAAAAGAAAAAAGTCAACTGATGGCCCACCAATAAATCAACCGAGGCCAAAAACAACAAACAACTCTTCTTATAACACTAAACGCTTACCTCATTGTTTTGGCTAAGATGAAGGGCAATATCAAACTAAAAGGTTCAAATCTTAAAGCATAGTAATGAGTCTGCTTGTATATGTCTATAATTGATTAGTTTTTACCAGTAACACTCATTATGGTTAAAACAGAAGATTTGAATCAATGATATTCACCCTCATGGTGACAAAAAATTATAATATGAACAAGGGACCTCCTAGACTAGACTAGTTATTCACTGTATATCTCTACATCGGTAAGGTACTCACATCTCAAATTTTATTAGTTACAATATCAATTAATTTTTTGTGTTCTATCATACGTTATGTTAAAGGTAGTTTTCCTTGTTTGTTCTAGTCACTTAACCTACTCTATTATGATTTATGACAATATGATTGCTTGTGCATTACCCTATTACTATTACAAACGCAATTTTACATCAAAAATCACAGTGTTACATTAACCTTGCTGCTATGTAAGTTTTTGTAGTTTCACATAATATGCTAAAGATTGCAACTCCCATTGTAATTGAAGTGAACTACAGGCCTTTCTCATAATAATACTAACCATTTAGTGCATCACCAAGTCAAATGAATAGTCCAATGGTCAACTCCAGGACTGTGTAATCATATTTTATAGATTTTAATATAATTATGTGTTTGAATTCAATGGGAGAATCCAATGTATTTAAGTTGTCTTTTTGTCTAGTGTCATCCAATGTCTTTTTGGTTTAATTCTCATTATATATGCCACAGCTACAACTTATTATATAAAACTTTTCATGTTCTTTAATATGAATTATTTCTTAATTTCAGGTGCAAACAGTAAACAAGCCGTGTGAAAATTTCATCCAGACTGGGCATCAAAAACTGACATTCGCTAGCAGGTTGAAGCTGAACCATAATTTACGCTTATTTCCCGTACAAAGAGTAATATTTTGCAACTTTATGTCACTAAATGTATGCTGATGGAATGGTTTTTATTTTGTTTAGGAGTTCTGAATTTTCTCTGGATATTTAGTTGTTTTTTGTTATTGAAGTACATGATTTTCTGTCAGGGATGGACCTAGTAGGGGGCTCGCTCCCCCCCCCCCCCCCCCGACCCAATTCTTTTTTCTTTTTTTTCGTAGGTATATTTTATGTTTTTAATAGTTAGGCCCCTCCGTCCCAAAACCTTGGCCCCTGTTAGCCAGCCCCGCCCAGACAACCTATAGGACCCTTTTCAAATTTTTGAAGCAAGGGAGATTTAGGTCTAGGCCTAGAGTTGGTCATGCATATGCATAGTAGTATTATTTTTAGGGCAAAACCTAAGTACAATCTCTTGTGCAATGCATTAGATTCCCAATTAAACACATTTTTGCATTGACAAATAAAGAAGAAAATAATGTTATTTTTTCTAAAGATAATTAAGTTCAATGTAACTATGTCTTCATAATTTATCTTATTCATGCTATCAGAGTGTCCAAACCCAGAGATGTATCACAGTGGATTTAGTTAAATTACTTGATTAGTTGGTATTATAAAGTGCCTATAATGCCATGATTTTTCAGTAAATTTCTATGTCACAACGACCTCGATGATAGTTGTCATCTAAGCTAATGTGTAGATTTTGAATATGTTTCAGTTGTTGCCATGTGGTTATAATGGTTGTTGTGTTCCCCATTATTTTACTTTCCTTTTCAAAACCTGCCAACTTTTTGTCATTTATTGGGTGTCATTGCATTATTTACTTTTGCGATGACACCCAATAAAATAGAAAGCAAACAAAATGAGTCCTTTATTTAGGCATTGTTGATGGATTACGTTCATATAGGTCATTTCGAAGCACATGTTTGGTATGAAACCAACATCACACTCTTGCATCCACACTGGTTACTTGGCACATTTTCAAACAACATCATTACGAATTAAATTGTCAACCAAAATGTTTTGAACTCACTTTTGACCAATGACCCAAGTAATTGAGCATCATGGTATTACAGACTTAATAATTATGAAGTATTTAATAATTATTACAATTACATGAATTGGGTATTTGTTTTCATATTTTGAAAACACTTATGCTTAACTACTTTTACAACTTATCACATTGAGTTAGTCTAGGACAAGTGTTATATGTTCTAAGAAAATAGCCGCATACTTGGGTATGTCTGTTCTTAACAAATGACAAATGAATGTAATTATAATAATTAGTACCTTTGTAGTAACAAATCTTGGTGTAGGTAAAATTCCGTAAATATTGTATCGCAATGGACAAAAGTTGGATGGAGAAGAGGAGGGGTACAAGGGAATATTTTGAAGGTGTAAACCAATTCGTGGAATTTGCCGCTCCATCTGCGCGCAATGGGAAGATCTTATGTCCTTGTGTGAAATGTGTGAATTTGCTTATACAACCGCTAAATGTGGCACGTGATCATTGTTGGGCTTCGGGGATGCTTAAAAATTACAAAGTTTGGAAATTTCATGGTGAATCGGTGGCTGCTACGCCGACTACCGAATGTGGGAGCTCTCATGTGCAAGAAACCCGAAATCTATATGGTGATTTTCGTGGGATGTTGCACGATTTGTGCCCCTCGCATGAAATGCCACCCGAACCAATAGAAGAAGGTCCAACTGCGCAACATCCAGCTGAAGGTCCGAATGATGACGCCAAGAAGTTTTACAAGATGGTAGATAATGTAGACAAACCTTTATATGAAGGTTGTACAAAATTTAGCATTTTCTCAGCCATTGTCGTGTTGTTCCAGTTAAAGACTCTGTGTGGTTGGACAAATAAGTCATTTGCTCTGTTGCTTCAAGTCCTGATGGATACGCTTCCTTCAGACGCTAAGTTGCCAAAGGACCATTATGAGGCTAAGAAGATAGTTCGAGATTTGGGTTTGGGTTATGAGAAGATCCATGCTTGTCCCAATGATTGTATGCTATTTTGGAAGCAAAATGTTAACCTCGAGGTGTGTCCTTGTTGTAAAGCTTCAAGGTGGAAAACAAATGAGGCATCTGTTGCTAGTAAGCATGCTTCATCCAATAAGGGGAAGAAGAAAGCTGCGAAGATCCTACGATGGTTCCCCTTAAAGCCAAGATTGCAGCAACT
This sequence comes from Quercus tomentella, assembly GCA_028535165.1. Classification (NCBI taxonomy): domain Eukaryota; kingdom Viridiplantae; phylum Streptophyta; class Magnoliopsida; order Fagales; family Fagaceae; genus Quercus; species Quercus tomentella. Next base: position 14,963,937 of record JAPQVY010000001.1, read on the forward strand.
ATTTCTTTCACCCGATCTGGCTAGTTCTATGAAATGGCATGTTAATGGTCGTACTGATGATGGGGTAATGCGGCATCCTGCTGACTCAGATGCATGGAAAATGTTTGACAGTAAGCATTTACACTTCTCATCTGACCCTCGTAATGTCAGACTTGGATAAGCTGCGGATGGGTTCAACCCCTTCGGAATTATGAGTACTAGTCACAGTACGTGGCCTGTCATGTTGGTCCCCTACAATCTCCCACCTTGGTTGTGCATGAAACGGTCATCTTTGATTTTATCATTAGTTATTCCTGGTCCTACCTCGCCAAAGATTGCTATAGATGTGTACTTGGAACCGTTGGTAGAAGAACTAAGGAAGTTATGGGATGTTGGAGTACAAGCATACGATGCATCTTCAAAAGAAGTATTCCAATTGTGTGCAGCATTGATGTGGACCATAAATGATTTTCCTGCATACGCAGATTTGTCGGGTTAGAGTACCAAAGGTGAGTTGGCGTGTCCTTCTTATGCCGTGAAGACCGAGTCTCAATATTTAAGAAATGGCCGCAAATTCTGTTACATGGGACATCGACGATGGTTGGATGTTGACCACGATTTCCGCAAAGAAGGTATGTCATTTGATGGATCTAATGATACTCGATTGGCTCCTGAACCACCAGTCGCATCTGACATTATTGTGGAAACTGAACATTTACTTGGACGTTGTCTGGGTAGGAAATGTCAACTTGCTTACAAAAAAAGGAAGAGAAGGGAGGCAGACCAGAGTGGTTGGAAGAAAAGGACTATATTTTTCAGCTTGCCTTATTGGGAGGATCACAAGTTGCGACACAATCTTGATGTGATGCATATAGAGAAGAATGTGATGGACAATATACTAAGCACACTGTTGAACTTGAAGGATAAAACGAAGGATAATTACAAGGCACGCCTTGACTTGGTGGACATAGAGATAAGGAGTGAACTCCACCTACAATGAAAAAGTGATGATCAGTATACCATACCGGCCGCATGTTTTCATATGACTTCATCGGAGATAGATGGTTTCTTGCAAGTTTTGAAGGACGTAACAGTGCCTGATGGGTACGCTTCCAATATCTCACGCCGTGTGAATATGAAAGAACACAAGATTTCTAGTTTGAAGAGTCATGATAATCACATCTTGATGCAGCAAATTTTTCCCATAGCATTACGTGGGTCTTTGCATCTCATGTTACTAGGCCTTTGATAAAGTTAGCTTGCTTCTTTAGAGAAATTTGTTCCAAAACCCTTACGGTTTCAGATATTGTGACTATTGAAGCAAACATTGCAGTGACATTGTGTGAATTGGAAAAGATATTTCCTCCATCCTTCTTTACAGTGATGGTACATTTGGTCATGCACTTAGCTGCTGAAGCTAAGATTGGTGGTCCAGTGCACTACCGTTGGATGTATCCCATTGAGAGGTAAGATGTGTGTAATATTATTGATCAACTTTCAGTTTCATGTGCGCGTTTGAATTTGCCAATCATTAATCTTATCATTCCTTTATAGGTACCTCTCACGCCTTAAGTCTTATGTACGAAATAGAGCTGCTCCGGAAAGGTCTATTGCTGAAGGATACATAGTAGAGGAGTGCTTAACATTTTGTTCACGGTATATGGAAAGAGTTGAAACTATATTCAATCGACCCACCAGGACGATTGAGGAGTCAACATGGGTGGTTTCAATCGTGACACTAAACAATAAAGAGTGGACCCAAGCCCATCGCTACGTTTTATTCAATTCCGAAAACATCAACCGCTTTCGTGAGTAAGTATTACGTATACAAATATGATTGCACGTCAATCCAATGTACGAAAGGTCTATTAACCCTAATACAATTGCCTGCACAGGATGCACAAAAGATTGATAGAGGATGAACTTCGAAAAGGCCACAATCGTAACGTTTCCAATGCCATTATATATAAGCACCACATGGAGAAGTTTTGTACTTGGTTTAGGGGTCACGTACGTATGAGATTTTCAACTTATTAAACTTGTAACACTGTCTCAACTATGATTACTTGTACTGATATGAATTATTTTATTTTGGCCAACTGATGTTAGGTGATGTCCCTCAGTGGTGCTGATAAGGAAAGGGAGGGAGTTAGTGATACCCTTGTTGCATTGTCCAAATGGTCATATATTTATGTAAAGCGGTTCAAGCATTATGTCATAAATGGCTTAAAATTTAAGAGTGTAAATGATTAGGCAAACAGGAAAACGTAGAATAGTGGAGTTAGTGTCGCTACTGATGGTGGCAATACTTACTATGGTATTTTAAGTGATATAATCGAGTTGAATTATTCTGACAATACCAAACATGTGTTATTCAAGTGTAAATGGGTTCATGACCAACATAGGAGAGGATATAGGACTGATGAATTTAGGTTTCCTATGGTGAACTTTTCACACTTCATACATGGTGGGAATAAAATGATGGATGAACCATACGTCTTGGCATCTCAAGCTACACAAGTTTTTTATGTGGAAGATAAAAGGCACAAGGATTGGTATGTTGTTGTCAAAACTAAAGCTAGGGACGTGTTTGATGCTGGTGTTGGTCCCCAACATGAGGAGGATGACACATATAGTTTTTCTGAAGATGTTCCCTACAATATAAGTACTAATGAGGTTGTGAGTGACAACCTTCGTTGGGCTCGGGATGATCTAGAGGGAATGACAATTGATGCCTCCATCATTGTTGAAAGAGATCTTCATGGAGTAAACAATGAAGATGAGTTTATTGACGATGAGTCTGACAATGAAGATGACAACGAGGATGAGTACACTGAGGATGAGTAGTGTAATAGTTTAGTGGTGTATTATGCGTTGGATGTTACAGTTGTTAATGAAAACGTATCCATTCATGAATTAGTTGGAATGCCTCTGTGTAGTATTTGTTGAATTTGTTAATTCCTCTTAATATTGTTAATTCCTTTAATTTTTACTTATTATGTATCCAATTCCTTCCCCTCTTCGCTATTGGATTTGAAATTCATTTCTTATGAACTTGGATATATGTTCGTGTGGTGTTAGGGTTTCATTTCGTCGTGGTTGTAGTGTTTGGCAAAGAAAAGCTCTTAAACTTGGATATATGTCTGTATATATTGTTAGATATTAAAATGAGTTATTTTACCCAGTCTTTTTCACTTACATTTTATGCAATTGATTGTTGTCTATAATTAACATTTTTTTTGTTTTGTAAAGTTGTTAAACGCAGGAATGGGAAAGAAATGCCGATTGCTACTTGTAGAAGTTGGCGAAGGACCCTCAAGTTCACGACAGAGGGGGGAAGAGCTGGAAGCCGCCCATACTAGTGATGCTGGGTCACAACCCCCAGGTAGTTTACATGTCTTGAAATGTACGTTTGATATTTATTACTGTTGTAACTAATTTTTCGGTTGTTTGCTGCAGGAATGGAAAGGGACCATCCATTGACGGTTGTGCAAGTTGGCCAAGGATCGTCACGCTCACGAGACAGCGTGCAGGAGGAGTTAAGGGCCGCCTATGTGGCTGAGCACGCAAGATGAGAGGGAGGAGATGATGATGATGATGATGAGACACAGCCGCCTTCTACAAGTAGTTATTCGTACAGTGTAAATTATTCGTACAGAAATGAAAATGGGCACCTCCTTTATAATAACAGCAATAATACTAGAAGTTCAAACCATAAGCATAAAATACTACAAAATATCTCATTATTACTAGACTATCACTTTAACCTCCGGCATCTTAGCACTTTGATGTAATGAATTTTTTAACGCATTAATACATAGTGTAAGTAATGAAGTTAACTAGAAGGAGTGTAATTGCACTAAATAAATCATAACAAAACTCCATATTTTAATAAAACTTAAGAGACCAATGTAATTTTAAATTTTTTGTGTTCCTTTTGGTTTGTTGTGCATTTAGATGAACTTATTCTTTTTATTGTGTAGAAAAAGAGTTTTATCATAAATTAGATAATGCTTTAAAAAATTGTGCATTTTTTTTAAAGGTGTAAATAACCACGTTCAAGGGAAGGATGGTTTAGTTAATAAGTTTGGCCCAAAGCTAACATATAAACTTGGGCTATGTTAGAGCAAAACAACAAAAGAAAAGATAGATAAAACAAATTTAATAAATTCCCATAATAATGGAATGGCAAGGACCTTTTGTTTTATAGTAGATTTCTTTTTTCCCCTTCTTTTCTTCCCTCTCATTTGACATTTCAATAAATGCACATCAATTATTTTGCTGGTTATATAATGCAATAAAGATTTATAAATAAATAAAATTCAAAAGACAAGTATAACCACCTCATTTCACTTGTATGTCAATAATAATAAGTACAGATGAAACCATTGATAGAACAAGGGGTCCCAAATTTTTTTCTTTTCTTCTTTTGACTTTTGAGTAATATACATAGTTTATAACATTTTAAAGCTTGGGTCTCCAAAATTACCCCTAGCCCCCTTAAAAATTCAGTTGGTCTAAAAATAAAATGGCCAACTAGTCCATATATATTATACGTAACCCACTCCGAAAAAAAAAAAAAAAAAAAAAAAAGGAAATGTTAGTTGATTACATCATTTGATTTTTTAATTAGAAGAATATTAGATATATATAATGTGATACTACATAGTACATATTACTTTTCTTTGATTTGTAGATTATGGGAAAGTCAAGTCCTATATTAATATTTTCAAAAGAAAAAAAATACAAAAACCTTAAAAGCAAATGTTGGTGATCAAGCATTGCCAACCTTTAATGTTGATAACGCAATTTTGGAAAATCCTTGTACAAATTTTAAAAAGTTGAAATCAATTAAATTTAATATTACTTCATTGGTGTGTAACCCTAGATTGCATCCAAAAATATGGGATTATCAATCATAGATTATTTTTATGATTTAAAACAACATTGAGTTCTATTTTAATGGGTGACTAATTTGAAACAAGAAACGATTATTTTGTCTTTTTTTTGTTCATATGTTGTTAACGTTGAATATATGCTAGTTTTATTTTTCATGCATTAATTTAGTTTTGAATCTTAGTATATTTCTCATTCTTGAATGATGAAATTTTTTGGTTCATACTTTGATCCTGCAAAAATGAAATATTTGTTTTGTCTCATTTATAGTGTCTCATGTATGTGATATAAACCCACCTCCCCTTCCTGAAAATCAGCCATACATCCTTTGTCTTTTAACCCTATCAAAAAAAAAAAAAAAAAACTATTGGAATTTAATCTGAAATTTCCCTTCAGTTAGGTGTCCAAAAAACCCTCTTTAATGTTATATATATATATATATATATATATATATATATATATATATATTTGGGTTATGTGGCTGTTCAAATTCCATGTCTTCAAGCATAGAGTGAGAAAATTCTTTAGGTAGCAATCAAAAGAAAACATGAGTTTTGTCACTTTCAAAATTGGGTCAACAATCTACTCATAGTGAAGAAGACAGAGCATAGCTACTCTTCTCAATTCTGATATTTATTATTTAGTTCATTGAAAGGGAGAATAAGTAATCTTAAAGAAATAAAAATTATTAAAACTACTAATATAATCTTTCAATTATTAGACAAATCTTAATTTGATCGTTCAACTAATTGTGATAATTTTGCCCAAGTCAATTTTTTTCCTTCAATCCCTTAACTATTAATCTTAATATAGGCAAAACCAATTACAAATTTTACTTGAATCAACACTTAAAGGGTTGATCTTAAAAGATTAAATTAGTAAGCAATTCATCAATGTCTTGGTTCAGTGAAAGAGAATCTAGAAAAAGGTTTTTTGCTCATGAGATTGGTCTTGAGTCTAAACTCTAAAGAGGAGAGACTGTAAGGGGGAAAGAAAAGGACGATAAGGAATGCTTGCACGTGGTGGGTGTAAAGTTGTGAATGTTATGTCTAAAGTTAAATGGTTAAAGGACCCTTTTTTTTTTTTTTTTGAGAAATGGTTAAAGGACCCAACTAGCAAATATATACACAAATCTATGCAAGCGACTAATCGAACCCTAAGCTTCTTTGGGGTGAGGGGGACAGTCACCTACCTTGAGATGATATGGTTGTCGACCATGCTAACCAATGTGAGGGTTCTTTATGGTCGATCAGTTAGCATGGTCTCATTTTCCAAAAAAGTGTCCATTAACACTATGCATATTAGTATTTATTTTTCCCAACAAACAACCATCGTATTTTATGTTATTGAAAAATGTCTCATTTGCTTACAGATTTAGAGTTGTTGCCCGAACACACATCCCATTAGACGACCTAAAGGGACAACTATCTTATGAGTCTTAGGTGAAGGGTTTTCCAGCCAAAACCAACCCTTCCTACACACATACCCCCTTCATATGTTAAATAAGCTCGGTATGCAAGTTTTGACACAACTACTCTTATCATTCTCTCTCTCTCCAGTAGTTCATTAATTTCACTATTGTACAATTCTTAACTAACTTTTGGGTCCATTGGTTAAAGTTGAAGTGATCCCTCGTTATTCAATCATTGTCAAATTCATTATGATTCGAGTTATTTTAGAACTACAACGAATTCCACACTCATTTTTACAACTATCTTATAAGGCAAAGTATACTACAATACACTTTTGATGCGATAATCACTTTACAAATATAAGTGCTTGTGAAGTATGGAGATAAGAACCGAAGTTCAAGTCTCCAAAACGGAGCTACACACACACACACATATATAACAGTGACACGCGTATCTCTTATCTTATCCTAACATTTTTTTTAAAAAAAAAAAACAATTATCTAGACCAAAATCAATTAGTGGCCAATAATAAACAAAAATTATTCTAGAACAGCAGCAATATAGTCAAAATTTATAATGAGTTATTTTGTAATATTTTTCATGTTTATTGACATTTTCTATATTAGTTACTGCATTATAAAAGTGGTATTAGCTGCGAAAGAGCTAAAGGTGATGTCATATCACAATGGCCCATGTCAATTCTTGTCAAAATTATTGTGTGCTTAACAATAACATTTAGTTATCCACTCCAATATTAATCCAAGTAGGATTTGTTTTGGCTTTGTGATTATCCAATGACTAGTGAGTAGTGACAATCTGTAACACCCGCATTAGGTTATCTGTACTCTGTATGATAAAATATTAAAAACTCATTTTAATTTCGTTCTATTTTTAAACTGTAAATAGGAGCAAGTAAGTATGTGATTTGGTTTTTTTATTATTATTTCCTAATGAGTTGATTAGCTCCAGTTTCACCATTTCTAGCTAAAACATTGTATTCAGAATCTAGTGAGTGAAACTCACGTAACACATGTTGCTATCTTTTAGGGAATTCATCAAATTTCACTCCTAAATCTTTTTTCTTTTTTTGGCTGAATACTCCTCAACTCTGACACACTGTCAATTTAATCATTTCATTGGATTTTCAATCTGAACAATTATAACTCCTTACCTAGAGGTTCAACCACGTGACATGTACATGACACTGGCAGTAATGGTGTTTTCAATATTATAGGTAATATGGTTGAATTATATGCAAATCATGTAATTTAAGAGCATCTTCAACAAGTTCTCTACACCCAAAATTTGGAGAATAAATCCACAAAAGTTGCTCCAACAATCTCTCTAAATCACTATTCATTAAGAAAAAATTGTTTGCTAATGAATAGTGGTTCTCTTGGTCTATGACCTACTATTCATTAGCAAAACAATTTATGAGAATAAAAAATTCAACCAATCATGGTTGCGTCAAGTAGCTTCACCAACTTACATAAATATTTTGGATAAAAACAGTTTTTTATTTTTGAAAGGGATAAAAACAGCTTTTAGATAGAGACATCAACTTATTTGTTCTTATCAGTTTCTTTAAGTATCAAAATGTCCACATTTACAAAGATCACATATATCATGTTAGTTGAGCACTTGAGCTATATACAGTAACTTCTCTCTAATTGTGAACTTTGAAATTTCATTCCTAATAATGGTTTACTATATGCAGAAGATTTGGTTCAAGAAACCCCATTATCCAGTAATGGGCGTGCAGAAGATTCAGTTTAGGAAACCCCAGTATCCAATAATTTAAATAAAAAGCGTGGCATAACACTAATGCAGCAAATATGGTCTCTTCCAGCGAACAAGAAACTTTTATGTGGGTTAAATGGGAGCGGCCAACCGATTGGGGAAAGCGGGCAAACATTCAAAAGGTGGTTGGGCACCTTTTGCATCTGCCACACCTATTGCCCACTTATGCCAAGTAATTGGATGCATGTCTCTCGTAAATGCAAAGAAGATGCCTGGATAGAGATAGAGGTTGTATCAAATTAAGCTACTTTTAATTGTTATGTATAGTCGTATATGTGCTAAATGGCATTTTCAGTAGGGTGGATTATTGCACTATGCTAACTCAATTTTTGCATTTCAGAAAAAGTGGATCATCAACCCAAAAATTATCAAACCAGCTAATCAAATGAACTGGGCAATGCACTTACTAGCGGAATTGAGGAGGAACCGAATGAGCAAGTTAAAAAAGAAATGCTACCCAAAAGATGCGTCGAAAGAAGATGTCATTAAAAATATACCAGCTTGGGCTAACGAGCAGGACTACCACGCACTAGTTGACTATTGGTTTGATTCTAAAATGAAGGTTTCGCTATTTTCTTGCTCTATTATCTTTTAGTGGTAATATACATATGATGGGGTATTTGGATATACCGAGTACAGTGTTTTAACTGATTTTTTTGTTTTAATTTGTTGGCGGGAATGTGTTCGTAGAAATTAATTGATACGAACAAGAGAAGTCGTGGATTTCAGAAGGATATAGCGAGGACAGGGCCTATAAGTTTTGCCCAAACTGCTGAGAATATGGTAAGAAATGCATTATACAACAACTAGCCAGGTTTTAATATTCTACTATTTTAATCGAACTTGTGACATATTGGTATCAATAAATTCTAGTTGTATTTATTTATTTATTTATTTATTTGTTGAAAGAACATGGTTGATTCGAATTCATGAAAATTAAAATAGATTTTGTCGGCGTGAGTTTAGCATGAGAAATGGCTTGCATGGAGATGACAGTAATGGTGGCAGTGCCCAACGTTGTCGTAGGGTCCAAACTAAGCAATCCACAAATTCATTACTGCAATAATATAAACTTCTTGGTTCAGAAATAATCAATATTAAAAAATCACAACAAATTTTCCATACATATTGTTTGGTTAAATTAATATTATTAATAGTAATCTGTTTTTCAATTCCAACTTCTCTTCTTCTTGAAGTCACATTTTTTTTTTCCTGTGAGTGTGTAAACATTCACATTCTGAGCTATAATGAGATGTCAATTTTTTGTGGTTTATAAGTTTATGGAAAACATGACACGGTGAAAGGCAAAGAAAAACATATGAATATTAGCTATTAAATATTTGATAACACCATTATTGACATTAATATAAACTAATCACACATAAAAAAGAAGAACAAGAAGAGCAAAATTGATAAAAACGCCTAAAGCAGGGAGAATGACTTTTGCAAAATACCACGGCCTAGCTAAAGCTATATACTAAAGTAATTGAGTACTAAATGAAGCCAAACGTAGAGTAGGGTAACAATTATTTTGTGTGATGAATCTGAAGAGTTTGAAGAAACTAGTTTACTGATGAAGAGTTTGGCTTTTTTGCATGTTTATGACTGTTAATAGACATTTCTTGTGATGTTTCCTGTTTTTGATTAGTGATTTCATTAATATTTATGTTTGCCACTTTGTTAGCAAGAGTTTGGTTTGGTATATAGCAATTGGTTGTTCTTTGAATTTGCTTTCTTTTGTTACCTTCTTTGTGGAAAACTAAATAGGTTGAAAGTGGACAGCTCCAATACAATTGGGATGCATATATGCAAGGGGTTGTAGCCGCGTTTAAAACGTAGCTATAGACAAATTCTAAAAATATTCAGGGGGTTGTAGTCGCATTTAAAACGTGGCTATAGATAAATTCTAAAAATATTCAGGGGGTTATAGTCGCGTTTAAAACGTGGCTATAGGTGACAGATATAACCACATTTAAGAAACGTGGATATAGTTGTGGCCTATAGCCGCATTTTAAATGCGGCTAAAATGTCTTCAAAGCTGTCAACAAGGGTCCTATGGCCGCACTTTTTCAAACGTTGCTTAAGAAATGGCTATTTTATTTAATCAAAGGGCAAGAGTGTTGGTACCAAAAACCGCTTGATACAAAGCATTCGCATGAAGAAAACAACTCGTCTTTTTGAACGTAATAAACTACATGTTTAAGGAATTTGTTTTACATTTATATTGCATGTTATGTCCCAAATTCCATTTGCTATGTTTGGTTGTCGATTGTCGCTTCATATCACCAACATAAATTTTCACTATTGTAATGAGACTGTTGAATATGATGTAGGCAAAAGAAAGTGGACAAGCAGTGGAGCGTGCAAATGTTTTCATAAAAGCATACTGCACGAAAGATGGGAATCATGTTAGTGATGAAGTGCGACATAAGATTGTAAGCCCTATATCATAACCTATTTCTTTTGTATTTTGTGCGTGAAATGTTTATAGCAAATAATATGTTATTTGGTTCTTGTGTGAAAACAAGATAAAATGACTGAAATTTTAAACAACGGGGGCAAACTACAAGGAGACCGTCGCGAAGGAATCCTATGGTCAAAAGATGATGCGTTTGCTCAAGTGATGGGCAAAGAACGTTGTGGACGTGTCCGTGGGGTCGGTTTTGGACCAACCCCAACAGGAAGAAGTGGGTCCAACCTTCCATGTTTGCCTGGGCCGTCGTCCAGTGAAACGGCCCAACGGATGACTGAATTGGAAAATTCGCTGAGGGACCAACTTGCCGAGTCAGAGTAGAGGCATCAGGAGCAAATGGCCTCATTGCATGCACGACATAAGGAGGAAATTGTCGAAGCACTAGCCGAAGCAAAGCGGGAATCAGATGCATGACATGAGCAGCAACTGGCTGAAGCAAAGCGGGAATCAGATGCATGGCATGAGCAGCAACTGGCCGAAGCAAAGCGGCAAATGGATGAAATGATGTCGGGCGTGAGAGCCATGTTACAAGAAGCCATGTTACAAAGTAGTGTGAGCAGTTTAAGCAATTTTTCAGGTACTAAAAATGTTGCCTTTAATTTAATGAAACTTGCGTGTTTATTGCAATGCATTGTTATGTGCTACTAATACAATGTATATAATATATTCAGGATAGCGCTGCATCACAGTGAAGACTCTTTGTGGATATTTTAAGATTGTATGTTTTATAACTTTTTGGCTGTATCAAAAAGAATATTGTAAACATGATGTCTGATGCTCGCTGCATCTTTTTTTGTGTCAAATGGACTTTAAACTTTTTCCCTCCATTTTGTTGCTGTATTGAACTGCATATTCCTTAAAGATTGATAATTTTCCCGTATTCGTTAGAGATATTGATTTGTGACAGGTTTGAGAAAATTCTAGCTTGATATTTAGTTGAAATTCTGGCTTGTTATTTTTGTTGTATGCAACAAGCTGGAATTTTTTGTATGTGTGACAGGTTTGTAAAACATAAGCAGGTTTGTAAAACTCATCTGCCCAGAAAGGAAATAAAAAGGAAAAAAAAAAAAAAAACAATAGCCGCGTTTTTAAAACGCAACTATAGATAAATTCCTAACAGGAATTCGGGGGTCTTAGGCCGCATTTAAAATGCAGCCTAAGGTTGTGATCTTGGGCCGCGTTTTAAACGCGGCTACAGATTTAACCTTAGGCCACATTTAAAACGCGACTAAAAGATGTCTCAAAGGCCGTCCCCAAGGGAACTATGGCCGCACTTTTTAAACGCGGCCTAAGAGTAGGACCTATAGTCGCGTTTTAAACGTGGCCTAAGGTGAAAGCTATAGCCACGTTTAAAACGCGGTCTAAGGTTCTGATCTTAGGCCGCGTTTTAAACGGGGCTATAGGACCTGGTCTTGGGCCGCGGTTAAAAAGTGCGGCCATAGGGCTGTCAGTCCTATAGTCACAGGTTTTAGGCCACATTAGAAAGTGCGGCCTAAAAAAACGCGGCTATAGGCTATAGCCACGTTTTTTTGACATATAGCCGTGTTTTAAAAACGTGGCCATAGAACCTTTTTTTTGTAGTGAATTGTAGGCTATCTTCCATTTTGATTGAAGGAAAAAGTATGTTGTAAAAATAATCATTGGTCAACTTATATATATATCACTATATCAGTCTAACTTCATTTGTTTACGGAACATCATAATATACATAAGAATTTCTCTTCAGTACGGCATTTATACTTTCTTCAACGATAAATAATCCAGCATGTCAGGGACCCTCGTAAGAATAGAAGTGTAAATAATTAGCTGCGTCACCGGCAAGGTAGCTAGCTTTAATTAGCTTGCATCTCCCACCAAACCACCATGTTAGTTAGCAATGTGGAGAACAACCGAACAAAGAGCAACTAAAATTGGTCCTATATTTCGCCAAATTTTAGTCGTATATTTAACAAAAAGCTTTTGCAGTTCAATAACTAGGCATCTGATAGTGTTTCTTTTGATAGATATAATATAATTTCAACTTCTATTATTCACTCCATGATTATTAACCCCAAGCGATTTTGATATAACTAGGATTTTGATCTCAGATCTCTTATTCATTGACAAAAAACATTATCAGTTCAGCTAACTAAAATTCACACTTCTTGTTATGTTTTTTTTTTTTTTTTTTTTGGTTATGTTTAGAGGTAGCATATTTGGGGGTAGGGACGGAATTAACTTAGGGCTGAGGGTAGCCATGCCCCCAGCATTTGAAAAAAAAAAAAAAAAAAAATCCATTAGTGTATATATATTAGCACAAAAATTTTACTTATGACTCTAAAACTAACATACTTAGCCCCCTCTCTCAAAAAATTTACAAGTTGACCCATGAAATCCTAAAAATGAAAAATTTATCAAATCATTCATTGTCTGCTTGTCCCAAGAATATGAAGAAAAACTTTTAGCTAAACATTTGGACAATTTACAAATCTGGACAACAAGAAAAATCTACAAAACAATTCACATATCTGGATTATAAGAAAAATCTTTGGACACTATCTAAACAAAAACAATTACAAATCCTAGCAAAACAAATCACAAAAACCCAATAGCCTTTACTTAATTTCTACCTCTCATTTGAGAGCTCTCTACCCCTCTCAAATGACTCCACCCCATAGCCACAAAGACAACTCTTATGCTGCTGATCGCTCTATCCACACACCAATTAGTGTCACTAGCAGCTTAGATCAGTTAGTGTCTTTAACTCAACCCATGAAAAATAAAATAAAATTAAAGAGCCGCTACTCTTTAACTTAACCTGTGGATTTTTTTTCTTTTGAATGATAGAACTTCATTAATTTTTAATGTTTTATTAACTTTGGAACACACTTTCATGCATGCATAAATGGTAATACACATGTGAAACAATAACAATCTATTGTTTTGTGCCTTACCTAAACTACCACCAAAGCATGTGTGTGGTTAGTCTATTGGTAATAAACTTTGTGCCTTAGCTAAATTAATGTAATGATGGGAAAAGCTTTATTATTTACTTAGTTAAAGTTTTCTAAAAAATTTTCTAAAAAAAAAAAAGTTTTCTCAAAAAAAAAAAAAAAAAAAAAAATCTTTGTTGAAAACTCAAAGTTATCGTCCATTATCATGTGATTGTTTAACATATCTTTTTTTTTTTTTTTTTTACTATTTTTTCAAACTTGCAATTTTTCAAAGGAAAAGATCTCACATCCTTATGCTACCTCAATTTTCACCAAGACACTAATAATTGTCTCACCCTTTTTTTCTTTGAATATTAATGTATGATGTTGATTAACCATTATTTTAGCTTAGCTGTTTTATTATTGTAAGGCTTGAGACGGATTTGAACTTTTAACTATAGTTTTTGCATTTTTTTTAATCTTTTATATATATATATATAGCAATATGAAGTTATTAGGTATAGATTTATGTGAAAATAATAAATAGATTTAAAAAAAAATTATAATGTGAATTGAATAAAGTATCGGTCTAACCTCACTTAGACTTTAAAATATCAGGACATGTCAATTGACTTACAAAACCTTTTATTCTAAATTTCTATTATTGATTTTTTTTCAAAAGAAAAAAATACAAAAAATTTAAATTAAAAATAATTAATACTAATAATGCATCGTTACCAACCTCTAGTATTGATATTCCAATTTTTTAAAATTCTTAAACAGAGAACTTTGGCCCTCCCTAAGTTTTAATCCTGATTCTGTCCTTGTTTGGGAGGAGGGGGGGGGGGGGGGGGGGTAGAGAGAGACATAGTACTAGTAATAGAGTCAGATAATGATAGCATTAAATATGTAAGTTATCTATTAAAATATACGATAAAGAACTATTTTAAAAAATCTTTAATTCAATAGAATCTAATTTTGCCTAAAATTCAATAGAATCTTGTAATTTCAAATTTGTTCAATTCAATCTATTAACTATTAACTTTATTCAATTCAATTTTCCCATTAATATATGTTAGGTGATCTATCGTTAAGTGTCCAAAACTGCATAGTTTTGGTTTTTTTTCTTACATTAAAAAAATTCATAAACTAAGAAATTTTTTTTTTCTTAAAACAATTAGCAATTAATACAAACCCAAAAAAAATTTTGTATAAAAAAAATCAAGTGGCTTTCTCGAAGATCATACTTCTAAAAAAATTTCTTTTCTTTCAAATTTCTCTATGCTTTTGCAAAAGTTTACAAAGAAGCATTTGAATTTTATAGGTTAGCTTGTTAAGGTTTTGCATCCAAATTTAGGGTTTATTTAATTCTATATTAAATTCAAGCCGATATGTGATTCTAAGAGCAAGTATCAATTCAAAATCGAAGTGAAAATACATGGATGCTTGGGGGAATGAGGTTCCAAGTGTGTTGGATTTCAATCACGGAGTTTGATATGAAATTAGGGTTTTGATTTGGGTTTGGGATTGTGAATTGTTCAAATTGAATGGTTATGAATATGATAATCAAATAGACTTTATATGAAACTCGAAATGCCAAATTTGAAGTGGTGCATGCTAGAAGAAAGAAGAAGAAGATTATTCGTATTTTAAAAATCCCAAGAGAAGAAAAGGCAATGAATATTGCTCACTGGTGTTGTTTGCAAAAGAAATGAAAGAAAAATAAAGTAATGATCACAACATGACAAGATTAATACAGCCCATCTTTACAAATGAATAAACATATGTTTATACATTATCTATCCTACATTCAAACATTGCTTGAGGCTTTTTTTTTTCTTTTTTCTTTTTTTTTTTTTCTTGTTTCTTAGTATTATTAACATTTAAAAAAAAAAATGTAGCTAAGCCTTGTTGACCCAAGGCCCCAACCAATTTAAGGACAATATCTAGCCCGAAAGCTAGACATGCTATCTAGAGCCCACAACCTCAATATGTGAGAATTAACTAGCAAGAGCCTTATCATCTTGCCCCTAAAGGAGTCAATCCCACCAATTTCATCCATAATGGAAACGTCAACAAATTCATTAAGGCCACTACGATACTGGAGGCTACAATTAAGGAAAATTTTTCATTCATGAGCCTTTATATCAAGAACTCCCAAACTAGAGAAGTTGCAAAAATTCTACAAGCAATATCTCCTGAAAGAGTTTTTTTTTTTTTTTTAGGCTAATGCCACCCAAGGTACCTTTTTATTAGATCTTCCATTGACTTATTAGCCATTTGATCACCGGTTCATCTTAAAAAACTGCATATCTTTTAAATTACAATTTTTTAAACACCTTAAATGTGTTACAATACAATTTTTAACAAATCATTTTCAAAAACATGAAAAATAGCATGTTTGGTAGCTGAATTTAAAGATAAAAAATTGGGACCCACCAGAAATTTCTTGTTCAATCAATTACTAAAAAAAAATTGTTTTGTAAGAATTTTTCTCATTTTTCATATTACAAACAGTTTTCGAGAAGACACATCTCTTAGTTTTTGTTCTCAAAATTCCAAGAGCAATATAATTCTCTCTCTCTCTCTCTCTCTCTCTCTCTCTCTCTCTCTCTCTCTCTCTCTCTCTCTCTCTCTCTCTCTCTCTCTCTCTCTCTCTCTCTCTCAGTGTGCGATTGGGAATCATTGGAAAAGGTTTAGTTTTTCACTTTTTTTCTCACTTTTTTCTTGTGCAAATAATATATAGCTTTTTAACTTTTTCAAAATAAACTAATTTTTAGTTTTTTGTAACACTTTTAGCGTAAAATTTATATCTTTGATAAACACTATACAATGAAACTACCGAAAATAAGCAAGTTCCAAATAGACACTCAATTGTTCTCCTTTCTACCAACCACAATTGGACCACCATGACTGATCTTGAGATCTACCACAAGACCGATCATGAGATCCATCATGTGTCCCCTCTCAATTGTGGGTCTTGTCGTTGGTGGTGAGTTTTAGGTTTGGTTGTTGATGGGCTCTAGATTGTTGAGTTTGCTAATGTTGTTGTGATTCTTTGGTCCAAAAAAAAAGAATGAAAACACTCATGTATAGAAACACATTACAAACAAGTTCTCAAGGGAAGAAAACAAGTTTTGAAAATAAATTCTCAAACCAATACAAATTGAAAACACAAAACAATCACTAAATAACCCTTAAGTTGTATCAAATGTACTCTCTTTTTCTAGATTTGGTATTAGGCATGATCATATGCCTGCGCCCACAATGCCACTGCCACCCTTTGACTAATTGTTGATTTATTTTAAAAATAAAAAATAAATAAGGAAAACGAGAAATTGTTCCATTTGTCCTTCAATCAGGGATTTGAGGAAATGGTACAAACAAACCCTAAGGCCCAAAATATAGCTAATAAAGCCCAAAAATCACCTATATTAGATTATGAACTGATTATGCAAAATAGGGTTTTGCTACAATGCTTGTGAAAATATATAAGTCATTGTAGCTTATGCAAGATGATTTTTTTATTATTTATTTGCATTTTCTGTGTGTGAAAGAAAATAGCGGATGGTGATTGTTGTGTGTAAAAAGAGATAAAAAATTATAAAAAAATTAATAAAATAAAGTAGAAAATAGATAATAAAATATGGGTATTTTAAAAAATGATTAGCTTTAAAAAAATTAAGTTTTTATTTTAAAATAGACAAATAATTTTTGCGTAATTGATGTGAATGCTGTTTTGTGAGACAAATAAGGCCAGCCCTATTTGAGACTTCCATACCAAAGTCCCCAATCCAAAGTTCTAACCCATTCTCTTTGGGCCGAAAACTCATAGCGCAATGGGTTGGTGTTCTACACTGCAATGATGGCACTCAATTAGTCAGTGACTTGCAAGTTTCTGTAAAAAAAATAATAATAATAAATGGGCCATAATGGTTTTCAATAAGTCTATGACTTGTAAGTCAGAACTTTCTCAAAAGAGAGAGAGATTTCCGGTTCTTAAAAAAAAAAAAAAAAGGACTTTCTCAAAAAAGTCCATGGGCCATCAGTGAACCTGAACAACTAGGTCCACATAACTCGGTAGGTATTAAAAATGGTTTTAGATCACATTAGTCTGGCCATTTCTTTCTTCTTCTTCTTCTTCTTCTTCTTCTCTTTTTTAACCATTAGTCTAGCCATTTCAGTTTTTACTCTCCCCCATCCCTTGAGTGTGTTTATTTCTTTTTTTCTTTTTTTAAAAGAAGAAGAAAGAGAGGCTTTTACTCTTTACACCCAACTCACCTGACCTTATTTTAAATTGAGAATTATACTTTTTTTTTCTTTCTATTAATACTAATGGAAAGACCACTCTCATAGACCTATATATATATATAGCCAAAACTAAAAGAAAATTCAATTAAATTCTAAAAAATTTGAGTCTAATTTTGCATCACGTGTCTCATCTAATTTTTAAATTTATGTATCAAGTGAATTATTAAGTGCAAAAATCAAAGAGTCTAAATTCAATTAGATTTTAAATTGAATTTTAATTGAAGTTTAATTTTGCGCCATATGTCTCATTTTATTTTTTATTTTTTGTGGCAAGTAAACTATTGAGTGCAAAAACTGAAGAGTTTAGATCCAATTAATTCTATATATATATATATATATATATATATATATGAGAAACCATTACTGTAGGGAAGTAGCACAGAACATATAATTTCGAGATATGGGGCCCAACTACGGAGGCAAATACCCCAGAACACGGGTAAAAGGTGAAACAAGAAGTCATTAGAAATGCCCCTAAGATCATGAACCTCGGAATTCGACCTAACAGGACCCATCACCCATAGTTCAAACATGAGTGGACCACTTGAACCGTCTGAGGAGAGGGCTTGCTTACTACACTATCCACATCAATTCAAGTTCCAAGCTACCAAAGGCATCCCACCAAGGTACGCACAAAGTATCTGATGATGTCCTCTGAATCTTCCTAATAAATCAACAACAACCCACCTGACACAATTGCATTTAATGCAACAAATAACTTATCATAATAAAACAAAAGGCCCCAAAAGTTTTTGTTCATCATAACCTCAAGAAAAGAAGAGCCTGATGGAATTGAAGGCGACCCAACCATGCTAGGACAATACCTACTATGGCACATGTTGGAGAAGAAAATAAGGAGAACCAAGCAAAGGATAAGGATGAAGAAGAAGGAGAAAGGGGAATATAAAAGGAAAGAAGACAGACAAAGAGAGGAGAGGATTTTTAAAAAACCAAAACAGCTAAAAAATAAGAGAGAAGAGCAAGACACTTAGTGAGGAATGTAACAGAAAAGATTATATCAATAAAGTATAAAGCATATTTTTGAAAAGCATGGAATTATCTATTTCTTGTTCAAATCTCTCATTACAGATTATATTAAGCCCATAATAAAAATTAATTGTGATTATAAGTGGGCAATTAAGTTTAAAGCTAAATTCTCTCTTCCACAATTACATATTTTAGAAATTCATGGCTTACAAAATATGTAAGTTGTAATTCTTACACCAAGTTTAAATGCACTCATGCTTATGCATAGGGTTACACACTAGTTTATATATGTATATATATTAACAGGCAAAGTAAAGAGAAAATCTAATTAGATTTCAAATTGATATTCAATTTGAGTCTAATTTTGCGCCACATGTCCAATCTAATTTAAGTTTTTAAATTTTTGTCATCTCTAGTGGTAACAAGTTTACTTCTGGAGCTTGTTGGGGTATTTTTTTCGGGGTTATAGGGAAACACGTATCTATTCTTGAGCACTCCCTTACCTTCTTCTAGTCATGGAGGATTTGGCAAATAAATGGATTAAATTTTCATTATCAGACAGAGAAAATACTGGGTTTGTTCTTCAAAAGGACCAACGATCAGGAGAGTTCATCATAGCGACACAATTTTTGATCCCTCACTTCCTGAACATGGAGATTCTGGCAAGAACTTTTAAGCAACTGTGGAGATCCACCAACGGTTTCAAGATTCAAAACTAGAAAGATCACAAAGTTCACTTCGTCTTTGATAATTTGAGCGATGTTGATCGAATTCTTCAAAGCCAACCTTGGAGCTTTAACAAACACTTAGTTATGTTATGGTGATATGATACGGATGTTTTAGTCCGTGATTTGGTGTTTACAAAAGCACTCTTGCTGAAGGTATTTGTGACACCGTGGGTGTAGTGCAAAAATCAACCAAGGCAGTTGATGATGAGGGAGGATATTTTATTCGAGTCCGTGTTAGTATCAATATTACATTTCCTCTCTGCCGATGTAGGGTAATAACCTTGGAGAATGGGGAGAAACATTAGGTGAATTTTAACTATGAGCGCTTGCCTAATTTTTGCTTCTGGTGTGGCCGCCTGAACCACAGCGACAAAAATTGCAATTTGTGGATTGAAAGCAAAGGTACCCTCTCTCTGGATAGTCAACAATTTAATTCCAGTTTGAAGGTAGCCCCATATTTGGCTAGTGGGAAGAATGTCATCTATGTTCTAGGTAGGGGTGGCAAATGGGTGGGTTTGGGCTGGGCATAATTAGGTTGGGCATATAAAACCCATTTACCCATTTAAATCCCATTTAACTAATTGCTTCTAACCCAAGTCCAACCCAACCCAATTATTATGGGTAAACCCCAACCCACCCAATTACCCAATTATCAAAATTACCAAAATGCCACTAAAGTGAAAATGACCAAAGTACTCTAAAATTTTCAAAAATGACCAAAATACCCCCTAAAACCCAAAAAATGACCAAAATACCCCCAAAACCTAAAAATGACCAAAATACCCCAAAAACCTAAAAATGACCAAGATACCCCAGAAACCCAAAAAATGACCAAAATACCCCAAAAACCCAAAAAATGACCAAAATATCCCCAAAACCCAAAAAATGACCAAAATACTCCTGAAACCCAAAAAATTACCAAAATACCCCCGAAACCTAAAAATACCCCCAAAACACAAAAAAATGACCAAAATACTCCCAAAACCAAAAAAATGACCAAAATACTCCCGAAACAAAAAAAATGGCCAAAATACCCCCAAAACCCAAAAAATGACCAAAATACCCCCGAAACCCAAAAAATGACCAAAATACTCCCAAAACCCAAAAAATTACCAAAATACTCCAAAAACCTACAAAAAAGACCAAAATACATCCAAAACCCAAAAAATTACCAAAATACCCCTGAAACCCAAAAAATGACCAAAATACACTAAAAACCTAAAAATGACCAAAATACCCCCAGAACCTAAAAAATGACCAAAATACCCCTAAAACCTAAAAATTACCAAAATAATCACAAAACCTAAAAAATGACCAAATACCCCCAGGAATCCAAAAAATGACCAAAATACCCCTGAAACGTAAAAATTACCAAAATACCCCCAAAACCCATAAAATGACCAAAATACGTCCAAAACCAAAAAATTACCAAAATACCCCCCGAAACATAGAAAATGACCAAAATACCCCTGAAACCAAAAAATGACCAAAATACCCCAAAAACCAAAAAATGACCAAAATATCCCGAAAACCCAAAAAATGTCCAAAATACCCCTGAAACCTAAAAAATTAACCAAAATAACGCCGAAACCTAAAAATGACCAAAATACCCCCGAAACCTTAAAAATGGCCAAAATAACCCCAAAGCCAAAAAATTGACCAAAATAACCTAGAAACCAAAAAATGATCAAAATACCCTCGAAACCTAAAAAATGATCGAAATACCCTCGAAACCCAAAAATTAACTGAAATACCCCTTGAAACCTAAAAAATGACCAAAGTACCCCTGAAACCTAAATATGACCAAAATAACCCCTAAACCTTAAAATGACTAAAATATCCTCGAAATATAAAAAATGACCAAAATACCCCCTAAACCTAAAAATGACTAAGATAGCTCGGAAACCTAAAGAATGATTGAAATATCCTCAAAACCTAAAAAGTTATTAAACGACCTCCAAAACCTAGAAAATTACAAAAAATGGCCCCAAAATCTAAAAGTTAACGAAACACCCCTAAAACCTAAAAAATTAGTGACATTCCCTCAAAACCTACAAAATGACTGAAATACTCTTAGAGCCTTTAATTTAACGAAAATACCCTCGAAACGTCCAAAATACCCCAAACCCCTATTTTGGTAATTTTAGAGGCTTCGGGTGTATTTTGTTCATCTTATAGGATTAGTGGTATGTTGGTCATTTTAGATATTTTGAGGGGTATTTTGGTCGTTTTATAGGTTTAGATGTATTTTGATCGTTTTAGGGGTTTCAGGATATTTTGGTAATTTTAGAGGTTTCAGGTTGTTTGTGGCCATTTTAGAGGTTTTGGGTTTATTTGGGTCATTTCAAAGGTTTAGGGGTATTTTTGTCACTTTATAGGTTTGAGGGTATTTTGGTCATTTTTTAAATTTCATGGGTATTTTAGTAATTTTTTAGGTTTAGGGGGTATTTTGGTCATTTTATAGTTTTAGGGGGGTATTTTGGTCATTTTTAGGTTTCTAGATTATTTTGATCAATTTTTAGGTTTCGGGGTTATTTTGGCCATTTTTTAGGTTTCGAGGGTATTTTTGTCATTTTTTAGGTTTCGGGGATATTTTGGTCATTTTTTAGGTTTTGGGGTTATTTTGGTAATTTTTTAGGCTTTGGGGATATTTTGCCCCTTTTTTAGGTTTTAGGGGTATTTCGATCATTTTTAGGTTTTAGGGGGGTATTTTGGTCATTTTTAGGTTTTAGGGGTATTTTGGTCATTTTTAGGTTTCGGGGGTATTTTGGTAACTTTTTGGGTGTCGGGGGTATTTTGGTTATTTTTTGGGTTTCAAGGGTATTTTAGTCATTTTTTGGATTTCAGGGGTATTTTGGTAATTTTTAGGTTTCAGGGGTATTTTGGTAATTTTTTGGGTTTCGGGGGTATTTTGGTAATTTTTTGGGTTTTGGGGGTATTTTGGTAATTTTTTGGTTTTGGGGGGTATTTTGGTCATTTTTTGGGTTGAGGGGGCATTTTGGTCATTTTTAGGTTTTGAGGGTATTTTGGTCATTTTTTGGGTTTTGGGGGTATTTTGGTAATTTTTAGGTTTCGAGGGTATTTTGGTCTTTTTTTAGGTTTTAGGGGTATTTTGGTCATTTTTAGGTTTAGGTGTTATTTTGGTCATTTTTTAGGTTGAGGGGGTATTTTGGTAATTTTAGTGGTTTTGGGGCATTTTAGAGTTAGGTGATTTGTAGAAATGATAGTTGGATCATAATTGGGTCAATTGGGTACCCAATTAAAACCCAATAAACATTAAT
Source organism: Quercus tomentella (assembly GCA_028535165.1). NCBI lineage: Eukaryota > Viridiplantae > Streptophyta > Magnoliopsida > Fagales > Fagaceae > Quercus > Quercus tomentella. The sequence goes on from JAPQVY010000001.1 coordinate 14,986,716, forward strand.
GTTAATTGGGTTTAATTGGGTTAATACCCATTTAACCCAATTAATAATTGGGTGGGTTTGGGTCTAATTTAAGTGGGTGAGTTTGGGTGGACAAATGGGTTTGGGTTGATTTTGCCACCCCTAGTTCTAGGTTTTTACGAGCGAAGGCAACCTTATGCCAACTTGGAGCCTCGCGATTCTGTGCACAACCCCGTTCCGGTGGTTGACTTATCAAAACAAGGTCCGGTGAAGGAAACCCAACCAGTAACAGTTACAGAAATTGGAGTTGAAGGAAATAAAGGTGAGGAAGTGGCAGATATGGTAATGGAAGCAAGTGATGAGGGCAATAAAGGAGATAAGTTGTCAGAGTCAATTTCGGACCTAGAGTTATTTCCAATCAAGGACTCTATCTCAAATGGATTGCTACCAATTAAAGCTCTGATTATTTTGGAAAAGGAAGTTAATGAGGAGCCTTTAAACAGCAAAGCCGTTGATTTAGCCAAATTATTTGAAATTGAAATCAATGAAATTGATGAGATTTTAAATAATTCAGGTCAGACCTCAGTTTTCAAAGGAAATTCAATGATCCTTTTTTTTTTTTTCTTTTTTTTTTGCTGAAGGAAATTCAATGATCTTAATTCATGATGATAATTATTCCCATGCAAACCCTAAGCGGCCCATAATGGGTAATACGTTACACAAGCTAGAAATTAGTGAACCTCATATTGTCCAAGCAACAGTTCCTTACGCAGCCACCTCCTCAGCTCCCAACAGGCCGAGTACCAAGGGCAAACGAAACAAACAGATTAGAACAAAGGCAGTGGGTATCAAGGAACAAAGCAAACTGATTGGAGGAGAGAGAAGTGGGGATGATCATCTGGAGTTACCGAGAAAGCGCAGGTTGGTTTCAAAGGGTGATGAAAAATTTTCAAACTCAACAGTGGAGGTTGAGACTTAGCCCCGCCAATCGCAATGAGTTGCTTAGTTTGGAACTGTTGTGGTCGTGGGCTTGGAAACCCATCTACAGAGAATGAGCTTGCTAGTCTTGTACGGGCAAAAGATCCCTCTGTTATGTTTATAGCCGAAACATGGGCAGATGAAGCTAGGCTTAAAGATGTGAAAAGGAAAATACAGGTTGACAATATGTTTATATCACCAAGATCAAATAGGGGTGGCAGATTAGTGCTATTTTGGAAGGAATCCTATATTAAGCACACATCTAAAATGCATGAATCATTGTTAAAATGCAAATGTGATGCAATGCATGATGATTTAAACTCATTTAAACAAAAACCAACCCAAAAATTTTGTGAAAAACTCATCAATTTTGAAAAACCCCAAAATTTTCAAAAAATCCCAAAAGTTAGGTCAAAAAATGAAATGCATGATAAGATGAGTGAAAATGAGATCATACCAAAGGAAGAAGATGATCTTTAGGCCGAAAAACTTTTGGGTTTGAGGTTTAGAGAGAGAGAGATGAGTTTGGGAAGGTGAGGAGACAAGTTCTATCGAGAGAGATCGGGGAGAAATGAGAGAAATTCGCGCTGACCCTTTATATAGACATCCACGATTCTCGATGGATCTAGATGTGTCGAGAGTTGTAAAGAATTTATAAAATAAAAAATAAAAATAAAAATAAAAATAAAAAGGCTAGAAGGAGCTATTGTGGAGCTATCGAGAGGTGTCCACAGCAAAGTGACCTCGATGGATCAAGCAACTATTCAGAATCTATCGAGCATACAGAAACTTCCTCGATGGATCAAGAAGCTGTCAAGCCTAATTCTCATAAAACTCGATGGATCAAAATTGCGATAACATCTATCGAGAAAAGAAGCTCAAGAGGCTCGATAGATAGCCTAACTGTCGAGAGGTATCGAGAAGCTGTCGAGATTACTCAAAAATAGTTTTTCAAAGAAAAGAAAAACACAGACATGAATGCAATCAAACATGCTACTCAACTAAAGATCCAAACATCATTTTAAGCTCTTAAAAACATCTTTCATCAAGAAAAAATGTCAAACATTTAGGTCCAAAACGTGCACACACACTAAACAAGTCTAACCAATTTTATATTTCAAAAAAAGTTAAGACAGTTTAGTAAGCATACATTAACACATGTATTCCTTGTGATGGCCAAATCACATTGTATCTACACATGTATCAAGAGTAGTAAAGAAAATTGCGTGTTGTGTGTGAAAAATATCGCAAGGTTGCCTAGGTGTCTACATGTTATGATGATTTGAGATATGAAAAAACACTTTAACTCACACACAATCATAACTGTTTGATGGGGACTATCACTTTTGAGGTACATCCTATAACTCCCTTAGAAGACACGATTGCAATCATATATAAAGCATTTAGATTCTTTTTGCTTTTATTTTCTTTGCATATTTTTCTTTTAAGCAAACCATGCATAGGTATATAAGAGAAAGAAAAGAAATACCAATTATGTTAAGCTTTTAACATTGCACTTTTGCGATGCCGAAGCATACAAATGTCATTTCATGATTGGCAGGCAACAATGGTGAGATAGTTATTTATGCCTTTTTCTTAAGATTTTCTAGTCCTTCCCGTCAAAAAAAGTGATACGAGTGTTAAGTACAAGAGATTACTTAATCTTACTCATCACAAACACGAGTCACAAAGCTCACTTGCTTAGTTATGCATAGAAATGCTCATCTAAGTTACAAAAGACACAAAGTTTAGAAAACTTTGTTTCAATGGCTATCCAAGGTACACAAGTACCAATGTACACAAAACACACATTGTTTTTGTATTTTTCTGATTTTTCAATTTTTATTTTTTATTTTTATGAAAAGCAAAATAAAACAAAACTGAAAATAATCAAACAAAAACATGTTAAATAAAGCAAAGCATAAAACTAGACTGACTCAAAAACAAGAAGGCAAAACACACAAGTAATGCATACTCAAAAACAAGAAAGGGGAGAGAGAGAGAAAAAAATGTCTAAATCATTTGGAGCCTTTTTCTTTCCACACCTTGGAAGAACCTTTCCGTTTAGCAAACCCTTGATCCAACAGTGAGGGAAAAGAATTGAAACTGTTCAAGTTCGAAAGGAATATGAGGGCTTTAAGTAGATCTCCAAGAGGAGTAAAGGAGGATTGAAACTGATTCTAGTTTCCCGATGAGATTATATTGTTACTCTGTTGAGTGGCTAATCACTTATAGCAATTTGGTCGAGTATGTCCAGCAACTCCATAGTGATGACAGAGATGTTACTTCTTTTGTTTAGACTTTTGAGTATTGACCTTCTTAGCCTTAGGGTTTTTAATTTCTTTCTTATCAAGCTTGGGGGTGCTCCTAAGATAGATTTACCCTTATCTATGTTCTCACTAGCTAACACAGTTTTGACATTATTTCTATCAAATTCAACATTATTAGTAGGAGAAACAAAAACAGTAGTACTAGTAGTAGCAATACTTGGAGAAGAGAAATCATACCTAAACCAGTTCGATCGGAAGCAAATTTCTGAAGGTTTAGCATCTCGTCAAGTTTTGCACTTGAAGTCCTTTCCAACTGAATTCTAACTTGGAATAGCTTTGCCTCAAGTTTCTTGGTCTTTTCAGCCAATAAGTTGTTCTTAAATCGCAGTGCTCCAATGGTTTGATTGGCTTCATCAAACTTCGTGGAAAGCTCTTCTTGATCAAGTTCCACATCACTCAGCTTCTTGGTGGCCAGCCTATATAGTTTCTCATGCTTCTCAGAAACCTTATACAACTTTTCATAAACTGTACGGATATCATCTTGTTCATCCATTTTCTTGAACTTAGAATCCATCAAGTCCTCTTCATTATCCACATCTTCAACAATCCCCTCAGCAGAATTTATAGTGGTAGTAAAGGCATTTAGGATTCCATCATCTTTATTGTCCGAATCATCCTCAAGCTCGGTGTTGCTCAAAGTAGCAGCAAGTGCCTTACTTTTCCCAATGGTCTTAAGATACGTAGGGCACTCTTGTTTCATGTGACCGAAACCTTGACATCCAAAGCACTTTGGTCCTAAGGGAACAGTGTACTGACTGCCATCCCTAGCATTTTTCTTTTCTTTGTCTTGGTTCTTGAACTGAGACAAACTGGACTGCGTGTGGTCTTTATCAAATCCTCTTGTATTGGCATTCTTCATGAACTTTTTGAATTGCCTTGTGATATAGGATTTCATTTTAGAATCTTCATCATTTGAAGACTCATCAGTATCACTGCTTTTGACCTTCAATGCCATGCTCTTTCTTTTGCTTGATTTCCCGATCCTTGTCAAACCCAACTCATAAATCTGCAAATTGCCAACCAACTTTGTCAAAGGAATTTTGTTAATATCCTTTGATTCCTCAATCTTGATGATCTTGGCATGAAATCTCTCAGGTAGAGATTTGAGCACCTTTCTAACAATCTTGAGTTCGGGAATGGTGTCCCCAAGATTAAAGGCTAAGTTCACTATGCCCTTGAGTTTGGCATAGAACTCATCGAATGACTCATCCTCTTCCATCTTAATCTCTTCAAAGCTCATGGTAAGCCTCTGAAGCTTTGAATCCTTGATAGCCTTAATTCCTTCATAGGGTTTCTAGAGGATGGTCCATACTTCCTTTGTAGTTTCAGTAGATGATATCTTCTTGAATTCCTCATTCGTGACTGCACTGAATAAAGCATTCAATGTCCTGCTGTTGAAATTAGCCGCCTCGATCTTAGCATCATCCTAATCGGCTGGAGCTTCCTTTGGCTTGGTTTAACCTATCTTCGCAACTAGCTACACTTTTTCATCTAATGACTGCAAGAAAACTCTCATGCACACTTTCTAGTATGCATAATTAGTGCCATTAAATAAATGAGGTATAATAAGAGATTGTCCTCTATCCATGACAAATAGGGGTCAATGGATCACACAGCAAAAATTAAAACCTAATTAGAGTGTGCCTGCTCTGATACCACTTGATAGGTCAAGATGTATTAACCCCTTGTGATGAATTAACCAATTAATTAACCAAGTTAATTAATTAATCCGATTAACATACAATACGCGTAGTAGCACAAACAAATCACCAACTAAGTTAGCGGAAAATAAAGTTGATACGGTAATTTGTTTAGGAATAGGAAAAACCTCCAAGGAAAAAACCCCACCAAATGATTTTAAGGTCACCACTCCCGAGAATCCACTATTATCACAACAAGCGATTACAAGTAAAGGAATCCAAGTACCTTATACCAACCTACAGTTGAACCTTTATCCCAATACCCAATTGGACTTGTTCTGTAGTGACAATCTCTCATTTTCAATGCACGGCTCCTAGTACGTAACTAACCAATTGATGCACGAATCCAAGTACGTGACTAACCACAACTTAAGAAGGATGTTTGTTGCAAAGTTTTTCAGTTCATCAACACGATGAAGATCACGAAAATCTTTAGTTACAAAACCTTATAGCGTACAAAGGCAACAGCTTCTTGAAGAGAAAGATATACTAGCGCAAATTGTCTCCGGTCAAGTTGTACTCACTTGCATCAGCTGTGACGGCCCTTAAAATAATCCTTATATATGTTTAGGGTTGTAAGAAAAGAAATCCCAAACATGTATACACGGATTGGATGAAAATCAGAACTGAAAATCTGATTTTCATAAATCTCAATAGATAGGGTATCTATCGAGCAACTGTCGAGCATCGGGCATAGGGATGGCAATCCAAGCCCGACCCACGGGTACCTGGCCCGGCCCGACCCTAATGGGTCGGATTTTACCCGGTCCGATTAAAAATAGGGTCGGGTATGGGTTTAAAACAAAAAACCTGAAGCGGGTTCGGGTCGGGTTCGGATTTTGGAAAAAACCCGGCCCGAACCCAGACCCGACCTGACCCGTTTAAACTTAAAAGAAAATTACTAAAATACCTACGTATATATATTTCACTTATAGCAAACCCTAAGTCCCTAACCCTATTTTCATTTCTCTAAACCTCTCTTAACTCAAGCCGACTCTCCCTCTCTGAAGCTCTGATGTCTCTCAGTGCTCTCACCTCATTTTCTCTCAAGCCAAGCCACATGGTCTCACCCAATCACCCTCACCCACACTCTCATTCACTCACCGACCCACCCTCACCTTCACTCTCATCACGTGGTGGTTGATATTTGCCAAGGAGAAGCATGGAGGTTAGATCGGAGAGAGATGTGCGAGGTTTAGGCCATGACATTGATGGCTGAAACCACCGCCGACCCACCCTCTCCTCTCCCACTCTCACTCACTCTCAATCTCACCGTCGCCCAACTGCCCAAGCTCTCACTGCCGGTCCAATCATTCTCCACCGGTCCAAGCTTTCACTCACTCTTAATCATTCTCTGTCGGCCAGTCTAAGGTCTGTCACCAGCTATAATCAAACGATCAAGCACCTCGCCCGTTACAGATCCACCGTGAACCACCCCTCACCCGTTACAGATCCACAGTCGATGTGGTTTGGGATTTTTTCTTTTCTTATTTTTTGAGCAAAATTTGGGTTTGGGGTTTTTTTTTTGTGAGCCAAATTTGTTGGGTTTTCTTGGTGTTTTGTTGCTAGGATTTTCAGATTTGCTAATTTTGTTTCTGGGATTTGTTGGATTTTTTGTACAGATTGGTTTGTTAGATCTTGGCATTCGTTTAGATAGCAAGAAAATTGAATGATTGCCAAGAAAATTATATTATATTCTGCGATTTGTGATTCTAGGTTTGTACAGATTTTTGGGTTTATGATTTTTGGCCGGGGCCCGTGGGGCCCGTGGGGCCCGGCGGGGCGGGTCTGGGCCCCGGGAAAAAAATCTGTTTTTATAAATGGGCTGGGTCCGGGCCGCGGGTCTTGGCCCATGGCTCGGGTTCGGGTATGAAAAAACTCGGCCCGAACCCGACCAGTTGCCATTCCTAATTAGGCAAAAACTGCCTTTTAAACTTCGATAGATGCTATCTGTCGAGCTAACTATCGAGCTTTAAAATCCAGCACTTCTTCACTTGATTCTTGGACAGATTTGCATGGCTTTAACACTTAGACTTGAAATCTTGTTCCTTGAAGTATTAAACACATCCTAGACCTACCCAATTATAAGTAAAGTGTGTTTTGTCAAAGGATTAGCCAATTATATATTAACATATGTTCCTAACATGATTCACATATGTCCTAACATGCCTCCTCTCTTTTACCAAAATTATTGGAGTCTTGTTGGTGGTGATGTAACAAATTCAATTTTGTCTCTCCTTAATTCAGCCACACTACCCGAACCCCTTAACCACACCTTCCTCACTTTAATCCCAAAAATAAAAAAACCCAACATCTGTGTCGGATTACCGTCCCAATAAGTCTTTGCAATGTCCTTTACAAAAATTTTTCGAAGGTCCTAGCAAATAGGCTTAAAAAAATACTCCCATCCATCATTATTGAACACCAAAGTGCTTTCACAAAGAAATCGTCTGATTTCTGATAATATTCTTGTGGCTTTTGAAACTCTTCATAGCATGAATAATCATAAATCTAGCAAGCATGGCTATATGGCTCTAAAACTGGATATGAGTAAGGCATATGACAGGGTAGAGTGGTCTTTTTTGGAGATGGCTATGAGAAAATTGGGTTTTAATGAAAGATGGATAACCCTTATGATGAATTGTGTCAAAACCGTGTCTTATTCAGTTTTGGTAAATGGAGAGCCAAAGGATTTGTTTCGACCCTCAAGGGGAATTCGACAAGGAGATCCCCTATCCCCCTTTCTCTTTTATTGTGTACGGAAGACCTTCAAAATCTTATTTAAAAGGTGGAAAGTGAGGGTTCTATTCATGGCTTTGCCTTAAGTAGGAGAAGCCCAAAACTAACCCATCTGCTTTTTGTGGATGATAGCTTACTTTTTTTGTAGGTCAAACAGGCAGGAATGTCAAAAGGTGTTGGATATTCCAGCAAACTATGAAAGTATGTCCGACCAACAAATCAATTGAGGGAAAACTTCTCTCTTTTTTAGCAAATCCACCACAGTCCGCGGAGGCAATGAGGCAAGAGATCAAGGATGTTCTAGGAGTTCCCGAAATTGTGCACTATGATAAGTATTTGGGTCTACCATCACTTATAGGAAGACGCAGAAAAAGCAAGTTTTGACTACATCAAAGAGAGAATTTGGAGGAAACTACAAGGTTGGAAGGAGAGATTGCTTTCACAAGTGGGTAGGGAGGTTTTGATAAAAGCAGTGGTCTAAGCCATTCCAACTTACACAATGAGTTGTTTCAAGCTTCCACTAGCTCTTTGCCACGAAATTGAGGTTCTCATTCGGAAATTTTGGTGGGGTGAGAGAGGTAATCAAAGGAAAATACATTGGGTTAAATGGGCGGACTTGTGTGAACCAAAATCTGAGGGTGGGATGGGATTTAAGGAGCTACCTTTGTTTAATGATGCTCTTTCAGCAAAACAAACTTGGAGACTTTTGCATGATAAAAACTTTTTGTTTTATCAAGTTTTCAAATCAAAATTCTATCCATACTGCTCTATTATGGAAGCTAAGGAGGGGAGGGGTGGATCTTATGCATGGAGGAGCATACTATATGGAAGAGAGGTAATTCAACGAGAAGCCAAATTTAGGGCTGGAAATGGGGATTCAATAAAGGTTTGGGGATATAATTGGTTGCCTTCTGTAAGCAATCCAAGGATTTATGGCCCTCTAATTACTGATCTGCAAGACGCCACTGTAAGTTCACTCCTTAATCCACTCACTCGCCAATGGAATTCATCACTACTGTCCTCTGTTTTCAACCAAGGGGAATGTGAGTTAATCCAACAAATTCAACTCAGCAAAAGACCAATGAGGGATGTTCTGTTTTGGCCCTATGTTCAATCCTGTAACTACTCGGCCAAATCAAGTTATTTTTTTCTAAAACAGGAAAATCATACTTCAGCTATCCCCAGCCAACAACTCGTGGAGCAATCAGCACTAGCGTGGAAAAAGATATGGAAGCTGTCCGTGCCTTGCAAGGTACGAAACTCTATATGGAGACCCTACCGATATGCAATTCCCACAAAATCAAACTTGGTCCATAGATGTGTGGTGGAAGATTCCACGTGTTCCCAGTGCCTCAACCAATAGGAAGATGTGCTCCACGCTTTGTGGTCATGTTCGAGTCTTAGACAAGTTTCGAAAACTTCCAGCAACTCCTATCTCATGTCTTTGATTCAGAGTGCAATGCTGAACTCTTCGCTATGACGGCATGGACGATTTGGTTCAGACATAATGCAATCCGATCAACACCTCCAAGCTTCCTAGTTGATCAAGTTTAGCAGCGTGCAATTGATTCACTACTGGAATTTCGGGCTGCCCAGCCAAGGAAGCTACCAACTCCACCTTGGCCATTGCCAAAATGGTTTCAACCGGATGAGGATTATTACAAGGTAAATTTCGACGACGCAATCTTTAAGGAGGAAGATAAAGCGAGTATTGGAGTGATCATTCGCAACTGTCATGGCATGGTTATGGCCTCTTTATCCCAAAATATTCCACTCCCTCAAACTGTGGTGGAACTTGAAACATCGGCAGCAACGAAAGCACTTGAATTCTCCCTTGAGTTAGGCTTCATAAAAGCAATCCTTGAAGGAGATTCGAAGTCAGTGATGAAAGCTCTACAAAATGATTCCCCTTCTCTTGCTTCCTTTGGTCTACTAATTAGAGATGCTCAATCAGCTGCCAATTTATTTTCTTGTATCAGATTCTTACATGTTGGTAGAAATGGCAATTCTGTAGCTCATAACCTAGCTAGATATGCACGTCATGTCATTGGTTTTTCTATTTGGATGGAGGATGTTCCATTCCAAACTCTTGCAGTGTATTACGCTGATTTACCTATTCCTTAATAATATTCAAAGTTTTCTTTCTCAAAAAAAAAAAAAAAGTGCAAAAATTGGAATTTAATTAGAGTTTAATCTTACGCCACGTGTTTCATCTAATGTAAATTTTTTAATTTCTGTGCCAAGTGAGTTTAATTTAATGTAGAAAACGAGGAGTTCAATATAAATAAACCATAAAAAACCTGATTTTATATATATATATATATATAATTAGATTCAAAATTGAATTTTGTTTTTGTTAGCTTTCCATACAAATTAAATTGTTTAGATTTTTGCTATTTTTTTTTTTTTTTGAAATAATGAACATATTTTTTTATACTATTTCTATTCAGATATTTTGTATGCCAGGATCTTGAACATAACAAATTGCAATTGAGCTGAACGATCCCATGCACCTATCCTCATTCAATTTAGGAAATGTTATTGGACCAATTTTTTATTTTTATTTTTATTTTGTGTTGTATTTAGTAGAATTTTACGGATAGTGATTATGAATTGATATTGTATATGTAATATTCAATAGTGATTTTCAAAATTATATACATAATAACAGTGTAATGAGAAACTTAGCATAACTAATATCATGAAAATTGCAAGAAAAAACTATTTTAGTACCTCTAATTAAATTTTAATTAGATTCTCAATTTTGCATCACATGTACTATATAATTTTTAATTTAGTGCCAAGTGAATTATTGAGTGTAAAAATCGAAGAGTCCAAATTTAATTAGATTTTAAATTGGATTTCAATTGAAGTCCAATTTTTTGCCATGTATCCATCTAAGTTTTTAATTTTTGTGGCAAGTGAATTATTAAGTACAAAAATTGAAGAGTCTAAAACCAATTAAATTTTAAATTATATATATAATGAGAAACCATTACATATTTTAAAAATGTATGGTTTTAAAAAAAAAAAATTGTAAGCTAATATCATGTATAATTTGAACCTCTTTTTAAAAAAAATTTAATTTAAATCATATAATTGTAATTTTTATTTTATAATTATACATATGCATATGCATATGCACAGAGCTACATATTCTAATAATATTTGAACTGAACTTTCAACTCTTTTTTCAAAAATAAAGTAGAAAAAAACATCAAAACCTGAACTTATTAATGTCAGGCTCAGGCCCATCTACATCTCAAGCAAACGTCACTTGTAGCTGTTCATAACAGCCAAAGCTGCTTTTGTTCAAAGATTAATGTTAGCCCAACAACTTTTGATAAATTTTGTCCCAATTTGTCCACGTGGCGATTTGTAAGTAATGGGATGAACTTATATTGACCCACTACTTTTACTCAATCACTCATAGCTTGACACCAGGGAAGAGTTGTGTCAAAATTAAGTTGTGGACCTGTGGTCTTGGCATTTTGCTTATCTAGGCATGCTATAAATTTAAGAGCAAGACTTAGGTACAATACTTAGGTGTTGTTCCTTAGGTTCTCCCCTTTCAAGATTTTACCATGTAGATTTTTTCTCATGGGATAGAAGTGTATTTTTTAGTTAAATAGTCATATGACTAAATTTTAAGAGAAAAATTTAAAAAACAGCATCTAATATACTGTATCTAAGTTCTATCCTAGGTTTATCGTGAAGAATGCCTTTTCGTGGCCTACTAGATTTTATTATGTGAGGGGAGGTCTCTTATCTCTGGCCTTCTCCGGCCCTCCTCAAACCGCAGTCCAAAAGGGCAAATGTGTCATGGGACTGAAAGAGTAACAGATATTATTTATCAAATGAGATAGGACATACACATCCAGCTTAAATTTCAGCCTAAACCAATCAGAAGGTTAGGCCCACTAGGCCCGACTTCTCCCATAATTTCTTGATTAAGGCCCAGATTAAGAGTGGTCCAATTGCTCTAAAACACGTCTAGAGTGTTAAAAAATATCTACAACAATCATGTGGATTTGAGAGGTTTAAGTGTGACACATCAGGCAGGCAAATAATTCGTGGTACAGTATATTGAAATGGACACTGCATGTAACTATCAGTTCTTGGAGTACATGAGTTCCACGAAATATAACAAATGAGAATAAAAATAAGATCTAATTTCACAACAAATTTAGTTGTAATCTAAAACTATAACTCTATTTAATATTTTTTAATTAGATGTAAATTTTGACAAATTCATTATTATTATTTTTTTATATCCTTCATACTTACAAAATTTTCAGAATATCAAATATTAATAACTATGTCATTAATCAAATATTTAAATTTCAAGTTTTGGCTATAAAATTATACACACAAAATAAGTTTATAAATCAAATACTAAATAATATTTAATTGATACAAAATTTGACACATGTATTAAAAACATAAAAAACATGCAATCTAATTGTTAAATTTTCAAAATATATAATCATGTAAATTTTATTAGTGAGAGTTGTAGTCTTAAACTACAACTAAATTTGTAACCAAACTTTGTTCAAATAACGTTATCCTTTTAAAAAATGACAAAACTGAGGTACAGTACCTTATGTATTGTTCCTTAGATTTTCCTTTTAAGATTCAGTCATGTGGCTACTTAATTAAAAAATACACTTTCATCCCATGAGGAAAAATTCATATGGCAAAATTTTAAAAGGAGAACCTAAAGAATAACACCTAAGTACTGTACCTAAGTCTTGCTCTTAAAAAAAATCAAGTAATTGGTTCTTTGAGTCATTGCAAAAGTTAGATATGTTGTTTAATGAGAATTCATCGAGACACGGCTCTTCATCAACTTTCAGGAGTCATTATGTAATCCCTCTTCTTCCGCCATATACCGCACGGGATTGAAAGCTTAATTTAATTGCAATCAACCATTGTGTTTCTGATTGGGAGACTTGTGGAGCCGAAATGGCCAAGCCCACTAAAAATATAAGTTGTTAGATAGAGTATTATAGTGAAATGATAGTGATAAATAATGTAGGGGTTGATCTTGTTGAAATAATAAAACTCTTTACTTACATCTTATACCGAATAGTTGGTGTGTTTTAATCTTTATAAAGTCATGATTTCCAGTATCCAAAACATGACTTATAAAATTACGAATCCTTGTAATGCTTATTCATCACAATAACTCCTTTGTTGGGTCATGTGACAGCCTATATATGATAGTATTATTTAGCATATGCTCATGTTATTCCAACCCTAAAACTAGATTTGTATCTTCATAAGCTTGTATACTTTAAGATACAGAACTTCAAATTTTAATTAGACTTGACTTGAGGACCAGCTTTAGATGGGTCAAGTCTTAATTAAATTTTTTTTTTTTTTTAAAGAAAAAAAAAAAAGGCATTGCAAGTAAAATAAATGCCCCAAATCCACCCAAAATGAAATGGTATTAAAAGTGATAATAATACATGTCTCTACCCAGATGGCTACATACATAGCCCGATTAAAACCAACCATCTTGGCCACCTAACGTTATAAAATAAAAGAAATTTACCCTAGCAACCACAATCAATGATCATAAAAATTACTCCTTAAAAAAAAAAATTTAAAATATTTGGTCCCAACTCCTACTGCCAAATAGCTGCTGGATTAGCTTTATTTTAATTAATTCTAGAACAAAAGAATATATTAATGCTAAAAAACGAAGTGAAATCAGAGATGTAGCCTGAGAGACACGTTTCTCAGAGTCACGTGGCAGTGGGTGATTGGCTTGGAGGCAAAACAAAGAAGTGGGCAAGAGCAAGAGCAGAAGAGCAGAGAGTTTCTCTCTCTCTCTCACAGTCTCGGACTTGGCAATAAGCAAAGCAGTCAAAGCAAAGACCGGATAAGCCAACCGAGGCGTACAGTCAAAGCAAAAAAAAACTGTCACGGTCAAACGCTTAGCTGGTTGCTTTTCCTAAAACTAATATAATTAACAAAAATAAAGATCTGGATGGTGGGGGCCCACTTCAGATTTATTATTTCTTTTTTTGAATTTTGGTGCTTTTATTTATTTTTTGACGTGAGGTTTTTTAGTTTATTTTTTAAAAGGAAGGGGTTTCTGAAATATTCGATTTGCTAAAACGAGATGTGCCCTGGTATATAGTACAGCGGAAGGTCCAGTTTACCCCCCTAAGTATCTAATAGTGGATGGTAACCGGTCTCCTCGTCCCCGTGGGGGCTTGGCTAGTCTTTACTGAAACTGGACCACCTTTTTGGCTTCGTGCGGATACGTCCCTTTTTATTTAAAGACCAGTTTGTCCTTTTCTATTTTACTTACACCATTATCAACACTAGGGCTGTCCAGAGTACCCGATGACCCGCCGGAACCGACCAACCCGACCGGAACCGACCCGTCACGGCCGGACTGACACCTCCGACGGGTCGGTGACGGGTCCCAATCTTCAGAACCCGACCCCGGCGGGTCGAGTGGCGGTTTCCATCCTCAAAAACCCGATCTACCCGACCCGCCCGACAAAACCTCAAAAAGAAGGCTGAAATCCGGCGACATTTGGGCTTCTCAGCTCCGATCCCGTCACGGTTGGCCTTCCTTTACGCAGATTCGCTCAAATCCTCACTCCGATAAGCTTAAATCCGGCGAATCTAGCCCAGATCGACTTAAACTCGGCCAAACTCCGGTGAGCTCGACTCTAACTCGGCCAAATCTAGTTAGATCTCGGCCAAATCTCGGCCATATTTCCATAGATACGAAGGAACATCGGCCAAATCTCGTTAGATCCGGCCAGATCTGACGAGATCCGGCCAGGTTTCGGCCAAAATCCGCCGAAATCGGAAAACCCGAAACCGACCGATTCACACCCGATATCCGATATGACCCGACCCGATTGATCTGGAACGGCTGACGGGTCGGTTGCGGGTTGAAATCTTCCCCACCCGTGAAGGTCGGGTCGAGTCCGGGTTGGGCACAAACCCGACCCGGCCCGACCCGTGGACACCCCTAATCAACACTTACATAAAAAAAATCAACACTACCGAAAAAAAAAAAAAAAAAAAAACTTTAATATGTAGGTTGTGAAGAAAAAGAGGGTGTATTCATAAGTGTCAATTGTGTTCACTATTCATTATCAATCACTTTAACATTTAAGAAATTTGATGTGAATCAGTTACGGTCGTAGCATTATTTTAAATTTAGTGATAATATTTATGTATATATATATATATATATATTTAATTGGTAAGGCCATATAAGAATGAGGTTACATCATTTATGATTTGACATCTTAACAAATTGTGGAAAAATTTTGTTAACAAAAACTTCGACATCAAAGTTGAATTAAAATTTGATTACAAAAATATCACAACATTTTACACTCCAATATTAATATTTAAAAAGAAGATATGAAAAATAAAATTTTGAATCACCAACTATATTAATTTGATGACTTTTTTTTTAGTCAGATATTTGATGACTTAATTTATACAGCAAAAAGTTTGTTGATTAATTTTGTGATGGAAAGCGAAGAATATGATAGTGGTAGTTTTATCAATTAGTCATGGGTAAGGAATATACCATTTATTAGATTTTTTTTTTCAACTCATATCATCTTTTTTCATAATTAAATTCAATTGAAAAAACAAGTAAATTCTTATGCAAAAAATATCAAGATACCTTCAATTTTTCATAAAGAAATAATCTTGGATAATATTGGTAGAATGACTTTGGTCTTGACAAGTCATTTTCAGAAGTTTAAAATATAAGTAATGTTATAAATATTATAAATTATAAAATATAGTATTCATTAAGATATTTATTTATTATGGGCCCTGTTAGCTGTTAGGTTGTAAATCTTTTTAAATAAATTTTATATTAGATATATTTTTTTAAAATTTGGTTGAATTAATGTGTCTTTAGAACATATATTAATAATTCATTTTAAAAATATTTTTATGAGATAATTAAAAAAATTATAAAAAAATTAGTTACTGTGGGGGGCAAGCTTTGTCAGTCAACAGTGGGCCTAAGGACCAGGATGAAGCCCAGCCATGGCGGGAAGCGAAAACAGGGTCGGGAGACATTTAGCCCAATCCTATTGGGCCGGGCCGGTTTTTATTTAAGGAGCGTCCGAGGAGTAGTGCCTCCTCGGACGCACTTAATGGACGTCAAACACGTACCCTGTCCACGGTGAGGAACCCTTCTAAATGAAGGAAATGCTAAACGGGCAGGGAACAACCACTACGGCCGCATTAAATGCAGGGAAACTACTTTTCCAGCCGCATTAATGTGGATTGGACAGAAAAATAGTATTATCTCGGCCATTGCAACTCACAGAAAAAGGAGGAGGATGTCTTTTGGGACAGGCACTCGAGTAGAGGCCTAGATGGTGAACAAGTGTAAGGTCATTATCAATTAAAGGGGGATATATAAGAGCAGAAAGTCTCCACAAAGGGGGAGAGGCATTTTTTGGGAAGAAAGAGGGCAAGTGGAACACTAAAGCAGCCTCAGGGATAGTCATCTGAGAAAACTGAACAAGACAATCTCACGTCCTATTTGTTGCATGGTTCAACATTAATCACGTCCACTCTGTCAAGACCTAGCTCTGAGTCCCACTCTCTACAAATTCATTGTCGAGGGTCTTTTGGGCCAAGATCGCTGGCTTGCTGGGCTTGGTCCCCAAAAACCGCCCTTACAGTTACCTTTTCGTTTATTCATAACAAATTTTTTAAAATAATTTATTAACGTAAAACCATTAAAAACTTTACTCTCTCTTTTTCTTTTTTCTTTTTTGGCTAAAAAAACTTTACTCAATGATGATTTCGGCATAAGCAGGGATGTAAGTGTCATTTGAAGTGTGAGTAACAGAGTAAGTCGATAATAAAGTAAGTACTAATAAACAGAGAAGCGGGAGATTACGGCGACAGATGACATGACTGCACGTGTGGTGCGCGGGTCGAGGGGTCTATTAACCGGCTACAACCCGTTGTTCCCGGTCATCCCCACATTATTCAAAGTTACTACATATTTTTAACTGTGACTGTAAAAAGATTCCTATCTAGCACACACAATAATAGTAGTAGTAAATTTTTTTTAAAATATAGTAATAATAATATATTTTTTTAGTGAAGGGTTATTGTTTTTTTGAGCAAAACAGGCCCAAAAAGAAAAGCTTTGTTGTAGTAGTAGAACTAGAGAGAGTGAGTCAAGGCTCATCAAAGAGTGAGAGTGTGTAGTGTAGAGGTGGAGCCTTTTTGCCAGGGAATGGCTATTCTCTCTTCCTTTCTCTGTATCTCTCTCTCTCTCTTTCACTTTGGCGGTACGGCCTCTCTCATTTTTCTTCTCAAAGCTCCTCAATTTTCAAGTTTCTATGATCTGGGTCTCACTTATTTTTTCCTCTAAATTTCTACACTACTTGTTAGATTTAAATACAGTGGTCTTTTTTTGTTTTTGTGTAAGTGTGCACTGTTGTTGGTCTTTGGGGGGTGGTCTAAATTTCTTTTTGTTGGCTTTCGCATCTTTATTCGGTAAAAGGGTTGTTGATTGAACCCTTTTGAAGCTTGAACAAGAAGTGAAAGAAGTTTGATTGTATGTTTATGATGTGTTGTGTGTGTGTGTGAGTGTGTGTTATGATGGTAATGATTCTTTTGACCATAGAAAGAGATCAGATAAGGGAAAGTGAAAAGGAACTGTATATGAGTGTGTGTGTACACAATAAAGAGAGTATTGTTGCTTGTGATTGTCAATGAGAGGGAATTTTGAGGGTTATGTTCTCTCATTTATTCCCTTTTCTTCACATCTCATGTGCAAGCTAGGTGTAATGTGCCTTGAAGAGTGGTCTTGTTAGTTCAGAGATTTTGGGTGGGAGTTTTGTATATTTAGTTTGGTTTTTTGTTTTTGTTTTTCTGTTTCAAAAGGGGATTCTGAAAATGCCTATGTTTCAGCCCTCTAGGAGGGATGGGGTTGTTGGGTATGAAGGTGGTGGAGATGGGCATGTTCTAGATCTAGACACTGCTGTCAAAGATGGGGTTTTGGGTGGGGTTGGTGGTGGGGTTGTTGGAGCTGGTGTAGAGAAATTGGATCTGAAGAAGATGATTGAAGAGCTTGACTTATCTGAGGTTCCATCTGTGTTCATTTGCCCAATCTCCCTTGAACCAATGCAAGACCCTGTGACTCTTTGCACGGGCCAAACCTATGAGAGGTCCAACATTCTCAAATGGTTCAGTTTGGGGCACTTCACCTGCCCCACCACAATGCAAGAGCTTTGGGATGAATCCATTACACCCAATAGGACTCTTTACCATCTAATCTACACTTGGTTTTCTCAGAAGTATTTGCTCATGAAGAAGAAATCAGAAGATGTACAGGGACGGGCGTCGGAGCTTCTGGAGACACTAAAGAAGGTGAAGGGTCAAGCAAGAGTTCAGGCCCTCAAGGAACTTCAACGAGTTGTGGCAGCTCATTCCACTGCTAGGAAGACAGTGATTGATGAAGGTGGGGTTGCTGTAATTTCATCATTACTGGGTCCATTTACATCCCATGCTGTTGGTTCAGAAGTCATTGGGATTCTTGTGAATTTGACCCTGGATTCAGAGTCGAAAACGAACTTGATGCAACCTGCGAAGATTTCGTTAATGGTGGATATTCTGAATGAAGGGTGCATTGAGACGAAAATCAATTGTACCCGATTGATCGAAATGTTAATGGAAGAGAAGGATTTCAGGTCAGAGGTTGTTTCAAGTCATAGCCTCTTGGTTGGTTTGATGAGGCTGGTGAAGGATAAGAGACATTCGAATGGAGTCTTGCCCGGACTTAAGGTCCTCAGGACGATATGCCTCCATAAAGAAGTGAGGGCCTTGATTGTGAGCTTAGGGGCTGTTCCTCAATTGGTTGAATTGTTGCCTGCTTTGGATCCTGATTGCTTGGAATCAGCCCTGTTCATCTTGGATGCATTGTCTACTGTACAGGAGGGAAGATTAGCTTTGAAGGAGTGTTCGAATACCATTCCGAATATGGTGAGGCTATTAATGAGGGTTTCAGAGTGCTGTACCCAATATGCTTTGTCAATCTTGTGGTCTGTATGCAAACTTGCCCCTGAAGAATGTTCCTCAGTTGCTGTTGATGCGGGTCTTGCGGCAAAGCTCCTCCTCGTGATTCAAAGTGGTTGCAATCCTGTCTTGAAGCAGCGGTCTGCAGAGCTTTTGAAACTGTGCAGTCTAAATTATTCGGATACTATCTTCATCTCCAAGTGCAAGCTTACAAGAACAATCCAATGAGTGGAAAATGTTACTCTGTATCACTCACCACCCTTTGAAGCTTTGGGGCAAGGGAGGTAAAGGTCCTGCCACATCCAAGTCTATGGATCTCCGATGAACCCCAAAAAATGCGGTGGGGTTTTGAGGTACATGTTTGCTCTCCTGTACATATTGAAGTATTTCAATTCCAACAATTGATTCAACATAAATGAAGAAGAATGTAGACAGCAACAACCACTGTACAGGGTTTCCCTTGTAGGCAGTGCTCTCGATGGTTTTCAAATAAACCCCGTCAAGAAAATTATAAAACTATGTAATATCTGTATTGGGGGTACACTATTGTAAGAAAGTATATGCAGTTGTTGGATAAAGATACTTGTTAGGGGAGGAGAAATCGTGGCAAATTTTTGGAGCTTGCAATTGCAATTGTAATTCTTATGTTGTTGCTTTGCTCCATGGCTTCCTTGTATTTCCCTTCAGGGTCTTAGAGACCTCCAATTTTCCTTGCAATTAGTGGGAGTTTTGCTTCTGACCCCGCATGTGTAGAGACTGGAAGTGCCTTTGGCCTTCAAATTTTATTCCATGTACAATGATATCAACCTTTTTATTTCCATTTGGTCTTATTCTGCACTGCTGTGTTTCAGACCTGTGATAGAACAACTCTTTAATTTCAGCCATTACTCTTTTTTCTTTAGGTAATTATAGGTTTACATTGTACTGGTAATGTAAATCTTATATTATAAACTAAACAAATGACTACAATGTGAATCTTACGTTGCAAATACAATATAAACT
The DNA here is from genome assembly GCA_028535165.1 of Quercus tomentella. Lineage (NCBI taxonomy): Eukaryota > Viridiplantae > Streptophyta > Magnoliopsida > Fagales > Fagaceae > Quercus > Quercus tomentella. The sequence continues at coordinate 15,006,466 of JAPQVY010000001.1, forward strand.
AAGAATTTTCCTTTTTCTTTTACTTGTAAATGTTGGTCTTGTTAAATTGTTCATCTCTGATTCTTTGGTAAGCAAATCTGCTAAAAGAGAGCGAAAGATGGCTGATATACAGCTCTTGGCAATCACTACGTGTGCTGGAATTTACTATTTTTGTAGATGACTAGCCATCTAGTTGCATGGTGTACTTGCTTTTTATCCTATTGCGGGAAGGGTTGAGGACAGGTCCCATTGTTACCTCTCGCTCGGTCACTGCTGAATGGAAAAGAAAGAAAAGAAAGCTGAGAGAGCTGCCTTTCACTGAATAGCGTGTTGAACTGGTATAGCATGTGCCTTCATTTTGTGACTTCAAATTGTGAGGGAAGTCCTCCCAGTCCACCTATATGCTTCTGCAGAAACATGTGAGACATTTTGTCTAGATTTCAAAGGATACACATGTAAATCAATCAATAGGAGCTTTTTTGTAGTTTTCAACAACATGATTTTAGAAGATATTCTTGTGGATATTTTTCAATGAGGTATATATTGCATATATCTCCTGTATTCCGAGGGGGTTTTCCTTGAACCTTGATATGGGTGGGTGGGGGCCTTTGGGCTCTTTAATCTCCCCACAGCAGAGACAAAAACACTAGTTGAAGTTTTGACACTTTTGGCTCATTGTGCTATTCTTTCCTACACCATTTGCTTCTCTAACTTTAATCATACACATTAATTTAATGGGGAAACAGTAAATTAAGTTTTCCCTCAATTGGTTGGAAGTTAGATCCTTTGCTTCTCTCTCTCACTCCCCACTATCTGAAAAAAGATTTCCCTCTAATTTGTTGCTTTCGTTTGAAAAGGAACTTGACGCAAAGGAATCCTTAACGTTGGAATCTTTGAATGACACTCCAGGCCCATATCAGTGTAAAAGCTCTTTTTCTTATTTTTGAAGCCACACAGACCAGAATATTTCTCTTTCTTTTTATATTAATATAGCTCATTCTTCCATTTGAGGTGGCTTAAGGCCAATCTTTGAAGATTTGTTCCGTATAGTTTTTCAAATTAGTTTTTCAATGTACCAATAATACATTTTGTGGCTCAATTTTCCAATCTGGGCTTAGTTTTGAGGGTCAAAAAGAGGCAATATTTGTGCTCGTATGGTCTTAAAGACCATTCATTTAGTGAGGCAGGATTATCAACATTCAAATCTACTACTTAAGTATAAGTGCTTGTGGAGTATGAGGGACAAAAATTGGGGTTCAAGTCTCTAGGAGGAAGTTTTATAGACGTATATACTTAGATTAAGTTAAAATAAATAAATAAAAATCTACTGCTCAAAATTTGAAAAAAATAATAATAAGGAGACAAAAAACCGTCAAATCAATGGACCCAGGTTGCGTTATGATTTGATGATTGATCATTCGACAACCATGTGATTAGTATGTGGGAATCAGGGATATTCAAACCATTTGCTATTATTTATTGCTTATTAGGATGTTGATAACTTGATATGATCCCTTTATTCGATTTGGCGAATCTTTGATGGCGTAAATTTATGCCTTTGCATGACATTTGAATGAGACATTGTAGGTAAAAAGTGCTCCTATATTTTTCTTTCTTCGATTCTGTCACAGTACTTGTAATGCTGTCACCCTCCAAGCTCCAAATAGACACGGGCCCAATCCCCAGGAACCTATTCTTTCAGCAAATTCCTAATCCCATCTCTGACTGGGTTTAAACAATTTTGGTTCATAATTGAACTTGCCACTACAGATTGAGCTTACGTGCTGCCAACTCATCCATTGTTGATGCTTTTCTGAAAGAATGTTTTAAATTTTGTGCTGCTACAGGTCAAGATGAGGTTTGAAACTCTTGTGCTGAGTTTTCTTTTGACTGTTATCGAGGCGTTCCCATGCATAGAGAAACAAATAGACAGATCCAGTTATTGCAAGATTCAGATAAACACATTCAACAAGTTTGAGCAAGTGATTCTAGCAAGGTTAATAACAACATACCAGAATCAGGAACATCGTACGCCTTGTAAATAGTCACGAAAACAATTAACAACATTCATATATTTTTCGATTCTTTGAATCAATCCAGCTTCCACAAACACTAACTATGCAATGACAAGACCAACATGTTCAATAAAACTATAAGAACTCTGCGAACTTAATTTATTTGTCTGGCAAAGCAAGATAATTTAACACTGACATAAACCAAGACTAAACAATGAAGTGAGGAAGCAAACAAGTCGAAAAGGGAGAGGAGATAACTTTGGGTGATGGGTGATTCATGCTCAAAGAGCTGGTTCGTTCCCTGGCCACCATGTTGGAAGTGAAACTTTTTCGAAGCGGGTGACCTATGAGACTAGCATTGGGGTCATCACTTAATTTAATTATAGAAAAAATTAGGAAAAATTCCAAATAAATTTCATAATTAAGCATTTTCAAATTAGACATTTGAAAATTATATTTGTTTCTAGATACACTCTAATAAAAGAAAATGCACGACTTTATTTCCTAATTAAAATTTAGAAAAAAAAAATAAAAAAAATTATAAGTCTAAGTCTAATATATATCTCTTATTCTAAATATTTAGAGGCTACATTACAAAATAGAAATGTGTTATACTACCACTTCGCTCAATCTAAAACTGGATATTAGACAAATAATTAATTCGAAGCAATGAAGAAAAAACATTGAAAAATAAAAGCCCACATGCATTCATTACTTGCATAATGAAAAACTAAGACTATCAAAGGAAAGGAGCAAAATGTTAGTCATAATAGCACATTAAAAGATTATTATAAAAAAACAAAAAAAAAACTATACAATGGCATATAGAAAATTGTTAAGGTGCATGAACATATGAAAAGATTTAAAAACACATCCTAAATGAAATTCATACATGATATATCTAGATGTTATATCTCTAAAAGACATATTATTATCTTTCTAAATTTTAATAAGTATATCAAAATGGTCTGGTTTACTCTTCATATGGCAAAGAATAAAAAATAAAAAGCAAATAATTAACAATTATTTCTTCAAAATAAATCAAAATATAATGAATGGTTTTTGTTCACATAAAGAAAACAAAAAACTATGAAGAAAGGGACAATTAATAAAAATGAAAACTTCTATATATTAAAAATTAAAAATAACAATTTTTTTAAGGACTACATAAGCTAATTGTTTTTTAAGAGCAACCACATCAGTCAATGTAAAATTGTGCAAAATACAAAAAGTGGTTAATTTTACACATTTTAACCAAGAAAACACTCACATCAGTGTTTGTAAAATTGTGCATATATATAACAATGCTACAGTAACTGTGCATATATGCACGGCTATTGTAGTTTTGCATACTAATATTTTATTAATTTCACATTTCGCTCCTTTTTCTCTCTCTCTTCTCCATCTGCAAAAACAATGCATCTTCTCTCCCTCATCATCTTCTTCTTCCTCTGATACACACATTCTCACAGACATAAAATCAAAAATCAACCACAAAATCAAACACACCCACACACAGACACACCAACAAAGACAGAAAGAGTGGATTGGCAATTGTAAATCGACACTTGTAGCAGATTGGCGCTTGTGGATCAACGAGTATCAGTGCTTGTGGATCGGCAAGTATTAGTGCTTGAATTGGCGAGTGACCGTGAATGGAGAGAAGAGTTTCAGATAAGCGTGAGTGGAGAGAGAGAATTTGAGATAAATAATAATAAAAAAATGAGGAAAATGATTATTTAAATAAAATAGATGGTAGAATAGACAAATTGATGCGAGTGTTTTGTAAAAATGAGTATGTAAAATAAAAAAAGTAAGGGTATGTTTGGTAATTGTTTTTTCTCCTTATTTTCTGTTTCCAAAAACAATTTTCTACTTTTGAAACTAAAAAACTTGTTTGGCAATCAAAAATAGACAGAAAACAAAAACTATTCTCGAAACTCAATTTGTAAAGGAAATTGAAAACATGCAAAATGTTGTTTTCAGTTTCTAATTTTCAAAAGTCAACGAAAACACGCATTTAATTTAATGAATCTATCTCATTTAATCCTAGTAACAACATATTTTAGTATTTTCTATTTGTTTTTTAAAAAACTATCTTTTTAATTTCAACTAACCAAAAATGTTTTTGATTTCAAAAATACAAGAATTTTTTTCTTTATATTCCCAAAAACAAGTTTTTGAAAATAGAAAACAAAAATTGTTTCCAAACATAACCTAAGTTTTTTTTGCAAAATAAACAAGAATTTTGCACTAACTAATGCAATTGCTCTAAGAGATTTTGATTCAGTTGGCATATATGTATAAATTCATTGCATTAATTCAATATTTTTTGGGGGAACCAACTCAAATTTTTGAATGACAAAATTTCAAATTCAAATACTATAAAAAAAATTTCAAATTTTAAATTCAAAATGTGGCTCGGCGGCTCTGCCATTAATTAGGGGAATTCTCCACGGGCTAAAAATATAGGGTCGAGTTAGTAGCAGTCTAAAGCCCAACCCATAAAGCCCAACTTAAACCCTATAAACCTAGGATTGCCCATCCAGGCCTCCATAGCCCATAAAATCTCTGTTATGACTAATGAATGATGAACTCTATGAATTTTTTTTTTTTTTTTTTTTCTGGGTAAAAAAATAATAATAATAATAATTAATTAAATTAATTTAAATTCCCCACAAAAAAGGCAAAGTCTATAGGGCACGTGACCGTGATTCGTGATTTGTTCACGGGAGGTAGAAGCCAGGCACTGTAAATCACGTGCTTCCTTGATTAGCTCGTTGAAGACATGCAACTTGCACAATATTAGCATGTTAAACATAAACAGTACCTTAAAAAAATCAAAAAATATCAAGGTGCAAATTTTTGACCAGTATGGCGGAAAAGAAAACACAAACCTTAAAAAAACAAAATGAAGAAAAAAAGAACTCTCAGAAAAAATGCATATGAAAAAGGGTGCAAAATTTTGACCGATAGTTCTTAGTTTCCTATTTTGGAAAAAAACTAAGTCTGTCCTTACCAAAGGAAAAGAAAAGAAGATAGCTCTATATTGAGAGTACAATAATAATGCTTATAATTGCTTTGACGCCAGAGCTTTTACTAAGAAATAATTGCACTTTACAAGATCCTATACAATTGGGTAAGTGATAGTTTGGTATTTTCGAAGCACGGAGAATGGTATTTATTTCTCTTACATTCATGGTAATGTTCACTCATTAAATTCATAATGAGATTCATCCAATTGGGTAGTTGATGTCTAAGTCTAAACTATGGTAACACTTATAAGTTCATTTCTTTAGCTTTCATTTTTCACAACATAATTTTGCTGCTATAAGTTGGCTTTTTTTTGCCAAATTTTTTGTTTTTGCAAAAAAAATTTATTCAAAAATACCTGTTCAAACTTATTTAGTTATATAACACATTTTTAAAATTCAAGTTTACTAAACTCGAATTTCAAGAGAAACTCAAGTTTACTAAACTCAAATTTGACTTATCTTGAAATTTTTTTTTTAGTTATATAGCATTTTTTTGTCATAATGTTTGGAACTCAAGTTTCACTTGAAACTGAGTTTGCTAAACTTGAATTTCAAAAATATGTTATATAACTAAATAAGTTTGGAGGGTTTCACAGTAAATTTTTTTAACAAAAATAGAATAGTTGGCACACAAAAAAAGCCGCCATATGTTTCTCAGGAAATCATGAGCGCATTCAGCTGCACTTTGTTGACTCAAAACCTGTCTCTAAGTTTCCTTCAAATACCACTTATAAGCTTAAAACTCCTAAGTAAAAATTCTCCTAGTTAATTCCCCTTTTTTCTTGATCCCCGATCGCAATAGATTGCGTGTGCAGGCCTCATAAGTCATAAGGATTGGTTTGTCCTTAGGTTGAGCAACAACAACTAATTATGGTGTAAAGAATATCCACTCTCGCATTAACTCTCTTTTTCATTTTTTTTCAAATTGCTCTGCCATAAGTATTTGACAATATTGTTTCTCAAAAAACAAAAAAGTATTATGACAATATTCTTCCATAAATGCTCACACGAACTGTTACATCAACCATTAAGAGGAATTGCAAAGGGCAAGTTGTAAAAGTCTTGGTTGAGTTCAGACTTCAGATGGAGTTTGAAACCAAAAACTCATCTATAGATATTAGATTCTATACCATACACTTCATTGACAATTTAGTAGAAAATTTGGAACACAGTACTGATGCCTGTGTGATTAGGTATACAAGAAAGAGACAATAATGCATCCAGTCTAAAATAACTATTTATGTTCATACAAAGAGAAGCTAATCCAAATGGTATCTTCAACTATCAAAATCATTAATATCTTGCAGTAAATTAAAAGGGAAGCTAATCCAATTGGTCAAAGATAAAAACAACAAATTAGAAGGGCGCGTGTGGCATTTCTAGGAGTTCTAAGTAGGGCCACATAAAAGCAGGACGACTAAGTTGCTCACAAGTAATTATATATGAGGCGGCTAGTTGTGACCCCCACCAGATACCACCTTCTCCAATTACCATTAAATATATTAACAATGCTGAATACCCCTCTCTTAATCCCAAAGAACACTAATTTAATCAAACAATGAATTTATTTATGCCTAGTTGCTATGTGCTAGCTAACTAATTAAGCTTCTCTAATTAAAAAACACTAATTAATCCTCTCAATAATGAACACATATGACTGAACATAAAAGATCAGAAAAAGAAAGAAAGAAAATTATGAAAGGCCATATATGTATATGTATTAAAAAAGAGGGTCAAACCCCATGCGTTTGACCACATTGCATGTATGTGTGTCATCACAGATTCCGCCGACGGCTGAAGACAAAACAAAGTTTGAATTTTTCACAAAGGGCTTCACAAAAGTCGTAATCTTTTCTTTTATCTCATGCTCACTTGCCTTGTATCTTTCATCAAACAATCTATATATAGAAGATAGAACTTTCATTCATTTTCATTTCTCTTTCACACAAACCAAAAATGGAAGCTTATTCTTCTTCTTCGTCCTCTTCCACTTATCTGTCACAAAATTTTCAAGAAACAAAGAGTGCAAAACTCCCACACCCCTTTAATTCCTCACTCCATACGGTTAAAAAGCCACCCACAAAGCCATGGAAGAAGCCTGTGGCTCCACTTCCACCAACACCACCTAGAATATACAAGGTAGACCCTATCAACTTCAGGGACCTTGTTCAAAAGCTCACTGGTGCAACCGAGTTTCAGTCTCAGCAGCGCCTTCAAAGCGTTGCGCCTCCACCACTCAACGTTGCCAATTCCACGCAACCATTAATGTATAACAGAAACATTTCTGTGCCTCCACAACTCCACCATTCGACATTGAAACCACCATTGTCTGCAGTAGTGTACCAGGACTTAACATCTCGGGAAATGAAACGCCAGAAAATATCTGATAGTGAAGAGGCTGCGTTTTCGCTTGGGATGAGTCTGTCGCCTTCTTCCCTGAATTGGTGTTCTTACCCTCTTATGAGTCCAGGAACTCTTTCCAGTTTGGAACAAAGCACGGTTCTTTAGTACTTTTTTCACTTAGACTCTGTGTGTATATATATATATATATATATTATATTTTATATATATATACCAGTGTCACTCCACTGCTTTAATATACAAACAGTCTGGTTTTACTTCCCTTTGTTCTTTCTGCAATGCATAAATTACAATTTCAATCACAACCTCTTTCTTTTTTCATGTATATGGTTGAACTCGTTATCGTTCACCTTCTCTTTGCCAGCAATATAAATATTGTTCAGCCAAGACAAAGATAATCTAGAGTTACATTTTTTATTTACTAGTACTACATTTTTGTTTATATTAAAATTCATTGGAAGAAATATAATATTCATGAATGTAGGTGAAATTCATTGGCGTGTGAGAACTTTCATATAGTTTCTTGCATCATTATTAGCTGATTAGAGAGTAAGCACATGACGGTGAAATTCATTGGCTTATGAGAACTTTCATCCTTCTTTGACCATAGCACACTATAATCTAAAACAGAAAACTGGATTTTCAATGCCGTAGTTAGACGTTTGCTCCTTGCAGTTGTGATTCTCACGAATTAAAGGAAAATGAGCGAAGACCAATCAATAGATGGTCTAACATTCCACATTTAGAATATTGGGCGTGTTAAAGAGTACGGAAAAGAATTTGTGACCCGTAGTCTTCGTTGGTGTTTTTTTTTAAAATTCAAACCATGAACTTGTTTTTCAGACTCAATTGAGGACAATGCTAGACTAGACTTGGTTGCATTCTAATATAAATGGATGGTTGCATGTCAAGAAAGTGAGAAATTAACTACACTCGTTAAACACTAGAATTTTACAGAGTCTTATCTTCTTCCACAGTGCCACCTCATGCATGTAGGCCTACAATTTGAGTTGGAGTTCATATCCTTGTGGAATAAAAAAAATTCTATCTTTCACTTTTATTATTTTTATTTGTCATTGATGAAGTATAAAATTGAAACGCGTATAGTGTGACCAAGGGTTTTCATGCATTTTTTGTGAGCCCATATATGTATGTATAGGGCCGGCTCGATACACTTTGGGTGGTGGTAAGATAACAAATTCAAGCAAGGTATTTTATATTTAAATATTTGTTAAATAATTTTTTTTTTGTCTTTTTATTTAAAAGATATACTTCTTATACTTTTAAAGATGCCAAAATACAAACAATAAATCTAGATATACACTTATAAAAAAAAGAGTCCAGATATATAAAAAAAAAAAATTACAACTTTCTTTACACATATACTGAGATAAATTGTGATTGGTATAAAATAGATGTTAATCATAATCTCATGTAAAAGTAATGTTATCCTAGTTACAATTTGATACCTCAAATATTGTGAAAAAAATTGTGAAATTTGTTATGTTTATAACATTGATGAAAATTGAAATACTAATAAAGCTTTGTGTTTTGATTTTTGCACAGCCCACTTCTTTATTTTTATTGTTTTAGTGAAACCAATTATTTGAGCATAATATTGAGGCATTTTAGAACAGACAATGCAAAATAGAAAAAAAAAATGTTCAATTTTACACGTCTAAGTTCCAAAATTACCCACATTAATCAATGTAAAGATGTCTAAATTTGCTAAATTGTTACAGTAATAATGTAATAAAATGAATAGTAGTTGTATCACTTGTATATCAAGAAAAAAAAATCAAGAAAAATATGATATTTTAATAAAATAGAATTTAAAATGGATAATATGACAATGTTGGTATTTTGAAAAGTGGCGATGTAATATAAAAAAAGTTCTTATATTAAAATAAACAAAAATGTTTGCGCGAATAAATATGAATACTCTTAGTGAGTGTTTGGATAGAAATTATGTTGCGTTTGCGTTTTCATTTTGCTTCCTTCTTTTTTTCTTTTTTTTTTCACGAGTTTCCAGCTGTTAGAGACAAAATTTACTGTTCACGCATTATAGCAGCACTGTTCACGCACTGTTCATGGGACCCATAGCCACTTTATTCAGAAAAAAAAAATATATTAAAAATTGGTTCCATGGTACTATTCACACATTTAAAAATTATTTTGTTATAGTGTTTTCAGTTTTCAGTTTCAGCAAAAATGAATTGTATCCAAACAGACCCTTATTATTTGGAGTTAGGAAATTAATTGTGAAATTCTTTTAATGCATGTCTCTAGAATTTTTTTTGTATAAACTAAAATTTTAATGTCTCTAGACTTACTCGTTAATCAATGTCCAAATGCATGGCCTAATTACTGTGGTCTACTATTTGTACCAGATTAATTAGGGGTTCCTGCATGATACGGTAGGTACGAGTACGACTAGAATAGTTCAAATGTTCACCCACGTGTTCTGCATGTCCATTGACAGTCGGTTAACTAATAAAAAATGGATTTTACTAACGAGTGCCCTTAGGGCACTCATTAATAATCCACTTTAGGAAAGTTTTGATACCACTTTTATGGAAAATGAAAAAAGCTGTCAAAATATTAATTACTTTTTTTTTTCATTTCCAATAAAAACTTTCTTTATATGGATTATTAACTAGTGCCCTAAGGGCACTTGTTAGCATTTCTTATAAAAAATTATTAAAAGAACAATTCTTCACGCCATCTTCCTATTAAAATATTTCGTACTATTTGGTACGTTTTTGTATCAAGCTTTGGTCGACCAAAAGTGATTAATAATTGACCAAAAGTGATTAATAATTAATTAATAGTATAATCTATACAATCACAGATTGGAGCTAGATGAGAAAGCCCGAGCCTCAATAATTCCGGTAGCGAGAATGAACTCTCTTCATGAAAAATTATTTCATGAGATGGTTTTAAAAAGTGAAATGATATTGTGTTTGAGGTTTGATATAAGCTGAAATTTAATTTATTACTTTTAAAATTTCGAAGTTTATTTTGTTAAATCCCATAAATTATGGGGTTTAATTTGTTAGTTGTTACACACTTACACCATCTAAAAAATAGGATTTAAATAAAATTTTTCTAATAATTTTTGTTACTAGGTAGTATGGTAATGGCAACATGGAATCATTACCAAAGACCATAAGCATAATGTACTAATTGCAAATTTGTTATAAAGAATACATAGGATAACTCTAATATAGTGTCTAAAATGTAATCCATTTATTTTGAAATGAGTGAAATAGATTGTCACATCATCAATAATTTAAATAAATATAAAAATAGTGATAATTAACATTTTAAAAAAATGTTGGTAAATGTAGTTCACTCATTTCAAAATAAATATACATGATTTTAAAAACTTCATAACAAAGTTACTCTAAAAACTCCATAAAATCTTAACAGTTATGTAAATGATATTTGGGAAAGACACTTTTGTAAGACCGTGATAGAAGTTCATTACAAAAGATATATGACAAAATGTGGGGAAAAGATTTTGAGAAATTGAAACTATTGAGTAATTATTGGGAAAATTACATAAAAAGACTAAGAATTTATATAGGAGTAATGTTTTACATTGAGGTATAAGTTTATAATTTTGTCAATTAAATTTCTAAACTCATGAAACTACTTCAATTGAAGCCGCTGTTGATATCCATTATGCTAGATAGTAACAAAGCAAAGGAAACAATAAAGCATTAATAAAATTTATGTTTCACGTAAATAACTAGCTTCAATTTTTTGTATAGAAGATTCATTTTTAACTTTCTTATTCTGAGCAAAACCTTTTCTCTCTACCTCGCTATTTAAAGGCTGCTAATTCATTTATGAATAAAATTTAGGAAAAATGCAAAGTTTTATCAACGATATTCACATTTTCTCCTCCATGTTACTACCCAGAATAATGAAGATTATTAATAATGAATATTGACAAAAACTTCAAATTGAAACAATTTGAGAATTTTGAGAATTTAATTGACAAAATCAAATCTAAACAGTCATTAAACTAATGGAATATTATATTTTTACAAAAGATTCTTACACAAACTATGAACAAAATGATGCTCTCTTTTCAATTTATGGATGAATGAAACTCCCCTCCTTTTGTATGTATAAATCAATGTGAATCTTTTTTTAAAAGAAGATCTTGTTAGCGAAAACTTGAGTGTTGCATTTATACAAATTTCAAGGGGAGATATCATTTAGAAGATTGTCATTTTGCCAAATGTCAAGAATGTTGGTGTAATTTATTTATTTATTTATTTTTAATAGAAAAGTGCTATTTTATATGTTCACTCGGATTTTTGCTAATAACATTTTGCTAATAACATAGAGATTAACCTGATAAATGAATAGCACATCCCTAAAGAATATGCCTAAAATTTTCAATTTCTCTAGTCAACTTAACAACAAAAAGAAGGCACTTAGGCACTTAGGAAAAATATAATTTATTGTTGGGAAATTTGGATTAAACAATGGAAAAAACAAATAAATGATTGATAAAAAAAAGCTTATCCTTTTAATTTTAATTTTACTTGTCTTTTAATCTTACTTTCAGCTTAATTTTAATTTTAATCTTGCCTTTTAATATTGCTACTCCAAGCTAAACTCCTAGCTCCACATTGGAGACACCTTGGTTAGTTTCAATACCAACAAATGTTTACAAAACTTTATTTGACATTTGAAGCATTTCAGAATCGTTTTTTTTTTTTGCAACATTCAATATAAACCGTTTTCCCAGATCTCAATCAACCGAGATTTCACTTTGACTGGCTGAACTCATGAGTACTCAACCGATCGACCTTCAATCAAGCAGGTGCCAAAAAAACAGAAAGATCAGGAAATACTTCACTAACGGTTCAACTAGTTAACCTAGAGTCAAGTCATAAATCAAGATGTCTCGAACGATCAAGTTAGGAGTCAAGACTCCTTAAACAAAAACCTTCTGACCATTTACATAAAGGGTCTTTAAGGATTCACACACAATCTTGATTTTAATTTAAAATTCTCTCAACTTTTAAATATTATGTACGTCCTGCCTTGTATATATATATACAACATTCACAATTCAGGAGTTTTTTTTTTTTTTTTTTTTTTTGGATTGGTAAATGCATGACTCATGCTTCTCCATTCCCTTATGATTGGGATGCCATATTCAAGGACCACTGGCAGGAATGATGTTAAGAAAATAAAACACACATACCACATCACATATGATCGGTAAAAATCTTTCAAGAAAGCACAATCCTTTTTTTTTTTTAATAAGTAATGTAAGATTCATTTAAACACCATTCTCATACACGGGAAAGTATACAACAGAACAGTGAAGAAGAAGAAGAAGGAACTAAGATTTACAAAGGCTGAGAAATTAACAACGGATTAGCAAACCATTCCAGAAGTCCATGAAAGAAAAAGCGGAGAAAGTATAAGATTTAGAGCTCCATTCGTATGAGATTTCAGGAAAAGGAACTTAAGGTGCGTCAAAGATAACTCCACCAATTCCTCTCTTTCCGAATGCACCACATTAGACATGAAGGAGCTATAACACCCACATGCACCCCACCTCTAAAATATCCCAAAGTAACTCTCCAATATTCCAACATAGGAAGAACAGAATGGGGCAAGAAAGCACAAATATCATTCATTTCTATACATATGGAGAATGTTATATCCCAACACACAGCCAAATTCCTTCAGGACATGAAGCCGGTAAAAACAACTGTAGGCAACTAAATTCAAGTCCTTAGGTTTTTGCGATCTTCATTGTCATGATATATATGCATCTTTTTTTAGCTTCTTTCAATTGAAAAAACCTACCTTCTCTTCAGGTGGATTACATCTTTTGGTATTTGAAATTTCCTCCTATTGATCCCAGTAGTTCCTTAGCTGTGACATATGTAGGAGAAGGTCATCTCTGCCCAGACCAGTAACACTGCTAGTCATGATCCATGGGGGATGTACCTTGTAGTTTTGTCTGATCACTTGTTGAAAATCCCTGATGTTCTCATCAGGCCTTTTTCCCTTGCTTGGCTTCATTTTGTCACACTTAGTAAAAACAAGGGTAATTGGTATCTGAAAAGCACAGAAAAATGGCAGAAATACCAAGATGAGAACCGGATTTAGCATTGTGGCAGTGACCAAGTGGTAAGCGAGCAACGATATGAACGTTTAAAACATCAGAGGGAACCATACATTGTTGCGTCCAAGCCAATTAGCACAGTCTAGGTCAATCTTCTGAGGTGGAACACTTGCATCAACGAGAAGTAGGACAGCAACAAGAGTATCTCTGTTCAAAAAGTAGCCTTTGGTGAATGAGGACCAATCCATTCTAGCAGCATCTGGGGCTTTAGCAAATCTGTGAATAAATTGAACCACAAAGTATCAATTAGACTGAAGAATTCTGCGACAGGGACATTGACATCAAATTATGTAGTTGTAGAGGAGAAACAAGATCCATATATAGAATTCCATTCCATCACATTTATACTTCCAGGAAATTATTATAATAATGAGAATGATCACAATTAGTTCTCTCTATTGTAATTTGCCTCTATAAGAATAAAGTCTAGAGAAGTAGAAAGAGCTCCCAATACCTGACTATCAATTAACATGGTAAAGTTTAGCAAAAAAATCAATTAACATGGTAAAAATAGTGTTTTCGTTCTTAAAGTTATCATAAAGTTTGGTTTCGTCCAGAAACTTTAAAATTTAACCATTGAAAACGTTATACTTTATATCCTTCTATCCACTTATGTTAACTTTGGGTCCTATGTGTCTAACCAAAAGCCTATGTGGCATTACTTTTTTTTTCTTGCTGAGTCTATGTGGCATGATTTTTTTTTTTTTTTTTTTTGGCTAAGTTTACATGGCATTACTTAATCTGACATGGACCACCACACCCAAAAATATAGGTAATAATTTATCTGACATGGATCAAACCATTATAAAATAAATGGTGAGGACAGGTGGCATGCATTCATTGGTCACACCAAATGATAAAAAACTGAGGACCATATCCCCAATTTCCCATTTCATTTAGGGTTTTCAGAAAACACAAACTCAATCCTACCAAACAAAAATTTCAACCTTGAAAACAGAAATTGCATGTAACCCAAACTGAAAGCCACAGAGATTTAAAGCAAGAGCATTGACAATAAGGGATTGACGAGCATTGCTCCGTCTTTGGGCGGGTAAGTTGAGTAAAACTTAAACATTTTGCTTCGTTTTAAATCAATTAAATACACTTTGCCTTAATTTATGTGTCTTTGAGTGTAACCCACAAGAATTGCTTTGATTTATGATTGTTATTTGAAAATCATACGTTTGGGTTATGGCTGCATCACATGCCCAGCCCCTAAAAGTAAACAGGCAATGCTCAGTTCTATTCACTGCCAAACTGACCATATACCACAGTTTGGGCCAAGTAAAGCTGAGAAAGAGATCCAAGACTTTGATGGCCTGGATTGATGCAGCCATAGAAGATTAATTTGCTACTTCTTTGCACATTTGTCTATTCAAGATCTATTTTATGGGGCCCACGTGTGAAGTCCAATTGAAATGAAAGTTGTGCAGCTTTGAAGATCTATCTATATGTGTGATAGGGTTAAAAGATTTTTTTGATTTGGGTTTTTATTTAACAAGTTATGGTTAATTTTGTATTTGGGGACAATTTTTGCAATCCCTACAAATTAAGAGTATTTTGGTAGTTTAGTTGACCTTATTAGATTTCTAGTTTACTAGTCAAACTACAACATATCAATAAAAGTTTACTAGTCAAACTAGGAGTCCTGAACTAATAATTCAAGAATGAGTCCTTATGTAATATGTCTATATGCTCAATGTACTCAAAAATAGATGGAGTAGATCAATAAAAAAAGTACTAAGGGTATGTTTGGCAATTGTTTTTTTCCCTTATTTTCTGTTTCCAAAAACAATTTTCTATTTTTGAGATTAAAAAACTTGTTTGGCAACCCAAAATGGACAGAAAACAAAAACTATTCTCAAAATTCAATTTATGAAGGAAATTGAAAACATGTAAAAGGTTGTTTTCAATTTATAATTTTCAAAAGTCAAAGAAAACATGCATTTAATTTAATGAATATGTCTTATTTAATGAGTTAGCATTAGAATTTGAATCCTAGTAACAACATATTTTAGTATTTTCTATTTTTTTTCTTCAAAAAACTATTTTTTTAATTTCAACTAACCAAACATGTTTTTTATTTAAAAAATACAAGAAAATTATTTTTTCTTTATATTCCCAAAAACAAGTTTCTGAAAATAGAAAACAAAAACGGTTACCAAACATAACCTAAGTGTTTTGAGCATTGGGGCATGTTGGCTATTGTGTGTTCTTCTCTCCCTTTCTCTTCTTGCTTTTCTTCTCCTCTTTCTTTTGATATTATCTGCGGGTACTGTTCATGCAGCAATTTAACAAACATAAAACTCCTTTTTTTCCTTCTTCCTTACAACCCAAAGCAAGCATTTTCTTTTGCCAATCAAAACCGTAAACCCCACATAATTTGTTCCACCAAATAGTCATCAAATAACTCATCAAACTACCTTTTGATTCCTAACACAACCCCAAAACCCATTGGTCATCAAACTTTAAAATCCTAGATCCACAAATTCACCTAATCCTAACTCCATCACAAGCACTTGTAGATAATTTCCCAAATTTTTCGTACATCATGGATCCTTCCTCCACAAAACAAAAAGGAGAAAATAGATGACTTTTAAAGAAATGCAATGTATATCACTATGTTGTACACTCAACCAACTCAACAATGCCTAAAAGCTAATTATTTCGGGTTGGCTATGCCATGTTTGTCTTTAAAATTGCTAAATCATAGTACAGAGCATTTTTTAACACATTCTCTTTGCTGTGCAATGGTGTGACGGTCCATAGCATGGTTAGAGAAACAATATCTTCTGTGGAAGACTGGAAGTATAAGGTTAAGGCAAAACCTAAGAATAAGTGTCCAAGTTAATTAGTTAGGTTTTTATATTTTATTTGGTCACTATGGATCATAGGTTTTCTCTTATTAATAAGTAAGTCTTACTCAGTTTATGGGTCTCTATGTGTGGGCTTTGGTTCAATTCAATTAGGGTTTTGTTTACTAATTTAAGTCCTAGTTCTATTAGGAGAAGTTAAGAGCAGCATCTATTTAAGTGTTGTATTGTACTTAGACAAGGGAGTTGATCAATAAAATTTTGAGTGTTGTGAGTATTGAAGCACGTTAGCCTTAGTGTTCTTTTCCCTCCCTTTTCTCTTCTTCCTTTCTTCTTTTCTTTCTCACGGGTATTGTTCACAATACTAAAAAAAAAAATTCTGTTTCAGTTTCTTTCTTCTTTTGTCCACCATAAATCAAATCTTCACTCTTTTGAACCCAAACTTCTTCTAAAATGGTTCTAAACCCAAAAATCCACAAATCATCCTACAAACTTTTTCTGCCCAAGGAAGAGTGTCATCTGAGAACTCATACCAAATTACCAATCAAAGAAGATTTTAGATAAAACCTATCTTCTTGCAGAATTGTAAAAGATTTTGCATGATAAAGAAGATTATGTCTCATCTGGGGCAGTCCTATATTTCAAAATTTGCTTAGGAATAGGTCTATTTTTCTAAGAAGCACGAACACGGACACGGACATGAGTACGGATACAACACAGCGACATGAGCAATTTCTAAAATTTTATAACATAAAACGGCCGGATTTACAATGGTATGACACCGTTACGATACGGATATGACATAGTTACAGCACCCCAAATGAAATGTTCATGCTTCCTAGCAGTGTTTTCAGCTTTCATACTCGGGAAATTGTGTGTGGTTGGTGAATTTCCATAAGTTAAGTACTTCAGCTGCTAGAGCAGATCTGCATAGAATGTAGCTACTCTGCTTGTATTGTGTGCTCTTCAGAGTTGCTGCTGAATATATACTTATATAGCTGATTTATCCACACACACTCCCACCCATGTCCACAGACTCCACACACACAGCCCCTTCTTACCATAATTCATTAGGAAAAAAAACACAAAATTTGCAGACAATCTCCAAACGGGAAGTGCATAATAGTTGAAATTTCATAGCATGTATCTCTAATTTAACCATCATGCTTATATTCTCATATTGTGATACTAAATTTCACAAAGTAAACAGCTAAAGACGTATTGCTAAACCTGAAATTCAAACATTAAACTGCTGGCCAGGACTTACCCATAACCAGGCAAATCCACAATATACCAGCTCTTATTCACCAAGAAATGATTAATAAGCTGAGTCTTTCCTGCACAAATTTCAAAGTTTTAAACCCAAATAAGCAACACCCAGAAACCCAAAAAGTCCAACAAAACCATAAAAAGTTGGGAAAATTCAAAAACCTGGCTTCTTAGATGTAAGAGCAACTTCCTTCTTGCGAACCAGAGCATTGATAAGCGAAGACTTGCCAACATTAGACCGACCCAGAATCGCAAACTCGGGCCGGTGATCTTTGGGACACTCCTTGGCTTTCCCACTGCTCTTCACGAACTCCACCTCCTTGATCCGAGACTCACCCGCGTAGGGTCCGATAACGATGTTGGAGCCGGGCAGGACCATGTCCTCTGTCACCTCGTCCGGGTCGACCCCGGGCGGCACGAACAGGACGGTCCGGACGAACCGGGCGGCGTCGGAGATTTGTCGGGTCTGGGTAGTCTTAGAGGCTGAAGCTGAGACATGGCGGTGGGTCGGGTTGCGGAGGGTCCAGTGGGAGAGATATCGGGTTGGGAAAGAGAGTGTGGGTTTAGGAAATGGTAGCAAAGAAGAAGAAGGGTTTATGAGAGACGCGAGTTGGAGACTCAGGATTCTATTCCTCACTAACATTTTTTTTTTTGGTTCAGACTGAGACTCTAATGTGTTAATTGTTGAACTGAGCTAACTTGCACCAGAAACTGGTCCGTTGGTTTCTGATATTCGTGGAACGACGTCGCTCAGGATTTTTATTGAGATTACAAAGGCAAAGGCAGATAGATGACGGTTCTCCAATAATGGGCTAAGGGCAGCCCAAAAGGTAATAGTATGGGCCAAATTTTTTTGACTTTGTATGAAGTTCATTAGCCAGTCAACAGAGCAAGAGGAGTCCAGTAGGGCCTTCTAGTGTCATTTCATCTTCAAGGAAAACAGTTTACATCTTCTTTTTTTTTTTTTTTTTTTGAGAAAAACATCCAAAACAATATGAAGAAGGAATGAATGACGAATCTTCTTGTATGTTTGAAATGGAGGGAGACCATCCAAAAATATAATGTTAATTATATGACATTTTTAATAAGTCATGCAATTTATTTAAATATATACATAGATAATTGTATAGATTGATACGTAAAAAGTTGGAGATTCCTCAAAATTGATTTGAAAGTTGAAGATTCTCAAAATTGAGTGGTGAAAATATGTGGATTATTAATTTCTTTCTATATGATATGTTTTAATTTAGAAATGATATGTTTTGATTCGTTACATAGTCATGTTGTTTATATAAGGAATTAATACATATCATATAGAAAGTTAATTGTGCTAAGAATATTATGACACTCACCTATAAAAGAATGAGAAGGTTATGAAGATACAGAAGAACCTGCCAACATTATGCTAAGAATGTGACATAATTGTTTATGAAGCAACTCATTTTTCAACATAAACCTTTCATTCCAAAGCATCACTAAAGTAGACTGAAATGGACCTAGGCGGACCAAAATGACCAAATAGACCAAAGTGGACCGAAATGCTATGCTTATATGATTTAATAGGAGCATAGCAATAATAAATTATACACTTTAGCTTTTAGATATATATAGATAGATAAAATGAAATTAGTGGTGAACTAGAATAAAAATAAAAATAAAAAAATTCCCAACTCAAATTCGGTAAAAATTCTTATGAATTTCAAACTAGAAGATATAAATATATATATGTGTGTGTGTGGGTGTGTAAAAATTATTGTGACTTAACAAGATATGTTTGTGTACATTTTTTATATACAAGACAAAAATTCTACTCTAACCTAATTTAAGTGCATATATGTGTGAAGCTCCATTCCTAAGACTTAAACTCCGGCCATTGTCTCCCACCCCACAAGAACTTTGTATTTGTGGAGTGGCCATCATGTCAAGGGTGCGCAGTGGTGTATATGTATGTACTTGAAAAGAAGACCTTTGGATATTTGGTGCCAAATTGTCACGCCATTTTAGCATTGAATTTAGAAAATCCTTTAATGTTGCTTGAAGCAAGGTATATCAATTGGCTGTTATGAACTGAAATATGGAAGGAAGTAATGGAGGTAATAGAGAAATGGGGAAGAAGAGATATTGGTCACTTCGAGGGGACCACCTCTAAACAGAGTCAGAACAAGAAAAAGGAAAGTAACTGAGTAATTCCAAGCTTATCTTTCTTATTCCAAAATTGGGACTTATATACAATTACCATCAATTACAATCTCAGTAACTACCAATTGTAACTATCTGTAACTATCTCTAATAGGTTCCTAACTAACTGTCACTAACAGCTCATTTAACTGCACACGCCTCTGTATAGCACCACTGCACGCACGCCTCATCACCACAATAGGCACACCTTATCACTCTGTTAGGCACGTCACACACACACACTACTAATCCAGCTGTTAGGCACATCACACACACCAGCTGCCGAGCCAGCTGTTGGCACATCACACACACTACTAAGCCAACACACCTAAGCCAGCACCCTGGTATCTTAACATTGGCCTTAATTGAAGCTTGATTAAGGACCCCATAGGTCTTGCTTTGTGTAATGTGTGTGTATATGTATACACATATAGACCTACACTATACAAACAATACCCAAAAAAAAGAAAAAAAGAAAAAAGAGAGATTTTTTCTAAACTTTGTTCTTTTTACTTAAACAGAACTCAAATCAAATAAATAAAGTGAAAACAAGTGACATGCAGATCATGGCCTTATTAACTGGCATTTATTAGCAATTGCTAGCATATCTGGTATTC
This sequence comes from Quercus tomentella, assembly GCA_028535165.1. NCBI lineage: Eukaryota > Viridiplantae > Streptophyta > Magnoliopsida > Fagales > Fagaceae > Quercus > Quercus tomentella. Next base: position 15,026,899 of record JAPQVY010000001.1, read on the forward strand.
TGAGCTGGTAATAAAGAGCAATTACAATGGCTCATGGGAAATCCACATTTTGAACATGTTATAGCATTCCTTTGGCCTGTACTTTGCAGCTGTGTGACCCCCTCCCTGCAAAAGTCATACTAATTACAATTCCACTCACTTTCACCTGGCAAAACACTTATGGTTGAATAGCACTCTTGCCTTTACTGTAGCAAATGTGAGTTGGTTTGAGTATCCCCTTGTGAATCTGCATAAAAATCCGAACAATCACAACTTGCAAAAGAACTCAACATTGTAACATACATTAGTACAACCATAGGATAGGTCTACCCTCCAACTTGATCATCTATCCACCATGGACGCCATTCATCAACAATGGACAAATTTAGAGATTTGATCCACAATTGGGTTCCTATGTATGGAGCAACCATGTCATGATCACCATTGCAGGATATTAGGCCTAGTTAAAACATTTCATTTGCTCTTATCTTGTTTTATGTCATTTGTGGAAAGAAGTCTATTATCAAACCTATATATTAGAGCTCGATTACCTCTGCTGTTGAGATAAAAATGATAGCTTACAGCACTCTTAACATCCCTCTTGTAAGGCATGTCTTTGTGACATCTTCTCCATGCTTTAATTGTTCCCTGATTTTCATCATGTAAATAATATGAGGATTAAAACTATTTCAATTTTTCTTCTCTTTGACTAGCGAGAAACTTCACATCAATGTTAATTTCTAGAGAGCATCTCTTACCTTTTCGACATGAAGTGCTTTCTGTCCACTATTGTTATTAGAATTGGAAGACCGGGTAATGGTGGTTTTTTGTGCTTTGATGCTAAATTATACCAACATATACCATTTAAAAGACCGGATGTGAATGCTCTTACAACTAAATTTACTTCAACAAATGAAGTAAAGATCGACTTAAGTTTTTGTGGCTTACTCCCAATTTTACGTTCAACTGGCATCAAAACTGTCACTGATAACCCACCCATGGGAATGTCTGCATAAAATCTTCTTGTTTACTGATCAAATTTCATGGACCATTAAGAACAAATTAATAGTTCCAATAATTTAAGAGAACTTGATATGGATGTCAAATTTAATAGAGAAAATGATAAGGCTGCTAATTTCAAGACTCTCTTAAGTTGTGGCTAGGGGGAAGTCAAGAATGTCTAAGTAAAAAAATATCAACATATATAAGTGTGTGTTTGTGGTTTTTGACATTATGTTTTTTAATCAAATATCATTTTTTTTATCATATAAGATTGTATGAAGATCAAAAGGAGATTTCCATACAAAATTAAGAATTTTAAAGACTTAAATTGTATACTAAAAAGATTAATGAAACTAAGACATTTGTATTGTCTCTATAATATGCTTATAGCTTCATTCTTATTTATTAGATAACTTTTACTTCCAAGAAAAAATTTTAGACCACTTAAATATTAGCATTTCTTAATTATGCAGATTGATTAATATATATTTTTTTGAGAGGCAACAACTAGTTAACTTCAGATGATTAGGTGATTACAATTTAGATTAATCAATCACGGCCATAGTAAATACCAAATCTAAAAATCAAAGAAACAAATACAAGAAAAACACAAATTTGGTGACAAAATGAAAATTGATGGAGAACACGTCAAAAGAATAACCACTACAAGGGTGTCTTTACCCTAATAAGGAAATTCACTATAGAACATAATTTGTACAATATCTAGTTCAAACCCATGACCCTAGACACTACTTTGTTAATGCTACCCCACATCAAATTCAGACTTTTTGAACTCTTTGTACATGAACCCCTTTTCATGAACTTAGGCTGTGATCACAATCAAACTCTCTGATATCAACCCCAAGGACCCTCCTTGAAGGTTTGAACCCCGCAATAACACAATGGGATTGTGAGTTCTTTGGCTCCAGCTCTAATCATCAAAAAATGTAGAAACTTGTGAATATTGACTTTGGAACTCACTTATTAATCAAATTCAAATTTAGGTTTTCTCTCTTTGATGCGCAATACAAGTTTCTCTAAAACCTTGTGAAGACTTGCCCATAATGCCTATTATATGTTTGTAGATAGGATACATAAACTTAGGTAGCAACTGACTTCGATAAAACACATTAGATTGAAAATTCCCAATTTTTGACCAATCAAGTAGCAATCGAACATTAGTCAAAACCATCTTTCAACCAATTCAGAAGTGATCTAAAGGCTGTCGAAATTTTGACTAAAAATCTTATCGGAGTTGTGACATCACTAAAAAAGGTATATGACATCAAGTATGGTCTAATAATGAAAATAGTAAAACAATGATTATCTCCCCAAAATTTTAGCAAAAATGATGAATTTGTTATTAGTTAAGTTAGGATATGTTAGGATTATTAAAATGTGTTTGCAATGTGAAAGCATCCATAATTTCTTATAACATATGGTGAATAATTTTACCAAAAAAAAAAAAAACATATGGTGAATAAATGATTGGTGGTTGGCCAATCAGTCACATGCCTGCAAGAATGAAGAATGTATATATACAATAATATACCAAAGTTAAAAATAAAAAATATACAATAAAACGAAAAGAAAGGGAAGGTAAGAGGAAGAGACGGGAGAGTGAGTAAATACCTAAACACTTCAAGACTTTGATCGCAATGGGTTTGGTCCTGCCCTACTATCAATTTACCCTTCAAACATTTTTACCAAACCCACTAGAACATCAATAATGAAAAACACTACCAAAGTTCTAATCACGGCCAGTGAAAAGTAATTTTGATACAAATCAGACGGTAGTGTTGACTTCAGGGTCCTTTTTTTTTTTTTTTTTTTTTTTTTTAATTTTAAGGTAGTGACTTATCCACCCAAGTCAACTGAGGTTTGCTATCTTAATTTCTATAATTAATTATTTGGCTTTCACATTCTTGGGATCACATTATTAATATATTAATAATGTGTGACCCACCAATTCATCAGTGATGTAAATTTTCTATCTATCTTAAAAAATAAAAATAAATAAAGAAGAAGAAGAAACAATCTAAATCTCATCATATTAAAATTGGGTTATCCTAGTCATGGATTTTTCCTCTTCATGTCTATATATGTTATGATATTATCTGCATATATATATATATATATATATATATATGTGTGTGTATCTACATTTAATAGATAAAAACTTTTTTTTTTTTTTTGAGAAGATTTAATAGATAGAAATTAAAGCTTAGAGTAAATTTAACTTAACATTAAAAACTCCAGAATGGTCGTCTACCACGCAACTATGTTAAAAGGTCTAGAATTTTGCCACATGTCATTTTTCTTTTATTTATTTTTATAAAAACTCAACATACATATATATATATATATATATATTAGAACCCAATAAATATTTTGAGTACCTATATATCTATTTGATTTATGATTCATATCTATCCAAAACAATATGAAGAAGGAATGAATGACGGATCTTCTTGTATGTTTGAAATGGAGGGAGACCATCCAAAAATATAATGTTAATTATATGACATTTTTAATAAGTCATGCAATTTATTTAAATATATACATAGATAATTGTATAGATTGATACGTAAAAAGTTGGAGATTCCTCAAAATTGATTTGAAAGTTGGATATTATCAAAATTGAGTGGTAAAAATATGTGGATTATTAATTTCTTTCTATATGATATGTTTTGATTCCTTACATAGTCATGTTGTTTATGTAAGGAATTAATACATATCATATAGAAAGTTAATTGTGCTAAGAATATTATGACACTCACCTATAAAAGAATGAGAAGGTTATGATGATACAGAAGAACCTACCAACACTATGCTAAGAATGTGACATAATTGTTTATGAAGCAACTCATATTCCAACATAAACCTTTCATTCCAAAGCATCACTAAAGTAGACTGAAATGGACCTAGGCAGACCAAATAGACCAAAGTGGACCGAAATGCTATGCTTATATGATTTAACAGGAGCATAACAATAATAAATTATACACTTTAGCTTTTAGATATATATATATATATATATATATATAGATAAAATGAAATTAGTGGTGAACTAGAATTAAAAAAAAAAATTCTCAACTCAAATTCGGTAAAAATTCTTATGAATTTCAAACCATAAGATATAAATATATATTGTGGGGCCAGAAAATTTGTGATCCAGGCCCACTTTGCATTAGGGCCCAAGGCCCACGCCAAGGATAGGCGTTGCCGAGGACATGCAACCGAAGTCCAATTGGCCTAGAGATATAGCCAAGAATGATTCTGTCATCGGCATCCTAAATTGCTCCTGGAAGAAAGGGTGAGTACGGTGTAGGAGCGGTTCAAGGAAAAGCTAAACACCTCCGCATTGATGGGGAAAGGACCCCTGAACAGTGAATTGACAAAAGAAAAGGGAAAGGCTGCCATTACTGCAATTAAGTACTCTGCGCCTGACAGAGCAATACTTTTCAGCTTTTACAACCGCCCCCAACCACTTTGGGTATGGGCCGATGGGACAGGCATCAGCCCTCGAAAGCTGAACCTACACGTGGACGTTGGCGAGAGGGTAAAGGCTAGTATAAAAGGAGAGGGAAGCAAGCCAAGAGGGGGGGGGGGGGAGGCCAAGAGCTAGAGCCTCCCAAGTCGTGCCAAGGAGAAAATCTTCTTGGGCAGCATGATACGCCGTTGTGCGATTACCATGAACACCATGACCAACCATTGTCCGGTGACCAAGGCCTAGCCTTTCAGCCCACGCTCTACAAATTTTATTGTTTGAGCCTTTAAACGTGCGAACCCCATATCAGTTTGGGATTGTTACAAATTAAGTCCTTACAATTGGCGCCGTCTGTAGGAAGGCTTGTGCGTTGGCACATGCAGCAGTTAGTCATGGTGGGATCAAGCCCTTGTCAACAAGGGCCCCTCAAGAGAAATAGTTTTGGCCGTAGGACTAGCTAGGGGAGAACCTCTCCATCGTTTCTAGTAGTTGTTGTTCTAACTCAGCTCCCACTCAGAACTACCCTACAAAGTGCCAGTGGCACGGGTAGTTCTAGGGGCTTCCAACATCAAGCCAATACCCCGTACCCCTGTCAAGGGGCTAACCCTTTAAGTTTTGGACAGGACCAAGGTCTTGCACGGTCCTCGGACTCAAACCTATGGGGAAACCAAGTACTTCAACAAGAAAACCTAAGTTTTGGACAGAACAAAGGTCTTGCATGGTCCTCGGACTCAAACCTATGGGGAAACCAAGTACTTCAAAAAGAAAACCTAAGTTTTGGACAGAACCAAGGTCTTGCATGGTCCTCGGACTCAAACCTATGGGGAAACCAAGTACACCTATGGGGAAACCAAGTACTTCAACAAGAAAACCTAAGTTTTGGACAGAACCAAGGTCTTGCATGGTCCTCGGACTCAAACCTATGGGGAAACCAAGTACTTCAACAAGAAAACCTAAGTTTTGGACAGAACTTAAGGCAATGAATACTATTCGAAGCATGGCAAAGCACTCTAGTGCCCGGCGATTCCCTCGGATGGTTCATTTTTGGCTATACGTCTTCAGATGATTGTTTCATACGCAATGCAGAACATTTAGTTATTATTTCGGTCAGCCTTGTATGATTAACCTATCCCAAGTCGGTATTGTTATGCCCATTAGTTTCGGTAAATTCAAAGAGGTAACTTTTTTGCTAAACAGAGGTATCGGCCCTAAGCACTGTTCAATAGAAAATTACACCAACACATCCATTCGTAAAATAATTATTGCAGAAAACAAAGCACACACAAAATGGGATAAAGTCATCTTTTATTAGACAAAGAAGTAGTACAGCGTACAATAAGGGACTTAAACAAGCCTATACCGAAAGCTAACTAGAAAAGCAAAAAGAAAAGCAAAAAGGAAAAGATACATGGGAGCATTAAATCCTTTAAATTCGGCTCTAGCAGCGACTCAGCATGTTAGGATGACCCCAGTTATGGAAGAGAAGAAGAAGCAGAGACAAAAGGTGGCACCAGTGAAGGAAGAGAGGAAGAAGCAGTTGAACCTAACCCCCGTGCCAGCTCTGACCGCAATCACGCAAGTGTCATATTAGTAGCGCTCTAGAGAGAGCAAATGGTACCGACAATGAGAAACCTCAGTGCTGTCGCACCAAATATCTGATGCGACCTGCACCTGCTTCGGATTTTGGCTGAAGGAAGGAGAGGCTCCTTTCTTGCCATATCAGGGGGAAGAAGTGTCTTGAGTCTTTGTCTCCCCTGCCCTGACCGGACCATCTTGAATCTCTGGGAAACCCAATGCTTTTGGAGAGGGTGTGGTCTCTCTGCCCTCATCCCAGACTTGGCTATATCACCCCCTACGAATCAATCACACTAGTAACGAAGGCTATGGGCACAAACTGGAAAGTTGGGGATTTGGAAGGCTTAAAGGGTCTGCGAGTAAAGAAAATGACCTCCCACTACACTCCTTATATGGGGAGCAAGCCGGGTGGCATTTATGTTGTACAAATCTCTAAGAAAAGCTACCAACGAGATAGGTCCCGCTCGATTCCCAAAACAGTCTTCAACTGTTGGATTTGCGCTGTCTCGTAAAGAGACCTCATTAAAGGCGCGCTTCGTGTACTGAAATGGTAGGAGCACGGCGTGGGTAAAACCAAGAGAATGTCTCACAACTGGGGGTGTGTCCTAGGCAAACGACGAGGCTCCTGCCTTGATGAAGGACAAGTGTTGGCAAACCGTGACGTATACCCGGTGTCATCAAAGTCCTCATCTCCGTCCGAGGATCCAGACAGCAGGATTTTGAGGGGATATTGTGGGGCCAGAAAATTTGTGATCCAAGCCCACTTTGTATTAGGGCCCAAGGCCCACGCCGAGGATAGGCGTTGCCAAGGACATGCAACCGAAGTCCAATTGGCCTAGAGATATAGCCGAGAATGATTCTGTCCTCAGCATCCTAAATTGCTCCTGGAAGAAAGGGCGAGTACGGTGTAGGAGCGGTTCAAGGAAAAGCTAAACACCTCCGCATTGATGGGGAAAGGACCCATGAACAGTGAATTGACAAAAGAAAAGGGAAAGGCTGCCATTACTGTAATTAAGTACTCTGCACCTGACAGAGCAATGCTTTTCAGCTTTTACAACTGCCCCCAACCACTTTGGGTAGGGCCGATGGGACAGGCATCAGCCCTCGAAAACTGAACCTACATGTGGACGTTGGCGAGAGGGTAAAGGCTAGTATAAAAGGAGAGGGAAGCAAGCCAAGAGGGGGGGGGGGGGGGGGAAGGCCAAGAGCTAGAGCCTCCCAAGTCGTGTCGAGGAGAAAATCTTCTTGGGCGAGCATGATACGCCGTTGTGCAATTACCATGAACACCATGACCAACCACTGTCCGGTGACCAAGGCCTAGCCTTTCAGCCCACGCTCTACAAATTTTATTGTTTGGGCGTTTAAACGTGCGAACCCCATATCAGTTTGGGATCGTTACAAATTGAGTCCTTACATATATATATATATATATATATATATATATATATATATATATGTGTGTGTGTGTGTGTGTGTGTGTGTGTGTAAAAATTATTGTAACTTAACAAGATATGTTTGTGTACATTTTTTATTTACAAGACAAAAATTCTACTCTAACCTAATTTAAGTGCATATATGTGTGAAGCTCCATCCCTAAGACTTAAACTCCGGCCATTGCCTCCCACCCCACAAGAACTTTGTATTTGTGGAGTGGCCATCACGTCAAGGGTGCGCAGGCAGTGGTAAATATGTATGTACTTGAAAAGAAGACCTCTGGATATTTGGTGCCAAATTGTCACGCCATTTTAGCATTGAATTTAGAAAATCCTTTAATGTTACTTGAAGCAAGGTATATCAATTGGCCTTGATTGAAGCCTGATTAAGGACCCCATAAGTCTTGTTTTGTGTAATGTGTGTGTTTATGTATACACATATAGACCTACACTATACAAACAATACCCAAAAAAAAAGAAAAGAGAGAGATTTTTTCTGAACTTTGTTCTTTTTACTTAAACAGAACTCAAATCAAATAAATAAAGTGAAAATAAGTGACATGCAGATCATGGCCTTATTAACTGGCATTTATTAGCAATTGCTAGCATATCTAGTATCCGGAGCTGGTAATAAAGAGCAATTACAATGGCTTATGGGAAATCCTCATTTTGAACATGTTATAGCATTCCTTTGGCCTGTACTTTGTAGCTGTGTGACCCCCTCCCTGCAAAAGTCATACTAATTACAATTCTACTCACTTTCACTTGGCAAAACACTTATGGTTGAATAGCACTCTTGCCTTTACTGTAACAAATGTGAGTTGGTTTGAGTATCCCTTGTGAATCTGCATAAAAATCTGAACTATCACAACTTGCAAAAGAACTCAACATTGTAACATACATTAGTACAACCATAGGATAGGTCTACTCTCCAACTTGATCATCTATCCACCATGGACGCCATTCATCAACAATGGACAAATTTAGAGATTTGATCCACAATTGGGTTCCTATGTATGAAGCAACCATGTCATGTCTTTTAATGATCCTAAACAACATGATTTTTTTAGATTTTTCCATCTAGTACTTTCTAGAATAGTTTCACTTGCTGTCTTCTTATTATATACCAATTGCATATACAATTTGACTTTGGAATCTAAAAACCCTAATTAAGTTTCAATTGTATCAATGATTCAACGTCACCTACAATTTTAAAATCATTACAAATAAGACCCTTACGGCTTATAGTGAGTGACAAATAAAAGTGAAGGAAATCCAAATATGCTGCTCTTGATACCTATCTAGGTATTACAGGTATTCAATATGAATCATAGTATTTTTTTTACACTGAAGAATATCACAAAACAGATTATTCATTTGTAAAAGAGAAAATAGAATAAATACAATATAATATAATTTAAACACCATTATTGAGTTGAATTTTTGCACTAGAATACTATTTATCATTTATTTGTGGGGCTTTTTAGTGTAAGATTTAGTCTTAAATGTAACTTACTGATTTTGGTTACTTTTAATTAGTATATTTTATAAGAGTCCAAATTATAACCATTTTAAAACTTTATGAGTAATTATGATAGTTATTGATGCAAAACAATAGATATTTCATAACTTAATTAAAGATCTGAAGTTTTTCATGAAATTACTCCCAAAAATTTTCTTATTCCATGATACCATCAACACATATAGACATATAGAAGTAACATAGACACTCTGATAAAATTGTGTGCTTAAAAGAATCAAATTAATAGAATAACAGCAACAATGGGGACTATTGGAATCTAGACCTAAACAAACTAACCTTACAAATTTAATTCACTTGCGATCCATTTTCTTCAGAGCAGAAGTACAAGTTCAAATTTGAGAATCTATTCAATGAAAACCCAGAATTGTGCATGGTAAAGTAGAAGTGAAAGAGATAATTAAGAGTAACATGTATGCAATTTTATGACTACCATAGATAAATTATTGAGCAAAACCTAGTGCTAGTTTAACATAAACTTAGTTTCATTAGTTTATTTAACTTAAAAATAAGTCAAGTAAATGTATAGATGAATTAAAAAAAGATAACAATCAAGCAGAACTTAACATTTAACAAAACATAACAAATAAAAAAGAAGAAAAAGAAAGACGCGTTGTACTGTACCAAACAGGTAATGTATAGGCAGTGTGATGGTGGCCTCTCTAACGACGTCGTGCGAGGCCTCTCTCAATCTCTCTCTCAGTCTCTCTCTGTCTCTCTCACTTTTTTTTAAAAAAATTTTATATGAATCAGTTTCTTATATAATCCTTGCTTTCTTGAGCAAGCTATTTCACATGATGTTCTCTCTTGATTTTTTTGAATAAAGTTTTAAGTTTCCTATCAAAAAAAAAAAAAAAAAAAGCGCGAATGCACTGATGCATTGTAGCTACAGTGTCCTTTTGGTTTGTTCAATTGGCACGGTAGCTACAATACCTAAAGTGTTTTTTTTTTTTTTTAAATATTTATATTAGCTGGCATATATATTGTTATAATGACACAACAAATTTCAGTCCAAATGCACTGTAGCTACAGTGCCTTTTTGGTTTGTTCAATTGGCATTGTAGCTACAATGTCTAATTTATTTATTTTTTTCCAATAATCGATTTGTGTTTTTTTTTTCTTTTAAATATTTATATTAGCTACCACATATATTGTTATAATGACACAACAAATTTCATAATATTTTCAAAAGCGTTGGGATAGGGTCAAAATTCCTATCCCGGCGTTTTTTTTCCCCGGTGCTTCAAACTGCCATGTAGTGACAGTCAGTATAGGGTCGCCGAACCTGTACCAGCACTTTTCAAAAGCGCCGGGAAAGGCATACACCCTATACCATCACTTTTGAAAGCGCTAGTATAGGCCTTTTAAATTATATTCATTCAAGACCTATACCAGCACTTTTGAAAGCGCTGGTATAGGTTATGAATGAATATAATTTAAAAGATCTATACTAGCACTTTTGAAAGCGCTGGCATAGGCGGCACCTATTCCAGCGTTCTAAAAAGCGCTGGTATAGGTCTTGAATCAATATAATTTAAAAGACCTATACCAGCGCTAGCATAGGCAGTACCTATTCCAACGTTCTAAAAAGTACTGGTATAGGTCTTGAATAAATATAATTTAAAAGGCCTATATCAGCGCTTTTGAAAGTGCTAACATAGGTTGTACCTATTCCAGCGTTCTCAAAAGCGCTAGTATAGGTTTTGAATGAATATAATTTAAAAGGCCTATATCAGCGCTTTCAAAAGTGCTGATATAGGCCTTTTAATAAGTCATGCAATTTATTTAAATATATACATAGATAATTGTATAGATTGATACGTAAAAAGTTGGAGATTCCTCAAAATTGATTTGAAAGTTGGAGATTCTCAAAATTGAGTGGTAAAAATATGTGGATTATTAATTTCTTTCTATATGATATGTTTTAATTCATAAATGATATGTTTTGATTCTTTACATAGTCATGTTGTTTATGTAAGGAATTAATACATATCATATAGAAAGTTAATTGTGCTAAGAATATTATGACACTCACCTATAAAAGAATGAGAAGGTTATGATGATACAGAAGAACCTGCCAACATTATGATAAGAATGTGACATAATTGTCTATGAAGCAACTCATTTTTCAACATAAACCTTTCATTCCAAAGCATCACTAAAGTAGACCGAAATGGACCTAGGTGGACCAAAATGACCAAATAGACCAAAGTGGACTGAAATACTATGCTTATATGGTTTAACAAGAGCATTGCAATAATAAATTATACACTTTAACTTTTAGATATATATATATATATATATATAGATAGATAAAATGAAATTAGTGGTGAACTAGAATAAAAAAAAAAAAATCTCAACTCAAATTCGGTAAAAATTCTTATGAATTTCAAACCAAAAGATATAAATATATATAAATAAATATATATATATATATATATATATATATATATATATATATATATGTATGTGTGTGTGTGTAAAAATTATTGTGACTTAACAAGATATGTTTGTGTACATTTTTTATATACAAGACAAAAATTCTACTATAACCTAATTTAAGTGCATATATGTGTGAAACTCCATCCCTAAGACTTAAACTCCGGCTATTGTCTCCCACCCCACAAGAATTTTGTATTTGTGGAGTAGTCATCACATCAAGGGTGTGTAGCAGTATATATGTATGTACTTGAAAAGAAGACCTTTGGATATTTGGTGCCAAATTGTCACGCCATTTTAGCATTGAATTTAGAAAATCCTTTAATGTTGCTTGAAGCAAGGTATATCAATAGGCCTTGATTGAAGCTTGATTAAGGACCCCATAGGTCTTGTTTTGGGTAATGTGTGTGTATATGTATACACATATAGACCTACACTATACAAACAATACCCAAAAAAAAAGAAAAAAAGAAAAAGAAAAGAGAGAGGTTTTTTCTGAACTTTGTTCTTTTTACTTAAACAGAACTCAAATCAAATAAATAAAGTGAAAACAAGTGACATGCAGATCATGGCCTTATTAACTGGCATTTATTAGCATATCTGGTATCCGGAGTTGGTAATAAAGAGCAATTACAATGGCTCATGGGAAATCCACATTTTGAACATGTTATAGCATTCCTTTGGCCTATACTTTGCAACTGTGTGACCCCCTCCTTGCAAAAGTCATACTAATTACAATTCCACTCACTTTCACTTCGCAAAACACTTATGGTTGAATAGCACTCTTGCCTTTACTGTAACAAATGTGAGTTGGTTTGAGTATCCCCTTGTGAATCTGCATAAAAATCCGAACAATCACAACTTGCAAAAGAACTCAACATTGTAACATACATTAGTACAACCATAGGATAGGTCTACCCTCCAACTTGATCATCTATCCACCATGGATGCCATTCATCAACAATGGACAAATTTAGAGATTTGATCCACAATTGGGGTTCCTATGTACAGAATTGGGGTTCCTATGTACAGAGCAACCATGTCATGATCACCACTGCAGGATAGATACATACAGTATTAATACACTTCAATATGGTTTTCCTGGCTTAATCTTTATTTATTTGAGTTGCCAATTAGAATATTAGGCCTAGTTAAAACATTTCATTTGCTCTTATCTTGTTTTATGTCATTTGTGGAAAGAAGACTATTATCAAACCTATATATTAGAGCTCGATAACCTCTGTTGTTGAGATAAAAATGATAGCTTACAGCACTCTTAACATCCCTCTTGTAAGGCATGTTTTTGTGACATCTTCTCCATGCTTTAATTGTTCCCTGATTTTAATCATGTAAATAATATGAGGATTAAAACTATTTCAATTTTTCTTCTCTTTGACTAGCGAGAAACTTCACATCAATGTTAATTTCTAGAGAGCATCTCTTACCTTTTTGACATGAAGTGCTTTTTGTCCACTATTGTTATTAGCCCATATATAGTTGAGAAACTTGTTGTAGTGCTGGAATATAAAGATACTCATGATTTCCCAAACTCTAAATTGTTCACTAGTCTAACTTGGAAGTCTAAGTTTCCCTCAAAGAAAGCTTAATTCTTACTATGTCTTTTAACCAAAACAGAAATAAATGAGGAAATAAATTATTCATAAAATTATCCTACCACAAACAAACCAATTCATTACCAATCCATTAATCTGTTACGTAAGCTCATTTCCTTAAGTTGGTGTAACAGCAACAAAAATGAAAGTGAATGAAACATAACTCCCTACATTGATGGCAAAGTAACAAGTTGGGGTGCAAGTTTCTTCCAATGAAAGTGTGAACCTATTACTATAGTGGGGGCTAAACTAAATGTTGTGATGATTGCAGAAAGTACATAGAGTTCTTGTAATAAACCAGATTAATGATACTTCATACCGATCAATTGTCACATGCATACCTGAGGCAATGGAAGAATTGACAGAATGTCGATCAAGAAGTATGTGGATAAGTATCTTTTTGCAATAGCCACTGGATCATTTATTAGCACACCCCTTCCAAATACTCGAGAAGAAGGAGCAATAAACGCAGCTTCAAACTGTAAGCTTATATGAAGTATATAAAAGACATCAAAGAGTGAACGAAGAACACAAGCAATAATTGTCAGAGTTTCATCTGAATCAAGGCATTTATCCTTGTCATCGATCACTGGGATGTAAAAGAACAAAGGATCCAGGGCAACAGCTATGACACAAGAGAGCACAAATATTTTATTCCAAGTTGGAAGATCTTGACCCTGTAAATCAAGAAGTATCTTCCTAGGACGAGGACCTGACTCTTTACTTGGCTGATCACCTATAAAAGGAATGCCATTAATCTTCAAAACATTGCCAAAAGTTGATCTTGGTTTTCTCAGTTGTGGTCCATCATCAATAGAATATTTCTACCCAGAACCCAGAAATCTTTGAGAACTCCAATCTTCAAACTTGGATGAAAAAAAAATATAATAATAAAGTAGCATGCATAAAGAAAGTTTCAGCAGCTATTTAAGTACTTGAATGGATACTACCAGAATGAATAACTTATTGGAATCCTTTATAAACTGATACATATGAGTGGTCCCTAACCGTGAAAAGGTGCTCTAAAAATGAATAATGAAAGAACAAGTGACAACCCAGAAATTCACCCATTTGCAACATTACCAATCGCCAAATTAGGTAATTTAAGTTCTCTATATGTTTATAGCCTAAACTAGAATGTCTTTTAATGATCCTAAACAACATGATTTTTTAGATTTTTCCATCTAGTACTTTCTAGAATAGTTTCACTTGCTGCCTTCTTATTATATACCAATTGCATATACAATTTGACTTTGGAATCTAAAAACCCTGATTAAGTTCCAGTTGTATCAATGATTCAACGTCACCTACAATTTTAAAATCATTACAAATTAGACCCTTACGCTTATAGTGAGTGACAAATAAAAGTGAAGGAAATCCAAATAAGCTAGGACCCTATCCCAGAAAGCGCTGGGATAGGGTCAAAATTCCTATCCCGGCGTTTTTTTCCCCGGCGCTTCAAATCGTCGCGCAGTGACAATCGGTATAGGGTCGCCGGACTTGTACCAGCACTTTTTAAAAGCACTGGGAAAGGCATACGCCCTATACTAGTGCTTTTGAAAGCGCTAGTATAGGTCTTTTAAATTATATTCATTCAAGACCTATACTAGCTCTTTTGAAAGCGCTGGCATAGGCTGTACCTGTCTAGGCATTACTGGTATTCAATATGAATCATAGTATTTTTTAACACTGAAGAATATAACAAAACAGATTATTCATTTGTAAAAGAGAAAATAGAATAAATATGATATAATATAATTTAAACACCATTATTGAGTTGAATTTTTGCACTAGAATACTATTTATCATTTATTTGTGGGGCTCTTTAGTGTAAGATTTAGTCTTAAATGTAACTTACTGATTTTGATTACTTTTAATTAGTATATTTTATAAGAGTCCAAATTATAACCATTTTCAAACTTTATGAGTAATTATGATAGATATTGATGCAAAACAATAGATATTTCATAACTTAATTAAAGATCTGAGGTTTTTCATGAAATTACTCCCAAAAATTTTCTTATTCCATGATACCATTAGCACATATAGACATATAGAAGTAACATAGACACTCTGATAAAATTGTGTGCTTAAAAGAATCAAATTAACAGAAATATTAAAAAAATAAATGGTCAAATTAGAAAATTAGTAAGATCAAATATCATATATAGCTTAATAAGAGTTTTTTTTTAAGAGAAGATTATGTTAAAATAAAAGGAAGAAAATAAAAGATTTAGACAAAGAATGAGAGAGTAGACGCAAGACTTATGTGGTTCAACTTGATAACTTACGTCACAAAAAAAAACTATGTAGAACAAAAATCCAATATTGGGTACATATACACACAAAAGTTGATTTGTAAGGAACATTTATTATGCTTGAATCAAGGATAATTGATATGCCTTGATTCTAGGCATGATAACGGCCTAACATGCCATAACTAAATTGTGTATCAATAAAACATAGAAGACAAATATATTAAAACACATAAAAGAGATAAAACACATGGCCTTTTTGGTATAGACTTTTCATCAACTGGTAAAGTCTTTGATGTTTAAATAAGATATTCGGGGTTCGATCTCCTTCTATACCCAAAATTGATTGGTGTCTTAGTCTGATGTAAAAAAAAAAAGAAAAGCAAATTAGAGGTAATTTAATTAGACGAAACATAAAATTGATAAAATTTTCACTACAGATTGCAATTAGGCCTTATTTTACAATTATATATAGAGAAAGAGGGTGTTTATAATAATTAGTTGCAATAACTTATAATTTTTTATTGCAATAGAAGACTTAATACGTTACTACATTAGCAAATTTTGTTGCAATAATTTAAAACAAAAAAATTATAGTAATAAATTGATATTAATTATTTTTTCCAATATATTACAACAAAATTTTTGAGTGATAACCTATTGCAACAAAGATATCATTGCAATAACCGATAGCAATTATTTTGCAATCTATTACAATGAAAAATATGAAATAATAAATAATTACAACAAAAATATATATGTTGTAACTTGACTTGAATTATTTTTATCAATTATTTGTAATTTATTGTAATAATAATCATGAAACAATAGCATATTGTCATGAGATTGCAAAATAATTGACAAAATTAGTTGCAATAGATTGTAATTAGGCCTTATTTTGCAATTATAAAGAGAGATTGATTACAAATGTTATTTCATTAGAATTTGAAATTCCATATGAAATTGGGCTATAAATGTACACATAGTTGAAATGCTAATGTGAGACTAGAAGAAGGTTGTTGGGTCCTTCATGAATAATGCTATTTTGGGGTAGTTGTTGAGTGTCTAACCAATTGGTTGAGAATCACATACAATGCGACACTGTGTGTATAATGGTTCATATCATTTCCTTCAAGATCAAACAACTAATTTTATTCATTCAATAAAAAGTAAAAATAAAAACATACTAAAAAAATGTATGCTTAGACGTGTTTTGTACTTTGTCAAAAAGCGCAAAAAAAAAAGTGTGACCTTAGAAATGATATTGCTTACTATCAAAATGAACATTTTTTCAATTTTTGTTTTGAATAATAATAATAAAAAAGAAGCATGGAGGGACAAGTGACCGGGATGCCACACAGTGACTCCCAACCCCAACTATAGATGACAGTGGGAAGGTCAGTATCGAAAAAGTTTGATAAAATGACTTGGCGTTCCGAATGAATGCCTTGTCGAGAGAAGTTCTCCGAGAAGTCCGACTTGGCCTTCTCATCACGGAACCTGACATGGGAGGGGGTAGAATCAGAGGAAGATGCCCTGAAACGAAAAGGGTTCCGGGACAGAGCAGATTTACATTTAGGTGCCATAGAGCAAACTAACGCAAGAAAGAGAGAGAGAAAGAGAGAGAGAGACACGTAAAAAAGCACTAAACAGTTTAGTATCAAATGATAGAAACAAAATTGGTACATATGCATGGGGACTATTGGAATCCAGACCTGAACAAACTAATCTTACAAATTTAATTCACTTGCGATCCATTTTCTTCAGAGCAGAAGTGCAAGTTCATATTTGAGAATCTGTTCAATGAAAACCCAGAATTGTGCATGGTAAAGTAAAACCAAAGAGATAATTAAGAGTAACATGTATCCAATTTTATGACTACCATAGATAAATTATTGAGCAAAACCTAGTGCTAGTTTAACATAAAATTAGTTTCATTAGTTTATTTAACTTAAAAATAAGTCAAGTAAATGTATAGATGAATTAAAAAAAGATAACAATCATGTAGAACTTAACATTTAACAAAAAATAACAAATAAAAAAGAAGAAAAAGAAAGACGCGTTGTACTGTACCAAACATGTAATGTATAGGCAGCGTGATGGTGGCCTCTGTAGCGACGTCGTGCAAGGCCTCTCTCAATCTCTCCACTCCAATCTCTCTCTCGACTTTCTCTCTCGGTCTCTCTCACTTTTTCTTTTTCTTTTTTATTTTATTTTATCTGAATCGGTCTCTTATATAATCCTTGCTTTCTTAAGCAAGCTATTTCACATGATGTTCTCTCTTGATTTTTTTAATAAAGTTTTAAGTTTCCTATAAAAAAAAAAAGCGCGAATGCGCTGATGCACTGTAGGTACAGTGCCCTTTTGGTTTGTTCAATTGGCACGGTAGCTACAATACCTAATGTTTTTTTTTTTTTTTCTTTTCATTATCCAGTTTGTGTTTTTTTTTTTTCTTTTAAATATTTATATTAGTTGGCATATATATATATTGTTATATGACATAACAAATTTAAGTCCAAATGCACTGTAGCTACAGTGCCCTTTTGGTTTGTTCAATTGGCACTGTAGCTACTGGGAGTGTGCATGGGTCAGGTTGGGTCGGAAAGAGAATTTTTTGACCTAACCCACCATGGTGGGTTAAAAAAAATTCAACCTAACCCAACCCATCATATAAATCCAACCCAACCCACATGGGTCGGGTTGGGTCGAGTTGAACCCATGAGTTTGACAATTTTTTTTATTACTATTATTATTAAATTGAGCAGAAAAAATATATCACACCTGCCACCTAAGTTGATAAACAAAATATCTCAGTTATACATTAATATATGAACTAATATACATTAATATTGGCTTTTATATAGGATAGGAGGAAGAACTACTTATTTAAAAAAATTTATTAATTATATAATATATATTAAATATATGAGTGGGTCGGGTCGGGTTTGGCGGGTTTGAAATTTTATGACCTAAACCCAACCCAACCCGCTATCAAAAAAAATTTTGTAACCCAACCCAACCCACCAAGCCCTAAAAACCGAACCAACCCAGAGGGTTGGGTTGGGTCGGGTTGGTTTTGGTGGGTTGGCGGGTTGGCTACACACCCCTAGTAGCTACAATGCCTAATTTTTTTTTTTTTTCCAGTAATCGGTTTGTGTTTTTTTTTTCTTTTAAATATTTATATTAGTTTCCATATATATTGTTATAATGACACAACAAATTTTATAATATTTTCACAACTATTAAGATACCAATTTTTTACAAGTCGAAATAAAATAATAAAATATGAAACTGTGACCAACCACAACCGAAAATAAATGTCTTGAGAAAATGTTACAACACTTATTGTTATCAAAATATTTGTGATTTAGTCACTTTTTCTCTCTCTCCTCTTCTTGTTGTTGATTTTGCATTACTTGTGTGTTTTGCTTTCTTATTTTGAGTCAATCTAGTTTTATGCATTGCTTTGGTTACCATGTTTTTGTTTGTTTATTTTTTAGTTTTGTTTTATTTTCTTTTTCATATTATTTTTTTTTTTGAAAAATCAGAAAAATACAAAAACAGTGTGTGTTTGTATACATTGGTACTTGTGTACCTTGGATGACCATTGAAACAAAGTTTTCTAAACTTTGTATCTCTTGTAGCTTAGATGAGCATCTTAATGCACAACTAAGTAAGTGAGCTTTGTGGCTCGTGGTTGTGATGAGTAAGATTAAGTAATCTCTTGTGCTTAACACTCTATTGAGGTCCAAAATTTCACAAGAAAGCCCATTCCATGAAAAGTAAAGAAGGCCCAATTCATGCAACAAGAAGAATCAACATCAAGGCCCTATGTATGTTTAGATTTCTAGCAAAAAGGCCATTAAAAAATCCAGCAAAATCCAGTGAAAGAACTGGGCTGGGATACCCAGAGGCTGCTAGAGGCTCAGGATCCTCGGGACGTGCAGCACAGCTAACGTTGGATTGAGACAGCTTAAGAGGGATACCACGAAATACAAGAAATGAAGAATAGATTTGTCCTTCTCAAGCACCCAATAGTGCAGCAAAGAATCAGAAAGCTTGGAGAGTGACAATTCATGAACAAAAAGCTGGTACATCGGGAAACCCAAAATGAAGAACTATAAAAGGAAGTGGCTGGGAAAATCTTCAATCCAACAAGAATGGATTTTGCTCACTTAGGAAAAATGACAGCAAGAAGGACAACCAAAAAAGCTGAGTCTAAAAGGTAAAAAGCCTTGAAAGAAGAGAGGGTGAAGGTTAGCTATCCAAGGACACCCCGGAATGGAAGGTCAGCAAGTAGCTTTTAGGAAAATAGAACTAAAAGAAGAAAATTATGAGAAACAGAGAAAGAATCACCTATCAGAAATGGCTGGCATAACAGGGGCTCTGGTACCCAAGGAGCCAAAGGGGGGAATCAATGGTATCCTGAACCCTAAAATGACACTATAAAAGGGGAAGGCAGCCAACATTGAAAGGGGATTCAGTAATAAGGAATCAGAACAAGAATTGCTAAGAAAACTCTGTCAAAAACTCAAAGAAAGTAGAAAACAGCGCCCCGTATCCCAGAAACAGCCACTATAGAACGTACTTGGATTTAAAGGGATTCAAACTTTGCAAGTCTTAGAGGCTTAGATAACCATCTAAGTCTGTAATTTTTGAGCTTATTTGGACCTTGTAACACGTCTTAGTGAGCACATTGTAATCCACAATTAAGAAAAATAATGAAATATTTCATAGTGATTAGAGGATCCTTAACAGTTATTTTGTGTGTTTCTTTATTACATTGTTTTCCTTTGTTGCTTTATTGCTGTTCAATACATATATTCTAGCTTGCTAGTTTTCCTTTTACTCAGCCAAAAGCTGAGTCCTTTTATCGGGGTCCTCACTTCAACTTGGGCCTTGGACATACTTAGCCTCCAAAGAAATACATGCCAAAACATGTACACATTAGATATCACTCTCTCCCACAAAAATCCTTCTCACCTAACTATCTTAGAAGGCAATGCCCAAGCAAAGCCACTTGGACTTGAGTTCCAAATCCCACAAGTCTTGTGCAAAAGCACTAAGTCTGTGAGAATTGGGGCCGGGATCCTTATGGCTGAATCATTCTCATGAAATTCATTTACATATAGGTACATGTATTAAAATGTATATCCTAATCTAAGAAACTAACAATTATTTGAAGATATGTGTATTGTATAGTGTGTTCTTATGTAGGACCTATAGAGGTAAGAGAAATGACAAAACTCTATTGCATAATAAGCATGGAGAAAGATCGTGTAGTTCAGAGAATCAGCATTCTGGGTTCTTACAGGCCTAGTACCCCTGGGAACCATGACAGTACACCCGGGGTACCACGGCAGTATGCCCAGGGTACCAAGTGAATGAACTTTTTTAAATGTTTACACAATAAAAGATAAGCCTCAAATACTCTATTTCAATCTCTTTCTCATTGTGAATATTATGAATAATTATTTTACTTGTTTCGTAAAAGTAAAAGGTCATTTTATGACACTAAAACACTTATAATGATATTTTATTACTTAGGATGAATCGCATTTTGCCTTGAGGAGTTTTATGTGACTTGCGCACAACTTGGTTCGTCATCCACCAAGCCCCCCATTTAGCTGCGGTAAACCAAGCCCAGTCCACCAAACAATAAGTAAAGGGCCCAAGATCCTTGTTAAAGGGTCCATGATCCTTGTTTTTACATGGGCCTGGGTATTGTCCAAAAAGGACCCTCACATACTCGTATCACTCTTTTTGAAGGGAAGGACTAGAAAAACCTAAAAGAAAGGCATAAATAACCATCTCACCACTGTTGCCCGCCAATCATGAAATGACATTTGTATGCTTCGGCATAGCAAAAATGAAATGTCAAATGCTTAACATCATTGGGTATTTCTTTTCTATCTCTTATATGCCCATGCATGGTTTGCTTAAAAGAAAAATATGCAAAGAAAAATAAAAAGAAAAAAGAATCAAAATGCTTTATATATGATTGCAAGCATGTTTTCTAGGAGATGTGAGAGTTATAAGATGTACCTTGAAGGTGATAGTCTCTATCAAACAGTTATGATTGTGTGCAAGTAAACGTGATTTTCCCATATCTCAAATCGTCATAACATGTAGACATTTATGCAATCTTACGATGTTTTTCACACACAACACGCAATATTCTTTGTTACTTTTGATATATGTGCAGGTACAATGTTATTTGGCCATCACAAGGAATACATGTGTTAATGTATGCTCACTAAACTATCTTAACTTGTTTTTGAAATATAAAATTGGTTAGACTTGTTTAGTGTGTGTGTGTGTGTGTGTGTGTTTTGGATCTATGTGCTTGACATTTTTCTTGTTGAGAGATGATTGTGAGAGCTTAAAATATTGTTTGGATCTTTGGTTGTGTAGCATGCTTGATTGCATTCATATTTGTGTTTTTTCTCTTCTTGAAAAACTGTTTTTAAGCAATCTCAACAGCTGCTGGACACCTCTCGACAGCTAGGCTATCTATCAAGCACTTTCAACTTCTTTTAACGCATTCTCGATAGCTTCTTGACAACTACTCGATCCATCGAGGAACTTTCTGGATGCTTGATAGATGCTCGATAGCTTCTCGATCCATCAAGCCCCTTCTTAGGACATATGTGGTTCACATGTTAAGAACATATGTCATGATTTTATGTAATTGGCTAATCCTTTGACAAAACGTACTTTACTTGTAATTGGATAGTTCTAGGATGTGTTCAAATACTTCAAGAAACAAAGTTTCAAGATCAAGTGTTGAAGTCATCAAGTCTGTCCAAGAAACAAGCTGAGAAGTGCAAATTCATTAAAACTCGACAGCTGTTTCAACAGCTGCATCTATAGAGGTTTAAGGAAGCTGTTTAGCCTATGGCTCGACACTTGCTCAACAGCTTATCTGTCGAGATTTAAGAAATTCAGAATTCTGATATGATTTCTTGGAATCCGTGATTATGTGTTTAGGTCTTCTTTTCTTCTAACCCTAAACATATAAAAGGATTATTTTAAGGGCCGTCAAGTAGGTCACAAGTTGCACAAGCATTGAGCAAACTCTGTTTAAGCAAATTGTGTCCGGAGACGAAATTCTTGCCCTAGTTCATCTCTTTCTCTTGAAGAAGTTGCTGTGTATGTGCACCGTAGGGTTTTGTAACCAAGCATCTTCTTGATCTTCATCGTGTGGATGAACTGAAGAACTTTGCAGCCAACAACCTTCTTAGTTGGTGATTGAAGTCGCGTACTGGGATCCGCGCAATGTGTTAGTCACGTACTTGGGAACCGTGCATCGTAAGGGGAACTGTCACTACAGAACAAGTCCAATTGGGTATTGGGGTAAAGGTTCAACTGTAGGTTGGTAAGGTACTTGGGATTCCTTTATTTGTAACCGCTTGTTGTGATAATAGTGGAGTTTCGAGAGTGGTGACCTGAAAATCACCTGTTGGGGTTTTTGCCATTAGGTTTTCCCCATTCGTAAACAAATCACCGTGTCATTTATTTTCTACTGCATATTTAGTTTATTGGTGATTTGTTTGTGCTACCACGCGTTTTGTATGTTAATTTGATTAATTAATAACTTGGCTAATTAATCAATTATTTTAATCATAAGGGGTCAATTCGTTTTTGGCTTATCACCCCTTTTGTTGTGGACACCTCTCGACAGATCCTCGATAGCTAATTCACGCATTTTAAAGCTCGACACCTCTCAATCCATTGAGCTTTATGATTTTCTATATATAGGGTCAGCGCAAATTTCTCTCATTTCTCCCCGATCACTCTCGATAGAATAGTGCCTCTCCCTCTCCCAAAACACTTCTCTCAATCACTTCTCTTCACACTCTTCATCTTCCCCACTCATTCTTCGGCCTAATCCTTGCATTTTTACTCTGGTATGATCTTCTTTCTATCTTTTTATCATACATTTCATGCATTCTGACCAAACTTTTGGGGTTTTTGAAAATTTTTGGGGTTTTTCAAAATTGATGAAGTTTTTGTGAAATTTTTGGGATGGGTTTTGCTTAAATGAGTTTAAATCATCATGCATTGCATCACATTTGCATTATAACAATGTTTCATGCATTTTAGATATGTGTTTACTTTGTTGCAATGATATGTGCTGGTAGGTTTGGATTGGGCTAAGCCCATGATGTTTTTTTTAAAGTTTGCATGTCACATGTTCATGCATTTTTCATATATACGTACCTTCATTTATCTTTATTTTGATATTGATCTGTGTTGGTGCTTTTTTGCGTGTTTCTTTGGTGTGCTGTCGCAGGCAACCAAAAATAAAACCTATACTTCTAAAAATATATGTAGTAGTGCGAGTAAGGATCATTCCCACGGAGAGTATCTAGCCTAGTTTTATGCTACGTGAACAAGGGTGGGGGGGGGGGGGGGTATAATGAAAACAATTTTGAGAAAAACAATTAAGGAACAATTCAAATTAAAATATCGAAATCAATCAAGAGAACAAACCTTGGTCCAAGTCAACATCCACCATCGGAATATTACAACTTATCATCGATGCAAGTATATATCAATTCACACTTTGAATATTCACCGTTGTAACTATTTCCCTATCTCTCCTTAGTCGTAGTTAATTAGAAAACAAGCGATCTAATAAACCCTAACTACTAAAGAACCCAAGACAAGCGCTAAAGGTTTAATCTAGTAGCAGCTTTAAGAATTAGAGAGATCGATGAAACTAAACAACACAAACACAAGCGGTTGCATTTAATTTAGTCGAGCATTCTTCCTATGATCTAATAATTTCTGACGCAGCAAATCATTAAATCTTGGTTGCTTCACAAGTTAGAGAGATCAAATGATTACGGATTTGATATCTAACCTAGCAATAGATTGCAATGAATAATAAACTAGTAGGCCTCCTAGTAATTAAACGAGACAATCATGAAAATAAGCACAGAAGAACATCCGATATTCAAAGCATAAATCAAACAATAAAAACAAATTAGATCTCACATTTTTATTGATTCTGAGGCTTCAATTTCCTTCGACCAAGTATAAAAGTTTAGCCACGCAAGGCCATGATGAAAACTCAAAGGAAAAAAATCAGAGAAGAGGGGAGAGAGAGGCGTGTCTGTGTATGTAATTCTGATTTCTCCTCCCCCTTTTACACGTTAATTCCCCCTTTCCCAAGCCTACAAAATCTCCTAAAAATATTCTCAATAATAATATCCAAATCTAACTAATTAAGGAAAAATATTAAAAATAAAGCAAAGTCCTAATACAACTAGGAAAGTGGTGTTTTTCAGCTGTAAATTTCGTGCACCAGATCTGGAGGCTTCCAAAAATAAACCACATCAGATACGCGTATTAGAATTTCAGGCAAAGGAACATTCCAGAACATCAGCAGTGCAGGTGCAGCAACTTCAAGCCTGATTTTGACTTTGATGCAGCCCGTATCTCTCAAAACTCAAAACATGAAAGCTGTAGAGATTTGTCTTGGTGTTCGATAGCATCTTGAATCATCACAATCGGAGCTTGGATGAGAGAGTTATGCCCAGATTACGAAGCGATGTCAAAGCTGTCCAGAATCGCCCAATTAGCTACGTTTTGCACTTAACGCCTCCATTTGCATCCTAAATCAAAATATAAGAATAATGAGTACATTTATGCACCAAATAAATATAAAATACTAAACATTAGGGAGAAAAATATGACAATTTTCATTCTCATAATTCTTTCTCTCTCTCTTTCTTTCGGTTAGTTGCTCTATGGCAACTAAATGAAAATCCACTCCATCCCAAAACCCTCTTCATTCTAGGGCATCCTCTTCTTCCCTCACTGATTCTACTCCTTCTGTTCGGTTCTGTGATGATAAAGCCTGAAAGGACTTTTCGGAGAACTTTTCACGACGCAGCATTCATTCAGAACGCCAAGTCGTTCTATCGAATTTTTCCAATACTGACCTTTCCACTGTCATCTACAGTTGGGGTTAGGAGTCACTGTGTGGCATTCTGGTCACTTGTCCCTCCATGATCATACAGGAGTTTTACTCCAACATGCACGAATTTGATACTTCAATACCTCAGTTTGTCACTCGCGTTCGAGGTACGCGCATTATAGTTACTTCGAATCTTATATCCGAGGTACTACATGTACCGAGGGTAGCGCAACCTGACTACCCCAGTTGTGATCGTCTGAGGACTGTGTCCAAAGACGAACTCTCGTCTCTTTTCTATGAGACACCTTCATCTTGGGGTGACCGTTAAAACACCCCTTACTTGGGCTTTGCAAAAGGTTCGAGATTGCTTAACATGGTGATGACATTCATTCTTTATCCTTTGTCTCACTATAACTCTATCATAGAGCCTCGTGCTCAATTTTTGTTATCCCTCTTAGAGGACATTTCTATTAACTTCCCTTCTCACTTCTTTCTATCCCTTATAGATGTCTATAGGGATATGGCGACCTGTGATAAGCTCATTTTTCCTTCGGCTATCACGCGGATCTTTCGTCATTTTTCTATCTCTTATCTAGAGTCTACACACTTTTCTGTTATGTGTGCCATAGATGTTACTACTGTTCGATGAAGCGAGGCCCAACTTCGACTGAGGCGGCCACGGACTGAGACGGCGACTCCTCCTGCTTCTTTTGCTCCTTCCACCTCCTCTCCTTCGTCTTCTACGGGTGGAGTGACTCTCGAGGCCATCATGGCACAGCTTGTGCTCATGGATGCTCTTCTTGACACATTTAGTGATGAGTTGTGTCAGGTGAACACTCGTGTTAGTCGTATTGCACGATGACAGGCTGCCATGGGTTTATTAAAAACAAATGCAATAGTTGTGGGCAAATTAATAAGAAGTAGAGTTTTACAGGGTGGGGCGGGGTTTTGCGGGGCCCCAAGGGGCAAGGATGAGGTAAGAAAATTTTCACCGTCATGCAGGGCAGGGCGGGAATGGGATAAGACGAAACTATGCGGGGCAGGGGCGAAGATCCCATCCTTCGAACTCGACTCGCCCCACCCCATTGCCATCCCTAAAAAAATAATTAAAAAAAAGTATAGCGATAAATATAAATTTTATCGATGAAGTAGAGATAAATTCAACTAGAACAATGAGATAATGTACTTATCAAGGACGTGTTATTTATTTATTTTTTTAGAATCATCAAGGACATGTGGTATAGGTAATGATGTTTGTATCCAATATCCATTATTTTAAAATTTTGAATATTTTGATAATAAAATTATAGTTAAAATGAAATTTTAAATTTCTTGACAATTAGATAATAGAGTTGTAAAGGCGGGCTTTGGTGCTAATGTTCAAAGAATGAATGGATTAAGGCTCAAAGAGTCCAATACAATAAATTTGTAGAGAATGGGCTAAAAAAACTAGGGTTCAACGAAATGGACAACGACCTTAATGGGCTAAAGAGGATAAGAGAGTAAGGAAAAACAGTGAATAGACAAATGTAGTGCACATAAATTCTTCCTCCACAATGTCAGAGGAGAGTAGCTCTTGAATATATTTCCCTTAGATTTGATTACAGTTGCTGTTCTTAATGCTATGGTGTTTTTTCTACAGGTTTTTTGCCCCCTCCTACTTGGAGGGTTTCTCACATTATATATCTCCCTTCAGGCGATCTTGGATCTCCATTTGTTGATCGTCTAGTCCACAACTCAAGTGCTTGTCCCATTAGACATCTTCCCAAACCCCTTGTGAGTTGCAGCGGCCAAGGCAGCACTGTGCAAGGGTTTTCTCCACATAAATGCAGCCAGGAGGTTTGGTGGGACACATTGAATGTGGGGGCAGTCACCATCCCTCCAGTCATGTCAGGGCGAACTTTCTCTTTGAAACTCTTTCTCAATAGTAGGACCTCCTCTGGCAATGTGCCACTTACGTGGCCTTACTGTCCGAGCGTGTGGCCTCCTCAGCACGATCATGGGCTCCTCGACCATGGATACAACACGTGGCACAGGTACCTTACTTGAATTCTTGTGCCCCACGAGTTATATCCAAACCAAACTATCCTTAATAAATCTTATAATTTGGTTCAACTACAACTTCAAATGTACTAGAAATACAAATAATCCTTATAAAAAAAAAGAAAAAAAAGAAATACAAAAAATAAAACAAAACTGCGTCGTATTGGCAATCTCTTACCCCCCGTAAAGAACCCACTTGCAGCTCAGAATTGTTTCAATACGAATGCGAACATAGAGTCAACCTCAAACATTCAACAATGTCGTGGATAGCAAGGTCCATCGCGAACACACTCAAACTCGACGACGACGACGACGACAAAGAACATCAACATGCCAATCCTAATGCCGATTCCACAGATCCAAATTCACCGCTCAAACCTGATCAACACCACCGCGACCACCAAACCGAATCGCCATCATCACAGTCGTCGAACCAATCGCCACGTGGCGTCAAAGAGGACCTCTCGGAGATCACCAAAACCCTTACTCGCCAACTCTGGGGCGTCGCCTCCTTCCTCGCCCCTCCTCCTCCGGAGCAAACTTCCTCCCCCTCCTCCTCCTCTGCTCCGCCGCGCCAGATCGCTGACTCAAACCCCTCTCAACTCTCCGATCACAAAGCGCCCGAAGATGAAGAGGATGAGGACGTGATCTCCGGAATCCGCAGCGATTTCGCGGAGATCAGTGGGAGATTCAAGACCGGGATCTCCAAGCTTTCGAGCACCAAAACGGTGTCGGAGATCACCAAAATCGCTTCGAATTTCCTCCAGCTTGGATCGGAGGAGTACGAGATCGGCGACGCCGTCGGCGTCACCGAAGAGGTGCTGGCTTTCGCGAGAAACATCGCGATGCATCCAGAAACTTGGTTGGATTTCCCTCTCCCTCACGACGAGGATTCCGATGGTAGTACTCTCATAATTCTTCATCTTTTTGAGATTATAATGCGGTTTGATCTGATTAAGAAATTTTTGTTAATCAATTGCCATTTTAGGTTGTTCACTGAGTGATAATTGTGATTATGAACTAATATTTGAGAAGTAAGAAAGTTGTGATTTTTATTTTTAGTTTGGAAATTTAGAAAGCATAGTAGACATTGTTCTGATTTTATGCAATCTTGTGATAATTTTTCGGCCAGAGTTTGAATTGTCTGATGCCCAACAAGAACATGCTCTGACTATTGAGCGATTTGCGCCAAGATTGGCTGCACTCCGGATTGAACTATGTCCGGGACATATGAGTGAGGCTTGTTTTTGGAAGATTTACTTTGTACTCTTGCATCCAAGACTCAATAAACATGATGCCGAACTTTTGTCAACGCCCCAAGTAAGTTAATTTCCGTTTGGCAATGACATAGTTTTAGTTTATAGGTTTATCACGTTAATTGTTTATGTTATATTATTTTTTTCATTGATTAATTATGTGACTGCTGATTGAGTTTAATCACCCACGGGCTGAAGAGATTCTTTTTTTCAAGCTCTAGCACAAGGAATCAAGGATTTTTCAAATGTGTGAACTTTTTGTATGCGACATTACACAATTCTGGTATTGTTGTGGGGGTATATATGAGAGCCTTGCGCATGAAGGTTTTTTTAATTCATTTTACCATGCTTATAGAATATATAACTGGCACCAAAACACTTCAATTTTGTTTTTGGCTTTTGAGTTTTGAGGTTTAAGTATCCCAATTTAGTGATGGCTTCTTAGCACTTTGAGAACTACTTTGTGAACCAAGTTATTATATATATTGCACAGCAGGATGGGAAAAAATAGGATCATATTGGGGTGTTAGTTACTAAGTTTTACAGGTAGTGAGCTTGATATGTCAAACCCCTTTGTTATTTGTTGTATCTTGGGTTTCCGATAAAGGGAGTGGGAAGTGGTTTTCGACCCTGAGTTTGGGAAATTCTTGAGAACTACTTTGTGAACCAAGTTATTATATATATTGCACAGCAGGATGGGAAAAAATAGGATCATATTGGGGTGTTAGTTACTAAGTTTTACAGGTAGTGAGCTTGATATGTCAAACCCCTTTGTTATTTGTTGTATCTTGGGTTTCTGATAAAGGGAGTGGGAAGTGGTTTTCGACCCTGAGTTTGGGAAATTCTGGCCTTTGGCATATTTTTCATGTTTTGATTCACTAGTTTGCAATGCATTACTAGCAAGTGATGTTTATGTTTGCAGATAGTGGAAGCTAGAATGATGTTGACACAGGAGTTACAGAACCGCAATAAGGCAAAGCAAGAACCAGAATATTCTGGAAGAGGCACTAATTATTCAAATGAAACTGCTGACATACCACATGAAAAGAATCTCTCCATGCCACCAAGTTCCCAACCAGAGTCAGCCCCTCTCCAGATATCTGCTGTTCAAGTGGCCCTGTCCTCAGTGCCAGTTGACATTGAGATGGAGAAGCACCCAGTCCAAAGTACCGAACTTCAAATTGTTGACAAGCCTGTTGTTGAGGAAGGACCAGTGAATCAAAGCAAAAATCAATCCTCTACGGGGAATGATGAGGATGATGGTGATGATTGGTTGAAAGAGGAAAGTTCAGAAATGGTTGGTGTTAGTGGAACATCCTTCCCTGTGGGGAATGATGAGGATGTATCATTCAGTGATCTTGAGGATGATGATGATGGAGATGTACCTACAAGTTACAAGAAAGTAACATCTGGTTCTGATTCATCAACAAAAGACTCACGAGACTGGGTTCAGCTGAGCAGAAGCTCAGTTGACTCAGTTAAGGATATCAGTTCTGTTGAGATCCAACATTCTGGATCTGAGCAGGTAAGTTCTCGTAACCATGAGACCAAGGAATCTAATGACTGGCTTGATCTCGATGACATTGATGTGATCTGATGATGCCCACTAAAAACCTTGCACAAATAATGTGTTGTACTTCCCAAACCTGTTGTGAATTGCTGGTCTGGTCTATGCTTTTTTTAGTCTGAATCAGGCTTTGAAACTGTATGTATGTACATAAATTCCATTCTAAACTGGATGATTATTTGTGTCTTATAAATGTATTTATTAAGTTCGGTAAACTCTGCTCCATCTTATATAGTTCTTCCAATAGCAATTGTAACTTCTGCTCCATCTTATGAACTATGTCTGTTTATTTAAATTCAACTGCATCTTATTGAGATCGTTGGAATTCTGATGGAAAGCATTGTCCTTGATTATTCTCATTTTCAATTCGAGAAGGAAAAGTTTTGTGGGAGAATCATTCATGAACTAGTAGTGGAGATATAATCAGGAAAGGCTTCCTGAACTATGTAATCATTCAAAGAAGACAAAATATTGCAATAATCAATTGTCAGAGAAAATAATCTTTCGGGCTCTGACGGCTGGTGTATCAGTCTCGCATGTAACCTCAAGTATCTATGGTTACATTAGGACTTAATAGCTTGTGAGTTTCAACTTCTATGCTAGAAAGTTGTTACTGTTATCAAAGATTATTTTTAATGGATCTCCTTATGCGGACATATCACAAACACCTGCATGTATTCAGGGTGAATTTTTTAGCTGTACTGCCTGCCATTTTGCTTCTGTCTATTTCATCTTACAACCAGATTGCTGTTTACCTGAAATCAAGCTTGAATTGTTCTTGTTGATTTGGTCATGTGGTTTCGGGTTATATAGTTGAAGCAAATCAGGATGATTTCAGAAGCATTATGAATTGTCTTGAAGGTCAAGGTAAAGGAATTTACATGGAAGAAGATTTTAACTTAGTCTGGTGATGAGCTCAAGTGGAGTTAAGCAGCATTATCAGGATCTTGGGCAATGCAGGATCCAGAACCTAGAGCAAGAAACTGAAATGTGTCATTTATTTGTTTATCTATGGAATTGGGCATTTAATGGAGTATCATGCGATTTGGAATTGGATCCTAGAGTACTTAGCCCCATTTGATAGAGCATCTTAAACACATGTTTTCAGTTTTTAAACAACATTATACGTATTTCTACACATTTTTTTATCCACACGTATTTTAAAAAAATACAAATAACATTACTCAAACTCTTCTACTAAACGGGCCCTTAGTAACTCCACTTTGGAGTTCTTAAAATTATATCCACCCATGTTGAAACGAGTGGATTGGACTTTGCTACGTTATTAATATTTAAATGAGAGTTTTTAAAACTCCATGGCTGAGTTATCTTAAAGCTATAGAGGGATAGTAGGGCCTCAAGAGGCCAATTGATGCACAACTATTTCAGGCCGACAAATGTCACAAATCTGTAGTTTCTGACTCAATTATTTCCCCTTTGATTTGTAAGCTTGCAAATTGATCTTTCGCCCAAAAGCATTAATAATGTAACAGTTGTGTAAGGGGATTCATTATTGCGCATAGAAGAAACCCCAATTATAATGGAAATGATTTTCAGCCAATTTTCATTAAAATTTGAGTGTGGGTCGGTGTTATTCTTGTGGCTATGTGCAGATACTATCAAAAGGAGATATCTATCTAAATTATTTACAGGACATTGTCGTGCTGGGAAGAAAGAAACTCTTGTTATGAAACATAACCTATTTACAGATGTCTATTGAGTACAAGCATGGAAGGTTCCTGAGTTAGGAACTCATGATGTGGCCAAAACTGCTTGACAGGCGTTCAAGCTGAGACCACAGCAAGTTTCCAATTGAGAATCTTGGCTTATCCTCTATGCTGCCATGGGTGCTTCGGATTGTTCTTGATGAAGAAGACTGTGTAGCCCATCTTGGGGACTTTTGAATTGCAAGGACGGATCCCCCAATCTCTTCTTTCACGACTTCGACTATGTTTGGATTCACATCATACCCTGAGGCGTCTTTAACATAGAATGATCCAATTGCTTTGTCGCCTCGGGTCTCGACCTCAACCCTTGATATTGATATCCCATTCTCTCGGAGCACTCGTGTGACATCTGAGAGCAATCCTATTCGGTTCTGAGTGCAGACCTCAAACCTCAGTCCCTGCACATGTATCATAAAGAGTTAATGAACCTTCGTTTTAGTTAATGTATTAATCTCAAAAGCAGAGAAAAGTGCATTATCTCAAATGCTAGTAAAAACAGGGCACATATATCTAGTCAAAAATAGCATTAATGGCCTGTTTGGATGGAGGGTGAAGGAGAGGGAGTAGAGTAGAGTTGGCTAAAAATAAATGAATTTTAGGCTAAATCTACTCTACTCTACTCTACTTTACTCCCCTTCAATCCAAACAGACCATAAGAATATGAGCAGGGCCTTACTGGACATACATGTGAGACTCGTCTCTCTATAGCGGCAACCAAACATTGTGTAAGCATATGCCTTTCGCTCTCTGTATCCAACGTGCAACCATCCTTTTGCCGTATAAAGTACTCCTGTGTTATCCACATTGAAGCAAAACATAACGAAACAAATACATTAGTAGATTCAAAAATTTATGGCAAATTTGGCTGAGAGCACCAAACAGTGTCAAACGAAGATAATGTATTATTGCTTATTATTGCTTAATGCTTAGTCAGAACTGGATGAAATGTAACACATAAATTTTCGAGATATGTTATGCTTGGAAATCATTTAAATGCAAGACGAAATGAAGCTAATTAGAGCAAGAAAGCATTGAGAAACATTTTTATCGTACGAAAGTAATGATTTGATGTTTACAGACCTAAGAAATAGTAACGGGAAAAAGACTATTTATTTGTACCTGATCAGCCATAGAGCCCTTGGAAGCAACCACAGCATGAAACACCACGTACTCCAAGTCAGTGAGGGCACAAACAGTGTCAAACAAAAGCTTAGGACGATCTCTACTCTTCACATTCACCACCGAGTACCCTTTCTCCTTGCAACTCTCTATTGTGACGTGGGTCCCATCACAACCCATCTTATGCTCACCACCGCCGCCATCACAACCGCGACACCGCTCGTAATCCAAATCCGCATGCATCAACTGGTGGAGCCGCCGCTCCGTGTGGGTCTGGGCCGTCTGGACTGCTTCTGGGCCCATCAACCTGACACTCCTTCTCTCTCTCTTCCCATCATGGGCCTTAACCACGTTCTCTATCTGCTCTTCCACGTGGGCCAGCCGGATTGGGTCTGTAATGGGCCCTCCTTTGGATGCATCTTCAACGTAGATTATGCAGGCCGCTCGTGTGTTGTGGGTCCATCCCACGGCAGAGGTGATGCTGCACCCAAGCTGAAGGAGCACAGCTGATATCTCAGACATTAGACCTGGTCGGTCTGTGCCAGTCATCTCTAGAGCTGTTTGCTCAGTTGACACGTGGCGGGGTTTCACCTCTCTTCCCAACCGTGTTTGTACCTCCTTTGACATCTTCTCTCTCCTGCTTGGACATAGTGCCTGCAAGGTTGCATTCATGAGTGACAAAGTCTAGGGACCCAATTTTTGAAGAAAATAGGGTACTAAAATACTACAGTCTGAGTTTGACATGACCAAAAGGAGATGTAAAAACATTTATTGGTTTACATTGCACAATTCTTACATTGCAGACTAAACAAATATATACAATATTATATATATTTGTATAATAATGTACGATATTATACATAATTATTTAATTTATAGTGTAAATCTTACCTGGATAGTACCATATAACATAATAATTTTTCAAAAAAAAAAAAATTGTTTATATTTGTTTATGGAAGGAAGAATAGAGCAGCCTCAATTGTATTGGGAAGTAGAAATCAAAGTGCTTATGTCAACAAGTGACAAGGTAAGAAATTGGTGCATGCAAGACTATACATGTATGAATGAGTCAGTTTGCCAATGTTGTAATCCATTTTGCTAGTTCTTGACAAATTTTCAAGCTTTTATATATATATAAATACACACACATAAAACTCATTTAACTAATCAATTGCAATAAAAAAACTCAAATTTAACCAATTCATTTTGACACTCAATAACAAAATCCTTTGTTTATTTATAAATAAGTCAGAGTTTGAGATTATTTTATAAAAAAAGAAAGAAGTTGGGGATAATTTTGGTATTTCTTAAAGAAAGTAGTGGCATTCATACAAAGATATATCATTTTAGATTTAAGGTGAAAAAATTTAGAAGGCCAGTTTTTTTTTTTTAATTTTTTTATTTGCGACATTTTTACTTAATTTTTTGTTATATTTTATTTATTATTAATAAAAAAATTAAAATAGGACCACTTCGTTCTCTTAATATTTTTAAGTAATTAATAATTTACTTTAAAGTCAAATTAATAATAAATTTTAACATTAGTTGTATATAAATCAAAATATAAAAATATTAATAAATAAACTTACTTATTATATATGTCATTTAAGGGTAAGAGAGAAAAAGTAATTTGATGATGACTTGTTGAAAAGAGAAGCTTTTAGAGATAGAAAGGAATGGTTTTATGGCATCTGATTGTCAGAGTTATTTTGAGAGAGAGAGTATTATATTATAAAACTAAAATTATGAAAGGGAAAAGGCGATCGTAATCTTGTTTAAGAATAAAATTATAAGCGTAAAACTTGAAAAAAAGTAAGTCCAACTTAGACTAAACTTGTTAATAAGTCTTGATATAAAGTTGAGAAAAAAAATCTAAGTATGTGGTTTAGATCATCTTGACTCATTAAAAACCTACATTTACCTAAAAATTATTACTTTTGCAATTTATATTCTTTATATGATCTTTCATTTTTTCATTAAATTTATTTATTTTTAATTGCTTGAACAAAACTTATTTGCAGGATTGAGCTTGATTTTAGCTCATACTCAGTTTGATGCTTAACTAATGAAGCTAATTAAACTGAGTTCAAGCTACTTAAATTTTGAATAAGCTCTGAGTTCAAAAATAATAAGTGAGTTAGAACTAATTTGAACATCTTGGCTAGGAGTAGCTTTGACTCAGTTAGGCTAAAGGGTATAACTAAATTTCAGAAAATTACCAAGCTAGATAAACAAAAGAGAGAGAAAGAGAAAGAGAGAGACCTGCTGAATGTAAAGTATGAGGCTTTCGTCAGTGAGTTTGTTGCCGAGCTGGTCTGTCACGTGAAACACTGCACCACCATGCAATCAAAAGATACCCACACCACATGAATCAGCCACGGGTTCAAGTCGTAAATGACTTATTTTATATATATATATAGCTCAGAAACAGAAAGTGATCCTTTATAATCATATTCTAATTCTTCCTTTTTCTTTTTAATAAGTAATCACAGTGATAAAATGGTGTAACAGAGACATTTATTATTATATATAATATAGGTGATGTAAGATTGAATTGAATGATTGATGCTAGGGTGTGTGTAGGCACTGACCATCCATGAACCAACCACCATCGGAGGAAATGTATGATTTGGAAATAACAAGGTCCAGATCTGTCAAGACTTGGACCATCTCTAGTAGAATCCCGTGCTTGTTTGCACTGTCAACCTGTGCCAAAAAAACAAAACATTTGTTAAAGGGTTTCTTTCATAGGTCATTTTCTTACTTTTAATAAGCCTCCGAACCCGGGTTACAAAAGAAGTAGAAGAGCAACTAGACAAGGAGAAATTTTCTAGGTATTTTGTATTTTGCTTATTGAATTGAACCCTGTGCTTTTTAATGGTTTCGTGGTCTTTTCAGACTTGTTTCATTCTTTATGAACTAGATAGTCTAGATTACGACATTTCGTTAGAATACTGTTGCATAGAAAAGAGAAGTGTCTTCTTCTATACAATTCCAGAATTCCTTGCATGAATCAGCTACTGATCAGGACTTTAAAATCAAAGGAAAACAACTAATGATAACTTTAAAAGCTTCATGTGATTTCTAATGGCTCTCCACCCGGTGGGACAGAAAAAGACACAAAAACAGCTCTCCATTCGGTGGGTTCAATATTAAAATTACAATATATCTAATACATAACCTATTTTTATACTATTTTTCATAATTGTCCACTTAACATTTTGTGATTAGTATGCAATAAAAATGACGCGAATGATAAACTCTAGAGTAAATGATGTTCCAATCACAATTAACAAACTTAACAAGCTGTTTTAAAAGTTGGGTTCTCAATATTAATTACTATTAAAATTAAACTAGGGTTTAAGTAAATCTTTAGATGTTCATTAATCATTTTTCCGGAGGTGGCTGTCAAAAGGACCAACGATGATGGAAGAGGAGTAGTAGGAGTAGAAGCTAATTTAAACTTAAAATTAAACAAGGGTTTAAGTAAATGTTTAGATGCACATTAATCATTGTCACCGCAAATATAACTAATTAAAGTGATCATTATCTCTAGTTCTCTATTCTTACAGAATTTGAGATTTATAGAATTTCTCACAGTTGTTTATACAAACATTGATGGAATTTCCAACAGCTGGAATTCCACTTCTCAATCCCCCCACCCACCAAAAAATTTATATAAAAAAAGAGAGAGGAGGATAGATTCCATGAAATATGTCTATTCCCAACCAACAAGATTGATTAATTTAGATTCGATACTATAAGATACTAAAAATCTAACCTTCACAAGAGTGCAGTCTTCGCATGCGTCATTGTCTATGCAAACCCTGCAACGCCAAACGGGCAAAGTGATGAGTTACTGATTTATATGAAAAAGGAAGAACCAAAGAACTGAAAATAGATAGCACAATTAGAACAACTAATCACAAGAAACACAAGGATGAGTAGTACTGAGTTCTATGATTAATAATACCTGGGAGGGTACATTCTTTCTATGAGAGATTCAAACTCGGGATCGATATAGGGTTGGTAAACGATCTCCATCTTTTATTCTTCTTAGCAAAGCTGCTTAGAAAAATAACATCACCTATATATATATATATACACACACACACACACTTCTTTTAGAACATTCACAACACATGCGAGAAAAAAAAAACGCGTTAACGGAGCAGCATATCGTGGAGGAGATAAGAAAGCCAGCGTAGACTAGTTTGTTGCCAAAGAAATATTGAATGATTTGAAAGAATTACACGCTACAAAATATGACTATTTCATGGTAGGCGTTTGTTTCAGAACCACGTGTATATATAGCTTCTTTCTTCAATTGGAAGAGAGACAGAAAGACTTTTGTGTTTGTCTACGATTGAAATAAAACGATGATTATCTATGCAGTTTACAGAGACAAGAATTCTGAAACACAGAAAAAAAATTTTATTTTATTTTATAAATGATTTGAGTTGGAAGAAACAAATCGATTTGAGTAGAACAAAAGACCTGGAAGTAGCCACACGATAAATTGGTGAGACCAGAATCATTGAACCAAAACAAACAAGGAAACCGAAAATCTCCATCTTAAACTGCGCACTATACGGAGTCAAAGAGTTCTAGGTCTAATAGAACTGATATTCTTTGATTGGAAATGACCAGAAAGATTGAAATTTTGGATGAAATACGAAGCTTTTAACAGCAAGTATTTGACAAAAACTTTAAACAATATTTCCATCAAAGAATTCAAGATGACATGAAAGTAGAAACCCAGTATTTTAAATACCTTAATCTATTGAAAAAACATCAAAAAAGAGTTCAATAATAATTACCTGTTATATTATATACGACCCAACAAAACTCGCAGAAGTTCACAAATTCTTTCTTTCTGAGAATATGACATACGCGTACATTAGAAAAGTCCTGGAGCTTGGCAAGAAAGCTTTCTTGGTAAACCAGATACAAATGTAGCCGAAATATATGGGTTCTGATGAATCTGATTAGCTAGTATATAACAGAAACTCCTACCAGCAACCATGGAAATCCAAACCCAAACTCAAACTCCGAACCCGTAACCGATCGAAACCGAACCAAGATTCAAGACCCACATTCAATTTGGCTGCCTTTTTCTTGGCTGAGTCATATAATAATAATAATATAACAGCCACAGTGTATCTCTCTTGAGCTCTTTGTGAGGAAAAAAAAACGAAAACGTGTTAGCTTAGGGTTAAAGTACCTAGGCGTATTCAGAGACTCTCACTGAGGATTTGCCACGTAAGGGTTTCCGATAGCCACGTGGCGAATCGAGCATGCTGACATGCCTGTCAAAGTGCGGTGTCTCGCCTCTACAACTCAATAATTATCAAAACTGGTGAATCCAGGTATTGGTTATGAGTCTCTTTCGGGATAACAACGTGTCTCTTTACGATACATATCTTTTCTTTTCTATTCACATTTTTATTTTTTTTAAAAAAGTTTTGGACTCTTTTACTTAGTCAACTGAGCTGGAAACCATATATGGGTTCAGCTCCTAGGAAGAGAACATGTAATCGACTGTAGTGTTATAAAAAAAAAGTTGATTACGTGGCAATAAATGGGTGAATAAAGCAATGAGAGTATTGGTTTGGTAATTGAGATCACCACTTGCAATTACTTTCAATGATAGGGATCTGAGAGTTTTTTCCATTAAAAAAAAAAAAAAAAAAAATTGAAGACTAATTCCAGTAGATTTCTTTCTAGAATATTTACCACAGAATGTTTCGGCTGGGCCAATTAGAGCCTCATTTGATCAAACCTAAAATTTAGTCCACTAAACTTCATGCTTCATGGGTTGGACCAATGACCAAAAAAAGGTGGACTGGACCGGGCCTAATGCAGAGGCATTAGTCCCTTTTTGTAAAATAAGAACATTGAGTGATTTTCTTGTCTATATCAACTACCAAGGCGGCAAGGCAACCGTTAGAGGGTACATTATCATGCATATTTTTATATAAGCATGAAAGAGATTTTTAGGGTGGGCTAAACTTATTTGGGAAATGTGGAAAAGGGAACTTAGGAATTAATCACCATCATCGTGAGTTTTGTGGGTTGAAAAGATAAGAAATAATGAATTATAAAGTCCAAAAATATTTAGAAACCGTTTAATTATGAGATAGTTTGAGTTTGTTTAACCGCTTGATAGTTGGCTTGGGTATGTGATTTGAATTATTACTACTAGCTTCATCACACGCTTCACGCATGCAATGAAGTATTTTTTTTGGTTTAGTGTCATAATAAAGAATTAAAGTATAAAAAAAGTATATAAAATAACTGGTTTTAAAAACAGAGTTTCCCTTATCAGATGACTAAGAATGTCACAAAAAATTATCAAAAACAAAACTTTTACACTGAGCATTTCTAACGAAGGAGACCTGGGTGTTGGTATTCACATGTGTACCACTTGATCTGGCTAAACCCTTTGCTATTGAAGAGGTGTGTTGAATGCATTGGCTTGGTGAAAGTCTCTCAATAGTCATACCGCTTCCTCTAATAATTCAGCAAGCTATTTTTGATTGCCATCATGGATGAAGAGGTTGAGGGCATTCCATATGTGACGGTTTGAAAGCTTGTGGAGCATATTCTTGGTTAGAAAGAAAAAATCCTCTACCATTTCTTGCCAATGAACAAATTACAAACTGAGTAAAAAATTTGAACATAATAAATTTGCAAACACAAAATTATTGAAAAGTCCTTTAAATAAACTAGACCGTATCACCTGGTTAGACGAATCACCTGAAATTCCAAGACCCCTTACTTTTCTCACATTTTCGAATAAACATTAAGAAAGAACAATAGACCAATTTCATTATCATTTTGTTGAAACCAAAAAAGAAGAGATAGAAAGAGTCTACCCAATCGATCTTATATTGGGGTTGAAATCCCAAAAATTCTAAAGTAGCAGTTATCTAAAAAGTTTTAGTTAAAAAAAAAAAGAGATAGACCAAATAAATTGTGATCATTACATACTATGAAAAAAAAGAAGGATAAAGATTAAAAAAAATGTATACAAATAGGGAGTTAAGAGCGGTTTAAATTTAAAAACTTATGAATGAAATGGTAAAAATTGACATAATGTGTTTAAACATGTGATCTTATGGAGGAAATTTAGAATTTTGAAAATTATTAATTGGAGAGGAAGAAACAACGTGGATGGGAGAATTTTTTTTTTTTTTTTTAATTTATCTAAAATTTAGGAGTTTTTAAATTAGTAATTTTACGTGTTTAACTCTATTATCTAAACTTTTTAGGGTACTTTGGGCATATAAAAGTAGGAATCCAAACAGTGGAAGCTCTTAAATAGTAGTATAGATAAAGAGTTTTTGGAATTTTTATATATCCCTTTCCCCTAAATTTTTTTATACAAAAGTATTTATTAATTTATTGCGTCCACTTTATAATGATTGCTCTTTATCATCAATTCAAGACATTAATTAGTTTTTGGTGTAAAAGAGATTCAAACTTTAAATACCTTATTCAGATTCTTTGCAGAACTCTTTATTTATAAGACATAATTCTTATTTCTTAGTGGACAAAGAATACATTACTTTATTATAAAGAGATAAACATTTATTTTCACTCAAACAAATAGCTTTTTATTCTGCACTAAGGTAATCTAAAAAATAAACAAATTAATTTTCTTTTTTTTAACAAATAATAATAATTAGCTTTCCAAATCACAATAAAAATTTGAGGCAATTTCTCAAAAAATCCCCATCCCTCCTATCAAATGGACCTTAAATTGTGAATTTGAAAAACACAACATTGTACACAAGCCCAAACTTTATAGCCCATAAATCTCTGTTCCACACGGACACTAAGGCCTACTAAAAATGGTTCAAAAAACTGTTATTCCTTAGCCTGAAGTCCAGAACCAGAAGTTCAAATTCATTATTTTGTGCACTAAATTTAAACAACTGGTGGTAGTTAAATTTGGAACTTAACCACATCATTGCCTTGGTCCTCTGTGCTGTTTTCCTTTTCCTGTCTTGAAGGACCAAAACCCAGTGTCTATCTCTCATCATTACTTTGTTATATCTTAGGTTTCAATCATATTCACATGTTCCTCTACTTCATCAAATTTATTTGGTTTTGAGCTTCAAAATTTGTTTGCACTCACAAAAGTCTCTGTTCTTTCGGGTTTCGTATTCATGATGGACCTGCAATATTTGGTAAAAACTGGTTTCGATTTCACTCGTAAAAGAAAGAAGTTGGTTCTTCTATTCGCTGCTTTCGGCTTCACCGGTTATAGTCTCTACTCGGTTTATCATCTACCTTCAGTAGCTCGCAAGCGAGAGAGAGTTTCAAAGCTTTTTTCAGCTTTGCTTTCTGTAGCTGAAGCTGTCTCTGACTCCGCTGAGTCAGTTGGGGTTGTCTCCAGAGATCTCAAACGGTTTCTTCAATCCAATTCCGATCAAATTCCCAATAGTTTGAAGCAGATATCGAAAATCACAAGGTCCAACGAGTTCTTCGAGTCTTTGACACGGCTCACACAGGCTTTAACTATTGGAATTTTGCGGGTTTATAGATCTGTGAGTAGCTCTGATGGTGGTGCTAATTCAGGTTTTTCTGACCAAGTTATGGACAAGCTTTTTACTACAGCTGGGTCTGGGTTTGCTTCTGTTGTTGTGGGAAGCTTCGCTAGGAACTTGGTCATGGCGTTTTTTTCAGATGGGCAGTCTAGTGAAGGATCAATTTCGAAGGGTTCGGAAATGAATCAGATTCCACAATGGGTCAACGTGGTTTGTGATGATAAGTGTAGAGAGCTAATTGGTGATTGTATTCAAATGTTTGTGAGCACAGCGGTTGCTGTTTATCTTGACAAGACCATGGATATGGACTTCTATGATGAATTTTTATCTGGGTTGACTAACCCCAAGCATGAAGTTCAAGTGAGAGACATGTTGGTTTCAGTTTGTAATGGTGCAGTTGAAACTCTTGTGAAAACATCTCACCAAGTGTTGACAAGTTCGAATTCGAATTCAAGTCCAAGTCCTCGTTTTTTGGAAATTGAAGAAGGCTTAAGTCCGGGTAAAAATTGGGATTTGGGGCTTAAATCAAGAAAGTTATTTGCTGAGAAGAAAGATAATGGGTGGGTTGGTAAAGTGTCAACCACTTTGGCAGTGCCAAAGAATAGAAGATTTGTTCTTGATGTTACTGGGAGGGTTACTTTTGAAACTGTCAGATCTTTCCTGGAGGTTTTGTTGGAGAAGCTATATGAAGTTGTGAAAAAATGTGTTAATGTTGTTCATGAGGAAATTATTGACAGGGGTCTTGAAGTTGTGAGATTTGCTTCTGCGAAGTCCTCTCTTGTTGCTACCATGTGTCTCTCTTTGTGTCTGCAGATACTGGATGGTGTTTGGATTTTAGTGCCAGCTTAAGTTGAGGATACTTTCATTCAGTAAGTTCATATGATTGGATTCCCACAAATTCTTGATTGGAGGATGCAGTTATGTTTGTTATTTCTTTGTGTATCTTAATTCAAATATGTATTTGTCTTCAAAATTGAAAAGGTTACTCTGGTATGATATTGAATGATGCTTGTCCCTTCTCATTTTGACATCATAGAAAATTCATGGGTTTTGGACAACACCTGCATAGTTAAAGCAATTGTCTTTATTGGGTACTTTCATGAG
The DNA here is from genome assembly GCA_028535165.1 of Quercus tomentella. Classification (NCBI taxonomy): domain Eukaryota; kingdom Viridiplantae; phylum Streptophyta; class Magnoliopsida; order Fagales; family Fagaceae; genus Quercus; species Quercus tomentella. Next base: position 15,069,524 of record JAPQVY010000001.1, read on the forward strand.
ATCAAAACATCTGAAAAATTTGGAACATACATATTGATATGGTATGGAGAGGAACTCCTTGTTCATTGGACAGTCGTTTGAAGATGTTTCGTTATTTGAAAGTGGGAAGAGACAACTGTCCATAATTGAAGTTTGTTTGGTAGCTCTAATATGGTGATTTACCGGAAATCCTTCCGATTCTACAACCAAGAGAGCATCATGGTCTCCTGGTGATTCATGGTGAACTTGCTGCACCTACATACAGTCAGTGAACTTGGCAATCGCTGGTTATCAAATTCCTGAACTGCATAGTCACCTTGCCTTTGAATGTTATTTGATAAATAAATTGTCTTCAAATGTAGAACAATACGTTTACTTGTTTGATTCATATGTATTCCTCCAACTTCTGTTGTGATTTAGAAAAACAATCTTAGAATACAGATAAATCAGTAGATTCTTGGTAGCTTCGCTTGGCACTAGAAGCTTCCTGAGCACTTGAAGTTTATCCCAACTTGCCTCAATTGATATAATTAATAATGGGAGCCAACTACTACACGCAAAAATGGATAAGGCTTATTATTAGTGTGCAGCATGGTCACTCGCATGACTTGTTGGTAAGAAACAAAAGTAATTCAGATAAGACTGCTTTTGCAATTAGTCAGTTATGCCACCCCCATACATGATTATCCTTTTTCAAAGAATGGTGTAAGATATTAGTCTGTTTGGCTACTTCCACATATTGGAAAACTGATGGAACAATTTTCCAGGATTTCTGTATTCCAAATTTTGTCCTTTATTTCTGTTTTTAGTTCTATGGTCCACCTTTCTGTTTCGCACAGTTATCATCCTTAATCCAAAATAGAGAAGAAAGAAAAAAGGAGCATTATTTTGCCATCTACGCCAGTTCTAATGGAACAAGGCTAACCTAGGTATAAGCATAGAATGCAAATATGTTACAAGTTGTATTATTGACATGATTTTTGAGTCTTGTTGGAATGAGAATCTTCCTTTGCCCAGAAAAATGGTTTCAATGACAATAACCTTCAACAACCCTGGAGAGGAGAGGGAGGGTGATTGCGTTTCCTTGCTTTTAGTGGATATTCCACCGGGTGGGGTTCGTAAGAAACTAGGGTCCAAATTTTATAATATATATAAAATTTAGGTACAAAACCAATTTAATTATTGAAGTACTGCATCTATGGAATTGTACCTAAGTTTTGCCATTTGATACTAAAGTACCAAAGTGCAAGTAAAAATACTAAAAATGAATGATATCAGGCAAATCATCTAGAAATGAAAAGGAAGGAATAGTAGTTTCAAATCTTTACAAGGTGGGTAATCACAATGTCAATCAGATTTTCCTATAAATTTTACAATGGTGAATTTCATATGCATGACATATTGGAATTCTACAAGCAACATTTCCTAGATAATATTACCAAGGTTCAATAACAGTGTTCATTGTAATGTAGCAACTCAAAAACAATTAATCAAATACAGAACTTGTGTATCGTTTTTCTTTAACCAGAAAGACAGATGAAACTCACTGTATCTTTTCTGTTATGGGGTCAGGGATTTGACGCATCCAATGTTATTGGCTTTTGCCCTGTTCCGAATTTTATCATGACAATATCAAGAACTCAAACACATGACTTTGCTTCAGCTTACTTAAAAAAGCAAACTGGAAGAGTAATCCCCTGGCATTGCTCTTTCACGAAAGGACCAAGCATGAGGAAATTCACTTTAATATCTGCTAACTTGAACTTACATCAGTCTCCTTTGCAGCTGCCTCTTCCTGAAGCCTTTTTTTCCAGTACTCTTCAAGTGGAGGTCCAAATATTGCCTTTCCAGAAACAACTCCAATTCTGCGGAACCCACATTATCATATAAAGCATATCAATTAAGTACTCTGAAAAATTTATTCAATCAGAATCCACCAGGCTATGATGTAAATTTGAGAGAAAAATTTATGGGCGTAGCATATCTGAGGCACACTAACAGCCGATAAAAACCCCCAGACCCAGAGGGTATTAGTATTGCATTTTAGAACACACAAATATTAACCCACATTATTATCCAACTATGACCTGAAAACTAATGCCAGCAAATTGAGCATATTTCGCATTGTTTTTTCCACTAAACATTCCACGTTGAAGGTTGGCCACAATGTTATAACATGTAACATTAATCCAGAGGGTTTTAGCATATTTCTCATGCTAAAATTAAAACAAAAGAATTGCAGAGATTGCATGCTACTTTTGCAGTCAAGTACAACAGATGTACTCTAAAAGCAAGCGTTGGATACACTCCTGTGAGTGAAGTCTCACATTGAAAAATAATGAAAAGAGTGAACGACTAATATAACATAACTGGGCCAAACTCATAGGTTTAGGCTTTAGGGTTAAGTGGTGTCCCTATGGTTCTTCCCCAACAAGAAGCCAGGCAAGAATAATATCTAAACCATATTGAAGCCAAAAATAAACAAAATAAAGATAAAGACGAGTGTTTCCCATTTTCTATTTATTTTTCTCTTTCGATTTCATTCTATGCACTTCCTTACCAGAGTGTTGTTTAAACAGAAGCTGAGGAGCTACAAATTGATGCAAACAAATTTTATAGACCATCCATCATCTCCAAATTTTGATTGAATGTGAAATTATGTCAATGGTGGGTGAAGGATATTGGATACCACATTCTCACAACATTGATCAACACTTACAGATTGGAAAATTAAACCCGCACCTAGCGGGTTTTGAACCCACGACCATACCCTCCAGTCCACCCATTCTTATGGGAGAAAGAAGTGGCATTTAAGTTAGAGCTCATTGGCTACAAGCAACATAAATGAACAATGAACATAAAAACCTATTATTAGAAGAATTCGATTGTATTTTCTCTTGAACTTTCACAAACATATTCAAATTCAAGAGGTACGGAATATGGACATCCTTGAGCATAGTATTGCACATATAGTGTTATGACTTCTCACAGCCTATATATATGATATAAAGACTAAAGAGAAACGGCACAGCCTATTCTGAATAAGTTATAACAGGGATAAAATAAAATTTAAAAAAAAAAAAAGTGGACTGTGGGTTGGTTCGAACTGAACATATTGTTATATTGCTATTTTCATATGGTCTAGGAAATCCAATTCAAAGAAAAGTAGGTCCTAAAAAACTAAAACTCATAAGCTAGAAACCCAAAATCAAAGCATATGAACTCAAACTAGAGAAAAATATAAACAGAAATAGTAAAGCGAACTTACATGACTGCTCCAATCACCAGCGGAAACGAGAGGAACCTGCTTCGACCGAACATTTTTTTTTTTTTTTTCAAATGAAGAGCTCTCTCGATTTGCTTGCGATTTGTGCGCTTTTCAGTTTCTGGGTGTTCTCAAGGGTTTTAGACTAAAGTTCTAGATCGATTATAGTTTTGGATCTTGAAAAAATAAAATTAAGCTCAATATGAAAATAATCATGCGAAAAGGCCCATTGAGTAGATGGGGATGAAAACTGTTCAAGTGAAGCTCAGTCCAATTGCTTGTGCTTGGGCTTATGCTTGGGCCTAATATTGAGTCAATACAGTCTCAAAGCTTGGGTTAGTCATCGCTATACTAGTATGTTATAAAAAATAAAAAAAATAAAAAAGTTTGAGAGTGTTGTTAGTTATTGCTAGATTAGTGCGTCACATTATCGCCAAAACAAACACAAACTCTAGACTTGCTTTGTTTGTTTCCGCGATAATGTTTTATAGAAAAAACGTTATTTTTCAAAAAATATTTTTTATAAAACTATTATGTTTTGTAGTAACTTTTAATAAGGTGAAAAACGATTTCCTAACTTGCCTTATTTAGCTTATCATGAGATAAAGTTGTTTTTCAAAAAAAATTAGTGGAAAACAATCTCTAAAAATAAGTCATACTATTGACTAAATATAGTTTTCTTTTGACTCATTTTTTCTGATACTATTAAACACTGGAAAATATGAAAAACTATCTTTACATAAGATTTTCCATCGAAACAAACGGAGCGAAAAATCTTTTGTCTCACTTATTGTATTTATTTTATGTTTGACCAATCATAATTTGATATATATATATATATATTCTTTTTTTTTCTTTCTTATAAAATAATCAAAATTTAAGATGAAATAAAAAATCAATCACATGAAAAGTTGTGATTGATATAAAGTTGGGCTGTTTAAGTTACTTATTAAAATTATAAATTATATAAGTTGTGATTGATATAAGTTTCTGAAGGGAAATGTTTGATAGTCTCATTGATATATAGACTAATAATAACATAACAATCAGAATTGCATTTACTATTCCGTCGTTAAATTTTGTGTGCGTTTGGATACTGCTTATTTTGCTGAAAATTGAAAACAATAAAAAAAATATTTTCTGGTTACTGTTCATTAATGAAAATACTATGCATTTGCCTTGATACACTGTTCATGTCCCATAAAAAGTGCACCAGGCGCTAGAATTAAAAAATAAAAAAAAGCCAAAAACGCGTCTACGTAAAAATGCAGACGCAATCCAAACGAAGCTTTTATCTATTAATTTTCTTGAGCCAATCGGTTTAAGATTAACCTGGCCTAAAAACCATATTTATAAGGAAGCCAATAAGGGCATTTAATCATGTAGATACCAGGATGTATGAATTCAATGTTTATATGGGAGCAGAGATGAGATTGAGATGACGAAAAAGAGAAAGTGATTGAAACATACAATTTTTAAATTCGTGAAACAAATTCTTTTGTAAGATAATAAAAAGTATATGATGTGATAACACACCTTATTTAGACAAGAAAATTTATATCTACAATGACATTAATTTTACCCTATTTTTTTGGGATAAACACTTAAAGCACTAGTAGTGGGGGGTATAAACACCCCCCAGTTGCTATTTTGCATCCACAACATCAAAAATTGTCCAACATCCGGGTATGGGTTCTTAAAATTTTTTGCAACCTGTGAACAATGAGTTCTTATATATAGAACCTACTGTTCACTTGGTTGTAAAAATAATATTATTCTTTTAATAGAAAATGAGAACCTTCTCTCTCCTCATTTACTCTACACGGTACAGAGTCACAAACTACACTCTTCTCTTCTCACTCATTCTCTTCATCTCAGTCACTCTTCTCCCTCTCTCTCCCAACTACAGAAGCTCCATTGCCCACGCTCAATCACTCTCTTTTCTGATGACTTTTTTTTTTTTCCCTCTTCACTGTATTGCTCTATCCCAAACCGAAGAGTCAAGGGTTGTTGATTTTAGGTCCAAAAAAAAAGGGGTTGTTGGTTTAATTTTGGGTTTCTTTTGGAATTTTTGGGTTTCTCGGTGGAGTGTGCTTCCTCCTCGTTTCTGGGTTTGTGGTTTCTTGGTGGCTGGATCGATGATGGAACAAGTTGGTGTTTTTTTTTCCTCTTCACTGTATTGCTCTATTCCTAAATTGAAGATTGAAGGGTTGTTGGTTTAATTTTGGGTTTCGTTTGGAATTTTTGGGTTTCTCGGTGGAGCACGCTTCCTCATCGTTTCTAGGTTTGTGGTTTCTTGGTGGCTGGATCGGTGATGGTTGTTGTTGGTGTTTGTCTGTTTGAATTGGTGGCTAGATCGGTGAAGGTTGCTGTTGGTGTTTGTTTGATGAAATGATGAATCGGTGGCTATGTTTGTCTGTTTGAATCGGTCGCTATTTGTTTGTTTGAATTGGTGTTGAATCAATGGTGGTTTGGCGTTTGGGTAGTGGTTGTGCTTGGGGTTTTTTTTTTTATTTTTTTTTATTTTTTTGGTGGTTTCTACCTTGGTAGGGTGTGTGTGATGGTGGGGTGGTGGTGGTTGCTACCTTGCTGGGGTGTGTGGTGGTGGTGGTGGATGCTACCTTGCTGGGCATGTGTGGTGGTGAAGTGGTGGTTGTGATTGGTTTGCTTGGGAGATAGAGACAAACCGGAGAGATAAAGACAGAGAAAGAGAGGAAAGAGAGGAATGGAAGAGATATATATATATATATATATATATATATATATATATATATATATATATATATATATATATATATATTTTAATTTGTATGGTTTATATTATTTTAATGAGTTGGATGTAAAAATAAAAACTAGGATGTTGGAGGAGTTGTAAAATGAGATGGTAAAATATATAAAGTAGGTTTTTGAGGATGCAAAATAGAACTTTTTTGCATCCCCGGATGCTAATGCTCTGATAACTTCCATCTACTCCTGTCTCCTAAGTCATGTTTTTCATAAAGAGAAACTAATATCAACAATGGATTTTACAAGATGAAGACCCAAAATGATAAGGTGACCCAGAGCTCCCATGGATTCCTACAATGTTAGAAAAAGGGAGAAATACTACTTAATTATGAGAATGAGTACCAGCATCAACAACAATTAGGAATTTATTTCTTATTTTGGATGTAGATATAGGCATATAGCTTCATTTTCCAGCTAATGCTCATATTAATAAAGCATTAACATGTAGTTTAAGACATTGGAACAAAAGTGTTATGTTTAAACCATCTCATCTTTATATGCAAATGCAAGCTAAGAGGGTGTGATTATATAGAAAAAAATTCTTGTAATAAAAGTGTTGAAAGAATTTCCCACAGGAATGACTTGTGGCAATTACAATATTCTTCATGAAAATTGATGAGTCTTGAAAAATCATTAAGGTCGTCCATTAATATGGACGACCTTGCATCATTAGTAGGCCATCAAAGACAACTGCTCAATACATTCAATAACGACCATCAAATGTCTTAAACTCTCATCAAGACAAAGAACGTTACAATCAAGGTAATAATCACCCTAATTTATGTACAACAGTTATCTAAGTCACCTATAAAAGGGACAATCTGTCTCACTAGCTAAGGTACGTAAAAAACCACTACAAAACACTATCTATATATGAAAGATATGTGATGATACTAACTTAAACATCGGAGGCTCCCTCACTAGAAACAATCCGATGGTCTTTTCGATCAACTCTCTTTATCTTGCAGGTTCTACAAGATCGTCTAAAGCTCCGGATTGGACAAGTGATCCAACTGACGATTTTGGCATCACCAGTTTGGCATCGTCTGTGGGGAGAAGATTTTCCATTAAGCTCTTCCTGCAACAAAGGGTTACTCTTTTCATTTTGGAGTAATGGACACTAAAGTGCAGTACCAAATAACCCAAAATATCACTCCAATCAAGGAATCCTCCCATCTGAATCTCTAATACACTACTAGAGCACCTTTGTCGTTTTGCTGGTAAAGGACAAATGTAAAGAAAGAACCCTTTCTCATAAGTGGGTGTTAAATATTGGATGCATTCCATGGGCTAAACCCACTAATCCATTCATTGAATATAATCGTTCAGGTACGTTTGACGGCTTGATTCTCCCTATACTAATATTTCTATTTGGTAGAATTATGTTTTGCCTAAGATCTTAAAGTCTTACCTCTTAGGTGACTCCAAATAAGGCATAAACAATTTTCAGAAACAATTACGTTAGCTATCAGAACGTGTATTTACAATTTGGTATTGCATAACTTAATTTTAGGCTAGTATTCTAGAAAATTTGCTTAAAAAGGAATAGTCCCAGTTAAGCAAAGCACCTATTAAAAAGGTCAACTATGGAGATAATGGATACATGCATAACAATTCAAATTCTTTTAGAAATTTACCATAATCGTCACTACACCAAAAATAGTGAATAATTTCACAAGAATAGTGTAAATCTCATATTACTTGTTTCAAATAGTCACAAAAATCACAAGATATACACTTATCCAAAAATACACTACAAATAGTAAAAGAAAGAGGAATAAAAAATTTGTGGCCAAAAATTAGCAAAATATTATGATCTTGAATCCAATTTATGGCCATTCAAAAGGGTTTTACTACCTTTCGAAATATAACAGATCGTTTGTATCTTTAATTGATATACTGATAACATCCTAGTTGATGTTCATGCATTATGACTTTTTATATCACTATTTTTCTTTCCTAATACATCTTGTAAGATAAGGAAGATGGAAAGTGAAATATTATTGCTTTACCAAAAATAATACTCCGTAAATCTTAACTTTCGGCATTTGAGAAAAACGAAACCGAAATTTATTATCTTAATAGAATTATAGTATGTCATAATTCTAAGCATTAAAGAAGTGGATTCATATCTCATTGCCTTTTCAAGTTTGAGAACCCCAATTTTAGACCAGAAATTATTCATACATATTTTTAGAAATTTGATTTATATCTCAATAAAGCTCTTCAACAAAGAAAGGAAATAAATGTATTTTCTACATTTAGTTCCGTAATGAAAATTATGGATCTCGTTAATGTTTGTTAGACGGTATTCACATTAAGTTCGTCATTTGAGGTCAATCATTCAGAAGCTCTTGTAAAGGTCCAAAACACACATATTGCCTCCTACGGTTGATGTTTCGTGGACTTTTATTTCCACAAGGAAAACTAGTTCAACAACAAACCACTAATAAAGCTGTGTAATTTACACTTAGTAGAAAATATGTGGGCTGCAAAGAAATTATTACTCAACAGAGAAAGAAGAAGCAAAGCATAACAGGTATGTCCATTACACTCTCTTGTCATGTTTCAATATCTATTAGTTACACAACATAGTAGAGCCATTATTATGTCCATATATTACACTTTCTTTATGAATGCTTAACACTATCAATATTTTTGAAACAATGACGAATAAAATCAACTGCCAAAAAACCTAGTTTTGAATGAATTAAAGGGATCAGTCACTGGCAAATTTTATGACCTTGATATCCTAATTATGGCTTTCTATATCGCTACTTTTCTTTCCTAATGCATCTTGATAAGATTGGAAATAAGGAAGTCAAATATTATTGTGCAAGATAATATATCATAACTTTCGGCATTTAAGAAAAATGAAGCCGAAACTTTTTATTACCTGACCAAAATTATGATATTCAATATAGGCATTAAAAAAGGAAAGAATACCTTAATTGCTACAGCCTACACACTTCGAAGAAGATCAATGGCTAAGAAGTCACGTCAATCTCTTTGAAATCTTTGTCATTAAAGCCAAATATAAGTCATATATTATGGCCTTAATATCCTAATTATGGCCATTAAAAAGGGTATTATTACATTTTATACTATAACTAAAACAATCCGTTTGTGTCCTTTTATGTGTCAAATTAATTCTACACTAAAGAAGGAATATAAATGGCATACAGCACAAGGATAATATCTTGGTTGATAACTTGTTGCAAAGCTGTATCATAGGGCCATCCCTCAAATTTATATTTGTATTTATTGATAACAACAGTAAAAGATGAAAGTATAGAAATAGAAAAAGTATACGCTCTACAATTATGAACAAGTTATTAGTTCATCAATTGACTAATGACACACTGCTTTTCAAAAAAAAAAAATCCAAAAAGATTTAAAAGAAAGCTTAAGAAATAAAATGCATGAATGACCTATTTGGCCTTGCATACAGAATAATCATAGTGAATGCAAGGTGGGACTATGGGTTGAAAGACCCAAAGAATTACAAACTTCAGTCCTTATAGAAACACCGCAATAGTTAAGCAAAAATCATTTTCAAAATATTATGAAATTTAGTACCTTGAAATGGTCCATGATAGAGCGAACAAAATCTACTATTCAAACTTTTCCATGTATAAATATATGTTGCTCTGACTTTGAGAATGGAGAATTTAGATGGTTCGAGCATTCAAAGGGAAAAATGTGGGACTCTCACTGTGTCACAATCCACATTTATGATTCAATAGAAGCGGCTATACAGGTACAATGTTTTTATTTTATACTCGCACTAGTGACATCACCAGAGTAAATACTTACTTACATATATGATATATGAGCAGGGCTTACTGTCTCTAAATACTAAATAGTATCAAATTATTTCCACGTGATTCCATTAGACGGAAATTAGTTAAGGACCATGTGAATGCTCCCTAAAGCAGTCAACCAAATGTATATTTTGACCTGAATGACATGTACTCTATATTAAGCTCATCATTTGAGAACAATCAAAATTATTAATTTGTTAGTATTTTTTGGAGCAAAATGAGCCCAGTAAAGCTTGACAAAATGGATCAACAAAAAGCTCGATATAAAAACAATCATCCAGCAGAAAAAAGATCATGGCGTAGGCACCACAACCGTTAAGAATGTCGCAAAGGTTTTCTTGCCAGGTCAGGTCCCTACTCCTCTCATTTATATTATAGCATTACTTGCTTAGAAAAGAGCAAAATCTAAAATTATTTCAAACCACACTAGGGGGGAAAGATATTAGATATCTCACCCTCCTTTTAGCGTCATATTTAAGGGTCAATTATGCAACACTTATTATTGCCCCACCATAATTGCTATTATTTAAATAATTTCTATGTTAAGGGCCAAGAGTTGGACAATCGTATGCTATGTGGTTAAACATTTGTTGACAGATTTCATAGTCAACCAATGAAGGAAACATTTTTCATAAAAAGAAAGCAAATAAGATGATATATTTTTATATATGGTTAAGTGGATATATTTTACCATGTAAACCGAATTGGTAGGCTATTTCTACAAAAAAGGACTTGGCAACTAATGTGCATGTCATTCAGGCTGGAATACCAGAATTTATTCCCTTATTTGTGTGCATTGATGTACTTCCATGAATTATATGCAACCATATCATGACCTTCTCTTATCATTTCATAAGGTTGCCATCTTTGTAAGCATAGGTTATGTTATATAATTGACGAAGGTAAAATAAGACACAAGTTTCTCGTAAGTGGCCTATATGTCATTTACTAGTAGCCACGTTGGCTTGAGGTGTCAATATATACCTATTTATTATCGGCAGATTTTCTTTTGAAAGAAATTTAGAAACATAAAAATTGATTATGGAATTTCATATCTTGAAAATATCACACCTAAAGATGATGGTATTTTCCAAATTTATTTCTCCAAAATTGAATTGCTATCACCCTGCACTATGAAATAATTTATCCAGCTAATTATTTCTTTCATTCTACCCAATTATTTTGAAGAGTAGCAGTGCCTTTTTGGGACCACTCTCTAAGTTTATACATAATGTTCTATCATGAACATACTGCCTCATCTCTATTTTTACATATTCATAGGCATTGGTCTATAAGTTTCTAAATTTTGTTCTAATGAATTAGACATGAAATTTTATGAAGGTTTCATTTGGGACTAAGATTAAACCCAAAGGAACAAACATACATGTACAAACCATGACAATCCATTTTTTTGGTCATCATCCAACAATGAGAATTGCACTTTCATGTTTGAACGAGGTCAATAATGTGGTCTAGTCACCTACAAAAGAATGAAGTAAAAAAGATCTAAGCCTCAAATATGAAATAGCATGTTAAGCTTAATAAAAGAGATCTTAAAACTTGTTAAGTGGACTACAACAATGAAAAGATCGAGGTACGTACACAATAGTATCGTGATTTAAGGTCTCTTGTCGAGGTAACTCATTTATTTCTTTCTCTTTAATTAGCCATGCCAAATATTATCTTTTTAGAATTAAGTGCATATCAAGCTTGCATGATCATTATAAGTATGCATATATGGAACATGTTGAAAATATTGCAATAAAATTGCTAGATGATCATGTTCACAATATAGACATGAGTTTAAGTCTCAATAAATTTCCGCTATCTCCACTAACTCACCAAAATCTTTTTAAATTGCTCTAAAAACTATATACGGTGCAAGCACCTAAAAAAGATCAATTTAAAGAAGTATATAGTCAAATAGCTTCAATTTTAATATATCATAGAATGCTTCTCTATGATTCATATAGAATGCACTTCATCAAAAGATATCTATTAAAATACAACATGCAATTTACCTATTTGGATATTATTATTTCTAACAAAATGCAGCAAGTATTATTAAGGCCAGTGATAAGATTCCCTAATCTAAGGGATGTAAATCACATGATGAGGCTTGTGATAAACTTCCCTAATCTAAGGGATGTAAATCACATGACGAGGCCAAGTGATAAAATTCCCTAATCTAAGGGATGTAAATTACTAACGAAGCCAAGTGATAAAATTCCTTAAATTGATGTAAATCACCTAAAAATGGCTAAGTGATAAAATTCCTTAAATGGATATAAATCACTGACAAAGTCAAGTGATAAAATTCCTTAAATGAATGTAAATCACTGACGAAGCCAAGTGATAAAATTCCTTAAATGGATGTACATTACTTAAAAATAACTAAGTGATAAAATTCCTTAAATGGATGTAAATCACCTGAAAAGACAAGCTAAGTGGTACGACCCCTAAAAGGATATGGATCACTTCGATGAGGGTAAGGGAGGTAGACCATATGGCAAAGGTCAAACAAAAAACAAAAAGTTCACGTAGCAATTAATGGAAGACGATCATCATAGCCTGAGCAACTTCGTCAGCCTCCTTTTCTTTATGGACTCAAAGTCCAGGTTCTCCAAATCAACCCCTGGACCGTGCTTCACCGAGTATCTCCTCAGCAGTTCAAAGCCTTTGCAATAGTAGCTAAACAAAACAATATCGTATTCTTCAGTGAGCTGGAATGCTTGGACGGCCTTGGCAGCCACGGTCTTGATCTTCTGATTGGCCGACTAGAGCCGCTCGTCCTTCTGCACCATTAATAACTTCTTGGTCAGAGTTTTAACTTTCCCCTTCCACAAAATGCAATCACTTGACAAACAACAATGGAAAACATCAAGTCTTCCCAAAAGCCTCATTGTCAAAACAACAAATGGCGCGGCCAAGGTAATATAAACACTTTAGCATTAAAATTTAATTGATAGAATGAAATTGTGCAATCAACGGATGATAAAAATTCTTCACACGAGAATATAAATCTTGGAAGAATAACATCATCCAAATATCAAAATTCTTCAAGCTACAAAATAATGATGAAGGGATCCAAAGAGGACACTAAAACCTCACACATGTCATCCAAAGAAATCAGCTCACTTTCAAGCTATGATCCCTCGAATGTCTAAAAAAACCTTCAAAAGGTAGATACTAAGAGGTCGTCATAGAAATACTTACATTCCTAAAGAAGAAAGTAGTTGAAGATAAAGAAGCCTAAATATAAACAAGTCAAGAATATTCCCTAAGCCTAACCAGCATAAAGCAAAATTAGACTTGGGAATGGGGGGCAACTGATGAGTCCAGAAAAATCATTAAGGTCGTCCATATTCATTAGTAGGCCATCAAAGATAACCGCTTAATATATTCAATAACGACCATCAAATGTCTTAAACTTTCATCAAGACAAAAAACGTTACAATCAAAGTAATAATCACCCTAATTTATATACAACGGCTATCTAAGTCACCTATAAAATGGACAATTTGTCTCACTAACTAAGGTACGTAAAAAACCACTACAAAACACTATCTATATACAAAAGATCTGGAATGATACTAACTTAAGCATCGGAGGCTCCCCCACCAGGAACGATATGGTGGTCTCTTCAATCAACTCTCTTTATCTTGCAAGTCCTACAAGATCGTCTAAAGCTCCGGATTGGACAAGTGATCCAACTGACGATTTTGGCATCATCAAAAATCATATTTATCAGGCAGTGGCAAGGTGCTTAAGAATGCATCATGTGATCCCAATATATAGTAAAGTTTGGGTTCCAGTTAGCTCAACTGGTAAAATCTCTGATAATTGAATAAAAGATTTGGGGTTCAATCCCCGCCTACACCAAAAATATATTAGTGTCTTGGTCTGATGATAACTCTTCTGATGATAAAGAGTTATCATTAGAAGCGGACGTCATAGGTTAAAACTTTCTAAAAAAACAAAAAAAAAACTCCAATATATGAAAAGTGAGCTTCAAATGGCCTCGTTTGTAAGCATCACATTATAGCATCTGAATTTAGTTCACTTAAAAATTCAAAATACGACCCATTGTTTTACCAGAAAGGTTTTTCTGGATTTGGGAAATACTTGTCATGATAGCATCATTTTTAGCCGCTTACACTCAATTTAGCATGTTCTGAATAACATATATGGTATATTAGGAGTAATAAATTATACATTAGAAAGAGCCCTTGCATTTGACATTTATGTCGGCGTGGGCGCACACAGCCAAGTTTCAATTTGCTACTAACAGCTTAAAGCATTTTACTAGAACTGAGTTGGTAGGTATGATAATAAGAGTATATCCTCTTCAACGTCAGCTTACGCGGCATTAATACTATATCAACGTTTCACATGTCCATGAAGTTTATTGCCACCATTAGCCTTAGTTTGTTGCACTTTCTATTAATGTTTATTATTATTATTATTTTTAAGGTATACTATATCATCAAGTCAAGATACTGTAATTAGTCTTTATTATCATGCCAAGACAATAATTGATTATTGGTGTAGACTAAGATGAACTTTAGATTTTTTATTTAAGAATAAGAGACTTTATCTACAAAGCTAATAAGAGGCCATCAAATTGACATGACTAAAATCTTTATATGATACTTTTATAAAATAATATATGTATATACCAATGTGTGTGTGTGATACTGATATATCGTGGATAACAATTATGTACGCCAACTCATGAGGTTGCTCCTTACTCATTTTTTTATTATTATATTAAAATATAATTATAATACACACATATATGTCTATGTAGATCTATCATCTTTGTCTATGTCGGTATATACATTTGTAATAAATTTTGTCTCCTTAAAATCAATTTTTGGCTCCACTACTGCATATAATCGTTGACTTTAATATGCCTAAACCAAGATATACATAATGTCTTTCTCCTATACTTATTATTGAGATATAAGACAATGAACAAGGACCACAAATTTTGAGTGTGCAAAGATAGTCAAAAGCTAGTGGGCTAGATAGTTAATTAGCTAGGGTCCATAAATGGGATGGTCCGAAATCTGCATTCTCCTCAGCTTTTCTAGAAGGGAATTTTCGTGATAGAAGGTTCCCATGACAATATAATCAACACGCAAAAATTGCAGAAAAAGAGCACCAGAAGTAGAACTATATATATAGCTTTAAATTCTGAATCTCAAACTAGAATTCACGCTAATAATAGCAGGCCTTTCAAAGGTGTTCCATTATTTGCAGGATTTGCATGCCTCAGTATGACTCACAATCTTAAAAGGTTGCAATCAAATTTATGTTTTATTACTCAACTGTCAACCAATATCAACCACCAGTAGCTTTAAGTTTTATCTCATCTTCCCCAACTGAACTCATACGAGTTGTTGTTTACATTGAATTCTGAATATAAGAACAAGAGGCTAGTAATAGACTAGCATTAAATCCACAAACAGTTCCGCTAAACTCAATAACTTCTTGCTTCTTTCAGTTACTTATTTGGTGATTCATGTTTGCGTGTAATAAAGCAAAACAGTTGAATCGGCAGTTAGCTATGGGCGTTGGCAGACCCTGGTAATTAAGGTTAGCTTTACATCATTACATGTTACAAGAAAATGGGTTGGAAAATTGGTTGCCCTTCTCGAATTAACAATTTCAGTTCGAATGGATTTGAATGGCCGTGGGGGTGGGTAATCCTATGATAATTGATAACTACTACTTTTATTTTTTTCAAGAATTTTGTAGTTCATTGATATTATTTAATTCTTTTTATGTAGAGAACCCAAGCTCAAAATGTTTGTCCATTCATCCTAATTTAACTAATAAAAAATCTTAAAGATTGCGGTCCATTTATAGCCAACATTATAATGTTGAAGATTACAAATCCTGATTTTTGGACCCAAGGTAATTTAGGAAGGAGAGAGGAAAATGAAAAATTGCATTTTGTTATTATCTTTTTTTTTTAATACGTGGTAGATTACGGAGGAGGATTTGGATTCAAATCTTGAATATCTTCTTTTAGAAACATGAAGAAGTATTAATTTTTTTATACCAAAAAAAAAAAAAATTATCTATTGACGTAAAAAAGTCATTGGTGAATTGAAAACCAAAGTTGAGGTATGTAGACTTTGTTATATAATATTATACCTAAACCTATAAGTGCTTATTCTAAATCCCTAATTCTTATAATCATTAACCTTTGACAAACAATTGTTCATAACATGTCAACAGGGTTTTTTTTTTTTTTTTTTGGTTGAAAAAAAAGGTAGAAATTTTAGTACCAAGAAATCTGTATGAATAGCGGCAGGGGTGATGTCCCTGCTCTGAAAACTTGCAAGCAAACCAATAACATGTCAACAATATTAGAGCAAAAGTTACATAATAATAGGGCATATACATATATATATATATATATTAATCCAAATAACATCCCGACTCGCAAGAAAGAAACAGTTAGGAATGAGAGTATCACTCATCCAAAAGGAGGAGAGAATGTCATATTATTAGTAGATAATTAGCATCACATAAACTGTACAAGTAGTACATAATTAATTTTCATGGATCATGGCTTGTCCTTCTGGGTATAGATATAATCGAGATGGGCGGCCAGGGTCCTCCTCTCTAAGCACTCATCCTCTGAAAGTCCATGCATGTGACAGCTCTCAATCAATGCTTCAAGACTATTACGCGCCGCTACAACCTATTAAGAAAAAAAGAAAAAAAATACAGAGCACCCATGAATCAAAACTCGTAAAACCCAATACAAATTCTATTTATTAAGAGACTCAAAATGTGAGAAACATGTAAACAAATTGGACCAACCTCATGTTGGGGTGTGGTTTCATCTATGTTCGATTTTGGGTCTGGACGAGCAGCATAGGTGAGAGTCGTGGAGCAGAGAACTAGGGATAACATAAACAGGGTAGCGAAAATCTTGGCCATCTTTGGCTTTCGATAAGAGTGTAGAATGTGGAAAATGTATGGCTTTCAATAGAATGTGACTTTGGGAGGGACAAGGAGAATAGAGGGTGTGATACTGAATTTATAGAAGAGATTGGAGGTGGCCCAAGATAGGTAGTGTGTGAACGTGTGGAAGGAGAGGGAGACTTTTTTTTTTTTTTTAATAACAATATAGCAGAATATTAGGGGCCAAAAACTCTAATTTTATATAAGATACGAATATAGTAATATACTTCCTTCTGAAAAAAAAAAAAAAAAAAGATACGGGGTATACCGTATACTTCAATAAAGGGAGAAAAGTCAAAGACTTTTAAGGGTGACCACTGAAATTTAACAGGAAAACAAACTCAAAAACTTTTGCTGAAGTCCCTCGTTGATAACGCTAGGAATTTGCTTTGTTTGCCTAATAAATATGGGATGAACTGTACGTAACCAATTACCAGCTGATTGATATCTCTAAGAGGTTATTTGGAGTTTTGGACAAAAATAGTAAATATTTAACTTGTGTATTAAGAATATAGAGAGTATATAATTCAACTGTATTATTTTTAAAATATTAAACTGGCAAAAAGTTATTAAGTGATGCAACATGAAGAGTTCTAAATAAAAATTGATTTTAATCTTCTTTATGTAAATACACTCATTCCATAGGAGTGGGTTAGACAAATTTGAACTCACCTCTTCGAGGAAGCCAAAGGTACAACTAGGCTAAAAAAAACCTTTATTCTTCATATAATTGAACAAGTGAAAATGACTCATTTCATGTACATTATAGAAGTGAAACCTTGACCATATTATTTGGGGTTCAAGTGATAGTCTGGTGATTTGTCTGTTTGTTTGAATTCTACTTCCCCTCCTTTACTATCTACTTATCTTATAAAATTTCATTGTGCATTTTAAAGATGGTACCTAGTGCACTTTTAGGAAATTGATCAAGTGAATATGGTGTGTACTTTCTGTGCAAGCATGAAATTTCCACACTTAGTAAATGATATTGCTAATGTAAAGCAATTAAAACTAGTGGTAAACGACATATTAGGATTGAGTGCAATATCTAGGGTATTGCATCAGTACAATTACCCCTTTCACTCACAAACATTTTTATCATTTTTACTTTAAAAAAAATTTTGGGTAGATATGATAGGATTTTGAAAATTTATGGGGTTTGTTCACCGTCTAGTCAAGATGAGATTTGAATCAAAATCCTATATTCGAAAATAAAAAGTTTAGTTAATTGAAAACTCATTCTGTTCTTAATATAAATAAATAAATAACACTCACTCTGATAATTTTTCAACCCTTAACCATAATAATAGGGTGACTATAGTCTTGACTTTATTCAATTCTCTGTTCAAAAGCAAAATTACTAACTTTATTTCCTTGTGTACTAGTAAAATTAGTCTCCTCTAAAAAAAAAAGAAAAAAAAGAAGAAAGAAAGTAAAGTTAGTCAGCACTAGAAGGCTTCATAGCCAGAATGGGAGGAATCCTCCGCAATTACATCCTGTGATGAAGTTACTAAAACAGAATAAAACAATTTTAATAGGAGGTAGATTCCATAATTCACAATTCATAAGGTGGTAGAATAAAACAATTTACAAAGAAAATCCAATAAAACCTTCTATGTTTACATCATATATACTTTAAATGTTTGAATAGGTTGTGAGTTTCAGTTAACTCAATTGGTAAAATCTCTTACCGACGAATAAAAAATCTGGAATTCGATCACCGCCTACACCAAAAAATCAATTAGTGTCTTGGTCTGATAATAAAAAATAATTATCAGGAGCATGTCATATGTTGAAACTATCTCAAAAAAGAAAAACTGTTACTTTCATATGTTTGTGGTATAATTTGCCACCCTCCTTAAAAGTTATCATGGCTTTTGAGTGAAGTGTATAATGTGTTTTTGTGTTAGAACTCTATTCTCTCCCCTTACGTGTGTGTGCGTTTGTTTCTAAAAGAAAACAATTATTACTTTTGTGCGTGCCGAAAATGAAATTATTGGGCCTAACTTCACTTGGACTCACAACTTATTTATGAGGTGGGTTTAGGATTTCCTACTTTGGGTCGTTCTCGGCACAGAGACTCAAAGTGATATTGTTTCTCCCTCTCTCCCTCTACTGTTTTCTCTCCTTTTTTTTGAACCCCTTTTTCTTCCCCAACTTCTCCTATTTATAGCTCTAAGTTAGTGGGGAGATCATGATTACTGCCATTATTAGTGCAATCGAAGGTCCAATATTATCTGTTGTAAGTGGATGTTTAGGTGAGAGTGGAATGCAGCGATTATGGCTTTGGAACTTGGTTCCAACTCAGGTTGATATGCTCGGTAGTGATGTTTCCTGAATTGCCGAGCATACAGTGGTACGTCTGGACAAGACATCCTTATTTGTTCGGGAAATTCGTGCCGAGCATCGATTAGGGGTCGAGGCTCAAAACTCGTAGTTTGTGAAGGTAAGTTCAAACAGAATTTTAAAGTAGTGGGGTGCCATTGGGCCTCAACCCAGGGCCCAATTGGGTCTTGGGACCTCGGTGCCGTACATTAGCCCCTCCTTGATTCATACCCGATTGCCGGGAAGAATCAAGGAACCGACCAAGTTTTTAGGTTTCGGAAGCCCTACGGCCAGGGACTCATGCGGCTATGGCTTCTCATTAATGCTCTTCTCAAAAGACGCGCTATTCCGGGGCGCCAGGTTCAATTAACATTATTGCCTAACGATTCGTGAACCGAAGCAATGCGCGTGTTGATAATCTTTGGCATTCGTAGGGTCTTTCGTGGATCGTGCCCATTTGTTGCTGATTAAACGTTCCCATGCCCTCTTCTGCTCCTATAAATAGCTCTCTTTAGAACATTCTTTCACTTTTTCACCTCTGATTTCTTGAGCATACTCTCTGCCGATCACTCCTTTGAGCGCTTACTCACCAGCCCAGAGTTCCTTTCTCCCTTAGAACCCAAAGTAAGTTCTCTTCCCTTTCCTATTCCTTCAACTTCTCTCTACGGGTTCCCTCTCATAGTATTAAATTTCAAAAAATGGGTTACTCTTATCTCCTGGACGCCCCGGGGGCTTTAGCCACCTTTAGGCAGAAATTTGATGTCCCCAGTGACGTGGAAGTGGCTTACTGCCACGAGAGTGAAATCGCTCTCCACTGAGGGCGTAGTACAGCTTTTTTCCCTTTAATGGCAATTCTAGAGGGTGGGGTAAGGTTCCCCGTGGATCCTCTTTTGACTAACACACTTAAGTACTATGGGCTGTGTCTCGACCAACTTCCCCCCAACTTTTACCAGGTAGTTAGCTGCATTAGCAGGTTGAATCACACCTTTGATTTACAGTTAGATCACCATGACATTAACCACATGTATAGTCTCTGTGGGAACAAAACTTCCAACTATTACTTAAAAACTAGGGATAATCGGGTACGACTGATATCATGCCTACCTGATTCGAATAGGAACTCGGCCGAGGAGTTTGTCCGGGTGCGCGGCAACTGGTTTGCTGGGGAGGTCCCCTGCCCTCTTTCACGGCACGAAGTGGGTTCGTACCAATCTCTGACCTAACCGTCTCTCCCCCCCTCTTTTATTTTTTTATTGAAGTAGCTTTTCATTACTAGCTGTTGATATAGCGTTTTGTTCTTTTGCAGACGGCAAAGTATTCGTTCCAGACATTAGAACAGTCCACGTCAGAGACCTCAATTTTATCCTTCGTTCCGAGATATTCGTGCACTGGGACGAACAGCTCCGAGCCTCGCACCTGATCCTCCGAGTAGAACCCGTTTATTCCATCTGGCAATCCTTTAAACAAGCGTTGTTATTTGACAGTCCACTTTTGTCATACATAGACGTTTGGTACGCAAATTTCCTGCCGCCGAAGCTTACGACTAGTGAGGCGAGGGAGTTCGGAAAGCGTTACACCGGCTCGGACGAGCTAACGCCTTTGCGGGACGAGTCTGCGGAGCGCGTGTCTCGACGTCTTCGAGAGTTAGCTCACGAGGCTATCCAAGAAGAAGCTCTTGTTCAAGTACCCGTTCACCCCGAGAACCCCGTTGAACCCGAGGCCCCCGTTGTGGAAGCCGAGCATCTTGCGCCTGACGTAGCAAACTTGTCGGCCTCCGATCCCCTTCTCGACGAAGACATGGTGACCAGGAGGACAATGACCATTGACCGTTTCGTGCCCGGTGCACGGCAGGCCACTCTGCCCCCACCCTCTCAGAGTCAAACCCAAGCGCCTCCCCCTTCACCCCCTCCTCAAGCTGGACGAGCCCGGAAAAGGCAGAGGGCAACTGATCAACCGCACACGGGTCCGGGAGATGGAGCCACTCAGACCCCTTCCCGGCCAATAGGGGGTATAGTTATTCACGAGCCGCAAACCCAGGTCGGGCTGGGTGTTGGGTCCTCCTCTCAAGCCGCGCCAGCGTGGAAGCCTAAGTTTCTGCTGGACGGCAAGCCCCTGCCTTCAACTGCCTGTGTGCGGATGTGGGAGAAAGGCGAGGGGGGTCGCATTGCTCAGACCCTGGCCACGGGTCTTCTTCTGCCCGATGATGCACATGCCTTTGAAGATGGTTCGGAGGAGTCCGTGGGGCGCCGATTACAATGGCATACAATCGCGGTAACTCCCTATTTGTCAATTACTTATCATTCTCTTTATTTCGTTGCTGTACTAATTTCTGTTTTTGTCAGGCCACTCAATTGGCCCATATTTTGGCTGGCCGTGCAAAGGATCTTACCGAGGAGGTTGATCATGAGAAGGAGGCACGAGAGACAGCTGCCAAAACAGCGAAGGAAAAAGTAAAGGCAGCTGATTCTGCCGAGAAGAAGGCCGCTGCTGCGGAGAAGAATAGAGCTTCGGCGGAGAAGAGGTGCGCGGAGCTCCTGGCTAAGCAGAATTAAACAGACGTCAAGCTGGCCGAAGCAATTAGCTTGAACACGGTCCAAGCCGAGGAACTTGCCGACCTGAGGGCGGCTTTGGAGGCTTGTGAAAACAAATGGTATAATGAAGGGTTTGCCGATGCCGAGAATTCTGCGGAACCAGTGGTGAACCAAGCTCGGCGGCTGGGTTTTGAGGCTGGGTGGTTCGCTGCTCTGCAAGTTTTGGGGGTTTCCGAGGATTCCCCTCTGAGTGATCCCAGCCAGATTCCCTTTCCGAGCTCTATTACTACCGTGCAGGAGCCCTCATTGCCCATTGAGAAAGAAGAAACAACAAGTATGAGGGAGCTGGTGGAACAAATCGACGCTCATGCAGAGCCAGATGAAATGGAAGCCACCAGTATCCCGAATGCTCAAGACCAGCTCGGTGGGGACCTGCACTTTCCCGTGGCCGACCAGTAGCAGCCTGAAGCAGCAGATCAGACTGGACCCTCCACTTGACCAAGTTATTTGCTGTGCAACTTTTCTCATATTTTTACTTCTTTTTACTGCATTTTCTTTTTGCATTTCGGTAAATTTGCCTATGTCACTGGGTTGTGGTGACCGAACAAAAAAAAAAAAAAATTTCTCTTTTATTTCGCGGGGATGACCCGCACACGACTGCCAAGTTTTGGCGATGGGACATTAATTCTTCCTTTAACTTTATTTGAATGACTATCTATTTACTGTGTGTTTGTTTGGATCATGCCTGTGAGTGCTTTACTTTGATCTTCGGTGCTGCCTTTCTTTATCTATTTTTGTTGTCGCTATTTATTCTTTCGCATGTTTGGCCGGGAGTAGCCTACATGGTGGCCCCAATATATTGTGTTTATACAACGTATGTTCGTTTTCCTGAGAGTGTGAACAGCACAGTGTCTCAAAACCTGGCACACAGTCTTCACCTGCTCGGCGATTCTGATCATACCGAGAATGATAATCCGACGTTAGAGTTTTTGATAAGAACGATAAGGTTTCCACCTGCTCGGCGATTTTGATCGAACCGAGAATGAGGTTTCTGTCCTTAGAGTCTGTTGTAAGTACGATAAGTTTCCACCTGCTCGGCGATTTTGATCGAACCGAGAATGAGGTTTATGTCCTTAGAGTCTTTTGTAAGTACGATAAGGTTTCCACCTGCTCGGCGATTTTGATCAAACTGAGAATGAGGTTTCTGTCCTTAACATAATCAACCCGTGCTAGACATGCAATTTGCTTAAAGTACGACAATAAAATCAAATACAGCGGAAACAAATAAATTCACCATTATATTGACTAGAGCGAAGTACAAAATTTGGACTTACGTTTTCGTGCATGAATGGTCACTGATAGAACTTCTTTAGGTTGTGGACATTCCATGGTCGGGGGAGTGACCTCTCGTCAAGATATTCTAGGTAGTAAGCCCCCGCGCCTGCAATGGCAGTGACCCTGTACGGTCCTTCCCACGTTTAAGCTAACTTCCCTGCACCTACGTCCTGCATGTTTCCCACAACTTTTCTCAGCACCAAATCTCCGGCACTGAACTCCCTACCTTTTACATCTCGGTTGAATCTTTCGGTGAGCCTTTGTTGATGTTCCGCGAGCCGTATTGTGGCCGCTTCCCGGCGCTCTTCTAACCAATCCAGGTGCTCCAACATTAAACCATCGTTGTGGACAAGGTCAAATCCTAAGACCCATGCACTACACAAACTAACCTTGGTTGATATCACGGCTTCTGCCCCATACGTCAAAGAGAACGGGGTCTCCCCCGTGGACCTTCTGGGAGTTGTACGGTAAGCCCACAAAACATTAGGTAACTCTTCGGCCCACCTTCCTTTTGCCCCGTCCAACCTTCTCTTCAACACGTTCAAAATGGTCTTGTTCACTACCTCAGCTTGGCCGTTGCTTTGAGGATACACTGGAGTGGAATATCTGTTCTTAATGCCGAGATCACTGCAAAAGGTCCGGAAAGCTTTGCTGTCGAATTGTAGCCCATTGTCTGATATCAGTGAGTCCGGTACCCCAAATCTGGTGACTATGTTCTTCCATACAAACTTCTTCACGTCCACATCCCGGATATTGGCCAGGACCTCGGCTTCCGCCCATTTTGTGAAGTAATCAACCACCACCAACACGAACTGGCGATTACCTGTTGCTCGGGGAAACGGTCTGAGGATGTCTAGCCCCCCTTGTGCAAATGGCCATGGAC
The DNA here is from genome assembly GCA_028535165.1 of Quercus tomentella. Classification (NCBI taxonomy): domain Eukaryota; kingdom Viridiplantae; phylum Streptophyta; class Magnoliopsida; order Fagales; family Fagaceae; genus Quercus; species Quercus tomentella. The sequence goes on from JAPQVY010000001.1 coordinate 15,093,437, forward strand.
TGTTGACGGGGTTTAAACGACCTGCCGACTGGTGGATCAGAGGGGCGTGTTTTTGGCATTGTTCACATTTTTGAACATATTCCGCTGCATCTTTCTGCATTTGCGGCCACCAGAACCCTTGAGTCATCGCCTTGTGTGCTAATGAACGCCCCTTAACATGGCCACCACACACCCCGTCATGCAGCTCGGACAAAAGTTCATCTACTTTTTCGGGATGTAAGCATAAAAGGTACGGGCCTCCGAAAGACCTCCGGTACAATTTGCGATCTGCCGACAGCCAATATCGGAGAGCCATTCGACGAATCTTTTTAGCCTCTTTTTCATCGTCCGGAACTTTATCCTCGGCTAAGAAGTCTATGATTGGGTTCATCCAGCACGGCCTAGTTGTTGAAACTACGGACACATCAACCCCGACTGTGTGACAGTTATCTTCCATACCGATACTTGGCTCCCTTATAAGCTTTATTTTGATAAGCTGAGGAACGTCCTCGGTAATTGACGAGGCCAACGTGGCTAGAGAGTCGGCGTGCCTGTTTTTAGCCCGTCCTACCTGGGCTACCTTTACTGTCTCGAACTGGCTAATGATATGCTTAGCTACACTCAGATAGGCCTTCATCCGAGAGTCCCGAGCTTCAAAGCTTCCAAGGATCTGATAAACAACCAGCCGAGAGTCTAAATAAATCTCCATATCCCTTACGCCAAGGCACAACACGATCCTCAATCTAGCAAGAAAAGCCTCGTATTCGGCCTCATTATTAGAGGCTTTGAATCCCAATCTGAAGGAATGCTCTAGTCGTATGCCCTCCGGAGTGATTACGACTATTCCGACTCCGGCCCCCATAGCACTTGAAGCATCGTCCACAAACACCTTCCATGGGCGATTCTCTACATTACAGATTATCTTCCCGTCGTTCTTGGGGGTGAATTCCGCGATGAAATCAACGAGGACCTGCCCCTTGATTGAGCTTCGCGGTCTGTATCTTATGTCGAAGGAGCCTAACCGGGTTCCCCACTTAGCTATTCGGCCCGTGAAGTCTGACCTTTTCAACAACGACTATAGGGGATACTCGGTGAGGACGAACACGGTATGAGCTTGAAAGTAATGTGGCAGTTTTCTCGTTGCGTGCACCAGAGCTAACACTAACTTCTCCAAGGGTAGATATCTTGTCTCAGCATCTACCAAGGTTTTGCTTATATAATACACCGGTTGCTGCACTCCTCGGTCCTTCAGCAATACGGCGCTCACGGCATGATTGGACACCGAGAGGTACATGAACAAATCTTCTCCGGAATCCGGGGCCGTTAACATGGGCGCTTGTGCCAGATATTCCTTCAGGTCTCGAAAGGCCTTGTCACACTCCTCGTCCCACTAAAATCCCTTCCACTTCTTCAGAAGTTGATAAAATGGTCTGCAGCGATCAGCAAATTTGGAGATGAAACGATTCAATGCGGCTAACATCCCGGTTAATACTTGCACTTCCTTGGGGTTACTCGGCGGTCTCAGGCGTTCCACGGCTTCTATCTGGTCGAGATTGGCCTCTATTCCCCGAGTAGAAATCAGATACCCTAGGAACTTACCAGCCCCCACACCGAATGTGCAATTCTCAACATTCAAGCGCAACTTATGCTGCCGGAGTACCTCAAATACTCCCCGGAGGTCTTCTATATGTTGTGGTTCCTGTTTACTCTTCACCACCATATCGTCAATGTACACTTCTATCGTGCACCCAATTTTTTCTCGGAACATCCTTGTCATCATCCGTTGGTAAGTGGCCCCAGCGTTCTTCAATCCGAACGGCATTACTTTATAGTGATAGTTTGCATCTGGGGCGATGAGTGCCGTCCTTTCTTGGTCCTCGGGTGCCAGGGCAATCTGGTGATACCCCTGAAAGGCTTCCAAGAAGCTCATCCTCGGGTGCCCATATGTAGCATCTACTAGTTGATCAATCTTGGGCATTGGGAACGGATCTTTAGGGCATGCCCGGTTTAAGTTCATGAAATCTACACAAACCCTCCATTTGCCATTCTTCTTCTTGACTACCACCGTATTTGCTAACCATTCCAGGAAGAATACTTCTCTTATTACTCCTGCTTCCTTCAGCCTCAGGACTTCTAATTTGATCGCGTCAACATCCTCCTTCGATGCTCTTCTCGGCTTTTGCTTTTTTGGTGGGAATGATGGGTCAACGTTGAGCTTATGGACAATGAACTCGGGATCAACTCCGGGCACTTCGTACGGACTCCATGCAAAGACGTCCACATTCTGCAAGAGGAATAACAACATTTGTACCTTGTCTCGGTCTTTCATGCTCATGCCTATCTGGAAATACATGTCAGTGTCTGGAAAAATTTTAACCTTCAAAACCTCCTCAGCACAACTCGCCCCTGCTTCTTCTCGGGGCCTCTGTAATTGCTATGAAGTTACTTCTTCGGTGGCTTCCTTTTGTTCAACCTGCTTGTCTTTCCACCTGACCGCGGCGACCAGACACTGCCTAGCCACTCGCTGGTTCCCCCGTACCACGGCAACTCCATATTCGGTGGGAAATTTAACTTTCACGTGCAGGGTGGACGGGACAGCTTTCATTGCGTGAATCCACGGCCTTCCCAGAATTGCCGTGTATGGCGAGAACGATTTGACTACTATGAAGGTCACCATCACTTCCTTGCCTTCCATACTCACCGAGAGAGAAATCTGACCTTCAGGGATTACCGTTCTTCCATCAAACAAGACCAGTGGTGTATCATATTTCACTAAGTCCTGATTTTTTAGTCCAAGCCCTTCAAACAGATCGGGGTACATTACATCAGCTCCGCTTCCCTGGTCTATCATCACTCTCTTCACCAAGAAGCCGCTTATCCGCGCTGTTACTACCAACGCATCATCATGAGGTTGGATCGTCCCCTCCAGATCTTCCTCGTTAAAAGAGATCGCCAGCTGGCCAATTTTCATCCTTTTTTCGGGTGATTGTCCTTTCGCGCACGCCACTGTTAATACCTCTCTCATCGTGGCCGCATTCCTTGGGGCGGTGTGGATGACTTCGATCACTCCTAACGGCGGCGGGAGGGGATTCCTTTTCTGCCGAACACCCTGGCCAGCATCTCGATTACCAGAATCCATTACGAATTCTTTCAAATGCCCAGCCTTCACCAGTTGACCCAGATGATCTTTTAATACCCGGCATTGTTCGGTAGTGTGCCCTTTATCTCTATGGTATGTGCAGTACAAGTTCTGATTCCTCCGAGATGGATCCCCTCCCATCTTGTTCGGCCATCTAAAGAATGATTCATTCTTAATCCGGTCTAAAATTTTGTGTACCGGTTCTTTGAACGCTACATTTACCCCTTCAATTTGTGTTTCTGGTTCCTGCATCCTGAAATCCTTCCTCGATCTCGTGGGAAAAACGCCCTACCGGGAGCGACTCAGCAACAGGGCCTTTCCCTTATTCTGCAGCCGATCATCTTCGAAACGTTTGTACTCCTCAATACGTCTCATAAGTTGCCTCATATCCTCGGGAGGTCTTTTCGTCAACGATTCCCGTAGTTCAGAATCCTCAGGAAAACCCATCCTGAAAGTGCTTGCCGCAATCTTTTCATTACCCCCACCGATCTCATTGTATAGCTCCCAATACCGACTGGCATAACTCCGGAGGGTTTCGCCGACCCCCATTTTTATGGAAAGTAATGAATCCACCGGTTGCGACACCCGGCTGCACGTCACGAATCGAGCACCGAACTCCTGGATCAGCTCGGCAAAACTGTGGATGGAGCCTTTCCGTAACCCATTAAACCATCTCAAGGCCATGGAGCCAAGGCTCGAGGGGAATACCTTACACATCAACGCATCATTGCGTGCGTGCAAAGACATCATATGGATATAATGACTGACATGTTCCACCGAGTCCGTCTTCCCATCGTAGGAGTTGAATGGTGGTCGCGTAAATCTGCTCGGCATAGGGGCCCGTTCAATTTCGTTTGAGAATGGCGACCGAGCAGCTCTTCGTAAAGCCTGGCTCATTGCGTCTATGGCAGCATTGTAGGGTTGTCGCTCCTCCGGGGAATCCAAACCACGGTCACCAAATCCGTGTGAACGAGAACGGTCCCAACGCTGGCGCCTCTCGTGGGAGTGCGAGCGGGTCCTATGTCGGCGTGACTCTCGGGAAAATGAACAGTCCCAATTTCGTCGAGAACCGGACTGGCTAGACCTTTCCTCGCCTTGATCTCCCATACCTCCGTCTCTCCTTTCTCGGTGGTCCTGGTCCCTTCTCTGGCGCCAACCCCTTACCTCTAACTCCAAATCCCCCACCAGTCTACACAACCGCTCCAACTCTTGGTCCCTCTCGTCATGCTACCCGTGTCCCGAGGCACCGGACATCATTCGGTGAGTCTGGTCTAATCCCTCTCCCAGGCTAGATTCTTCTTCTCCTCGCACACGCTCTCTATCCTCGCGCCTTTTCTGCCTTCTTTCTCGCCATATGGAACCCTGAGAAGATCCTGTCGACCCGCTTTCAGCTTGGCCTCCCGTACGCCCTTCGGACATTTCCCGTGTTTGAGTCACTGTCAAACCACAACTTCATAGGATGGCCCCATGGTGGGCGCCAATTGTGCGTGCCAGAAATGAAATTATTAGGCCTAACTTCACTTGGACTCACAACTTATTTATGAGGTGGGTTTAGAATTTCCTACTTTGGGTCGTTCTCGGCACAGAGACTCAAAGTGATACTGTTTCTCCCTCTCTCCCTCTACTGTTTTCTCTCCTTTTTTCTAAACCCCTTTTTCTTCCCCAACTTCTCCTATTTATAGCTCTAAGTTAGTGGGGAGATCATGATTACTGACATTGTTAGTGCAATCGAAGGTCCAATATTATCTGTTGTGAGTGGATGTTTAGGTGAGAGTGGAATGCAGCGATTATGGCTTTGGAACTTGGTTCCAACTCAAGTTGATATGCTCGGTAGTGATGTTTCCTAAACTGCCGAGCATACAGTGGTACGTCCGGACAAGACGTCCTTATTTGTTCGGGAAATTCGTGCCGAGCATCAGTTAGGGGTCGAGGCTCAAAACTCGTAGTTTGTGAAGGTAAGTTCAAACAGAATTTTAAAGTAGTGAGGCTGTGCCATTGGGCCTCAACCCAGGGCTCAATTGGGTCTTGGGACCTCGGTGCCGTACAACTTTTATACATAAACATAACCATAATAAACTTCTATTGATAACTACCATAATTAACTAATTCTAAATTTAGGGATGGGGGAAACAGATTGGGAAGATCAAATTTTGTTGAATTTTCTAGTGCATTGTATTTTGCATGGGTAATTGACTAGTAAAACATATAGAACCAAATACATTTGATGCCTCACAATTTTGATGCATTTCTGGTGCATTGTATCACATTAACTTTTGATGCCTCACAATTTTACGCCTTGTCACTAACTATTTGGGTTATTTTGATTAACTATATAAAGCACAATTTTATTAAATTCAAATTAATAATTATCATAATTATTTAATTTAATATTAAAAAAACCATATTTTATTGAATATTGTAAGAACGTGTATATTTAAAGAGAAATGATATATTCACAACATTTTTACAACAAATCCTAAGTGACAGGTAGTTACTGGTTGTTATTGTTGGGTTAAAAAAGTAGTCTCAATGCTAAATTCAAATTTGAATCAATAATAACTAATCACCCATGATTTGTTGTAAAAATGTTGTGGACGTAGCACTTCTCATATTTAAATGGAGCATGCTACTTTCTTTTTTGCTTCTATTGGATACAAGTTGGCATCTTCAGTTCTTCACCTCCTTCCCCAAAGGTGGGGGGAAATCTTTGGTTTTAAAGCATATAAGAAAACAACTGCATCACTTAAGATCGATCCTAATATCAATATTTAAGTCATTATTGCCAATGACATATCACAAGCCGTACCAGTTGATATTTTTAGACCAAGTCTTTTTGTTTTTTGGGATAGAATATAGCATATAGCAGCCTAGCAGATACAAGTTGATTATTTGTAAAGATTATTCAAATGTTAGATCATTTTATATGAAACTCGGAATATACCCCCTTCTCCCAAAAAATAAAAAGGATCATATATACTCTAAATGGCAATAAACTAAAAGCCATTCTTGTAAATGCTAATAAGCTCGTGATTTATCCTTCTAGATTGCTGTTCACATGGGTTATAGAATGTTAGTTGACTAATACAAAATTTTAAAAAGAAGAATTGAGAACACACATGGAAATGGAACAAATATAAGTAAGAAATTTGGAGGGAATACGATTAAACTAAACAAAAATATTCATGTGACCGTGTCTCATTATATTTTAGAATGTACAACGATAATTTATTATCACAACTCACAAGTCGACATCCAAGAAGATTATGCTGGTGCATAAGCAGCATAACACATGGAGTCAAAGGATCTAAGGCTTTGTTCGCGGAAGATTAGCCAAAAACAAAGGCATATCAATGAAATTTTTTAAAAAAAGTTAATAAAAGTAAAAGGCAGAAAAGAATACTTGAAAAATGCAGTCAAGAAGCGTGCAAGGAATGAAATATGTTCTTTTGTAACAAATTTCTTTGTAACCGGCCGAAAGCCTATATGGTTGAATGAGTCAAAAAGATCTTCATGCTGAAATTCTTTCGGTAGGTAAAGCCGAATGTTGAGTTGGGCTTGGGCACGTTGGATCTTTCTTGATCTAATAAGATTCTATACTCCAGCTCATTTATTGACTTGATTCTGTCTCTTTTCTTTGTATGTGCATAAATCAGCGGTTGCAATCCAAAATGTTCAGAAACTATGGTCAAACCATATACACAACCCGATAAAAGTAGCACTGTATTGCAGTAATATGTTACCACGTAAGTTAGAATCTCCTTTTTTCTACTGAGTTGCCTATAAAAATTCTCTGTCAGCACAATTTTCTGAGTAAATTTGCTGCTTCCAAGGCAATTAGAAACTTCGAATTATGACAATACACATTAAAATTTTGATAGGTTGAAAATTGATGTTAAGGTCATGTGGCTATCAGCCTTAAATTTGATCCACGTTCACTATGAATGACAAGAAGTCACAGATTTTCTCTATCTTCAATTATTAGATCTTGGGCTCACAATTGGAATCGCTTTCAATTCAAATAACATTATGAGTTTGCTAGAATGTCGTCTGGGCTCCATATATATATATATATATATATTACTCAAAAAATATAGGACACCAATTATGGATCTTTATCCTTCAGCTATACATGATATAGATGATTGACAATTCTGATTGAGAATCCACGATATATGTTTCTCCTTTATTGGATTGCTTTATTGATGAATTTACAAAAGTTTCACGGATAAATCTTTATGGTTTTGTTATATGACAATTGCTTTGCTGCAGCAAGTAAATATAAAGCAGTAAACAGATGACTAATTGCAAAGGCTTTCCACATTTTTACAAGAGTTGTGGGCTCCATAAAAAAGAAAATTCATGGACAAATAATTGATACATAGTACAAGCTTTCCCACTACTCTCGATTCCATATGAACAAGTCGAAAAGAAGATTTGACTGCAATATGTAAACGCATGTCTGTCTACATGTGCGTTTAGTAACTTGGTTTGCTTAATTGTTCATACACTATAAGCAAATAAACAAATCAGTAAATAAATCAATTCAAATGATATTGTATATTATTTATGTTCTTCCCCAAATTGTCACTTCTAAGAGGCTAATCTTTGCCTGAATTGCAAGGAACTATACAGAATGATAGAGTTTCATCATCAAATTCATCATGCACCTGTCCTCTAACCCTGAAATAGTCGGTGGAAACAAGTCTCAAATTTTGTCATAATTTTGTACTGGATGTTGAGTTGCAATCAAACAAGAACCACAGTTTAGAAGAGACCAAAAGAAGGGTCCATCAAATGGACACAAAAAATGGGCCGGCCTATTAATCATGAAGGAACGGTGTGGAAGCAGTGTAAGGCAATCGACGTACAATAATTATTTGGAGAGTGTTGAATGATTGAAGGTTTGGATTGGAGATTGATGTAAAACTTTGCAACAGATTGTCAAAAAGAGCATAAATGAGTTTGTGCTTTTCTAGTGTGAAATTGTGAATACAAGTGACAATATTCTGCTTAAAAAAAATATGCGCTATTGTATTTAATAATACAAAGTGCAAGCGCCAATAATGGCGAAAAGGATTTATTTTGACATGAATTTTTGTCACTTGCTGTGTCCCACCAATATTAATAATCAACTGAGCAACCGACTTTGAAGGGAATTGAAGGAGTTATGAAGAAGAGTTTACCTAGCTAGCATGTTAGAGACCATCATTTTGTTTCACAATGATCAACGAATTGTGAGGCTATCAAACGTGCCTATATATATAGCCTAGTGCGTTGCTGTTCATGCAAAGTCGTTCTCACAAAAGCGGTGGAAGTGGAACCGTGGAACCAATTCTTGGCCTGAGCTAAGGGAGAAAATCTATGATCACAACTTTGCTTTGACTATACTATGATGTCATAAACTGTGAATAGTAGGAAAAAAATGATAAATCTATATGAAAGAGATATATAAACCACTTATCCTCTGCCACATCATAATTACAGCAAAGTAATGGTTCTAAAACCACTTAAGCTAAGTTTATACCAAGTATGAACCCGGCGTAGAAAAATATGGTGACAATCTTTTGCTTATTTGGATGTTCCAACATTTCAAGATTAGCACTTATATAGTGTTATCTACTTATTTTTGTAAATACGGTAGTATTTGATAGATATGATACTATAGCACTTGATGTTGTCTCTAAAGCAACAAAAATTGTGATTAACACATATTACTGCACCAACAAATCAGGTGCTTTATAGATAGTTTGAGCTTAACAGATTAAGAAATTAAATTAAAATTAGCCAAGAAACTGAGTAATTAAAGTTGAATGCAAACTTTATTTTTTACTTTTCCTATCAAAAGAGACCTCTCGCCTGATCATAAATTAATTGATGAATTGCATTCAAATTCTAAAGTCCAAACTCGACTCTAGCTTGAACTATGCTTCAATGGAGTTCTAACAAGTCAAGGCTTCATTATTACTCATTCCTCCCCCTTGATATGATAATTCAATTCGAGAGATTGAAATTGTTTGATACTCTGATGAATCTGCATCAATAAGAGGCACAAAATTGAAGCCTTGGAGCTAGGTAACCGACTAACCGTCATGGCTTGCGAAATGACACGCATGCATGCGCACAAACTTTGCTATCTACTAGTACCGTCCGGAAAAGGTTGAAAAATCACTTCACAAATAAAATTTGAGTTTGACTACTGATGAATTAGGAGTGTTCAGTGGACACTTGGCTTTTTTTTTTTCCTCTCCTTTTTTTGAGAAAGGTATCCGGTAAGAAAGACATTTTATACCCGTCTCATATGAAAGGTATCTTATAAGAAAAGCATCTTATATTTTTCACACACCTGTCTCATATGAAAGGTATCTTGTAAGAGAGTCATCTTATATTTTTCTCTTTTACTCTTAGTTCATAACTCGTTGTTTTGGGATTAAATTTTAAATCAGTTTATTGTTTATTATTCTTATTACTTGCGACTCCCATATAAATCACTTACTTATTTTAATTGAATTTAGCTTTTTTTTTTACTATTTTCAGATCCACATGAGTCACATACTCGCTATATTTAATATTTACTTTTTATTTACAGTAATTTCAGCAAAAAAATTAAATAAATTTTCTCCAAACCGAACACTAACTCATGACTGAAAAGGAAAGAAAGAACTTGATTTGAGTTGGGCCTTCATGACCATCAACACGTGGCTTATTGTGTCATTGGGTCTCTAAAAGGTCAAAACAATTACCTTTTTACTGGACCAAGCCCGGTTCATCTAACATTGGGCTTTTATTTGACAATATAGGCTGGACATAAGATATTGAGCCCAAGTGGGCCCTACGGTCTAGAAGGCCATAAGTCAAGCGGGAAACACTTCTCTGTGACGGGAAGGAAAAGATAGAAAAATGAACAAACAAGGGAGCCACACACAATCACAAAGCTGTCAATTAGTTACTTTGTATATTTTGTGGGCCAAAAAAAAAAAATTAGAAAAGAAAAATAAAATATTATAAAGTATAAACCTAGACATTTCTGACCGTTCAATCTCACTGTGCAATATGGCCCATTGGCCCATAGAGTCTCAACCAATTGGATTGGCTGTTCATTCTTTTGCTAAATTTTATTTAAAGTATCTACAAATTATATTATATTACTCTTACAAACTAAAATATAATTTCAGGCATTCATTTATTATATTGTTTAAGTGACATCAATTAAATTCTCATTACATTTAAAAAAAAAATCTTATTACATCAATTTGTAAATTTTTTATAATAAATTTTGTAGTAGTTTTAGCATGTCTTTTTGGTTAAATGATTGGTTATTTACTGTGCTACGATGCAATTGACTGAACAGTAATGGCTAAACCTTTTTTACAAAAAGCAATGGCAAGTTTTTAACTGCATAATTATGACTCTGTCCATTAACTTTAACATTATGATAGGATTACCTTTTGTGTATCTCATTAATCCTCCAATAACTTTAATTTCTAATGGATTGCTTTCAACCACTACGATAAACACCTTTAAGGACAATCATGACGTTTGACCCATTAATTCTTTTTTTAAGTTCAAGAAGGTATCAAATGTTTGTCTTGATAACTATTGTAGTGTGTAAGCTCTAGTCCAAATAAAATGGTAGAACTCCATCAATCTCAAGGTTTAATCGCTAAGTAAGTAAAGTCAGATGCACTTCAGCATTCAGTATCTAAGTCTTTTGTGCTGCTTTTTGATTCTTAAATCATTTTGTGGGCAAGGTATTGCTTCACACCCATCTCTCCTAAATTATTCAAATTTATGGTATTAGATTCTAGCTTAAATTCTTTAGATAGGTATGCAGGTAAGCTATCCTTTTCTTGATTCTTTTTTTTTTTGGGTGATTTTATAAGTACTCAACGGTGGTAGCGACGATGAGTGTTAGTTACACATGCGATTTGAAGCACTTGATATCCAATTCCATTGCAAATTATTGAATTTTCCCAACAATCCACTCATACTGTAATACACGGTTTTAAATTGAAAGTGGGATAATCATTTGAGAATTAGCATTATCTAGTAATTGAAGTTGAAATTATTATACCAATTCTTTCATATGAATAACGGATTCTATTATAAATTTTATTTATGAACGAGATTCACTATTGTGTAAAAGGGAGAACAATGTTTAAAGGATATCGAATAATTACTCAAAAATCAAAATTTTTTTATTATAAAATAGATAAAAATGAATAACATTGCTCTAGAGAGTGGCAATCGTTATCATGATGATTTTATAAAATTTAAACACCTATAATTTCTTGACATGTTGAAACTCATCACATACCACTTAGTTAAATTATGTTACCTACTTTTTGTCATGGTTCCATTTGTTACAATGCAATTGTGTGAAGCAAAATAGAATTGGAGCCAATCAATCCAATTAAACCAAAATGCTTCCCTTTCACGTCGTGACATAGCACGCTAAGATTGGGTAATCCTATGAACAGAGAGATAGGTGATCCTTGCCCACTAAATACATCATAACCAATCCACCATAGAAATTACATGCGTATTGAAATTATAAACTATATAAGTCCCTTTCACCATCATTTTCTTCCACATATATGTTTCTCCTCCAACCCTAGTTAGCCAAAAGCAACTGAAATATCAAATATTGCAACTGGGATTTGTTAATTATCCAAAAGAGACTTACACCTTGAAAGTTGTAATTAACATATTCTTTAACCCCAACAGTTCAAATTAACCCCTAAAAAAAGCCTATCCACCCGGTCTAGCTAGGTGTGGCTAGAGCCATATCCAATCCAATGGAGGATAATATTTCTACAACTTGTGAAAGCAGCAACAACTTGCGTTATCGAAAATTGAGCCTAGTTGAGCCGAGGGTCCATGCACCTACGACTTGTGGCCATGCATGTAGAAAGATTGATGGTGTGGCTGCATGGCTCTTACAAAGTATTGCAACAGCTTTTTTCACATCTTTAGAGCTTTGTTCGTGCGTTTATGTTGACACCAAAGGCGACCCTGATGATTCATGATAGTTACAGTCAACTGGTTTGCACTGATGGGCTCGAGAAGGAAACTTAATTAGGACGGAAATCCAGGAAAACAATAGTGGGATGGGAAAGGGACAAGATGGAAGTAAATATTATCTGCTTGTAAATTTCATTATTAATAAGGCTATATATTACTGCCTTACAAAAGTTGAAAATAACGTGAATTTGATTTACTGTAATAGATATATTCATATGTAGTAAATAAGCTTTTTCAAAATAGCTTATTACGTTTGCCAAATGAGATAAAATTTTTGCAAGTGGGCTATGAAAATAGATGTCAGCTTTCTGCTAGGCACATATGCTCTGGAGCCACTCATGTTATAAGGTGTAGCTTTTAGTTGTCTATTCCAAGCATATGTTTGTCCAACATGTAGGGTGCTCAATTATTAATTAGCTAGGAAATTGCAAAAAATGGAAATGTATAATTTGTTTTTGCTTTCCCTTTTTTCTAACAAGATATTTCAAGGTTTGTTGTTGAGTAATTTTGAGAGAAAATTTTGAATTATGCTTATTATAGTTGACTTGAACTTCAGTAGAAGTAATATATAATTGCAGATTTCCAGAACCTGATATGGAAATTGGAAACAAGTTCTTGGAGAGAGAGTAATCTAAAGGAAAGTGCTACTTAGGCAAAATTTTCTATAATTTCCTAAACACTTGATTTTCACATGATAGATGCTGTGTTATTTAAAATTCAACTCCCATTTTCCATATGAGGTGGAAATTAAGGCGCACAATGAAAATTGATGGTAGGTATTGCCAGCCTAAACCCACAATGATCCCTTTTTGGTTAAGTATCAACCCATAATAATCACATTAGCAGAATTCTGGTCAATATATAGCATATTGCAATGCCTAGTTGTCAGTGCAATTGCATTGAATTTAACCTTTTGTTCCCCAAATAGATGAGTTTGTGGATATTTTGGCACCACAGACACAGTAAACAAACGAAGCAAATCTTGCTGGATCTTACACTATCAGAAAGTGAAGAACTACTTTTCCAGCACTTACAAAAGAAAGTTCTCTTGCTATGGATATATAAAACGACTTTTCTAATTTTCATTTTCATTGGATCATCATCTGAAAAGGATAGGGCAGGTCTGGAATACGCTATTAGTCTCTATAACTCAAACCCCTCCATTTTATCTAGAGTATATATAATTTAACATGTACCGACAGAACCGTTTTCTTTTCATCGCACAATTCATATATATGACTATTGCATAGTGGCCTAGTGGGGTCTGAATGAAAGTAAGAGGAAGAACACTTTCTTCAACAATAAGGATAAGAACCCCCGACTAGATGAAAGACAAGAAAACTGTAAGGGAATATCTATAACTTGACGACTGTGGTCACTCTAGCTAGAAAGGCTTCTCAAAGCAAAGACATTACTAGATTCCATGAAATAGAAGTCACAAGAATTTATATTATTATATCTATGATTCTATATATAAAGAATAAGAGTAGGGGCACGTTAATTTGGTACACTGCAATAGAATAATTATTTCTTAGAAATAGGTATTCAATTGTTTTCGTTGCGTTTGCGTTACAAAAAATAGTAATTCTTTAAAAATGATTATTCTTTAAAATACAGAATAATTATTTTTTATAAAAATGTGTTTAATAGCTATTCGTTGAGTCACATAATTGTTCAAAAAAATTTCCCAAAATCCATAATTATGGAATAGTTTTACCATTATTGTTCAAAATAAGAATACGTATTCCCTAAGTAATCATCATTAAGTGTATTAAATGTGTCCCAGGTGTTTTCAGCTTTTAATTTTAATAAAAAAAAAGAAAAAAAAAAAAAGAAGAAAAAAAAAGGAACCGTAACTATCTCCAGTGCTCCGTGGAGGTACATGGGATACTTTCTTGCTTCTTCATCAATAAAAGATCTAATTAAATAGTTAAAAACAAAATAATAAATATGATTATGATGAGACTAAAATTTTTATTAACATATTAAAAAAAATCCTTAAATTTAGCCAAGCTTGAGAAGAAATAGCAGGATGAGTTTTGTTTTTTTTTTTTTTAAAGAATTATACATGTATACACTTAGATTAGGATAAAATATATTTTTATCTTAAATTTAAAATATATATATATTTACAAACATATACACTTTTTTTTAGAAGCCACATACATATACACTTAAATTAAATTAAAGTAGATTTTTATTTTAAATAAATAAATAAAAAAGAATTATACGATCCATAATTATTCTAATGAAAAAATTAGCATCGTTGTAATTATTTTTTCCAATATCATTGTAATTTAAATTGATACAAAATGATTAAAATGCTTCAACCAACGAAAGGCATACCAGTTGAACCAATCCCTGGCCATGCAACAATCGTATGTGATGCTCAAAATTTGGAAGAAGCTTGGTTAGAAATACATTATAGACTAAGAAGAGAATTAAGGTCTATTTAGGCTACTTTTTTGTTTGTTATATACTTTAAAAAATAATAAGTAAAAGTAGTGTTGTACTTAGAAAAAAAAAGTGAAATTCCAAAAAAATTGTACAAATAATTTTTTTTTTTTTCTTTTAAAAAGCAACGAACACTCGCGTGCCAAGTTTCCATGGAAACTTATTTATTGTGATTTGAGAGTGACACTTATGGTTCATAGACAGCCTGAGCAGAAAAATTGGGTACATGAGAACTAGCTACTTCATTCAGGCGGACTTGTTACATACATAACTAGTTTGACATAGCTAGGGTATAAAACTTTTGACATATATATATATATATATATATATATATATACACGTGAATTTGTGAAGCTCATGGCTAAGTATATATTAAAACATTCTTTATGTGATGGATACGGTAATGATTTCTAGGCAAAAGGAAAAGCAAACCTTGAAAACTCTTTTTGCTAATGATTTTTTTAAAACATGCCTAGTCCTTTGCCTTTATTCCCTTCCTCTACAAGACTGGGATGCATGTTCAAGTTTTACCTAATATAATTCGAAATTATGCACTCCATTGTCAAAATAAATACTAAATTTAGAAATAGGTCGGCATATCCTTCCGAAGGGCCAGCATGGTTGGCTGGTTGCTTTATTAGTTTTAGACACTTCTCTCCAAAATTAGGCTATAACATCTTTTAGTCAAGACGAGTGGTGGTCCTTCACAAGAGGCTAGCTAGTACCAAGTCTAGCTATATACTGTGGTGCAATTGTGCAAAGCTCTCTAAACCAGTACTTTAGCTCTTGGAACAAAGTAGTTTATATGGCAGTTTCAGCTTTGCCATTGAGAAATCTAATATTAGAATATTCCACCAATTTATAATAAATTAAAGGTCGTAATTAATTACATTGTAACATGAATGGAGTGCATGAGAAATTTTGAAAAGTGAGCTATACGTGCCAATCCTTTCTTGGAAGTTAGGGCAGATACACCTGGTTTGTTTTCTTTTCCTTTTGTTGGGTTTTTTTTTTTTTTTTTGGCTAGTTTGTGTAGTGGAGTGGACATCTGTTTCTCTTCTTTCACACAATATATATAGTTCAATTTTTTTTTTTTTTTTTTTTTTATATAAAAGTAATAGGAAAATAATGAATCCCTAGCTTGATGATAGAAAGAATGAGGGTTTTTTATAAACGAAAGAGAAAGAAAAGAAAAAACATGAGCAACCTTTTGGCCATGTTTTGTGATTAGAGCTGAACCTTTTGATGTCGGCCTCGTGCTAACCACTGAACTGGTCATTCAACACCACGAGTTTCGCTTTGTTCTTTTGTTCCATGTCTTCCTTTTCCAACCCTACAGATGATTCTACGAAGCTATAGATTCTCTAATTTTAATTTTTTATTGTGAATCTCTTCCATATGAATGATGATGTTCTATCTAAATCCCATCTTCAAATCCTTTGTCTACTAACTTTTATAATAGCCCTTCTGTCTCGGTGTCTCCTCGCCCCTCCCCAATCCCCCAAAAAAAAAAAACAGTTCCCTTGAAATAAAATGATTTTCCCTTGTGATTTTGCAGCAATCTTTATCAAAATCTCCTTCGCCAAGTGTTTTATTGTGCCAGGAAAAAGATAGGGAAAATAACATTTTGCAGGGTTAAATTATTCTAATTAATTAATCTAGGTATGTTAATTTCAAAGGATAGAATAGCACAATTAAATTGGCAAGAAGTTATAATTATATATTTTATAAAAGAGAATATCGTTGGTTTGAATGTCTCTCTCTTTCATGAAATATGATTAACATAGACGTCATTGTCACGTACATTAGATAATTACCCCAAAATATGTGACCTGACCTAAAACAAATCCTCTCCACTAAAGATATCAAAGTCATTCTTAAACAGTTTTCCAAATTTAAAACGGGAAAAAAGAAATGCAATTGGGATGTCAAAGTTGTAGTGCAAGTGAATTATCACGAGACTTCAACTCTGTTGATCAAAGCCCCTAGAAACCAGCTTGGTACTAGCTCATCAGTCAAGCCTGAATCCTAGCCATGACTCAATCTATTTATTACAATTCTGTTAGGGTTTGTGCCCAAAAATCCAATTTTTTGGCATGTTATAATTAAAATGTTTAATTATATGAGACTATTTGTATATTAACTAATTGGACATTATCATAGTCCTTGAGATGCATTGTATGTGATTTAGTTATATAAGATATAAATCATAAGTTCCTTGTAAACTCAAAAATGTAGTTCGTAGTCGGTGATAAAATTAAGCATTTCATCTGCGAAAAGCCGAAAACTATAATATGTTAACTAAGATGGTTTCTCTTGATCATGGAAATGGAGACTTATAGTTGATGTGTTGATGTGTTTTAAGTGTGTAAGACACATTACACGAGACCGCTGTGAAATTAATTATTCAATTAACAACTGTCACTTGAATAATAAATCTCACAACTTCTATTTTCATAAACTCTCAATCCTAAGAGGATTATGAACCCGATCATGAAATGTAGATTGCTTTAATATATTAGAAATGAGATATAAATTTAACGATTAAAATCTCAGTATTTTGGGTAACCGCACGTAGTGTTGAGGGAACACGTATTCTTAAGATAGAATCCACCATCTCTTTCTATAGAGACATGAAATATCCCATTGAGATACATTTAATGGAGACTAGTTATTCAAGGCCGGCCACTTTAATAAAAAGTTACTAAAGTTTATATTTAATGAAATTAGATTTCATAAATATGAATAACTAAAAGATTAAGCCGAAGACTCAAGGAATAAAATAGTTGTTTACAAAGTGATAGTTTATTATGATTTTGTTCACTATGAATATTTCATGAAGGGGTCAAATGATATCATATTAGAGTTTTAGGATATAATTTATTAATAAGTCTTAAAATGCAGTTATATTTTCATAGTGGTACTTTTTATATAATTAATGGTAACTTTAGACTTGTCAAGAATTAATAGATAAGCCTAAAGCTCATAGGAGTTAGAGCCTTATTTGTCCCTTTGGTTCCATCTCAAGCCACACACTAAAATCCAATTGAGCTGACCCAAAGAGCTAACTCAATTAGATAAACAGTTATTTATTTTATAAGAATTATTAAATAAAGTAAATGCTTAGGCAGTTAAAATATATGTATAATTAAAAGAAGAGAAAAAAGTTTTCTCTATAACATCTTTTGTATACACTATTCCATAAGGAAAATCAACATAGTTAAGAACTGATTGAGAAACCACACATTTTAGACATAATGTGGAATTAGAATGAAGATTGAAGGTCTTCTCAAGTCTTGTTTTTAATTTCACTGCAACAAGGTACGCTTTCTGTTCTTTGTTCTTGAATTCAAAGTTATATATTATTTCTTATGAATGAAGTAGATCTTGCTTCTGCTGCGTGTTTTGTATGAGATGCAAAACTATATATTCCATCAAATTTTGTTAAGAGCATACCATTTATCATTATTTTCACATGATAACATGAATATGTGATCGTGATCGATGAATCTATGACTTTTACAAAAACCCTCAAATTTATCTCCCGATTACCTATAGTCATTAGTCACACGTCTAAATTATGGCAAAAATCATGACACACAAAAAGTTATGTCGAAGGACTTTCTCATCTAATTATAGGCTCGGCTAGCCGCTGGCACAAGCTGAGTTAAACACATGGTCAGCAACTTTCCAAACTATTGGTCCCTCGTACGTGCTTCCAATCACAAACCAACAAGTTTCCGAAGGTGGACCCCAACCATTTTGTATCTTCGTGACTAAGCATAAAAACCCAATCTTTTCGAGGGACCCACGGGGCTTAGGTCACACCACAAATGCCAATGCGGCAATGCCCCTTTAATTAAAAGAAAGCGAAGAGTGTCACATTTTAGCCCCCACACCATAGTGCCACCTGACTCAAAAGCTCTTTCCTGTACACATACAGTTCTACTCGTAGTCTCATACAGACAATTATATGACCAAAACACCCCTAACAGATTCCCAAAATTTACCTCACTGCCAACAATCTCATTTTAATATAAATATGAAGCCCCGTAGCTTCATTTCTTCCCTTTCTCCTTCTTTCCTTCCTCCTATTACTATTAGAGAAAATATTAAGCTTTTTTTAGAGTTTCTTAATATTCTTTTCTTTGATTTCCAGCCATGCTGTCTGCTTTTCCGATCCAACCCGATTCTCTGTTCGGAAACCCATTTTCGGCTTTCGAAACCGGCTTTACGCCGTGGGACTGTCCGGAATTCTTCCCAACCATCCAATCCCCAGAACCCGTCATTTCAAATTCCGATTCCGATGCTTTGCAGTCCACAAAATGGGAACCGGACGTTTTTCCTTCTCTGAACCCGGTTAATTCGAGTTCTGGTTCGGGATCGGACGAGCCGAACCAAAACCAGGGCGACTCGGACGGTCCGAAACATAAGCGGGGGGCGGAATCCGTGACTGTGGTGGGTGTGGTGGACGAGCGGAAACGGAGGCGGATGATATCGAACCGGGAATCGGCTCGGCGGTCGCGTATGCGTAAACAGAAGCATTTAGAAAACCTAAGGAACCAGGCGAACCGGTTTAGGGTGGAAAACCGAGAACTTTCGAACCGGTTGCGTTTCTTTTTGTACCACTGTCGTAGCGTACAAACAGAGAACAATCAGCTGAGGTCCGAATATGACATGCTCCGACAGAAACTGTCTGAGATTCGACAATTTTTGGTGTTCCGGCAACTCCAACCTCTGACTTCTGCATGGCCATGCAATACTACTACTACTACTGTTAAGTCGACCCAATAAACCCCATCATTAATCCAAATGAATTTTAACTATAAATTTTACCTACTCATGACCTAAAACGAGAACTATGAGACCTCTCTCTCTCTCTGTGTTTATATTAAGTCAAAAAGTAGTTAAAGGAATTAATTGGTGGGGGTTCTGATTCTGATCAGTGAATTTTGGGAAAATGTCACGTTATGAGTAAAAACTTTAGTTATTACTATTATTATGTAAAAACTTTAGTTATTAGTGTACTTGTGGTCTTAATAGTTATTAAGTATATATTTTTAGTTGTTTTGGTGTTCTCTCTAGTTTTAGTCATCTACTTAAATAAAGGTTCGATTTCATTTTCATTTACAATCTGGTCCACATATAGTGCAGAATCGCTGAGTTTAATATATACCAAAGTGCTGCCAAAATTTCCTGTGTTCATACTTTCTTTGAGAAAAGTTCGTTTATATTATTGGAGTCAATAATTAGAGGAACGTGGAAGTCCGAAATGTCCTTCGCTATTCAAATAGAAGTAAGGTGTGTACAAACCACTTGAAAGGGATGATATTGTCCTTCCAAAATAACATACGGACCCAACCAACAAAGAATAATTGAACATTCCATTCCAAACCCAATTATCAAGCAATGGTTTTGTACTCTTACTATAATCGACGTATGATATGATTCCACTAGTCTTTGCATTTTGTAAAAAGAACAGACAGCCAATGAGTGACAACTGCCACTGTCCTTGCAAGAATATAATAATTGTTGTTATTATTAATAAAAAATAAAAAAATAAAAATTGACAATACTCGTTGATATGACTCAATCATTTTAATTTGATTCATAGCCCAAAAAGATATTCAAAAAAGAAAGGAAGCCATCAACTTGGCAGCGAATATGTCTTTCTCATGAGTTTTCTCGATCTTATACATAATCATCAACATCAAGCAAGCTTTTCTCACCCAATATATGTATATATATATCTTTACTAACTTCGATGGGGTTTTGGATTAAGTACAAAGAAGATGGGTGCTTTAGTGTAGATTAATAAAGTGATTAATGACTTTATACTTAATTTGAGGCAAATGGGGGCCACAAATGGTGTTCAAAAACCTAATTTATTAATAATCCCATGACGAAACAAAGATGCCTTCATCACCGCCATTTTTTTTCTGATAATCTTCATCACCGCCATTTATTGAATTGCCTTTCAATAAAAGTATAGTTTTAAAAAATAGACTACCTAGATTGCATTTTAGCTTAAACCATTTTTTATTCTGCGAGTAACTCTCAAGCTTTTTGTTTTTTCCATTTTGGCTAATTATTTTACTCGGCAACCCAAATAGCATGAAGTTAAGGTGCAATGGATGTTTCCCACATATATATTACAATATTAAATATTTGCCTCTAAATCCAGCAAACAAAACAAGAATGAAAGAAAATATGCACCTACCATATCCTGTAGTGTAGCTAACACACTTGACTTTGAAATTCTAAAATATTCACCAAAAGTTCTGTAGTCAAATAGTTGTAGAGAAGGTTAAAAGCTAGATCCATTGTAATGAGTGAGAATTTGTGTCAACTTATGAGATTTTAAGGCTGGGTTTGGATTGTGATGAAAAGGAAAAAAATGTGCGTCTGCATTTTTTTGTGGGTCCCGTGCACTGTTTACGGGACCCATAAGTACGGATTTCAATAAATTTTTCTTTAAAACTGAGTCCCACAGCATTATTTACACATTTAAAAATTATTTTGATATAGTGTTTTTAATTTTCAGTTTTTAGCAATAAGCGATATCCAAACAAACCCTAATGTGGCGTTTGGTACGGGGTAATATTTTAAAATTCTCAGGAATATTTAAAGATTCTCATGTTTGGTTGCAAATCACGTCAGGGAATTAGATGCCTGGGGAATCTATATTCTCCCTTTAAACCCCTTTCAGTAGGAATATGGATTCCCTTTAAAACAGGTGGGTATCCAGATTTTCAAGCTTAAAGGAAATTGTATTTTTTTATAAATTGACAATTTTAACCCTTTTTCCTTATCATTTAAGAAATTAAGATAAAATATAAAACAAATCATCAAAATCTTTTTCCTTATCTTTATCTTTTCCTGCCAAAATAATATAAACAGGATAGACAACTCTATTGATATATTCTTTAACAAAGTTCTATTTAGGTTTCACGTGTGGAAAAAAAAAAGTTTGAAAGGGACCTCCATTATTGCCAGGTATTCACTTTTGTTGTTGTATGTGTGTTGCTCAACAAATTATTAATAGTTTATATTTTTTTTTTCATTATTTATTTAGAGAAATATTTTTTTTTTAAAGGACTTGGTAGTTCACATTTAAATCTAAGGATAGAATGGGAAAAATTAATAATTCATTTAAAATTCCTGGGAATAAACTAAATATTATCATCTCACATCCTTAGGAATCTTAAGAGATTTCCAATGAAACCAAACATAGGAATAACTACATTCCTAGACATGCAGATTACAAGGAATCACATTCCTAAGAATCTAGATGCCATGAGTAATGTGGATTCTCCCATATCAAACGCCACATAAGAGAGAAAAGAAAAACATTATACAATTTGTTGTGATTAGAGCAACATCATTTTCATTGAGATCCATCATTGCAACACTTTTATAATGTTCTAATCATAATATGTCATGTCAATTAATTGCTACCAAAAAACAATTTGAGCAAAAAATTGTATTCCTAATCTTATTGATAAAATATGCTTCAAAAATAAGTTTTCTAGAGCTTTTAATTTTTTTTGCAAGCCTATATAAAGACGTCCAAAAACTTATTTTTCAAATAAAAATATTCCTAAGCATATTCTAATTGATATAGTACCAAAATAGGCCTCTATTTTGACTAATGAAAATTACTTAAACATTTCAAAAATTAAGAAACGATAAAAAGTATCTCTCATATTTTAGTCCTATATTAGATCCTTCCATTTGAATGAAACTTGACCTCGAGTTTTCGACTTAAAATTGAAATCTTCCATACCAAATAAAAAGGTTCTTCAAATACTTCAATATCTTGATTCAATTTTGAAACCTGTATCCTTGAGATGGTGTAACATAAGATTTCTTCTCATCGGCGTTCAATTGATTTGTAACATCAATCAATAATGGATTTTAAACAAAATGAGAATTTTCTATTCTAGGAAAATCAATTGGCTTTGATGGATGTTAAAACTTGAGAGCTCAATATCATATTTAATTCTAACAATCTCCAACTCATTATTTTTGTCATTCTCTTCAATCAACTCAATTTTCTTTTCTTTAACCTCTTCATCAAACTCTTGAAATTAAAAGTATTATATATCTTCAAGCTTAAATTCCTCAACATGTTGTAAGACTTGATCCTTTTTAACCACTTCAAGCTTTTCCTCAAAACTTGGCCTTATATTGTTGATCCCCAATGTTATATATTTTGTCTTCATGGTTTAATGCATATTTCATCAATATAATTCCTTTATTATAAAATTTTAAACCAATTATCTTGCTTTGTATATGACAAAATTACATCACAATCTAAGGGGAAAAAAATTCAATTGCAAGCATTTTTTTTTTCAACCATGAATGAATTTTATTTATAACTGGATTTTTTGAAATTGTGCTCGTTCCCACCAATTTAAGACATATCAACTAAGTTTATATACAAACTAAATGTAACCTTTCTATTTTCACCAATATTCAGTAGTAATAATAATAATCATCATCATCATCATTATTTAGATCAAGTATTCAATTGAGAAAATCCTCTCTATAAAAAAATCCTTTAAATTTTGCAATTCTTTCATAAAATCTTTAATTCTTATGAATATCATGAAAGAAATCGTGCTTACCAAATAGGTTGCCCATAAGTTATATCTCCATGACAATTATCCCTATTGTTAACAAAATTTTCTTTGGTATTGCTAACGCCTTAAAATATATATTTGTTATATATTTATGTGGGCGTTATCTCCTTATTACTATACTTATTTTGTATAATTAAGCTATGATTTACATTAGTCCCTATTATTTATCTTTACGTAATATCTTGAATAAAATGTCATTCATTGTGTGTAATTTTCTTCTTTCAGGAAATTATGTGAAAAAATGAGTTTACAAGAGTTTGTTGGAGAATGGAGGCCAAACTAAAATTAAAGAGGAGCTAAAGGATCATGCTTAAATGTCTAAGGAGGTGTACTGAAGTGCTTGGATCGTTTACTGTGTTTGGAAGTTTCAAATAAGGAAAGAAATCAAAAAGACAGAATCTGAAAAGGAAAAATCAGATTTGAGTACTGATTAGTATTTTTGGCGTATCTCTCTCCTCAAAAATCCAATTGACTCAAGGTTGGATGGGCTAGAACCGTGACTTAAATATATACAACTTTCCAGTTTTGAGTTCTTCAAAATTCACAATTTTTGAAGGCTGAAATTAACTCACAAGTTGCTGAAAATCTGGACGAAAATTAAATAGTAAAAGTTTTATTTCTTTGGACACTTGGATATTAGGGCTTTGAAGGGAGGCCATAGAGAATGAATTTGGCTGAGAAAAAACTTGTATTTTCTTTTCTCTAATGGCAGCCTAAACTCTTTACTAGGGCTAGGGGTTAAGTTTCTTCTATAAGGTATGAATATTCAATGTGATTCTTTCTAAGATTTTACACAATAACATTTATGATTGTTCAATTAGATTTCTTTTAATGTATTAGTTCTTCCATACTTTCAATAAGTTCAATCATGTTTTTCTTATTGTTTAGATGAATTTCTAATAGTTTCAAATAGAAATCAGGTTTTAAAGTGAATGAGTTTTTTCTGAAAACTATTTTAACCGCATTATTAATCTAGGTTATCATGCGTTTTTGAATTGTCTCAGTTCAACTGAATCATAGGTTTTTAATTGTTTAAGAACAATAAATTATGAAATATATATTTTCTTAGATCACAAAAAATTTCATATCAATATAGGGAAACACTTCGATACCCTGGTATTTACATTATTGATTTAAATAAGTTATTATTATTATTATTATTCTTGTTAACAATTACCAAGCAAAAGTACTTTTCTTCTTCACCCAAATTGTTATTTAATTATATTTTCTTTGAATTTATCCTGCTCCTTGTGGTTTGATCTCGGTCCTACGAGAATTATATTACTACGATCTCTTACACTTGGGAGTGAGCAAGCATGTATTCAAACCCAAATTGATGAGCACATTGCAAATCTCCTAAACTTATTTTTCAAGTAAAGTATTCCTAAACACATTCAAATTGATATATTACCATAATAGGACTCTATTTTGACTAACAACTCCTCAAGAACACTTATAAAATCAAGGAAATAAAATCTTATCACTAAAAATAATGAAAATTACATAATTTGTTTAAAATTTAATAAACAATAAAAATTATCTTCCATATCCTACATCAATTTTATAGCTGAGAAAGTCCAAGCGTGCAACAAATTTTTACAGTATTTTCACAACATTGTTGTTTTGAGTTGTAGTGGATCTCAGTATAATTTTTATTTTATTTTATTTTGATCTATGGTGGGCTGATGACTCAACTTATTGTGAAAATATTGTGAGATTTTGTTGATATTAGAAATTCGAATCTCGGGTTTTTTTTTTTTAATGAATAGAAAAAGGTGGTTTTTTACACAAATTGGAAGCTAGTTGTCCATCAAATTAATATATGGTTGCCCAGAATTAATGAACTGTGTACTTTATTAATCTTTATCACTAGATGTTGACAAGACTTTGAATGCACTTGTAAGCCTTACGGAGTAATTAGGGGGGGAAAAATTGGGGAGGGGAATGAAGTTCAATAAATAAGAAACAATGAAAAAAGAAAAACTATTTGATACCAAATAAAATGGCACCTTCACCATATATATAATATAGGGGAGGTACTGTTCATCCAAAAAAAAAAATGGTTCATCAAAATATAGGCGAGGTACTGAGTTCGGGATTATTTACATCCATGACAGCCTAATAAGTAAATATAAACAAGGGGAAAAAAACACTATAAATTAAATCTCATATTTAAAAAAATAAAGAGAGAGAGATAATAATAATGAAAGCAATATAAGAGGGGAAAATAACTCAAATGCTATGAAACTGTTGGCACAAATTTTTTTTTTTCAAAGGATAAAACCATTTCTATTTTCTACTTCTAGAGCAGCTCGAAGAACATTTCTACTGGAAGATCAAAAGGTTAAAGGTCCATGATGGGCAGGGTTGGCCCAGTTATTATCAGTGGGGTTAGGTATGGATCGAAACACATATCGACTTGCTTTGGAAAGCAATGTATTCAAAGGGTATGGTGTCCTTCATTTTCTCCTTTTTTTTTTTTTCCTTCTTTAGCTGCCATTGTCTTTGTCTCTTCCTTTCTTCACTTCTAAGTTATATCGATGATTTTGGCCATAACTTTTTCACTTCTTTATTGATTAAAAGAAATCGACATGTGGCTCATGGTCATGGGTACTCATTGGTTCCCATATCTGGACTTTGTCACGCTCTGTAGATTTATTCCAACATAAAATAAAATTAATAGGTTCCATGTTTCTTAGTATTCTCTCTAAATATTCCTAAATTAAACAAAAATTAATGGCCCAAAAGCTCTATGTAATCTACCTGGGTTCCTGTCCCAATCTAAGTTGGGTCCTCTTCCTATACCAGCTGTTTATAAGTAATTAAGTTACATATATATTGCATGTTGACGTAATTATCATTCACTAAAATAGTTACTAAGTTGGAAGTGCACTTTGTATGATTAGTAATGCTTTAAACTATAATGACAATATTTTAATTTATAAATTTAGAAAACTCCATTCTTCACTCATTCTCTTATATGGTCCAAAATTTTTCAATTAAAGCCTAACATGTATGTTGTCTTTCAGTCCACGTGTTTGAAAATCTTTGGGGACTACAAGGCAGGAAAGTTTAGAAGAATGTATATAATAAGCTTAAATGATTCAAGTAGGCAAGTTCAAGTTAAGAAGTAAGATAATATCTTTGGGAAATAGTGCTTAATTATTATGATTTTCCACTACATCTTTAGATCGATACTCCCCAGGAATAGGAACTTGATTTCATAGGTCCACAGTGGGTGAGGTGAAGGGATGTGATTCTTTTGCTATTAAAATTTTAAGACATTAGTTACATAGTAGAGAACTAAGAATATGATTAGACTATCGCATACTTTTAGTGTGATGATCACTCCATAAATACAAAATTTTTGTGAGGTGTGGGGAGTGTAAGGACTAGGGTTTAAATCTCTAAAAGAGCACTAGTTCATGCACATATACATTTAGATAAAGTTAGAGTAAAATTTCTATCTTGTATATAAAAGTAAAAATAAAAGATTAGATATTTGTGTTCTAAATGCTAGACCTTTGCACTGTCTCCTGCAACTTGTATGAGTAAATAAAATTACTTCAGCCAACTGGATATTCTTTAATTGGTACCTTTCAGCTATCAGAACATAACAAAAGAAACGAAAAATAAAAATAAATTCTATATGGAGTCTACCTAACATGAAAAAAAATCCTACATCCAACTACCAAGATGAACTAAAACAAAGTACTTTCCCAGAATCTACATTGGTGACTGATAAATTAGTTATTATAAATTATTGACAATTTGATAATTTTAAATTACCAGTTAATCAATGGAGGTTAAACTTTCACCATCGAATGGGGATTAAAGTAATGTTATGAGCATTTTCATTAGTTGCTACACTTAATAGCCCATCTCTCTCTCTCTCTCTCTCTCTCTCATACGAACCAATTTTGAAAATAAAAAATTACTTTAGGGGTTCAATAATTATGCACTCCTTCCTCTTAAATAAATAACAAGTCATACTATAAATTTAATTATGAAACTCACTATTACGTGAGATGAAAGATATAGTACAATATACATTATTGTAAAGCCATAATATTATATAATTTATTCTCAAGTTTCTTTGTAAATTTTCTAGAAGAGAATGGTTAGAAATTAAGGTGAATCACATTGTCATTCATAATTTCATTCCAATAACCCTAACTTTTATGCCTATATTTAGATTGAAAAAAAAATAATCATTTTATTTCTTTAATTAAGTCATTCGGCATAGTCGGGAAAAAAATTGAAAATTATTGTTGTAATTTTTTTCAAATAATTTTGTGAGAGCTAAAAAAAATGTTACTCCCTCCGTCTCACTTTGTTTGTCCTATTTGAAAAGTCAAACATTTTAGGGAAACATCATTTATTGTCTTGTCTGCCTTATAAAAATGTATAAGTTTACAAAACTACCCTTAAATAAATGTATCAGTTTTTTTTTTAAAAAGTTATTCTTAATGAGGCTTAGGGGTATAAAAGGAGCATTAGTAAACTAATAACTTTATTTTTAGAAACAGGACAATATTTTGGGACATCTCAAAATGGAATAGAGGACAAACAAAGTAGGACGGAGGGAGTATTTGTAAGAACTTAAGTCACTCCATTACAAATAGTTAAATCACATTCCAAAAAGGTTACTTGCATGGGTGAGTTGTTGTCACAAGCTATCACAATTAGAGTCTGTTTGGATACCGCTTATTGCTGAAAATTAAAAACTTATTATTGAAAATACTGTAATAAAATAAATTTTAAATTATGAATAGTTCCCTGAGTCCCGTGAACAGTGTAGTTTTTAAACACTGTAGCAAAAACTTATTGCGTTTTTTGTACTTACGAATCTCGTGAACAATGCACGGGACCCAAGAAAAAAAGCAAACGCCAACCGCATTTGTTATCCAAACTCACACTTAATGGGGTCACTAAAAAAATTATTTTGTGGGGGTCCTCCATGAAAAAAGTATAATAATAAGTGCAAGTGTTCGACTTCGTTACCAACTCCATCATTTGACTCTCTAAATTATGGAAAAGATCTTGATCACGCCTTGAAATATGTGTGTATGTGTGTCTCTTTATTGTTTATTTATTTTTATTTAAATGATTTCAATTTTAAAGGAGTTGTCACACCAACCATTGGCTTTCTATGATGTGATTGAGCTTTTACATAGTTATATCTATTTGATTTTACTTCCTAATTTAAGCTAAAGAAGAAACCTATGGATTCCTAACCTAAACTACAATTTAAATTGATGTCTCATGAATATCGCGGTATTAGATTTTCAAAAACAATCAAATGAACGAATTAAAATTTCAAAAACAATCAAATTAACTTCGGTGATGGTTTTGAAAAATATGGATAATGATAGAAAAAGTTTAAAGCTTGTGAAGGGCATTGTCATTGGATGGAAATATTTGAAACTTTATTCAAGATTTTTTTGAGTCATTTGAAAATTTGAAGGAATTTTTTCTTTTTGAGGTAGGCTGCCTGGGGCTTGACTCCTTTGGGCTTTCTCACTTTTTAATCCAAGGGAAAGTATCACAAGAGATAGAGATAAGCCTAAAGCTAACAAAACTTCAAGAAGGTTTTTAGATACATGTTGAAATATTGGGCAAGTTTAGGTTATGAGATGAATGATTTATAAGGCTCAAAATTTCCTTCATATCTTCTCCTTTTTCACATTTCTTTACTTCACTTCGGTGTCCTTGTCACGCTTTGCCTTCTTTGTGCTTGTCATTTCCTCTATCTGCACATTGATCAATTGTGTCAATTTCTCTTATTAGACTCGTCACGCGCTTTGCACATGCGATAAGACTTTTTTTATTTTTTATTTTTTGAGTTTAGTAAAATAATATTTAAAAAAGAGATAAAGACAGTATTCTAATTTTTAAGATTTTTCTCTATGTGAGAGTTGATAAAAATTAGAAAGCCTAAAACTTAGTATCTTTTTTAAAAATAGTAAATTACTTTTTAAATCAGTTTATGTTTTTTTTTTTTTTCCCAATACTTACCTCCACACTCCACAAAAACTTATACTTGTGGAGTGACTATCGTACCAAGGGTATGCGGTAGTTTAATAATTTGTGTGAAGATATAATAGTAAACAAAATAATGAATCTCAAATAAGGAATCTTAGATTTTTTTTCTTTTTTTCTTTTTTTCTTTAGATACGTGTCCTAGCCGTCCTTTGCGGATGTTTCTCAATAATAATAAATAAAAAAAGCCGTTCTTTCCGGATTTTTAAGCCTGATTGGTTCAAAGGTCTTCACTCTTCACCCGATTGGTTCATGGGCTTCTACTTCTTCGGCCGTTGAAATTTCTTGGACTGAAATCTTTAAAGATTGAGAGTTGATACTTTTTTTTTTTTTTTGAGAATTGAGAGTTGATACTTGGTGGGTCTTGAGCCTTGACTAAAAGCTTTGGTCTTTATTGGGCTTGAGCCTTCATATCTTGGTCTTTGATAATAAGTTAATACCCTAAACTTATTATGGGCTAAATGTTGGACTTAGTGTGTGTTTGGATTCACGCGTCTGCGTTTTCACTTTTCAGCTATTTTTCTCTTTTTTTTCTTTTTTTTTTCACGCGTTTTAGGGAGACAATTATCACTGTTCACACACTGTAGCAGCACTGTTCACACACTGTAGCAGTATTGTTTACGTACTGTTCATGAGACCCGCAACCACTTTATTAAAAAAAATATTAAAAATGGGTCTCACGATACTATTCACATATTTAAAAATTATTTTGCTACAGTGTTTTTAATTTTCAGTTTTCAGTTTTAGTAAAAATAAGTTGTATCCAAACGGACCCTTATTATTATTCATAACAATCAACGTTCAAACAATGGCTTTTTTAATTAGGTGGGCCGTGGGCCTAGGTGTTGGATTTAGGCTCACCCATTACAAACAAGGTTCAAGCCCTCCATCTCAAATGGTAAATCTTGTTTAGAAAATCTAACTTTTTAAGAGAAAGTTAAATCTCTTACCTTCCACACCTCACAAATACTTATACAAGTTTCTAAAACTACCCTCATCAATTTAAATTATAGTGGAAGAATTATATTGACATTTTGAATAAAGTAAAAGGGTAAATTAAGAATTTTATTTATTGATTTTTCAAAGAGAATTTTATTTTGAGACATCCCAAAAATAGAATAAAAGACCAACAATTTAGAATGAATGAAGTATGATGGACTCATGCATTGGACTTAGGCTTATCATAATTAGGCTTATCATAATTTGAGTAAGAATTCTACTCTAACTTAATCTAAGTGTATGTGTGCAGAGCTTCCTCCTGAATACTTGAATCTCGGCTTTTACCTCCCACACTCCACAAATACTTATACAAGTTTCTAAAACTACCCTCATCAATTTAAATTATAGTGGAAGAATTATATTGACATTTTGAATAAAGTAAAAGGGTAAATTAAGAATTTTATTTCTTGATTTTTCAAAGAGAATTTTATTTTGAGACATCCCAAAAATAGAATAAAAGACCAACAATTTAGAATGAATAAAGTATATATGATGTACTCATGCATTGGACTTAGGCTTATCATAATTTAAACAGTGGGGAAAAAAATGAAATCATGCCATCCACATTATGGATTGGACTGACATAGGGTGGTGCTTCTACATGTAGGTAGAAGGTGGGCTACAGGTTACTCACAAGTTGGTCAATCAACATGTCAATCAAGAAGGGATCATTTCCTTCTAAAATCCTCAATCTTTGAAGTTGTTGTGTATTCCACTATTTGTTATTGATTATTTCATGATGATAGTGTTCCATAAGTAACAGCTTTTGTGTGGGTACTCAAAATGCACCATTCTTAGGTGTAAAAGAGAGTGGTGGGCTCAAGTTCCATTTCGAACCCAGTTCCAGAGATCATAAGTCCATTTACATGACACGTGGCAGAGGGCACAACGACCTCAACAAAAGATAAAATGGAAAATAAATACTACAAACTCACATTAATAAACCCAGGGAGTTGGCCAAATTAGTTGGGCTCTTGGTTTCAAAGTGCTTGTATTGGGCTCGACTAGGTGTGCTCTCTAGTTCGAGTCCTATTACTTGCACTTTGAAAAGAATTTCCTAGACCAGTACTTTACCCCTTCGTGGACCCACCCGGCATAGGAAACCAAAAAAACTCACATTAATATAAATATGCAAAAGATAAATAAATAAATAAAAACATCAACTTCACTTCCATTGTCTTTTCATTTTCCCGAAATTCTATATATGTTAGTTGGTGTGTGTATACGTGAGTTTGGAGATAATTAAATAATAATATAAATTTACGTAAAGTCATATTTGGTGTCTATCTAATAATTAAAAACCATCTTTATAAGTGGAACTTTAACTTTAAAAAATAATCTAAAAATGGGTTCAAATTAACCTTCTCCTCCCTTGATATATAAAATTTATATGTATACGTATACATGTGAATTGAGTTCAAATTACACTCAATATAACTTTGGACTAATTTTTATTGGATGTGTATTTTGAATTTTTTTTTTCTTATTAATTCTTGCATGCAAAATTTCAAAATAATCATAAATCAATAGTTATCTTATATATAAAATGTTTAAGTTTTAAGTTTTTTATATTTTAAAATCATGCATAAAAATGAGTTTATTTTTTTTTATATCAAAATATCATCTAAAAGACATGAAATTCAGAGTGCATATTAAAAATATAAAAAAATGTGTAATTCAACTATGAAAATTTTAAAATATTAGTTCAATAAAAAAAATTGTTAGGTTGTGTAATTTTTTTTTTAAATGTATATCAAATATAACTTAATTCTGACTACTATATATATATATATATATATATATATATATATATATATGTATATGTATATGTATATGTATATGTATATGTATATATATATATATACACACACACACATATATATATAAAAAAAGTAAAGATATTGATTCTCTCATACTTGTTATTGCATATTATTTGTACACATTACCCATTTCACGTTTTAAACGTGGACAATTATAAAATATGTGGATATTATGTACAAAATTATGAGTAATGTGTATTGGGAGTGTGCATCAATAAGTGTGAGAGAACAATTACCAATAAAGTAAAAGTAAAACTTAAGTACAATTTCTTGCCACTACATTAGGTTTCAATAAACCAAACATATATTCTTTATTTAAGGAAGAAAAATAAATAAAGCATTCGTCCCACTTGTCATTATAATCACATATGTAATACTAAATCAAATCTAACATTTTTTTTTCTTATAAAAAAAAAAAAAAAAAATCTAACACTTTTTTTCTCCAAAAAAAAAAAATCAAATGTAAAATTTAACGCCGAAGCTGATAATTTTACCTATTTAACCAAAAAAGAGTACATTAGAGTTCCTGAAGTAATGCTCTATGTAATTCTTGTCTCTCTTGCCTTGACACACCGAATTTCTCCGTAGGAAGAGGAGGGAGCTTAGAGAACTTCAAAGTATTATCTTCTTGAACTTCACATGAATTCTTGCAGGAAAAAATGGACTTAGTCTTCCTTAGTCTGGACTCAACTACCTTCTTACTTGCACTAGGGGCCTTACCACTTTCCACAGTACTTTTGGTGCACTCATTGTAGGCCACAAGAAAAGGGTCTTCCTGCCATCTGTGTCTCTTAACAGAAGTGCTTCTGCGAGGAGGTTGTAGTCGTGGGCATGGTGGAAGAGGGATCTTAATGTCTTGAGCCGAAACCTTAGCAGTAGTGGTACTATCTGAAATACATGGAGTAGGTGGTGATTGTGATGATTTTAGTTTGAGGGCATGTAGTCTTACTCTTATATCAGTAGGGCACTCTGTGTTAACCTTGCAGATCCCAGGCTTGTCCTCCCATGAAAAGGGAATGCTTCCTTGTGAATGAGCCTTTCTGTGACTCATCTTTGAAATGAAGAAATTTTTTTTTTCAAACTTTTGGGAGAGTGGAAGAGATGGGTTAAATAGCTGTTTTCATGTACATTGCACTC
This sequence comes from Quercus tomentella, assembly GCA_028535165.1. NCBI lineage: Eukaryota > Viridiplantae > Streptophyta > Magnoliopsida > Fagales > Fagaceae > Quercus > Quercus tomentella. The sequence goes on from JAPQVY010000001.1 coordinate 15,126,673, forward strand.
TCCAACCGCAGATGTACCTAAAGGGTAAAGCAAGGAAAACGTGTAAAGGAATTAAGCTGGCTTGTTTTGCTTTTAAACAAAATATTCAAGATAGCAGATGATGAAAGAGTAGAAAAACTAAAAAGAAGAGCAAATTGTTGAAGCTAATGCCCAATTATTTGGTGGACGAGTTATTAGCGTGTACACAAAATTAATTTACATGGGTTGACAAATTAAATAGTACGTTATTAGTTAGGTAGGGGTGGATGATGCACACAATAACTAATTTAGTGAACAAAATATTACACATCCTTGCATAATTATCCATGCCTTTTAAGGTCGTATAGTGACACATCAACAAGAAAGACAAGCAATATATATAGTCTATTTCCCATGAAATGTTTTTATATACATGCATTTCTTGAAAGTTGAAACATTGTCATGGTTGGCCGAGAGGTTCTTTCCCGCATTTGACTGAATTGATTGTACATATACGTAAATTTATTGCTTTCTGCATATATAGTCACAGAATACGTGAACTTTGATAATGACAACATGTCATATATATATGCATGCATCATAACTCACAAGGGAACCCAATTAAGTAGTACAATAGAGACGTTTCAATATTTCAAAAACTTATAACGTGTTGGATCGGCTTAAAAAACCATTCTTTGGAGTAGGTAAACAGAAAAATCATATAAGACCTTGAAATCAAAATGTTCATGATGATGTTATCGAAGAAAGGCATCAGTCTGTTTCCTTCCTAAACATATTGCCAAAATCATTACCATTTTCGTCAAATCCAATAGGAGAATTGTGCATTGAGGTTGAAGTTATGACAACCGATCGCCTAGATAGATAAGTGTAGACCGTTGGCTTGAGGGTTAAAACAACAGCAAAGTTTTTCTGGAGTCAATTGCAAGAAAGGTTGTGACTGTAATAAAGTCAAGTTAAGGAAATTGATCATTTTTATTTAGATTACTGTTACAACCATAAATTATTTTATTACATTTTTACAAACTATTGCTATGGCCAATTCTAACTGGTTTTCTTCTAAGTGTCCGTTTGGATACTGCTTATTTTGCTGAAAATTGAAAACACTGTAGCAAAATAATTTTTAAATGTGTAAATAGTACTGTGGGACCCATTTTTAATGAAAAAATTGATGAATAAAGAGATTTATGGGTCTCATGAATAGTGCACGGGACCCACTGAATAGTGTCATTCCAGTGAAAAAGTTGCTGCGTTAATGAAAAAGTTGCTACGTTTAATGAAAAAGTTGCTGCCATTCCACTGAACGCATTGCTACTGTAGCATGGGTCCCACCGTTTGGAAACACAAAACTCAAATGCATAGAAAAAAATCTGTACCCAAACGCATACTAAGTCCACTACTAACATCATTTTTTCACTTATCAATAATCACTTATCACATCAACTGATTGTTAAAATTTTGTAAAAGAGCTTATATCTTTAGCATTTTCATTTTACTTCTATTGGGTAGTGCAAAATTGCAACTAATTAAAATAGTGCTTTTTTTTTTCTTTTTCTTTTTCTTTTTTTTTCGTTTTTGGGTGTACAGAAAAGGAGGAAGTATGGCAAGGACAAATGGGGAGCATAATATAAAAAGAGAATGTGATTGAAGGTGGAAGCTTGACATTTTGTAATCGTTTGAAAAATGTCAATCATAATTTAATAAAGAAAAAAATAAATAAATAAATAAAGGAATATGTCAATCATATCTTTTCCGTAAGTAGATCAAGTTGTGTTTTAAAAGAAACCCAATGAGTTTTTTTTCTTCTCAAATAATCTGATATGAAGCCCTGCGGCAACTCATGATTACCTACAAACTACAACTTGAAATGGGAAATTTTATTATATTTCTCGAATAACATGTATAATCAATCTTCTTCTTCTAGCTTCTTATTTTATTTCAAAGGGATCTATACTTATTCCATAATTTTAGGGAAATGTATGGGAATTTCATGTAAGATATCCTAAATTTTTTTTTTAGAATTTCAACCTATGGTGTTCGTTCCTAATGATAATTTTTTATCATCAGACAAATATATCAATTGATTTTTAGTGTAGGTAGAGGTTAAATCTCGGATCTCTTATTCAACTATTAAAGATTTTTCTAGTTGAACTAACTTGAATTCACCCTAAAAATTATCATTGAATTGTTTATAGGTTTTTTTTTTTTTTTTAGGTTGGTTAGGTGGTTGGATAGTTTAACAGATTTTCAAGTCCAGGCCCACCAAGTTTAATCATATTCTAACTTTTCTCTACCGAAGAAAAGTACAGGCCCATAAATTTAGGCCCACATGATTTAAAAACTGAGCCGAGGCAATTACTGCATTGGGTCTGTCGTGCATAATCAAGCAGCCCGAAGTTTCGGGCCTTAAGACCCAAAACCTTAAAGATACTAATGAAAAAGTGAGGGATAATAATGTCATTTAACATAAACTTCCATTTAAGCTATAAAATTCTCTCTTCGAATTAGGGTTTCGTTTCATAGATCCAAACTGATAGAAGAGAACTCTATAAAGTCTAAGTTATCGACCTCTTAGTTTCAGCCTTGTCTTTTTTTCTTTTCTCTGTTTGCTTTGATTCCAATTTTGATTCTTGTAGAGCTTATTGATTTTTTTTTTTTCATTATTTTGAGGAATTATGAGGCTGTGATGACGAACAACATTTCTCGATTCTGATATTATGTACTTTTTTTAGTATTGGACCAGAGCAATTATATTGCTCTCTGATGACTTCTTTTATGCGTGTCTGAGCCTTTTTTATGTTTTCAAGTCATTGTGTTTATGTTTGTGTTTTTTTTTTTTTTAGTTTTGAAAATTTGGGATTTGATTGGAGGTGGCGATGATTATAAAAAATTCCTCGTACTGAATGCTCAATTATATGAAATTGGGTATGAGTATGACAGACTCTTATATACACCCATAGAATCTGAGCCCTCTCCAACTCTTACTACCATAGTTTTATGTGTTAATAATATTTGTTATTAAATTTGATTTGTTTTGGTCCCGAATGTAACCTGTAATATCCAGTTTTCTCTACTGTGGTTTTTGTTAGATTTTAGTTGTCTGGAGACTTCTATATATTCATTGGTCTATTTCTTCTTTGGATGTGTATTGTTCAAGGATTTAATAATATTTTAGGAAAAGCTAACGTGATTCAATTTATGTTGGTATAATTGGATGTTGTTGTTCAGGTTGATTTACTCTTTCAAGTATGGGTTTGCATTAGTCTATGTTTAATTAGTGTCATATATATTGGCTGGGGGTGATGCAGTGAAAAGTGGGCAAAATAAAGCATGAAGAATGATGATAATCTCTATGCTAGCGCAGCACCGTTACATCGGTGCTATGAGCGGCATTTTTCCACACGAGATTTCTGACTCAATAAACCATGTTTTCAAAATGTCGTCTGAATAGGCATATTATTGTACATTTAAAAAGAATAAGCTATTTCTTATCTGAACTTGTGTGAACCTAAAATCTCTCTGATTGCACAGTTATGCCTTTGCAAGTTTCAAGTGCCTATATCTTAGGCTATGCTTTCTGATTTCATGGAGCTAAGAGATAAAATCTATCTATCAATCAAAAAAAGATAAAATCTCTCTTGTTAAGGTAATGCACACCTTGTTTTTTTGATAAACTTCAAATTTTATTCTAACGGAAAGTGCAAAGAGACAATCTCCCAAACAGGGAGAGCGGACAACTCTAGGGAGATTAACTCTAGGGAGATTATCCTTATTAAAACAAAAGGACTCACTAGTAGCAAGATATAATTTTGCAGCTGCAGAATTACTCTCCCTTTTAACCCAACGAAAACTGAACAAAACCTACTTTAAGATTTAAAATACTATAAACTAAATTAGCAATAGACCATTCTGGAATAACATCTTCAATGGACAGGGGTCAAAACATCTCTTTGCATCTCCTTCAATAATGATATGTGACCATCCTTCTTGGATTGCTAACTGGGCAGCCCACAAAATTGCATTGGCTTCAACTACAATAGAGTTTTTTTGTGTTAGGTTCTTCAATTATTTCAAACATATAATTGCATTGTGTTAGGGCTCTGTTAGTAAATTGGAATGAAAATGGGTTGGTCACTTCAAGGGGACCTGGCCTCCATGGAAGATTAGAGAGAGAGAGAGGGAGAGAATGAGCAATGTATTATTCATCAAAACAATGACTCTATTCTATTACATAGTTCCTTCCTTATACCCATGTAATCCTAACTAACCCACAATATAACTAACTCACCCTCTTAACCACTCTTCACCTTATTAACTAGTGTGGTAACCCTTAACTCCAAAGTAACTAACTAATAACTTCCTATCTATTACAATCAATAAAGTCCACATGTACAATTACACTACAATTGGAATATAGGTTCTTAACATTACCCTTCCCATTCAAAGCACCTTGCCCACAAGGTGAGGGAAAGAGAGTTGTAGTTGATAAAGGGATTCCTAAGTTGCATCATCAGGAGAAGCACCTGACCACTGCACCAAGACTTCAGTGATGACCCTAGACCTTAAAGACTTAGTCCTTTTCTGCAGAACAGCCATAGGTTTAGTATGCACTTGACCAGACTCATCAACAGGAGGCAGTGATGAGAATCAACAAGCATTCAAGGATCCATTGCATGTTCCAGTTGGGCCTATTACTAAAGCAAGATCCAAGAAGATTAAAGAAGCACTTAATGGGCTGGTTCAAGAGATTTAGGCTGATTCAAACGCAGGACATTCCAAGCTAGGCCCAAAGGAAGATAAAGGCGTAATAAATTTAATTCAAGCTATTGAGGGCTGATTTGGCTTAATTGGGCTTGATTTATGGTGTGGATTAATGGCTGATTGATTTTCCAGCTCCATATCAGTTAATAGATATTTTTCCTATTCTGGAGCTTCTAATTTCGGACCAGATCTACCTTAATTTTAGGTTTTTATTATTTAGAACGTTTTTTAGCTATTTTCCTATTTTGGATTTGCTAATTTCAGACCAAATCAACTTTTATTTAGGGTTTTATTATTTAGTACGTTTTTAGATTTTCTATTTTCAGTTATGTCTTATAAATAGCATGCACTCATTGTAATAGAGATAAGATTATTGAATAAAAATCAGAAAAGGTGAGGCTTTGCTCTTCTTTTGGTTCTTCAAGAACTGTGAACTTATCAGGGATTCTTCCTTGTGGCGTTCAAACTTTATACCTTCGGTTCATGATTCAATTATAATCATTGGGTCAAGGTCTATTACTTATACTTTTGGTTCGCGTTTCACTTATAAACGTTGGTTCAGGGTTCTATCAAAATCTAAATTTTAGTTTTCTTGGGCAAGTATTCCAATATTTTTGTTGGGTCTCAAAACGTGTCGATTAAGGTTCGCATCAGGCAGAGTAGGTAGGGGTGTGACATGCTAGCCCAACTTTAGCTTTAGACATGACACATGAAAAACAGGGTGGATTCTTGACTCAGAAGGCAAATCCAACTTGTAAGACACACTACCAATCTTCTACAATACCTGAAATGGCCCAAAATATCTTGGAGATAACTTCCACCTGCCCTTGGAAGCCAATGACTACTATCTATAGGGCTGCAATCTCAGGAAAACCCAATCCCCCACTGCAAAAGACCTCTCCTGTCTGTGCCTATCAGCTTGGGTCATCATTCTAGCTTGAGCAGTAGCCAAATGAACCTTTAAGGTGTCCATAATAGCTTGCCTTCGACTTAACAATGAATCCAAAGCATCCACCCTAATAGTACCAAGCACATAACCTTAGAGCTTAGAGGGAGGAAAGCCATACAAAGCTTCAAAAGGAGTTAGCTTCAAACGAGTATGAAAGGAGGAATTAAACCAAAATTCAGCTAATGGTAGCCAAGAAGCCCACTGGTGAGGTCTATCACTAGTGAAAGCCTTTAGATATTGCTCCAAACTCCTATTCACAATTTCAGTCTGCCCATCTATCTGAGGATGATAGGCAGTGGATATGGCCAAAATAGTGCCTTGCAATCTAAACAATTCAGACCAAAACAGTGAAGTGAAGGTGGCATCCTTGTCACTCACAATAGAAAAGGGCATGCCATGTAATTTAAAGATATGATGCATGTAAAGAGAGGCAATCTTGGCTGCATTATATGGATGAGAAATAGGAACAAAATGCACATACTTGGTTAATCTGTCCACCACCACCAAGATAACCTCATACCCCATAGATTTAGGAAGACCCTCCACAAAGTCTAAGCTCACATCAATGCAAGGAGTAGTAGGGATAGATAGTGGTTGAAGTAGTCCAGCAGGGAAAGATGTATCAAACTTGATCCTTTGGTAGATATCACAATCCCTGATGAACTTCTTGAGGTCAGACTTCATTCCATGCCAATAAAAGTCACTCTTAGCCCTCTGATAAGACTTCAGGAACCCAGAGTGGCTGCAATGAACATGATGCAAAAATTGAAGCTTAAAAGAACAAGATGGACCAATAAAGAACCTGCCCTTGTAAAACAATAACCCATTCTGAAAAGTGAAGCCTTTAGGAGGAGTATCAGCTTGGATAGCAGCAATAAGCTGTTGGACAGAAGCATCTAATGAATAGCTATCCTTTAATACATCCAACCAAGTAGGGTTAGGGGTTGTTAAGAGCATCAAGCAACTTGTCCTGCAATCAGAACTAGAAGTAGGTAAGTCAGAATCAGTCCCAAATTGTCTAGACAAGGCATCAGCTACCCTATTATCACTACCCCTTTTATATTCCACCACAAATGAATATCCCAAGAGTTTAGCAAGCCATTTCTGCTGAGATGGGGTAGCAATTCTTTGCTCAAGTAGAAACTTAAGGCTCTGGTGGTCAATTTTAACCACAAAAGGCCTTCCCAAAAGATAAGATCTCCACTTTTTGACTACACAAGCTAAAGCCATCAATTCAGTCTCATAAGTGGATAAATGAAGGTATTTGGCTTTCAATGCTTGACTATGGAAAGCAATAGGTCTCTGATCTTGCATTAGTACAGCCCCTAAACCCCTCCCTGAAGCATCACACTTAATTATGAATGGCTTAGAAAAATCAGGAAGAGCCAACACAGGAGGATGAGTCTCAACCTCCTTCAACCTTGTAAAAGCTTCCAAAGCCTTATCACTCCAATGGAAAGAATCCTTCTTCAGGAGATCAGTTAAGGGTTGTGCAATGGTACCATAACCCTTAATAAATTTCCTATAATAGCCAGTCAGCCCTAAGAAACCTCTCAAAGCCTTGACAGAATCAAGTATTGGCCATTGCACCATAGCTGATATTTTCTTGGGGTCTACCTTAACACCCTCACCAGAAATGATATGACCCAAATACTCCACCTCAGGACACCCAAACACACACTTAGACTGCTTAGCAAATAATTGGTGTGACAATAAAACCTTCAAAACAGTCCTAAGATGAGATAAATGAGCATTCATGGACTAAATTAAACCAAAATGTCATCCAAGAACACTAGGACAAATTTCCTTAGATAAGGTCTAAAGATAGAATTCATTAAAGCCTGAAAAGTGGATGATGCATTAGTCAACCCAAAGGGCATGACTAAAAATTCATAATGCCCTTCATGAGTTCTAAAAGTAGTTTTAGGAACATCCTCATTCCTCATCCTAATTTGATGATAACCTGACCTTAGGTCCAACTTAGAAAACACTGAAGCACCTGCCAATTCATCCAATAACTCATCCACAACTGGTATAGGAAATTTATCTTTAATAGTGGCCTTATTAAGAGCCCTATAATCTATACACATGTGCCAACTACCATCAACCTTCCTCACAAGCAAAACAGGTGAACAAAATGGACTTTGGCTAGGCTATATTGACCCTACATCCAACCTTTTATTCACTATCTTTTCAATTTCAAACTTTTGGAAATGAGGGTACCTGTAAGGCCTCTCACATATAGGCAGGGTGCCCTCCTTGAGATTGATGTTGTGCTCATGACCTTTGATAGGAGGCAAGCTAGTAGGAACAACAAGAACTGTGGAGAACTCACCCAACAAGGCAGCCAACTCTGGTGGAAGATGTGACTAGACAGAAGAAACATAATCTGTAGCAGTGATTTGCAACACCAAGCCTTTTCTAGTTGACCCACTAAAAAGCTTGTTAGCATCAGAAATGATTGAAGAAGCAGCAAGTTGCAACCCTTGGAGAAATACACTCTTACCCATATATAGAAACCTCATGGTCAACAAGTGAAAGTCCCAGCTGATTACCCCCAAAGTTCTCAACCATTGTGTACCCAAAACCACCTCACAACCACCCAAAGGCAAGATATTAAAATCCACAACAAACCTATGCCTTTGTAAGGTGATAGTGACCCTATGACAACTCCCTAAGGTCTTAAGAACTGTGCAATCAGCTACTCTAACCTCCAATATTTGAGAGGTATCCAGGTGCAAATGTAAAACTGGTAACACAAAAGCATCCAGGAAATTATGGGTGCTCCCAGAGTCAATGAGAGACACCACATCCTGATTTAGAATCCTACCTTTTATCCTCAAGGTATTAGAAGTAGGATTCCCTACTAATGCATACAATGTAATCTCCGCAGGGTCCACTCCACTCCTTAAACTGACATCCTGATTATCAAGCAACACTTCATCCTCGTTAATCTCCACCAGTTGTACCCCAAAAGGTTTAGGTTCCACCTCCATTATTTCTTCCAACAAAAACAATTTAGCACCTTTACATTTATGCCCCATCTGCCACTTCTCATCACAATTGTAACAAAGCCCCAGTTTCCTTCTTTCCTCAATTTATGCTCCAGTCAACCTTTGTAAATGAACTTTAGTCCTAGACTCTACTCTAGCCTCCAACTTAGGTGTTCCTAAAATTGAAACTTTACTAGTATCCATTAAATTCCTAAATCCCTTCCTACTATTAGTTAGGTATTCTTCTTAAATTTTTGCCAACCCAAAAGCTTCATTAAGAGTTTTAGGGACTAACATCCTAACTGGTAGTCTAATTTCATCCTTCAATCCACTTAGAAAACAACTCAATTTGTGTGACTCAGATAACCCAAAAATCCTATTAGACAAGATTTCAAAGTTACCTTTGTAAGCAATCACAATGGATGTTTGCTTGAGTCTGGTGAGTGCCTCCATAGGATAGAACTTGGTTCCGAGGTGCTTAATGTGGATTGTGTGGTTGGAACGAAATCGTCGATCCTTTGAGAACAAAGAGAAGTCGTTGGATGAGTTAAAGCTTTTATGCTACCGTAGTCTTTTGGAGTGGTCTGGGTGTTGGGGTTTTACTGATTGTTCTTCTCTCTCTGAGTTTTTGTCCTCCCTTAGTTTAGTTTCCTGACTTCCCTCTGTTTGTTGTGTTTTTTTTTTTTTTTTAGTTGTTCATCATCATGAACTTCTTGTATTCCTCTTTTTTCTATCATTTATAACAATTTTCTAATTACCTATCAAAAAAAGAGTGCCTCCATAGGATCATCATAAGCCGTGACACCAAAACGAGTCTGCAATGCTTTGATGAAGACCTCCCAACTAGGAAAACCACCTGCTTGCTCTGCATCTTGGAACCAAATGAGAGCTTTTTCCTCAAGATGATACGATGCCATCATCAACTTCTAGTGCTCAAGGGTATTGTGATAGGAAAAGAATTGGTTAGTTTTATAAACCCAACAAGTTGGGTCCTCTCCATGAAACCTTGGAAAATCCAACTTCAAATTCTTAAGGGAATTGAGAGGTGAGGACTCTGGGTTTCCTCCATTACTGTTGATGAGAAGAGCTCGAGAACTTGAATTGGGAATTTGGCACTTATCCTCTGCTTCAACAATTCTTTGCATGAACCTAGTAATGGTCTGCAATTGCTTCTGGATTTCTTGTAATGCATGTTCGTGATTTTCAGAGACTTTAGCTAAAGCTACAATTTTCTCTGAATTCTGTTTCTCGGAGTTTTGTGAATTGGAATTTTGGGAAGTGGAACGAGTTTCTGTCATGGTGGTATAGAAGGATCAAATACTCTAATACCAAATGTTAGGGCTTTGTTAGTAAATTGGAATGAAAATGGGTTGGTCACTTCAAGGGGACCTGGCCATCATGGAAGATGAGAGAGAGAGAGAGAGAGAGAGAGAGAGAGCAATGTATTATTCACCAAAACAATGACTCTATTCTATTACACAGTTCCTTCCTTATACTTGTGTAATCCTAACTAACCCACAATACAACTAACTCACCCTCTTAACCACTCTTCACCTTATTAACTAGTGTGGTAACCCTTAACCCCAAAGTAACTAACTAAGAACTTCCTATCTATTACCATCAATAAAGTCCACATGTACAATTACACTGCAATTGGAATATAGGTTCCTAACACATTGAACATGCAACACAAACGGTATTATCTTTTGTAAAGACATTTAAATTCAACTATATGGTTTATTGATCAATGCAATCATATGATTGAATATATTTGGGGATGCCTTAGATCCTTTAATTAAATTCGTAAGTGCAATTATGTGATACCATAGATTCTTTAATTAAATTCAACCGTGTGCCATATAGATGAATCTAAATATCTTTAAAGAAAATAATGTTTTTTATACTGCATTGCTCAATACAACAATACATTTAATTTTAATTGGATAAACTAAAGCAAGTACCTAATTAATTAATTAATTATAATTGGATTTATCTAATTTGTATTTTGAATCTTTGATAAACAAATTGTTGTTGAATCCACTTAAGTATTCTTAATGAACTCTTTATGTACCCGGGAATAAAAATGAAGCTACAGCGAAAAGCTCTTTCCGCAGAGCCAAAAAAAAAAAAAAAAAAAAAAACCACAAAAAACAAAAACAAAAAACAAAAAACAAAAAAACAAAACAAAACAGAGCACTTCATTATTCAGGTTGAACGTCAGAGCTAATAGAAGTTCTTCATGAACCGGTATATTTCTTTCACCATTAACCCAACTACAAGAGAATCGAAATTGATTTGTAACTAAATTTTGTATGTCTTCCCCAGCTGGAGCTTCTAATTTAATTTCTAAATATTTGATACGAGTTGTAATGTAGCCTGTAGGTCTACTGTCAGTACTCACATCACCAGCTTGAAAAGCATTTTAGATTTTTTTTTTTTTTTTCATGTGCGGTCCGAATTTCGATATTTATACAAACAAAATGTCGAAAAATTTATGGTAAGGCATATGATAAAATTTCTGAAATATAAAGAAAGGTTGGTCGGTTGCTTTCTTTCCACAGGAGTTGGCAGTTGGGACCATGCCTTCGTTTGTTGGGAAAAAAGAAACACATTTGTATGATGCTATGACGTTAATAAATAATAAGCCATTGTTAACCAGATTGATTGTCAACTGTTTACTAAGTTGAGCTAGATCAGACAATGCTACAATAAGTATAGGCCTATCAATGCAAAGTCAATGCTCTCACTGTATCTTTGCTGTCAATTCTTTTTGCAGTGTATTTTAACAGTCAGTGACAATGGATCTTTTTTCCTTTATAAAGTGGGACTAAAAAGTAAAGTGGGGTTTTATTTTTGCTCATGCAAGACTTGTTTTTTAATCTTGCATTTGGTTCTATAAATCTCCCTTTATTGTCCTGGCAAACCAGGCTTGCCTCCCCAAAATTATTCTTGAATCTTGAACATCAATATGCAAACAGAATTTGGGAACCAAACAAGCAAGTATGAGTTGTATATAACATTTGGGGAGGGCCAAAAGGTGGGGTGGTTTGTAAATAGAATGCTGCAATTTCAACATCATGCAGGGGTGGCCGTGGGCCAAGACAACCTTGAGTTCTTATCGTTGATTAGTTTCATGTTGACATGTTAGTGCGGTCCTGGCTACATGTTCAAGCTCTGCTTGATTTTCAGACCCTGCCAAGCATTATAAATTATTGGTCATCTGATTTGATAACTCTGAACTGGTATTTACTATTTACTCCAAGTCTCCAAGGGCCAATAAAAATATAAAATCCCATCTAATAGGGAGTTTTTTTTTTAGTTACTAATGGGGAGATTGTTGAAGAGGTGATAAAGCATTATACTTTTCATTACAAAACCATAAAGTTGGAAAAAGATGAATTATTTTGCAAAATAAATTTTGGACCTATAAAAAGTGGGTTTTGCTATTGTAGAAATTATCAAGTAATCGTGGATGAAAAAGAAGATTTGAAAGTTTGTGAATAATGTCGAGTCAAATTTGTGGATCTACAGATACAAATATACCTAACAAGTCATATCAAATTAATATGTCCAGTAATCCATGTGTGGTATTTGAAACACCCTCCTAATTATATCATGAACATGTCCAGTAATCCATGTGTGGTATTTGAAACACCCTCCTAATTATATCATGAATCTTTTTGATAAACCTCTTAAAGAATTAGAAGGATTAGTATACTACCATGTGTAATTTGATCAAAATTTTGATTTTACAGCTTCAAAATGAGAAACTCTCATACCATTCAATGAAATTGGTATACCCTATATCTGACATGTCTCTTGATCATTTTAGATATTTTAAAGGTATTTCTATCATTTTAGTTGTTTTTAGGGTAGTTTGTTATTTTTCATATTTCAAGGGTGTTTTGAAAATTTTAAGGGCATGCATATGACGTTTATTTTAAATATTTTTGGACGTTTTTGTTAGTTTATAGGTATGCATTCTCTTCAAATTGAGAATGTTTTACAGAGCGCACAACATATATATCAATATATCAACTTCAAAGAAAGGTTTTTTTTAGGTCAATTATTTCAGTTTGAGTAAATTTTTCTGATTTTCAAACAACAAGAAATGAGAAAAACATATGGAAAGAAACATTATTAGTAAAATTTTAAGAAATTTTTAACATCGCTTTCATAAAAAGTTTATAAAAATATTTCCTAAACTAATGTTTTTAAAGCATCAGTTAACTTTTCTTTTAAACGAAATATATCAATTTCACTTTCAGATTAGTTAGTAAACAACTTTAAGAAAATTTTGATATCACTTTCATGAAAAATATAATAAAAAAAAAAACTATTAGAAATTTTTTTTTTTTTTTCTCATAAAAAGTTTCTAAATGTATTTCTCAAACTAATGTTTTTAAAGCATCGGGTAACTTTTCCCTTAAACTAAATCTCTCACTTTTAGATCGAGCCAGTCTTCACTGTTTCAGCTAAGAAGAAAAAAATAATGCAAAACTTTTGTCAGTGGCTGTATAGTCTTATCCCATGGCCCCATGGCTAATAACTGAGCCGGGGAGCAATGGCTCCTTCTGCCTTATGGGCAGGCCACAAGAGTGCCCCCTGTCTGGAGTCCAGGGTAATCCTACCTAATTCATTATTCTGATTTTTATGATTCCAATACTGTTTTGAGCAATCTCCCAACTCAAGATGTTTGCACTGGGGTCTATGTCTTATCACAGGATGGCCCAATTCAGAGGGTCAATGTCTCAATTATCAGTATCTATATATGTATTTTGGATTGGAAGCCATGTATATACGATAGTTGTTTGATAATGGAAGTTTCGCCAACCATTATTGCTCTATCTTGTCCCTACCATTTTTGGAGGCTAGCCTGTACAAACAGTTTTTATAGCTTGTTTCTTATTGTTTCACAGTTTCAGCACAGGCTTCCCAATCCCAAATATCCATATTTCATATCCTGTGTAGTAACGTAACTTGTGCCTGTCTGAATGATCCAATTGTTGTAGCAGAGGAAAGTCAAATAGCTAATAAAATCTGAGGCATCAGGCATACACAAACACAGCATAAATTGATTTTACTGGTAAAAAACTATAGATGGCACTATGACGGCAAATCTTTAACAGTCAAAGTTGTCAATAACTATTGAAATTAAAATAAGCCAACTCCCTAGTTGGTAAATTTAAATTAACCATCCAAATCAGATAAACAACAAGTTACTCCACACTTCTTGGCTCTCCTTCCTTTGCTTCCACCTACTAACTTAATTTCCATCCTGTTCTTCATCATCTGTTTCTAGCCCAGGTCAGGTCTGTTCTTGATTACAAAGATGGAATTGAGGAACTTGCAAGAGTTGAACCAAGCACATCCTCAAACAGACTAGCTCCCTCTCGGCTCCTTTTGTTCTCAACTCTCGGGCTACTGCCTGAACTGCTATTTGAGAGTGAACCAAAAGGCGCCTTTTGCAAGACACCTGTGGGGGAAGACCCCAACTGAGGACTGCCATCCCACCCTTCTGTCAAGAGGTTAAGAGCTGATGAGTTGTTGCAGGCTCTTGCAGTGCTTGTGGTGCTGGTCAAGACCTCACCCAGAGGACCCCCCATTGAAGTACCCCAAGAGATTGGTATCCAGTTAGTTTGCTTCTGAGTCAGTTCACTAAAGTCAGTGCTCATCCCCAAGTTCATTTGAATTGGCTCAAACTCACGAGATAACCTTAGAGGTGAGAGTTTGTCTTGTGTCGGTGAGGATGAGGATGATGAGAAGTCTGAGGGTGCCATAGGGATTGACATTGAGAGCTGAGTCCAGTCTGATTTCAGTTCTTCTGGCCAGGACATGACAGAGAGATTCGACTGGTCCTTAGGCAATTCATCGATGAATTGGCGAAGTGGATGTTGATCTTGGCATTCCTGGTCATTGAAGTCTAGGAAAGAACCATAGCTTTTAGAATTTAGGTAAGAACCCCTATGTGAAGGATGAAGGAGCGAATCAGTGGAAACTAGCCCAAACTCTGATTGAGAGGATTCTTCTAATGGTATCCCTTGTTTCAAAATGGTAAAAGTGGGTTCATTAGATTTCAGGCTGATAGTGGAGGACATTGTGGAGAGGCCCCGTGTATCTTGCATTCTGGCACAAACATTCTCTCTGTTCCAGAAAAGGAAAGAAATATCTATATTGAGAAAAAAAGAAAAAGAGTGGCCAAGGAAAAGGAAGCAGCTTACAAGTATCATTAAGTATCATTATAACCTCTATAATGTCTACCATAAAGGCCTCTATTCAATTATCCAAAGATATTGGGAACGGAGGATACATAAAAAAAGGAATCCTACGCCTCAACCATAAGGACTAGTCACTTTCACCAAAGTAAAGATAAAACGATGGGGTCTACTTTAAAGTAAAGTGAAGCAAGTAAATAAAGTGCAAGTATGCAAACTGTTTTAAATTAAATGTCTTCTTAGCTCAAAACTTAAAAGGTATACTAAGAACTAAACAGATAAAGGAAGCTCTAATTCACAAAGTATTTTTATCTTTCACCTGCTGACAAGGGCATCCACAGAAGGATTGGAAGCACCACCAGGCTGCAAGTTCTTGAACTGGTGCTGTGTCATAGCAAGGTTGTTGGATGCACCACTGCTGGGAATTACCACTGTTGACAGTGAGGAGGTCCCCGGTACAACTTTTGAATTAGTGGTCCCAGGGGCAGCATGGCCAGTTTGGCCTTCCACAGGCTTTCTTGAACGATGGCGACCCCGATTTATGTGCCTTTCACAGTACTTCTGGTCGGCAACAGCATCTCTTGAGCACCGCCATTTCTTTCCATCCGTTCGACGACACCTTCCAGGCTCAGGATCGGTATTGCCAGAGAAACCTAGATGGAAAGAGCCCCAACCCACTGCATAAAATTCAAAATGAAAAACACCAATAAAATGATAGGGATTAAGGAAAAAGACTAATCAGACAAAAAGGGGGGGAAAAAAGAAGAAAATGAATTCTGCATCAAAGACAGTATCACTTTGTAGCTTAAAAACACAGCATATCTTGAATATTGGATAAAACTTTCTACCAAAAATTAGCTAAAAGCTTGGAGATCACTGCTGATGCTGTAATATATAACAGTACAAGAAATAGCAGCCGACACTTAACATATAACAGTAAAGTAAGATGACATACACAAATGGGGTACCAAAATGTAACGAATATATAAGAAATTACATGAATTGTAAGGCGAAGATCCAGTAGCTGAGCCAGACAAGCCATAAGGGTAGAGGGATCTCTTGAGAGGGAAGAGCAAATTGGAGGGCACAGCCACATTTGATGTGATGTACTTGTAGATCAAGGCCTGATGCTCTAGCTCTATCCACTGAGATGGAGTAAATGGTCCCCTAACTCCAGCAAAACTCCCATGCATGCTTGAATTCAAGCTTCCAGAACCATAAGCTGAAAAAAGACAATGTAAATAACTTGCCCATAACTTGTACGGGAATCACACATAATATGAAGAAAAAAAAACACACACACACACACTAAAGAAACAGAGAAAACCAAGAAAGTCTTATCCACTAGTCCTAACATTTTTCCTATCCTTTCTTGCCCTTTTCCCCTTTGGTTTCCATCAGTCTGAGAGCGTTGAAAATTATACCAAAACTAATTTAAAGCAGAAGTACCAAATATATAATACAAGGAAAACTCCACCCTTTTTTGCTTGACAAGACTCAAAACTAAAATTTTCCAACAAATAACAATGAAAAAGACCCGCACCAAACATGAAAATGAAGCCACCTAATAACTTCTTTAGCAGAACCCATCTTTTGTACTAGAATAATGTGCTTAAATCTGTCTTCCCCAAACCCCATCTCACAAAACCAAATACAAATCTTCCCCAAAATACGAAGCATACTTAACTCAAACCACACCAAAGATCGTGTTAGAGGATTACCTGCATTTCTAGAGTAAGCAGAAGGTGTGCGTTGGTAGTAAGGGAAAACTGAGTTGTGTGTGGCTTTATCCACTAGTCCACCATCCTTACTTAGAAAAGGAACCTCTGATTTGACCGAAGAGAAGCTCAGCATAAGCTCCTGTTGGCGATTATCAGAAATGGGCAAAGTATTAGATCTCAATAAAGGAGTGCCCTGGTGCAATGACATTATCTTGTAAGCTGAAAGACTATCACTTTTAGCCATTTTAGAACTCTTCCAGTCATCTTCACCAGCCCCAGATTTGTGTTGCTTAAATAACCCAGATCCAAGACCCTTTAGCTTGGTTTCAGGGTCTGAGACCTTGGAAGAACCTCCTCTACCTTCAGGACCTACCAAATCCTCCAAACCCATTACCCCAAAATCCATTTTGGAGATACTACCATTCTACAAGACTCTATTAAGCATCATGAAGAGGAGGAGAGAGGTTAAGCTTCAAATAGATGGAAAAAAGAGGAAGAGAGGCGCATCTGATGAAGCATGGGTTTTGTACTTTGTTGAGCTTAGTTTTTTAAGTAAGCTTCGAGAAGGAAAAGAATAATTGGAGAGAGAGAGAGAGAGAGAGAGAGAGCGTGTGTGTGAGAGAGTTGAAACTTAAAACTGAGGAGCAGACAAAGCTATAGTACCAAACCAAACCCTCGTTCTCAGACATATATAATAACATATTATTGTGCTTTTAATAGGCACTCTCACAAGTTTATCCATTTTTTATTTTAAGGATATTAGAAAGTTTTAGGGTAAAAAACATTCTTGGTAAAAATAAATATGTTTGGCCCAGTTTTTTTTTTATAAAAAAAATTTTAAAAATTTCTATTTAAATTATTTTTTAAATAAAATAACATTAAGAATAAGTTGATTCAAACTCAAAAAATATCATTTGTACACACAAAAAAGAATTATCTCCATTTAAATGGGTCTATTTCATTAATGAGATTAAACACTATAAATTTAAAAATATATATAATATCATACTATTTTAAATTTTAAATTAATTAACATTAGATAAAATATTATATTAAAAAAATCCGCTGTATCTGAACTAAATTGGAAAAATAAAAAATTTATTGAGAATATATTTATTATTGGGCAAAATTTGTGTTTAGTACTTTAAGTATTCCTAAATTAATTTAAACATCTAGTTATATGAACTATGAACCAATAAAACATAAGTAACACTACTATCGTTTAGAAAAAATAATTAAATTCAACTATATATTTGACTCTAGCTAATTAAGAAAATATTTTTAAAAATCTTAGGTTACATAAATCTAAACTGGGAAAAAAGTAAAAGAGAATGTCAAATCTCCCTAAGAGCATCTCCTGGAGCATGGCCATCCGGGTATATTAGCTATAATATAGAGAATTTGTGCACTGTGGATGCTCTAGCGGATTCAGCAAAGTCAGTTTTTTTTTTTTGCTAATGAACAGTAACTCATCAAGTCTGATGGGCTACTGTTCATTCTTCAAATCATTTTTTTCTATTATAATAATTTGGTGTTGAATAAAAAAATATTGAAAGATGTGTAGTTGTTAAAAAAAGAATAAATAATGAATGAAGAAATAATATTTAAATGAGATAGAGAATGAGATAGAGAATCTGTTGGAAAGTGTATTTGAAAAAGTGGGTAGATAAAAGTAAAAGTCACTGTTCATTCTCCAAACAGTACAAAAATTTGATGAATTTACTGGAAATGCTCTAAACTGGTCATTGTTTGGAGTTTGGGGTATACGTATATTGCTAATGGACTGAGAAATTGACTAAAATACCCCTAGGCCTTAACCGGATTGGAGAATGACGAAGGCATACGGTAAACCTACTCTTGCTATTCTAATCCCAACAAAGATTCTGGAGTTCTTCCAAAATTCGCTCGCAAAATATCAAATCTAATCTTTCACAGCTACTACAACAACAAAGATTCTTGGACAAGAAATGGCATGACAATATCCTTCATGTCATACTTAACTTGGTTGATTTCCACAAAAGTCCTTGCTAAAGATTCATGTTT
Source organism: Quercus tomentella (assembly GCA_028535165.1). Classification (NCBI taxonomy): domain Eukaryota; kingdom Viridiplantae; phylum Streptophyta; class Magnoliopsida; order Fagales; family Fagaceae; genus Quercus; species Quercus tomentella. Next base: position 15,145,331 of record JAPQVY010000001.1, read on the forward strand.
TCTTTCTTTTTCTTTTTCTTTTTTCTTTTTTTGAATAATTTCAATATATTTCTATAAAATTTCGTAGTTTGAACATTTTCACTCTAAACAGCAAACCCTCAATTGCTTTGCGTGTGAGGAAGTGTCAAGTAAGTTTCAAATTTATGTCTTTTTGTTCTTGCTATAAGAAGAAATTGCGATATCATCTTTATTAGTTTATTTCTTATGTATAATTTTTTAAAATTTCAATTTTTCTAAGAACAAAAGGATAATCCAAAAAACCATTTGTGTAAGTTTTGGATTAGATTTAAAAATAAAAATAAAAACTAACTTGTTTATATAATTTTTTTTAATCAAAAGAAATTAAGGGGGAAAAAAGGTAATAACTTAGAATGTTGAAGCATCATTGATTATGTAGTAAATCTACAAAGATACTTGCTGAAATAGTATATCCTTTTAAAACTCACGAGTCATGAAGATGATTGTATCGCCATTTGACATCATCTCACGAAACACTAGGATTGAAAGTTACTATGTAGTACATTTGGTTGATGTTGCAATTTTGAAAAGGCTAGCCAGTATTGGTGGTGTCAAAAATTTAGCAATTTGACATCATAAAAAACTATTTTATTTATATTACTTTCTTATTTTACAAAACATCCAACATTAGTGATTGTATTTTAGCATTCAACACAATAAAATAATATATCTATTACAATAAACAATAACCATTACAATAAATAATCTGAGCTACAGTGGTAACACAATAAAATATATATTTTTTTTTTTTTAACATTTGAGTTACAGTGCACAGGCAAAGATGTGCATTGTAGCCCAGTAGCAAAAAATTATGCCTTTAGCTCTACTGATGTCGTTGAATTTTTCTATATTTTGATGGTAAATTTAGCATTTTAGGAAAATGCCTCCACTAATACCAATGCTCAAGCAAAACAATTGGATTAGCCTTTTTGCAAAAAAACTTATTGTTGGATATTATTAGGGACAGAGTTGTTGTGGAGGCAAAGGGGACGCTTGGTATGTGATTTTAAGCCACTTTTTTCGGTTTTTAAACAATATTACACGTATTTTCATATATTTTTCACTCATGCGTATTTTCAAATAATACAAACAACGTTACTTTAACAATATTACCAAACGGCCCCAAAGGGACTTTGGATGAGAACAAGATGAATCGAATGGCCTGTCATGACTTATGAGAACAGAGACATTGACCATAATGATATCATCATCTATATTTTCATGCCCATGGCATGATGAAACAAATTGATGAAATGCAATATATGGGTGTAGATGGTATATGGAAAACCACATTCATAAATATAATATGAAAATTGTTGGAATATTCATATGCGAGTAGTATGGTTGATAATAGCTACCTAGATTTTAGTTGTTAATTTTTTTTAATCAACAATAAACATTAAGGTTGGAAGAGGGTTCTCCATGGGTTAAATGGTCATATTTATTGTCGCAAGTAAGAGACTTGAGTACGAATTTCTCTTACACCAAAAATCAATTGTATCTTAACTTGTTAATAAATACTATTGTAATATCTATCAAATACTATAATCCCAAAATCAAATCCTATAGTGTTTATTAAAAGAAAACAAAATTCAAGGTTGATAATATCTATTACTTGCTAATGGCATAAATAAAAGAAGCGTGGCTTCTAAGAAAAAATTAGGGTTTAATAATTTTTTTTATCATTTAAAAAGTAGGAGGTGGTCACAAAAAGGGTTTACATAAATAGACGTTACTATAGTAGTATCTTACCACTAAATTCAAGCTTATAATGCTATATTTGTTTTGGGTTCACAACTAAAGATAAGTTTTTTTTTTTTTTTTTTTTTTTTTTTTTGTGAAGATAAAGATAGCCGAAACTACATTATTGATTTTTGAAGTTTACCCTATAAGTACAACTGTTCCCTTAAGTTTCAAGTGTACGCTATTGGTCCCTCAAGTTTTAAAAATGAACAATGTTAATCCTTCTGTTAACTACAATTAATAATATTACTTTTATGGCTAACCAAATAATGACTTGTCATTTTTTAACTTAAAAAATTACAAAAATTATTAGAAATTACTAAAAATATTAGTATATATAAGTTTTACAAACTTATTATGCCACGTAAGTGACTTAAAAAATAGCTTTACACGTCCAAGCATCCTTATCATTTTGGTAAAAACTTAATAATTAAAAAAATTAAAAACTGCATATTTCTCCCCTCAGCCTTTCTCTCTCATGTTCTTCGTTTGCCATCTCCTAGAAAATACCAAATATCAAACTCTAATTCAACTGACTCATTTGCACAATATTAGCGTCTCTTATGAGTCAGAATCAACGATGAATAACTTTATTCAATTTCAAAATATTTTCTAAAGTCTCCCCTTTTGTTTCAATTTCACTAGGGTTTCAAATCTAAATATAATCTTGATCTTCTTTTCAAACCTAATTCAAAATTTCCACAATGCATATGAAGCCCTATGCAAAAAGACAAAAGAGCAACAACTCCATATACTTCCAAATCTAGATCCTATTTGTATCGACTACATAGCAATGGATTACAATTGTTTCAGATACTAATAAGTTATAAGGATTCAAACAAAAACTTAGGTGTGGTATTTGAAAGTTCAAAAATTAAGGCATGAAAGTTATAAATCTTCAAATATTTGAAGAATTTTAAGTATTATATACAAGATTTATTATCTGGGAAAAAAAATGAAAGAAATATTGGTTCTTTTTCTTTCTCTGCCCTGAACCAGTGGCAATCACTGTGAGAATCTTTGTTGCCTGTCACATTTGTTGCACTCAAAATCTTCTTTGTTGGGTTTCTTGCACTGAACCTCAGACTTCTCTCAGCTCTTGATTTTTGTTGAGTTTTCCCAGCATATTTTGTTGGCTCTGAGGTATTCTGGCAACTTGATCGGAAAACTGGAAAACGATGAAGTGAAAGGGAAATACTTACGTAGGGGAAGAGAGGGTGGGGCTGAAGCCAATATATATATATATATATATATTTTCCATAAGAATAAATAAAATTCAATTAAGGATGGCATAAGACACTTAAGTTGTCATGTCAATTTGTAAGTACATTTAGTAAATTAAAAATGTTACGTCATTATTCCGTTAGCCACATAGACAATCTCACTAACGATAGTTAATAAAAAACTAATACCACTTGAAATTTGAAGAACTGATTGCGTTCACAGAATAAATTTCAAAGAGCAACAGTATAGATCCACTAAATATAAATAGATTAACAGCCAACTGCCCACCGCCATTGCTCTAAATTCGAAGTTAATAAGGGAGTTTCTCGCCATAAATGAAGACCAACTTTTTGTTTTTTTTTTAATTTAGTTAAGAAAAAAAAGATAGTAAATATCCTACTTCGTTCTACTACATTGTACAAGGCCATTTATGTTACTTCAAACTTTTATTTTACCCGAAATAGAAATTTCTCCGGGGACTTTAATGGGCTTTTGTCCTTATATGGAACAGATTGCGTCGTTTTAATTTCGCTTGCAAAGTCTTCTAGCGGTTTCATAACTCATATTCATATATAATATATTGCTCTTATCTTTTTCTTTTCTCAAAAAAAAATAATATATATATATATATATATATATATATATATATTGCTCTTATCTGTCACTATTCAGTATTTCTTTTTCTTTTTTTTACTAAAAAATAGAGTTTTTGGTGTGGGCTTTATCGATTCTACGTCACATGACGGCAATGGGTAATACCACGTGTATAATATAGGGCTTGTTGGAGTTATCGCTCGAACTACTCATTTTTAGATTAAAACAAAGACTCCTACCATCAAGTTACATCCCATATAGTATCACTATTCAGTAATTCGGACACGGCCATTGGGGTACAGTTCAATAACCTAAACCAATGTAGTACCACGTGCCCCCCAAATCTAGGTCCATATGCCCTTCCAAAGATAAAACAAAATCCGTTTCCACCAATGTGGTGTTGGGCTAATAGTTGTTAATAAGGCCACGATATTTATGGAAAAATTATTGTGTATTCCCGGAATGTCATAAATGCGTACTCTCTTCTTTCACATGAATTGTGAGTCCCACTAATTAAATTCATAGTGGGACCCACCATTCATGTAAAAGAAGGGAGTACGCATTTATGGTACTCTGGAAGTACCTAATTATTTTCCATATTTATGAGCTTTTGCATTTAAAATACTGAAAATGCTTAAATACTACTGTGAATTTATATAATTTTTTTTTTTTTTTTACAAGGATGTGTCATAAAATGCTTAAATTACTCTTTATAAGTGACACATTAATTTATAAAACCTACTTAAGAAAAATTATAATATTATAGCATCACACTAAAATTTTTAGTCAATATCTTGAAATTAATCACTTTCGAAGAATTCATCTCTGTAATTATTTTAATATGGGTACAGAAAACTACACACACTTGAATAAATAAAAAATTGATTATCACCTTGCATGTGGTATTACTTCATTTTTAGAACTTCTAATTATTAATAATCTAATATGTGTAATATACTGTGAAATGGGATGGTCATACAACTAAGTATAAATTATGGCCACTGAATGGGGTCTAGATTAAAGTTTTGGTACAATGATCATTGAATTTGGATTTGAATTGTAAAAGAGCCGACATGAGAGGAGAAATGTTGGTTGGGTGACTTTCCTGCTGAATTGTTGGATTCTATCTAAACTGATAGATGGTATATTTTAGTGGGAATTGATTAGATCAATTTCTCGGTATTTTGTTGGTAAGTGATTCTTGTAACCAAGCAAATGTGGTGTTTTTATTTATTTATTTATTTTGAGTCCTCCTACAGAGAACGGTTTTGGTCTCCAAATAAAGAAGAAGAGAGAATGAGCCAGTGTACCCCTAAGAGCAACTGCATCGGTTGATGCGAAATTGTGCAAAATGGAAAAATGTGCTCATTTTACACATTTTAAGTAAAAAAACACCCACATCAGTGGGTGTAAAATTGTGCATTTATGCACAATTGCTACAGTAACTGTGGATATATGCACGGTTATTGTAGCACTTGCATTTATTATTTTATTAGTTTTTTCTCTCTCCTTCTCTCTGTCTCTCTGGTTGCTCTCAATCTCACTGCCGCCGATCATCAAAAAACACTACACCATGCATCAACAGAGAACACCACATCAAAAAATTTCTTCCAAAATCAAGTAAAATAAGAAATTAATATTACACAGGATTTGTTTGGTTGCCGAGAAAAACACAGAGAAAACAAGAAATAAAGAAAATTAACCAAACACAAAGAAAATCAACAGATCTTTGGTTGCCAATTGTCTTTCCTTCTATTTCTACTCTTTTCCACCACTTTCTCACCAACCAAACAAGAAATAAAGAAAATTAACAACAAAAAAGGCTTGAAGGACCTGTATCTTCAGTGCTAAGACGAGCATAAGAAGACCGATCCAAGAAGCGAGCCATTTCGATCACCAGACCGCCGAAACCGGACGTCAACGAAAACAACTGAGCTCGCACACTGACGAAAACAACTGCTACTTTTCTTTGCATGTTGGGTCTGGGTCTGCAAGAGAGTGTTGGGTCTGGGTCTGTGAGAGAGTGTTAGTCTGTGAGAGAGAGGGGCGGTGAGGGAGAGTAATAAAAAATGGTAAAAGAATGAATATTTTATTGAATAAATGTGTAAAATAGATAAACTGGTGTGTATGTTTTGTAAAAATGGGTGTGTAAAATAGAAAAAGTAGCTTTTTGTGCAAAATAGAAGGAAAATTTGCATCAACTAATGCAGTTGCTCTAAGTAATACATATTTACCTCTTGGGATGGTCTTCCAAGGCATAGATCCCTTCCTAATATATGGCCAAATACTAAAATTTTGGCCTTCAAGGAATATGATCCCTTCCTAATATATGATCAATCACCAAGACTTTTTTGGTCACATAGGTTAGGCAAAAAGAAAGAAGTATACTGCCAATAAAAATTGTCAATTAGCCCATAGGTAGGAGCTAATAAAAATTATCAACTAGCTCATAGCTTTGAACTAACAAAAATGAAAACGATCAATATTGGATTGGCCATAGGCCATTTGTCTGACTCATTTCATGTCTCCCCCCTTCTAAACCTTTATAAGTAGAAAGTAAAAGAGCATGTCATACTACTAAGTTACGTATTTTAAGTAGTTGGCATTTCTTAGTGTGTTCATAATATCTAAGATTCAAATCCTCTCATAACTATTAAATTTTATATACATACACACAAAACAAAACAAAGTTATAAAACAAACAAAAAAAAATAAGTTGTAATGGTCAGCTCTCTCCTTCAGGACACAAATCCAGGTATTACTAAAATAATGTGGTGATAGGCTTTTTGTGTCATTAACAACAATGTTTTGATGGTATGGACTATTTTGACAAAATATATTATACTAATATTAGATTACGCACCTGGGACTAAAATGCCATTTTTAGATGGTTAGATAATGAGAGAAGATGAGTTATAGTTCAAACCATATATGTGGTGCCCAAACCCAGGGGTGCTTCCTTCAGGGATGAAGAATTTGGACTCCCAATTTATTTGTTGGTGGGTTTTCTTACGCTGCTACTGGTTGTTGCCTCAAACGCTACCCTGATAGCCCAACCCCCTCACCTTTGTGGTCATAAGCCCAGTTCTAATCTACCCTCTAATTTCCCTTCTCACTCAAAGTATTGCTCTCTCTTTCAACTCTGTGTGTGTGTGTGTGTGTGTTTGCCAACCCTCTCTCCATTCGTCCCACCTTCTCTTTTATAGTTTCCTCTTAGTGGGGGTCCAAATTATTACTTTTGCATCAGCTCCCACGCAATTCCACTCTTGCCTAGAATCCCAAGGAAAATGGTTCCTTCTGAGAATTCTCTTGAAACTTGTTCCTAACGCCAAATAACATTCAGTAGTGAACTTCCCAAAGGCACTAACTATGCTCGGGGACCGACCTGAATTTGACCGTCCCCTCTTCAGCCTCCCCTGGCTTGTTAGTCGATATTGGACCTAACCCGACCTAAACACAGTAGTTTTTTTTTTCGAGCGCCAACCTTACACCCTTGTGCATTTGTCATTGGGCTGGGCTTATCCCTATAGTGTTGGGCCAGTTTCAGTTACCTAGGACAACCTTGGTTACCTGGGCTAGCCTTGGGCCTTGGTTACCTAGGCCATTCTTGGTCACTTGGGCCCAAGTCCCTACAATATACATGGGACACACATAAGACCCTTTTTTTTTTTTTTGGTGTGTGCGTGTGGATAAAAGGTTAGAAAACCAAAAATAATGTATTTAAATTTCCGTGGGTACATGTGCAGAAAATAGTGTGTGTAATTAACATTGCCCTTTAAATTAAGAATTTTTTTTTTTTTTTTGAGAAAGTAAATGAAGATAATTAATATCATAATTTGAGATAAATCAATGGTACAAGATTAGAAGAAAAAAAAATAAGAGAGATGCTACGTCTACAACATTTTTACAACAAATCACAGGTGGTTAATTGTTATTGGTTCAAATTTGAAACTAACACTAAGATTACTTTTTTGCCCCAACAATAACAACCAGTAACAATCCGCCACTTAGGATTTGTTGTAAAAATATTGTAGACATATCATTTCTCAAAAAATAATAATAATCCGCGCCACCCATTGTTCTTGGCATGGAGCACGGTGGAAAACTTGACTTAAGACTGTGTTTGTTTTGGCTTCAAATCACTTCCAGAAATGCGGGTGTTTGGTTGCGCATGGAAAATAAATTTTCTGGAAGTTATTTAAAGTTGATTGTGTAAAATGAGGCTTTGACCCCGAAAATGGTTTGAAGTGAAAATTTTCACTTCAAACCATTTCCGGGTCAGACGCGCAGAGAGAGAGAGAGAGAGAGAGAGAGAGAGAGAGAGAGAGAGAGAGAGAGAGAGAGAGAGAGAGAGAGAGAGAGAAGAGCCTTCAACGCCAGCGAACCCAGAGCCCAGATCGCGCCCCACCCCAGACGCGTCGGCGAGATCGCGTCGTCGAGTTCGCGCTGCCGAGATCGTCCCGCCAAGATCATCGGCGCTGTCGTTCTCGTTCTCGTTCTCGTTCTCGACCCAAAGCTGATTGGCGCCGTCGTTACCGATCTCGTTCTCGTTCTCGACCCAAAGCTCATCGGCGCCGTTGATCTCGTCGTCTCGATCTTGTCTCAATCTCGTCGTCGTCTCTCTTTCCCTGAAGTTTTCGATCACTCTCTCTTCCTCCCTCTCTCAGTTTGACCAAATTTGTATAAAGAGTGTGGAAGTTTTGAGCAGATTTTTGTTTCTTTAAAGTGTATATATTGAAATTTTTGTAATAAAGTTTGTTTGTGATTTTGATTTTTTACTTTCTCTCTTTGATCTCTGATTTTTTTTGTTGTTGTTGTGGTGGTGTGGGTAGTGGTGTTTTGGTGGTTTTCCTGTTGTGTGGTGGTGGGTTTTGTGTGGATGGTAGTGGAAAATAGCATTTTCAGAATGTTACCAAACACATGAAAATTTTTTCTAGAAAAATTTTCATAATACAACCAAACACTTGAAAATATTTTCCTTTTTCGAAAATAGCATTTTTAAAAAATATTTATTTTTCAAAAAATATTTTACATGAACCAAACACAGCCTACGGCTGGTCTTCTTTGTCTTTCCCTAATATTTAGTACCCTAGTCTTGACTCTTGAATCTTTTTTTTTTTTGTTGAGAAGATTGACTCTTGACTCTTGACTCTTGAATCTTAACCTCTGGCTCTCCTGTTATTTTAATTATCGAGTTCCGAGTTCCGAGTTGTGTCGAAAAATCCGAAGCCATGGCCTTAATAGCAATACCTCCGCAACTAACAACGTTACAAAACCTGCCACCTAGACCTTTTACTGCTCCACCATCCAAATTTTCCTTAACCTCTCCTCCTACTCCTAATGCTTCCTCCGCCTCCACTGTCACCTTTTCCTATTACCCAACAAAATCAGCCAACTCTGTCTCTGTCAGCAATACTACTAGTACTAGTAGAAGATCGAGTCTCGTTGTGAGGGCCTCCACTTCGCCGTTCAGCCCAAATATCGCTGACACCCTCGGTGATGTTAACATTTTCACCGCCGCTGGTGACCCCGTCTTCTTCAAGGACCTCTGGGATCAGAACCAGGTGTGTATGCGTGTGATTTTGTGTGTGTACAAGTATATACTTTTTTGAGTTCCATTTCTGAAGATTGGAGCTTGATTTTTTTTGCTTGCAGGGAATAGCTGTTGTTGCACTTTTGAGGCACTTTGGATGCCCTTGCTGGTAATTACCAATTAGTCTTCAACACCTGCTTATTGACAATAATGTTTTTTTTTTTTTTTTCTTTAAAACCAAAAAGCTTGACTTTGTTTCTGACTTGTTAGCTATTTTGGTTGTTTTTCTAAGTTGGGAACTTGCTTCTTCTCTGAAAGAAGCGAAACCAAAATTTGACGCAGCTGGTGTCAAATTGGTGGCAATTGGTATTGGCACTCCTAACAAAGCTCGGATTCTTGCAGACCGGGTCTGTTTCTTTCTCCTCACATGTTACCTGAATGTATTTTCAGCACTAGTTTGATACTCTAATTGGCACTTTTGATAAATAGTGGGGGAGGGCGGAGGTGGGTTTCGAACCACGTACATCAGGCACCACAAAGGGTGCCAGATTCACTAGGCTATCACTTAAAACCTCTAATTGACACTTTTTTTTTTACTCTTATTTATACTTTTAATTTAGAAAATTGGAAGCTTTGTCGAGATAGCTATGTTTTTGCTCTGAAAATTTGTGGTTAGAAGAATAGAAACCCAGCTGAACTACTCTGAACAAATTTAAACTCTTTAATAAGTTAGGTACAAACATATTTTGTCATTGATTTTGAATAGACTTTCTATCCTTCATTTGATAAAATCATTTCCCATTTTTTTAGTTGGATGGTGTCATCACTACTCTTGCAAATAGCACATTCACCATGTTAAGTAGGGGCTTGTATTGTTTAAATGTGCCTAGTATCTTGAGTGTTGGTGCAATGGAAGTGCTTAAGAAAAATAGTGCTAGCCTTGACAACCATAATTGGATAAAAAAAAAAAAAAAATCAATTCTATGATAGGCAGGGGCTTAGATGTTTCAAAACTAATAAGTATTTAAAGTGCCTATGAATAATGAATCGTGCTTAAAGATCAGGGTGGTTGTCTCGACTCTTTGATATTATTTCTAAGGTAGTGATTTTGTCCTGTTTTGGCATTCATTTAACTTTCTTGCAGTGAAAAAGCATGAAGTCATATATAGCCAGTCACTATCATGTCTTGTGGCTTGCTTGTTTAATAAAACAATGACACTAAAAAATAAGCATGATTGAATGACTATGACCGTTGGTGTTGTTCATATGTTTGAAAGGTTTCTTCAAAACTTTTAAGAACCGTATAATGGGCTGAAAATCATCTGGTTTAATCTCATCAAGCACGGCTATTATTGTGGACTCATATCTGTTTAAATAAGCATACCATGTGACATGACAATGGCATACATCATTAATTGCTTTACTATTAAATGGAGGTTGTTTTTGAGCTATTATTACCAATAAAGCTCAGTATTTACAGCTTCTTTGGATGGAAGAGAAGAAGAGGAATAGGATTTAATAAACCTTGTTTGGTTGGATGTTATTTAAGGGGGGAGGGGGGGATGGATTTGAAGGGGTATCATATCCTTCCTAACCTCTTTTTTATAAATTTCCCCAAATTCAAGGAATTTGGAGGACTTAATATTTTAAAAAAAAATGTCAATTTGCCTTTATGAGTCAAATTATATCTATTTCTTTAAAATTAACAAATGAGGACCATAATTGTCAATTTATATAATCACTTCCTTCCCTGATTTAATTTTTAAAACATCAAAAAAGAGGGGAGGGATATCTATTCCCAACTTAATAAACATCCAAACAATGGGAGGGGCTAACCATTCCCCTACTCTCTCCTCTCCTTCCCCCTCTTACCCTCTACTCTCCTCTCCCATACACTTCTAAATACACTATTAGTCTGCTTGGTCTAGTTTATAATAAAGGACAGGTCCTAAGGTAAAGTTTTTTCTTTTGTTAATGGTCACTGAACACTTGCATGTCTAATTTATCATAGTGAAATTTGTTACAGTTGTTCATTATTTTCATATAGTTGTATCTCGCATCACAATTCTTGGAAAGATGCATCAAGTTACATTTGGACACTTGATTAAAAGACATCATTTTGCTGCACTTCAGAAGTTAATCTAGCATGGTAGCATGTTTCATTTATCATATTGGGTAATATGCCTGCCTCAATCCAACAAAAAAATGCTTTCCTCTTCCTGAAAAATGAAATGAGTTTTTCCTCAAAACAGATATTTGGTCAATCAATGTTGGAGATACCGAGATATTGAAGTTTCAATGACATAGTTAAAATACCAACAAGGCTTTAGATTATAGCAGAATGTTTCAGATTGGAGACGTAATTGCCAATAGATTTTTAATACAATGGAAATGGCAATATTTCTGCTGACACTACTGGCAGATCTGAAGCCATCATTGCATTTTGTTTCTTTTAAGGTAAAACAGTTTTACAATTGGCCTTTACTTGATCTTTGAGCTGATTCTTCTCCCTGATATTCAGTTACCATTTCCAATGGATTGCCTTTATGCTGATCCTGAGCGCAAGGTAAAATGTTGTGTAGTAGTACATTATGATTTCCATACGTGATATCTCCTCATTTAGCAATTGTAAAGTCTGACTGAAACGTAATTTATTTCAGGCATATGACATTTTGGGCTTATACTATGGTTTTGGCCGTACATTTTTCAATCCAGCTAGTGTAAGCATTTTTTCAAGCTTTTTGTAAAGTTGTCTCTTCTTGGGAGAGTAGGATTATTTGCGGTTTTGCATGGTGTATAGGATGATGTTTCTGCCTTAATTCTGATGCATCAGGCCAAGGTGTTCTCAAGATTTGAGGCTCTGCAGAAGGCAGTAAAGAACTATACCGTTGAAGCCACCCCAGACGATAGAAGTAGTGTACTGCAACAGGTTCAGTTATTCTGTTCAATAATCAAGCATTGACCAACTATTACGTCCTTTAATTTATTTACTCGAGGCATTTGCATGTATTTATTTCTCTGTTTTGTTTATATCAGGGAGGAATGTTTGTATTTAAAGGGAAGCAGTTGCTGTATGCACGGAAAGATGAAGGGACAGGTGATCATGCCCCTCTAGATGATATTTTTGAGGTCTGCTGCAAAGTTCCTGTTGCATAAGGCAGTGCAAAGCTTTTGCTTCATATTTGATCCGGTGAAGCGTATTTTGAAATGCTGTTGATAAGTTTTTAGTGGGTGACACTTGCATAATAAAATAATTTCTGCCTAGTAGAATCATGGCAGCAATCATATAGTATCAATATATAGGTCTGTATAGCTGGTCAAATGCATATACTCTGTTGTGATTATAATGCTGACCAATAGAACGAATAAAACTGTAATTAAATGGAATAAACGAATTGCATTAAATAGTGACCTTGTACTATATAGCGTTGTTGCATCGTCAAGAATATCTGCACTCTTACCACCCGGAGGACGTACAAATCACTTAAGATTTCCTTTCGAATACCCATAAATCCTTTCGAGTATGCAACATGTACATCAAACAAGGTACACAACTTGCAGAGTTGATCTCTTTGACGAGCTTAATAATGTGGGATGAAGTACCTATAGATCATAAATACGTATTTGAAGCGGTTGTTATATTCCTAGACATGGCAATACGGGTCAGAATTTTCTGACCCGACCCGACCCGAAAAATACCCGACCCGAACCCGATTTTTTTTGACCCGAAGCAAAAACGGGTTGACCCGTGACCCGACCCGATTTTTTACGGGTCAACCCGACCCGAATAACCCGTGACCCGACCCGTTAAAAAAAATTCGCTAAATTTTTTTTTTTTTTTTTTTAATTACGTCCAGATACTTTATGCATAAGTATCAAAACTAATAAAGTAGTAATAAAGCACAAGTGCACAACCATCAATGCTTGACAGTAGACAACTAAGACTGAGACAAGACAAGTCAGTGAAGTCACTACAAACACAACACAAGTGACAAGGCCAAGGGTAAGTCAACTAGTCAAGGGCCAACCGGCCAATGGCTTAGAAGTTAGAAGGCTGTCTCACAACCATTAAAAATAAATAAAAAATAAAAAAAAGTCTCATTCAATTTCAATGCTTTATGCTTGCTGCTAGCTGTAGTCCAATCCGATTCACTCCATTGTCCAAAGCCACAAAATGCACAATACAAATGATGCTTGTCAGAAATTTTGAGTTGGTTACTTGATGACAAAGGCGGTGGAAGGCTTGTAAGTTGTATATGAAAAAATGTGTGCTTAACAGCTTAAGTTTCATGCATTAAATCAAGATGTAGTTGTTTTGCTTCTGTTGGAAGTTGAATATAAATCTAGATCTTTTTGCACTCTCAATGTGAGTTGCTCTTCTTTCTTAGTCTTTTTAGTTTGATATTAGTCTTTTTGTAATTGAAAAAAAAAAAAAAAATTGTTTGAAAAATACGGGTCAACCCGACCCGACCCGCAACTCAATTGACCCGTTTAAAAATGACCCGTTTTGACCCGTGACCCGTTTGACCCATAAACCCGATTGACCCGACCCGAACTCGACCCGACCCGCCCGTTTTGCCACGTCTATATATCCCTAAAAGATATCCTATCAATCAGTGATCCGAGCTTAAAAAATACTCCATTCAAAGGAAAGATTATACTTATTGGAGGATGATGAGGAATATTTCTGCAAGGCCAAAAAGAAATCAACTGAAGTTAGTTGTCTGACTAAACTCCAGTCGTCTGACAGGGTCTAGTCGTCCAACTCCAGGAACTCAACTGATAGGGTCGATCAAATGACCAACTGATAGGCATCCTAATCATCCAACAACCCAAGTAGATGGATGACCCCAAACATAGTCTCACAAACGTACAACCCGCCTTCCACTCCAAACTTGTGTATGTGGAAAGTCTAATATATGAGAGCCATCATGTCACCAAGGAGTGCTCATTACCTATGGGTCATCAGGTACCTTTCCTGACACCATGCGATACAATCCATCCTGATAGTTGTCACGTACTCAGGGGTCGTTAGGTACCCTCATTGACACCATGCTATACAATCCACCTTGACAGTTGTCATGTATTAAGGGGTCGTCAGGTACTCGTCCTGACTCCATATGATATAATCCATCGTGACAATTATCTACTTTACCTTTTGAGTTCTTAAAGTCAAAGTACAATCAAAATCTAAGTTAGCTTCTAATTGTAATAATATAATTTTACACCAAGTGTTCATTTTAATGCTAAATGACTCATTTATAATATTCAGTGCGAAAGTCGAGATGATCACCTTATCCTTACTATTATTGACTACTAGTTGTAAATCCGTGCGTTGCGTAGGAAATTTTAACATTGTTTTTTTAAAAGTATTTTTATTGATAAGTGAAAGAAGAAATAAGTACATGGAACTTATTAGTCTTAAAACTCAAAATTATATAATTGTTTTTCTAATGGAGTATAATTGATATAATGAAATATATATTTTGTAAGCTAAGCGGTCAATAACTGTTAACCTGAATTATAAACAGTTTGTTTTTATAAATCCCATTTATAAACAGTTTGCTTTTATAAAAACTCAACTTAATCTAGACAAAACTTTTTATAAATGTCCATGTTTTTAACCTGAATTGTTGTAGGAAAGAGAAATAAGACCATGGTCAAAGCAACATTTAGATGTTTACATATGAACATGATTTAGTTTGCAATTGATCATACAGTCTATGCTTTTGTAAAAAAAAGTTATGTAAATTATATAAATATCTAGATCATGTATATGCTCATATGCTAAATCTGGTTTGACAGCATCGTTTATTTTTGTAGTGCCATGGAATAATGAAGAATCACTTCATTATGTTGAGGTACTACTTGGAATATCATCTTAATTTCTAGGATAAATTATAAATTACACCCCTAAAGTTTGGAGGTGATTGGATTTTACTCCCAATAGATTTCTGAATACATTAAATAATTGTAATTAATTAAAGAAAATTTGGAGGAAAAAAGGAGAAGAAGAAGAAAGAGACAAAAGCTAAATGCAAATTACCCTATTAAAGTGCCACATGGTTCTCCTGCACAGGATCTTTGCTTTTATATATAGATAAATTGATGATTGATTTCCGATACTTAAGACTGAGTTACATGCTAGTTCACTATCAACTATGGTAACATAACATTTGTAAAGCAATCTAAACAATAAAACTTCTATAATTAATTCTTAACTAGCAGCAAACCCATGAGTTGCGCTTGATGATTTTTTTAGGGTGGTTTCATTAAATTTATTTTTTAAAATTTGGACTAGTTTAATAAAGAATAATGTATTTCATAATCATTTTTTTATTTATTATAAGAACAATCACAAATGTAATATATATATATATATATATATATATAAAATTTTTTGTACCGAAATGAAAAGAGTACAATTTTTCTTAGAAATTTAAAAGGTAAGTTAGCGAAAATATTTATTTTTTAATAAACTTTATTTATAACATTTTGTGTATCATTAAAAGCATATAGAATTTGGAAATTATTCTTTTAGTTTTAAACAAACTTTCTCAAACCTAGATTTTTCTATCCTACAATCCAAAAAACCGAAAAATATATCTTAAAAATTAATAAAAGTCAACAAAAACTA
The DNA here is from genome assembly GCA_028535165.1 of Quercus tomentella. Classification (NCBI taxonomy): domain Eukaryota; kingdom Viridiplantae; phylum Streptophyta; class Magnoliopsida; order Fagales; family Fagaceae; genus Quercus; species Quercus tomentella. Next base: position 15,161,080 of record JAPQVY010000001.1, read on the forward strand.
CAATTCAAAATAAAAAAGAAAGGGAAAAATGGAACTCACGTCAAAGTCAAACTCTTTCTCCCGAATATGTAAAACATATTAAATGTAATGTGATTGTGGGTTCTTTTTCTTTGACTGCACACAGGCCCAAGCAGAAACAAGGATTCTAGGCCTTATGCTTAAGTTTAGTAGACTGGACTTGGTTCACTGCAGCTAAGTTGGGCTGATTACAAACCAAGTTATGCACAAAAGATGGATCCTACAATACATACACACTAACGCATAGAAAATATATACGTATTGCACAGTAAGGAACAGTAAAGAATGATATAAGTAAAAGGAAAGTGAATATAAAAACGTTAAGGATCCTCAGGATAATAGAAAATGCTTCATTATTTTCTTAAGTTTTTAATGCATTATGCTCTTATTGCACTAGGATATATTACAAGGTCCAAATAAGTTCAAAATTCACAGACTTAGATAGCTCTTTAGGCTTCCAAGACTTGTGAGATTTGAATCCCTTTGAATCCAAGTGTATTCTCTAGTGTCTGTCTCAGGATCCCAGGCAGTGTTTTCTCTTTCTTCTCATTTTTTGAATTCTGAAGGAGTTTTCTAAATGATCTTTTCTCTTTGATTCACTATTGCTGAATGTCTTTCATTGTTGGCTCCCCCTCCTTTTATAGTGCCCTCTTAGCGTTTTTGGTGTACCACTGATTCCCTCCATTTGCTGCCCTAGGTACTAGAACCAATGTTGTGTTAGTAACATTGGTGGCTGGTCTCTTCATTATTTTCTCACTATTTCCCTCTTTTGAGGTTCCCTCTCCAAACCTCCCTAGCTGACCTTCCTCTTCTGGGAGGTACTAAGGGCTGACTTCCAACTCTTCTTTTCCCAAAACTTCTAGATACTACTTTTCAAACCCACTTTTTGGCTGCTTTACCTTTTTTCATTTTCTCAAAATGGACAGATTCCTTTCTGATGAGTCAGAAATTTACAATCGTCATTAAGATGATACCGTCATTAACCAAGAGACGATGTCAGGCATTTATTATGCTCATTGATGACAACACGTAACGGATGGAGCAATGGTCACAGAATGAGCTGTGAACTTCAGACATAGATTTTGTAATGCACTGTCCATTAAACATAAATACAGCAATTCATTGCCCATTGATTAGGCACTCAACTATAAAAGAGAAGGTAACAGAAGTTAAAGGTATACACAAAATACTCTACAAAATCACTTTCTAGTCTGTTTCTCTCTAAAATCTTTCTCCCTTACTGACTTAAGCATCGGAGGTGGTTTGGCTAACGCTAGACCGGCGTGTTACTCTTCCACTCAATTCATTTTTCAGCTTTGTCCATCCGCTACGACGAGGAGCTTAACTGCTGATTTTTTGCATCATCAGTTTGGCGCCGTTTGTGGGGACGCTAATCATTCAAGCCATCTTTCCCAGTGACAAAAGAGTTCCTCGAAGTACGAGATGGAAGCAGAGATTGTACCTCAGCCAGACGCTGTGTAACAACAACAAATCCAAGCCCTCTTGGCTAATGTGGAAGAGCTGACTCACTAGAATGAAGAACTACGAAAGACAATGGAATCCCAAAACTCAGAACGTCAGCGAACAAGTGAAAACCAAAATGAAGAAGAATCAAACTCTCAAGCCAACAGGCGAGACAGGACCTCAGGAAAAGATTCCACTAGGGTGGAGAATGAGCTTCGCAACATGAGGAAGGAGATGGACGAACTGAAAAGTGCTATGAAGGACAAAGGCGGAGAGAATTTGGATATGATGGTTTGAAGGACGGACTTACCATTCACTACTAAAGTACTGAACCGTCCCCTTCCACCAAAATTTCGTCTCCCACAGTTGGATTCGTATGACAGTTCCAAGGATCCCTTGGATCACATCAAATCATTTAAGACGCTAATGCTATTGCAGATTACCCCAGACGAGGTGAAATGTAGGGCATTCCCAACAACACTGAAAAGAGCAGCTAGGGTATGGTTCAGCAAGATACCCTCAGGAACTATTGTAGATTTTGAACAACTTAGCAAGGGTTTTGTTCGTCATTTCATTGGGGGGCAAAGACACAAAAATCCAATTGGCCATCTTCTTAACATTCAACAAGTAGAAGGAGAATCACTAAGACAGTACATCACCCGATTCAATAAGGAGTTATTGCAGGTAGATGAAGCTGGAGATTAAGTTATCTTAACAAACTTCCAAGCAAGGTTGCTGCCAGGAGATTTCTTCTTCTCAATCACTAAAAGTCCACCAAAAACAGTCGCAGAGTTGCTCCGTAAAGCTCAGAAGTACATGAATGTAGAAGATGCGGTGCTCGCAAAAGAAATGAAAGGAAAAAGGAAGAGAGACGAAGGAACAAGCAGCAATTGCGATAAGAAGAATGAGACACGAAGTGTTGGGTAGACCATAGGGAAAAAGAAGGAACTTCTAGACAGGAAACCCAAGTTCATTAACTTCACTCCTTTAATAATGCCAATTGAGCAGGTCCTTATGTAGATAAGAGACAATCCCTCCCTACGATGGCCAAAGCCAATTAGCACTCCAGTAGAAAGAAAAGACAAGAGCAAGTACTGTAGGTTCCACCAAGGCCACGGGCATCGTATTGATGAGTGCAGGTATTTGAAAGACCAGGTGGAGACTTTAATCCGGCAAAGGAAGTTACAGAAGTACGTCAGAAAGACGAAGCCCCATAGGTACCAACGAAAGGACTATCAGGACAGAACGCCGGAGGTAGAAGATAGCAAACCCCTTGCAGGAGATATAAAGACAATCTCGGGAGGACCAACGGTAGGCAAAACACTGAAGTCCCCAAAAAAGGCACATGGGAGAGAAATAAACAGCGTCCATTCACGGCTCCCTCCAATGAAGATGCCAAAGAATGACGAGCCTGATATTGTCTTTTCAAAGAAAGACGGTCGCGGCATCAGGCAACCTCATGACGATCCATTGGTAATCATGCTCAGGGTAAAAGAGTTCAACATCCACTGGGTGCTCATTGACAACGGAAACTCAGCAGATATCATTTATTTGCCTGTGTTTTAGCAGATGAAATTGGATAAGAAAAGGATCAGGCCTTTCACCTCGCCTTTAGTAAGCTTCACAGGAGATAGAATCATGCCTAGGGGCATCGTCACCCTAACCGTAATTGCAAGAACTTATCCAGCACAGGTCACCAAGGAAATTGATTACCTCATAGTTGATTGCCCTTCAACATATAGCAACATCTTGGGAAAACCTGCACTCAACAGACTAAAAACAGCAATGTCAATATATTACTTGAAGGTGAAGTTTCCAATAGCCCATGGGGTAGGAGAAATCAGAGGAGACCAAGTACTGGCAAGAGAATGCTACCAAGCTGCCTTAGCATTTGGAGAGAACCACACCTAGGTGATTAATGAACCAGAGCCCATTCCCGAACCATCAAAAATACCACAAGAAGTTGAGATCATCCCAGAAGGTTCGACGAAGGTATTGAAGATCGGAACAGCACTCCCAACTTTAAAGAAAGAGAAGATGATTTCCTTCTTATGAGCAGACCAAGATGTTTTTGCTTGGAAACACGAGGATATGCCCAAGATTGACAGGAAGATCATATAGCACCGTCTCAATGTCAACCTAGAATGCAAACCTGTATAGCAGAAGTGGAGAATATTTGCACCAAAACGCAACAAAGCTGTAACTAAAGAAGTAGAGAAGCTACTAGAAGTTAATTTCATTAGGGAGGTCTTCTATCCAGATTGGCTAGCAAACATGGTAATGGTAAAGAAGAGCAATGACAAATGGAGAATGTGTGTCGACTTTACGGACTTGAACAAGGCCTACCCGAAAGATAGCTTCCCCTTGCCGAAGATTGACCAACTGGTAGATTCAGCTGCTGGGCACAAGCTTTTAAGTTTCATGGATGCATTTTCTGGATACAACCAGATTCTTATGGACGAAGACAATCAAGAGAAGACCTCGTTCGTTACCATCCAAGGGTTGTATTGCTACAAAGTTATGTCATTTGGACTGAAGAACACAGGAGCCACCTACCAAAGATTAGTGAACCGTATGTTCTCTCACCAGATTGGAAGGAATGTGGAGGTGTACGTAGACAATATGCTGGTAAAAAGTAAGGACGAAGCCAACCACTTGGACGATTTAAAAGAAACCTTCAGCACACTACGTAAGTACAATATGAAATTAAACCCTGCAAAGTGTGTTTTTGCTGCTGCTTCAGGAAAGTTCTTGGGATTCATGGTGTCCCAACAAGGTATAGAGGCAAATCCAGACAAAATGAAAGCAATAATCGAGGTCAAATCACCAAAAACAGTGAAGGAGGTGCAGAGCTTGACAAAAAAAGTTGTAACCTTAAACAGATTCGTCTCTAGGGCAACTGACAAGTGCATGCCATTTTTCAAGGTATTGAAAAAAGCCTTTCAGTGGACTAACGAATGTGAGGAAGCCCTTGCCAAGTTAAAGGAGTATTTGATAAAGCCACCTTTGTTAAGCCCCTTGGTGATAGGAGAGAAGCTATACCTCTACTTAGCAGTATCCAACACAGCAGTATGTTCAGCATTGATCAGAGAAGAAGGGAACGTCTAGAAGCCAGTCTATTATACCAGCCAGGCATTCCAGGGAGCAAAAGCAAGCTACTCAAGGATGGAAAAGATAGCTTTCGCATTATTGGTCGCCTCCAAAAAACTTCGTCCTTACTTCTAAGCACACCCCATTGTCATCATGACAGACCAACCCATAAGAAAGACGATGAACAAGATAGATGCAACAGGACGACTCATTCAATGGGCAAATCCCTCAGGCCAAAAATGCAGAAGCTGACTCCCTAGCAAGATTGGCCTCGTCAGACGACTACAATGTGACCTTCGAACTATGTGTAGAGATAAGGGGGCAACCAAGCACAGAAGGTGAGCAGGTTCTGAAGATAAAAGAACAAGACAAGTGGATGACTCCCATCGTCCATTACTTGAAAGAAGGATGGCTCCCCAAAGATAAGGCGGAAGCAAAGAAGATACAGATCAAGGCAGCCTGCTTTGTCATCATTAACAACGTGCTGTACAAACGAGGATATTCACTCCCATATCTAAGATGTGCCAGCTCAGAAGAAGTGGATTATGTGCTTCGTGAGATACATAAGAGAATCTGTGGAAATCACGCTGGAGCAAGATCTTTAGTAGGAAAGGCGCTCAGACCAGGATATTATTGGTCAACTTTACAAAAGGACGCATACGACATCATCAGAGCATGCGATAAGTGTCAACGCTTCGCAAATGTCCAGACGAGACCGGGAGAGACGATGACACCCATATCTTCACCATGGCCCTTTGCCCAATGGGGAATTGACATTATGGGCTCATTCCCTCTAGGGAAGAAGCAACTCAGATTTCTAATTGTCGCAATTGATTACTTCACAAAATGGGTAGAAGCAGAACCAGTGACAATGATAACGAAGGATAAAGTCACAAGCTTTGTATGAAGAAACATCATCTGCAGGTTTGGAGTCCCACATGTCATAATATTAGACAATGGAAAGCAGTTTGACAATCCCAAGTTTCGAAAATTTTGTCAAGACTTAGGAGTCAAGAACCACTATTCTTCTCTAAGACACCTTCAGGCTAACAGCCAGACAGAAGTAACGAATAGAAGCTTGCTCAAAATTATCAAAACTCGACTTGAGGAAGCAAAAGGGGCATGGCTCGAGGAACTAAAAAAATGTCCTTTGGGCATATAAGACAACCACAAGAGTTCCAATAGGAGAAACACCATTCAAATTGACATTTGACACTGAGGTTGTCATACCAGTGGAAGTGGGACTGACGAGCTTCCGAGTCAAAACTTATGAAGACCAGAAGAACCAGCAGGAGCTCAACGGTGACCTGGACCTAATTGATGAAGTCAAAGAAAAGGCTATGAAGCGAATGGCCAAACACAAGGAAGCAATGGCCAGATACTACAACAGAAAGGTTAAGGTAAGAAGGTTCAACACAGGAGACCTCGTCCTTAGGAAGGTATCACAGGCAACAAAGGATCCATCCCAAGGAAAACTAGGACCAGCCTAGGAAGGCCCCTAAGAAGTAATTTGTCACTCCAAAGAAGGCTCCTACTATCTAAAGTCTTTAGACGGCCAGGAATTGCCTCAACCATGGAACATAGAACACTTGAAAAAATACTACCAGTAAGGAATGCTATACATTTTAAGTTGCATACTCTTCATATCAGTATGTACAACAGTTATTACTTTCGTCATTCATAAGATCAATTATACATGAAAGCATTATCCATGCGTATTTATCATTAATTATCCATGAGTTATTTATCAATGAAAATGTGTACAACACCTAGGAGTTATCCTTGGGAGACATCCCAAGGATCTCCGTCATTAAAATTTCAAATCAAAAGCTGTCCACACACAGCCAACGACGTCATAGCCATCAACGTTTTAATACACAACTACCAAAGTTGACTAAATCAGAGCTGTTTAAACATAGCTAATATGATCGTCATTCAAGCACGAATAAAAAAAAAAATGGTTATCCTAAAGACGCTCCAATATCACGACTTTAAGTCACGAGTACAACGCAATATCGTCATTTAAACATGACTCAATAAAAAACTGTTCAAACACAGCTAAAAAATACTAAGTTGTTCAAACACAACTAATTTTGTCATTCAAACATGACTAAAAAAAAAGCTGTTCAAACACGGCTAAAAAATACTAACTTGTTCAAACACAACTAAGATTGTCATCCAAACATGACTCAATAAAAAGCTATTCAAATACAACTAAAAAATATTAAGTTGTTCAAACATAACTAAAATCGTCATCCAAACATGACTCAATAAAAAGTTGTTCAAACACAGCTAAAAAACGTTAAGTTGTTCAAATACAACCAAAATTGTCATTCAAACATGACTCAATAAAAAACTGTTCAAACATTGCTAAAAAATACTAAGTTGTTCAAATACAACTAAGATCGTTATTCAAACATGACTCAATAAAAAGCTGTTTAAACATAGCTAAAAAACTTTAAGTTGTTCAAATACAACCAATATCATCATTCAAACATGATTCTATAAAAAGTTGTTCAAACACAGCTAAAAAATGTTAAGTTGTTCAAACACAACCAACATCGTCATACAAACATGACTCAACAAAAAGCTGTTCAAACACAACTAAAATACTAGATTGTTCCAAACACAACCAGAATTGCCATTCAAACATGACTGTTCCAACACAACTAAAGAAGAAGAGCTGTTCTAATACAAGCTAAGTATAAAAGAGTTGTTTCAGCACAACTAGCATCGTCTTAAAAGGTTATCCAAACATAACCTAGCGTAAAAGGAGTTGTTTGCTACGACCAAAAGCACAAGGTCCCTAAACCTATCTGTCATTGTCAAAGAGATTGTTCAATTGCCCAAAACAAGGGGCCCAAAGAAATTGTTCAATTGCCCAAAACAACGGACCCAAAAAAGGAAGAAATAAAGATTGAGGAGAGACGAGCTCGTCAAAATCCTTGACGGACTCCAAATATTCCTTTACTTTCTCAGCACGACGTTGATACCTCTTCTTTAGACGAGGACGTTGGGAAACTACAAAAGAAAACACAAATATGTCACATACCAGCATCACTCATAAAAGAAAAGAAAAACAATAGAAAGACGAGAAAGATGCACCAGACACTGGAACTCCCCAACTATGACAAAACTTGGGGGCTTTGTCCAGGTCCTCACCAGGGATGAACTCCCAACCACTTCTAGAAACAAAAAAGAAGTTTGGCTTCCAATTTCGAAGAGACGACAGGTAGTCGAGTATCAACCTAGAAGCCTTATACCATGGCTTAAACTCATAATAGCTGGGGTCCTTTGACTTTCTCAGATGATAAAAAGGAAGGAATTTATCCTTCCTGATGACATCACCATCATTGGCAGACATCCACACTACCATGTAGGAGACAATGATCCGCCAAGAGTTGGGCATTAATTATGCTGGAGCAAGATGCAAATAAGAAAAAAGTTCCCTAACAAAGGGATGAACAGGGAAACGAAGGCCATTGGTAAAATCGGCCTCGTAAAAACAAACCTCATCAGCATAAGAGTGACAGGCTCTCTCTTCGTCACTTGGGATCCTAATCTTTACGGAATCAAGGAATTGAAACCTATCCCTGATCCGTTTTTTGTCCTTTCCCGTGAGGGAACACAAAATTGTCCAGGCTTTATAGGGGGTGGAAGGAGAAGTAGCCTCCGAAATCACACGGTCATCAGACGAGGATAACCCCGTCTCCAGGTCACTAGACCTAACCTCAGACATCTTTAATGACCTAACTACCTTAGCAGAATGGGAAACTAGAGGGAATAATGAAGAAAGGACAAATTTGTATGGACAGCCTTTCCCCCACGAAGAGATTGACCCACTTGAGGCACTCTCCCTCTACAGACTCGAGTAAACAACCTAGGCGAGAAAAAAGAAAAGCTATTGAAGGAAAATCAACCCTAACAACAGAGTAATCTACCATGGAAGAACAAGAAAAGAAGCAAGAGCGCGAAGAACTTTCTAGGGAATGCAAGATTGGAAGCTTGAAGGAGAGACAAACCCTAGAATAAAAGCTAAACAAGGAAGGATTGTAGAAGAAAGGAAACAGGAGGGAAAAATGTGAAATAAGTGGCCAAAGCACGCGCAGGAAAACCGAGAAACGTCTGCACGTCGAACGCATCCTGACTATACACGTGGCACTCAACTGCTTAAAATTCAACTCATCATAAATACGCAGAACATGGAATACGAAGTGTCAGACAAATATGTTCTCATCTTGTCCAACAGACGAAGATTCGAACAAGGGGGCAGTTGATGAGTCAAAAATTTACGATCATCATTAAGATGATACCGTCATTAACTAAGAGACGATGTCAGGTATTTATTACGCTCATTGATGATAACACGTAACGGATGGAGCAACGGTCACAAAATAAGCAGTAAACTTCAGACAAAGATTTTGTAACGCACTAACCGTTGAACATAAATACAGCAATTCATTGCCCATTGATTAGGCACTGTTGAGGACCAAAATTTCACAAGAAAGCCCATTTCATGAAAAGTAAAGAAAGACCATGGGTCTTAACAAAAGAAGGCCTAATTTATGAAGTTAAGAAGGACCATGAAGGCTCAAAGTCCCAAAAAGAAGGAAAAAAAAGAAAGAAATAATAATAATAATAATAAAAAAGAAGAGGATCTCGGTCAGGCCAGAGGACATGTAGCAAGGATCTCGGTCAGAGGATATGCAGCAAGAAGAGCATCAAGGCCCTAAGACCTTGATGTGTCCTTTTGAAGCCTTGAGAAGAGGACTTTGGCTAACACATGGGAAAACCAAGATGTATGCGAAAAGCCATTAAAAATCCAAAAAAAACTAGGTTCCAGAGGACATGGTTTTACCCAGCAGACCAGGGACGTCCTCACCTGGGGTATTAGACCATGTCCACTATAAAAGGAACACTAAGGCATAGCAGAATGGGGGGAAGAAAGGGGATTCAGGGAGGAGAAAAATGGGGATTCACAAGGAGATTTCAGAGGTTCAAAAGATATATTCTTAGAGCTTTAAGAGCCCAGTAAGGGAGGGGAAAGAAAAGAAGGACAAAACAAGAGAGAGCCAAGGAGTGGGAATTCGTCCCATATCCTTGAGATCATTCAAGGCGAAAAACACATTTTCGTCCCTACATTTTCACGCTATTTCCATTTTGGTCCCTAAGTTTTTTTTTTACCGCTTTTAGTCCCTATTTAGAAAAACGCCTTCCGTTTTAGTCCTTTCCGTCAGTGCCGTTAGGGCACTGACCTATGTGGCAAACGGAATTATTAAAATAATAATAAAAAATTTTATTTTGTTATTAAAAAATGCCAAGTCAGCATTTAAATTTTAAAAAATAATTTATTGATTTTAATTAAATAAAAAAATAAAAAACAGAAATAAAAATAAAAAATCACATTAATTGAGATTGAAATGTGTCTTGAGCAAGAACAACAAGAACACAAACTCAGATCTAAGAACACAAAATTAAAATCCAAAAATCACAAACCCAATAAATAAGAACTTCAAATTAAACCCGAACAAAGAATTAAACGTGAAAACAAACACAAAACACAAACCCAAAAAATTAAAATAAAACCAGCACAAACCCAAAAACAACAAAGAACACAACCCCAAATCAAGAACACGAACCCAGAAAATTAAAAAAAAAAAGAAAAAAAAAGAAAAAAAAAAAGAATGAACTAGACATCAAGAGATTAAACTAAGAAGATGAAAGATCTGTGTTTTAATCATAGAGCAAGATCCTGGATTTGAACCAACTTTTTGCCCTAAACTCCGATTCACGTTGAAAGCGCAAAAACCCATTTAACAAAAACAAAAACAAAAAGCCAAAACCCAGAGAAATCTGATTCGGAATGGGGACGCCATTTCCGGGCCTGCAACACCGAGACGGTGGTAGAGGCGTGGCGGTAATGGCGGGACCAGTGAAAGCTAGGAAGCCCACACCGTCAAAGACTTGTTTGAAGAACTTGTCGCTTAAGCCCCGATCCTAATCTTTTTGTTCTTTCACAAGGCTATACGTTCCGAGCTCGAGAGGTTACACCATGCCGCCGTGACTTTTGCTACCACCAGTGGCGATATCAAGCCCTTGTTCGACCGCTGCCATTTTCTCCAAGCTATTTACCAGCACCACTGCAATGCCGAGGACGAGGTGTGTTTTGTAATTTACAAGCACCACCGTCAAAGACTTGTTTGGAGGTTAAATAATATGAATTTTCTATCAGTTTTTGTTTATTTAGTTGTTAGCTTGAATAAAATTGATTATCCTTTTGGCTGTGTGTTCAAATCCAAGACCTCGTTCTGTGATTAAAACCCAGATCTTTCATCTTCTTGGTTCAATCTCTTGATGTCTAGTTCGTTCTCTATTTTTTTTATTTTTTTTTTTAATATCGGGGTTTGTGTTCTTGGATCTAGGATTGTGTTCTTGGTGTTCTTGCTCAAGACACATTTCAATCTCAATTAATGTGATTTTTTATTTTTATTTCTGTTTTTTATTTTTTTATTTAATTAAAATCAATAAATTATTTTTTAAAATTTAAATGCTGACTTGGCATTTTTTAATAACAAAATAAAATTTTTTATTATTATTTTAATAATTCCGTTTGCCACATAGGTCAGTGTCCTAACGGCACTGACGGAAAGGACTAAAACGGAAGGCGTTTTTCTAAATAGGGACTAAAAGCGGTAAAAAAAAAACTTAGGGACCAAAATGGAAATCGCGTGAAAATGTAGGGACGAAAATGTGTTTTTCGCCTTCATTCAAAATACCACTTAGCCTCCAAAGAAACATATATGCCAAAACATGCACACATCAGATATCACCCTCTCCCACAAAAATCCTCTTCACCTAACCATCTTGGAAGGCAATGCCCAAGCAAAGCCACTTGGACTTGAGTTCCAAATCCCACAAGTCTTGTGCAAAAGTAATAAGTCTGTGAGAAATTGGGGCCAGGATCCTCACGGCTGACTCATTCTCATGAATTTCATCTACATATATGTATATGTATTAAAATGTATATCTTAATTTAAGAAACGAACAATTATTTAAAGATATGTGTATTGTATAGTGTGTTCTTATGCAGGACCTATAGAGGTAAAGGGAAATGACAAAACTCCATTGCATAATAAGCTTGGAGAAAGATTGTATAGTTCAGAGAATCAGCATTCTGGGATTACAGGCCTAATATGTCTGGGGTACCACGATAGCACGTCCGGGTTACCAAGTGAAGGAATTCTTTTAAATGTTTACACAATAAAAGATAAGCCTTAAATACTCTATTTCAATCTCTTTCTCATTGTGAATATTATGAATATTTATTTTACTTGTCTCGTAAGAGTAAATGGTCATTTTATGACACTAAAACACTTATAATGGTATTTTATTGCTTAGGAGGAATTGCATTTTTCCCTTGAAGAGCTTTATGTGACTTACGCACAACTTGGCTTGTAATCAGCCCCATTTAGCTGCGGTGAATCAAACCTAGTCCACCAAACAACAAGTAAAGGGCGTAGGATCCTTGTTTCTACTTGGGCCTAGGTATTGTCCAGAAAAAGGACTCACACAGGCACTCAATTATAAAAGAAAAGGTAACAAAAGTTAAAGGTACACATAAAATACTCTACGAAATCACTCTCTAGTCTGTTTCTCTCTAAAATATTTCTCCTTTACTGACTTAAGCATCAGAGGTAGTTTGGCTAACACCACACCGGCGTTTTACTCTTCCACCCAGTTCATTTTGCAGGTTTTTCCTTCAACAGAGACGATTCCAATCATAGCTTCGTCCATTCGCTATGACGAGAAGCTCAACTGTTGATTTTTTACATCATCACTTTCTATCAGGCTGAAAGATCCCTAGCCACCTTCCTTCATGATCCATCTTCTTGGGTTCCCCAAGGTACCAGACATTTTTTCATGAAGTGCTGGTTCCCAAGTCCTCTGCCTTTTTCTGCATCATTGGGTGGCTGTTGGGACATGTCTGCTTTCGTTCTTTATGTTCATGGGCATGCTCCTTTGAGCTATCTCAATCCCTGCTGGTCTCCTACTGCATATCTTGAGGATCCTAGGTTTCTAGGAATCCCCAAGTATCTTGGTTCAGCTTTCTCTCTGAGTTCCCCAACGATTTTCTCTCTTAAGGGCTGGGCTGAGCTGAGCTTCCTTTTTTCTTTGTTTCATAAGGCCCAAAGCTTACCCGTTCATGGGTTTGGGCCCCTTCCTACTTATTTTAGTGAATTTGGGCCTTACCCTTTTCTTGAAAGCCCAAATGGTTCTTAAATATCAATTTTTTGTAATGTTTTGGGCCTTGATACAATATTGTGATATTTTGGACCTCAACAGTGATCAAGCCAAATATCAAATGCGTAATCAAAATTTTTAACTTGCGATTGGGCTTTGAAGTCATGCTATAGAAACATGTGGTTAATCCCAAGTAAAAGTGATGGTTGTAACTTTGTATATGATGATTATAATCTAATCCAAGAGTACAATTCCAAAGAGGAAAAAAGTAGTATTATGCAAATATTTTCATAATCTAATCCAATATATGAATCATTAATAGATAAATAAATAATTTAAACACAAAATTGAATTTATTTTCTTATAAATCTAAAAAATACACTAATGAGATAAGGAAGATAAAGAGAAATATAAAATATTCCTGAATGCTTAAAACAATTACTTAAGTATCTAGAAACATCATATAACAAAAACATAACAATTTGTTGCTAATTTGTTAAATAAATATTTAAAAACAGTGTGAGCGGACAAAAATTGGCCCTCGAGGTATTCTCCACGGATCACTACTATAATGTCTCACAAAACTAATTATAAGTAACAATAGTGAATAAACACTCCACAATAGGAAACTCAAACAGTTGATTTCTTTGACCACATGTGTTTCAATTTCTACTCAGATGTTACAATAGGAAATTCTTTCATTCTCGTGGTGTTACACACACTTTCTCTCTATCTTTCTTTCAGATTGTTCCCCTTTCTCCTTTTATTTTTTTATATTTTTTTTTTCCTTTCCTTTCACCCAGATCTCCCTTTCATTTGCCTTTCTCCCCCCTTTTATAATGACATTCTTTGCTCTTATCTCTACAGCTGTCTTGTTGCCAGCCAGATGCTTAGGGATATTTTCCTTTACGTTATTGGTTTCTTCCCCACCTTTATCTTGGAACTTTGACTTTTGGAGGTTGTTTGTACTGTTCAAGCTGTCTCATATGCATTCAATACGACAGAGGTTAGGTGAGAACCCCATCTTTAATGAGGAAGCAAAAATCTTCAACCTTCTTGCGTGTTCTGGAAGTTTCCTGTGATTCTAGGCATCTCCTAGAATCCATACGTGGATCATCCGTGCACCATTCCTCGGGTAAGGCTAGTTCCTTACTATCTCCACGGGAATGACTTTCCTGCGTCGCTTTCTTCTTCCGTAGTACTTAGGATGGTCTAGCTTTCTTTCTTTGTTTCTTTCACAGCCTCTTGTCCCCTGGGCCTTCCTTCTATTATATAGGCTGGGCCCAATTCGTTCCCCGCGGCCCAGTTACTTCTTAGACTTAAGGCTTAGATGGGGACTCTTCCACTCCTCACAAACAGTGAAAGGAAACCACATAAAGATCATCTTCTTCAACTACACAAATTGTTATTCATTATATTTTATTTATAACATGATTTTCCCCCAAATTAGATTGACAACAAACATCATTCATTAAAAGCATTTAGGATTGTAAATAAAATGATAAAAAAAAAAAATAGTTGCATCAAGGAACACATATAATAAGTTAATAATAAGATAATAGGGGTACAAACCTCTAGTAGAAGATCTATAACGCACTTGATTCAGACCCTTCCTATGTGGAAGTTGTTAGGTTGTTTCTTTTATGCTTTTAAAGATTAAATAGGATTTGTAATTACTTTTTTAGAGACATTTTTATTATTATTTTTCATTGTTTTTATTTTTCAATTATAAATATTTAAATTAAAATAGAGGAACGTGTAAAGACAAAATTATATCTAAAGTTAAAACCGTCTAGATGAATATGAATAGGCAATATTTTTTTTGTTTATCTTTTTTATTTATTATTTAGTTATAGCATTAGAATTAAAGTAGATGAACATTTAAGATTAAAATAGTACGAAATAAATTTGTAAAATTAATATATTTATAAATTTAATATTGTAAAATATTTAAAAATAAAAAATAAAAAGAATAATGATGTGACGGCTAACTATATAGGTAGACAGAGGTTAGCAAATTTAAATGCAGCGTAGAATTCCGCTTTTAAATCCGCGCCACCCATTGTTCCTGGTAGAGTGATACACTTTAAGGCTGCTTCTCTTGTCTTTCTCCGTTGATAGTGTCCTGGTCTCTGCCTCCTGGTATTTCAATTATCTTCCAAGTTCCAACCTGGGTCGAAAAATCCGAAGCCATGGATGTGAGGGCCTCCACTTCGCCGTTCAGCCCAAATATCGCTGACACCCTCGGTGATGTTAACATTTTCACCGCTGCTGGTGACCCCGTCTTCTTCAAGGACCTCTGGGATCAGAACCAGGTGTGTGTGTTCATAATCTCACTCCCTTTCTTCGTTCCATTTTTTGGGTTTCATTTCTCAAGATTGGAGCTTTATTTTTTTGTTTTCAGGGAATAGCTGTTGTTGCACTTTTGAGGCACTTTGGATGCCCTTGCAGGTATTTACTAATTAGTCTCCACACCTGGTTGTTGGCAATGCTTTTTTTTTTTTTTTTTTTTTTAAAATCCAAAAAGCTAGACTTTGTTTTGACTTGTTAGCTATTTTGGTTGTTTTTTAAAGTTGGGAACTTGCTTCTGCTCTGAAAGAAGCGAAACCAAAATTCGACGCAGCTGGTGTCAAATTGGTGGCAATTGGCGTTGGCACTCCTGACAAAGCTCGGATTCTTGCTGACCGGGTCTGTTTCTTTCTCTTCTCATGTTGCCTGAATGTATTTTCGGCACTAGTTTGATACACTTGTGATAAATAGTGGGGGAGGGCGGAGGCGGGGTTCAGACCACATACATTGGCACCACAAAGGGTGCCAGGACCAATGGGCTATGGCTTGAACCTCTAATTGACACTTTTTTTTAGCACTTATTTTTACTTTTAATTTAGAAAATTGAAAGCTTTGTCGAGATAGCTATGTTTTTGCTCTGAAAATTTGTGGTTAGATGAATTGAAACCCAGATCAACTACTCTGAGCAATAGCAAATTCACTTGATAAAATTTGTCGAGATAGCCTTCATTTGATAAAATCATTTCCCATTTTTTAGTTGGATGGTGTCATCACTACTCTTCCCAATTGCACATTCACCATATTAAAGGGCTTGTATCGTTTAAATGTGCCTAGTATCTTGAGTTGTTTTTTTTTTTTTTTGAGCCTTAGTATCTTGAGTGTTGGTGCAATGGAAGTGCTTAAAAAATGGTGCTAGCCTTGACAATCATAATTGGGTAAAAGAAAAAAAAATCAATTCTATGGTAGACAGGGGCTTAGATGTACCGGCCCAAGTAGGTTGGCAGTGGGTGTTAGCCCAAATGTGGGAATTAAAAGACCTTTAGTTCAGGAAGCCCACTCACCGGCGAGGTCCAAAACTTCTCTTAAAGGTTTGGATGCTCAGAACGACACAGGTGATGTTGGAGAAGGCCGTTACTGCGAGACTACTACCGTTGACGACGGCGTTGAACTCAGTGGGTCAAACCGAGATGAACTGGCTTCATCGGAGAAGGCCGGGACGACGGTGATGAACTCGGTGGGGCAAACCGAGATGGACTGGTGTCCCGCGAAGGCATCGGTGGAGTTCCGATGTCCTTTGTCCGATGGGTTTCTTGGTGGGGACTCACCGGCGACACTGACCAGGGCCGATGTTGATCTGTCTAACACCAGGAGGACAGTTTTGACATCTATTCCTCTTACCGAGCCTTTGGGTTGCCCTGCGGAGACCTCGGTGGAGGCTGTTTCTGATGGGACTCACGCCGATGAGCCTCCGATCACAATGGGTAAGGCAGAAACTGAGGTTGAAAGGGCTTTAAAAGGTCTAGTGTTATCCAATTATGTTCTGAGTTCACCGAGAGTTGGGTTTGAGGATTTGGGAGTGTCGGGTGGAGATGAAGGTGGTCGGGTTGAGGGTGCTAGAGATATTCAGGGGTTTGACACTTCCCAGCAGGCTAACTAGTCGGAGTTAGCACTGACTGAGGGCCTGGGTGATGTGGTTTGTACTTCCCCCTTAATGTCTATTAATCCTCTGGAGTTGGTTGTGACCACTGAATTGAATAGTAATTCTGAGGTGATGAGGTTAGATAACTCATCGAATGTCTCTTATTGGGTGAAACAGAGACTTCCCGGTTTCAGTAAGTTGATGGGGCTCCCCTTATGTCGGCATAAGAAGAGGTGTACTATGCTATTACAAAGACTTGAGATAGAGTTTGAGGCAGCCAATCTGGTGCACAGGAAAGATGCTGCCCACCGAAAAACTGTCTCCAAGGATAAAGGGAAAAGGGAGTTGAGGAATTTGTTTTCCTCGGTTAATTATGATAGAAGATAGTTTTCTTTGATTGCATTTCTGAGGTTGTTGTAGGGAGTTTACAGTTTCGATGAAGTTTAAAATGACGTCATGGAATGTTCGAGGATTGAATGATCTGCAGAAACGTTTGATAGTTAGGAATTTATTACGGGAATGGAATTGTGATGTAGTTTGCCTTCAAGAAACTAAGCTTGTGGGCTTGGATAGACAGTTGATTGGCAACTTGTGGAGTTGTCCCTATGTAGACTGGGTAGCATTGGATGCGGATCAGACAGCTGGTGGGGTTTTGATGATGTGGGATAGGAGGGCTTTAGAAAAGCTGGAGGTTATGGTAGGTCAGTTTTCCGTATCAGTTTGGTGGCAGGGTTTGGACGATGGTTTTATTTGGGCTTGTTCTGGGGTTTATGGTCCAAATGATAATTCCTTGAGGGGGTAGATGTGGGATGAGTTGACTGGAAGTCAGCATCTTTGGGAAGTTCCTTGGTGTTACATAGGGGATTTCAACATTGTTCGTTTCCCCAGCGAACGGTTGGGGGGTTCTCGTCTTACCCCGGCTATGGAAAATTTTTCTGAGTTCATCGAGGAGCTTAGCTTGATAGATTTGCCATTGGAAGTAGGAAGTTTTACTTGGTCGAGTGGCTCGGATCAGCCTTCGATGTCTAGGATAGACAGGGCTTTGGTTTCTTATGATTGGGAGGATCACTTTCCGGATGTAACCCAACGGGTTTTATCTCGCCCTATTTCAGACCACTTCCCCATTTTAGTGGAGGCAGGAGGGATATTAAGGGGGAAAAGTCCTTTTAGATTCGAGAACATGTGGCTTAAGTCGGTTGGGTTCAAGGACAGGGTTCACTCTTGGTGGAATCGATATTCCTTCTCAGGTACCCCCAGTTTTGTTCTTGCCAAGAAGCTGAAGGCATTGAAGGAAGATCTAATTCAGTGGAACCGGAGTGAGTTTGGAAATGTAGAGCGTCAGAGAAAAGACTTGTTGGAGGCTTTGAAACTATTGGATGTTAAGGAAGGGGAGTTTGGCCTTTCCGAAGTGGAATTAGGTGAGAGGATTTTGTTGAGATCTCAAATTCAAAACCTTATCTCTTTGGAAGAAGTCTCATGGAGACAGAAATCGAGGATGCTTTGCATTAAGGAAGGAGATAACAATACCAAATTTTTCCACAAGGTGGCCAATTCTCAGAGAAGATATAATCATATTAGTATGTTGGAGGTGAATGGGGTTATTTATGAGGACGAATTTGAGATGGCAAACCAAGTTGTACAGTTTTATAAAAACTTGTACAAGGAGACAGAGGAGTGGAGGCCTTTTGTGGAAGGATTGGAGTTTAATCAGATAGAGGGGTTGGATAGGGACTGGCTCGAATGGAGGTTTGAACAGGAGGAGGTTTTTTGAGTGGTTAAGAAATTGGAAGGAGATAAAGCTCCAGGTCCTGATGGTTTCTCTTTGGCTTTCTATCACCATTGTTGGGGAGTTGTGGAAAGAGATGTTTTAGCTGTGTTTGATGAGTTTTATCAACACAGTAAGTTTGAAAAATCCCTTAATGCAACCTTCATAGCCTTAATCCCTAAGAAGAATGGTGCCTCCAATATTCGAGATTTTAGACCTATAAGTTTGGTGGGAAGTGTTTACAAGATTCTGGCTAAGGTGTTGGCTAATTGCCTGAAAGAGGTTTTGAATCAACTAATATCCGAGTCTCAGAACAGTTTTGTGGGTGGTAGACAGATACTTGATTCAGTCTTTATTGCTAATGAGGCAGGGTGAAGAGTAAGATTCCGGGGGTTATTTGTAAATTAGATATTGAGAAAGCCTACGATCATGTGAACTGGGAGGCTTTCCTTGTTTTGTTGAAGAGAATGGGCTTTGGGGTGAGGTGGTGTAGGTGGATCCACACATGCATATCTATAGTACAATTCTCTGTCTTGTTTAATGGGTCTCCTGCTGATTTTTTTGGGAGTTCGAGGGGCCTGAGACAAGGGGACCCGCTATCTCCCATGTTGTTTCTGGTTATGATGGAGGTCTTCAGTAAGATGATGAAAAGAGTTGAAGGGGTTGGTTTGCTTCGAGGGTTTAGGGCTGCTGGTAGACAGGGTGGAGGGGTAGAGGTCTCGCATCTTTTGTTTGCGGATGATACGATTCTGTTTTGCGATGCAGATGAGGAGCAAATTCTACATGTTCGGATGCTTCTTCTTTGTTTCCAGGCAGTGACAGGTTTGAAGGTTACTGCGTTGAAGAGTGAGGTGGTTCCCATTGGTGAGGTCCCTAATGTCTTTGTCTTGGTAGAGATTTTGGGATGCTGGGTTGGGTCTTTGCCTATGACCTATCTTGGTATGCCTTTGGGGGCGTCCCATAAGTCTCCCACTGTTTGGAATCCTATATTGGAGAAATTTGAGCGTAAGTTGGCTAGTTGGAAGAAGATGTATTTGTCTAAAGGTGGAAGACTAACGTTGCTTAAAAGCACTCTATCTAGTCTTCCCACTTATTATTTATCTCTTTTTACCATCCCTACGCATGTGGCTAATAAAATCGAGAGGGTGCAAAGGGATTTCTTGTGGGGGGATCCAAGACTCATTTGGTGGGTTGGGACAAGGTGTGTGCACCTTTGGAAAATGGTGGGTTAGGAGTAAGGAAACTAACTACCTTTAATAAAGCCTTATTAGGGAAGTGGCTATGGTGGTTTGGGACTGAGGAGACAAGGCTTTGGAGAGGGGTTGTAGCTCTAAAGTTTGGGAAGGAATGGGGGGGATGGTCATCCAAGCTAGGTAGAGGGGTTCATGGATGTGGCTTATGGAGAAGTATTCGCATGGGTTGGGAGGACTTTAGCAAAAATTTTCGCTTTGAGGTGGGGGTGGGAGATAGAGTTAAGCTTTGGACAGATCATTGGTGTGGGGATTCTCCACTTCAATTGACTTTCCCGAGTGTGTATGGGATTGCATCCAATAAAGAGGCATCGGTGGCCTTTTCTCTTGAACGATTAGGGATAGAGGATCGGAGAAGTTGGGATGTTCATTTTATTCGGAGACCTAATGATTGGGAAATGGGTGGGGTGGATGATTTTCTCCGTACCTTGGACTCAAATCTTCCTCCCTCTGTGAATGGAGATCGTATGCGATGGAAGTTGACAAAGAATGGGGATTTTGATATCCGATCATTTTACAATAAGTTGAGAAGTCCAGTGCCCATTATTTTTCCTTGGAAAGGCGTTTGGAAGGTTAAGGTTCCTCGGCGTGTTTCTTTCTTTGTGTGGACTGCTGTATGGGATAGGATCTTTACTGGTGACAATTTGAGGGGTAGAAGGATAGATTTTGTTGACTGGTGCATCATGTGCCGGTGTAATAGGGAGACGGTGGATCATTTGTTACTTCACTGTGGTAAGGCTAATCGGTTGTGGAGTTTGGTGTTTAGATCTTTTGGAATCTCTTGAGTCTTGCCAAGATCGGTTGCGAGTACTCTTTTTGGTTGGTGGAATTGGCTTGGAAAACACTCGTCTAGCATTTGGAATTTAGCTCCTTTATGCTTAATGTGGTGTCTTTGGAGGGAGCGAAACAAGAGGACATTTGAGGACTTGGATAGTTCGGATGACCAACTATTGGTTTCCTTTAGTGGCTCTCTGTTTGACTGGTCTAGAGCTTGGGGACTCACCTCTAGTGATTCTCTCCCTAGTTTTCTTAGCTCTCTCTTGTGTCACTAGTATCTTTTCTTTTCTTTGTTCTTTCTTGTATTTTCTCTCTGCCTTATGTTTTTTTGCATAAGGTAGTGTTCTTTAATATATATCTTTTTTACTTATCAAAAAAAAAAAAAAAATGTAGATAAAGGTAAAAGTTAGTTGAAATAGTATAGTGGGGTTCATGAATAGTACCAAAAAGTGCAGTGGAGCCATGAATAGTAGAAAAAATAAGCTGAATGGTAAAATAATTTTAATTTTTCATTGGTATCCAAACACACACTTAAAGTGCCTATGAATTGTGCTTAAAGATCAGGGTGGTTGTCTCAACTCTTTGATATTATTTCTAAGGTAGTGATTTTGTCCTGTTTTGGTATTCATTTAACTTTCTTGCAGTGAAAAAGAATGAAATTGTATATGGCGAGTCACTACCATGTCTTGTGGCTTGCTTATTTAATGAAAGAGCGACACTAAAAAATAAGCATGATTGATGACTATGACCATTGGTGTTGTTCATATGTTTGAAAGGTTTCTTTAAAACTTTAAAGAATTTTAGGCATAATGGGCTGAAAGTCATCTGGTTTCATCTCATCAAGCATGGCTATTATGGTGGACTCATATTTGTTTAAATAAGCATACCATGTGACATGACAGTGGCATACATCATTAATTGCTTTACTATTAAATGGAGGTTGTTTTGAGCTATTATTACCAACAAAGCTCAGTATTTACAGCTTCTTTGGATGGAAGGGAAGGAGAGGAATAGGGTTTAATGAACCTTGTTTGGTTCATCTGGTTTGTCTCATCAAGCATGGCTATTATGGTGGACTCATATTTGTTTAAATAAGCATACCATGTGACATGACTGTGGCATACATCATTAATTGCTTTACTATTAAATGGAGGTTGTTTTAAGCTATTATTACCAATAAAGTTCAGTATTTACAGCTTCTTTGGATGGAAGAGAAGGAGAGGAATAGGGTTTAATAAACCTTGTTTGGTTGGATGTTATTTAAGGGGGAAGGGGCCATAATTGTCAATTTATATAATTACTTCCTTCCCCGTCTTAAATTTTAAAACATCAAAATAAAGGGGAGGGATATCTATTCCCAACTTAATTTTAAAACATCCAAACAATGGGAGGGCTAAGCATTCCCCTATACTCTCTCCTCTCCCATACACTTCTAAATACACTGTTAGACTGCTTAGTCTAGTTTATTATAAAGGACAGGTCCTAAGGTAAAGTTCTTTCTTTTGTTAATGGTCGCTGAACACTTGCATGTTTAATTTATCATAGTGAAATTTGTTACAGTTGTTCATTATTTTCATATAGTTGTATCTCGCATCACAATTCTTGGAAAGACGTGTCAAGTCACATTTGGACACTCGATTAAAAAAATCATTTTGCTGCACTTCAGAAGTTAATCTAGCATGGTAGCATGTTTCATTTATCATATTGGGTAGTATGCCTGCTTCAATCCAACAAAAAATTGCTTTCCTCTTCCTGAAAAATGAAATGAGTTTGTCCTTAAAACAGATATTTGGTCAATCAATGTTGGATATATTGAAGTTTCAATGACATAGTTGAAATGCCAACATGGCTTTAGATTATAGAATAATGTTTCAGATTGGAGACATAATTGCCAATAGATTTTTAATACAATGGAAATGGCAATATTTCTGCTGACACTACTGGCAGATCTGAAGCCATCATTGCATTTTGTCTCTTTTAAGGTTAAACAGTTTTACAATTGGCCTTTACTTGATCTTTGAAGCTGATTCTTCTCCCTGATATTCAGTTACCATTTCCAATGGATTGCCTCTATGCCGATCCTGAGCGCAAGGTAAAATGTTGTGTAGTAGTTCATATGATTTTCATTTGTGATATCTCCTCATTAGCAATTGTAAAGTCTGACTGAAACGTAATTTATTTCAGGCTTATGACATTTTGGGCTTATACTATGGTTTTGGCCGTACATTTTTCACTCCGGCTATTGTAAGCATTTTTTCAAGGTTTTTGTAAAGTTGTGTCTTTTTGGGAGAGTAGGATTATACTCAGTTTCGCATGGTGTATAGAATGATTTTTCTGCCTTAACTCTGATGCATCAGGCCAAGGTGTTCTCAAGATTTGGGGCTCTGCAGAAGGCAGTAAAGAACTATACCATTAAAGCCATCGCAGACGATAAAAGTAGTGTACTGCAACAGGTTCGGTTTCTGTTCAATAATCAAACATTGACTAACTATTACCTCCTTCAATTTATTTAATCAAGGCATTTGCATGTATTTATTTCTCTGTTTTGTTTTTATTAGGGAGGGATGTTTGTCTTTAAAGGGAAGCAGTTGCTGTATGCACGGAAAGATGAAGGAACAGGTGATCATGCCCCTTTAGATGATATTTTTGATGTCTGCTGCAAAGTTCCAGTTGCATAAGGCAGTGCAAGCTTTTGCTTCATATTTGATCTGGTGAAGCGTATTTTGAAATGCTGTTGATAAGTTTTTAGTGGGTGACACTTGCATAATCAAATAATTTCTGCCTAGTAGAATCATGGCAGCGAACATATAGTATCACCTCTATATAGGTCTGTATAGCTGGTCAAATGCATATACTCTGTTGTGATTATATGTATCTTATTTTTATCTAGGTTGCTGACCAACTGAACAAATAAAACTGTAATTTAATGGAATAAACGAATTGCATTAAATAGTGACCTTGTACTATTTAGTGTTGGTTGTTCATTCTTCAAGAATATCTGCCCTCTTATAACCCTTAGGGCGTACAACTCACTTAATATTTTGAGTACCCATAAATCCTTTCGAGAATGTAACATGTATTAAACAAGGTACACAACTTGCAGAGTTGATCTCTTTGACAAGCTTAATAATATGGGATGAAGTGCTTATGGATCATAGATACGCATTTGAAGCAGTTGATAAATCCCTAGAAGATATCCTAGTCATCTGACAACCCAAGTAGATTGACGACCCTGGACATAGTCTTGCAAATATAAAACCTGCCTTCCACTAAAAGCTTGTGTATGTGGAAAGTCTAACACATGAGAGTCGTCATGTCGCTAATGAGTGGTCACATACCTATGGGTTGTCAAGTACCCTTCTTGACACCATGTGATACAATCTGCCCAAACAGTCGTCACGTACTCAGGAGGTTGTCAGGTACCCTCTCTAACATTATGCGATACAATTCTCCTTGACAGTTGTCACATACTTAGGGGTCGTCAGGTATCCTTGTTGACACCATGGCAATACAATCTGCCTTAACTGCTGTCACATACCCAGGGACCGTTAGATACCCTCCCTAACAGTCGTGACAATTATGTACTATACCTTTTGAGTTCTTAAAGTCAAAGTACAATCAAAATCTAAGTTAGCTTCTAATTGTAATAATATAATTATACACCTATTATTCATTTTACTGCAAAATGACTCATTTATAATATTCAATTCAAAAGTCGAAATGATTATCTTATCCTTACTAATATTGACTATTTCTAGTGCATAAGGATGAGTTATATGCTAGTTCACCATCAACTACGGTAACATAACATTTGTAAAGCAATCTAAACAATAAAATTTTTATAATTAATATCTTAACTAGTCGCGGACCCATGCGTTGTGCTTGATGATTTTTTTAGGGTGATTTCATTAAATTTATTTTTTTACAATTTCGACTAATTTAATAAAGAGTAATGTATTTTATAATTATATTTTCATTTATCATAAGAATAATCATAAATGTAATATATATTGTTATATATATATGTATATATATATATATATATATATATATAAATATAATTTTTGTTGTACCGAAATGAAAACAATACAATCTTTTTTAGGAATCCAAAAGGGTAAGTTACCAAAAATATTTATTTTTTAATAAAATTTATTTATAACATTTTGTGTATCATTAAAAAGTAATAGAATTTGGAAATTATCCTTTCAGTTTTAAAAAAACTTTCTAAAACCCAATTTTTCTACCCCACAATCTAAAACACTGAAAAATATATCTTAAAAATTAATAAAAGTCAACAAAGACTACAATTCAAAAAAATAAATAAATAAATAAAAGAAAGGGAAAAATAGAACTCACATCAAAGTCAAACTCTTTCTTCTGAATATGTAAAACATATCAAATGTAATGTGATCAAGCCAAACATCTAATGCATAATCAAATTTAAAATTTTTAATTGGGCTTTGAAGTCATACAATAGAAATAAGAGGTTAATCCCAAGCAAAAGTTATGGTTGTAGCTTTATATATGATGATTATAATCTAATCCAAGAGTACAATTCCAAAGAGGAACAAAGTAGTATTGTGTAAATATTTCTATAATCTAATCTAATATATGACTCATTAATAGATAAATAAATAATTTTAAATACAAAATTGAATTTATTTTCTTAAAAATCTAAAAAATACACTAATGAGAAAAGGAAGATGAAGAGAATTATAAAATATTCCTAAACACTTAAAACAATTACTTAAGTATCTAGGAACATCATATAACAGAGACATAACAATTTGTTGCTAATTTGTTAAATAAAATATTTACAAACAATGAAAGAAAACCACATAAAGATCATCTTCTTCAACTACATAAATTGCTATTCATTATATTTTATTTATAATATTATTTTGCCCCAAATCAGATTGACAACGAAGATCATTCATTAAAAGTATTTAGTGTTGTAAATAAAATGAAAAAAAAAAAAAAAAAAAAAAAAAAGCTGCTTCAAGGAACACATGTAATAAGTTAATAATAGGATAATGGGGGTACAAAGCTCTAGTAGAAGTGTAGAACATCTATAACGCACTTGATTTAGACTCTTCCTATGTGGAAGTTGTTATGTTGTATCTTTTATGCTATCAAAAATTAAACAAGATTTGTAATTACTTTTATAGAGACATTTTTATTACTACTCTTTATTAATTTTATTTTTCAATTATAAAAATCTAAATTAAAATAGATAAACACGTAAAGACAAAATTATAAGTTAAATTAAAACCTCCCAGATGAATATGAATAGACAATATTTTTTTGTTCTAATTTTTTATTAATTTATTATTTAGTTATAGCATTAAAATTAAAGTAGATGAATATTTAAAGTTAAAACCGTTTGAGATAAATTTGTAAAACCAATATATAGCTGTTGTTGCACTTTTGAGTTTTGAGGCACTTTGGATGCCCTTCCAGGTAATTACCAATTAGTCTCCACACTTGGTTGTTGGCAATACTTTTTTTTTTTTTTTTAATCCAAAAAGCTGGACTTCGTTTTGATTTGTTAGCTATTTTGGTTTTTTTTTTTCAAAGTTGGGAACTTGCGAAGCCAAAATTCGACGCAGCTGGTGTCAAATTGGTGGCAATTGGTGTTGGCCTGCCTCAATCCAACAAAAAATTGCTTTTCTCTTCCTGAAAAATGAAATGAGTTTGTCCTCACAACAGATATTTGGTCAATCAATGTTGGATATATTGAAGTTTCAATGACATAGTTGAAATGCCAACACGGCTTTAGATTATAGAATAATGTTTCAGATTGGAGACATATAATTGCCAATCTGATGCATCAGGCCAAGACATATTAAAATAATTTCTTCCCTAGTAGGAACGTGGCAGCAATCATATAGTATCACCTCTATATAGGTCTGTGTAGCTGGCCAAATGCATATACTCTGTTGTGATTATAGGTATCTTATTTTTATTTATGTTGCTGACCAATGGAACAAATAAAACTGTAATTAAATAGAATAAACGAATTGCATTAAATAGTGACTTTACTATATAGTGTTGGTTGTTGCATCTTCAAGAATATCTGCACTCTTACTACCCGGACGACGTACAACTCACTCAAGATTTCAAGTACCCATAAATCCTCTGGAGAATGCGACATGTACATCACACATGGTACACAACTTGCAGAGTTGATCTCTTTGACAAGCTTAAAAATATGGGATGAAGCACCTATGGATCATAGATGCACAGTTGAAGCGGTTGATAAATCCTGAAAAAATATGCTATCAATCAGTGATCCAAGCGTAAAAAATACTCCATTTGGAGGAAATGCTATACTTCTTGGAGGAGATTTCAGACAAATATTGCATGTTGTTTCACATGGGAGAAGACAAGATATTGTATTGGGCTCCATCAATAGATCACATTTATGGAATTACTGTCAGGTTTTTCTCCTTACCAAAAACATGAGACTAAATGAAGAATTGACTACCACTGCATCAAGAAATAAAATCTTAGAATTTAAAAAATGGGTACTTAAAATATTGGATATGGGACTGTACCAGCCATTGCCAAAGATGGGGAAATTGAGGAGACATGGCCAATTTACTTTGCTTTATCTCAAGTAACAAATCCTAAGAGTCTAAATATTTTAATAAAGAACAACAACAAAGAAAAACAACAATACACTAAAACAAAATATACAAAGAGGTATTCAATAATCTCTCAAAGGTAAAAACTACTTTTAACATTTTTTTTAAATCATTAATATTATCGTTAATGAAACTGCAAAATCACTTACAAAACTCTTTACTTATATTGCAGATCAATTTCATAAAAAATTCATATGCAAACAGTTCAATACATATAATTGCAAATGTCATTATAACACAATTGATATGTTAGAAGATAATTTTTTATTGAAGTGTCATTATTTTCTATTTGATGTTTGTTACACCAACGCAATATATTCTCAAATAAAATATATATTTTATAAGTTTATGATAAAACAGTACTTAAATAGTATATTTTAAAACTAGGGTTTCTATGCCAAAGGGCTTGTAGCTGAATTGGCACCTCCCCATGTACAAAGTACTTGGGGGTCTAGGGGGGAAAGGGTTCAAGCTGCGGAGTTAGCAGTATATTGTAATTATTTCTCAAAAAAAAAGAAAAAACTAGGGTTTCTATCCTAACGAACAAGTCATAGCATCAACATGACCTCATTTTCCTTGGCCGCAAAAATGTATTATCTTACATCAAGTCTCATATTTTGACCAGGCAAATTCCCATTGAGAAAACTTCTTAAAAATTGTTCATAATATTTTACCTTCAGAGTAAGTTAAGTGCCACAAACATTTTTACAACTTTGCCATAACTTTGCTACGTGGTGAGTTGTAAGTGGTGGAAATAAGATAGTGGGTCCATGATTTTACCGCTCACGAATTACCACCTAGCAAAGTTGTAGTAAAATTGTGAAAAAGTTTTTGACACTAGACTTAATCTTTACCGTGCCCTCCCTTGTTGATTCCTTTGAAAACCAAAGTCAACTCTACTACTATGGTTTATCTTTATTCCTTTACTCCATAATCTTTCATAGAGGCTGTTTGTGCAAGATAATTTTCGGGTAATTTTTGAAATTCAAGCAACGAAAATTGCCCAAAATTTTTATGCATGTGTGGAGAAGAGTTTCTTCAAATTTGAGGACCAATTTTAATATCTCTAAGAATTGGCTTAAAAGTCTGTTTGGTTGCTCAAAAATTAGAAGAAAATGAAGGAACCGTTAGAAATTTATATTATATAGATTTTTGTTTGGGAACAGAGTCTATTAGGTTATTTTGTTAAGACCTTCGTTTATGTTCATTATTGATTACATTTATTATTATTATTATTATTATTATTATTATTATTATTTTGCATTTTCTTATATTTTGATATTTGCTTTTAATTTGCTTATTCTCTCAGGAGTCAGATAAAATTGTCAACGGATACATACAAAACGGTGTCGTTCCATATAATAACACAGTCACGTCTTATGTGATCGCAAACTAAAATTCTGTTTTAGTAGTCAGTTGAGTTACGATCTGTGATGATTATATATAGATAAAAACTGTTACACACACCCGCTTACAACACACAGCTTTGAGCTCTTCAATGGCTTCCTCTACTTCAAATCCTCTCAATCTCATTCCAATTCTTCCAGACACTTCAAATTACATTCCGTGGAGGTATCAGATTACTTCCTATAATCTGCTCGGCTGCCCAGACAAATTCTTCAGAGATGAAACTGGAAAAGTAGTTACTGAGAGTCCAGAATACCCTAAATGGATTGCTTGGGACAAAAAAAAACTCCGCACTTTGATCGATCGAACCAATGTGTTGAATCTGAAGATAGAATTGTGATGAAAAGCAATGATTCAATTTGAAGTTTCCCTTCAACGGTTCAGGTTTGCCTATCACTCAGAAATGCCTCAATTGTGTCTCATACATTTGTTGAACTTTGCTTTGCTTTGTTTTAGGAGTTGGAATGGAGGTTACGGAGAATACAGAGTCTCTTACATTGGTAAATAGTAGTCATTCTGTAGGGAAATTAGGAAAATTGCCAATGGAAAATGTTGGTTGTTCGTTTCGTACCGCTCCATCTAAGCCTAAGAGGCGTATGGTTTCTACTGTTCGCGATTTTCCACTAGGATGTGGACCTCTTGCTCATCGAATCCAGTCTTCCGAGGTTTTAGAAACTTTGGTTCCCGCAAAGGTGCTCGAGCAAAAAAATGTGGTTGAATCTTTGAAAGATGAACCTGTTGAAATATGCTCACTAGTGTCGGAAGCTTTGAATAAGGTAGTGCTGAGTGAACCTGTACAAGATTCGGAAGATGCAGCCTTTGATTTGTCGAAGATACATGTGGTAGGTGCTTCTGCTTCGAAGGAAGAGATGGTTTCAACAAGTAGTTTAAAATCATGTTCACCATCTGATGTTTCCACTGGCAGTGGTTTGAAGAAGACTATGGCTAAAACTTTTGCTCCACGAAGAACAGTTTCAGCCATCAGAGACTTCCCGCCCTTGTGCGGAAGAAATGCTCCACGTCTTAGTAAGGAAGAAAGTCTGGAAGTGCGTGCTTCTATGAAGAACAAGAGTTTGTATCAAGATGAGTCCGATATAGCTGACAGGCGCTTGGAAGAGATGAGAAAAGCTAATGTAAAGCAAATGGGAGAGGATGTTCAAGATGGAGATGCACAGAAGAGTGATCTATGGGGGAATGTTGCTTCTCTGAAGAACAAGAGTTTGTGTCAAGATAAGTCTGATGTGTATGACAGGCCTGTGGAAGAGACTAGAAAAGCTGATTTAAGGCGAATGGTAGAGGATGTTCAAGATGGGGATGGACAGAATAGCGAATTATGGGGGAATGTTGCTTCTCTGAAGAACAAGAGTTTGTGTCAAGATAAGTCTGATGTGTATGACAGGCCTGTGGAAGAGACTAAAAAAGCTGATTTAAGGCGAATGGTAGAGGATGTTCAAGATGGGGATGAACAGAATAGCAAATTATGGGGGAATGTTGCTTCTCTGAAGAACAAGAGTTTGTGTCAAGATAAGTCTGATGTGTATGACAGACCTGTGGAAGAGACTAGAAAAGCTGATTTAAGGCGAATGGTAGAGGATGTTCAAGATGGGGATGAACAGAACAGCGAATTATGGGGTAATGTTTCTATGATAACTGGAGACAAAATCAGGGCTAAATCTGATAGATGTGTTACTAAAGAAATCAGGAAGCAAGATGAATTTGGAGTGGCTTCTAAGGTGAAGGTGGAACAGGATGATACAAGAGAAAAGTGCACTAGACCTTCTTCTCAAACTGAAAGTAAACAAGATCAGTCTGACCACAAGTCCAAGACAGTTGTTAAAATAGAATCTAGGGACATTGGAGGATTGGAGGAAAAAAAGGGGAAGGAGATTGTGGTTTATGAAAAGGACTCAAGTCTAAAGAGAAAGCTGTCTAATATATATGGTAATCAGATCCAATTGCGGGAGGATTTTGGCAGTTTGGAACCTGCGATGGAGAGTGCCATGGTGCAAGGTCTGATGGCTGTGCCACAGCGTTGTTGGAAGCAAGGTAAAGGGGTCTACAAACCACATACAGCTGGTGTTACAAGTCAAAGCATGGGAAACAAGCATAATTCTCTGCATCTTGGAAAATATAAGTCAGCTATCACAACAAAGGATAAAGCTGAAGGTTCTGGAGTGAAGTTAAAAACACATAAGCCATCTATTATAGAAAACACTGCTAATCATGGTATAAGTAAAATGGTTAGTAGAGATAAGGGGGGTTCTCTTGAGGATGATGATGAATGTAAAGACTTTTATGTGGCTCCAAGGCCGTGTAGTTTTGGTGTAAACTTTCGACACTTTGAAAAGAGTGTAAGTGTTAAACATCATGACAGTGATGCAATTACCCGAAGCAAAGTGAGGGAGACACTGCGTCTGTTCCAAGCCATCTGTAGGAAGCTCTTGCAGGAGGATGAAGCAAATGGGAAGGAACGAGGACGTGGCAATAGGAGGTTCGATTTACAAGCGTCAAAGATTCTTAAGGAGAATGGCAAATATGTTAACACTGGAAAACAAATCTTGGGATCTGTCCCAGGAGTTGAAATTGGTGATGAGTTCCATTACAGGATTGAGCTTAATATTATTGGCCTTCATCGCCAGATTCAAGGTGGTATTGATTATGTGAAGCATGATGGGTTGATCCTTGCAACTAGCATTGTAGCATCTGGGGGCTATGCTGATGATTTGGACAATTCAGATTCCTTGATTTATACAGGTCAGGGAGGAAATGTGATGAGGTCATTTAAAGAACCTGAGGATCAGAAGCTTGCACGAGGGAACCTTGCTTTAAAGAGTAGCATGCAGGAAAAGAATCCTGTTAGGGTGATTCGTGGCTATGATTCAGAAGATGGAAAAACGTATGTTTATGATGGGCTATATTTGGTGGAGAAATGTTGGCAGGATTTGGGGCCGCATGGTAAGCTGGTTTTCAAGTTTCAGTTGGACAGAATTCCTGGTCAACCAGAGCTTGCTTGGAAAGAAGTCAAGAAGTCTAAAAAGTTCAAAATAAGGGAGGGTCTCTGCGTAGATGATATCTCTCAAGGGAAAGAGTTAATTCCCATTTGTGCTGTGAACACCATAGATTATGAGAAACCTCCACCGTTTAAATACATAACTAGCATGATATATCCCAGTTGGTGCCGCCCTCTCCCTCCTAAGGGTTGTGACTGTACCAATGGATGCTCAGATTCTGAGAAGTGTTTGTGTGCAGTCAAGAATGGAGGAGAAATCGCATATAATCGTAATGGGGCTATAGTTGAAGCAAAGCCCCTGGTCTATGAGTGTGGTCCTTCTTGCAAGTGCTCTTCTTCTTGCCACAATAGAGTTTGTCAACATGGTATCAAGTTTCAGCTTGAAATTTTTAAAACTAAATCTAGGGGATGGGGAGTGAGATCCCTTAATTCCATTCCTTCAGGAAGTTTTATATGTGAGTATATAGGAGAGCTCCTTGAAGAGAAGGAGGCTGATCAAAGAACTGGTAACGATGAGTATCTATTTGACATTGGGAGTAACTACAATGACAGCTCTCTTTGGGATGGACTCTCGTCCCTTATGCCTGATTCGCACGCAAGTTCCTGTGAAGTTGTGGTGGGGGATAGTGGCTGCACTATTGATGCAGTGCAGTATGCCAATGTGGGGAGATTTGTCAATCACAGCTGTTCTCCCAATTTGTATGCTCAAAATCTCCTTTATGATCATGAGGACAAAAGAGTTCCTCACATAATGTTCTTTTCTGCTGAGAACATTCCTCCCTTGCAAGAGCTGACATACTATTACAACTACACGATAGATCAGATTCGTGATTCGAATGGCAATATAAAGAAGAAAAGTTGCTTCTGTGGTTCCATAGAGTGCACCGGTAGGATGTATTGATGCAGCGTAAGTGCGTAACTGGAGAAGGTTGGATTTTATGAAGACCGTAAGTCATCAACAATCTCCCGCCTCGACAAGGACTGTAAGTTACTTCTCTACCTCAAGGCTAAGGCCTAAGGGTTGTGCCGCTGCTGATAAGGAAAAGGTGACCAAGTTCACTGCTGAGGATATCATCCAGAACGTTGATTAAATCGGTGACAACTGATAACCTTTGTCCTAGATTTCCTC
Organism: Quercus tomentella; assembly: GCA_028535165.1. Classification (NCBI taxonomy): domain Eukaryota; kingdom Viridiplantae; phylum Streptophyta; class Magnoliopsida; order Fagales; family Fagaceae; genus Quercus; species Quercus tomentella. The sequence goes on from JAPQVY010000001.1 coordinate 15,193,806, forward strand.
TTTCTCGTTTGTATTTTTTGCTTTCAGATCCTATGTTTATTGGCTTTTTGAGTATCTATCTATCTTTTTTTTATAAAGTAAATTGACAGTTGTACAATGACAAAGCAGAAATGAGAAATGAATTCGCTCAGCATCATTTCGTTTTCATTGCTGTTTAGTGAAGCTTATGTCTTGAACAGTTTGCTTAAATTCATTTCGAAAATCAGGGGGAAAGGGGCAAATTTCACTCTCTTGCAATGATAAATTTATCATTTTTTTTTTGGTTTGGAATATTCTATGGAATATTGCATGATTTATCGTTACTGACATTGTAACTGTATTGTTTTTGGATGTTTGATCATTGGTTAGGAATACCATTACTACCTGAGAGCTTTTCTACATTGTTTTTAAGAATAATTGCATTAGAAAATTATGAGAAAGTCTAGGAACACAAATTTTTCTTTGAGTTGCACCACTGTCAGGCCAGCCTTCCACCGAGGTCCGGTTAAATTTTGATTTTGGGTCCTCCTTTTTAGTTTCTTTTGGTAAAATCTCTCTCCTTTTTTTTTTTTTTTTTTTTTTTTTTTTTTTTGGTTTTAGATTTTTATGTGACCATTTGTAATGGCTTTAAGAATATATTAATACAGGTATAGTGTGGGTTCAAAGTTATGTTGAAAGATTTGGAATTGTTGGCGGAAGTCTGCATACGAAACAGTGCATCAAACAGAACCCGTAAAGCTGTTTGATTAAATTTTTGCAAATGAAAATTTTCACTTTTGAGCAAGCTATTAGCGTTATGGGTTTTTTTTATTATTTTTTATTATTTTTTTAAATGAATATTATTTGTCTTTTTAATATGGTGAGATAGAAGACATCAAACACAATGGAACTATGGAAGGACCAATATAAACCAAGGGAGTCAATGTCATACTGGAGGCTATACCGGTTTGATCAGTAGAACGATATATTTCGGTATCGATCAATACTGATATACCGTTTTGGGTTTACCGTTATTTTTTATATTTATTGTAAGGACCTGATTTAGACTACTAGCCCAACGTGTATGTGGACTTAAGCCCAAAGCAACCCAAAACAATAAATTTGTAGAGAATGGGTTGAAAAACTGGGCTCTCGTGAATCCAATAACAGAGAAACAGATTTTGATGCTAAAAAGAGAAAGATAACAGAAGTTTGTTAAGGAATGACGCTCTCGGACTGGTTCGAGGACACTGATTCTTAAATGTTTACTCTTGAACCTTTATTACAAATTTGTTTACAGTTTTTTCCTCTCTCTTTTCATGGAGGGTCTTTCACGTTATATAGCCCTTCCTGGACCATCTTGATCCTACACTTGTTGATCATCTGAGCCCTTACTTGAATACTTGTCCCATTAAACACCCTCTTTGGCTTTCTGTTTAGAGGTCTTCTCCACATAAATGCGGCCAGAAAAGTAGCTTTAGTGCATTTAATGCGGTGGTAGCAGCTTTTCCTTAAATATTTTGAGTTTCCTTCCTTCTTGCACGTTCATGAGATACGTTCCTATTGCTGGAGCTTTTTGGAGGATTACCTTAGTTGCTGGAATGCATGCTTGAGCTGCATTCATCATATCCGAGGAGTTCCTCCTTGGATCACCTTCTGTTCGTTCCTCACTTATAAGACTTTTATTGGAGGCTTCTGATAACTGCTTGCTTCTCTTCGGACAATCCAGCGTTCCCGAACAAAGGCCCAAGGCCCAACATGTCATTCTGGGCCTTTATCCCCACATTTATAAAATATATATATATATATATATATATAGATATATGTATGTACGTGTGTATGTGTGTATATATATATTGTAATAAATATAAAAATTTACCATAAAACATTACCTCAATTTAGAACAAATTATTCATGGTTTTAAACCTTAGCATCAATTAAAAGAAAAGAAAAAAACACAATATAAAAAATAGAAAGCTTAATTATTCATTGCATACTAAGAAAACAAATAATACAAATAAGTTACCATTTTGCCCTTACAAGAATTCAAAAATTACAAAACTAAAAGAAAAAAAAAAGTTTTTTTTTTTTTTTTTTTGTATCGGCTGGTAAGCCCGGTATTGCCCGAAATCGGTTGGTATTGCTGGTACATGGCCAGTACGGCCGGTATTTAAACTGATACGAAACATTGGTGTTTCGATACCGGTATATGTACCGATACGGTACATACCGGCCGGTACTGATACAGTATCGACTACATTGATATAAACCCACAAAAGCAGATCCTAGGAGAATAGTACCATCAAAAATGGCAGAGCCCATATATGGCCAAAAACCACCATCAATTGCTCCATCCTCTATTATAAACCTTTATTTTTATGTATGTGTTCCTCTCATTTTTGTGGGTTTAGATTGAGTGTCACGATCCAAATCCATGGAACATGGATTTAGATGCATGATTAACTTGCTGAACTTATATAACTCAATAAAGAAGATTAATCCAAAATAAATTAAAACTCCAAAGAAACAATACTCTTAGAAAAACCTCTTACAAAAATCTAAACTCCACGTACAAATTGGAAATAATCTCCACTATAAAACATGAATTACAAAATAAAAGTAACTAAAAATTCTATAAGTCTTCAAGTAATACTGAAGTCGCTTACAACTTTCACGCTCTACCTTGCACCTTACAAAGCGATCCAAAGGTTCTATATTCCCAACTACACTTTAATCTGAAAACAGTAATTGATGGGGTGAACCACACATCTAGTAAGTGATTATACAGAATACATAACGGAATAGAGTCAAGCAAAGCATGAGTATTTTGATTTTTCGCAAGCTCATTCAATGATATCAAAAATAATTATTCCAAAACGTATAATGAATCACTTAATACATATGTAATCACATCTTAAAATCATTAGAAAACACATACATATAATTGATCAGAACACAGTGTCATATATACACATCACATATTTTCACATAAAATCCTGTGAGCGGATACCAACATCTAAGCCTTGCTGGTGAGGAATCAACACATATTCTCACATACAATCCTGTGAGCGGATTTACACATATATCTGATCAATTCTAAAAACACTCATTTTCAGTCACATATCACAAAACAAAATATATATAAAATAGAATAATTTTCTTAATATTAACAATTATTCCAGATATAGAGACATATCGAATATCACAATATTGAATTGAAACATAATCAAAGGATGCTTGACTCTCTTAGGGAATGAATAAGAACTGAAGAGTTTATATAAATATTTTTACAATTCTTGAGTAAATTTGAAAACCCAATTTGCTAAAAGAAACGTCTTAAATACCATCATTTTGGTAAAGTTAGAAATGTTGGGGATTTTAAAGGAAAAAACTACAAATATGGATTTGTTACTTTCGATTCAGAGGCTGCTGTGCATAAAGTGCTGAAAAGGTCTCACGTACAAAAAAATACACTTCTAACGGTTGAGGTGGCTAGATCTAGTGATAATAAGAAGAAGATTTATGTAGGGGGTCTTCCATTGCATTTGACAAATAAGGAATTGAAGAAGTACTTTGAGAGTTTTGGCATGGTTACTAATGCTAAGGTGGTATATGAAGAAAATAAAAAATGGAGGGGCTTTGGATTTGTTACTTTTGATTCCGAGGATGTTGTGCATGAAGTGTTGCAGAGAAGTGATCTCGAGATGGAAAATAGGCTTCTAATGGTTGAGAGGGCTGACTCTGACAGGAATCAAAGTCTGATACACACTTATGATTGTAACAACACATGCTTGGGTTCTGGTCGTTCTGATTCTGTGACTCATGGGCATACTGCTGGGAATTATGCTAGTTTGCACACTGATGAAAACGAGGCTCCTGATGAGAGTCATGCTAGTTTGCATCCTTATGAATACAAGGCTCCTGATAAGAATGATGCTAGTTTGCATCCTTATGAATACAAAGCTCCTGATAAGAGTTATGCTAGTTTGCATCCTTGTGAATACAAGGCTCCTGATGAGAGTGCTACGTGGAATTATTCTAGTTTGGACCCTTATGAATACAAGGAACCCAATTCAGGGCCTAGTGGAGTTGGTTTTGGGGCATTGCCAGGTGTAGGAGATTGGGATGGGCTTGAACCTAGTGGAGGTCTGTTGCCTAATGCTAACCCTGCACTCCATCACAATTCAACTAGGAATGACAATCCACCTCAGATGTAGGATAAGCAGAGCATGGGAAACAATGATGTGAATGACAAATAGAAAGCGTTTGACAATCAAAGTAATGTGATACTTGTCAATGACCCATTGGTTCAATTGGCACCTGGTGGCATACCTTTTGGTGACGTCCAAAGTTTGATCTCCCATTCCCAAGTTAATGTAGAAAAAAAACAAATTAATGAGATACATAGCATTTGAGACTTGCGATGATTATAAATGGAAGTTTGTAATTTTTCTACATATTCAGTTTCTTCAATTCATTAATTCAACATTCAATTTTGTTACATTTTTTAGTCCTGCTCTTCATCATTCACTTTCTTCAAGTCATTAATTTATATCGCAATTTTATAACACTCATGTTGATCTCCAATTATTGTTTAGTTCCTAAAATTATTTATAATTAGCTGATATGCGGGTATGTTATACTTGTTGATTCATTTTGAAATATTTATAAGAAATTATCTTTTAAGACCCATGAATGGGCATATTTTTCTTAATAATTCATTTTTAAATATTATTTGGTAAACCCTACAACCTAAACCTGCTCCACCATCCTGATTTTCCTCAAGTTCAATCTGGTTTTTGTGGTGCAATCACCTTGATAATGGTGGGAGAGAAATGGAGAAGCACAATTTCAATCCTTTTTTTGTGTGTGGATAATTTAAATATGTTTAGTCCTCTTCTTGTGTTGATTTGTGTGATTATTGGATCTTCAGAAACATGGGAGCAAATGAATTTACATATGTTTGGTTAGTAAGAAAAGGCAAGAAAGAATAAAACAAAAAGAAGATAAGATTTTGATTTTTGTTTTTTACCCAAGTTAAAGGTAAACCCAAAATAGTAATTTTGCCTTTCTCTAACCCAAGGGATTTAATAATGTGATGTATATATTATTTATGTCTGACTAATTTTAAAATATCAATCTTATAATGTATATCATATGATTCAATTTATTAGATTTTAATGGAAAAAACTATCAATATTTTTTTTGATCTTTGAGATTAATTCAAAAAGTCTTGAATCAACGTCTAAAGGTCAACTCATATAATATATAATAAAAGTTTGGCCTAGAGTTAATGGTTGCGCCAAATATGCATACCAAATTGAAAATTTTTAGATTAGAAAAAATTGCTTATTTGTTTCTATCAACTACTATTAGTGTTTTTCTATATAAAAACAAAAAACTATTGTTAGTGTTTTAACAAAACATGCAACCTACGCATAGCAACTTCTTTTTCTTTTTTCTTTTAATTTTTTTTAATCAACAATATATATTTTTTGGTTCTATCCTATTTGATTTTACATTTGATTGATAATATTTTGATAGACACAATAGTATTTATGTTTTTTTTTTCTTTTTTAATAACGTCTATCCTATCTAATTTTATGTTTTATTGATATGTTATTAACATTTTAAAATATAAATATATATATATATATAGAGAGAGAGAGAGAGACAGAGAGAGAGAGGTCTTGTGTTTTTATCCGACCTATGTTCTAGGATTTGAAATGAAACAGGCACATTAGTATCAACTCAAAAATCTTATTTCCCTCTAAATAACAAAACCACATAAGCAATAAAATATCTTTCAAGATTCTCACCTGCAATTATATAGGAAAAATTGCTACCTAATGTAGTTTTTTATAGTAAATTCTTTATAAAAGGCACTCTATAAAATGATTTTAAAAATCGCATCGGACCAATCGATTCAACTGGTAAAAACTGGAAATTAGATCATTTTTCAGTTCTTAAACTGCTCCAATTTTTAAAACCATGCTCTCAACTCAAACTTATCCTTTCCTATTCTTAAATAAGTGCACCAAGTTATTCTCAAAAAAAAAAAAAAATAAGTGCACCAAGTGGACCAAAATAGACAGAATGGACTAAATTGAATTGAAATGGACCAACATGGACCGAACTAGAACTAATTGACTGAAGTAGACTAAATAGACCAAATTAGACTGAATTAACTGAATTGGACCGAACGGACTGAATGCACCAAAGTGGACTAATTTGCTCCAAACCTGTTTGAAGGAATCTCCTCCAACCCACTATGTGACTATTTATAAGATTTTTCATGTTTATTATTTAAACAAGTCATATGACTTATTAAAAAAGTTATGTGATTAAAACTACATATAAATAATCTCCTTAATCGCCATTTAATGAGTTGGAGTACCAATAGCTCCAAATTTGGGTCTAAACTTTTTTCAATCATAATACCATACAGGTTGGTCCCTGGTCCAACACTATTTTCGTTTTCCTACAGGGACAATCATAATCAGATATCCATGTGAACTAATCATTTCTCAAAAAAAAAAAAAAAAAAAAATTCAAGCTCTAATAAAATACAAATAATATTTCTAATATAAAAATGTAATTTACATTAATGTAAGCTGCAACACCGATATGAATAAATCCCTATAAGTAGAGAACACCCTCGTAGTTGTGTGATCAAACCTAATGAATGTCCTTGAGTTTGATCTCAGACAAAATTTTCTAACAATGGTCTAATTTTTGTTCTTTTTATTTTGGAATGAGTAATGTTACAGACACAAATTATTTTACAACATTTTTACAAATTGCTAATGTGACTTTAGCATTTTCCAAATAATAATTGGTAGGCAAAGATGTGATGTTAGTGATGGGCCCATATTAGAACTAGTAAGAATTTGTCATATCAATAATTTGTAAAAATGTTATAAAATAATTTATGATGGTAGCATTACTCTTATATATATAGCCAAAATTCAGAGAAAATCTAATTAGATTTTAATTGGATTCTCAATTTTATGCCACATGTTCCATTTAATTTTTAATTTTGTGTCAAGTGAATTATTGAGTGTAAAAATCAAAGAGTCCAAATCTAATTAGATACTAAATTGGATTTCAATTAGAGTCCAATCAGATCATGACTAATTTTAAAATATCATTCTTACAATGTATACATCATATGATTCAATTTATTAGGTTTTAATGGAAAATACTTTTTATTTATTTTTTTTTTAATTTTTTATCTATGAGATTAATTCAAAAGGCCTTGAGTCAGAGTCTAAAGGTCAATTTTATAATAATTCCTGTTTTTTATTAGGACATAGGGATAAACAAGGTGATTTATCATAAGACAATTTTCTGAAGATTCCTAAAATATAAGGAAATTTCTAAGTTAAGCCTATCACTTACTTAATAAATCACAACCGCCAAATATTAGCTCTAAACTTGTTTGAAAGAATCTCCTCTAATGTATTATGTGATGATTTATAAAATTATTTATGTGTATTATTTAAACAAGTCATATAACTCATTAAAAAAGTCATGTGATTAAAAGTATACATAAATAATCACTTTAATCGCCACATAATGAGTCGGAGTACGATAACTCCAAATTTGGAGCTAAACTTTTTTCAATTACAATACCATATAGGTTGACCCCTTTGTCCAATACCATTTTTCTTTTTCCAGTAGGAGCGATCATAATCAAGGTTTTTAGAACCGGACCAGACTGGGAGGTCGGACTGTGAAAACTGAGAATTGGGATGAAAATCGGTTTTTTAAGCCTAAAGAACCAGATTTTTTGTTAATTTCGTGAACCCTTAAAACCGGGGTTGGACCGCATGGACCGGTGCTTAGCAATTTTTTTTTTAAAAAAAAAAAAACAATTTAACACAATTTTATTCTACTTAATTAAATTATCCATCTCTTACAAGGAATAAAAAAAAATATAATTAAAATCCTTCAAAGATATTCAACTTTACTTCAAAAATTAATCATAAATTTTAATGTTTTCATGATTATTATTTTATTTTATTAACTTTCTTATTTAATTATTAAATATATGCTTGAAAATCATTAAATTTCCCTCACATATATAGATATATTGTCAATTTTGCTAGTTTTATAAATTTAATATCTATATTTAGGCTTTAATTAATTATTAAATTAATTATGACATCATCACGGTTCGATCCCGATTCGACCTCGATTCGACCTTAAAAACCTTGAACCTCTCCCTTTTACAGTTCAATGAACGGGCCGGGTCTGAAAATCTTGATTATTATAACATTTTGTCTGAGTGGGGTTTAAAACAAAATCAAACTCGAGGGCATTCATTTGGTTTGATTACACAACCATGAGGGTGTTCTCAAATTATAGGGATTTATTCAAGTTGGTGTTGCATATTACATTAATATAAATTACAATTTTTTTTTTTCAAGAAAGATAATTTGTATTTTATTAGAGCTTAAATTTGGTGGGGTGGTGTGGGGGGACTACCCAAACGATTAGTTCACATTGGCATCCAATTATGATTAATAATGGTCTAAATTGCATTCCTTTTATTTTGGAATGCAATGCCAAAAGAATAGAAGGATTTGAAAAGAATAACTACCTGTGCCTAATTAACTCAAATATATGCAGAAATAATTATATATGTATATGGACCTGCTTTCTCCAAAAAAAAAAAAAAAAGTATATGTAGCTGGCTTTTTAAAATAAACTTGATTAAATTGGATTTAAAAAAGCAAAAACCAAAAATAAATAAAAGGAATTGCTTGCCACTTAGGCTAATAAACTTCAAGGGCGTTTTCGTAATATTCACCCTAACAATAAATTAACGATAAAAACCTTTTCCCTCGCAGTTTGAGCTCTCCCTCACTTTCTCTCTCTTTCTCTTCTCATAATCTTTTTCTTTGTGCTTCTGCCGGCGATCTTTCGAGACTCTTTCGACGATTTCAATTTCCCTCAACTTCTTAGGATTAAATTTTCTCAATTGGGTTTCTTTGAATCCATCGTCATCCTTTTTTTTTCCAAGAAAAATAATCAAATACGCACAGGTACTCATTGATTTCTCATTCCTTCTCTCTTTCTCTCTGTCTACGTAACTAGTCAATTTTTATGTTCTATTTAATTCTTTGTAAATTTTATTTTAATGTTTGAGTTTTTGAATACTATCTTGGACTACATACGCACTTATTTTCTTTCTTGGTTAATTGTAAAGTTTATATATAGTACAGGGCTCTCTGTTTTTGGTTCTTTTAGTATTGTTCTTCATTTGATTTTGCTTTAAGCCCCTATTCTAATGTTTCTTGTGTTTTCTTTCATTCTCAGTTGGGATTTTGAAAGTGTTTCTGGGGTGGGTTTTCCATGGAATCAACGAACGGAAGGTTGAGTGAGGATACTTTGAGAAAACACTTCAGCAATTATGGTGAAGTGGAGGAGGCTTTGATTCTCTCTGACAACGATAGGGGTAATGAAAGAGGGTTTGGCTATGTTACCTTTAAAGTCCCAGCTGGGCCTATTCACTCCCTTAATCAGCAACATTACATTCTTGATACAAAGGTTCGTTTCTTTTTTCTTTTTTGGTTTCTTTCTGCGTTAATTGTTTTTGTGCTTTTATCCCGGTTTTGATTTCTTTTTTCTTTTATTATTAGCAAGTTTCTTTTCTTTTTGTCTTTCGTTTCATTGAGTGTATATATATCACATAGCTACGCCCATTTGATTTTACAGTTAGATGTGAAACCAGCCTTGTGGATAAGTAGTGTGACGAGCCTAAATAAGAATACACTTCCAACGTTTAGATGGCTGGATCTAGTGATTTATGTAGGGGGTCTTCCATTACATTTGACAAATCGGGAATTGAAGGAGTACTTTGAGAGTTTTGGCGTGGTTACTAATGCTAGGGTGGTATATGACGAAGAAAATAAAAAATGGAGGGGCTTTGGATTTGTTACTTTTGATTCCGAGGATGTTGTGCATAATGTGTTGCAGAAAAGTGATCTCGAGATGGAAAATGGACTTCTAATGGTTGGGAGAGCTGACTCTGACAGGAATCAAGGGCTGATATACACTTATGATTGTAACAACACATGCTTGGGTTCTGGTCGTTCTGATTCTGAGACTCATGGCCCTTATCCTCCACCTGCTCCTCAGCCTCCTTATGCACCACCTTATGGGAATTATTCATGGCCTAGTGGGACATTCCCAGATGTAGTTTCTTTGAATGGACTTCAAACTAGTGGAGGTCTGTTGCCTTATGCAAACCCTGCACCCCATGACAATTCAACTAAGGATGACAATCAACCTCAGATGGAGGATAAGTCAAGCATGGGAAACAATGATGTAAATGACAAATAGAAAGAGAGTGACAATCAAAGTAATGTGATACTTGCCCATGACCCATTGGTACAATTGGCACCTCCTGTTTTTTTTTGTAGTGGATTTACCATTGCCAGAGTTAATGTAGGAAAGGAAAAAGTAATGTGATGCATAGCATATGAGACTTGTGATGATTGTAAATGGAAGTTTGTAATTTTTCTACTTGTTCAGTTTCTTCAATTCATTAACCCAACTTTCAATTTTCTTACATTTTTGAGCCCTGCTCATCGCCATTCACTTTCTTCAAGTCATTAATTTATCTTGCAATTTTATAACATTCATGTTGATCTCCAATTATTGTTAAGTTCCTAACATTATTTATAACTAGCTGATATGCGAGTATGTTATACTTGTATATTCATTTTAAAATATTTATAAGAAATTATCTTTTACGACCCATGAATAGGCCTATTTTGCTTAATAATAAATTTTTAAAGATTATTTGGCAAACCTTGCAACCTAGACCTTCTCCACCATCCAGATTTTCCTCAAGTTCAACCTCTCCTAGGCTTATAACAGTTGAGAGGTTTGAAACTAAGAACAGGAATCAAAGGCCGACATACACTCATGATTGTAACCATGGCAGCAATCATATAGTATATACATCTGTATAGCTGATCAAATCCATATACTCTGTTGTGACGATAGGGATCTTAATTTTATCTAGGTTTCAGACCAATAGAACAAATCAAACTGCAATTAAAGGAAGTAATTGAATTGTATAAAATAGTGACCTCATGTTTGTGCACTGTTGACTGCCTTCAGAATTATTTTGCTTTTTTAGCTGCACTAGAGTTCCACAAACGTCCACGGATTTGTTGGGGTGAGAGGATTTAATGGACAGAAAAATTCTGACGCCATTTTGACAACTTGGAGTAATTGACAGGGTTCTTTAGTTTGTTTAAGAGTCTGTTCCATTGTAAAATTGTTCAAAGTCTTCAAACTTTTTTTGATTTTTGATTTTGACTTGGTTTTTTGTTTTTGTTTTTGCTTATTGCTATGAATTCAAAGTCTTCAATCTGATAGGATTAGTTTTTATTGAGTAAAAGAGTATATATTTTAAAATATTGGGAAGTCGTCTTCACTTGCCCGTGTGTCATAGGGTCAATTTTTCGTTCAAATTTTCTACGTGTGATGGCCCTAAGTCCCCGACTTAGTCTTAGCCAACACCACATACACACTGCAATAACACTTAAAACAGATTATATAGGGATGTTTAAACACACAGCACACACAATATTTACAGGAGAACCCACCCCCAACCTTTATTACTTAATCTCAAGTACAAAGGAAACCCTTTTATAAGCCTAGAGAATTATACAGAATTTTCCCAAGGCCAAATACACTCTACTGTTGACACCCCCAACAGCCTTAGAGTTAAATACACAGAATTAACTGTTACAGCAGTTACTACCTAATAACTGCCTAGGTCTTGGACAATCTACCATTTGTGGTCTGACTTAGGACACCTTTAACTGATGCTGTCTTGGCATGCTCTCCACGTTTCCAGCCCTTACACAGCAGGTCTGATCATCAGAAAGCCAGGAACTGCTTGGTAACTGCTTAGTAACTGCCACTGCACATGCACAGCCCATGTCTCAGCAAACCATGGGGCCTCTGCCCATCCTCTAGCAGCCCACACAACTAGTTCCCACATGTTTTAGAAAGGCTTGGCCCACGCTCAAGGTCTCCCATCAGCATTACAGCCCACATAGCATGCCCATATGCAGCACACAAAGTAACTGCCATCAGCCCACTAGCACTTGTCCATGCATTCAGCTAGTCCACACTAGCCCAATGCCTTGCACACAGCATTCAATCATCATAGCAGCCTAGCCCTGCCTTGCACTCCAACTACCAAACCCACACACAAGGAACCAACAACTAAGCCACCAATGCCATGCACCACCACATAAGGTCAGCACAACCTGCTGCTGCCCATTATCAAAACCATCTCTGCCCACCATGGCCCTCCTCTGCCATGGCCTTAGGGCATCATGTGGAGCAAGGTGCCTCTACATGTTGCCCCTCATCACTACTCATCGATCCAACTCGAGTACGGAGATTGGGCTGGTCTCCCTCAAAAAGCCCTTAGGATCATCACTAGTCAAGCATGAGGAGCCATGAGTGTGTTGAGAAAACATAGAGCCAAATGATTGACTCAATGCTGCCCAAGCACCCCCATTCCTCATGCCATCATCAGTAACACATAATGCTCCTAACACCGTGTCTACTTCAACTTCACCTTAGCCTCGTCGGATGAATTTATGAACGAATGAGCAACTGAATCAGTCATAACTTTCTATTTTCTTATTCTTCCTCCACAGGTGAATGAAGTCTACTATACAAGTTTGTTGGCTTTTTAATTTTTCTTTACTTCAGTTATAAACCCAACGGGACTTCAATTGGGGGGGGGGGGGGGGGGAGGGTGTTAATTTAAACTTAAATTAAACAAAATATAAAAGAGAAGAATAGATATTTCAAGCAATTCAACCACTTCTCTACAATTCTTGTCTAGTGTAGAAGGTCATTTTGTATATAGTAGGCATATAATTGCGAAAATTGTAAATGTTGAGAACTAAAAATCAGGCACCCTTCGTTAATGAATCACAATAGCCAAAGACCAACTCCAAACCAATTTAAAAGAATCTCTTTTGACCCATTACGTGACGATTTATAAGACTATCTAAGTGTATTATTTAAATGAGTCACATGCATGGATGATCTCTTTAATCGTCACAAAATGGGTTAGAGGACAATAAAATTTTTATAATCACAATACCTTATGGCTTGATCCCTTTTCCAACTCTATTTTTTTCCTAGTAGGAACGATCCTAATCACACACACACACACTCTCTCTCTCTCTCTCTCATGAAATGCAAATTATATTGATGTAATTTGCAATGATGTCGTGGAAGTTATAAGAAAGCACACATGATACTCTATTTGATGAACAGAAACTAAACTGTTAGTTTTCTGGTAGTGATGTAAGACACAGTTTAATATTTAAATTTTGTAATTTTGTAATTATATTATTTTTATGTAATTTTTGTTATTTTAGGTTTCGGGTTATTATTTCCTTTTTTTTAGGTGCTTTTAATACTTTTTAGGTCAAATTTGGTTCCTATTATGGTTAGGTATCAATTAGGAGTTATTTTAGAATATATTTTCTTGTTTGTCAAGAATACATATCTCGCATCAATTGGTATCAGAGCCTTAACTTACCCTGGTCTGATTGCTAATCGACGAGACGGTGACCACCACAACAATGATGGCGGTGACGACGTCCATAACCCAATCCTCACTAGGGCTGAGTTCCTTAATTTTCGTGATGAGAATCACAAATTTTGTGAAAAGAGTCAGCAAATTATAGGTGAAATAAAGCAAAAGATTGCCACTCTTCTTGCTAGGAAATCATCTCACAATAACAATGATCAATCTATTCAAAGATGCACTCCTAATTACAAGAAAATTCCATTCTTTGATGGAGATATGTGTAAGTTAGATTTTATCTCGACTGGCTTCTTGATTTGGAAGAGTATTTTAATTTTTGGAAGATTTGTGATGAAGAAAAAGTGCGACGAGGTAAGCATCCAACCTACTCTTGGCAAAAAATGAAAATGGTATTAATTGATTTATGGCTTCCTAATGACTATTATGATATACTTTATTATACAAGTGTTGATTATAAATCTATATATTCATATGAAAAGTAATATGTTCAAAACATGAAAGGTCAAAACCAAAATTATCACAGCCAAGTCTATGTGTCAAATAAAGGAAATAGTTTGAGGGTTGAGAAGAAGCAGCCTATTTCTAAAGAAAATTTTGAAGTGGTTAACGAAGATCAAGACTTGCAACAAGTTATTGAATTGAAGATTGAAGATACCACTTTTCAAAAGTTTGATGAAGATGTCAAAGAAAAGAAGGTTGTGTTGGTTGTGGGTAATGATAGAAATTAAGAGATGGTAATTATTGAGAATATTGTGAAAGATCCCATTGAGGTTAAATATGATGATGAGTCCATCATCCGCAACCCTCAGGTTCAGGTTGATTTGTTGAAGATGACTACACAATATGTTGGTTTTCTTGGAGTAGAAAATTTTAATTTTCTTATCAATCCTTTGTTGATTGATGTTGCAAATAAATTGAAGGTAGATGAAAAGAAATTTTATGCTACATTTATGAAAAATTCAAGTTTCAAAACCGGATCAAGTTATTGAAGTATTCAAAGTATTTGTTTATTTGGAGCAGAAGATTTCAAATTTCAACCATCAACTCGAGGACAAGTTTATTTCAAGTGGAAGGGTCTGATGTAAGACACGATTTAATATTTAAATTTTGTAATTATTTAATTATAGTATTTTTATGTAATTTTTGTTATTTTAGGCTTATATTATTTATTTCCTTCTTTTTAGATGCTTTTAATATTGTTTAGTCAAATTAGGGTTTTATATGCTTTCGTAGCCGCCTTAGGGTTTCTAGCCACCCTAGATTTTTTTTTTTTACTATTTAAACACATTGTAGCCTCCAAAGGCAATTCAGTTTTCAAATTTATAAAAATACAAACTTTGTCTATTTCTCTCTAGTGGATTCCAGAACTCTATCACCTTGTGGATTCAAGGGCCCCCTCGTGGATTCGAGGTTTACTACCAGAAACTAACAGTTTAGTTTCTGTTCCACCAAGAGAGCATCATGTGTGCTTTCTTCAGGCTTCTGCAACATCAGGTAGTGAACCTCAAATCCACAAGGGGTTTCCTCAAATCCACAGGGAGATAAACTAGAATCCACTAGAGAAAAAATTTGACAAAAATCTGTAATTTTATTGATTGAATAATTGTTAAAAAATGTAACAGACTTAAGGGCCTATTTAAGGGCTCCATAAAACTTGGCAAACAATAAAATATATTATAAAATAATTCCTAATTAATACCTAACCATAACATGAACCAAATTTGACCTAAAAAACATTAAAAGCACCTAAAAACAAGGAAATAATAACCCTAAACCTAAAATAACGAAAATTACAAATTAAATACCAAAATTAATAAATTACAATAATTAGATAGTAAATTGTGTCCTACATCATGCAACAACAATTTGAGCAAATCTCTAGAAGTAGAAAATTGCCTCTTTGTTGTGCAATCAAACCTAATGAATGCCCTCAGAGTTTGATTTTGTTTTAAAACCCCATTTAGAAAAAATGTTACAAAGATGATGGTCTAAATTGTGTTCTCTTTATTTTTGAATGCTATTTCAAAAGAATAGAGGGATTTGAAAATAATTTGATATGGTTTTTGTGGTGCAATCACCGTGATAATGGGGAGAGAGAGAGAGAGAGAGAGAGAGAGAGAGAATTGTAATTGTGTATTTTTTGTAAGAATTTGTGTGATTATTGGATGTTAGGAACCCCAACCTATACTATATGCCTTGTATTCTCCTAATAGTTGCTATATTCCCTTTAGTTAGTTAGTTATTTAGATAGTTGAGATAGGATGAGTTAGTTAGTAATTAAGCACATGTAGCTCATTTAACATATGGCTTAATTCTTAGAACACATGTTGAATTAACTAACCAATTATCTTAAGCCATGTGGGCCAATGAGATTAGAGGTAGTCTCCTATAAATACATGATTGTAATTTCAACATTATATCATTGAAGAATAAACCAATTGATTGTTTAGTGCATTCCATCTCTCTCTCAATATTTCTCTATGGATGGTAACTACCTCGAATTAAGTCAATTTTCCTATAATTCACATACATTCCCCTACAATTCCCATCCATCCCAATTAGGAACCACATTGGATCTTCAAAAACATGGGAGCAAATGAATTTAGATATGTTTGGTTGGTAAGAAAGGGCTAGAAAAATTAAAGGAAAAAAGAAAATAAGATTTTGATTTTGATTTTTTATTCATTTTAAATGCTGATGTGAAAATTTATTATGTCAATTAGAATTTATTGTTATTATTATTTTAGTCACCACATAAGCATCAAGGGTGCCAGCGGTGAGATTAATTCAAAAAGTCAATGTCTAAAGGTCAAATCATATATTATATAGTAAAAATTGGGCTATAACTATACATAATGGTTGTGCCAAATAGCTGCACTAAATTGCAATTTTTTAGATAAGAACTAACAACTTATTTGTTCTTATCAACTACTGTTAGTGTTTTTCTCCCAAAAAAAATCTATAGCTAGTGTTTCAATAAAACATGCAACTTACATTCATATCAACATTTTTCATTTTTTTACATTTTCTATGGCTTAATTTTTTATTAATAATTTTTTTTTTTTTTTGGTTCTATCCTATTTGATTTTACATTTGATTGATAATATTTTCATATACACAATAAAGTATTTACATTTTTTTATTTATTTATAAATTCTATCCTATTTGATTTTAGGTTTTGTTGATATGTTATTAATATTTTAAAAATAAATAAATAAATGTAGAACTCGTTTGTTTTTATCCAACCTACATTCTAGGATTTGAAATGAAACAGCCACATTAGCATCAACTCAAAATCTATTTTACGTCTAAATAACAAAACCACATAAGCGGTAAAATATCTTTTAAGATTCTCACCTGCAATTATATAGGAAAAACCATGACCTAATGTAATATTTTTAATGAATTCGGACTTATTAAAGGTACTCTCATCAATGGTTTTACAAATTGGATCAAACTAGTCGGTTCAATCGAGAACTGGACCCTAGTTTGGTCTGATAAAGATAGGGACAACCGATGGTTCAACTCGTAAAAACTAGGAATTGGACCCTTTTTTGATTCTTTGACCGTTTTGATTTTAAAATCACACTCTCAACTCAAAATTGTCTTTTCAAATTCTTAAGTGCACCAAATGGATTGAAAGGACCAAAATGGACCAAAGCAGACAAAATGGAGTGAATTGGACCAAATTGGACTAAAGGGGACTAAATTGGACCGAACGACTGAGTAGACCGAATGGACTAAATTGGACGGAACATACCGAATGCACCAAACTGGACCAATTTGAAACAAATGAACCGAAATAGACCCAATGGACCGTAGTGGACCAAATTGACCAAATAGACCTATTGGACCGAATTGGACCAAAATCATGCAACACATCGGACTAGTACTAGTTTATCCTGTTTTTTTATTAGAACTTAGGGATAAACCAAGTAATTCATCATAAGACAACTTTTGATGATTCCTAAAATATAGGGAAATCTCCAAGTTAAGCTTATCGCTTACTTAACAAATCATAATGACCAAAGATTAGCTCTAAATCTGTTTGAAAGAATTTCCTCCAACCCATTAAGTGGCAATTTATAAGATTATTCATATGTATTATTTGAACAAGTTATATGACTCATTAAAAAAGACATATGACTAAAACTACACATAAATAGTCTTTTAAATCGCCACATAATGAGTTAGAGGACGATAGCTCCAAATTTGGAGCTAAACTTTTTTCAATCACAATACCATATAGGTTGTCCCTCTCCAACTTATGAGAGTGCTGCGTGTCTAGTTTGCCTACTTATTAACCCAATTCAAGGCCTAGTGGAATTGGTTATGGGGCATTCTTGAGTGTAGGAGATTAGAATGGGCTTGAACCTAGTAGAGGTTTGTTGCCTTATGTTTGCACTCCATCACAATTCAACTGAGGATGATAATCCACCTCGGATGAAGGATACGCAGAGTATGGGAAACAATGATGTAAATGACAAATAGAAAGAGGCTGACAATTAAAGTAATGTGATATTTGTCAATGACCCATTGATTCAATTGGCATTTCCTAGTATATCTTTTGCTAACGTCCATAGTTCGATTTCCTGTCCCCAAGTTAATGTAGAAAAGAAGAAGAAGAAAGTAATGTGATACATAGCATTTGAGACTTGTGATGATTGTAATGAAAGATTGTAATTTTTCTAATTATTCAGTTTCTTCTGTTCATTAATTCAACATTCAATTTTGTTACATTTTTTAGTCCTCTCATCATTCAATTTCTTCAAGTCATTAATTTATCTTACAATATTATAACATTTGAAAGGATTTCAAAAGAATTTACGAAGTGTTGCCTAATTAACTCCATTAAATATGTATGGAAAGATTTAAAAAAAAAAAATAGAGCTGGCTTTTTCACTAAAGTTTGGTTTAAAAAAAAAAGAAAAAAAAAAGAAAGAAAGAGGAAAACGCTTGCCGTTAAGGCTTAAGCTAAACCTCAAGGGTGTTTTCAACGAGAATAACCTTTTCCCTCGCATTTTGTGCTCTCACACTTTCTCACAGAGAAAATTTTCACTTCAAGAAACGACTAAATTGCGTTCTATCTTTTTCTTCTCCGATCAATCTCTTTATTTATGCATGTGCTAGCCTTTTGGTGTCGATTTCTCATTTGGGTTTCTTTGATTTCATCCTCATATTTTTCTTTCCAAGAAAAAATAATCAAAGAGGTACTCGTTGATTTCTTGGCCAAAATTGGGAATTAACACTGGTTTTCAAACAATATAATTAGTAGGCACTGTTTTCAAACTATATTTTTTACTAGCATCTCGAGTCTAAAATACTCAATTTAGGGCCTATAAATCGAGTCTCAAAGACTCGGTTTCCATGGTCTGATCACGTTTGATGTGGCGTTTCTTCCACGTGGCGCACCTAAAAATCGAGTCTCTAAGACTCGATTTATAACCCAAAAAAATTTTAAATTTTAGTCTCTCATGTACAAGCCATTCCCATAAATACCCAAAAATAATTTTAAGAAATCCCAGAAACACAACAATCCCAGCACAATGAAACACATTCGCTATTTATTCAACAATGAAACAATTTTTCTGGGTTTTTCGTTTTTGACTAAAAACTCGAAAACCCAAATCAGATCAGAGAGGGAAAGAATTCGAGTAGACCCAGATCAGATAGGAGAGAGAGCTCACCTCACCTCGCCAGGCTTCGGCTATGGTGGACATGTTTGATGAGAAGGTGGGGTGGGGTGGTCAAGCACAAAATCGCAGAGATCGACGCGTCCAAACATGTAAGCCCCTTTGTCGTTGACTTGAAATTGGTTGATGATAGAACCGTCTTTGAGAATCTCAAGGTAGAATCGGTGGCACGGAGCTGCACTCCACTTCATAGCGAGCTTTTGATACGCTTTTTTGAGGTCATCGTCTTTGGCGTTTCGATCTACTTGGAGAATCTTGTAGTAATCGACGCCCATGCCTTTTTGGCTTTCTTTTCTTCTTCGGCTTTTTTTTTTTTTTTTTTCCTGGCTCTAATTTCTTTGTTGTTGTTGTTGTTCTTTTTTTATCTTTGATTCTTTTTTGGGGTTTCTAGAGAGATCAGCATTTCTTTGGCTGAAACCTGCAGTTTCGGCCGGAGTTTCTTTGCGACTGGTATGAGTGGTGAGGTTCCGTGTGTTATCCAACTAGATCTGGAATGGGCTTGGACCGTTATTATAATCCTTTTGTGTTTAGGTCTGGGCTTATAAATCGAGTCTTAGAGACTCGATTTCCAGGTGAACGCCACATGGATAAAATGTTACATCAGACGTGATCAGACTATGGAAACCGAGTCTTTGAGACTCAATTTATAAATTGAGTCTTTAAGACTCAAGATGTTAGTAATTTATATAGTTTGAAAACAGTTCTTACTAATTATATTGTTTGAAAAACAGTGTTAATTCCCAATTTTGGCCTTGATTTCTCTCTCCGTAAATACGCAATCTTTGTGTTCTGTTTGATTCTTTATAAAATTTTCTTTCAATGTTTGAGTTTTTGAATACTATCTTGGACCACATACATTCGCTAGAGAGTCCCTGAGATAAGTATTTTCTAAATTCCAAATATTGTTCTTGCGTAATACATACTCTCTGTTTTTTTGTTCTTTTGGTATTGTTCTTCATTTGATTTTGTTTTAAACCCCTATTCTAATGTTTCTTGTGGTTTCTTTCATTCCCAGTTGGGATTTTGATAGGATTTCTATTGTGGGTTTTCCATGGAATCGCCGAGTGGAAGGTTGAGTGAGGATGATTTGAGAGGACACTTCGGCAACTATGGGGAAGTGGAGCATGCTGTGGTTCTCTCTGACGAAGATGGAAGAGGGTTTGGCTGTGTTACTTTCACAGACCAAGATATTTTTAATGTAGTCCTTCAAGGAAAATTTTCGGTACGTACTCGTTTGAGAGGACACTTCGGCGAATATGAGGTTTGTTTCTTTGTTCTTGTATAATATTCTATCTTGTTATTGTGGTTCTTTCTGCATTAATTTTATCATGCTTATATCCAGATTTTGATTTCTTCATTCTTTTGTTATCAGTGTGTTTCTTTTTTGTTTTTCGTTTCATTATGTGTATAAGGTACGCCAATATGATTTTACAGGTAGATGTGGAAGCAGCCCTGTGCATTAGTGAGAGTAACCAGATCAGAATAACCACTCCAAACAACTGCACAATAACGGAACTAGTATTAATAAGAAGATTTTTGTAGGTCGTCTTCCAAGTGATCTGACTGAGCTGGAATTCAAGGACTACTTTGAGAGTTTTGGCACGGTTACTGATGCTAGCTTTGTGTATGACAAGAAAAACCACAAACCGAGGGGCTTTGGATTTGTTAGTTTTGATTCAGAAGAAGCTGTGGATAATGTGCTGCAGAAAGGGTTTCACAAACTGAAAAATCTGACTGTGGAGGTTAAGAGAGCAAAATCTAAGGAGGACAGGAATCAGGAACTGCACAATAATGGAACTAGTATTCATAAGATTTTTGTAAAAGGTATTCCAAATGATCTGACAGAGCCGGAATTCAAGAAATACTTTGATAGTTTTGGCACGGTTACTGAGGCTTTCTTTATGTATAACCAACAAACCAACAAACGGAGGGGCTTTGGATTTGTTAGTTTCGATTCAGAGGAAGCTGTGGAAAGGGCATTGCAGAATAGGACTCACAAACTGGAAAGTTGGACTTTGGAGGTTGAGAGGGCTGAACCTTACAAGTATGGGAAACGATAATGTAAATGACAAATGGAAAGAGAGTGACAATCAAAGTAGTCTAATACTTGACATGATCCATTGGTACAATTGGCACCTCCTGGCGGGTGTACTTTATGGTGACATCCAAACTTCGATTTACCATTGCCAAAGTTAATGTAATGTGATACATAGCATTTGAGACTTGTGATGATTGTAAATAGAAGTTTGTAATATTTCTACTTATTCAGTTTCTTCAATTCATTAATTCAACATTCAGTTTTGTTAGAAATTTTTTAGCCCTGCTAATCATCATTCACTTTCTTCAAATCATTAATTTATCTTGCAATTTTATTAATTTAACATTCAACTAGGTTCTAATCCTGCCCACACAAAAAATTAATTAGTATTTTAGCTTAATGGAAAAAGTGATCATCAAAGATACGTTGTTTACCATATATAGAAAAAGAATATGTTAATCGAGTATTTCATGAACAAACTTAAACTTGTTCAATGAGAAAATGAATTAAGTTCGAACATATAATCTATATTATTGATATACTCGAGCTCAATCTGTATTGAAAATTTTAATAGTCGGATTGGAGTAATCACATTATGTGGTTTATCCTAGCAAAATTGTAAGCAAGTCTTAGTATGTTACCAAATATTGCTTTGCCCCTAAAAGAAACAGGGTTGATTGCTATCAAATTTCCTGCAAACCAGTTCATTAGTTTAAGTCGGCCCTCACTCTGTAAGCCTAGTTTTGGTAAGAAGCCGTTGGGCTATGGGCTTCTAGTTCAAGCCCATCTCCCAAGCTTTACAATTTAAGCTTGAGACCGAGCCCATCACATCAATGACGACCAGATCCTCTATTAGTTCCATTAAGATTTTGATTCGGGTCGACCAAAAATTTATTATGCTCGAAATTTTTAGAGCATCTGATTAAATCAGGATGACTTTAGTCTCTCTATTTCACACCCATTGTAATTATAAGGAGGAATTCTTCGGAATAGCCTAAAGATGATGAAGCATTATATAAATCTTCATACGCATGAGGCAAAAGAATGTTTATGGTAAGTAATCATGTTAATTTTGCTTCGTTTGTCTGAATACAATACATGAAAGCTTGTAAATAGTGTACATATTTTAATCAAACAAAATAAATCTAATATATTTTCATAAAAAAATAATGAAGATCAACTGATAAATGCGAGTGTAAGATAATTCTAAACGACATATAGTCCAGTTAAAAGCATTTTCGGAAAATTATTATATATCTTTTATTTCATTAAAATGTGTGTCATCTCACAAAATTCCATTGGATTAAACTTTTCTTTTTTCTCAAAAAAAAAAAAAAAACTTTTCTTTTATAGAGTTTTTTGGTTAACTCCACCTTCTAAAATATTATCTATTGAAATAAGTAGATTTCATTTTTTTTTCACATTATCAATAATTTAAAATAAATATTGAAATGGTAATAGTTAATATTTATATTTTTTGTTTTTGATAATTTAATAGTTGGAAGTAGAGGATTTGAACTCTAGATATTTTCATTAGAAAAACTAAAGAAGTGCTTATTAAGCTACAAAGGTCTTAAAAATAGACAACATTTGTTTAAATATAAATAATATAGCAAAATTTAATCAATCGTATATTAGGAAGGTTTGTTAGTAGAACGATGGCAAGAAATAATCTTGACCACTAGTATTATAAAAGAAATGTAAAGATTAAAATAATCTTATATTTGTATCCTTAAATCCTAAAAAACAAATTAAATGAATAAGTTGAAACTACACCCCTAAAGTTTAGGGGTGTTTGGATTTTACCCTATGAAATTCTATTTCATTTAAATCAATAGTCCCTCCATCCATATTTCTTTGGGATGATTTTACCCCATGAAATAATGGGAAATATCATTTTATTGAATACACTAAACATGCGTGACAAATTTATATAACACTTAATAAAAAATATGGATGAAGGCACTATTGATGCAAATGAAATAGAATTTCATAGGGTAAAATCCAAATTCTAAAATTTCAGATGTAAAATCCAAACAACTCTAAACTTGGGAATGTAGTTTAAGAGTGTAGTTTTCAACTTATTCATTTATTTATTTATTTTAGGATTTAAGGATACATATTATATGATTATTTTAATCTTTACATTTTTTTTTATAATTAATAAAATGTTGTCACGTCATTTTAAACCCTTGTTAATATCATCCCGATTTTATGTGAAATAATGGGAAATGTCAAGTTGGCTACGATGTCTTTCTTTTCTTTTCTTTTCTTTTTTTTTTTTTTTTTTTTTTAAAGGTACATTTGGTATGCTGTAATAGTTCCTATAATGAAATAGTTATTCATGTGTAATAATAATTCGGTCATTTGATTACATCTTTATTATATGGATTAGTTATTACATTAGAATGACTATTCTTTAAATTGAAGAATAACTATTCCTCTTTAAAATGGATGTAATAGCTATTCTTTAATATATATAATAGGTTTTAAAATTAATATATTTCCAAAAATATAAAGTTTCCTTATACATCATCTTTTACAAGCTTTCCATATGTAACAATCAAACTTATGAATAGTAATAGTTATTCCATTACAATGTCTTCTATTCTCAGTAATAAAGATTACTATTCCTAATGTAATCTACATTCAATGTACCAAATGTACCCTAAATGAAAACGATAGCAACTACCATGTCATTAAGTTAAGCCAATTGGGTGGCTGTCATTTTCAATTCATTATATCCTCCTAACCAAAAACAGAGTTGATTAAAGGAATATTGATATCTTTAAATTATTTGTTAATGGATTTTTTTTTTTTAAATTCTAATACTAAAATATTAAAAACTGTCAAAAAAGAGATAATTACTTTTTTCATTTCTCATACAAAATTTTTTAAAATATCTCTTCAACCACAGGTTAACCTTTTTTTATTTTTTTTATTTAAAGCCCCAATTAAAGGCCACAAATAAACATATTAATTCCGTGTGCTGTGAATGATGAAGACAGAGCAAAAGCGGAAAGTAAATTAATCCATTTTTCCGGGACCTTGTAGCTGACACGAAAGACACCAGTTGAACTTGAAATCAAGGTTTAATTGGATTCTTCTTTGAAAGAAACTAGAGAAACCCCACCAGCCCCCTCTTGTTGGCTATATTCAAAACTTTGTACAAAACCTTCTCTGTTTATAATCTTATAGACCCTGCAGAATGTGGATATTTTGGTGATTGGGCTCTGATGACTTCACTAAGTTAATGGAAAAATGGGTTTGGCTATTGCCTGCTTTCCTCCTATATCTTTCGGTTTTATCTGTCCATGAAAGCAAATCTAGTGGGTCTCTTTGATTAAGGCTGCAAGTCTAATATGTGTATCATCTATAGGGGTAGTCCCAGGCTACCAGCCTTTTCCAACCTCAATGACCTCGTAACCATGCGAACAAATAAATAATCCTATATGCATTTTTCTTCAAAAGGAAAAAAGAAAAAGGAAATTACTGGATGATGCATTGACCATAGTAGGGCTAGAGAGAGAGACAGAGTGTATAATTTTGAACGTGACATGTCACATTAGAGAGAGAGAGAGAGAGAGAGAGAGGTGTAAAATAGAATAGGTAAAGTCAAGTTAATGGGACTGAGTCGCAGAAAAATGGCATTGGATCCATGGAGGAGGCACTTTAAAGGTGAGAAAGGTGCTCTCTCTCTCAAAAAGGAAAGAGTAGACCTCGTAGACCTTTTTAGTCCCCATGCATACAGTATGGCACAAATAAGGCTATGTGGTCGATCGCTCTCAGTTAGGTTGATATTGATGTTTACTTTTTCTGTTGACCCGTTGGCCATTTCTATGATTTTGTTTATAATGTGTATATATGGATATGATATTGTTTCTAATATTTATAACTTTATATACGTATCTCAGCCAAAAAAGAAAAAAAAGTTTATATACGGACGTGGGTATTATGGCTTAATGGCAATGCTTAGTTTTCTGTTTGAAGAGAAGCTAGGTTTGAATAAAATAAAAAAAGAGAAGTTAGGTTTGAATCCCCTCCTTCCTCTCAGCAAAAAAAAAAAATCCCCTCCTTCCCTCGCTTGTTATAAACAAAGATATATATATATATATATATATATATATATATATATATATATACACACACATATAGCCACTTTAAACTTAAATCTTGACTTCATCGTTACTATCAAGACTCATTCTAAGTAGACTATGTAATATAATTACAAGTTGGAACTCGTCTTAGCATCATTCGTGCTAAGATTGTTGATACTCTAATCAAATTTAATATCTGACTCCTTTCTTTGGAGAACCATTACATGATTACACTCATTACTGGCAATTGGTTGTCAACCTAGTATATTTCTTAGTCACTTGTGCATGCGTGCATCTCCTAAACCATTCATCAAATAAGTTAGTTCATATCTGCTCCACAATTGACTCATTGACTCATTATGTTGTAGTTTTGCGCATACTTCAATATCTTGAGGACACTATTTTCCTTGACCTACACTTCTCTGCTCAGGTTACCCACCGATTGACAGTCCATCATTGGCTACTACTTCCTCCTTGGCTCTTTTTGATCTCCTAGCGAAGTAAGAACCAAACGGTTGTGGCCCGTTCTAGTACCATGGTTGAATATCATGCCTGACTGAGGCCACATCTAAATCTTTTGATTACATTGATTACTAAAGGATTTAGGCGTGCCTACCTTCTTTGCCACTCCTACCTATTGCGACAACTAGAATGTCATTTAGATTGATGTCTTCCATGTAAGGACCAAGCACATAATATATTGACCATCATTTTATTCGACATCACTTATTTCAGGGTTCTCTCCAATTGATCTATTTTCCATCTCAAGATCAACTTGTAAACATCTTTATCGAGTCACATCCCTCGAAATGCTTTCAAATTCAAGTTAGTCTTTCATGGGCCAAAATGGGGATATATCCCTTTCAGCCAAACTTTTCAGCAAAATGTCCCCTGTCTGGAACTATTTAGGGATATGTCCCTGTTTTAAACTTGATTTTCTAAAAATCGAGTTTCAAAACAGGGACATATCTTTAAATAGTTCCATACATGGGGCATTTTGCTAGAAAACTTTGTTGAAAGGGGTAAAACCCAATTTTGGCCATCTTTCATGCTCCTTGAGTTTGAGAAGGGGTGTTGTTGTACAAGCCCAAGGGGCTTTAGGCCCATTGAGCTTTATTTTCTTGAACTTGTATTACTTGTGCTGCGCAAATAGTGTAGCACTCATACTTGTACTCTACTTATATATTGGTCTATATAAAGCAGGGTCTTATATTGTTTTATTAATTGAATACAATAGAACCGTTCACAGAGCTAACAATCTCTAATAAACTGCATTAAGATTTGAGTTATGTAATGTGAACTCTAGTATTTCTTCGTAAACCAAAACTGATAAATTTGACTCCATCTGCCTGCCCTCTTTCCCAAAAAAAGAAGAGATAAATGATAAATTTGATATTCTTGAACAAGATTTGATTGAAAAAAATTTCCAACTTGGCTTTTGAAGGGCTTGGATTGCATTAATTGGACCTCATCTCTCTTACTTGTGAGAGAGACCGCACTTCTTGAGAGGGTGCTCTCAAAAAAAGAGATTTTGGTACTTTTAAGGGTACCTCTCTTTTTGGATAAGTGGTGTGAAGTTGCCACTTATTTTTTATACAAAAAAAATATAAAAAAAATAATTGCAAATTACATGATCAAAATACTTTATTGTCATTGATTGGATAAAGAAAAGTACAACTTTGGTAAATTAAACCTTACAACGCTTTGAGTTCCTAGTTACAATCTATGTAAAAAAATACAAAGTTTTTGGTCCTAGTTATAATCTACCAAAATTAAAGAAAGACAAAACACTAATCTACCTATCCAAAAATCCTAAGCTCGGGGGCTAGGTTACAAAATGGGAAAGTGTTAGGCACCCATGCCGCCTAGACAAAGTTTCGTCTTCTAGACTCTAATGACCAATATACCATTTTTTGCATGATATTGAATGATATGTTGACCATACATGACAGACATGTGACTAAAATTAATTCAAATAAATTTACCTTATGGATGTGTCCTCTCTTTTTAGAAAATTCAGATCTGTTTTGTGTATAAAAGAAAATTTAATTTGTAAAGAAAGATTAGATTTGTTTTTATCAATAAAAGGAATAAGATTTTGCAAAAAAAGTATCAGATTTGTTTTTGTGTAAAAGTAAAATAAAAAATAAAAGAAGTGATTTTATCAAGAAAAATCAAATCTGTTTTATGTAAAAGAAATAATGAGATTTTTGCTAAAAAGTATTAGATCTGTTTTGTGTAAAGTTAAAAAAAATGATTTTATCAAGAAAATTAGATCTTTTTTTATGTAAAAGAAAAAAAAAAGGACATTTGAAAGAGGATCCACATTCATACGATGAATTTATTACACATGCATCACATTCATAAAAAAAATACAACCTAATTTTCAGTCCTTTCATTGAATTTCAAAATCTACAATTTTGTGTCAAAGAAAACTTTTTCTAAAAAAATCATATCTGTATTTAACAAAAATACAGATCAATTTTGTGCTTTAAAAAAAAAAAAACCAAATCTATATTTAATGAAAATACAGATCAGTTTTATGTTAAAAAATCAGATTTGAAAAATTCAGATTAGTTTTTGGTTTAGAAAAATCAGATCTGAAAGATCATATCAGTTTTTGGTTTAGAAAAAAAATCAGATCTGAAAGATCATATCAGTTTTTGGTTTTTAAAGAAATCTTTGATAGACATTAGCATAGCACTCCCGCTAGTGTACCTTTAAGCTCTTGAATCTGCAACTGATTTGATCACCAAGTTCTTGGCATAATCTTGAATCTTGGATACCCTAAGTATGTGTGAAGGCAACCACCTTTTTGATCTCACAGAAGATTCACACATACAGCATAAAAAGCAACTTGAAAACGTGGCTAGGGTTTTCCCTTTTATACTTAAGACAAAACATAAAATCCTACACGTCAAACGGGCTTGGGCTGAGTTGGAAATTCTGCAGAAAAGACAATCTACACGACTTTCGATCGATTGAGTCTAATTCTTGATCAATCGAGTCTAATTCTCGATCGATCAAGCCAGGCAGATTTACACAATAAATCCTGCAGCGACTCGATTCCAACTTTACATAAAAAAACATATACTTTGAGCAAGTCTAAACAAGACTAAAACGTTTTGATCATGGTTTGCCAATATTACAAAATGAAGTTCTAATACATTAGTTCGTAATTCCTTAGAACCTAACACCTCCGACATCTCCCAACGTATGCATGACATGTTAGACCTCTCATCAGACAATATTGAAACACTTGAGCTCGATGTTGCTTCTGATGAGAGTGTAGCAACAGCAGTCAACAATATTATATCCAAGTGTGGCCACATTGACATTCTAATCAATAATGCTGGAATTGGAAGTACAGGCCCTTTAGCTGAGCTTCCACTTGACACAATTAGGAAGGCGCTTATGAAATTAACACAATGGGGCAACTAAGACTGGTGCAACAAGTAGTGCCTTACATGGCTTCAAGGCAAAGTGGGAGCATTGTAAATGTTGGGAGCGTTGTGGGGAGAGTGCCAACTCCATGGGCAAGGTCCTATTGTGCTAGCAAGGCTGCAATGCATGCAATGTCAAACACTTTGCGGGTTGAATTAAGGTCATTTGGTGTAAATGTTGTGCTAGTAGTGCTCGGAGCCGTGATATCAAACCTTGGTCATGCTAACACGGATAGAGTGGGGAACTATGATTGGAAACTTTATAAGGAATTCAAGGAGGCCATTGCAAAGCGAGCTAGGGCTTCACAAGGTGGTAAGGCAACGGATGCTACAATATTTGCAAGACATGTAGTGAAGAAAGTTTTGAGTCCTAGACCACCAAAGCAAATTATATTTGGGCACATGACAGGTTTGTTTGCCATGCTTTCATGGTCTCCACTTTGGGTGAGAGATCACTTTTTTGCAACTCGTTTCAACCTAAAGAAGGTCTAAGAATTCATCCTTATAACGTTTGTTATATCTTTATCTTGATTTAAAGTGTGTGATGTAAGAATTTCAAATATTATGTAACATAAAGAGAAAATAAGAAAGAATCAGACATTAACATGGTTCGGCTACTAATTAAGATCTATGTCCACAACACCAAAAACTTAAGAGTTACCTTTTTAATTCACCTTGATTGATAACACATTACAAGGGACCTTATGCTTATAATGAGATTTATGGAATTTGAAATAGATCAAGTTATTACTTGTATATTTTGATTTTGAATTTTGCATCAACATAATTGTTTGCTCAAATCTCTTGATTTACTCTAAGCAATCAATCCTTTAATTGTGTCTTCAATTTGTGGAAAGTGTTTTCAACACTCTCTCGTGAGTTGTGTATTAATCTTTTGATGAAATGCTCAACTTGCAAAAATTAAGTCCAAAGCTTGAAAAGTTGTGTTGGGAAATTTAGACCCCGGTTGATAGAATTAACAAGTTTTAAACCCAAGTTATTAATTGGATTTATTATGAATAAAACTTGTTAAAACAAATAAACATCAATATCATGTCAAAATCATGGACAGCGGAAAATTAAATAAGACAAGATATGATGACCCAGGAAAACCAATAAAACAAACTAGTTTCATAATAAAAGCCCTGGGGGAAAACCTTCCCGAAAAGCAATCCACTATAGTAAAGAGAAGTTTTAAATCTAGTACAAAACCTTTGTCCATAGACTCTACAATCCCTGTAGATGAACTTACAGCAGAAACCTTCTACCGTTTCAGAACCTTTGAACTTTTTAATATATAAACATCACCATTTTGCATGGATCCCAGTACGTGACTAACCAATGATGCACGACTCCCAGTACGTGACTAACACACCAACTTGAAGAAGATTGTTGGCTGCAAAGTTCTTCACTTCATCAACAATGAAGATCAAGAAGCAGTTGGTTACAAAACCCTAAGGCGCAAAAACGCAGTAGCTTCTTTCAGAGAGAATAAGGCATCGGTCACCTTTTGCATGTGTTCTCCTTGTATTCTCTTGTGTGACGGCCTTTAAAATAAGTTTCATATATGTCTAGGGTTGTGAAAAAAGAAACCGTACACAAATACATAAGCATGGGCCAAAAATCAGATCTGAAAATCTGAATTTCGTATCTGTTGCAAGCTATCGAGATTTAATGAATCAGCACTTCCTCACTTACGAGCTATCGAGAGCTATCGAGCTTTAATGAATTAGCACTTCTTCACTTGTTTTTTGGACAGATTTGCATGGCTTCAATACTAGACTTGAACTCTTGTTCCTTGAAGTACTAAACCCATCCTAGATCTACCCAAATACAAGTAAAGTGTGTTTTGTCAAAGGATTAGCTAATTCCATAATGACATATGTTCCTAACATGATTTACATATGTCCTAACAAGTTGAAATTTATCTTCCAAAATTTTTGTACTTCATCTTTTTACAGTTTGAATTAAAACAAACCAATTTTGATGTTCCAAGATTGCATAAAAATATCGATGTTAGAATATAGAGGGAGAAGAAAAGAAATTAATATAAGATCAATTACTCAAATTTAAGTCCACAACACCGAAAGCTAAAAGGGTTATATCTTTCATTCACTTAATTTATTAACGTATTACAAGGGAATTCATATTTAAAATGAGATCACTATAAGAAAAAATGTTTATTACAACGAAAAAAAATGTTGCAATAACATCTGTGTCAAATCAATAATTGATGCGAGTTATTGCAATAGAATTTGAGGTAATAAATTTGTATAACAAGTTTGTGGAAGGATTTACACTCAAATTCTCCTTATGTAGAGAATCGAATAATACTACTCAAATATAAGATTCTTGACTCATGTATTAACTTTTTGAATGACAAAAAAAAAAAAAAACATGAAATTCTATAATAAATTGCTATAGCATTAGAGCATCCACAGCAGTGGAGCTATTTTTTTAGCTATTTGGCACCACAAAAAATTACTTTATCTATTTTACCTACTCATTTTACAAAACATCCTACAGCAATGAATCTATTTTAGCTTTCAACACAATAAAATAATATAAACATTATAATAAAATATTCATCATATACAGCATCATCATCTCTATCTTTTTCTCTCTCTTCCTCTTCGTCTCTCTCTTCTCTGATACAGAGCAAGCAAACCACCACACCACAGCAACAATCACACCACGGCAATCACACCACGGCAACAATCACACCATGGCAAAAATCACACCACGGCAATCACACCAACACACCACAACAACCCACGGATCAACAACCCACCACCACCGATCCACAGGCCACAATCCACCGACCCACATCCACAAAACCCATTGATCCACAGGCCACAATCCAATCAGACCACACCCACGGCACAAACCCAGCACAAACACAAACACAAACACAAACCCATCACAAACACAAACACAAACTTAGCACACATACACAAATCTAGCACAAACTCGGTGGCGATGGGGCTCGGGTAACAGATCGGTGATGGGGCTTGGGGAGATGGGGTCTCGGCCCATCAGAACCGCTCAACTCGCGCCCGCCAAAACCGCTTGACCTGCAGCCACCAGAACTAAAGGCCAATTGACCCAAGCACCACCACAGTCGGCAAGCTCACCGGCGAAGCAGAGAGGAGATGAGGGAGGTGCTAGAGGAAAAAAATGAGAAGGAAAAAACAGAAGAAAGAAGAGAAGCCGAAGAGAGAGAGAGAGAGAGAGAGAGAGAGAGAGAGAGAGAGAAATTAATGAGAGAAGAGAGAGAAATTTAATAAAATATTATTATTTTTTTAGCTTCTTGCTATAGTACACATTTATTTATGGATGTGCACTATAGCAAGAAGCTAAAAAAATTTAGGTATGCCTCCACTGCTACGGCATGTATTTTGGTGTTTTGGTGGAGCTAAAATAGCTATATAACTATTTAGCTCCATTAGTGCAAGTGCTCTTAGAACAATATATGGAACTATTGGGGTACTTGTGTATAGGAGTTTGAACCCATCAGCTTCTTTCCCCATTTATATATCTTTATTCCTTATTTATGTATTGCATTAAGAGTGCTTGAGGTGTACTTTTGTGTTATAGATTGGTGTAATGCATAGCTAGTTAGGGTGCCCTCCACATCCATTATTTCTAAAGAATGAAAAAAAAGATTAAAAAAAAGATAAAAAAAGAGAGTAAGACAGTCCCAAAGTTGGACCTCTGCTTTGATGCGCTAGAAGAGGATATTTCACATACAGACAGAGAGTAACGCAGCCTGGAGCATCTGCTTTCGTGCACTAGAAAAGGAAATTCAATAGGCAGTAAGAGCTTGGAAAAATCCCATTTCTTCAAGCATCTGACCGACCAAAAGCCACAGGATCGAACTATTACTTGGACTTTAGGAACAAACCATGCATTTGATTTGAAAATTTACTAGATTCTGGAGGAATATTTTCAATTTGACGTTGGACGGTGCCATGTCTCAAATCTCAAGTTTGAGTATTAGACCCTAGCTGTAATTTGTAAACAAACCAATTAAGCTGTAGATAGCATAGAACCATGCAAGTTTGACAAAATATAAGGAAACAGTGTAACGTAATTGTGAATTTGTTATAAAAATAAAAAAAATAAAAAATAAAAACATATTCAATAGAAATTTATTAAATGATAAAATATTGAAAAAATCTGGGTCAAACTGCAAAATCATCCTTGGGATATGGGTTTATTGCAAAAAACACCCCATGAGATTTCACTTATTTCTTATAACTCAATGAGGTTTATATATTCTCCGAATTGACCACTAATACTTACTTACGTTAGCTTTTTGTGGATGGAAAAATGGACGTAATTACCACATGACCACATTAAGAAAACTTACCAATTAATTCACACATATTATTAATCACATGATGGTCATGTGATTTTTCTATTCATAAAAGCTAATGAAAGTTTGTCTCATTAGTTAATTTGGCAGATATAAAAATATCATGAAGTTATAAGAAATAATTAAAATCTTATGTGGTGTTTTTGCAATTAACCCAAACTCCAAGGGGTGTTTTTTGCATTTAGACCTGAAAGTTCTATCAAATGTAACTGGGACTCAACCCCAAGCATGTCACCCTCATAAAATATAATCAATCATACTTTATCTAAATAGTAAATATTCGAGTAAAGTACATTTTTTTTCCCCATTAAAATTTGAGATTGTTTTCATTTTGATCTTTTATGTTTTAAAATTTTTGTTTTGATCTTTTACATTTGATTCCATTTCATGGTGCCTACTTCTGCTAATAATTTGACCATTAAATGTCATTCATGTTTATCTATTTATAACAAAAATAGACAACGTGGTCAACTTGATAACGAAATCAAACATGAAGCATCAAAGTAACAATTTGGAAATATAAAGGACTGAAATAAAAATAACCCCCAACTTCAATAACAAAAAATGTACTTTAATTTAAATATTCAATATTCGCCTTGGTTTAAAACTTTGAAGTTGGATCACACCTATGTTTTTTCTCTGAATCCAAGTCCCAAAGGGCATAACGGTCTGTGCATTGAAGACAAAAGGGTTAAGCACATTGCTAATAAAGGATTAGTGACATCAAAAGAAGACAGTGCAGAGTTAAAAGGCATCACCAATCCTTCCCCATCTGCTTCCCACCTAAAAATATTAAAGAAAGCAAATTTTCCCGAGGGAGTACGGAGCACTTTTATTAGGTCAGTCATGCAACTATTTGTAGCAAAATCTTTTTGGCCTCAGTGCTATGGTGGGTGGATTTACTCATCATTACTTCAATCACAAAAGAGTCTCTCCACAATCCACATATATTCTCTACCTCTTTCTCTCCCAAACACTTTCAACCAAATCATTCCCTTCAGAAAATCTGTCTCCATGAACTTGGTCATGCATATTTGCATGCAAAACTATGATGAGTTTAGTTTATCAAGGTCAGTTTGGATTGAAAATTGAAGCTCCCTACAATATAAATAATTAAGGGAAACTCGTACTGGTTGCATGGCCCAAGTTTAATTTTCTGCATCCCTCAAAAAAAAATAATAATAATAAATTCTGCACTTATAAGCAAAAAGAGATTAATTTGAAGAATATTGTTAATGAGGGGATCCATCTTGGATGCTATTTTTCATCATAGAAAATATATTCTAGGAGGAAAATTAAATCCAAATTTTAAATACTATATATTCATATATTATTTGGGATCTGGGCCTCCTAACAGAAGTTAATACTTCTACATGGGTTAACGTGGATATCATTTTAATCTTAGAGAGGAAGAAATTAAGAAAAACTTATATTTAAAATAATAATAATAATAATAATTGTGAGGACACTTCCCCAATTAATCGGTATTTGTCCGCTGTGCTTAGTAGTGGTACACTCATGGTCGCTCCAGAAGCTTATAAACCATGAGTGGGAGGGTTCTCTATCCGATGTGGGACTTGCGGTTGGCACGCGAGGACAGAGTCCTTGGCTGCTCCCTTCCTGCACTCGGGGACGAGGACAAAACCGTGAGGGACTGGCTCCCCAAAGCGGACAAATACCGATTAATTGGGAAAGTGTCCTCACAATAATAATAATAATAATAAAAACTGAAAATTTGGACTTTTTTTTCATTAAGAACCTCATAATTCAACCGGCATCTTTTATTTCCAAAGAGAAACATTCATAGTTCAAATCCCTCATATATCTATCAAATGATAAAAAAATATATTTCCCTTTTTTCTTTCACATTTGTCAACAATTAAATGTTTTCCATGTATTCTCGAATACATTACTAAAATATGCTGCCTACTTTGGGTTAGTCTTGAAATGTAACAACATTCAGCAAAACTAATTCGGCTTTTTAGGACTTCCCCAGAAGTGTGCTAACTAATTTTAGTGGCATCACAAAAATTTTTTGGAGTCTGTGTTTTTTTAATAAAAAAAAACGTTTATGTTTGTTATTCTGTCAATCCTTCTGGGGGTTTGTTAAAAGCGTTTAATTGTTCAGTCACAACTTAGAACAGTTGAAGCGTTTACAACTTGAACAGATATATAAATATCGTGGGTTTTTTTTTTTTTGAGGATCAAGTAAGTGAATAAATATCGTGGGTTTTACCGTTTTAATTTAGTTCAATTAATAAAAAATTTTGTATTCGAATAAGAAATATGAATTTTAAATTTGTGTCTTAACTTGATAATAAAAAACAATCATCAATATCATAGAAGGAACGCAATAAATTTAAACTTCTATTATATCTATCAAAAGTAACCTAAATTTTGACCCAAAAAAAAAAAAAAAACCCATTATGGCCTAATCTCAAGAGAGACATAAACTTTTAGTAAATTAAAATGTTAAATAATTAAGTATCCGTTTGAAATCATTATCACTGTCATTAGACCTTTTCCACTGAGCAAGCCATTTTCTTGAACGAAGAGGAAGCAAATTCCAGCGAGTTGGAAATAAAATGCGTTTCCACGTACAATGTTCTTATTTGGGCCATTAACTAATCATTCAGCAACGTTCTTTATGCAATAGGATCGAAATAGTCTCAACTTTGCATTCTTGTAGCGAGGTATGATTTTTTTTTTTAAATGAACTTAATAAATTTGTCCAATTTATGCACAAAATTTTCTAAAAATTTATCAATTTTGTTTTCTTAAAGAAGTATTCTAAATATCTCAACCAAAAAACAAAGTATATGCCAAAACCCAATAATGCAATGGATTTTTATTTATTTATTAAAAAAAAAAAGTGCAATGGATTTGTACAATTTAAGCACCCAAAAAAATAATAACAATAATTATATATAATGGCGATGCCAATG
Organism: Quercus tomentella; assembly: GCA_028535165.1. Taxonomy (NCBI): domain Eukaryota; kingdom Viridiplantae; phylum Streptophyta; class Magnoliopsida; order Fagales; family Fagaceae; genus Quercus; species Quercus tomentella. The sequence continues at coordinate 15,229,964 of JAPQVY010000001.1, forward strand.
CCATAGTACCTTTTGAGAGGTTAGCTTAGTGACTTTTTAGGATGAGGATTACTACTATTATCAGAATCTCTTATTACAAGTTGTATGTCACAACTCACAATGACCCACCTCTCACTTTTTGTCTCTCACCAGGCGTTGACTATATGAAAGGCTAGGCAAATTGAATAGAAACTCCCCCCCACCCCCAGTTATTCATTTTAACTCATCTATGGCTGCGATCCACTTGAGTTGGGTCGAAGTATTAAAATTTAAAAACCTATTAATTTGTTTACTTTTATTAGACTCGAACTCATTATCTAAGTAAATTTTATATCAAAACTGGATTCATTAATTTTTCAAACAAGTTCAAATTTGTTCAGATTCTACTTAACTCTCAAGTCGAGTCAAATCAAGTAGTAAAATTTAACTGTTGATTAATTTATTTAAATTTTTTTGGGTCAACCAAGTAGATTATATATTCTTTCTCAAAAAAAAAAAAAAAAGTAGATTATATATTTATATTTGTTTCATTTATTTTTCAAAATACGTATAAGTTTGTTCATGAGTTGTTACATTTACTTCTTCTCAAAAAAAAAAAAAAAAATTGTCACATTTACTTGTCAGTAAATACCATGACTTATATTTTGCACTCTCTTGAAAATCCATGGAAATGATAATTTACTTAATTATAATTTATATTTTATAGTTGTATTAAATTTAATTGTCTTAGCTCTCAGATACTTATTAAATTCAAACACATAGTTATACTGAATTAAATAGTTATTTATTGGTATATTGAATTCAATACAAATATCACTGCCCACTTATATTCATAACACTCATTTTTCGATGATGACTCACTTATTATTGTACCTAAGTTGTCCATTGAATTCATTATATCATGCGTTAATGCATTTATTTCTTATGAATTAATCATCTATAGGTGATACACATCTATAGGAGACACGCTAATTATTTATATCCAAGGAATTATGGGGCATGCATATCAAAAACACTGAGAACATGTAACCAATGATGGGTTTAAAATATTAATCCAATAAAAAATTATTAAGTGAGGTAATATTATTACTACACTAGGTGTAACTTGATCTTGACTCAATATACATGTGTGTGGACAAAATTAAGTTACACCAAATGTAACTTTTTGTTAATATTACATCACTCAATAACTTTTGATTAGTTTAATATATTCAAAATCGCATGGTTAGATTACAAATTTTCAATGTCTTTTACACGCATGTTGAATTTCATATTACTTGGATGTTCTTTACTATTTGTTCCGTAAACTCACTGTTTATAATTTTTAAAATATATAAGGAAAAAAAAAAAAACTTAAAGTATAAGGAGGCACTGTATATAATGGTTGTCTTGACCAATGAAGCACAAAGAGTAAGGCACAATACATCAAGCTCTACAATTAAATTCAAATACATAATGTTATTGAATTTAATTATTTTTGGAAAAGACAACACTCTTTGTGTATCATTAATTGGTTAAGGCAACCATGTGTTTGAATTTAATTTAAAAACCTAATGTAAATATCTAAGTCACTATAGTTAGTAGTTACTATATCTAAAATTTTCCCATATATATAAAGCACGAACAAGTTTGTAGACTTGTAGTAGCCAAAATTTGTGTTATGCTATTAAAAAAAATTAATGACGTAAATGAATTTATTTATTATGAAAATTATTTCATATCTTACAAGAACATAATACTAATAATTACGGCCGTTTAAAATATTAGGGACCAAATTTGACACACAAAACAAACATTAGGCACTAAAATAATAATTAAACCTTTAATATATCACGTTGGAACTTTTTTATTTTGGTAATTGGGGCTGCATATATTAAACAATGATCACGTTTGGGACATGGTTGCATAAAGAATACTTCAATAAGCATTTTTTTGAGAAGAATACTTCAATAATTAAGTTCGGTGTAAAAGTGGGACTAAGATACACCATTTTGTTCCTTTTTTTCCATTTTATTGTCTTTTATGCTGGACTTTCCTTTTTTTTCTTCCTTTTCTGGTGCACTTGTTACAAACAACTTCGATCCCCTCCCTTTTCCTTTTTGTCTCGACTAAGGCCACCACATGCATACCCCAAAGTACATCCATTAAATCGCAAACGTACAGAATGGTTATTTTTGAGAAGAGAATTGAAGTTTACGTTGCAGAATTGCTCTACTAGTCTACTCCCTCAAAAGCAAAAAAACAAAAAAACAAAAACAGAACAAAAAACAAAACAGCTATTAGTGTGATTGCATTGATAGATTATGTCAGGATTTTTTGAGTAACCCTTTCATATAGAGCCTTGCTTTTCTTCTTATTATTGAGCATATACACACAGAGAAAGCACTTTTAGGGTAATGACCACACAATATATAGACTGTAGAGCCCAAGGAATGAAATACATGGACATAAGTTCTGATGGTTGCAATTCATACAAGAACGGATTCTGATAGCAATTTTTATTTTTTATTTTTCAATTTTCTTAGAGCATTCCTAGCAGCCTAGTCAAATGCTATTAATTTTTAACTAAACATGTTAGTTAACTAGCATTCCTAGCAGCCTAGTCAAATGCTATTAATATTTAACTAAACATGTTAGTTAACTAACCAAAAAACACCCCATGTCAGGCTCAACAAATTATTAACAAAAATATTAAGCAATGAACAGTACCTAAATAACAGTATTGAAATATAAATACAAATATATAATATAAAAAACACACACACATATATAGATATATATCATGTGTGTATTTACACATGGACAATTACACTAGCCTCCCTTTTTGTCAACACTCGCACCATTGCCCCCTCCCCCCCCCCCCCCCCCCCTCTCTCTTTTTATCTCATATTCATCTAGCCAATGTCTGATTCACCTCTCAAGAATTGCAAAATATCTCCCTTATACCTCAGCCCAATTTGTCATGCTCCTATCTTACATGAGATTTTCCCGTCTTGAAGCAAGAATGGAGGTTGTGTTTGGCTCTATGTAAAATGTTTTACGAGTGTAAAATATTTTACGTAAAGGAAAACATTTTCTGCTGTTTGACTGCGTTGTGGAAATTACGCTGGAAAATTATTTCTTGTGTTTGGTCTCACATGTAAAAAAACTATTTCCAGAAAATGTAAACACAAGCCAGCCACCACTACTAAGGACAAGCATAACCCACCACCAACCACTTAAAATCCAGACCAGGAAGAGGAAAAAAACCGCCACCTCTGCTTCATTGCCACCAAAACACCACCACAACAACAACAAAATTAGAGATCAAAGAAAAAGAAAATTAGACAAAGAAGAGTGGGGGATTTGGCTCGGGTTAGAGAGAAAAAAGTGAGATGAGAGGGAGAAGACCATCGTGGAATGGTGTTGCCTAGGGTTTGTTGCAAAGGAAACATGGAGGCTCAACCTTGTCGGATTGAAGAAAAGAAGGGAGGGAGGGTGAGATCGATCCAGATCGAGAGACATTATGGGTTTTGGTTTTAGAGAGAAGTTGAGGTTGAGATGTAAGGCCACCGCCAATGGTGGTAAGGTGATCGGAGTTAGGGCCATGGATAGTGCCTGAGTCTCTCTCTCTCTCTCCGGGTAGTTGTTGTGAGTGAGACCGGAAATGACTTGAAAGTAAAATGAGTATGTAAAAACATTTTACGGGTCTAGGGGCTCTATTTTATGGTTAACTGAAATTTATTTTTAGTTTGACCGTATTTTCATGTGTACCCAAACATCCTCGAGGGTGTAAAATGTTTTCCCAATTTCCTTTACACCTGAAACAAACACAACCAAAGTAGAGATGGGCATCGATGATTAACCTTGCCCTGATGTTATCCCTACCACTCCACATTTTAAAAATAAGTGGGATAAAGTAAAATTGGAACACACAATTCGGCGGAAAAATAATTCAAAATAGTTTACTTGCATTATTGGTTGAAGGATTAAATGTATGGTCCAATTGGAGGAATTGATAATTTTTTCATGAGCCTTGTGGTTCAATGATGTTCTTTGTTTCTTGACATAGGTAAAACTTATGTTTGAATCCCCCTACCCCTGTCCTTAAAAAAATAAAAATCACTTAGAGTGTACTAGCATAATACTCTCTCTCTCTCTCTCTCTCTCTCTCTCTCTCTCTCTCTCTATATATATATATATATGTATATATATATATATATATATATGTTAATGTGGGTATCCAAAACTTTTCGAGTATTTAACTATTTATCAAGTGTGTGTACTCTTGCTTCACACAATAAGTTTGATCTCTTTGCACTCGTATATAATTCCTTATGAAGCTTTTTAAATCTTAGGATGACGAAAAGTGGTTAATATTTAATAATAATAATATCGTTTAATTATAATTTCGGTCCATAAAAGTTGCTTTATGTGTCAAAATGGTCCCTAATGTTTGAAAAATGAAAATTTAGACCCTAACATTTTGGTATTGTTTCAAAATAGTCTATGGGGGTTAGAAACTCAATAAAATAAACATCAACTAGTCTAAGAACAGTTTAATCCTTAGGTAACTGACTTGCACAATTCATTTATCATAAGAGCAGGATGGAAATTCCATAGTGGGAAGCTCAAACAACTGATTCTGCAAAGCAAGATTCAAGAATGAGAAGATAAGTAATACAATTTCTTTCCCGAGGTGCAGGGATTTAACAAGAAAAGAAAATTCTCATTATATCTCTCTTCTCTAGGCTTTTTTCTTGATATTTCTCAACCTCCTTTCTGTGGTAGCCTTCACCCTTTTTATAAGCATTTTTCATTCCTTTATCTTTCCAGCTAGCCTGCCTTCAGCCAGATTTTTTTGGAGATAATTGTCACATCCTCCCTTGGTTCTCCCCCAATTTTCATCTTGAAACATGACTTTTGGGGGTTGTTTGTACTATTCAGATTGTCCTATACGTATTTAATGTGGAAGAAATTAGGTAGAGAACCTCTCATTAATGCAGAGGTGACGACCTCTATGATTCTTATCATTTCAGGAGGTTTTCCTAAGTAGTCTTGGTAAGAGTGTCACCCCGACCAAAAAAATAAAAAGGGTGGGATCAATCTCCCGTGGTACTTCTTTTGTTCATCGAGGAATCGCTCGTGCTTATGATCTCGTAAAGGCATCTCAAGGTTGGTGGCATGCTTGGGACTTCGCAGAAATAGTCTTGGGAGATTTCCCTTTACTACTCAAGCATGTTTTTCTGAGCATCTGGGCTTTTAACATAGTATCAGAGTAGGAGTGTTAGAAGTAGGTGATTAAACGATTAAATTCTCACGTGTTAGGCATCACCACATGAGAGGGAGTGTTAGAAGTATGTGGTACTTCTTTTGTTCACCAAGGAATCACCCGTGCTTATGATCTCAGAAAGGCGTCTCAAGGTTTGTGGCATGCCTGGGACTTCGCAGGAATAGTCTTGGGAGATTTCCCTTTACTACTTAAGCATGATTTTCTGAGCATATGGGCTTTTAATATGGTATCAGAGTAGGTGTGTTAGAAGTATGTGATTAAACGATTAAATTTTCACGTGTTGGGTATCACCACATGGGGGGGAGTGTTAGAAGTATGTGGTTAAATGATTAAATTTACCATATCCCAATAGTTTAAGCTTTTAGAACAATTTAACATTAACCATGTTAGGTATTGTTTCGAACAATATCAAAATATGAGGGACTAAAGAAGAAGAAGAATTTGGGACCAAGATTCAATAGAATTTTGTACAGAAATAACTCTCCAATTTATTGTAAAACAAACCTTGATGTTTATTACACATTTGGCTGGGACCAAGATTCAATAGAATTTTGTACAAAAATAACTCTCCAATTTATTGTTAAACAAACCTTGATGCTTATTATACATTTGGCAATGAAATAAATCTGTTCTCTTTATTTATTTTTTTAGAATAATGCTATAAACACAAACTATTTTATAATATTTTTACAAACGGTCATATGATCAACTTCTTTCTAGTTTTCATCTAGACCCATCACTAACATCACTTTTTCATTTACTAATGATCTCGGAAAGGCATCTCAAGGTTGGTGGCATGCCTAGGACTTTGCAGGAATAGTCTTGGGAGATTTCCATTTACTACTCAAGCATGATATTCTGAGCATATGGGCTTTTAATATAGTATCAGAGTAGGAGTGTTAGAAGTATGTGATTAAACGATTAAATTCTCACATGTTGGGTATCACCATATGGGGGGGAGTGTTAGAAGTATGTGGTTAAATGGTTAAATTTACCATATTCCAATAGTTTAAGCTTTTAGAACAATTTAACATTAACCATGTTAGGTACTGTTTCGAACAATATCAAAATATGAGGGACTAAAGAAGAAGAAGAATTTGGGACCAAGATTCAATAGAATTTTGTACAGAAATAACTCTCCAATTTATTGTAAAACAAACCTTGATGTTTATTACACATTTGGCTGGGACCAAGATTCAATAGAATTTTGTACAGAAATAACTCTCCAATTTATTGTTAAACAAACCTTGATGCTTATTATACATTTGGCAATGAAATAAATTTGTTCCTTTTTTTTTTTTTTTTTAGAATAATCCTATAAACACAAATTATTTTATAATATTTTTACAAACGGTCATATGATCAACTTATTCTTAGTTTTTATCTAGACCCATCACTAACATTACTTTTTCATTTATTAATAATCACTCACTACATCTACCATTTTATATATATATATATATATATATATATATTTGTAAAATTGTTGGTACATTATTCTTTTTTTAAAATGGAATTTAGCAAGCTTTGTCGTTATCACTTACAGAAAACACAAGAGCCTGGCATGAAAAAAGGGGAAAAATCAAAATCAAAATCAAAATCGAAGTTAAACAAAATCGGGCTTAAATGGTCCTGTCTTCTTCATTTTTAGGCTGGTATTAATGTCATCACCTCATTTTGCAAAGAAGAATAGTAGTAGACGCTCATTACCGCAGGCCAAGGAAGGACAGTCAACTCAAAGCGTGGTGACTTTGCCTTAGCCACAACAACACTTGTCATGGTATCCAAGCAGGGTTTTGAAAACGGTGTCGTGGAGCCTTGTCTTATATGCATATATCTGTATCACAGATATTAGATAGCTATCCTCTTGCTGCTGCATAGTTGTAGGTCAGTACAGATGCTACGTACAGTTGTGAAGTGGACTGGAGGGACAGTTTGTCTCTGCCCGTGAATCTAATTTAAGATTTGAAGGTCCTTACTCCTCACTCCTCACTCCTCAGACCCACGAGGCTGAGAGAGACCATCACAGCAAAAACCAGTACTACGTACATACCATTAATATGGTGCATTCACTAAACCCATTTACTAAAAAAAAAAATATTCAGAGAGACTTTGGTTATGACTGCAGGGTTTTTTTGGGTATCGAACAGCCTATCCAAATGAGAAAATGAGGTATCTTGGGTTGGGGAGCAGGTTTTTCATTTTTTTTTTTCGTTTATTTTGTTTGTATTTTGTATTTGGGATATTGATATTTAATGAGGCTTTAACTTTTGAGAGAAGGGGGGGTCTTAAATTAAATAAATAAATAAAAATAAAAAGTAAAAGAAAGACCAAAGGAGCGTAGGGTAGTAAAGCAAAAGAAGAGGTCTTTCTCATACACAGATCCCTATGAATTACGGGAAGGTTGCCAAGGCATTGCTTGCTGGAACTCATTCTTTTTGTTCAGTTTAAAGGAAGTAGCTTTGTTCTCTTTAGAAATCTTTTCAGAGAGAGGGAGAGAGACAGAGCTTGCAGGTGTTGGATTTGTTCAGATGAGCGGTTAGATTTTGTCCAACCAATCTGTAGGTAGCAAACAAAAAAAAAAAACCAGTTTTAAAAATGGAGGGAAGCAATAGATGTTGCTATGATTAGTTTATTTGTTTCCCAATCATTGAGTTGCCTTGTCTTAAGAGAAACTTGCTAAGAATCTCTACTTAGAACTTAGTGGGAAAAGGAGCAACATTGAGAGAAGATGAAATCCATGGAAAATGATGATAGCAACAACAATAATAATAAGTGGTTGGGTTTTTCTCTCTCTCCTCACATGACCATGGAGGTTCCTTCTGGCCCTTCTAACCAGCACCAAACACACCCCTCTACTGGTGCAGTCCCAGCGAACTTCTTCAATTCCTCACCCCACCTTAACTATGGTATTTACTATGGAGCTGAAGGAGAAAATGCTAGCTTTTATTCTCCCTTGTCTATGATGCCACTTAAGTCTGATGGGTCTCTTTGTATAATGGAAGCTCTCAACAGGTCACAACAACCACAAGGTTAGTTCATAGTCCAAACCTCTATTATTCTTTTCTTTTAAAGCTTTGGTTTTTGCCTTGGGAAATATGTTATTCTTAAACTTCTGGACTCTTCTGTGTTTGACTTTATTTTTTATGTGAAGCAATGGTATCAACTTCAACTCCAAAGCTAGAGGACTTCTTTGGCGGTGCAACCATGGGGACCCATCATTTTGACAACAATGACAGAGAAGCTATGGTTCTTAGCTTAGATAGTATGTTCTACAGTCAAAACCCAGACCAACAGCCTAACAACCAAAATTGCTTGGATCATTTTCAACCGAACTCTAGGCACCAAGAACAGCCACAGCAGATTCAGGAGCAACAGTATTCATATTACTCTGGCTTTAGAAGCCATGATATGATGTTAGGTGAGGCTAGGGAGAACCAGTTTGCAGATTGCAGTCTCCAGCTTCCAACAGTGGCAGATGATGGGGTTCCTGGCATGAAGAACTGGATCTCGAGGAACTATTCAGCTAATCATTCAGTGGAGCAGAAGATGATCGGTTGCATGGGTGACAATGGAGGTGAATCTGGGACCATTGGTGCTGTGGCATATGGGGATTTACAGTCTCTGAGCCTTTCCATGAGTCCTGGCTCCCAATCAAGCAGTGTTACAGGTTCACAGCATGTCTCACCCACTGTGACTGATTGTACAGCCATGGATACAAAGAAACGAGGGCCTGAAAAGGTGGATCAAAAGCCAATTGTTCATAGGAAGTCCTTGGATACATTTGGGCAGAGAACCTCCCAATATAGAGGTGTTACAAGGTTAGTTCTTTCCTGTTTCTTTGATCCCTTTGATATCTTAGTATGTCATATCTATTTTTTATTGTTCCAATTGAAAAGCTTCCCTTGCTTTGCATATTGCTCTGCTCTTTCTTTAATAGACTTTGCTGCCTAATTCTCTAACTGTGTCATCTTCAAATTAAAAAAAAAAAAAAAAATTATTTTTTAAATTATGTCCTTATTTTCTTCTGATTTTTAACTCTGTTTCATTAGGCATAGATGGACTGGTAGATATGAAGCCCATTTGTGGGACAACAGTTGCAAGAAAGAAGGCCAGAGCAGGAAAGGAAGACAAGGTTAGGAAAGAAAACACAACCTATATCTATATCCATGTCTATCTTACTTTCAATGCCTCCGCAATTTTTGGTCACTTTGTGCTGTTTTCCTGACACATTCCACATGTGACTGATTTTTTGTGTTTCTTGTTGGGTTGGGGATGTCATTTCCAATGAAACGATGATTCTTAGTTTACCTGGGTAAGCCTTATTACTCATGTACAATGACTAAGTGAATTAACATACTGTCATTTTATTGTTTCGTCAAGTCATTCCAAAAATTCAATTTCAGGGGGTTATGACTTGGAAGAGAAAGCAGCAAGAGCTTATGATCTTGCGGCACTCAAGTATTGGGGACCCTCCACTCATATTAATTTCCCTGTAATGATTCTTTTCGCTTTATCTTCCACTCTGTTTATATTGAGGTAGTCTATTCTTTATTTTACTAATTGAAACCATGATGTTTTGGTAGTTGGAAAATTATGAAAAAGAACTTGAAGAAATGAAGAACATGACCAGACAGGAGTATGTTGCTCATCTAAGAAGGTAATTACTTTTTTGATTGTACTACCAGTGCATGCACTAGTTTTTTTATTTTTTCTTTTTTACCCTCATTCATTAATGTATTCAACTTTATCCTATGCAGGAAAAGCAGTGGATTCTCTAGGGGAGCTTCAATGTACAGAGGAGTAACAAGGTTCTACTAGCCTGCTTTTATGTAGTAGTATTGTAATTTTTGTATTATGCTTACCTTATATTATATCTAAGATGAGTTCCTTTTCCCTGAAATCTCTGTTTTTGCTTTCATATTTGGCAGACACCATCAACATGGACGATGGCAGGCTCGTATTGGCAGGGTTGCGGGGAACAAGGATCTTTATCTGGGGACATTTAGTGAGTTCCTTTGAATCTTGAATTTCCAAAAGTAAAATATATAATCATTTATTGAATTATTCGAGTGAGTTATGCAGTTGTGTAATATTCAGAGTATAAAACTAAGAGATTTTAGCCATTTGAACCCATATCCTGTGAAAGTAGAAAGCCAATTTTTGAGGCACTCTCAGCGACAATAAAGCTGATCAAGAGCCACTTTAATGTTTGTACAGGATTTCTGGTCAGTGGGACTAAGCCTTTGCTAAGGCTGTTCTTATAGACAAACACAAAGAAACCTTTATCTCAGTGCTATATCCTCATCTACCGTATTAGAACATAAAGTCCTGTGTATCTCTTACAAATCCAAGTTACAAAAAAACTAATTCTAGTCCTTAATGATCTGAAATTTTAGGCACCCAAGAGGAGGCAGCCGAAGCCTACGACATTGCAGCTATTAAGTTTCGGGGGGTTAATGCTGTTACTAACTTTGACATAACACGGTACAATGTGGAACGCATCATGGCAAGCAGTACCCTCCTTGCTGGAGAACAAGCTAAACGAAACAAGGAGACAGGATCGACAATTGAGGTTTTGAACAATCCTTCTATTGATAGTAGCAACGGGGAAGCCTTTCTATCACAGAAGAACAATGAATGTGAATCAGATTGGAAAACGGTTATCAATCAGTCCTCCCAGGAACTTAATTACAAGCCACTAAAATTTGAAAATTACAGAACTCAATCTTTCTCAATGTCCTCACACAATATGATTCAGCAAGAGGTAGAAGACTCAACGAAGATGGGAGCTCATGTGTCAAATGCTTCATCTTTGGTGACTAGTGTAAGCAGCTCAAGAGAAGGCAGCCCTGATAAAACTAGTCTACCAGTGCTCCTTGGATTGCCTCCAACTGCGTCCAAGTTGTTCACTAGTCCAACTGGTGCTGTCAATTCTTGGATCCCATCAGCTCAACTAAGGCCTGCACACTCGGTGCCTCACATGCCAGTTTTTGCTGCTTGGACAGACACATAGGCTGTTGATAAAACTAGCATATGTTTTTGCATGACACAACGAGAGAGAGGTTTCATGAGGGTTATCTTAGTGGAGATAATTGGGTTTAATGGAGGTTTAGCCTTTTCTTCGGAACAAGAATTTTAAAATATTCAAAGTCATCTTTTTAGTCTTATCTTATGTAGTAGGTCTTTATAAAAAGGAAAATGGTGGAGGGAAAGCTTTAAAGATATTATGATGAAGTCTATGGAATGATTGTAGCAATATGGGATGGATGACCTACACACCCATAATTTGGTCCAGCTTTATTGATCATATTAAGTACAGAACCCGCTCAGATTGTGTCCCAGTAATGCATAGATTTGATCTTTTGCTTTGAGCCTTTGACCATATAGTCTCTCTCATCCCATCACCATATAGTTTCTTCACGTTCATAACATCATCATTGCTTATATTCCCTTTATTATCTAATCTTTCTCAAAAGGTAACAGATATTCCATTCTTATGGTTCAGGGAAAAGTGAGTTGGTGGTGGAAATGCATTCATACAGGACTTTTGGTGGTTTAATTTATGATAACATGGCCCATGGTTACTAGGAATTGTCTGCATTTTGTGGAAAAGTATCGCTTGTTGGAAACCATTCAGGTCTTTTAAAGCCAACCTGCTGTTAAATAATGATGTTGGGCAAAAAAGCATTCTCATGTCCTAATGTGGGCTGCTATGACCAATCAAACTCCACCATGGATGTGTTCACACGTGATTTGTGATCTGCCCCTTTCACGTAAATGGGCGGGCTCAATTTCATGATTTATTCATTATGTGCTAGCTTCACTATAATGAGCCGCATGAATGAAAATTGGTGAGATAGTAGAAGCCTTAATACTTATTGTGACTTGACTTTATGAGAGTGTAAGAAAAAAATGCAAAATAAAAATAGAAAATTAGAAGAAACAATTTCATGAGAAAGACAGATTATTGTGAAATTTAGACTTCAATTGTTACTAATAATTAATTAATCAATTTTATGTGAAGTTTCATAAAACCATATTGTAAATATAACTTTTTTAGGAACTAAATAAATCTTTTTTTTGGAAAACTAAGGCCAAGAAACCCTAGGGTATGCGTACGCATACACGCGTATGTGCACGCATGTCCTCAAGCTGTGTACATAGGTCTTATGCATGTGTACGCATACACGGGCCTGCGCACGGATGCTAGGGTTCCAAAAACTTTGAAAGATAAGTTTTTTAGCATTAAGTGTGAAGTTTAGAATGAATTCCACATCGTTTGGGAGTCGTTCCAAACCCCCCATTTTTCAACTATATAAAGCCATACATGGTAGCTTTTCAAAAAACACAGAAACTCCTAAGGGAAAATACAAGATTTACTAGAAATAGTGAATCAAAAAGGGAGTTTTTAACAAAATATCCTCAAATCAATATTTTCTTATTGGGGTCTTTTCTGGCATTGATTTTCGATTTTTAAGATTACTAATTACTTTTGTATTTGATTGTGAATAGATTTGATCGAAGGGAACAGTCAAAATCAAGCCAATGAACTTTTGTTTTTTAGGTAATATTCTAAGTCCTTTTTCTTTTCTTTTTCATTTTTGATCTCCATTTCCTTGTTTCTTTTGTTTGTTTTTGCTATAATATGTTTGTTTAGTTTAGGTTTACATAATTTTTCTATCATTAAGTATGTTAGGTTGTTAGATTTGACAGTTTTAGTCTCTGCTCTGTTTTGTGTTCTTACTGTTTCTGGGTTAGGGTTTTCAGGGCGTATATGCGTACGCATGCTTTCTGCATGCGTACGCATACTCAAAGTATGCGTACGCATATAGCTGGGCTACATACACAATCCCTGTGTATGCGCACGCATAGTCGTGCCCAGAAATCCTAATTCAACATTTTTTGTTTCTCTTTCATTGTTTCTCTTATTTAACATGCTTCTGCCTTGTCTGGTTTTGTGCTTTTGGGTCTCTGCTTCCATGTGATTTGCCTTGTTTTTTCCTCACATGCTAGATTAGTGTTTTATCTTCCAATTTTGTTTCTTTGCCATGAACATGCATATGATTTGACCATGTATTAATGTATAGGTGCTGTGATGCAGTGAGGTAATTGAGGTAAGATATGTGTTCGTATGAACATGCATTGATTTGAATATGATCTTGTTTTGGATGATGAACATGGATAATGTTTGCTTGTTTGTCTTTTCCTTTATAGTGAGATGCAATAACATGTTTGTATGATTCTGCCATGATGTGCTTTTGCCCTTGAGGGTTTATGATGTGATGAGAAGCATGATAGATGTATGTTAGGGTTTGGGATGAGAATGCCATGTTGTATGCTTAGATGTATGCTAGTGTGTGTGTGAATTTATGATGCAATATTGAACATGCCTTTAATAGAATTAAGACGTAAGATACAATGAGTGGAAACCGACCCACTGGTCGGGCACTTTTGGGTGCCCAATACTTTCTCAAGCTGTACCTAAATTCCGAACACATACTCTGGTAATAAGATCAGTCCTTCCACGAAAGGGCGCTATATATATGGTTCTTAGACCTAAACTAGGTGGTGACTCCAATTATCTTTTCTCCACCCCGGTTCACTCGGCCGAGGCATACTTCCCCTCTCCATTGTGCCCACAGGTGGTAAAATAGCTTTTTTGCTAAAATACAATCTCCATTGTGGATGTTTTTACTATTTTTATTAAGTTTTTGAGTTGGACAGTGGCTTGTTGGGTTAGGCTGGCTAGGCTGATTAATGAGGAGAGGGCCTAAGGTTTTGGAAGAGTGGGGTCCAACTGTAAAAATGAAAAATATAATAAGTAGAAAAAAAAAATTAGGCCAAGGGGGCTCGGACCCCCTTGAGTCCATCCTTGTTCCTTACAAAAGACCCACGGAAGGATGGAAGAGTTGGGTTGGGGTCCCTAATTTGGAGAAATACACACCCAATGGGCTAAATGATGAGCAAGCTCATTACATGATCAATAACAAAAAGAGAATTTCTTATACTTAAATGATAGAAGAAAAGAATTGATAGTATTTTAACCCTAATTTCCATCCTTATTTAATGGTACATTTTTACCCTATGAAAAATTGGGGGACAGGAAAGGTTGTCAATTTGGGACATAGCATATGCCCATTCAATATTAGAATGAGCAAAGAAGTGATCCAGAGCAGGATCCATCAACAAGATTTGCCTAAAAACAGCACATAGTCAATGCGGCAACAAACTGGCTGGCAAATGCTTTATATACCCACTGTTTCTTTACACTAATAGTTACTGTTCTTTTGACACGCTGACATGAAACCACAATTTTTTTTGGCTAATGAAACCACATAATTGAATTTGGTATTTTGAGCAATCAACCTGGCGGGAAAATGAGGTGGTTAGTTGGAGCATCCACCACGGCATTTGATTCTTATGATCAGGACACGATCATGACAAAAGAATAACCATGGTTTTTGAGTGAGACAAGTGCTCCATCATGAACTCCACCATTACTTCAACACATTTTTGGTTGATTTAGCAACGTCACATCTTTTAATCATATAATCTAATTTTTACATTGTTGTTAGCTAGCTACGGAGGTTTCATCAAATGAGCATGCTTTTCAGTGAATTTAATGCTTTTGAATGAAAAGAAGGTAATTGAGTAGATAGAGTTTGCATTGACATGATTGTGAATTTGTTCTCAGAATTATGATGCACATACAAAGCTCACTAGTCGCTACTATGATCAATAGGTCACAACTTTACAACTTGTTGAGTTGCTCTACAGCTTGGACAATGAGAAGAATCCATTTATGGAATTTAATGTCAAAAGGGAAATCTTATAGACCCATATAGGCACACTAATTTTGACAGACATAAAACCCTTGCCTGGTGGGGAAATCTTGAAAGCATTGTCCTTATTCATTAAAGTCATTTTCATTTAATTTGAATGCCTTTAATTAAGTGGGATATGCCATAGTGCCATGTTCTCTGAAAAGGAAAGGTAGTCTCCAAATCAATGTCCCAATCAGTTCAAAAAAACAAGGAGGTATTCTCTAATTGATGGATTGGATTATGTTTAATTTTGGTCTCATGTATTCCTCTTTTAAGTTGGGAGTAATTGGAAAAATAAAAATAAATAAAAAAAGTACCCGGTGGATGATAAAAATTTGAGAGGTAAAACACTGAAATTGTATAAAGAAAAAATTTTACACAAAAAAAAAAAAAAAAAAAAAAAGACAGTTAATTATAGCATATTAGGATCATCTAAAGCTCTTAAGGTAACTCTACCATGGAGTTCTTAAAATCTTATTCATCCTGTTAGGTTCTAAAAGTTTAAAACAATTGGTAAATTGTGAGCACAAACTTGTCTAGATATAAATTCCTAAGTCTATAGGTATGATTAGACAATACTCAAGGTATTGCAAGTTAGAATACACAAAAAAAAAAAAAAAAAAAGAGTTGCAGGTTCAAGAATTCGAAACATGCCAGGTTCGACCAATCAAGAAGAAGGCTCGACCGATCGAGAAGCATTTCTGCATGATTTAATTTCGGCTCAACAGTCTATTAATCCCATTAAGTGATTAGGGTTTCAAATCTAATTCTCCTAGTATTTAAAGGAAACTCTAAGGCACGTTTTGAAAAGACTTTGGAGCTTCTCTTTTGAGATCTAAAATGTACTGTGCCTTCTCTTTTAAAAGTCACTATCAGAATTCCATCTATACATCTTTAGAACCGGTAGATCTGAAGTTGCTGCAATAAAATCATACATAGTTGATGATTTAAAGCTTTGAGTGAGATTTCAGAGTCACAAACGTGAGTGTTTGTGTGTGACAAATTCAGATAGAAGAGTCCATGGATTTTGAGCTGCACATGGTCGTGTGAGTAAGTACAACAAGAGGTAGCTTTAGATTTAGGGGGGGAAAAAAATCTATTGTAAACTTCCATTCTATTATAGTGAATTTGTTGCCTTGAGGATAGATTAGGTTAAATTCTCCCCAGGTTTTTTCCCTTGAAACTATTGGTTTCATTGGTTTTCCTAGGTAATAATATTGCTTGTCTTCTTTACTTTTCCACACTCTGTGATATGATTATTTGTGTTTAACCTAGATCTCATAATAAACCTTAGTATCAACTTGGTTAATTAATTAGGTTAAACAATCTAAGTGTACAGGGGTCTAAACGAACAAACACATCCATTTTAAAATGAGTGGATTAGATTTTGCCACATTATTAATAACTTAAATAATACAAAAATAATAATAATAGTTAATGCTATTTAAAATATTAACTACGTGATAAAATCTAATTCACTTTTTTTTTATATAATCTAATCCACATTTTTAAATGAATAGATAGGATTTTAGGAACTCCATGATGGAGTTACCTAAGAACTTTAAAGGTTCTTCTAATTACAACTATCCACCCAAAATTATGGGATCATGTCTTAAGCCTATCATAAACTACAATTTTTTTGTAATTAATATCTTAATTCGAGAATAATTTTTAATGTCACTTCACCATTCAAAATTAATGTCACAATTAACAAATGAGTAGGCCAATTGGATGGAACCATGTATTAATATGTCAATTTTTTTCTTCTTCTAATTTTTTGATTATTTGACAGTGGAGAAGAGGAGATTTGAACACTGAACATCTCTATTGGAAACGCCTGAAGGTGCCAATTAAGCCATGAGGGTCTTAGCATATGTCAAAATTATTAGATTAGTTCTATAACAACAACAATCGAGCTTATTCCCAAAATTTTGGAGTTGACTAGCTATAGATATTCATTAGACTAGTAGTCCTAGTTAGCCACATGTATTCAAAATTATTTGATTAGTTCTCAATAATTTATAATATTCACCTTAATCATCGCACTAATATGTTAATTATAATAATAATTTTGGATGATATTGTGCATACTGACTTTGAGTAAGAGATTATAAAAATTTGTAATTTAAAATGATTATAACCCCTAATATACTTTTTTTTTCTCTCATCGATATTTTGAGTACGTTTATAGTATTGTTATTATTTCAATATATTAAGCTAATCCCTGATTTGTTAAATATAATATTACTGAATCTAACTAAAATTCTCAAGAACTAGCATGATTTATTCTTAATACTTATTGTAATATAGTATGTAAACAAATTTTAATCATCACATTTAATTTGATTCCCTTAAAGATAAATTATTGGTTTCTCCATTAATCAAATGTGCACTAGAGGCTCATGGTATAATTTAAGATTATAGCTAAAATTAAACGGAACAGAAGATAAATGAGAAGAAAAAACAGCAAGAATCGCAAGGTCAAAACTCAAAAGGAACCAAAGTGGCCGTGGAATGATTGTGAAAGTTAAGAGAAAATTGTCCTTAACATAATAAAGATGTACGGGTTTAGTGGAGGTTCTTGAAGATTTAGTGAGTCACGTCAAAAAACAAAAACAAAAAAAGCCTCTATTATGGCATTATTTACTTTATTCGAATTACTCAATATGAAGTTCGTGCAAATGCAATAGGAAGGATTTTGGTAATATTATGATAGTGCTTGATGTAAAAGCTAACAATATTGCATGCCATTATTCAAAAGCATTAATCATGAGATGTCGGTAGAAACTTTTCTTGGACGATTGTAAGACTAGCAATCAGAAAGATGAGAGAGGAAGGATACTTCATTTTGTCATCACCGTTTTGATGTGATTTGCCTCTTACAAATTTCTCCACTGTTTAAAAGCTTGTTACTGTCATAGCTAGCTTTACAGGTTGCCTATAAATCTCAAGCCATTATTGCCGTAATAGTAACAGTATTGTGTTTCAGAAGTTAATTAATCCAACGAAGTTCTACAACATAATTTGTAAATCTAAATTTTGAATTACATATTTTTTTATTTTTCTAACACGCGTTAAATTTCATGTCAATCGGACGTTAATTACTGTTCGATCCATAAACTTTTTTTTCTTACATAATTTTAAATTACAAAAACTTGAAATTTAAACATTTGATTGATGATAAAATAAAAATATATTGAGTAGAATGGTAGTCATTAGTAAACTTGATGGTCTTGGTTAAAATCATAAAATGTGTGCAGACAACAACTTGTCACAAACCCCACAAACCCTCCTGTTCATTTTTGTTGATTCTCCCATGCTACGTTCTATCAAGTTCACTAGTAACATCACCTCCAACTCCAACTAATAGTAAGAAGACTTAACTCTAAAGATTCAACGCATCCCTTTATGTCCTCATCTCAATCAATCAAAGGGTCCACTTGGATCTTTGTTACATAAGGCCCTTAATGGACTTACAAATTCATGCGAGGCCTAACTCTTTTGGGTCATCCCATTCCCATTCTCGCTAATGTGTTTTCTTCTTCTTATATAATGGCAGCACATGCATTAGCAGTTTAAGCACACACCATCAACACTAATCATTATCATTTTTTGGTAGATTAAATCATGATTGGATTGTGGATTAACAGTAGAAAGGACTCGTAATAAAAAACATGACGCTATTTAATGACGATCGTAGTCTCTTCAAAACAGCACATATTTAACTAATCGATGTATGCATGCATGATCATTTTCCTTCATGTAATAATAATATTGCTTTGCAGATATTTTCATAATATAAAAAAAGTACATTTAATTAAACGAGCTTTCTTAAGTATATAATATGATCTTTGTAGCTAATTGTCATGATGTTAACAAGAAGGAGAATAAAATAAATAATTCAATCCCAAGTTCCCAACAAGCTATGATGTAATTAACGCGCTTACCAGCTAACCCAAATAAATAAGAGTAATGCTAAGAATTCTTTTTCACAACTGCCAATATAAACTGTTATGATTAGAGAGAGAGTGAACGACTTTCTCTATTGAGTCTATTACTGACATTATTTTTATCATGCAATATCAATAATTGTGAACAAAATTATAAAAAATATTGTGTCCTTAAGCTTATTGAATAAATAATTGATTGTCCTTACCATAAATTTCTTTCTTCTTCTTCTTACTTATTTATTTATTTATTTTTGTCCCAAGCCCTTTCCATAAATTTCATAATCCTTTTACATGTGCTTAATAAATGTTAGTAACAACGTGGGTCAAAGAGCAAGAGCTAGTAAGGAAGAACCAGCCAAACAGAGATTGAAGAGAGAAAAAGAAAATCAATATTATTTCGAGTTTCTTTTTTCTTTTTTCTTTTTTGGTGGGATCATCATAGAATTAACAGGAATTTTTACTTGAAAGTGAACGGGCCGTGACTAAAATTCAAATCCGAAAGAGATGAAGTTGTTTTCCCACAAAGAGGACCACGAGACAAGGGGTTGGGCCCAAGGATAAAGTGTGAGTTTGACCTTGTTGGTCTGGCCCTAAACTTTTCACCTGAAACCCAACCACCACAACTGGAAGCAGTATAAGGACAAGTTCCCATTATTTAAAATGGCCATATAATGTGAGCAATGTTGTAGGGGGTTAGGATCTTTTAAAGTTTTTAGGATATGTTAGTTTTTTACTTTTTATTTTATTTCTTTTATGTTCGTAGAATTCTTAAAATCTTAATTATCTATTAGAAAATGATTGTATTGGATTTTATTACATCATTAACGATTTAAATATATATAAAATAGGTGACAATTATTAATTAACCTCTTTTTAAATATTAATGATATGATAAAATCTAATCAATCATTTTAAAAATTGATGGAAATTTTTTTAGGATTTCCATGGAGTAGTTACTGTAATAACTCTAGAAGATTCTCATACATGTTGTAGCAATTCCAAAATCGCTTCTACAATAGAAAGTTCTTCATATACAGAGGATGTGATTGTGGTCATTGACTCTACAGTGACAAAGGCTGCTTAGCAGCCCCACCTGTCCCAATGAAAATTTTGAGTTTAAATTGCTGAATTCATGGTCAGTTCAATAACTTAACAAATTGGTGAAGGCTGACTTTTACTCACCAGTATGCAGCAAATTCTTGCCTCTATTTTACTACCGTTTTAGCAAATGATGTACTCCATATTTGATTATCTTAATAAAATTTTCTAACTTTTTTAAAAAAAGAAAATAATAAAATTTTCTAACTTTTTTTAAAAAAGAAAATAATTATTTAATTTAAAAAAAAAAACTAAACTAAACTTTTTTTTAAAGCCATTTTGGGCCTATACCATAAAAGTTCTAAAATCTAATCCCCCAAGATAATTAATGTTTTTGAAATAAATACATGCAAGTCAGACATTTTGAAATAAGAAATCCATTAACAGTACGATCCAAGGCCACAGGACAAAGCTGGTAGAGTCGTAGAGATGAAGGGCTCCCACGTTGTTCAAAACACATATGAGTCCCTTGATGTGCACTTTGGGCAATGCTTTGAGGTTTTTGACATAGGCTCATAGCTAATAAAGAGCTCGTTTTCATTGCATGCTGTTCAACTCAAGCCATTTTTGTTGGAGATGGCGGCTCCAAGTGGTGGATGGTGGTTAGGTTTGTTGCAACAAGGTTCAATGGGGATAGCGCTAAGAGAGAGAGAGAGAGAGAGAGAGAGAGAGATTTCCGAA
Source organism: Quercus tomentella (assembly GCA_028535165.1). Taxonomy (NCBI): domain Eukaryota; kingdom Viridiplantae; phylum Streptophyta; class Magnoliopsida; order Fagales; family Fagaceae; genus Quercus; species Quercus tomentella. Next base: position 15,250,771 of record JAPQVY010000001.1, read on the forward strand.
GAAAAAAAATAGTGAAGTGAAATGTATTAAGTAAATCTCGACTCTTTAAGAGTCGAAATCCAACTTTCAAGTGGATCATTTTTTTTTTCCTTCCAAAAACGCTACATTAGTCACAACCGTAGCCATATCAGCAAATGTGGCATGAAACTCGTCTCTTGAAAAGCCAAGTTTCAAGTGGATCTCTTTCTAAAAAAAGCTATTTTTTAATATATGTTTGAAACAATACTGTTTGGCCAAATAATTCAAAATATAGTATTATTCATCAAATATGATTGGACAAAGTTGATATTATATCTTTACGCATCACCCTATAATTCGTCTTTGGTTATACCATTTGCAAAATTGTTAGGATTGTACAAATTAGGTCTACTATTTGTAGAAATTTGTGATTGAGTGGTAGACAAAAAAAGAATAGAGGTTACGCAATTCAGCCTTATAGATTAGATCCATGGGATATTAGCCCAAAGGGTTACAATTTCTCATACAATTTATTTGAGAATACATTACAATGAAATTCATATTATAATTGAGGTTTACACAAAAAAATATATGAAAATTTTAATTTAAATTGAATATTGATGGCTTCAATCTCATGATTTTCTCTAGCAATCAATCAATTAATTTATTAACCAATCCCATAATTTTATCTAGCAATGAATATCTTGATGATTTAGTCTTCAATGATATGAAAAGTAAATTATACTTTAAAAGAATCCCTCTCAAATTGGCATTAATCTTTGATGAAAAGCGCAGCTTGCAAATATTGAATCCAAGTGTCCTTTAAAAAAAAAAAAAAAAAGAAAGAAAAAAAAAAGAAAAAAAAAAAGAAAGAAGAATCAATGAATCCAGAGTTTGATTTGTCTTCCAAAGTTCTATACCTTTTTCTAGTACAATAAAATTGGCTAACAAAAGTGAAACTAGGTATGACCCAATATAGTGCTTCAATGGCACAAGAAAATAACAACTCCATTAAAATGATGACCCCCCTTTAATGAGAAATCCTCCTATAAAGATGTCACAATGATATTTATGTGATGAAATATTTTGCTATGAAAATGTATAGGAGTGAGAATTGCATTGGCAAAATTACCAATACGCATGAAGAAATGGTAAATTTCCTGTTAAAATCAGAAAAAAGAAATGAGATAAACAATAAAAGATGATTGACAATGTGATTATATTAGATATGACCAATAAGAGAAAACAAAAACATGTGAACACTCTGATACCATCTAGAAATTTGTGATTGAGTGATAGAGAAAATAGAAGATAAAATATATAAGATAATATATGGTTTGACGTTGGGACCTACATCCACCGTCCACGGGACAAAAACAAATAACTATATTTTCTCATACACTTTCTCAATACATTACAATGAAATTTGTAATTAATGGGGGATTAAACACAAAAGTCATTGGCAATTTGAATTTGAATTACATGTTGATTGCTTTGCTCCCATGATTTTCTCTAGCAACCAATTCTTTGATATATTAACCAATCCCATGATTTATTCTAGCCATCAATATCTTGGTTTGGTCTTCAATTATATGAAAAGTGAATTTGGAATTTAGAAAGGAAAGACCAATCCAGAATAAATAATTTCATCTAATATATATATACATTTGTTGGTAAGTATCCAATAGTATGTAAAAGGGCCTAGGTGCTCGCAGTCACATACACCAAACCTGGTTGGTCAGGCATGAAAGCAACTAGAATTGTCTTGACATGATCATAAGCTTTGATTACACAAGAAAAGACAAAAAACCAAGTCCACAAATGGGGGGCATAAATCCAACTATCCGTGTGGCCATAGGCCCAGCTGATATATGGGTCAATATGTGACTATCCAACAGGCCAATCCTGGCAAGTTAAAGCAGTCTTAATAAGACCAAGGCTGAAATATGAGAGAAGAAATTAAAGATGGTGAAATCCCACTATCTTAGGCTCTTAGCTATCTTTTCCATGCCAACACGAAATTGCTTGTAGTTGTAGTTGTGGACAAACCAGGTCTACATTATGAGAGTCAATTCTTTGTGCTGGCTAGATCAGTAGTTAAAGCCGCACGTTGGGTGACTACGAAGACAAACCAAGGAATGCCACGTACATGCATATGGGAACCATCATTATTCCCCATTATATTCAACAAAAACCAGTCATTTCGTTGCCACTTGTCAAGTAGCTATTTGTTTTCTTTAAGCCAATAAATGTCAGTTATTAAATCATAATAGAAGTCTAATAATTTTCGAATTCATATTGAATTTGCATTTTAGTTTTCTCTACATTTGAAAGTGTTTGCGGGTTAAGGACAACGGAAGCGCACTCACACTCACACTCATACGAATAAGATAATTATATGCCAACCAAACGTTATTATAAATGATATATAGTATAATCGCACTCAGTAAATCTCACAAATCAAATTTGCATACTCTCATAAACAACACTTATATATCTCAAAAATACAACATAAACAAAATTTCCCACAAACACAAACTAATTCACAAATTCCACACACACCAACTCACTAATTCACATGTCATATCTTTCAATCCCAAATATAGTATCACACCACTCCTCTCACAAGTCACAATACTATCATAGACAATGAAAACCTAATTATGTCATAAATAAAAAACTCTTTCCTTCTATCCTAAGAAAATTTTTTTTCTTTGTACTAAAAAATTTCTTTGTCTTCCATGTCGAGGAAACCAGATCTAAATAGTAATTTGAGACGATCTTTAAAAAAAAAATGCTTATTACCTATTTGGACACAAAGACAAGTATGTTAGGGTCATATTTTCTATGTAATTAATTAATTATTTGACAAAACGCACTTTACTTATAATTGATTAGATCTAAGTTGGGTTTAATTTATCAAGAAGTATGTTGTTCAAACATATCAAGTGGTTTCATTAAAGACATGAAGATTGATCCAAGAAACAAGTGAAGAAAAGTTGTTTCATTAAGTCTCAATACAAGCTCAACAGATACTACTATCGAGGATTAATGGAGAAGCTCGACAAAAGCTTGATCTATGAAGATCTACAATTTCAGAACTTCCAGATCTGAAATTCGGCCCATGATGATTTGTTTGATTAGGGATTCTTTTCTCATAACCTTAGTCATATATAAGACTTATTTTAAAAGTCAAGTACGGAAATAAAGACCTAAAACTCATATACTTTGTGTGAAGCTACTGCGTTTGTACGCTTTAGAGTTTTGTAACCAAGTACTTTATGATCTTCATTGTTTATGAAGTGAAGAACTTTGCAGCCAATAACAATCATTCAAGTTGTTAGAGTTAGTTATGTACTGGGATCTGTGCAAAGGAGTTAATCACAGATTGGAGATTTGTGCAACAAAGGAAAGAATGCTGCTACAAGATCAAGTCCAATTGGGTATTGGAGTGAAGGTTTAACTGTAGGTTGGTATTTTAGGATAGGCCAAGGTAGTGGTAAGATACCTCATACTTGTACACCTTAGAGGTTTTGTAACCAAGTACTTCATAATTTTCACCGTTTATGAAGTGAAGAACTTTGCAACCAATAACAATCATTCAGGTTGCTGGAGTTAATGACATACAGGGATCTGTGCAAAGGAATTAGTCAAAGATTAGAGATTTGTGCAACAAAGGAAAAAATGCTGCTACAAGATCAAGTCCAATTGGGTATTAGAGTGAAAGTTCAATTGTAGGTTAGTATTTTGGGATAGACTAGGATAGTGGTAAGATAATTATACTTCTAACCGCTTGATTATTGATTAGTGAATTCTTGGGAGTGGTGTGACCTTAAATTTATCTGGTAAAGTTTTTGTCTTACAAGAGGTTTTCCTCATTTGTCAATAAATCACCGTATCAATTTAATTTCCGCTGTATTTAGTTTATTTGGTACTTTATTGGTGCCTCAACGATTTGTATGTAATTTAATTTAATTAATTAACTTGGATAATTAAATTAATTAACTGAGGGCAATCTATCTTAACCCAAAAGAGTAAGTTGCAAAGTAGCTAAACATTATGGGCCTTATGGCCTGCTAACAGTATCTTGCTGTTTGCCCACCAAATTTTCAATGCACAGAAGAAAACACACAAATACTCACAAAAGATTACGTACATATCTTAAGGAGGGGCCTAAAATGTCTTAAATGACAACGACCACAATTAAGCTTTTGGTTCTTAGCCCTTTTGGACATTCTCTCTTACTTATGTAGAAAAAGGTGGTTATGTTTATGTGTCTTTGCTTCATCTACAAATCACCGTCTTAACAGACCAAAAAAAGGTTTGTCGAGCATAATTCCACCAAAGTCCAATTCAAACACACTGTAGATTTTGAAAGCTTAATAAATCAAAAGCTGAATAAGACTTTGTCCCACCCACGCTTAAAAAATCTCATATTGTTCTTTGTCTGAGGGCCCATATGATAAAAAAGGTTGTGCCTTTATTTAAATTGCTTAAATAGAAAGGCAGAATATAAGCAAAAATTCACAATAATTTTATAATATTTTTAAATTAGCTTATCATATCACATATGAGCTTGCCGCAATTTGAAATTTAATTTTTTTTTGGAACAAAGTTTAGCTACAAAATTGATTGTAACTTAAGGTTACAAACTCCCTCAATAAAATAAATATTACAACATATTTTGAAAATCTAACCGTTGAATTGCATATTCTTTACGCCCTTAATACACATGTTAAATTTTGTATCAATCGGATATCATTTACTATATGATCTATAAGTTTATATTTTGTGCATAATTTTAAATTACAAAAATTTGCAATTTAAAAAATTTATTGATAACATAACTATTGATCTTTAATTTTCTTGAAATTTTGCAAGCATGGAGGATATAAGAAAAAGATGTAATCCAATGGTGGATTTATTAAAATTCACATCCAATAAAAAGATATTAAGTAAGTTTATAGCCTAAGACTACAACTAATTTTGTTGCTAAACTTTGTCATTTTTTTAATATCGATTTGTGAGTGTTATGAAATGTTGTTATGTCCCAAGCGGTACTCAACACAAATTTGCTGCACAAAATGTGTATGAAATGTTGTTATGTCCCAAGCGTTACTCAACACAAATTTGCTGCACAAGATTTGTACTTTCATCACGCTCTATTTTTTTTCTTTTTAACAATCTCACGTGGCTTAATTTATTTGCCAGATGAACCGCACCAACCACTCATCACTAAAACAAGACTAAAAAGCAAATTATTGAATTAACAAGATAGAGATCGGGATGATGCATTGATGCCCACGTCCACTTTGTTATCTCACGGATTTATCAAGTCAAGTATTTAACCATTTTCTTTCTGATCATGGAAGATATTTGACCCATATAATATTGTTTTTGTTGTTAGCCAAATGTATCAAGTAAAATCAAAATTTAATAATAATAATAATAATAAATAAATAAACCTTTTTAAATATCTAATAGATTGATATTGAGTATTTTAATTGTATGATCATATAAATCTAATTTCTGTTCATGCATATGTTCTTCAAATGGTATCTGATTGGAATAATTTTGTCTCATCTTGTTAGGATGATTTTTATTTTTGGCTGAATAAGTCAAGATAAATTTAGACTCACTTGATTTTTTGTTTACAATTATTAGAGACAGGATGAATTTGAATCTAAATTCTCCTTCTCCAAAGAACCCAACAATACCACTTAATATTATACTATTTGGAATTCTTATCTTGATTATTTGTGACGTGGCATCTTAATAAGACAGCTAAAAATTCGAGTTTAGTCATGTCCATTTATCTACAGTAGTTGGGTGAAAGGAATTTAATAAAATCCTTTACGTGTTGTTCTTAAATGATATCCATAACACATGTGCCACTTAAATTATTGAAGTTGCTGTCTGCCAGTGCCAGCACTCTCTTAACAATTCAATTATGATCACCATTATTTTAAGAAAGGCCTGGACTCTAGATAATAAAGCCATAAAGGTACTAAATTTAAATAAACATAAATTACACATCAAAATTGTCATGTTCCAAATCATGTTAAAGCCACATTCCCCCCAAATTATTGTGCTTACGCCCACTATATAAACACAATTAATAAAGCTATAATATTTCAACCTAAATACCCCCAAAGTGATGAAACACGTGTCACATCCATCTCTCAAATGCAATATATATATAATTGTCTAGTACATACCCAGAAAGGTTGTATTGAAGTGACTAGTTAGGACCAATATGCTATCAATCATAGCATTGATATTAATTTGTCTGAGGGGCCAGGTTTGGGCTGAAGTTGTTTGTGAACTGAGTGAGAGGTGGAAAAGCCACAAGAATATATAGAAGGGCCTCAACATTTGTTTATGCTCTAAGGCTTTCGTTTGTGCCACTCAAAGTTAATGGGCCCTTTTAAATTCATTGAAGATCCTTTCGGCTTTCACTTTCTCCATTTTTAGTCTCTTCTACAAAGCTTTGGATTTTACATCCCAACAATATGTTGGTGTGTAGGCTTGGGCAGAGGCAGCCAAGGAACCGAAGGTCGAAACTATAATGGGACCACCGTATAGTCCTTAAATGAAGCCAATTCTACAGAGATGTATGAACTATGAAGGTCATTACTGAAAGTTAACAATTTTGTTCTGTGGGGAAGCGTTGTTTTTTACGGACCACAGATTGCATAAAACAAGATAGAACCCCTCAGAGAACTGAATTCCTATTCACATCTTGGGCCATTGCGCAACACCTAGATATCTCAGCCCATTTATACCATATCCAACTCTTGTTCTTTATTCGAGTTTTTGGGAAAAAAAAAAATTGTTCAAATTGTTACAAAAAACTTACAAATTGATACGACAAGAGTATGATTTGTGCCACTTAATAACTAATAAATAAATATTTATATAACTTTTTTTGGAATTGTAACAAGTTAATTCATAAGGTCTATGTAGTGGTTTTTTACTCTCTTTTTTTTTTTTTTTTATTAATTATTGTCCATACCATCACTCAAAAACATTGGCAACACTTTCCATTTAGTCCGCAATTTGAAACCTAGAAGTTAGGATGAGAAGAATCATGCACCCAATATATGAATACTAAAATAAATAAATAAATCTTTAATAGAAAACGTTTTGAGATAAGTTGTCCTCCCATTTAAACCCTACAATTTCCTCCCATTTTTAGAGGTTGTGAGATACATGACTTTTTTTTATTATTATTATTATTTTTTTTATATACAATATTGAAATTCTACTCTAATCTAATCTAAGTATATATGTGTGTGTGTAAAGCTCTCTATTGGAGACTTAAAACCCAGCCCTTACACCCCATACCTCACAAGAACATATACTTGTGAAGTAATTATCACGCCATGAATGCGCGGTGGTGAGACACATGACATTTATTTGATTTCATATCATGTGGTTTACGTTGTTTAAGAATATAAGATTTTCTTATACCACATGTCTCACATTTAGATAAATATGTATGATTGGTTCAATTTTTTTTAATTATAAAATATATACTTATAGGCCTCCAAATCCCAGTTAAAGTTGTTATATATCAATAAATAGATTTAATTCTTTTAACTGTATAATTTTTATAAGAAATTCTAAGGTTCATTATATTCATTTAGATAAAGTCACAATCTCATTAGTGATGAATTATAATATACCAATTATTTAGAAATTTGAATGTTCATAAAATTATAATAAACCCAGATATTATAGCAATTAGCCAATTATCTAAAATTAGAGTGAAAACAATTTTTTTTTTCTTTTATTCCCTAATAAAAATGATAGTTGATGAACGATAAGTTAGAGTTTTTTTTTGGTCAATGTTCTTGACTCAAGTTTGTTGAAGTATATTTTTGTAGTTTTCATTGGCTTATAAAAATTTAGCTTGCATCTTTAATTTTATTTATAATACTATTTTTATTTGATGCCAAACTAATACTGTGAGAAGAGGTATTCATATATTTGATGTATAATATAATTTTTGGATTGGAGGGATAGATATCACTTTTTTTATGGATTATATTAGTTTAAAGGGCTCTAAGTAAGTCATGGCCGAAGAATAAACCGTCAGTTAATCATTAAGGGGCTGTTTGGTATGAAATTTTGAGCAGTTTTTAAATAACATTACACGTATTTTCACATATTTTTCACCTATACGTATTTCTAAAAATTACAAACAATGTTATTAGAATAACGTTACCTAACGGGGCCCTAAATTTCAAAATGTGCAAATTTGTGATGACCATTAAAAATGAAAAAGGAAAAAGCGGTTCTTATTTCTATGGCCAAAAATGAATCTTGCTCAAATAATGACATAGGTTGAAACCGAATGGACTTCTTTAATCATTATTATGTGGAGAGCAACGGCAAATGTTGTTTCCAGCAATATATATAAATATATATATATATATATATATATATATATATAATGATGATTTAATTTATGAGCAACTTTTATGTTCATAATATTTTTCACAACAAAACTCAAGTGACAATATGTTACTAGTTTTTATCTGAATCCACCATTAACATCATTTTTTTACAAACCTTTAATAACTTGCCACATTAATTTATTATTAGAAAGCCCCACGTCAAGACAACATCATTCCATCTCCAACCACAAACTACACGAATAACAACAGAGATAAGAATGGATCCCTAAATATCATCGCTGTTATTATTTAATTTATATATCTAGTTGACTATTCTCTTGGATGAGTGTAATTCCTCTATTCTACGCAATGGGTGTGACCCCAAAATGTTGGCTATAAGTTTTGAACCCAACATCTCATAGATCTCATAAGGCTTTAGGTACAATTAGGCCACCTCATTGGAATTGCATGCCAGTAGAATTGCATGCCAGTACATCTTGGTCACGCACCAAGGTGGAATCAATGTAACATCTCCAGCCTTAGTACCTAATTAAGATAATCATAAACAATGGAAAATCTCATCTCGATCTGTGTTAATTGGTATGGGAAACTATAAATCTATTTCTTCGAACAAGGTAGTCTGATTGCATCCAATGCCACATGACATATGACATCATTTTATTTGTTGAGAAAATGACATGTGTCATTGTTTGTATACATCCTCAAATTTGCTATCTAAATTTTAAAATATATTAGTATTTTACCTGTATAATGTACCTAAAAAGTAATATGTAGTTTAAAAATAATTCAAAATAATATAAGTGAAATTGAACAATAAACAGATCTAGTCTGTGCGTTAAGCAAGTTCACAATCATATTATGCAAAACTAAGTTTTTATTACAAAAACAACAATGAATATTTTAAAATAAATAATAAACTCTTTTTGAATTTCTTGCAACTTTTGGTTATTGAGTGTTAATCAAAATAGCATTTTTTTTATGGGGACAAAAAAATAAAATAAATTATCTTAATAATTTTTAAACTTATGGTCCATTATATGGCAAAAGCACAATGTACTACGTGTAAAATAATATTGAATAAAATAAATAATAATTTTTTTAAAATTATCAAAATTTGGTATCAAAATTTTAATTAAAGACATATTTTTAAATTTCTTGAAATTTTGATAATAGAAATTCACTTAAAAGAAACTATATTAATAACTTAAATGTTCTTGTAATACAACACACGATTATTTATATATATATATATATATATATATATATATATATTTATATGGTGCAACTAGGGGTGTTCACCAAACCGCATAAACCGCACAAACCGCACCAAAACCGCCCGCAAAATAGCATAACCGCACCGCACCACAAGTAATAGTGCACCGCACCACACCACATCGCATGGTGCAGTGCGGTTTGCGGTTTTATAATAAAAAAACCGCACAAACTGCACCGCACCGCATCCTCTATATATATTAATATATTTAGTTATTTTTAATATTAAATATATTATTAATAGTTTAATAACCCTAGTTTTCAAAAAAAAAAAAAAAGTTTGATAACCCTAGCAAGTGTTAATTAAGAAAGCCAGCCAAAAATAAAGAAAAATTAGCTTAATAGTTTAAAACTTGGACCAAAATAAAGGGAAAAATTAATTTTGAGTTGGGTAGAAAAAGCCCAAAATTTGAAATATATACCAATTTCAAATCATTCAAATCGCATCTTGTATATCGCACCGCATATGTGACCGCAAAAATGAGATGCGGTGCGGTTATGGTTTTGGCTAAACTTTAAACCGTACCGTACCACATCGCACCGCACATGTGACCGCAAAAATAAGGTGCGGTGCAGTTATGGTTTTAGCTAAACCGCACCGCAAAATGCGGTGCTAAAAATGACCCAAAACCGCACCGCACCGCACCGCGAACACCCCTAGGTGCAACTTCAATGATTATAGAATATAATATACTAATATGATAGGATGAGCCTCTACTTACCATGGAAAAAAAAATACTCCCAAGAGGTTTTTTTTTTAAGGGACAAAGTATACTCTTTTGTTTTCATTTGTTGACAATATATATCTAGTACATAAACACTTTAGGAGTGTGCATTAAGAATAATAAAAGGATGATTTAAGAGGAAAAAAAAAAAGAAAAAAAAAGAAGAGAGAGAGATAAGATTTTTTAAGAGGAAAAAAAAAAAAAAAAAAAGGTCCATCCATAAAAAATTTAAAAAAAAAAAAATTGTGTAAACGGATGATTTTAACTTTTTTTGGGAGTGGGCTCCGTGTCAATCAAGAAGAGTCTATGTTTGACTTAAAAAAGAAAAAGAAAAAAAAAAGAATAATGAATGAAAAGCAATCAACACGAATTAGGACAAATCCCACCAATATTGTTTTCTTTCACTTGGACTTTTCAATCTAACAAAATTTGGCCATGTGTAATCTGATTTGATGATGATTAAAACAAAATTAGTCATCTTCCAAGCACGCCAACTTGGATGTTACCAGATTGCCATGCCAAAGAATAAAAAAAATGTTTGCACAAACTTTTTTTTTTCTAAGTTTTTTGTGAGGGTGATATATAATTTTTTGGTCATTTTTATGTTAAATTTATAGTTTTAAAAATCGAAAATCAGAATCTTTTTCAATTTTTTTACCCTTTCGATTTTTATAACCATGATTAAATATGCAACAAAAAGTTAAAAATTAGCTTCTCAAAGAGTTAAAAATTAGATTATTTGAAAATAAAAACTGAGACAAGTGGGTGAGATATGAGTGTGAATTTGATGACGCCCAAATAGGAAGTCTATGAGTACGGGAGGTTTGTAAGCCTCAGAGCAATTCTAAGTTATAATAAGCACTTCAGAGAGACATGTGACAGATTCAATTATTCATCTTTTGCAAATTGCAAGTCAAGCACCAATGTCTATGCGGAGTTACGGTACGGCCCGCTTGTGTGTCCATTAAAATTTAATGCCTTTTAATGCCAAAATCACTAGATCAGATAGAAGTTGTGTGTTAGTTGAATGCCCTTATCGTACGATTTTTCTTTTCTTTTCCTCTTCATTTTAGTTAGAAACTCATCATTTACATTAAAAATATATATTGTTTCTTGGTCATTCATAAGCTTTAATTAGCTTATGTGCCTTGCATTATCAAAAAAAAAAAGAAAAAAGAAAAAAAAAAGAGCTACATATAGTGTCTGTTTGGAAACAGTTTATTTAGTTGAAATTGAAAATTTTTTGCTGAAAAATACTGTAAATAAAACTAAAAATTAGCTGAAATAATACAATAGGATTCATAAATAGTATCAAAAAGTGCAATGAGGTCCATGAATAATAGTAAAAAAACTTGACTTTTTTAAGTCATGCCAAACGCACAAATAGCCTAATACTTTTTTTTGGAATAAAAACGAGATATTCAGTACAGACTCATTGTGCCTATGTCATGTGACAGTGTAGTCTAATATCTTCTTAAAACATTTTTTCTTCGATCTATGCAACATAACCACGCGTGTGAGGGGGTAAGGATAGGGATAGTGAAGTGAAACAACTTTTTTATTTTAAATTAAAAGTTAGAAAGTGAAAAGGCATTTGAAAATGTAATAAACTAATTTTCTTCCGAATTCATCATAGTTTTGACATTCAAACTAGTAACGATTAATTGAAAGGAGCTGCTTGACATTAGGACGGATTAATGGATGCAGTATTCGTCAATTATTGATTAAATATAGAATTTTGGGCATGTGTAAATGTCTTGATAGGATTATAACAAAGACGAACTCCACTGATTCAAAGTTTATTCAAAAAAGAGACCTGCCTTTGTCAATTTCTTACCAGCATGTGGACTAGTTTCATAAGTAGGTAATAGCCCAAATAATTAGGTTTCGGAGTCTCCTACTCATGCCAATTTACTCTAGAAAAGTACTAACTTGGAAAAAGAAGGGAAAAGTTTTTCTTTTATTTTTATTTTTTTGTTGGTAAATCACTCTAATTATACAATTAGATATACTAATAAATCCTAGTAACATACCCAATAATACTACATTATTGAACATTCCCAACACTCCCATGGGATGTAATTCAACGCACGTCATCATTTTTGTTTTCATTGTGCTTGAGTTTACTGTATGAATAGTGTTAATTGGACTGGATAGTTGAGAAGTGTAAAAATTCTTAGAGCGTTCACATTACCTTTTTTTTTTTAAATAAGATTTTTTTTAATTGGTCACTAATATGGCTGAAAAAAAATCCCACACATAGTTCAATGTTAAGGGGAGTGGTGTGCGGGAAAAAAAAACTATTTTAATATGATATATTGTAAAATAAAGAGTGAGATGTAGGGTATATTACAAAAGTATATAAATTAAGTAAAAAATTCAAATTTTTAAATAGGCAGTATAGATTAAATAAATAAAAAAATAGTGGGAATGCTCTACATTGGAAAACTTCTATCTACATTGGTTGGAAGCCACCTCCTTCGGGTTTTTACAAGCTTAACACCAATAGTTCAGTTTATGGGAATTTGGGTTATGCAAGTGTTGGTGGTATCATTCAGAATTCTAATGACTCTTGGATGGGAAGTTTTTCTAGGAATATTGGCTCTACCCACCCCATGGCAACTGAGTTATGGGGTCTTTAGGATGACCTTGCTCTTGCATTAAAAATGTTTTAGACTATGATGCCCTAATTATATAGGGATTATTATTATTTTATTTTTTTTGGTTGAAAGGAAATGCATTAAAAACTAGAAAAAGCCTATTATAGAACACATCATTCAAATCCGAAAGATAAAAACCTAATTATCATAAAACACAAAATCAGAGATATTTGATTGATTCTCAAACTATTAGCACATCAATTAGTAATGATATTTTTTGTGATACTTTATATTATTATATATGTAGTTTGAACCTCAATTTCTCCTCACTTTTTTTTTTTTCCGCTATCCACTTATGAAATATAGTGTGCTCTCAAAAGATTGAAAAAAAGAATAAGAAAAAAAGTTTGTATGGTCACAAAAAATAAACGTGGTTGAGGTGAGAGCAATAATAATGGGAATAGAGAGAGTTGTATTTATTCCTGTCACGGAAATACGGGAGATTTGGTATTAAAACTTAAAACCCGTTTTATATATCCTCGAACGCATCAATCAATCCCAGTGCGTGTGACGGGACAACAATGCCCGGTGGTTCCCTAGAAATGGAATTATCAATTATATGAAATTTGAAGCATATATATATATATTAAAAAATGACGAAAACACCCTTTAACGTATTGTCATTATCCTAAAGCCTCATACGTGCAGGTCACCGCCCCACCAGCTAGCCCCACTCTCAGGCCCCAAACCTAAACCAAAACTCCCCAGGCCCCCCCTTCATCACTCCTCTCAATATGACTTTGTCATTCCCCCACCCCCTTTCTCCCTTCTCCTCCTACTACTATTACTACTTATCATACTTCTAGTGCTCTCCCATTAAAGTTTACTACCACACCCACACCTCTGCCTCCAAAACTTAGAATTTGGTGACACTACTCTCTCTCTCTCTCTCATTCTTGCTAGCATAGCAGAAGTTACAGAAACACTAGTCAAAATAAACCAACCCCTCTCTTAGTTTTCTTTCTTGCTACAATTGAATTTTTATCCATAGGGATTTTTATATATATTAAACAAAAAAAACAGATGCCCCTTGGCAACAGAATATTAAAGAAAATAGTCAGTAGATTCCATTCTCTCTCTCTTGCTTGCTCTCTCCCGCAACTGTCTGCCTTTCCCAGAAGACCAAACAAGACTTAAACAAACCAAAAAAAAAAAAAAATTGACAAAAGCAAAAACAAAAACAAAAACAAAACAGAAACAGTCTTTTAGAATTAGACGAACCCCTCTCTCTTTCTCTTTCTCTCTTTTTGTGTCTGTCTCTGTCTCTCTCTCATTTCATACCAAACTAGCAATAGCATAGCTAGATGGGTCTTTGGACATGGCATCTTCTTCTTCTTCTCCTCCTGTCTCTCCTTGTCTGCACTTGCTTCTCAGATCCAAGCGACGAGCTTTGCCTCACCCACCTAAGCGAGTCCTTATTAGACCCCACAAAATCGCTTCAAAACTGGACCAAGACCACCTTCTCCAACCCTTGTTCTGGCTTCACCTCATATCTCCAAGGCGCAACTTGCAACAATGGTCGAATCTACAAGCTCTCTCTCTCAAACCTCTCTCTCAGAGGCTCTATCTCTCCTTTCCTCGCTAACTGCACTAACCTCCAAGCCCTTGACCTCTCCTCCAACGCTCTCACTGGTCCAATCCCCCCAGACCTTCAATACTTAGTCAACCTTGCTGTACTCAACCTCTCCTCTAACCAGCTCACCGGTCAGATCCCACCTCAGCTCACATTGTGTGCTTACCTTAACGTTATTGATCTTCACGATAACCTTCTCACAGGCCAAATTCCACAGCAATTGGGTATTCTCGCTCGTCTCAGCGCTTTTGATGTTTCTAATAACAAACTCTCTGGTTCCATACCCACCTCTCTGGTGAACAGGAGTGGGAACTTGCCGAGATTCAATGCTACATCGTTTGATGGAAACAAGGATCTTTATGGGTACCCTTTACCGCCTTTGAAGAACAAAGGGTTGTCAGTCATGGCCATTGTTGGGATCGGATTGGGAAGTGGGTTCGCTAGCTTGGTACTCAGTTTTACTGGGGTGTGTATATGGCTCAAAGTTACAGAGCACAAGATGGCTCTTGAGGAAGGCAAAATTAATCACCTTATGCCCGATTATTGAGCTTAATATTCTGGGAAAATTGATCGCAGATGAGATTATTGAGCTGAAAGTGATGAGTTTAAAAAAATTTTCAGGTATGTTTTTGATACAGGTGAGGTTTGGGCTAAGTCTTAATATTACTATTATTTTTTCTTCTTCTTTCTAATGGGGTTTTATTATTAGATACTCTTTTACTAATTTGTGGAGGGATTTTTCTTTTTTCTTTTTTCTTTTTCCTTTTCTTTTTCACCTTCTGTCTTAACCAATTTGGTTTTGTTTTCTTTTTTGGGGAATCTCTATTTCTTTTGGGGATTGATTATCTATATTTAGTAATTGCTTAACAATCAACATTGTATAAATCCTATTCAAACATGAGGCATATGATCAGTGAAATAGTGCAGTTGTAATTGTCATTTTTCCTCTCTTTGATGTAATGTAAGCATACAGTAATGTAATGCTTTTGTTGTTTCTTTCAATCTCGCTGTCCGTCTATGTCTGTGAGCGTGTGTGGTAGGGTAGGTTGAGACTTTGGTGGGTCTGTTGGGTGAAGAACTCTGCATCGTGCAATTTTGTCTAGCAGCGTAGTATGATACATATACATACAAACAACTGGCTTGCAAATTTTTGTATATCCGAAACTGCTGGCATTTAATATTAATGCACTTTTACATATTTGTAGTTTTAGTGTTTGCTAAATGTAAGACCAAGTCCAACTCGTGGTGTTTCGGTTTGGAAAAAAATGTCGATCTCTGATCGATGCATTAAATAAGTTGGAGGTTTGCGCTGCTTAGGCCAACATTCCGGGCACTTTGCTAGCAACTTGTTTTACTCGGGCTTCGTGTTCAATGCTCTCTCTATATAGGTGCATGTTAAGACTACAAAATTCAGTAATTTTTACATCAAGTTACAGCTTTCTAAACCTTGAATTTGAAGTTCAATTCTGTCAATTATGCTCGAGAATAATACCCCACAATAATAATGTTAACAAAACCCATAATGTTATGCCGAGCAAAAAGAAAAAAAAAAAAATTTACACAAGCTTTCAATAATTAATGATTAGTTAACATGGGTGAGGTGGTTCAGTGTTTACATTATTGTTCTATTGCAATTACTTACTGGGTTTAGGTTGTTTTAGGCTGGCTTGCTTTCCGCTCAGTGTATTTATTTACTAAATCTCTCTTTCGGTAAACGTGGGCCTAGGCTACTAGCCCTGGATTTTTTTGGAGTTCTCTAGGGTTAACTTTGATTTGCTTTACTATTACTTTTAGATGAGTGATATTAAGAAACTAATATATTTGTTTTCACTTACAAGTCACAACTTGGCATCTATCGGCGTGCCTGGCTTCCTCTCCTCGCTCAATCAGACTTTTGGAGTTTAATATGGAAGCAAAGTTCCTATCAAAAAAATAATAATATGGAAGCAAAGTTTGGAATTCGAGTGTAAGTTACTAAATTCTTTTACAAAAGAAATGGATGACCATAATTTGAACTTAGAATGGCATCTCTTGGCACAATTATTTTATAGTAAAATTTCAAAATAGTTCGTTTGACACCAATTTATTTGATTATTTTTTGTGCTAAAAGTTGGTCATTTGATGGGCAAATTTCAAAATAATCTTTGAGGAAATCCAAAACTAGAATAATAACTTAAAAATTTACTCCACAGTGATACAAAGTACAAACAGCTTTTTCTCCTAAGAAAAAAAAAAGTAGACAGTTTTCTACCTCGTCCGCTAATGACTCAGTGAGCATCAAACCTTGGGTTTACTGATCTATAAAGGAAAGGTATCTGATTATCAAAAAAAAAAAGAAAAAAAAAAGGGAAAGGTATCTAAATAAAAATATTTTAACCCTTGCTAACAAAGTGAGACCATAATCTGTGTTAAGATCTTTTGCTTTTAAAATATTTTTTAAAAATTGCTATTCATTCAAATAAATAAATAAATAAAAATTTGATAACGCTTGCATTAAGACCCGGGACTTTTTACGGCCTGTGTGTGGAGTGTGGCACTGTGGTGTGGGTTCCCCCACTCTCCAATCAAAAGCCAAAATGCGATAAAATCGCTTACAGAATGTGAGGTCACCTCCTTACGAAAAATTTTTAGTCTCGCCCAAGTTCTTTAACTTTGTTTAGCAAATGTTAACCAGCACTGTGTTAAAAGTTGCACTAATAATGTGGGTCTTATTTTTTTTTAAAAAAGACCTAAAATTGACTCTAAAATTTATTTTAATATTTTTTTTTTCTCTCTATAAAACTGGTCTCACAATCTAAAAGCTATAAAAATATAATATAAAACTGTAATAAAGCTGCAAAAAAGTACAATAGACTGCAATTAACGGGTGGTGCTCGTTAACACAACTCTTCTTTGTTTTATGGACCGAATCTAAAACCCATTAACAAAGAAATAAATAGTAAATACTACCACTTTCTATTCTAGCATAATATAAGTGTATATGTGTGTGAAGTTTCCTTTTGAAGACTTGAACCCCGGCTTTTGCTCCCAACACCCTACAAGTATTTATACTTGTGAAGTGACCACCACACCAAAGATGCGCGGTGGTTAAATACTACCACTTTAAAATGACAAAGTTGGAACAGTCTTAAACCAACATAATAAATACAAGGAATCAATTAAGAGAGAGATGGAAATATTAAAAACAAAAAACAAATTGTGTTCCAAAAATATTGGGAAAAAAAAAACGAATAAACATGTTTAACTCAAACCAAATTAGACAAAGATCTGGTGCTATGGAGTTGGCTAAGAAATGGTCGGACATATCTATGATGAAAATTTGTCGATGACAATCAAAGAGGGTATAGCGTTTAAATTCATCAACACACACACAGCAGGCCCCCATGCTTGTCTTTGTCTACTCAAAACACATTGCCTCTCTAATGGCTGTGAATAGCAAAAAAATTCAACACACGCCGAAAGTGAAGATGGTCAAATGTGCTTTCATTCCCGTCATTAGTGTGTCCTCCAAGAATGGCATGTATACCATCATGGGGCTTGGGGCCCGTACCCCACCCATGTTAATTGTTGTGTTCGATCTTCTTGGCCCTCATAATAAAAGTTCCAAGCAACTTTTGAGTGATTTTTTATTATTTGGTTTCTTTCTCTCTGAACCCCATATTGATATTTAAAACTACTGTTTCCTGCTTTCTCAACGATCTGTTACACTCTTACTTCTGCAGTCACAACTCACAAGGCATGAGTTCCTGCCTTCAGTATGTATTGAAATGCCTCTTAAACTGCACTGTGATATGGCAGATATACCCTATGGCTACTTCAGCCGTGGACCATAACTGGGACCATTTTTTTAAAACTAGAAAATTTGAGTTCAAGTTGTGGGTTTGGGTGCTGACAAGTTCTATTAGTATTCATGTGGTCTCTTGCCATAAACGAGAGCAATGACCACACATGTAAGCTTTTTTTTTTTTTTTTTGGTACATTTAAAAAAAAAAAAAGTAAGAGGAGAGGGTGAGCCAATTGAACTATACCTCATTAACAATGGGACCATTTATTCATATTCATAATTTGTTTGATGAAAAAATTGGAATGCAACAAGTTTACAACAGCGATATACTACTTAGAAAAATAATAATTAAACATTGAAATGTATGTGCATAAGTAAATAAATTTTTAATTAATCAGATTATGGCTTAGTTCATGACTTGAGAGGGAGCATCAGACTCTCATCTTTAATTGCTAGGAAGTCATTTGATGATTGATTACGTCCAAATAGAGCTAGCGGCAATTCCTACCAACACACACACACAAAAGCGACAATGACTGATCACCCCCTACGCTTTTTTATTAGGGACAAATTTCACATGTCATCCAAATATATTATATAATATTACAAATTTTCAAGCTTTACAATTAGCATCAATAGAGGAGGTAAAATAATCAATTGCAAGATACAAACTGTCTTAACTTTTTATAGGTAACATAGTTAATTGCAAGTTGCAATTTACTAAACTTTGGTCTCAATGGACCAAGTGCAAATCCTTCATCTAGTTACAATTTGACATGCATAAAAATGAATTTAAGAAGTTGTGTTAAACCATGATTGTTTTCAAATGAATTCTTTTTTACTAATAAGTTTCTTGCACAGACTATTTCACATGATAACATTCAAAATATTAGGATTTTGCACCATGTAAAATTATTCACTCTTTGCGCTTGTTGACCTAATATAAATGGTACATAATGACCTCATATAAATGGAAGACTATACAATATTTTGCCTGTACTATCCAATTCACGAACGTAGGTACACATTAATAAACAAGTTCAATGGTTTATTCAAAAAAAATTTTTTTGTTTTTTTTGGTAAAGCAAGTATCAAAATGTGGTGAGCATTTGATGGGCATTTCAAAGAGTTGAACAGAATTACATAGGAGATAGAGAGATAGGGAGAGAGCTTTGGGAGATAGAGAGATAGGGAGAGAGCTTTGGGAGATAGAGAGATAGAGAGAGAGAACACAATACCTTTTCACTCTTACTTTTTTGTTAGAGAAAGGACTAAGAAAATTTTCTTCGCACATAAAAGAAGGTGGTGGTCACAATAATGACTGCAGAAGTTTTGGCGAGTCTCTTACCAATGCCAAATTCTAGTTGGTTCATTAGTCCAATTGTGCATCACATATTTTTCCAGAATTAATATCAGAATTTCCAAAATTTCCTGAATCAGTTTTAGGATTTCCAAGTCATACTCATATGTTTTTAATAATAATAATAATAATTTTTCAAAGAATGTATAAAATTTAAAAGAATATATATAATTTTGTACATTTATAGTAATTTTTTTTAAATAATGTACATAATTATGTATATTCAACATAAACAATTTTTTTAATAGAGTTTACACAATTTTGTACATTCAATATACATAATTTATCAAAGAATGTATACAATTTTATACATTCAACCTCCACAAATTTTTGATTATGGAGATTTTTCTTCACAAATTACAACAAGTGTAGGGGTTATACATTAAATATCATAACCTTCTAAAAATGTACATAACTTTGTATATTCAATGTAGGGGTGGGGTTTGGATCTTGAGTTCAAAAGGTAGAAGGATTCAGGCCCAAAGAGCCCAATACAATGAATTTGTAGAGAGTGAGCTTAAAGACTAGGCTTCAATGGGTCGAACAATGCGCATAGTGGATTAAAGATAGTGAGAAAGTAAAGAAAAACAAACTTTGTGCAGAGAAAACCTTCCTCGGCAAAATCCGAGGAGAGTGGTCCTTAAGTAAACTTCTTTTAAACTTGGATACAATTTCAGCTCTTGTTGCTACAGTATTTTCTCTACCGATTTCCCGAGTCCCTATCCCCGGAGGATCTCTTACATTATATATGCTCATTTCGCTGATCCTGTCCCTCCATTTGTTGATTATGCAGGCCACTACTTGAGTGCTTGTCCCATCAGGCGTCCTCCCCAGTCTTTTGTGAATTGCGGCAACTGAGACAGCACTTTTCAGGGGTTTTCTCCACATAAATGCGGCCAGAGGGTTTGGTGAGGTGCAATAAATGTGGTGGCAGCTACCACCCCTCCAATCACGTCAGGGCTAACCCCCTCTCTGAAGCTCTTCCTCTACAATGCGACCCTCCTATGATAATGTGCCCTTGACGTGGCAATGGCTCATCTCTCCGACTTTACCGTTCGAGCACATGTGCTCCTCGGAACTGTACTGGCCTCCTCGGCCTTGGGTATGACACGTGGCATGATTACCTTATTAAATTTCTGTACCCCACATTCAACATTCAAAATATTAAAAAGAATGTACACAATTCTATAAATTCTTTGTACACAATTTTTTAAATAATGTACACAACTCTATAAATTCAAAGTACATAATTTTCAAAACATATACACAATTTGGTCCATTCAACGAATTCAATTTTTTCAAAGAATTTATACTGTTTTGTATATTCAATGTACACAAATTTTCAAGTTAGTATAAAATTA
Source organism: Quercus tomentella (assembly GCA_028535165.1). NCBI lineage: Eukaryota > Viridiplantae > Streptophyta > Magnoliopsida > Fagales > Fagaceae > Quercus > Quercus tomentella. The sequence continues at coordinate 15,271,887 of JAPQVY010000001.1, forward strand.
TATATATATATATATATATATATATATATATATATATATATATATATATAAATATATAAAATTTACACAATTTCAAAGAATGTACACAATTATGTACATTCAACATACATAATTTTTCAAATAATGTGTGCATTTGTACATTCAACATACACACTTTTCAAATAATACACACAATTCAATAGATTCAACATACATAATTTTTCAAGGATTGTATTCAATTGTGTATATTCAATGTAAACAATTTTTTGACATGTAAGAATATATTTTTTTTTCACAAATTACTTAAAGAGTGTAAGGTTTATACATTCTTGAGGTCTAAAAATATATAACACCAAGGCCCAAAAAGGGTACACTGGGTGAACCCCATATAAAAGGGTTGAGCTCACCACAAAAAAAAAAAAAAAGGATGGCCCAAGTCCATTTAAAAAAGGATTTAAAGCCCGGAACCCACGAAAGGACAAGCCTTTGGGCCCATGAAACGGAGGGAAGAAAGGAGAAAAAGCATTGCCTGTCAAGATCAGAAAATCAAAGAAAGTCCAGTAGGAAAAGCTAGGCTGGGATACCCAGAGGCTGCCAAGGGCTCGGGATCCTCGGGACGTGCAACATAGTTAGGATGAGATTGAGATAGTTCAAAAAGAGCACCAAGAAACACAAAGAACGAAGGACATATACGTCCTTCTCAATCACCTAGTGATGCAAAAAGGAACCAGAAGGCTTGGAGAATAACAAGTCATGAATAAGGGGCTGGTACCTCGGGCAACCCAGAAAGAAAAACTATAAAGAGAAGTAGTCGGGAAAACCTTCAACCCGGCAGGAATGGATTCGACTCATCTGGGAAAAATGACAAAAAGAAGGACAGCCAAAAAGCTGAGTCTGAAAAAGTTAAGGATTAGAAGCCTTGAAGGAAGAGAGATTGGAGGTTAGCCCTCTAAGGACACCCCATAATGGAAAGCCAGCAAGAAGCTTTTAGAGAAACAACACTAAAAGAAGAAAACTATGAGAAACAAGGAAAGGGCTAGTCATCAGAGTGGTTGGCATAACGTGGGCTTTGGTACCTAAGGGAGCAGAGGAGGGGAATTAGTGGTACCCTGGAACCCTAGAATGACGCTATAAAAGGAAGAAGTAGCCAACATTGAAGGGGCATTAAGCAATAAGGAATCATAACAGAATTATTAAGAAAACTTTGTCAAAACTCAAAGAAAGTAGTAAAAGAAAGAGAAATTTTGCCCGGTATCCCAAAATAGTCACTATAGAACATACTTTGATTCAAAGGAATTCAAACTCATCAGAATGGCTGGCACAATGTGGGCTCTGGTACCCAGGGGAGCAGAGGAGGGGAATCAGTGGTACCCTGGAACCTTAGAATGACGCTATAAAAGGGAGAAGTAGCCAACATTGAAGGGGCATTCAGTAATAGGGAATCATAACAGAATCATTAAGAAAACTGTATCAAAACTCAAAGAAAGTAGTAAAAGAAAGAGAAATATCGCCCGGTATCCCAAAATAGCCACTATAGAACATACTTTGATTCAAAAGGATTCAAACTTTGCAAGTCTTAGAAGCTTAGATAGCCATCTAAGTTTGTAATTTTTGAACTTATTTGAACCTTGTAACATGTCTTCGTGAGCACATTGTGATTTACAACTATAGAAAGTAATGAAACATTTCATAGCGTTTTAAGGATCCTTAACAATATATTCGTTTCTCTCTTTATTACATTGTTCCTTTACTGTTTTTTGCTGTTTAATACATATATATTCTTGCTAGTATGTACGTATTGTAGGATTTTTGCTCTGTGTACTAGGTTTTGTAAACAGCCCATTTAACTGCGGTGAACCAAGCCCAGTCCCTTTAAAACAACAACTCAAAGGCCCAGGGTCCTTGCTTCAACTTGGGCCTGGACACTGTCCAAAAAAGGACCCTCACATACATTAAATATCCAAACCTTCATAAAATTCACACAATCCTGTACATTCAATATACATAAATTTTTAAATAATGTACATAATTCTATACATTCAATTTAAACAATTTTTGAAAGAATGTACACTATATATATATTCCATTTATCGAAAAATGTACACAATTATGTACATTAGTGTAGACAATTTTTCAAAGATTGCGACATTCAATGTTCATATTTTTCTTATATGTACACAATTCTATATATTTAATGAATGTAAACAATTCTCTTTACATTTAGTATACATAATTTTGTAAGAATGTACACAATTTTTATATATTTAATATACACAATTTTTCAAAAAAAAAATGTACACAATTCAGTACAATTCAATGCAAACAATTTTTTTACATTCAATGTGCACAATTTTTTAAAGAATGTACTTAATTTTGTACATTCAATGTATATAATTTTTTAAAAAAATGTTCATAATTCTGTATATTCACTATATAAATATTTTTAATGAATGTACAAAATTTTGTACAATCAATGTGTATAATTTTTTTTTTTAAAATGTACGTAATTCTTTACATTCAATATATACAAATTTTCAATGAATCTATACAATTTTATACATTTAATATTCACAAATTTTTAAAGAATGTACAAATTCTGTACATTGAATGAATATGAAAAATCTTATTATATACTTACTATTGCACACTCCTTATTGCACACTCCTCACCGTACACACATTAACACATTCTAAAACTCACTATGGTAGTTTCTCAAAAAAAAAAAAAAAAAATCACCATGGTCATACCCAACTTGTTTGGCATGTATCATGTTCACTGCTAGCCCAACTGAAAAAAAAATGCTAGCCCAACTCAAAAGCAAAATGGATTCTTAAACCCAGACCAGTGCAATTCTCAATATATATATATATATATATCAACTCAAAAGCAAAATGGTACAGTTCAGTTAATGGACCTTTTGGGCTGCACAGATTGGATCCTATTAACTGAGTGGAATTCTTAAACCCACACCAAATTTCTCAAACTAGAAAACCCGACCCACCCGATACGTGGATCCTCTTTGACCCCTAAACCCTAAATTTGGGTTTATCGATCACAAAGAGAAATCAACATTTTGAGACAGCCAAAAAGTGGGACTTCAATGGCTGAAACAATGGAAAAACCACCAAAAGTGATTGAAAGCAAGGAAGAAGAAGAAGAAAAAGAAGAAGAAGAAGAGAAAAGCTTCGAAGAGTTAGGATTGGACCCTCGTCTTATTCGTGCCCTAATCAAGAAGGGGATTGATAAGCCCACTCCGATTCAGCAAGTTGCTATTCCTCTAATATTAGTGAGTATTTTTTTATTTATTAATTCTTAAATTTCTATGCTTTCTAGTTCTTTAAATTCGTCTATACTCTGTTTGGCTGCTCAGAAAATTTTGGGAAAGTTTTGAATTTACCAGACTTTTTTTTAACAAATACTTTAGCTTTCTAGTTTATTCTTAGCTGTCATTTCTGATAGTGATAACATGACCCTCTGTTGGGCTGTTGAGTAAACTGGGTGAAAAAAATGAATAACGTATCTTAAGTTTTGAATCCTAAATAGTTAATGGTGCATTCAAATTTAATTTAATTTTTTTATTGGTGAAGGGTATATCAGTGTCAAAATTTGATTTTTCCTTTTGTTTGTTGCTCTTTCTTGGGAACCAAATGGTGGGTCAAATGTCAATTATCATTTTTTTTTTTTTTTTTGGCATTGGTTGATTGTTGTATTTTGTCGTGCTTTTAGGAAGGTAAGGATGTGGTTGCTCGTGCAAAGACTGGTTCCGGGAAGACCTTTGCATACCTCCTTCCGTTGCTTCAGAAGCTGTTTACTGATTCTGGTTCAAAGAACAAGCTTGCTCCGAGTGCATTTGTTCTTGTCCCAACTCGAGAGCTGTCTCAGCAGGTACAATTAATTATCTTCAGTTTGATTTGTAATGATTTCCCTTACTGTTTCTTCAGTGAACTAAAATGTATCATGTATTGCCAGGTTTATACAGAGGTCTCATCTCTCATTGAATTATGTAGAGTTCAATTGAAAGTTGTACAGTTGACGAGCAGTATGACTGCTTCTGATTTGGTTTGTTCAATCCTCCATTTACTTTTATTTCTGAAAAAGTATAAGTACATGTACACATACTCCCACAAGGATGCACCCTCATACATGCCTATCTCGTTATCATTTGTTATTTTAGGCCATACAATACCAAGATGTTTTGCTAATTCTTACCTTGCTGACTCTTTTCTGATTTTAAATACTGATTGCAGCGGGCTGCATTAGTAGGACCTCCTAATATTCTGGTTTGTACCCCTGCTTGTATACCAAAATGCTTTTCAGCTGATGTACTTCAATCTGCATCCATCAATAGCTCACTTGAAATTCTTGTACTTGATGAGGTAAGAATGCTGTGAAATTTATTTATTTATTTTGATAAGTAAAGAATGCTGTGAAATTTATTATGAAGTTTTATTTGTTGAGCTTTGATTTAATTTCATGGCATGTAATTTCAATTTAACAACCTACCTATTAGTGCGTAATCCTGTGCATCTTACACAACTTACTGCAGCTTAACTAATTCTGTTTGCAGAATTTATGTCTCAGTTAAGAATGTAAATGACAAATATTTTCTTGCTACTATAGATTTCTAGTAATTGGAACTTGAAACATCCATTAAATAGTTCTTTCAACTGGCTTTAACATGCTATGACTTTCAAAATTGACTCTGTAGATGATCAGAGTCTTTTGTTAATTGACATTCTCTCTTGACCATTGAGACACAATATCTTAGTATTATCTTGTGGGGAGTTGATTAACTTATTTTTATTTTCAGGCAGATCTTCTATTGTCATATGGCTATGAAGATGATATAAAAGCCTTTACAGCTCACATCCCTAGACGCTGTCAATGCCTTCTTATGTCTGCTACATCAAGGTTTTTATTTTTTATTTTATTTTTATATATACTAGTGTGACCTCAATTATTTTGGTGATGAAAGGTAGTTTGTGTTTATTATAGCACATTGTTTCTTGCCACTACCTTCCTCCCTGACCACTCATGGGTGGTGTTCCAGTGAGTTGACTTCAGGGTTTTATTTATGTATCCTTTTACATCTTTCTCATTCTTAAGCAGATAATAGTATTATACTCCCTTCAATACACAAAAAAGAAAAAAAGAAAAAGAAAATCTTAGTCAGATGCCTTTGGGGCAGCATATTTATGAGCAAATAAAAAGATAAAACAATAGGTCTCGAGACTGCCTTCCACTAATGATTCTAAGAGCAAACCTTTGTGGGGTTGATGCTGAGTATTAGTTGTTCCTTATGCTATCTTTTTTGGTTTTTCTGATATTTGGCAGTGCTGATGTTGAGAAACTGAAGAAGCTGATTTTACACAACCCCTTCATTTTGACTTTGCCAGAAGTGGGAAATATTAAGGATGAGGTTATTCCCAAAAATGTTCAGCAATTTTGGGTAAGATTTTCTGTGCCCAATGTATGAAAATTATGAAAACTATCAAGCCTTTCTTATAATTTCCTCTAGCCATGGATCTATTTGTCCCACATTAGAATCATATCATTTGTATGAATATGGGGCACACTTAATATAACTTTTAGGGTAAATGAAAAAAATACCTTCTTGTAGTTAGGACCATTATCAGTGTACCCTTCTGACTTTTCAAATGTTACACTTTACCTCCTTGTACCTTGGACTAAATTGCAACATCATGTTTTTCATCCAAGTTGACCGAAAATGATTAAATGAATGACCAATATACCCATTTCTTTATGTTATGGGTGTTTTTGTCATTTTATTTGAATCATTTTCCATCAATTTGGATGGAAAGCATGATGTTGCAGTTTAGTCACCTTCAAAAAGCCAAGGGGGTTTACTAATAAATGATCCTGACAACAGGGAGGCATTTTATCATTTGCTAACTTTTATTGCATTACTCAGCACATCGGCATAGATGCATGTTGGGGTAGTTTTCTTTTGGTGATCCAGCCATAATTAACATATTTTAGGACTGCTGCCCTCTTGTCGGGATGTGCAAAGTCTTAATCTCCCCCCCCCCCCCCCCCCCCCCCCCAAAAAAAAGAAACCCCAGTTTTCTTAAACACAATCGAGAGATTGCAGGCAAGATTATTTCAGTCAGCCATGACTGACTGACTGTGTGACCATCCAATCATGAAATTCCTCATTGAAAACTAATTTGTCTGGTCACATATAGTAAATGGTTGCATAACTTGTCATTTCCCTTTTTTTATTTATTTTTTATGTTATCAATGAGTTCTAACTCAAACGACACTCTTGCCTCCTTAAGAACAGTCCAGAGAGTAAGGGCATGGGTTCAATACCACTGGGTGCATGTATAACTAATAGAAAGGAAAGAAGTTGTCATCATTATTGTCGTTATTATTGTTATTTTTATCATTACGCCTCATTTTTTTAAATTTCAAGGTGAATTTGCAGTCTTAACTTTTAACATGACATGATTTTTTGTGCGTGTATTACTTCTTGGTTGCTTCATTGATCTATCTGGATTTGTGTTATGTTCATTAATGAAGTTATGTTTTGAGTAATGAGTTTGATGTCATTCTTTCTTATGTTTCTAGATATCATGCAGTGATCGTGATAAATTACTTTACATCCTTTCCCTCTTGAAGTTGGATTTGGTTCAAAAGAAAGTTCTAGTATTCACTAATACCATTGACATGGGTTATAGATTAAAACTATTTCTGGAAAAGGTATGCAGACTCCTTTTGATACATCCTTTAATTATTATATATTCCCCCTCCCCTCCCCTCCCCTTTATTTCTCAAGAAAATACTTACCTTCTCACACACAGGCAGCTGTTTCTGTCTTAGATGTTAGATATTGTCTGGAAGAGTGGAACCTCTAATACCTAGAATTTATTCAGTCTTGGCTAATGATGATTTTATCTTAATGTTTATTTATTTCTCTTTTCAATAATTTACTGTCTAAAATGCTGTTGCTCACTTTGTTTTGTTTGCTGCACTTTTCTCACTGTTTATATCTGCACCAAAAAAAATTTTTTGGAAGAGAGATCTGACTGATTTTGCTTCCCCTTCAAGTTGATCCACTAATACTTACATGTTCTGTTTTAGCTATCAGTATGTCAAACCTCATAGTCTTTTTCTGTGTTTCAATTCTTGCCTTCCGTAACCCATTTAAATTTTTTGCTACAGTTTGGAATCAAGTCTGCTGTTTTAAATGCTGAGTTGCCACAAAATTCTCGTCTCCATATTCTCGAGGTCTGCTTTTATACTCATTTATAATGCAACATTGTAATTAAAAAAAAAAAATTATGGTACTGCTTCTAGGTTTATCACTAGCCTAGCAATCAATTTGAGAATGATGATTTCCATTATCCTTGGTGATGGGTTTAATGATTATAATTACTCAAAAATTATTGAATTTTGCTGGCTTTGTAATCAGGAATTCAATGCTGGGCTTTTTGATTATTTAATTGCAACTGATGATAGCCAAACAAAAGAGAAGGAAGACACCAATAGGGAGAGTAATGCTGAACGAAGAAAGTCTGGAAAGCATGCCAAGCAAAAATTGGACTCAGAATTTGGAGTAGTGAGGGGTATTGATTTCAAAAATGTACACACGGTATGTGAATGATTTGTTGCATGTATGCATGTTTATCTGAAGTCTTGGTGTTTTATTGCTGTCGTTATTCTGGCTGTAATTTTGTAATTGAGATTGGACCTTGCAGTTTATGGGATTTCATACCTGTGAGCTTAATTTAATGTTCTCTTGCAACTCTAAACACTATTAAGGCTTTGATTTTGTCTACAACTCTACATATAAAATATATGAATATCTGTGGTGAGATATGCTTCTTTAAAAAATCAAAGCACATGAAACCAGATATTAAACTAGTTTGAAGTTATGTATTTAAAAAAGAAAAATCATATTGGCACATTCTTTTATTAATGAGTCCTAGTAAGTTTCATACTTCAAATGAGTTACCCTTGGAGTGGTTAGATCATATATTTGTTGAATTGGAGTTGCAAGCATATGAAATTTTACCATCCCCCATTAAGTATTATGAAATACCCAAAGGCTTTCTGTTCCTAACTCATGGTTAGCCCTCCTTTCCATTTTTCTCGAAATCATATAACCAATTTGTATCCTTCTGAATAATCTGGCAGAAAAGAGGTCTGATTATTCAATTACCACAGCTTGAGAATGGATGTTGTTATGAACTTTTGAGGTTTAATATACAAAGGTCCTTGTTTTATGTTTTTGCTTGCTTTTCTATTGGGTATGGTGTTTGTTGTTTCTAATTGTGCTTAAGCTGTTCCTTCTTGTTGTATCCTCTTATGATTCACTCGGGAAATTCTTTGAATAAAATTACCTTTCGTTACAAAAAGATTATTTACTTGGGAGATGTTGTGTTTGGCTAGTATGCCATTCTTTTTGAAGGTTAATTAGTATGCCACTTATCAACACTGGCACTGCCTCATTTTTCTTTATCTTCTTTTATCAGGTTATAAATTTTGAAATGCCTGAAAGTGCTGCTGGATATGTTCATCGAATTGGACGCACTGGAAGAGCGTATAGTACTGGTGCTTCTGTCTCTCTTGTGAGTTTTTATCAAGCAATTTCATGTAGGATATTCCAAGCATAATTACTATCTGTCTCCTTGTATGATCATATTACGTATACTTGATAATTGGATCATGCATGACATTCCTCCGCCACCCCTCAAAGTATATGTAAATTAGGGATGGTGTTCTAGTCTTCTAGGTTGGTAATGTGAAGCTTGAACACCTAAGGTACAACCACAACCAAGTTATGAGGGTTTGCTATTGAACCTGAGGCCATCTTCTGTTACTCCCACTGGAGATGAAGATGATTAGATTAGAATCTCTTTGTTGGTAACAGTGCCTGTGCCTTCAGTAGTTCTAATATTTGTTCTTTTTACAGGTTTCTCCAGATGAGATGGAAATTTTTGAAGAAATAAAATCTGTTTTGGGAGATGATGAAAACAAAGACTCAAACTTAATTTCTCCATTTTCTTTACTCTCAAAAAATGCAGTGGAATCTTTACGATACCGAGCTGAGGTGATTGTTCAACTATTTTTTCTTTCTCACAGATTATTTAATAAAAATACTTGGTTGACAGTCTTACAAAAACGCTTAATGCCTTAATCTGTTTTTTGGTATATACATTTTTTGTAGCAATATTAGCTTTCCCGTTTTGACATGATAAATTTTGTAGCACCAATTTCAACTTTGGAATTTTTCTGTGTCTTCCCCCCCCCCCCCCCAACACCAAAAAAAAAAAAGATCATGAGAAATGGACAATAATGATGCTTTTCTAATGAAAGAGACAGTAAATATACCCTGTTGTAGGCGGTTACTTGTTCTGCACATGAAAATTGAGTTGCTAGCTCATCTTCTACTGTCATGGACATTGTTTTCTCTTTTGTTTTTCTTTTTACGAATTCCACAAACAAGCATAGTTTTCCGGTTGTATTTATTTTCTGTGAGTGTGTGTTTTGGGACAGTTCCATGGATAACTTGATGTTCTATTCCTTGTGGAGGAAGTACGTAGAGATTCTAGTTATACTCTTGGTAGATGAGTGTGTTTTTTTTTTTTTTTTTTTTTTTTTTTAATTTTTTAAAATTCCTTATCCAATGGGAGGGAGTTAGGGTATGTGCGGCAAATTTGGCTAAATGGTTGCTAAAGGAAAACAAAAATGATTGATTGGAAATGGTGACTTTTACAGGACATTGCAAAGAGTGTGACAAAAGTTGCTGTGAAGGAGGCAAGATTTCAGGATTTGAAGAAGGAAATTCTTAACTCGGAAAAGTGAGTACATACCAATTATTGCTCTTCTTGAGACTAGGATTTCTTTTTTCACCAAATCTTTTGCTAAATAATTCTACAACATGTTAAAATAATCAAATCTAGTCTTTGACAACTGTGAGGCTCGTATCTTGCATCTGACTTCAATCTTTGTTCTTCAAATATTTCTGGTTTTTATTATGGCACAGTAGTTTAACTTGTATCTTTTGTTCAAGCTTTCAAGCCTTGTCTTAATTGCACATTAACCTCTTTTTTCACATATATTATTCTGATTTTCTTTCTTTTTTTGGATAAGTGATTCTGATTTTCTTTCTGATGATCTGCTTCTGTGTTTTTAGATTAAAAGCTCATTTTGAAGTTAATCCAAGGGACTTAGGTAATGAAATTTATTGGTTGGATGTCTACATTGCTTATTTAATATTTCCAGTTTGCGTGACTAAATTTCAAGAATTCAAATTCAATTTTGAGCAGATCTATTGAAACATGACAAAGCTCTCAGTAAGAAGCCCCCTGCTCCTCACCTACGTGATGTGCCTGACTACCTATTGGACCCAAAAACCCAAGAAGCCAGCAAACTTGTTAAGCTTTCTAGGGCTGCAATGGGAAATAACAAATCTATGCGTCGTGAGGGATCTAGGAAAAAATTCAGAAAAAGTAAAGACCCTCTCAAGACATTCTCTGCTGAGGTATTTTCACTTCTTTTACTTAGCTGATACCTGGCTTATGCCAATTTTAATATTTGATTAACTATTGACAGTAATACTAAGAAATCAAGGATGATATCTTGCCAAATTTTTTAAAATTATTTTAGCTAGGTATGGTAATTAATTAGTACTACCAAAAGTTACTATATGGATGGGCATTGTGGAAATAGTTGCTAATGGATTTGCATTAATTTGGTCTCAGGCACCAAAAAGAGCTCGTAAAGGTGGGATTAAGAGTGAGGGCAAAGATGGTGATGACAGCCATAAACACAAAAAGAAAAAATCTATTTGATTTATATGTTTAGCTGCAGCTTTAGATCCATACATAACCTGGGGTTAGCAACAAAGCCCCACAATTTTGTATTAAATTATGTGTTAAATTGCAGTTTCCTTTCAAATGACCATATCCAGAAGTTGTATGTTTTACAAAAATTCCTTGTATAATTCTAATTTATTCTTTATTCTAGTCTGGCTCAAACAAGTTGCATGGTGTGTTGATGCTTTTTAATGCGAAATACCAAAAACTCTATAATTGTTTGTTGCATGATGTTGGTTTTGCTTATGCTTAGAATCAGACAAGTCTACTTGCCTCTTCTCCAACCAAAAAAAGAAAAAGAAAAAGAAGGAATCAGATAAGCAAAAGTAGGACTCCCTAATAGGTCAAATTATTGGTCACGTTTGGGTTTGAAATGTGCCAAAACAAGTATATGGGATCTTTTTACAAACATCAATGATTCTGGCATACTGGGTTGGTTGGTTTTGAGGGGAGGGAGGAAATGTGTATTTACTCCTAATTTGAAAACTATGTAGTAAAATACTCATGTTTTGAGATTATTTAGCAAAATGTCTCTGTTTTAGAACTCGATTTTAACAAAATCGAGTTCTCTGTAATACTTGATATTCTCAAAATCAAGTTCTCTGTGTATTTTTAAATAGAACTTGACATTAGTAATGTCGAGTTTCACTTAAATTTTCAAAAAAATTTAAGTGGTAAAATATGTATAGAATTCGACATTGCTAATGTCGAATTTTACCTGTAACTTGATTTTAACAAAATTAAGTTCCAAAAAATAGAGACATTTCGCTAAATAGTTTCAAAACAGGGGTATTTTGCTACATAGTTTTCAAATTAGGGGTAAATACTCATTTTGGCATAAGTAAGTGGGTAACAATGTAACATGCATATCCAACCCATTTAGTAAACTGGTTTACAACCTAACCCAACTTGTATTGATTAGTTATTTTAGGGCCACAACATTTACCACATCATTTTCTACAACTATTTTATGTAATAGATTGCGACTGGCTGACTTTCACTTTCACAAGAATTCACCACTTATAGTCCGTTACATATAATAGTTATAATAGTTGTATGTTGACAAATAATGTGAGAAAGGTGGGTTCCAGTTAGTTTAACTGGTAAAATCTCTAATGGTTGAATAAGAGATTTGGGGTTCAATCTCCACTTATACCAAAAACTGATTGGTGTCTTGGTTTGATGATAAAGAATTATCATCAGAAGCAGACGCCAGAAGTTGAAACTCTTTAAAAAAAATGTGAGAAAGGATGCCCTCTTTAAAATTTTTGCATACTAATTATATCAAATTGTCAATCCAATTGGAACAGTCATATACTTTGTAATTTTTTTTAATAAAAAAAATGGAAATATATTAATCTTTATATATTAAGAGAATTTAAAAAGTTAGATATTGCCCTTTTTACTTCCAAAAATACCCTTAATTTAATTAACTTATCATTATTCCTAAAACATAAAAAATGAGGTTACAACCGTAAATACTAGATAGTAGATACTAAATAGACCACACATCTTTCTTATAAAAAAAAAAGTAGATACTAAATAGGCAAAAATTAAAAACAAAAAACCCATAAGGTAAAAACTCCTCACTAGATAGTATAGATAGATTTTCCCTAAAAAACAAGTAGATAGATACACAAAAAAAAAAAAAAAAAAAAAAAAATACCCCATGTTCTATATATATATATATATATATATATATATATATATATAAATAAACTATCTCACATTCTATTAAAAAAAAAAACTATCCACCTCTCATAAAAAAATAAAAAACTCACATAACTAATTACACCGCCTGAAAAAACTTCTCCTTTATTTGTTCCCCTCTTCCCCATCCCAATGGTGTGGAATGCATAAGGAAAAATTATAATAATACTAAATCCCTCAAAATACAAACCCACAATATTTCTTCTTGACTCTTTTATCATATTTCTAACTGACACTATCTTCTTCCGCATTATCTGTTTAATATACTAAATTTTTCTCAATGTTCAGGCGTTTTCCTGTTAAAATTGGTAAGCCTATAAACAAAATTTATATACTATTTTTTAATTGAATTATATTATTTATTATACTTTATCAACTACATATACTGTAAATTGATAACTCTATGACCTTATGTAATGTGTGAACTATATGAAATGTGTTATAAAAAAAAAAATTAATTATCAATTATAGAAAATTTAATTATTAATGAAAATCTATATTATATTAGAAATGGCCCTTGAATACCTACAAGTTCTCATTTTGAGTAGAAGTTGAATTGAATTGAATTGTCTGCCTTGAAAAGAAGTTGGGGAAAAAAAAATATGAACTCTTAACATTGGATTTTTGTGTTTGCTAAAATTCCTATCCTTGGAAAGCTTGAAAGTAATTTTGTTTCTATCCGTGTTTTAGAAAATGAAGGAAAAAACAAAAAAAAGTCCGACCTGCCGGATTCGAACCAGCGACCTAAGGATTATCTGACAGGTGTTACCTACTACAGTCCTCCGCTCTACCAACTGAGCTAAGGTCGGCTTGTACATAGATTTTCCAACTTTTTTAGAAATCGATAAGATTAAACTTCATTAATATACCAACTACCTAAGAGAACTTTATTTGGTTAAGAACGTTTGCATCCAGCTTATAACTCACAGTACGAGCGAGTAATTTAAAAAAAAATTATTATTATAGACTTCTATTAAGGACATAACTTAAAATATGCACATATAGAAAAGCACAAAAATATTTTATTATAGATTTCTATTTGTTATTTACTATTTGATCAGTAAATTTATTTTTTATGAATAATTTTAGATCACAAAAGTTTAAAATTTAAACATTTTATTAATAACATAACTAATGGTCTTCGATTTTCTTGAAATTTTGCAAGTATGAATGATATAATAAAAACATATAATTTAACGGTTAGATTTTCAAAATTTATATCAACTAAAAATTATCGGCGGAGTTCAAAGGATTTCTCTCTAAACTAGTTTAGAGAGAAATCTTTTTCGTATCTATCTTTCTTTGTGTTGCCCTAGGCTCATAGGAGTTGCCACTCTTCCCTCCTACGCATTATTTTTTATTTTTATTTTACCCAAAAAAATAATTTAAGGTAGGTTATTGAGTCATATCATATTGAATGACACTCCACACACCATTTGGAAATCTACATGTCTGATTTGAAATGACTTGCTCAAAATTAGTTAAAGGGTATTTATAGGTTTACATTATACTATCAATATAAATATTACATTGTGGACTAAATTAATGTGTAAAATGTTATACACGTTACTAGTACAGTACTACAGTGTAAACTAAGAATTTTCGTTAGTTAAATAAAAAGAAAACACAGATAGGGTAGAAACTGAGAACCCAACTATTGCAAAAGGAGGAGGCCTTGTATGATGGCAATCTGATTATGGACTATATGTTTCTCAAGATAAATAGGCATCACTACAACACTGTCTCACTTGCAGCTGATTTATAATTGGCTAATTGTATTGTCTTTGTTTGACTATAAACATGAATATTATTATAATCTCATTTTAGAATCAAACTCTTATGTGGCTAATTGGATTCTATCTAGTTCAAGCCTTAGGGATGGTTTGGTTTGGTTTGGTTGAGGTGAAAATAGGGGGGATAGAAATGGAGGAAAGAAAATTGGAGAGAAAATGGTATTTTGGGTTGTTTGGTTAGAGGAGAAAATTGGAGAGATTTTTGTGGGGCCTAGGTATTTTCTCTCTGCGTCCACCAAAATGCAATCTCTTCAATTTAGAGAGAAAAGTTGAGTGATTTTGTTGGTTGTTGTTGCTCCTGCTGGTTGATTTTATAATTTTAACCCTCATTATAACTTTTAGCTACCATAGCCAGTCTAGCTAAATTTGTGCTAATGTGTGTGTGTCTCTCTCTCTTTTCCATTGTTCATCATGGTCTAGTTTTTTTTTTTTTTTTTTTTTTTTAATCCTCTAGCTAAATCTGCCCTGATTGTTGGATGTTTTCACCAAATTGTTATGACAAAAAAATATAAATATAATTTATATATACGATAAAACCGAAATCTTTTTTTTTTTTTTTTTTTGGGAAGGAATAAAACCAAAACCTATAACTTTTGTTTGACTTTTTTTTTTGACTTATTTAGAGCTTGCAACGTATGCTTTGCACTCTCCATAATTTTACACATCAGCAGTATTAAAAATAAAATAAAAAACACTCTCTTTCTCTCTAAAAACAAAACCCGATGAATTTAACACCCAAAAAAAAAAAAAAATCTCTCTCAAATGCAAACTCAGCCCAAGTCCCCCCAAAACAAAACCCTCGATCAAAAACTCTCTCTTTCTAACGCACCCCATCTCCTTCTTCTTCTTCAACTATCTCATTCAACACAACTCCCTCTTCTTTTCTCAGCCTCTCCATCCGATCAACTTTGAAACTCCCCCTTTGTTTTGTGTGCTCCTTCATCTTCTACTTCTTTGTTTCTTCTTTACCTCAGGTTTATGCAGGGGCGGCGCTACACTATATTTAGGGGGTTCAAATGAACCCCTTGACTTAAAATATATATATATATATATATATATATATATATATATATATATATATAAAATATTTTTTGTTAGTTTAATACTTTAATTTATTCTTAAAAATATTTTTGCATGTCTTGATTTAAATTTTGCACACCCTTATTACAAGTATTTCCAACTCTAAAAGTAAAGAGTAAGTGTTTGTGAATTGTAAGTGTCACTCTTTTTTATAAATTTATATTATGTGTGTGAGAGTGTCTAACATTGATTGTGTGCATTACTTTTTGTTGTAATGTTATTTGTGTGAATTATGATGTGTGTGGATGTTTGTGTGTACAATATAAATATAATATAAATTTATATAATTTAATAATTTGGAAATAGAGATGGTTTGTTACATGTGTGTGTATTGTTATCATGTTATAATAACTTTTTGTTACAAAGTTAGTAAAATTCAAGAAAAAAAAATTGTAAAGTTAGTGATTGTCCAAGCATTTGATTAGTTAAGTAGACACATAGTGTATAATTTTATGCATGAATGAGTGTGGTTGCGTGCACTAATAATTAATACAAAGCTAATGAGTTTAGTTTAAAATATTTTTACAAAAAGAATAACAAATAAATAATAACAACTGCATAAAAATAAAAATGTTAGATAAACTTAATAAAATAAAATGGTCATATGCTCATAGCTACTTCACATTGGCAATAGATACTAATAATGAACTATCATATAACAATTCAAAATTTAAAAACTTGTAGAAGAAAATTGTAAATCTTCATGTATTAATTTTTTTTTTTTTTTTTTTTTTTTTTTTTTTTTTTTGTCGATAACTCGATATATTCAATTTTTTTTATTAAAATTTTTTATGACCCCTTAAACAAAATTCTTGGAGCTGCCACTGGGTCTATCTCCAAGTGATATTATGTTTTACATTGTATAACCTGTTGTATGATATGGTTTTTATTGCAGCCAGTGGCGTCTACAATAAATATCATGGCAGGCACTATTGTTTTATAACATAACTACATAAGTATGTAAATCCTAAAAGATACATACTTATGCCTGTGATTTCTTGATTTTCCTACAATATCATATCACTTATTTATAAATAACTTTACAACTATTGATGGACGACCATAATTCCCTCAGGAAGCCTCCTCGTCCAGACAAGGGACCAACAGACGAAGAAACCATTCCACTCCATCGCCCTTCGAACCCATTGGACGAAGAGAGGGCCTGCCAGTTCATACATGACAGTCATACATTACAGGGTCGCAATAAATCTCTTTACCATTGGAGCACCGATGACCCTCCCATTAACATCTCAGGGAAGCATTACAAATAACCCATTCAAGCCTCCATCAATAACACTCCCCAACGATTAGGAAAAAGAGGCAAGTATATATACAGATACCTCACACCTACAAAGGTACACACAAAAAAAGACTCTAGCTCATACACATTGATTTTCTTATATTTCTTCTTTCATTTAGCTATTCTGACTTTAGCATCGGAGGCTGTGTGGCAGGCACCACATTGGTGACCCACGCTTCTTCCTTTCATCATCCATCTTTTCAGGATCAGATTGGTTGTGGACGGCTTCCCTCTTGGATGATCACTTTGACTAACGATTCGAACATCATCAGTTTGGCATTGTCCGTGGGAACGACTTTTTCACACTTAGTCCGAAAGCACTATTCCATTCAACTTACAAGTCCAGATGGAATCGAACACTAACCAAGATCCTATAGCCTTAGCTCTACAAATTCAGACACTCGCAGACACTGTGGAGGAACTTACCAGGCAGAACCAAGAGATAAGGCAACGACTGCAACAAGAAGATAATTGCTCGGAGACCCACTGGGATGAGGATGGGGACAGCCAGAGAAAACAACCAGGCACCCCAGAAGGGGCAAGCTCAAATCTTCTCAGGGAAATGAGAAAAGAGATGGACGAATTGAGAAACGCTATCAAAGAGAAAACAGACTGAAGCCTGGACAGAATGGTCAAGAAGACAGACTCACCCTTCACCCTAGCGATCCAGGAATGCCCAGTGCCCTCAAAGTTTTGTCTACCCCAACTTGAGCCATTTGATGGATTGAAGGATCCTCTGGATCACCTCAACACTTTCAAGACAACTTTGGGTCTCCAACAGCCCCCTAACGAAATACTATGCCGCTCTTTCCCTACTACCGTCAAGGGGGCAGCTAGGGAATGGTTCACCAAACTTCCGACATCGTCCATTGATAACTTCGAGCAACTGGGCAGCTCTTTCCCCCGTCATTTTGTCGGCGGGCAACGTTCAAAAAGACCAGCTAATCATTTGCTCACCATCAAGCAGGAAGAGAAGGAAACCTTGTGATCATATGTAACGCGTTTTACACGGGGAAGTTTGGAGTTGGACGAAGTAGATAATAAAGTACAGTTAACAGCCTTCAAGGCTGGGTTGAAGTCTAGAGATTTTGTGGTCTCCTTGGCGAAGAATCCCCCTAGGATGATGGCAGAGATGCTTCTGAAGGCGCAGAAGTACATGAATGTCGAGGATGCCCTGGCAACAATAGAGGGAGTAGAGAAACCTAAGGAGAAGAAGAAAGATAAAGAAGACGACCGAAGAGGACGAAAAAGGGATTGAGCTAAATGACAGAATGCTGAAGGGAGTAGACGAAAGGATGACAAAAACCCTTGTGTAGTGAAGTTCACATCGTTGGTGATGCCTGTCGATCAGATCTTGGTGCAAATCAAGGATGAACACTATCTCAAATGGCCCAGGCCATTACACTCGTCACCCAATGTGCACGACAAGAGGAAATACTGCTGTTTTCACAAAGATCATGGGCATTATACAGAAGACTGCAGAGACCTGAAGGAGCAGATAAAAGAGCTTATACGAAAGGGGAAGCTGCAGAAGTTCGTGAAGAAGGAAGATTCCAGCAGATTCAGGGATGCTAGCAAGGGTCAACACGAAGGCTCTCAGCGAGACGAGGACCAAATGCCCTTTCGTTCACAAAGTGCTATAGGGGAAATACAGACCATCACAGGAGGTCCGTCTACAGGAGGGTCATTCAAGTCCCTTAGGAAGTCATACCAGAGGCAAGTGAATAGTGTTCATAGCATGCCTCCCCAAAAGCAAAGACGGATGGCCCAAGATATGTATTTCTCAGAAGAAGATGCCAGAGGAGTAAAGTAGCCTCATGATGACCCGTTGGTCATTATGCTCATGATTGAAGGATTCAATACCAGAAAGGTTCTGGTAGACAACGGAAGCTTGGTAGATATCATTTACCTTTTTACCTTCCAGTAGTTAAAAGTAGACCCGAAGAGACTTTGTCCATTCGAATCCCCCCTCGTCAGTTTCAATGGAGACAAGGTGTACCCCTGAGGAATAGTAATGTTGATGGTCACGGCTGGCTCATTCCCCTTCTAGGTAACCAATAAACATAACTTTTTGGTAGTAGACTCACCTTCGTCCTACAATGTGATTATAGGAAGGCCAACCCTCAATCGTTGGAAAGCGGCCACGTCCACGTATTGCCTGAAGGTGAAGTTTCCGATGGAACAGGGAATTGGGAAAATAAAAGGAGACCAGTTGCTGGCAAAAGAATGTTACCAGGCAGTCCTGGCCTTAAAAGAAAATCATACGTGGGTGATCGAGGAAAAGACCCTAGAAATTACCGAGAAACTAGAAACAATAGAATTGGTCGAAGGAGATCCAACAAAGACAACCCAGATAGGGACGAGTCTAAGCATCCGGACAAAGAAAGAAATCGTCAGTTTCCTGAAGGATAACCTAGACGTGTTTGCATGGAGCCATGAAGACATGCCAAGTATATCAGCAAACATCATCCAACATCGCCTAAATGTGGACCCTGAGAAGAAGCCTGTCCAACAAAGAAGAAGAGTTTTTGCTCCTGAATGGAACAAAGCAGTTATGGATGAAGTGAACAAGTTGCTCGCTGCCAATTTCATCAGGGAGGTCTACTATCCTGAGTGGTTGGCCAACGTCGTCATGGTCAAGAAGGCAAACGGGAAATGGAGAATGTGTGTTGACTTCATGGATCTAAATAACGCTTGTCCAAAGGACAGCTTCCCTTTGCCTAGAATTGACCAGCTTGTGGACTCGACAGCTAGGCACAAGCTTTTTACTTTTATGGATGCTTTCTCTGCGTACAACTAGATACAAATGGCAGAGGAGGATCAGGAAAATACGGCTTTCATCATCGACCAGGGGCTTTATTGCTACAGGGTCATGCCTTTTGGATTGAAGAACGCGGGGGCTACGTACTAGAGGTTGGTAAACCAGATGTTCAACAAACAGATTGGGAGGAACATTGAAGTATACGTTGATGACATGCTTGTCAAGAGCAAAGAAGAAGAGGATCATCTGGACGACTTTAAGGAGACGTTCAATACACTCAGACAATACAGCATGAAGTTGAACCCGTCCAAATGTGCCTTTGGGGTCTCCTCAGGGAAATTCCTCGGGTTTATAGTATCACAAAGAGGAATAGAAGCCAACCTTGAAAAGGTGACAGCTATCCTCGAGATGTCCTCCCCAAAGACGATCAAAGAAGTACAATCTCTCATAGGAAGAGAGGCAGCCCTCAACAGGTTCGTCTCAAAAGCAACAAACAATGCCTTCCTTTCTTTAAGACCCTGAAGCGGGCTTTTGCTTGGACGGATGAGTGCGAGGCAGCATTCCAGGAGCTAAAGCGCTACTTAAGCAACCCCCCACTTCTGAGTCCGTCCAAGGAGGGTGAAGACTTGTTCCTCTACTTAGCAGTATCCCCAACTGCAATTAGCGCGGCCCTAATCAGAGAAGAGAACAAGATACAACTCCCAGTGTATTACATCAGCCGGGCCTTTCAAGGAGTTGTGCAGTTTCGCCTTGATAGTGGCGTCAAGAAAACTTTGTCCATACTTTCAGGCTAACCCGATCATAGTAATGACGAACCAACCCATTAAGAAAGCAATGAATAAACTCGAGGTTGCTGGACGGATGGTACAATGGGCCATCAAGCTCAGTTAGTTTGATGTAGAATATCGCCCTCGAATGGCCATAAAAGCCCAAGCACTAGCGGACTTCATAGCAGAATTCACCGTTCTAGAACATGAAGACAACCAAGAAGAAGTTTGGACGATCCATACAGACGAATCATCCACACAGAAGAAAGGTGGAGCAGGCGTCGTCATCACTTCCTTAGAGGAGGATGTTTTGAAGTATGGAGTCCAGTTCAAATTCACCATAACTAATAACGAAGCAGAGTATGAGGCTATATTGACGGGGCTAAGGATAGCTCAGGCACTTGGAGCTAAAAACATTTTGCTAAGGAGTGATTCGCAACTCATTGTAGGGCAGGACAAGGGAGATTTTGAAGCAAAGGAAGCAAGAATGCAGAAGTACCTTAAGTTGATGAATCAATTAGTGAGCAACTTTGAGCGTGTAGAGTTTGTACAGATCCCACGAGATCAAAATGCTGAAGCCGACGAAGTGGCCCGATGTGCATCAGCAGATGATCAGGCAAAGGTGACTGATTGGAGACTGGAGGAACAGAACTCTCCCAGTATCGAAGAATTTCAAACCTTCCCTGTGCATGCCCGCTCCGGATGGACGAGCCCAATTCTATCCTACCTTAAAGATGGACGATTACCACCAAATCTTGAGGAAGCCAAGAAAATCTAGAAACGAGCTGCTCGGTTCACAATGCTGAATGACGAGCTTTACAAAAGAGGCTTCTCCTAGCCTTACTTGAGATGTGTTGAAGAGGAAGAAGCCAAATATGTTCTGGAAGAGGTGCATCAGGGGGGTTTGAGGCGATCACATGGGGGTAAAGTCCCTCGTCAGAAAGATCATGAGGGCAGACTATTTTTGGCCCTTAATGCAACAAGACGCAGCAGATTTCGTCAAGAGATGTGACAGTTGCCAAAGATATGGAAATGTCCAACGAGTCCCAGGAGAGAAAATGACAACCATTTCTTCACCGTGGCCATTTGCACAATGGGGGATCGACATTATGGGCCCTCTACCATAAGGGAAGAGGCAAGTAAAGTTCTTACTTGTCGCAATCGACTACTTCACGAAATGGGTAGAAGCAGAAGCATTGGCAACAATCATAGAAGCAAAGGTAAAGAATTTTGTATGGAAAAATATTGTATGCAAGTTCGGGATCCCGAGGATGAAATCTCAGATAATGGTCGTTAGTTCGACAGTCATGGATTTAGGTCGTTTTGCTCAAGCCTAGGCATCAAAAACAAATATTCATCCCTAGGACATCCTCAAGTCAATGGACAAACGGAAGTAATGAACCGAACCTTGCTAAAAATCATCAAGTCCTGGTTAGTGGGGGTAAAGGGAGCATGGCCTGAGGAGTTACCAAGCGTTTTATGGGCCTACAGGACCACAGCGCGAACCCCAATAGGAGAGACACCCTTCAACCTAACTTATGGCACAGAAGTAGTGATCCCAGTCGAAGTAGGACTCACCAGCCTTAGGAGGGAATTCTTTGACAAACAAAGTAATGACGATCAACTGAAGCTAAACTTGGATTGTTTGGACGAAGTCAAAGACCAAGCCTCCCAAAGAATGACCAAGTACCAGCAGAAGATGGTAGAATACTACAACCAGAGGGTAAAGCTCAAAGATTCAACATCGGAGACCTCGTCCTTCGAAAAGTGACTCCTGCAACGAAGGACCCAGCACAAGGCAAATTAGAACCAACCTGGGAAGGACCCTACAAGGTCGTCCACTATTCTCGCCGAGGAAGTTACCACCTGGAGGATTTGGACGGGAACAAGCTACCTTGTCCATGGAATGTTGAGCACCTAAAGAGGTATTACGAATAGGAATCATAGTCTAATTTTAAGCAGTCAGCGTGACCTCATATTTTTTTAATGTAATAAACGTATTACTCAGCAATTCACATATTCTGGTTATCTCTCTCTCTCAAACTAAAATCGCCGTCTGGATGCGGAAATCCTGACCAAGATAAAAAGACGATAAGATTTCTTAAATGGATGTATGTCGTCCAAAAAAATGACGATAAGATTCCTTAAATGGATGTATGCCGTCCAAACAAATGACGATAAGATTCCTTAAATGGATGTACATCGTCCAAGTGAAAGACGATAAGATTCCTTAAATGGATGTACGTCGTCCAAACAAAAGACTATAAGATTCCTCAAATGGATGTACACTATCCAAACAATGGACGACAAGATGTACGTCACGTGAGGAAACGCAATTTAAGTCCCAGGATGGGAGAAGGTTGTCTACTGAGGAACAACAAAATTTGCAAGTCCCTAATGGACGCTAAAGAGATTAGACTAACCTGACAAGGTCAATAGACGAACAATTACTTTTAAAAAAATATTTCTCTAAGTTCACAATAGACGATAGGAAACATAAATATTTCTCTAAAGGATGATGAAAAGCAAAAAAGCACTCACAAGCAACACAAACACAAGGTAAATCAGCATACTTATATATACATATATAAGAAGTTAAAGATTGTTCAAAAGCCCCAAAACAAGCAGGGCACCAAAAGATTGATCGTCCATAAGCCCTAAAATAGGCAGGGCATTTAAAAAAAAAAAAAGAAGACTATGCTGTAGGAGCATCATTCCCATCTTTCTCGGGTTCTAGGGGATCATCACCAGCAACAGAAGCAGCCGGCATGCTTGGGCGGCCTCTTGCACTTCAATCTCCTTGTCCACAGCTTCAAAATCCAGGTCCTCCAAGTCTACTCCTGGACCATGTTTCACCAGGTACCTTCTAAGCAGCTCGAACCCCTTCAAGTACCTGCCAAACAATATGGCATTGTATTCCTCCATTGTCTGAAAATCACAGAAGGCCTTGGCCACGACATTCTTCATTTTTTAGCCAGCCGCCGCCAAGAGCTCGTCCTTCTGCTTCACCAGCTGCTTCTCGGCGTCCAACTCTTTAGTTAAAGCCTTTATTTTTTCCTTGGACGAGTTATTTTTGTCCATTGCCACGATCAAGTCTTTCCTTAAACCTGAGGCCTCAGCTTCCAATGCCTCTACTTTTGAAGTGGCCATGACGACCTTCCCCTCACTTGCCAATTATTGGGAAGTAATATGCATTGCCTCCCCTAACACCTGGCATTCAAGGATGCAGCGTTAGCAATTGATTTTCTTAGTATCAAAAAAGAAGAATAAAGGAAGAGAGAAGACGAAGAGAAGTTACCTGGACGAGTTTGTGAACATGGCGGTTCACCATCTCGTGAGAGGGAACGCCGGAGATCTCCTTCAGCTCATCTGGAGTAACAATTTCGTTTGCCTGAGCTAGGACAGTCTCAGTGTCAGGCCAAATGTTGGCACCTATCTTCCCGTTGCCCTTCTCACTCGTCTTGCGCCTTTTGTGATGAGGACTAATCTCCTCAACAGATAGGGCCAGGGAAGCTACTCGACCCTCGTCCAAAGCTAGGGCGGACGAGCCCTTCTCTGCGGTCTCCTTCTCTTTCTCTTTCTCTTTATCAATCAGTCTCAACCTGCGCTGGCCAATGCTGGAAAGGGGTTCATTTTTCTTTGCCTTAATCCGGGCATAAAAATCCTGATTAAACTTGATTGTCATTTCTGCAAACAAGAAGAATAGTGGAGTTAAGTGGGAAAAAAGAAGAATGAAAAAGAAAGGGAAAGATGGAGGACCTACTTTCGTCCTAAAGAAACTTACTTTTTTCTTTGCGGCAGATAGCATGAAGAACGTAATGGGAAGGTTCTGGTCCTAAGCAGCGATGGGCTAAGGTCTTGGGATCCACCAAATCATCAAAGTCGTCAATAGTGCTCGCGTACTCAGTGGCTGTGCGAACATGCTCCACGAACCTACTCTCGAACTCTAGATGATCTTTAACTGTAAAAAAAAAAAAAAAAAAAAAAGGTCAGGATGGACTGTCCAAGCAAAAAGACAAATGAAAAAGATAAAAAAGAGAAAAATGCAAACGCACCAAGTACAGGGGTCTCCCACCGATGCAGCAGTCTAGGGACATCCCCCCAGAAGTCATCAGAAAGGGCCTCCCAACCGTCACCTGACATAAAAAGTACCTCGACTTCCAATAACAGAAGGACGAAGGCAGATCGGCGATGAGCCGAGACCTTCTATCCCAAGGCACGAGCTCATAATAACCAAACTCCTTAGACTCTTTTAGACGGTAAAGGTAGAGGAGCTTGTTCAGTGTGATCATGTCACCGTCAGCTATGATCGTCCAGATCACCATACAACTTATGACGATCCTCCAAGAATTTGGCATAAATTGTCCTGGGGCTATGTTTAGATGGTGAAAGAGCTTCATTATGAATGGATGGACGGGGAACCTAAGGCCACACAGGAAAGCAGCCTCATAGAAGCAAACCTCCTCGTAGGCAAAAGCACAAGACTTCTCACCTCTCCTAGGGAGACGAACCCTGGTCTCCTCGGGAAATTGGAATCTATCCCTAAATCTAAGGAAGGTATCCTCGTTCAAAGAATACTCCTCCTGAAGGGCATGGAAAGTCCGGGGAGAGGCTGGGACGGATGGACGGGAAGACAGTGGCCTGGAGATAGCTGTATCCGTCTCAACCTCACCCATACCAGCGCTGGATGACAGGATAGCCCCTAAATCGCCGGATCTACCCTCAGAACTCATTTTTTTCCCTGCTTATCACCCCTCACACCGACTCAAACCAACTTAGAGACTCACACAACAATGGGTATAACTCACCCAACACTAGACTCAGACCACTATCACCTAGGGCGAAATCCCTAATTTGTGGATAAAGGCCACTAGAACAGCCTATAAACGCACCTAAGTGAGCAAAAAAGAAGGTAACTAAGGGAGAAGTGCACCTAATACCAGAATAGTCCATCAAAGAGAAACAGAAAAAACAAGATTTTAAAAAGGGAACAAAGTACAAAAAAGGGAAGTTTAAAAAGACAAAAAAGAAAGCAAGAAAAGTAAAGAGGGGTACCTGAAAAAGGAAGCAAAATTGAAAGGGAGAGAAGGTGAGCGCAGAAATCGCAGCGGTGAAATCCCAAAGGAAGCTGAAAACTCGGACCAGAGAAACACAAGATGACTGGAATTTTGCAAAAATAAGCACAGAGAAAAAGCACCAGAGGTTTAAAAAGGAAGCGCCTCAAAAAACGTGGGAAACTGAAAAGTTTCGCCAGAACCAATGACCCCTTGACCAATCTTAAGGTGACACGTGGCCACGACACACACCACGCCGCCACAAGGTAATAACTACGGAGAGGGAAACCCAAAGCGCCATAATCGAAAAAAAAAAAGGAAGAAAAAAGAAAAAAAGGGAGAGAAGGGAACTCACCCCATTCCATGGTCATTTCCAAAATTGAACGACCTCGGAATAGGGGGGCTGCTGATAGACGACCATAATTCCCTCAGGAAACCTCCTCGTCTAGACAAGGGACCAACAGACGAAGAAACCATTCCACTCCGTCACCATTCGAACCAACTGGATGAAGAGAGGGCCTGCCAGTTCATACATGACAGGCATACATTACAGGGTTGCAATAAATCTCTTTACCGTTGGAGCACCGACGACCCTCCCATTAACATCTCAGGGAAGCGTTACAAATTACCCATTCAAGCCTCCATTAACAACACTCCCCAACAGCTAGGAAAAAGAGGCAAGTATATATACAGATACCTCACACCTACAAAGGTACACACAAAAAAAGACTCTAGCTCATACACATTGATTTTCTTATACTTCTTCTTTCATTCTAGCTATTCTGACTTTAGCATCAGAGGCTGTGTGGCAGGCACCACACTGGTGACCCACGCTTCTTCCTTTCATCATCTATCTTTTTAGGATCAGATTGGTTGTGGACGGCTTCCCTCTTGGACGAT
This sequence comes from Quercus tomentella, assembly GCA_028535165.1. Taxonomy (NCBI): domain Eukaryota; kingdom Viridiplantae; phylum Streptophyta; class Magnoliopsida; order Fagales; family Fagaceae; genus Quercus; species Quercus tomentella. The sequence goes on from JAPQVY010000001.1 coordinate 15,298,075, forward strand.
TATTCTGATTGACGATTCGAACATCATCAACTATGAAACAATGTGGGCCATGAATTAGGACCAGCTAATGCATGTGAAATTGTGAAAAGAATAGCTATACCGTAAACGTACGTCCATGCACACAACATGACACACTAATTAATTGACGACTAAAATTCACCAGTAATAGTAAAGATAAATTTCTTTGGATTTCTCTCTCTCTCTCTCTCTCTCTGATTTAGCTCATCTTCTACTCTATGGCTCACGGGGTAATAGCACCCATATGTTTTATGGGAAAGTTATACAAGTAAACTACAAATAATAGGACAAGGACAACACGCTGAAATGAGGTGTATCTAGAGTGGGGCGTGTATGAGTCTCTTTTTCTTTTTTTAATTTAAATTTTAAGAGTCACCACCAACAATTGATTTTATATTAGGTGTGATTGGTCACTTAGATGTTTAATTTTATTTTAAGTTACCTAATTAACTAAACCAAATTTTAAAGGTTCATTAATCAAGGTAAACAAAAAGTCTTTAAACCAAAGATCTTGAACTCAGAAGTTTGGTTACGTGTGGGGAAGGTGTTAGGCATTCCATAACGCCTATCTGAAAATAGTACCTCATTTTAATTTATTTCAAACGTTAGCTTTTTATAAAAAATAAAAAAAAGAATACTTGGCATTTTGATTTTTTTTTTTTTTTAAGTTTTTGCTAACAATATACATAATACACACACACACATGTGAGCAGGTTTCCTTACAAAACCTTAGGTTTCCTTCTCCTCAATAAGCCTAGCTAGCCTCATCCAAATAGCAATTATCCAATCCAAAAACTGAACAAAAACAATAAAAACATTCACAATGGTGATAATATTTTAGCAAAAAAAAAGTACTTTACCACCAAAGAACCAAAAAATCATGTGTTATTGGAAAAGGTAAAACTAAATTTTTTGTAACTACAGTAAATTGGTATAAATACCAGTTTTTTTTAAAATTTTTTTATAGGAAGTATAAATACCAGTTGACTGTAGCAAGTTGTTAAAAATAAAATACAATATTTTATTAAGATTATATCTCTTCCTTCAATTAAAAAACTCAAATTCTTTCTTTTCCTTTATTATTTTAATGAGTTGTTTATATTATTTTAAATGAACTGATAAAAAAAATAGAACATTTGATATTGGATGTATTGTAAAGTGAGGTGTTAAAATAGATAAAGTAACTTTTTGAGGTGTTAAAAGTAAAAATTTTTAACATCACTACTGTGAATGCTCTAACTTCAAAAAAAAAAAAAAAAAAAAATCCTAGCCTGCCTAGTATTAAAAAAAAATTGTTTTTGTTTTTATCTTTGTTGGTAATTGATTGCATCTTAATGTATTTAGAAACAATGATTTTGTGTCCTCGTGTGTGTGTTAAAAATACTTAGTATTCACCAAAAAAAAAAAAAAAGATTTTGAGTATTTATAATTTTTTAATACTATATTGATGCCTATTTGGAGTTTGTTTGTTTGTTTGTTTGTTTTTGTTTTTTTTTTTCCCTTTATACTTCGACCCTGCTAACTTAAAATCTTGGGTCCATCCTTGCATGTGAGTAAGTATTTACATATAGCTAGCATGTGAATATTAACTCCAACAAAATATATACAATCAAAACATGTGAGATATGTACATAGGTAACATGTGAGAAAACATACAAGTATACTTTACAATAGCATGTAAGTTTTTATTTATTATATAGCTAGCATGTGAGTACTAAATACTATACACAAACAAGTCTTAACATAAAAAAGAGAGAGGGTTGGAAGAGTAGCACCTTGTTATCATCCACCATTTTCTCATTTTAATCATGCAAAAAGATGACAAAGAAAACTCATTAGTGCTAAGAAATGTTAGGGACAATGTAAGCTTATAGGGTGTTTAAGAACTCAAGAGAATGTACCTTGAACACAAATCCTTAAACTACTACTATTCTAAGAAAATGTTAGAAAATAAAAAGTTACAATGCTAGCTTTTATTGTTTTAGAAAAGCACATTTTTTAGAAAAGATTTTTTTTGAAAAAGTTATGGAAAAAGCATGTATCTTTTTGAAGAAAGCATTTTTTGAAACACATACTTTTGTATATAGAAAAACACTTTGATGATGCCGAAAAAATCACCAGTAAGCCACACAGTGCTCGCAGGTTCGAAATAGCACCTGTACAACAAAAAACAAGACCTAGCAGAGAGCGTCGGTGCGGTGCCGACCAAATACCCTCCGAAGGTTAAGTTAGAACTATTCTCACAACTCTAGAGTGCTAGAGAGGGTAAATTATGCGTACCTCGATTTGTGAGGGTATTGGGGTTTTTATAGTAGTAGAAGGGTGGACTCTCTTCCTTGATGTAGAAGTCTTTTCCTTATAGGAATCCTCTTGAGTAATCCCAAACGTGATGGACAAGTCATTTCCTTGTAGAGAGGATCCTTCATTAACACGCGTATCTTCCGGAATTCTCCATGCACTAGGATTCCGATTTCCCTTGGGATTCTTCCTGATTTTTGGCATGTGTGACAAGTATTTTAAGTTAGGGTTCCTGCCATCCTCTAGGCTTACCCATTCACGGCCCATGGGCTAAGATCCGTCAAGCCCATCAAGGAGGTCCGTCATGACTAATTTTTACACCTTCACACTTTTGACAACATTTTTTTTAAAAAACTTTAAAAACATTTATTTCTATTTTATTTAAGTTTCGGGTTTCCCCTCTTTGAAAAAACAGATTTTTAAAAAAAAAAAAAAAATTGAAAACGTTTTAAGAAAACAGATTCTTTTTGCTTTGAAAACATTTTTGGAAAATAAGTTTTTTATATTGAAAACAATGTTTTTAGAAAACATATTTTTATTTTGAGAACAGTTTTTGGAAAACAGATTTTTTATATTGAAAACAGTTTTTAGAAAACAGATTTTTTATTTTGAAAACAATTTTTACAAAACAGATTTTTTTATATTGAAAACAGAAAAAAAAAATAAAACAGTTTTATATTTAAAAAAAATAGTTTTGTAAAACAGATTTTTTTTTTTAATAAAAAGTTTCAGGTTCCCCCTTAAAAAACAGTTTTTTTTTTTTTTAATATTTTGAAAACCCTTTTTTTAAAAGGAGAGGAAAAATAATTAATAAAAGGTTTTTGTTTTGAAAAATTTTAAGAAGAACAAAAGAAAAACATTTTAAAAATAACCCTTTTTTTTTTTTGAAAAAGATTTCATTTTTAAAGAAAGGGGTGGGAAAAGATTTTTGAAGAAAAGCATTTTCAGAGAATAGTATGTAGGGGAAATGTTAACCCAAGCATATTTATTTTATGGCAATTTTAATAATGTGAAATGTAAAGGAACAACAATAATAAAGTGCAGAAAATAAATTGCAAGGAAAATAAAGTGTAGAAAATTAAATGACAGGAAAGTAAAGTGCTGAAATATTGTAAATGTTGATTAAAAAAGGTTTTTTTTTTTTTTGGTGTGGGTTTCCTAGAGAGAGAGAGAGAGAGAGAGAGAGAGAGAGAGAATTTTAATTTGAATTTCTAAAGGTATTTTTCTAGAATTTTCTCACTATTTTCTGATTTTCCTCACTTTTTCCACTCTATTTCACTATTTTCTCTAACTATTTCTTTCTATTTTTCTCCATAATTTTTCTATTTTTCACTAATGCTGGCTGCCTCATCAGCCTTTTTTTAACTTTTCCTAATTTCTAGCACGATCTTCGTGCTGCTATTTGGAGGCCTTTCCAAACTCCGTTTTCTTGAAATTTTATATTCACGGAAAGATCTGGATGTCTAGTTTTCAAATATCCTAGGTCGCTTGATTTGGAGCTACAATTTTCAAAATATCGTGCTCGGAAGGAAGGTGAAGCAAATCTGAAAAATTCGGTGACTTTTTTTCTTGAAAAATTCATATCTTTCAATCCTAAGCAGATATCGTCGAGCCCTTTTGGTGAGAATTAGCTAAGACCTTGTTATTCAAGACGATCAAGCCCGCTCGTTTCAATTCTTTCCTAATTAGTACAGTTTATTACACAAAGTCGGGTAAAAAACTGTCAGTTTTCCTGAAAAAACAGTTAAGATTTTAGTAGAGTTTTGGGTATTTTGGTGATATCTCATCTGTTTTAACTCCGATTTTGACCTGTAAACTATCATTCCGAAGGGAAAAATATGCCTTACAAGATGGTCCAAAATTCAACACGATTCAATGGTTGGATTAAAAAATCAACTTTTTGACCATACCCAGTTAGGGTTTTAGTCTTAATTGCTGTAAAATGGATTTTTCAATCATTGTGACTTTTTGATTCACCTTTCAAACATTTATTACTTATTTTTACCCTTTTTGGCTTTGATATTCATGATTTTTTTCCCTTTTTCGATTTTTTTATTTTTTTGGTCTTTGCCTTGACATGTCAATCAAGGCCGGACAAAATATGGTATCAACATTACCTCACTTGCAGCTAAATTATTATGGGCTAATTGGATTGGATTATTATTACAATATCATTTTAGAATTAGAGTCTCATGTGGCTCTAACTCACTGATGACTCTAGTTCATGCCTTATTAATGTGCTCACCCAGCTTGTTAATTTTTGCAGTAGATGTTGGAACACCTCCTCCATCTTGTAATCTTGCTCATTTACAATGTCAAGGAAACCAATGCATAGATCTTTTGCCTAAACTGGGGCAAACAACAACACCGTTCAAGGTAATATAACCAATATTAAAACATATTTGATCCTTCGATAGCTTACCAAAAATAAAACAACAAAGGTAATATAATATTTTTCAAAAAATTTGAGTTTTAATATGTGTATAGTAGAAAATGTTTTTGTTTTTTAATTTAATATAGAATTCTACTCTAGTCTAATCTTAGTGTATGCATGTAAAACTCATTCTTGAAGTCTTGAACTTTGACCCTTGCACCGTTACACCCCACAAGCATTTATACTTAGACCATTATGCTATGGGTGCGCGGTTAACAGGTGCAAACACCTATTTGCACATTTGTTGAGGAATTTAATTGGTCCCATTGCATTGGGAAGTAACAAAAACAAACAAATAAATATTTTTGTTAACAAATGCATTCACACATCCATTAAAGAGGAATTTAATAGGACACACTACATTGGGACCCAATTGCATTGCGAAGTAGCAAAAACAAGTAAACAAAGTTTTTGCTAACAAGTGCATTCACATATCTATTAGGAATTTAATAAGGGTCTGTCTGGTTTGCTGATGACTCAAAACTCAGTTCTTAAAACTCAATTCTCATGACTCAAACTTCTAACTCATATCTCATATTTGATTCTCTATTTTTCTCTTAACTCACTCAACAATATGTTTGGCTCAAATATTTGGTTTTAGTTTTCACTTTAAGTGTCTGTTTAGGAACAACTTATTTAGTTAAAATTGAAAACTTTTTGTTGAAAGTACTGTAGATAAAGCTAAAAGGTAGCTGAGCAAAAATAGTACAATGAGGCTGATGAATAGTACTAAAAAGTGCAATGAGACCTATGAATAGTTGCAAAAATAAGTTGAATAGTAAAAAAAGTTGACTTTTTAAGCCATGCCAAACGCACACTAAAACTCAAGTTTAACTCAAAAGTTGTGGAGCCCACAAATCAGAATTGTAATAGTACCAGAAAAGTCCACACTCGCGAAATTTTCTCTCCGCAGTCCTCTTTCATTTTTCTCTCTGAAATTGTCATCTTCCTCTAAATTTCTCTCCCCCAAAAGAAAGAAGCTAATGGCCACCACAAATCAAAACCCATTTAAACATACAAACATAAACCCATAGAGGAAGAGAGAGAAATGGCCACTACATCTCAGATCCAAACCCACCACTGCCTCACCACAAATCTGAAACCCACACCCACAACCACATCTCAAAAATCCAAACCCCACAACCTCATTTCAAGTCCGAATTCCACGCCCACAAATCATATCAGAAGCTCGAAATCACCATTAAAATACCATACCAACCCAAAATAAAATTCACAAATTATAAAACAAATAAACCTATAGAAAGCACCAGACAAACCCAAAAAAAAAAAAAACCCACAAATCTTGAAAGAAGAAATAATGACAGAGAGAAAGAAACAAGACGAAGTTAAGAAAAGAAATGGGTGAAGACAAAAAGAAAGAGAAAAAGAGAGCAGAAGAATCTAACACAAACTCGAAAGATACTTTATTGAAAAAAACAATTACACAACATCAGATCTTCGTGGAGGCTGTTGGGTTTTGGCTTGAGTTGTTGGGTTTCAGATGCTTTTGCTAGGTAGCTGCTCATCTTCTGATGCAAAGGAAGAAATGAGAAGAGGAATGAGAGCAGGAAAGTGAAAAACCAATGAAATGGGTATACTATGGTAGGTGTGGGTTTAGACAATGGAGTAGAGATATAAATGAGAAGGAAGAAAAGGGAGAGAGATGTTGGGAGTGGATGAGGTGATTTGATTTGATAGAGACACAACATGACAACAGGTCCCACATAAGTCAAAAAATTTACAATAATGCCCCAATAACTCAGTTATGGAAACTGAAAACAAAAACTAACTCAATTTTCATAACTCTAACTCAATTTTTTGAGTTTTGAGTTATGGAAACTGAAAACAAAAATTAAACCAAACACATAGTTTTGAAGTGGGACCCACGAATTTTGAGATTTGAGTGATGGAAACAGAATTTTGAGTTAGGATTTTGGCTAAACCAAACACCCTAAGCTTCGCTGCATTGGAAAGCAACAAAAAAACAAATAAACAAAGCGTATTGTTACAAGTGCTTAAGGGCATTGGTTTACTATGCCATTTTTTATTTATTTATTTATAATTATTATTATGTTAAGAATTAATAAATGTTTAATTATTAGTTGTAGTGCACGTTTTTCCAAGAAAAAAAATACACTTGTTAAAGATTTATTAGTTTACATATACAAATTCATTTTGGTTGTGTATTTTTTTTTGGATATACATGCACAATTTAACTTTATTTTTTGAAAAATGTATAAAAAATTATTTAATAAGGCATTAAATTCACACTAACCATTACTCTTAAGACATTTGTTAATAAAATGTCTAAACAAATAATTCTTTGACTAACTAATGTGCGACTTCTCAAAATATTTCTTAAGGCACTCAACAGTTGGATCCATAAACAAATACGTCTTTAACTGACTATTGTAAGACCCCCCCCCCCCCCCTCCCAAAAAAAATGATCGATTACAATAATAAATAAAAAAATTCAACTTTATCAAATTTAACCAGACCCATAAACAAATACCTCTTTAATTAAAAGTTGTGTGACTACCTAACAAAAACCGATCAATTGCAACCAATAAAAGAAAAAAAAACTCAAACTTAATCAATGCACTTGGACACTTATTAACTGAACTTTAATAAAAATAATTTTTGTGGTAAACTCAAGTCTAAAGTGAAAGAGATACTGCAATTATTACAACTAGCCCCCTTAGCAAATTTTGGAAAAAGAAAAAAAAAGAAAAAAGAGTTGTATACTTATATAGCAAGTAAGCATTACTCTAAATAAATAATAGAAAAGTTGATGTACTTTATATTTTTTCATGGAATTTTTAAGAAATGACTTGTTTTATTGTAGGCGTAAATGCACTTTTAGTCCTTATATTTTGACGTTTTTCCATTTTAGTCCCTACATTTTATTTTTTCCACTTTTAGTCCCTAAAACCAATTTACGCTTTCCGTTTTAGTCCTTTCTGTCAGTCAACCAACGGAAATAGCTGAGGTGGCAGCTGGAACAATTAAAATATTATAAAAAATGCCACATCACCCTGACAAATCAGCATATAAATTTTAAAAATTAATTTATTAATTTTAATTAAATAAAAAAAATAAAAACATAATTAAAAATAATAAAATCAATCCTAAACCCAGAAAATCAAATCCAAGAACACAAATTCAGAATTAAAAACAATGAAATCAAATGCCTATGAACACAAGAACACAAACCCACGAACACAAGAACACAAACCCAGAAAATCAAACCAAGAACAAGAATTCAAAATTAAACCCATTGAATCAACTTCCTTTCCCACTTAAAATCAAATCAATAATGCAATAAAATTTGAGAAGAGAACAAAGACCAATGCTGAAGACCCATGCTGAAAATCCATCAGTTTTTCTCGTTCTTCCCCAAAGATTCATAGCCAAAATCATAAAATCAAAGAAAACCCAAAAATCTCAAACACTCAAAAACCCAAAAACTCAAACAAAACCTAGTTTATTTCAAACAATCAACAACAAAATCAAACAACAAGGCCAACTCGGCTCATTGAATCAAACAAACACACAAACCTAGAAAAACCCAACCAAACTCAGCTCATTGAATCAAACTCGGCTCATTGATTTTTTTTTTTTTTTTTTTCTGGTTTCATTTTTTGGGTTTGGGTATTTGATTTTCGGGTTTGATTTTCTGGGTTTGGGTATTCGTTTTGGGTTTCTTATACTCGGCTTCGGATCTAGCCAGCGCTTCCAGCGTTTCTTTCGACCGTGCTTGAAAATTGCCGTTGTCGGATTCTTCTTCGTTTTGGTGGGTTCGGAGCACGGTCTCTAAGGATGAGAGTTGAGCTATCTCACTCGATGGCGAAGCTTGAAGATGACAGCGATAATGGCAGAGCTTGAAGGCGATGGCAGTGCTTGAATTCGACGGTGGCGATGGTAGATCTTGAAGGCGATGACGGCGATGACAGAGTTTGAAGACGACCTTTTACTTGCCTGGGTTTGTTGTTGTCGGTTGTGGCTTTTGCTCACCGGGGTTCACTTGTTGTGGGTTATGGCTTTTGGTCGCCGGAGTTTGCCGCTGTGGGTTGAATCGATTTTGAGGCTTGGGTTTGAATGGGTTGTGGGTCTGAATAGGTTGTGGGTTGCTGTTAGTGGGTATAAATTTCATGTTCTTGGGTTTGATTTTCTGGGTTTAGGTTTGATTTTATTGTTTTTAATTATGTTTTTAATTTTTTAATTTAGTTAAAATTAATAAATTAAATTTTCAAATTTATATGCTGATTTGTCAGGGTGATGTGGCATTTTTTATAATATTTTAATTGTTCCGGCTGCCACCTCAGCTATTTCCGTTGGTTGACTGACGGAAAGGACTAAAACGGAAAGCGTAAATTGGTTTTAGGGACTAAAAGTGGAAAAAATAAAATGTAGGGACTAAAATGGAAAAACGTCAAAATATAAGGACTAAAAGTGCATTTACGCCTTTATTGTATTTAGTTGCGACCTTAAAAGTAAATCATAAAACATTATATGTTGTTTGGTTTGTATTGAAAATCATTAATATATCTTATTATTTCAAACAATTATATAAATAAAAACTTTTATTCACAAAACTGTCCCCAAATAGCTAGTGAAAAACTACCAATTTTTTGGGTCATATTGGAGCCTTAAATTGATAAGCAACTCGCAATTTTGAAATTAACACAAAAGAATTAAGTATAAAAACAATTGGTTTGAGCGAAAAATACCATTTGAAAAAAAGTTTTTTGAGAAATAATTACAACATACTGCTAATCCCGCAGCTCGAACTCTTTCCCCCCCTAGACCCCCAAGCACTTTGTGCATGGAGATGTGCCAATTCAGCTATAAGTTAATGGTCGAGTAATAGATGGTCAATGGATAGTGAAATGAAAGGGGGAAGGGGACAAAAGGAGTAATTATCGATGGAAGAATTTGTTTTTGTGATGTGTAGTTTATAATTTATTTTGCGTTGGTCTGTTAAGTATATGTAATGTTCCTAAAAAATGTATTTTTGCTCTTAAAAAACAGAAAATATTTGATGCTCTAATGAGTTTGCTTTTCATTGACTTGCATTTTTTGAAATACCAAGAACAAAAAGATATGAACAGTTTCCAAATAAAAAATATGAAACATAAGAAGATAAATAAACTATTCTTTCAGCAATAAAACAAAGACAACTACTTTAATCAGAAATTATCTACTGCATACCACCTTAAAATCATGAAAGGCCAGTACAAATTAAGCTATAGTTACTCTTTTATCAACTAGTTTGTGTTAACTTAGTATTTATGCCTTTAATTTATAAAATTTGTTTAAAAATATAAAAATAAAATAATCGTCTCAAAACGATTCTTTATATTAAAGGTTATGACTTTCAATAACATTATTAGTTATTTTTATTTTTATTTTTAAGAAATACAAAATGAGTGTTTGTTTCTTTACTCTTAAGTGCGTTTGGATGTGTTTTATTTTTTTGTTTATTTGTTTGAAGTACTACAGAAAAGGAAGTGGATTTATTTTTTGGGTGAAGCCCACCAAAATAAGCTCCAAAACCATTTTTTAAATAGTAAATACTAAATACTAAATACAAGATGGAGGTGTTCGCGCAACCTCCTACAGGAAGATAAAAATAAGCTTGTTTTGACTATATTGTAAGCAAGTTTTGACTATATATATATATATATATATATATATTTTTTTTTTTTTCTTTTTGCTAATAAACAATAGTAGACTATATTGTGCTTACAAAAAGGGAAACTTTAAATCTGTATCTAAAAAATAAGTTAGCTTAATTTATAAATTAAGATGTAACATACAACACCTAACACTGTTAAAGAGGAGGAGATGCTGAAGGAATGAAAAAGAAGGAATGAAGTGGAATAAAAAGGAATTTTAAAGAATATTTCTTCAATTTTTTGTAACATGACAGATGCGTTGAATCATAAAAGCATTCACTCTCGGCTTTGTATTTTTATTTTTTTATATAAATTTTCACGTCAATTTTTAACAACACCCTATCTCCTATTCTCTATTTTGCAATACATCCTTATTAAAATAATTTTATTTATTTTTCCTTTCCCACATACAAATAGATTAGAGATAAAACAATTTTTTTTTTTCCAGAGAAATGAAATTGAACAAATATGAGAGAGCCCAACCCTTGCACAAATTAAAACCCCATAAATAATCTACATTCGTGAATGATATTTTCTCATATTTTTGTCAAATTTGGAAGCCCATAAGCCAGATTTGTTAATTTTGGTAAAAGGGTGTGCCGAAAATTCCCCGACAATAACCACTGCAGCACCCCACAATAGCAATACCAACGAATTTGCCAACATTGAAACCCTATGACGCCCACCCACACCCATAGCGCCGTCGATCCGTGAGACGGTGAGAGATCTGAGTGCGAAATAGGGAAAGATTTTGAGATTGATTTTTGTTCTTGAGAGAGAGAGAGAGAGTGTGTGTGAAGAGATTGTTATTTTAAAAAGAGTGGAATAAAATAATTAGGTTTAATATTATATATATAGACTTGCTCTAGTTTTGTTTTGTTTTGAGACTTGCTAGAGTATAGTCAAGACAATTGTAACAAGTTGTAAAATTTTGAACAATGATTCATACAAGTCTTTAACAACAGAATTGGTCATTTTAGAGAAAAAAATTGGTCATTTTAGAGAAAAATCTAATTTGGAAGACAAGATGTGATTCTGATGTGAATGGTGTTGGACTTGGACTTGAACCCCAAAATTTAGTAATTTCTAGAGTCACCGGTGGGTTGGCAATGGCCACAGAGGTCTCTCTCATCTCTTGCCCACAACTAATTAAAAAAACCAGTTAGTTACCTAACTTAAAAGTTCCCTTCTCATGACCACTATAATAAAATACTATACAACTCTACTAAAATAGACTAATCTATATCTATATTTATATATTTATTTTTTTTTTGAAGTGGATATTTATATATTTATTACTAAAAGCTGAAGTGTAACATTAAATGTTCCTATGCTCACGTTGAGCCACATCATTAGCCACGTCATCATTTTTTGTTTCCAATTTTTCTTATATATTTTTTTAAAACATTTTATCATTTAAGGTGACATAAAAACTCCATTATTTAAAAATTAAAATATCTTTTAACTATTATTTTTATTATTAATTTTTCAAAACTCTCTCTCTTTTACCTTTTCATCTCCCTACTACTTTCTACCTTAATATCATTATTTTTCTACCTTTTTATTTTCCTTTATTTTGACTCTTCTTATTCTCAACATCTTACTATAAATTTGACATTTTCTTTTTCATTCTATGTATAGTTTTCTCACACAAAAAATGTTACTTCTCTCTCTCTCTCTCAATTTATTTTTCATTTTTTGTTTGATTTTTTTTTATTGCATCAATTCTTTAACTAGGTTGATGAATTTTTGTGTTAATTAAAATTCTACTTTGGGTTGATGTAATTTGGTTTTGTGTTTTAAGTTATTATCTTTTATATTCTCTTTGATTAAATATTATCCTACTGTAATATACATATAGTATATAATAATATAATGTTATTATATTACATAGAATGACTTGGATAATTTGATATTTATTGTTATATATTTTATTTTTACTCTTTTTTCTTCCCATCTTATTTTATTCAACATTTAAATCTAGTCACATCCTCCATACTATTAAATTATGCAGCACAAATCAATAAAATGGCTAAACACAAACCTACCTTCCTTTACCATTCATCTATTTTAATTTATATTTTTTTTTTCTAGAAAAAAAAAACTTTAGTTTAGATATTTATAAGTAAAAAATGAAATAATGATTCATGAATAATCAAAAACAAAAAAATATATTATCTATACATATTTATCTTGTGCGGTTGTAACTTTACATATAATTTTGCATTTATATATTCATCTATTTTAACTTAGATGTTTATAACTTAATAATGAAATCTATAAACGAGGTTGTAGTTGCACGATTTTCCTGGCCCAAATCTTATTGATCTGGCCTTGGCCCAAAGCGCAACCCACAATGAATATTTGTAGAGGATGGGTCAAAGAACTTCGCCTCAGTGAGCCTGTTTGGTCTGATACATGGACAATATAGTTGCAGAAAATAAAAACACAAGAATGGATCTCCCCGTGTGATTCTATTTCTTCCGTTCCTAATACAGTTTTTCTCCCCCCTTCTTTGAGGGACTCCACTACATTATATAGTTCCCCTCCTCTCATCTCAACCTTACACTTGTTGATCATCTAAGCATCTACTTGAGCACCTGTCCCATCAGACGCCCTCATCTCTCCCTTTGTGAGTTGCAGAGGCCAAGGTGGTACTGTTCAGGGGTCTTTTCCTCATTAATGCGGCCAAGAGGATGGTTGGGGCGCAATTAATGTGGTGGTGGCAGCTTTCCATGAGATATTTTGGATTTTATTCATTTTATATGTTGGGAGGATGAACTGAAACGGATGGGGAGAGTTCCTCGTCTGGACTTCGTGATGTCCGAGGAGGAGTTACTCCTCGGACAGGTTTCCTTGGCGTTATTGGGGTTGAGTAATGCTTCATATGTGGTTTCTCTTCGGAAAGAACGCTCCTCGGACGGGCCTGGATTTGGAATAGCCCATTATTTTTGGGCCGGGCCCTACAATAGCCCCTCAAAACTCCGGTTTTTATCTCCTTCCGAGGAGAAAAGCGGGGTTTTGATGTTAGTGAGAGGATGGAAATAAGGAGAGCTTGGGGCGCGCGTGCTGACCGTTACTTTTGACGCGTTACAATTTACGAGGCGTGGTCATTAACTTCTGGAGGCGTTATGTTCCCTTCATCCAACGGTGTGGCGTGGATCGAACGGCCATCGTTTCTTCTCGTATTTTTAGGCAGGAATGGTCTTTTCTCTCTCCTCCCGGCTATATAAGACGTCAGAGGGGTTCAGTTCTTTTTATCTGCATTTCATAAACCTCAGAGGCTTCCAGAGAACTCCATCGAACTCCAGAGACATACGAATACTTGCGCCCGTTACGCCTCCGTAGCCGTCTTTCGTGAAGCGTTCCTTCCAGGAGAGATTTCCAGGCGTCCCATTGAGCGTTTTGCGAAGGCACCAGTACATTTCGTTCATCTCGCCGTTTCAATTCCCTCCTCGGACTCTACTTTTATTCTCAGTCCTTACTTTCGTTTCCCCAGTTCAGTTCAGATGGGTAGATTTGAGAAATTAGTGAACACTCCAGCCGCTATGGAGGCCTTTAGGGCTAAATACCACATTCCCCCGGGGGTTGGGTTGCAGTACTGTCCTCTTGAAGGAGTATTGACAGAGAGAGGTATGGGAGAAGTTGTTATCCCTATGATTGCTTTTATAGAGGGAGGGATGACACTTCCCATGCGTAGGATTACAAGGGAATACCTGTTCAACCATAGGTTGACGCCGTATCAGTGTGCCCCGAATATGTTCAAGATACTAGGCTGTGTAGATGTCTTAGACGAGCGGATGAATCTAGGCCTTACTTGGCACGATGTGGCTTATCTGTACGAATGTCACCGCCTCGGGGATGATGGATATTATCTTAAATCCCGGAACGAGGACGATAGGTTGATCTCTTGTCTCCCAGTATCCAATAAGACTGTGAAGAATGACTTCCTTATTGCTTCTGGGGAGTGGTCCGACGGTATTCATTGTCCAACTCGGGCAGGAACCCCAGGTGCGACGTTTTTAGGATCGGTCCTTTTTGGGAAAGGATTTAGTATTGAGGGTTTATTTTTCTTGCTTTCTTTGTAATTGGAAAATTTCATGAACTAACCCCACTTTTCTTGGTTGCTTGCAGATAAAGTTCACGTCGCTCCTCGGCTAAACTTTGTGAACGTGCCAGCGTTAAACTACCTTCTTAGGTCGGAGATTTACGTTTCCGAGGACGGACAGTTGCGTGCGGCCCATCTGGTTCTGGGCTATCAACCTCTGAGCAGCTCTTTCCAGGCTATCGGCCATGCTATAAGGGCTGGCAGTCCGAGGTTGGCTAGGATTGACGTGTCCAAGGACGGGTTCCTAGCTGAACACGATCTGCCACCAGTTGTGTTGCCTGGTGTTAGAAATCCCTACTTAGCAGAGCAGCTACCTCTACCAAACGAGCCTGGTGTTGCCGTTCAGGTTGAAGAGGAAACTGAGTCATCTCGTCTTTCCCTTGAGGAAGAGATAGACGAGTTTTATTTTGAGGAGGAAGTTCAGCAAACCCCTTTGGTGGAACTTTCCTGTCCTGAAGGAGAGCGGGACCGACATTCTGCAGTTGGCACTCCTTCCATTGTTATCTGCTCGGAAGATACTTCGGACGAAGAGACAGAGCCCATGGCAGGAAAGGGAAAGTCTCTGAAGGAGCTGATGGCCTCCCGAGGGAAAGGCCAGTCATCGAAGGGACCACCTCCATCACAAGTCAACACCCTTCCTCCTGTTGTCCCTCAGGGCATTTCGGAACCTGGCCTTAAGGCTAATCCGGACCTGAAGAAGAAGAGGCCAGTTGACACCCCTGAGGAGGGTGAGGTGGCTGCTCAGCCGACCAAGCAGCAAAAGACTGCTCGGGCACCAAGGAGCAGAAGGGGCAACTCCTCGGAGAATCGGGACGAGGAGAGCCTTGCGGAGGTACGAGTTGCCCCGCGTGTATGGAGCCCCAAGTTGGAGCTAGATGGGGTTGCCATCCCCTACAATGCTTCGGTCCGAGAGTATAATCGAGGCCGGGCAGGGTATGTGGCCGAGGCTTTAGAGCAACCCCTACTCCTTCCTCGGGATATGGAGGCTTATAGGCGGTTCTCTCAGCCCGAGATCTTCCTATCCCTTAAAAGGGACCTCGCGATGGTAAGTAACCCTTCTACTGCTTCATTAAAAAGGGACCCCCTTTTTTTTTTTTTTTTTTTTTTTTTTTTTTTAAAGCAATCTTGTTTCGTTCGTAGATCACTCAGCAGGTATTTGTGGCTGAGGAATTCTGCCGAGGTAATCGTAATCGGGCTGAGGCTGAGACCCAGGCTCGGACGGAGATGGAGAAAGCCTTGGGGTCCCTTAAGCACGATCACCTTAAACTCACGGACGAGTTCAAGGAGTCGGAGAAACGGCGCAAAAGTGCAGAGGTTGGTTTGAAGAGTGCCGAGACCCAGGCGGAGGACCAGCGCAAAGAGCTGTACTCGACACAGATTAACCTCGCCACCGAGAGGCAGGCAGTGCAGGATCTCAAGACTGCCCTGCAAAAAGTCGAGGATGAGCTGAGGCGGGTCAAAGAGAAGGCCCAACTGATCCGAGAGGCTGCAGAGGCTGAGAAGAATGCTGCTCGCCAGCTCGGGGCAGCAGAAACGGAGGCGAGGCTATCCGAGGAGATCCCCGAGGTGTGCAGGGATTACTGCAGTATTTCATGGGCTCATGCTCTCGATGCTGCAGGAGTTCCTGCGGATTCGGCACTAAGACTGCCCGAGAACATCTTCTATCCTCCGGAGATCTGAGAGAATCCTGATGACGCCCAAGTGGCCTCAGAGCAGGACCTGGTGGTGCCTGATGCCGTCCTTGTGCCTGATATGGCGAAGGATCCCGCCGCAGACTCTACCATCGAGGTTCCTCCCCCTAAGCCCGAGCAGAAAGAAGATCCTCCTGTTAAGGCCTAGCCCTTTAGGCTTTTGATCTTTGTCCCTTTTTTTTTTTTTTTTTTTTTTTTTTTTTTGAATGTGAGTCGTCCTATTTTTCCATTCTTCTGTAAGGACATCTCTTTCTAATGTACTCGGAATATTAATATAAAATGTTCGCTTTGCTTACTAAGGATGTATGTCAATAGCGCTCACAACGATGTAGATATAGGCAAATAGTCAAAATAAAATGGGTTTTTGGGCTGCGCATTTGAGGGTTGCGATGGTGCCAGACTGCGCGCACATATTAAAACGATTTCCTTTGAGTAATAATCTCCCAATCTATCATAAGTAATAATTTCCCCTAAGTCTGTGGTCCGAGGAGCCATGCAGGATTTAGGTTCTGTTTAAAACTTATAAAAATTGTCATGAGTAATAATTTCCCCTAAGTCTGTGGTCCGAGGAGCCATGCAGGACTTAGGTTCTGTTTAAAACTATGAATAGTTGCCTTAAGTATTAATTTCCCCTAAGTCTGTGGTCCGAGGATCCATGCAGGACTTAGGTTCTATTTAAAACTTATAAAAATTGTCATGAGTAATAATTTCCCCTAAGTCTGTGGTCCAAGGAGCCACGCAGGACTTAGGTTCTGTTTAAAACTATGAATAGTTGCCTTAAGTATTAATTTCCCCTAAGTCTGTGGTCCGAGGATCCATGCAGGACTTAGGTTCTGTTTAAAACTTATAAAAATTGTCATGAGTAATAATTTCCCCTAAGTCTGTGGTCCGAGGAGCCATGCAGGACTTAGGTTCTGTTTAAAACTATGAACAGTTGCCTTAAGTATTAATTTCCCCTAAGTCTGTGGTCCGAGGATCCATGCAGGACTTAGGTTCTGTTTAAAACTTATAAAAATTGTCATGAGTAATAATTTCCCCTAAGTCTGTGGTCCGAGGAGCCATGCAGGACTTAGGTTCTGTTTAAAACTATGAACAGTTGCCTTAAGTATTAATTTCCCCTAAGTCTGTGGTCTGAGGATCCATGCAGGACTTAGGTTCTGTTTAAAACTTATAAAAATTGTCATGAGTAATAATTTCCCCTAAGTCTGTGGTCCGAGGAGCCATGCAGGACTTAGGTTCTGTTTAAAACTATGAACAGTTGTCAGTGGACCAGCAAGCAACGGATAGTCATGAAAGAAAACGTATGCTAAGCCATTCTTATTAATAATAATATCTTCTGAGGTTATTTACATTCCATGGTCGAGGTACAGGCTTTTCATCCAAATCTTCCAGGTAGTAGGCGCCTATTCCGGCCACGGATGTGACACGGTATGGTCCCTCCCAATTGGGCCCCAACTTGCCCCAAGAGGGGTTCTTCGCGCTGCCAAGAATCTTCCTCATCACGAGGTCAGCTGGACCCAGAGGCCGCAGTTTGACATTAGCATCGTACCCTTGTCTCAGCTTCTGGTGATAATAGGCCATATGAATCATCGCTTTTTCTCTTCTTTCTTCGGCTAGGTCCAGACTCCGTTCCAATAAACCGTCGTTATCGTTTCGGGTAAACGATCTAGACCTCAGTGTAGGAAAGTTGTTCTCGATCGGGAGCACGGCCTCAGCCCCATAAGTCATCGAGAAGGGGGTCTCACCGGTCGATCGTCGCGGCGTCGTCCGATAGGTCCATAAGACGCGGGGGAGTTCCTCTACCCATCTCCCCTTTGCCTCGTCTAGTCTCTTCTTCAGTCCGTTCACTATGACCTTGTTCACGGCCTCGACCTACCCATTTCCTTGAGGGTAGGCGGGGGTGGAATATCAGTTAATGATTCCAAACTCGCGGCAATACTCCCTAAAGTTCTTACTGTCGAACTGCAGACCATTGTCAGAAATGAGTGTCCGCGGAGTCCCGAAGCGGGTGATGATGTTCCTTCAGATGAATTTTTGGGCGTCCACGTCCCTAATGTTGGCTAAGGGTTCAGCTTCCACCCATTTAGTGAAGTAATCAGTTCCGACTATTATGTATCGCTTGTTCCCCGCAGCTTTGGGGAAAGGTCCGACTATATCAAGGCCCCATTGTGCGAACGGCCATGGGCTAGAGAGGGGGTTGAGAACCCCTCCGGGTTGGTGGATATTCGGGGCGAATCTTTGGCACTGGTCGCACTTCTTAGCGTATTCTTGGGCCTCTCTTTGCATGTTCAGCCACCAGTACCCTTGGGAGAGTGCCCTGTGCGCCAGCGACCTTCCTCCGGTGTGGCTTCCGCAAATCCCCTCGTGCAACTCCTCGAGTAAAGATACGGACTCTTCTGGATGCACGCAGAGTAGGTACGGTCCAGAGTAAGAGCGTCGATATAGTTTGTGGTCCTCTGATAACCAGAACCGAGGAGCATTCCTGTGTATCTTCTCGGCTTCCAGTTTTTCCTCCGGTAAGAGGTCGTTTTGGAGGAAGCTCTTTATGGGGTCCATCCAGCTCGGACTTTTTCTGATCTGATGGACCTGAGCCGGGTTTCTGCCGACGGGACTTGCCTGTGCCAGATCTTCAACAAGGATCATTCGTGGCAGATTATGCGCCGAGGACATGGCGAGAGTGGCCAGCGAGTCTGCATGGGTGTTTACGCTCCTGGAAATGTGCGTCAGACTGAAGGATTCAAAACTCGTCTGTAGCCGTTTGACTTGTCCCAGATACTCTTGCAACCTAGTATCTCGAGCTTCCAGCTCACCCATCACTTGTCCGACAACCAGTTTGGAGTCCGAGAACGCTTCTATTATTCTTCCGCCCAATCTTTGAACCATCGTCATCCCTTGAAGTAAGGCTTCGTATTCGGCTTCATTGTTCGTAGCCGAGAATCCGAGCCTCAATGATTTTTCAATGGCGGCACCGTCTGGGGATATTAAAACTATCCCAACTCCTGACCCCCTCTGGTTAGCTGCGCCATCTACATAGACCTTCCAATGCGTGTTCCTCCCTGTTGAAATCGCACCAACCGACTTTCCATCCATGTCTTTCATCTCGGTTATTGTTTCTATGGAGGGCTCAGCAAACTCCGCTACCAAGTCTGCGAGGACCTGTCCTTTGATAGAGGATCTGGGCATATATTTAATATCAAAGGCCCCCAAAAGCGCACTCCACATGGCGATCCTTCCGGTGTAGTCAGCGCTTCGAAGCACTGCTCGAAGGGGAAGCTGAGTTAGAACGATGACCGTGTGCGCCTGAAAGTAATGAGGAAGTTTTTGGGTTGCATGCACTATCGCCAGAATTGCCTTTTCTAAAGGTAGGTATCGCACCTCAGCCTCATGTAGTGATTTGCTTACATAGTACACCGGTCGCTGCACCCCATTATCATCCCGTATCAGTACCAGGCTTACAGCGTGGGGGGCTACGGCGATGTAGGCAAACAGCACCTCATCTGCCTCAGGGCTGGACATGATGGGTGGTCGGGACAGGTAGTCTTTAAGCTGTTGGAAAGCCTGAACGCAATCCTCCGACCATTCGAACTCTTTCCACTTGTTTATCAGGAGGTAGAAAGGCCGACATCGATCCACCGATCGCGATATGAACCGGTTCAACGCCGCAATCATGCCAGTGAGCTTCTGTACTTCCTTCGGATTCTGAGGAGCCTGTAGGCTGTTAATGGCTTTGATTTGGTCGGGACTTACTTCTATTCCCCTGTGGGTGACCATATACCCTAGGAATTTCCCAGACCCGACCCCGAATGAACATTTGGAGGCATTCAGCCGCAACCGGTGCTCCCTTAATATAGTGAAGATTGTTCCGAGGTCCTTCACGTGCTCGGACACCCTTTTACTCTTCACAACCATATCGTCTATATAAACCTCAATGATCTTGCCCAGTTGTGGTTCAAACATCCGAGTCATCATCCTTTGGTAGGTTGAGCCTGCATTCTTTAGTCCAAACGGCATCACCTTATAATGATAATTTTCGATGGGCGTCATGAAAGCCGTTTTCTCTTGGTCCTCTAGCGCAAGGGGTATCTGATGATAGCCCTGGAAGGCGTCCAGGAAGCTCATTCGAGGGTGCCCCACGGTTGCATCCACCAATCGATCAATTCGGGGTAGGGGGAATGGGTCCTTTGGGCACGCCTTGTTCAGGTCCGTGAAGTCCACGCAGACCCTCCATTTCCCTGTCTTCTTCTTTACCACCACAGTGTTTGCCAACCATTCCGGGTAAAAGACCTCTTTAATAGCCCCTGCTCTTTTTAGTTTTGCCACTTCGTCTTTTACGGCACCAGCATGTTCCTTTGAAGGGCGTCGGGGTGGCTGCTTCTTCGGAGTGGAGGAGGGGTTGACGTTCAGGTGGTGACAAATAAGGCTAGGATCAACGCCGGGGGCATCGTAGGCGTCCCATGCGAACACGTCGACATTTTCTCTAAGAAATCTGACCAGTTCCTCCTTTTCTTGAGAGGGCAATTCAGAGCCGACCAGAAAGAACTTCTCTGGGTCGTCGTTGACAGCGATTTTATCTAAACTT
Organism: Quercus tomentella; assembly: GCA_028535165.1. Classification (NCBI taxonomy): domain Eukaryota; kingdom Viridiplantae; phylum Streptophyta; class Magnoliopsida; order Fagales; family Fagaceae; genus Quercus; species Quercus tomentella. Next base: position 15,318,881 of record JAPQVY010000001.1, read on the forward strand.
TCACACCTTATCTCCTCGGCTAGTCCATCGTCTTGTTCTGCCGAGGCGGCTGATTGCTATAAACTTTCAGGGGCCGAGGACTCGGCATGGGTCCGATGTAAGACGGTGGCCACCATACACTGCCTGGATATGGCCTGATCTCCTCAGATCTCATCTACTTGTCCTCTAAATGGGTATTTTACTTTTTGGTGAAGTGTGGAGGCCACGGCCTCTAGGGCATGGATCCACGACCTTGCAACTATTGCGGTGTAAGGTGAATAAGCGTCGACCACAATAAAATTTACCTCCACTATCTCCGCCCCAGTCTGCACGGGTACATTATCTTCCGGCTTCAGGTTCAGCCCCTTGTATAGATCGGGGTACATTATCTCTACTGCACTTCCCGAATCCACCAACACCCTTTTCACGTCGAAGCCCCCAATCCTCAGCGTGACCACCAAGGCATCATCGTGAGGTTGAATAGTTCCTCTCTTATCCTCATCCGAGAATCCCAGTATCAAAGAGCTTCCCTTTTTTGACCTCTTGGGTTCCCTTTGCCTGCCCTCGGAGAGGAGCCGATCCACAGCTAACACCCTGGGGATGGGTGGCCCCGTTCTTCCTGGTGCAGCGAGAATGACATGTATCGTCCCGGTGGGGGGTCTTAAGGACACGTCCTTTCGAGGCTCTTGTGTTGCTTGGCCGGGATGGCCACTCGATGGGTGCAGCAGGTGGCGCAACTTTCCTTCTCGGACCAACTGATCTAGGTGATTCCATAGATTCCTGCAGTCCTCAGTAGTATGCTCGTTGTCCTGATGATAGTGGCAGTACAGGTTCTGGTTACGTTTGGAAGGGTCTCCAGCCATCTTCCCCGGCCACCTGAAATAGGGCTCATCCCTTACTTTCTCCAGTACCTGTTGTACTGGTTCTCTGAATACGGCATTCACTGTTTGCGGGATGCTCTGCCCAGCCTGTCGCGAAAAATCTCTCCTCGGCTGACCAGGGTTGTGTCGTTCTGACCTGAAATCAGTCGCTTTGGGGGGGATAACCTTCTCCTTTCCCCTCCCTTGCAGCTGATCTTCCTCCACCCTTTTGTATTTGTCGATCCTATCCCTCAACTGATCAACGTTGGCAACCGGTTTACCAGTGAGGGACTTCCTTAAGCCATGGTCGGTGGGGAGCCCGCTTTTGAATGTGCTGATAGCGACAGCATCATGGTTGTCATCCAGGTCGTTATACACTTCCCAGTATCTATCCGAATATGCTTTCAGAGTCTCTCCCTCGTACATGGATAAGGACAATAGCGAACCGAGGGGCCTGGGGACTCTGGTGTTGGTGATATAGCGGGAGCAGAAATCCTGAGTGAGCTGCTTGTATGAGCTTATGGAATTTGTCTTCAGGCCGTTGAACCACCTCATCGCCATTGATCCCAAGCTGGACGGGAAGATTTTACACATAAGGGCTTCATTTTGCGAGTAGATCGCCATCTTTTGGTTAAATTGGCTCACATGCTCTACCGGGTCTGTTCGACCGTTATAGATGGCGAATGCCGGTTGGTTGAACTGTCGAGGAAGTTTAGCCCCTTCAATTCTGTACGTGAAGGGGGACCTTGAAACCTGGTCCAACGCCTTCTTCATGGCATCGTTTCCCGAACCCTTGCTGGATGTGCTCTCGTATTTCCGCACAGGGCGTGGTTCCTTTTCGTAGGAAAAGGTTTCACTTGGGGGGGTCCTTGATCTCCGTCGGTAACTCGCATCCTCCGCATTAGAAGACCCGTCTGAGTCTGAAGGAGATCGCTTTCGCTGTACCCGTCGTAGCTTCCTCTTCAGATCGTCTATCTCTCGCTGCATGGCCTGGTGACTATTTCGCCTTTGGGACACGTGACTACCTATCTGAGTGTGACTCTGGCTTGTCCGGGTAGTATGCATACTTCCCTCATGATTTCCCCTGTGGCCTGGGTTGACGGGGTTATTTTGCCTCTGGGACTCGGCGGGTTGTGTCTGTTGGGAGTTAGCCTGGTGAGGATTCTCCTGGTGCGGACCTAGTTCTGCCATGCTCGACCGTTGTGCTAGCTGATGCCCTAGTTCTTCCCACAGACGGCGCCAATTGTAGTTGCACGATTTTCCTGGCCCAAATCTTATTGATCTGGCCTTGGCCCAAAGCGCAACCCACAATGAATATTTGTAGAGGATGGGTCAAAGAACTTCGCCTCAGTGAGCCTGTTTGGTCTGATACATGGACAATATAGTTGCAGAAAATAAAAACACAAGAATGGATCTCCCCGTGTGATTCTATTTCTTCCGTTCCTAATAAAGTTTTTCTCCCCCCTTCTTTGAGGGACTCCACTACATTATATAGTTCCCCTCCTCTCATCTCAACCTTACACTTGTTGATCATCTAAGCATCTACTTGAGCACCTGTCCCATCAGACGCCCTCATCTCTCCCTTTGTGAGTTGCAGAGGCCAAGGTGGTACTGTTCAGGGGTCTTTTCCTCATTAATGCAGCCAAGAGGATGGTTAGGGCGCAATTAATGTGGTGGTGGCAGCTTTCCATGAGATATTTTGGATTTTATTCATTTTATATGTTGGGAGGATGAACTGAAACGGATGGGGAGAGTTCCTCGTCTGGACTTCGTGATGTCCGAGGAGGAGTTACTCCTCGGACAGGTTTCCTTGGCGTTATTGGGGTTGAGTAATGCTTCATATGTGGTTTCTCTTCGGAAAGGACGCTCCTCGGACGGGCCTGGATTTGGAATAGCCCATTATTTTTGGGCCGGGCCCCACAGAGGTAATTAAAACAATTATATTTCTACAATTCAAAAAGTCACATTTTTTTTTTTTTTTCAAAAAAAGGCCTTTTACATTTCCTTGGAATTATTTTTTTAAAATTTTTTTATAAAAATTTTGACATACCACTAACCTAACCACTTCATACATTAAAAATAAAATTTAAGGCTCATTATTACTTCCGTTAATATATTATGGATATCTTAATTGATTAAGACCAAACTAGAGAAATGCCTTTCATATTTCCTTGAAAATTCAAAAGGAAAAGGAAAAAAAAAAAAAAAACTTTGACATACCACTAGCGTAACTACATCGATACCTATTTAAGCAATCCATGATATCTATTTCTTATTGATAACCATAAAATTTACAACTAGCAAGGGAACATACAAAGTAATAACAAATAAATAAAGGAAGAAAAAAAGAAATGAAATCAAATGTTAATTAATAACTGTTATTTGAAAAATAAAAAAGGGGTCAAGAGGAGTAAGAAATAAAATGGAGATGGCTATATAGTGGACATTGAAAACTTTATAGTGTAATAGAATCAACCACTATATTCACTTAATTAAATCAATAATCAACAATTAAATATAATGATACTAGGGAAATTATATTTCCTATCATAACTAAAAATTAGATGTTCTTCAATAATTTTGAAATTATATTTGAAATAAAGTTAGAAAATTTTATAATCTCATTTTTTTGACATTTCATTTAACCTTATATATATATATATAATCTTCATACACCATGACTTAAAAAAATCTAATGAATAGTTCTTCCTCTTATTTAATGTCTATGTTATGCAAATCATCAACCAATAAATATATGATAATGGTAAAAAAACGTTATACAAAGATTATGAAAAATATGATAAAACTACTTTTTTAAAAAGAAACTCTTTGTAAAGTCTAAGGACTAAAATAGTATTTTATTTAAAAAATTATCATGCGCAACGCACAGGTTTACAACTAAATTATATAATACTTGCCCACACCTTCACAAAATTAAGCCCTAGGGTTCAATGTTAAAGACTAAAGACCTTAGATTTTAAGACATTAATCCAAAAGACAAAAACCCAGTCAAAGTCATTGAGTCCATATTCCACAATGAGCCACTCCCTCACTTATCCACACCTTCATGCAAATCAAAATCAACATCACCACTGCTCAGTTTTAATATCTCTCAATAAAAGCAAACACAACCCCCACCCTCTTACTATCTCTCTTGTCCGTGCTAATAAATCCTCAACCTCAACTTCAACCCCCACAAGGTCCACAAGAACAACCAACACCACAAAAAAGCTAGAAAGAATTACTAAAGGTTTCATTTTGATCCCAACCCATTCTTCATCTTCATCTGGGTCTCTTTGTTTTGTTCCAAAGAAGATAATGGTTGTGATTGATCAGCACGTACTCTGGACATTCTTTGCCTCCCTCTTCGGCTTTGTTCTTCTCTACATAATTCGTCGTAATAACAATGCCAATAACAGGAAGCTAAAGAAGAAGAATTCTCCACAACAACGTGTCGACAACAACAGCTTCACCGACGGAGAGTTCCGCCACGTTAATGGCTCCGACTCCGGCACCGACGTCATCGTCGTCGGCGCCGGTGTTGCAGGTGCCGCCCTTGCTTACACTCTCGGCAAGGTACATTTTCAAAACAAAGTCCTTATTTTCTTCGCAAATTTTTTTTTTTCAGTTATGAAATCCTTTTTCTAACGGTGACTTGTAACTTAAATAATTGTAACTTGTACTTGAGTAATTAGAGAATTCTGGAAAGTGTTTATTTGTCATGTCTCTTACATAAAATATATATTATATTATTATTTTTCCTTGCTAAAAAATCTGTTATATATGAAATTCTGGAGTGGTGGTTGCGTGTGGAAGCAAATGACGCAAAATCAATTCTCATGGGAAAGAAATTGTTTGGTTTGGTAGGTGGGGTTATGAGGTTGACTGAACGCAAGTGCAATCTCTAAAGGTGTGTTTGATTGGGGTGAAAACATAGAGGATAAAAAATAAAGAGAGAAAAATAGAGTGAAAAATGCCGTTTTTCAATGTTTGGTTAAGGAAAAAAAATAGGAGAGACAGAAAATAGGAGAGAAAGTTTTCCCTCTTGGGTCCACTTTTTTTATTCTCCCAAATTCGGAGGAAAATGAGGAGAGAAAAGTGATGAGAAATGGATTTTACACAAATACCCCCACTTTATTACACTCACCTACCCTTCTCACTTTCCCACTATTATATAATAAAGATATAATAGTCAATTTATATAAACTACATTTTTCATTCTCCCATTTTTCTCTCCAATCAAACAAAAAAGTTTTCCACCCTTTCACTTTTCCACCCCTCAAACCAAATACACACGAGGAAAAACCAAATCTTTTCTATCCTCCCACTTTTCCATCCTCCCATTAATTTTCCATCCTCACACTTTTTCACTTCTCCAACCAAACGGACCCTAAATGTGTTTTAAGTTGTATTAAGTAATGGAGTTTTTCAAATAAAAAAAAGAAAAAAAAGTAGTGGAGTTTTGAGTCAATTTTGTTGGCTTGCACACGCATCATTGTGTGCAACTCCACATGATTAACTAGCATGGGCAGAATTTGGTCCACAAATTTAGATACAGTTTGGTTTCACTTTCTCACCATGCATGCTGCAATTTTTCCCATTATGACCATTCAGCCTAAAATGTTCTTCATGTTACTTGTTTTGTTACCAATTGCAGGATGGAAGACGAGTTCATGTGATCGAAAGAGACTTGACAGAGCCGGACCGAATTGTTGGTGAACTGCTGCAGCCTGGGGGATACCTGAAATTAGTTGAATTGGGCCTTGAAGGTATGTATCAAAGTTAACATCCTAATTCTAGTTTACAAATATCCTTCAAATACATTGAATGGAAAATCTTAAGAATAATTGTTGGACATGGTTTTTAGAACTACTTCTGTTTCAATAAAGAATTTGTTAGCCTTGTGTATGTGAAATGTGACACAATTGCACTTTGACATCAGATTGCATGGAGGAAATTGATGCTCAGCGTGTGCTTGGATACGCTCTCTTCAAGGAAGGGAAAAATACGAAATTGTCTTATCCTTTGGAAAAATTTCATTCAGATGTGTCCGGGAGGAGCTTCCACAATGGACGTTTCATTCAAAGGATGAGAGAAAAAGCCGCTACTCTTTCCAAGTATACTTTCTTGCCTTTTTTATAGATTCACTGTATCATAGTTTATTTTCTTGTTAAAATTTGCCATTTTATATTTTCTTGTCCTTTTTCATGATCAAACTTCTGTTTAGTGTGAAATTGGAGCAAGGTACAGTAACATCCCTGCTTGAAGAAAATGGGACTATCAGGGGGGTTCAATACAAAACAAAGGATGGCCAAGAACACACAGCTTATGCTCCTCTTACAATTGTGTGTGATGGTTGCTTCTCAAATCTGCGCCGCGCTCTTTGCAACCCCAAGGTGAAGTTGACATCTTGAAACTTAACAGTTTGTTTGGTGTTATTCGATGAATTGGAAAATTGCCTATGGCTATATAGGGAGTAATATGTATCTATTGCTTCTTGCAGTTGGCATTTGCATTCATGCTTTCTACTGAGGCTAACTGATAGTACAATTTTATTTTTGTTTAACAGGTAGACGTGCCCTCTTGTTTTGTGGGTTTAGTCTTGGAAAACTGTCAACTTCCATTTGCAAATCATGGGCATGTTATTTTAGCAGACCCTTCTCCCATCTTGTTTTATCCCATCAGTGGTACAGAGGTTCGCTGTTTGGTTGATGTACCTGGTCAGAAATTACCATCCATTGCTAATGGCGAAATGGCCAAATATTTGAAAACAATGGTGGCTCCACAGGTACTTATTCTGTTAAGTATATGATCTTAGATTATCAAGTCCATGGCCCAATTGCATTGGCAATCCTCATGTGTTCTTTATTTTTCATCTTTGTTTCACTTTGGCTTTCAAAGCAACATATATGTCCTGCCCCTTGATCAAGAGAATTTATGTTGCAGATTCCACCTGAGCTTCTTGATGCCTTCGTGTCAGCAATCGATAAAGGAAACATTAGAACTATGCCAAATAGAAGCATGCCAGCAGAGCCACATCCTACTCCTGGAGCCCTTTTAATGGGTGATGCTTTCAACATGCGTCATCCTTTAACTGGTGGTGGAATGACTGTGGCCCTATCTGATATTGTTGTACTTCGAGACCTTCTTAAGCCATTGCATGACCTAAATGATGCAGCTTCATTGTCCAGATATCTTGAATCCTTTTACACCTTGCGCAAGGTATGCTTTCTAGAATGCAAGAGTATAATCATGAAATGTATAAGGCGCAGATATGAATTTCTGATTGTATGTGTTGCAAATAGAATTGAATCGCAAAGTGCCAGTGATTGTTATTAAAAGAAAGGGTGAGCTGTTGGTTTTTTAGAATTCCATATCAGTGAATGGCAAAAAACAGTCAAGATGATATTACAAATAGTATGCTTAATTGTTTTTGAGAGATGTGATTTCGGGATTGCTTTCTTCTGTGATCATCTTTGGCTCCAAAATTGTTGGAAATCAAGGAGCCTTTTTATGTCCAGGGATTGTTATATTTCACATTGTATAACTTTTTGTATGATATGGTCTTTATTGCAGCCAGTGGCGTCTACAATAAATACTCTGGCAGGTGCCCTCTATAGGGTGTTTTCTGCTTCACCTGATCAGGCAAGGAAGGAGATGCGCCAAGCATGCTTTGACTATTTAAGCCTGGGAGGAATATTTTCTACAGGACCGGTTGCTTTGCTCTCTGGTCTGAACCCTCGTCCATTAAGTTTAGTTCTCCATTTCTTTGCTGTGGCGATTTATGGTGTTGGTCGCCTGCAACTACCATTTCCTTCACCTCAACGCTTGTGGATTGGAGCTAGATTGATTTGGGTGCGTATATCCTATTCTCTTTGTGTGGTTGTTGTAGAATGCTGAGTGATGCAGATAGTTTTTGTTCTCTTCTATGTTCCTTTAAGTTATTGTTGTTCTGTTTTAAAGCCTCCAATCTGTTTTATGTCACCACCCACGTTGAACCGTTTACTCAAAATATAAGCTATTTTTATTGTTTTTTCCTTTTATGTCTTTTTGTCCATATAGTATATTTCTCCAATAATTCGTATGGAACAACTGTCTTTTCCAGAGTGCAGCAGGTATAATATTTCCCATCATCAGGGCAGAAGGAGTGAGGCAGATGTTCTTCCCTGCAACTGTTCCGGCATATTATAGAGCTCCTAGTGTTAAGTCAGATATTTAGAAGAATATGGCAAAGATCTGTTAGCTATGAATTTTTTGTAGTAAAGCAAACCAGCTTGCATTACGTAGTGAAGACGGGAAGATTTGTATGCTTGAGCCTCCACTTGAGGCCATTGTACAATCATTTATTTGTCCATACCACTACTAAGGGAGTCCAAATCCTCTATACCACTTTTTGTGTACTACTCTATATTCTACCAATCATTACTTACCATGTGTTCATTTTACTTTCCTTATAGAATAACTAAAGTTTAAAATGGAAAACAATCATACACATGATAAATAGTGATTGGTAGAACATAGAGTGGTACACAAAAAGTGGTAAAGAGGATTTGAACTCCTACTAAGGTGTATTTAATTGGGTGAACAATACTTCTGTTCCAACTCAAAACATGTACTTCTCCTTAACATTTAAGAATATTTTTATAATGGAAGAAGTTCCTGTTTCTTTTTATTTTTTGGCCGAACATTCTTGGGTTATTTACATTGCCAACAAGTCTATTCCTAGACACCCTCCAAAGTCCAAACCAAATAGTCAAAATGATGGGAAAACTGTTTGGTAGAGGTGTTTGAGTATTATTGTTCAAAATAATGTGAAAATTGTAGTTTAAAAAGTGTTGTGAATACATGTATTTAAAGTACTCATAAAACAAAAAATATGTTTGGTACTATATTTCTAATGACATATTTTCAAAAGTGAAATTGCGTGTTTGGTATGTGTATGTATTTTTTTTTTAAAAGTGAGTTTTTTTTTTTTAAACATGAATAGTAAAAATAACCATTTATTTATTCCACTCAAACAACAGCTCCTCCCTCTCTCTCTCTCCTTCCTTTCTCTGCTTCCTCTTCCACCATTCCAAACATGGTGGTAAGGTTTGTGATGATAACTATTGAATTTTGGCGAAAATATACTTTTGGTCCCTATATTTTGAGCTGATTCTCATTTTGGTCCCAAATTTGATTTGGATAATATTCTAGTCTCTAAAAACAAAAAATCAATTCTATTTTGGTCCTTACCATCAACCCACTAACAGAAAACTCCTACATGGCAGACGGAGTGCTCTACTTACTGACATGGCGCTGACGTGGCCATTAAAATATTATTTAAAAAAAAATTATTTGGCATTTTTTAAATGCCACATCATATTTAAATTAATAAAAAATTAAAACAAAAAAGCCAGATCATAAAATTAAAATAAACATTACTCTAATTAAATTATTTTTACTTTTGACTTTTTTTTTTTTTTTTAATAACGCGAGATTCCTCAATTTTAATTTTAGTTAAAAATAAATAAATAAATAAAAACAAAAAATTTATTTTTTTGAGTTTTAAAGATTGAAGCTCTCTTTCTGTTCACCAAAAATCACCAAAGATTGGTTGGGTAAAGCTCTCTCTAAACAAACAAAAGCTCTCGTCCAAAGCGCTCTCTCTCTTATCAAAATCTCTATCTCTCTCTCTTTCGACTTTCTCTTTGGGATTTGGGTTTAGAGAAAGAGATGGGCTGAGATCGGTGGTAGTGGTTGTGAAGCGATGGTCGGTCCGGTGGTGGGTAGGGGTGGATCGTTGGTTTGGTGACTTTGTTGGCATGGGTTTGTTGGCTGATCAGTGGGTTTGGTGACTGATTGGTGGGGTGGACTGGTTCATTGGGGTGGATCATTGAGGAGGGTTTGTTGGGTTTGCTTGTTCAACTTGCTTGAGATGGGTTTTTCTGAGTTTGAGATTTTTTTTTTTTTTTTTTTTTTTGTTTGGGTTGGTTGTGTTGTATTTTTGGATTGATTTGATACTTTGGGGTTTTGGGATTTGATGATTTTACTAGGGTTTGAGAAAATGGTGGCTTTGAGATTTATGATTTTGTTTTTGAGTTGAATTTTTGGGGGTTTTTTTGTGTGATTGTTTCCTAAGAAAATATTTGAGTTTGCTACTTTGTTTGTTGGAGAAGAACATGAAGTTCATGTTTTGGGGAAAAAGGAAATGTTCTTACAAAATAATAATAATAATAATTTAATTAGATTAATGTTTATTTTTAATTTTTTTTTAATTTTTTGATATGGCTTTTTTGTTTTAATTTTTTATTAATTTAAATCTGACGTGGCATTTAAAAAATGCCAAATAATTTTTTTTATTAATATTTTAATGGCCACATTAGCACCATATCAACAAGCAGGGCACTTCATCTACCACATAGGAGTTTACTGTTAGTGAGTTGACGACATGGACTAAAATAGAATTAATTTTCTATTTTTAGGGACTAGAATAATAGTAGCAAAATCAAATTTGGGATCAAAATGGAAATCAGCCCAAAATGTAAAGACCAAAAGTGTATTTTCACATTGAATTTTAGGATTTAGCAAAAAAAAAAAAAAAAAAAAAAAAAAAAAAAACTATAGAATTTGAGGAGTTGGAGGGGGGTGGGGATAACAAAACTTGTATAGGCTGAAACATCGGTTTCCTACTTAAAAATTTGTCCCTATATTTTCATTTTTGGGATTTACTGACTGTATACCACATTCAAAACCTCTAGTTGTGCATATAGCATTGGAAACATCACTGGAATAGGGCATTGAACTTTCAATTTCTTCTGGTCTCTTCCCCAACTCTTTTTTCTTTCTCCACTACAGACCACAAAGGCATCAACTTACGAGCAACATAACAATCTTCACCAAGAGACCCATATCTCTTTCGTCCAGCTCATCTCCAAGGCCAGCCCAAGAAAATTTGGGGCCTAAGGCGAAAATTTTATATGGGGCCTTTTTATATGTACACATTAATTGAATAAAATTATGTAATACTAATTAAATTAAGACTAATTTGACCTAGATACAGAAATCGATGAATAAAACTAACAAAACTAAGGTTAATTTCATATAGAGGATTGAATATCATAGTTGAACCATAAATTTAAACAAAAAAACTAAAAATATATATTATTTTTTTAAAAAAGAAACTTACTTTAACTTGGATATATGACTATGCATAGTTAAGTACAATTGTAATCTAAATTTTAATTTTATATATTCTTTTTAAGAGAAAGAGATAGATATTATTTGGTGTGTGGCTTTGTAGGAGATTAGTTTACAAAAATTAAGGTCTCAAACTATTAGAGGAGATTAGTCATCATTGATGATCTATCACATTTGCAGCATCTTTTTTGAAACATTTTAGGGTTTCAATTAGTTTAAATTTCTATTGGTCTCCTATTTTGGAAGCTTTGTTAAAAATGGAAAAAAAATAAATAAATAATACTAAAGATATTACAAAATGTTCACAATATAATATAGGTGAAAAGCATATTTTAGTCCCTACATTTTCAGGATATTCCCATTTTAGTCCTTACATTTTATTTTTACTGCTTTTAGTCCCTATCCTGATAAACGCTTCTCGTTTTGGTCCCTGCCGTTACATCAAAAACGGAAAAAGCTGGCGTGGCAAACGGTAGGAATAAATAATACTAAATTAATGTCCACGTGGCCTAAATTAATAATAAAAAATGCCACGTTAGCATCTAAATTAAAAAAAGATTAATTAATTAATTTTAACTAAATAAAAAAAATTAAAAACAGAATTAAAAACTAAAAATCATATGAATTGAGATCTAAGTGTCTCTTAAACAAGAACAACAAGAACACAATCCAAGATCCAAGATCACAAACCCATAAATTTAAAAAAAAAAACCCAGATCCTTAACGAACCCCAAAAAAAAACCCGGATCCTCTATGCTTCTCTCTTTCAGATCTGGATCGATAGACCCAGCAAATAGCCAAATACTAGAATCAACTCAACTTCCTCAACTTCCACAGAGAACCCAGTTCATGAAACAACAACAATCAAAATAAAAATACCAACAAGAAGCAGCCAGTTACCCATACTGATCAACCGAAACCAACCCACTCAGCAACAACCAATTAAACCAACCAGCTCAACAACAACTGATTCAGCCAAGCCACAAATCAACCTACTCAACAGCAACGGCAACATCCATAGCCTTAAGGCCCTTAACCCACATGCAAGATTCAACCAAAATCACAAGCTGTAAAGCGAATCGAACTCAAGGATCGGATCGGGTAAGTGTAGCAAATCGAACTCAATGATTGGATCAGGTAAGCGAAGCAAATCAAAGGTGTTTGAGAGAATTGTAGAGGTTGCGGAGAAGATTAGGAAAGAAAAAGGCATCGGGATCAAGGACCGGGTCGAGGTGGGGTGAGGTGGTGCCGTGTCAGCTTTTGGCAGAGGTGGCTCAAGGGGTCGCTGGGCATGGCGAGCAAACAAACAAGTGAGAGTATATAAGTAAATTGATCTTCATAGAGGATCCGGGTTTTTTTTTTTTTTTTTTTTTATTTATTTTTTTAATTTTTGGGTTTGTGTTCTTGGATTTGGGTTTGTGTTCTTGTTGTTCTTGTTTAAGAGACATTTAGATCTCAATTCATATGATTTTTAGTTTTTAATTCTGTTTTTAATTTTTTTAATTTAGATGTTAACGTGGTATTTTTTATTATTAATTCAAGCCACGTAGACATTAATTTAGTATTATTTATTCCTACCATTTGCCACGTCAGCTTTCTCCGTTTCTGATGTAACGGCAGGGACCAAAACGGGAAGCGTTTTTCAGGATAGAGACTAAAAGCGGTAAAAATAAAATGTAGGGACTAAAATGAGAATAACCTGAAAATGTAGGGACTAAAATGTGCTTTTTGCCTATAATATACTAATGACTGTAATTGATGAATTTTAACAACTTAATTGATTTGTATTTGAATTACTTTTTTATGTGATTGGTGATGTGTCAATTACACCTATAGTAAAATTTGTGATATCTTTAGCATCATTCTTAAAAAAAAAGTATCAATTATTTAAAAAATGTTATATTTTTATAAAATTTTGGGCATTTTACGAAGGGAAATGAGGCATTTTTTTAATAGGGAATTTTTTTTTTTTTTTTTTTTAAATTTTGTTGTGGGGCCTTAGGCCTAGGCCTAAGTTGCCTAGGCCTTGGGCTGGCCCTGCTCATCTCATCTCCCTCTCTGATCTTCCAAAAACAATCCAAACTTTGTCCATGTGAAGAGAGAGAGCTGAGTTTGTGACTTTGTCCATGTGAAAGAGAGAAAGTGAAGCAAATGAGAGAAATAGAAGGTCAATAGGCGTGAAAGAGGCATGGTTTTCAGATTCGGACCATTTAACAAACCAAAAAGAGAGAGGTTCAAGGTTTTTAAGGTCGGCCCAAGGTTGGACCGAGGTTCAACCAAGGTCGAACCATGATGATCTCATAAGTAATTTAATAATAATAAAATACAAATAAAGGTATTAAAATGGAAAACATTAACAAAGTTTTACTAAAAATATGTCTAAAAAAATTAAACAACTTTCAAATGAATTTTCACCATTTTTATAAGGTTAATAGAAAATAATAAAGCATAAACAAGTGTAAAAAATTGTGTTTAGTAATCTTTCAAATAAAAAAAATTATCTAAAATAAAATCATTATCAACATAAATTAATAAATTGTATATTCACATGTATAAAGCATGGTTCTTGAACCTCTAATAAAATTATCAAATAATAATAGAATGAGAGGGGTTAATATAATAAATTGTAAAAATATAATCTAAATTGTACATAAATAAAATATATCCTGGAATGACACAACAAATGAGCATAGCCTATTGGTTATTGTATCAGTATTTGACCTACTGATTCCTGGTTTTGCATTATGAGTACTTTAATCTAGTACCAAACACATTAAAAATGTTGCTTAAATATTTGTTGTCTTGCACTCTCAAAATGTGCTTTTTATTGGATATCAACGACAACGACAATAGCACCAACTGGAAGGTATATGGTTTGGTTAGGCCACAAATTAGGTTTATAGTAAATACTAAATAGTTCAAGGTAACCTGGGTCGGATTGGCTAGTTTGGTTCGGGACTGACAACAATGGAAAGAGGTGGGAAAAAAAAATGAGAAAAAAGAAAAAAAGCTGTTAAGTGTTGTCTAATCAAGTGGGACCCATGGTTTTCACTTTTGAAAAGACATTATTAGAAATATAGTATCAAATACATTTTTTGCATTATGAGTACTTTAAACCACAGATTTTACATTATGAGTATTTTTTTTTGAGTACTTTAATCCAGTACCAAACACATTTAAAATGTTGCTTAAATATTTGTAGTCTTGCACTCTCAAAATGTGTTTTTTTTTGGATATCAACAACAACGACAATAGCACTAACTAGAAGGTAGATGGTTTGGTTAGGCCACAAATTAGGTTGATAGTAAATAAATCAACAGGTTTCTTTTTTTTTTTTTTTTTGAGATTTAAATCAACAGGTTTCAGTAATTAGATATTTGTCATAATTTTTGAGGTTTAATCGGTTTATAGTAAATAATGCTTTTGTTAATACTTAATAGGTGCACTCACCTATTTGCACATCTATTAAGGAGGAATTTACAATTTAGTAGGCCTTACTGTATTGGAAAGCAACAAAAACAAATAAACAAAGGGTATTACTAACAAGTGCTTAAAGGCATTGGTTTGCTATATCTGTTTTTGTAATTATGTTAAGAATTAATAAATCCTTAATTATTAGTTACAATGCACATTTTTGAAGAAAATAAATACATTTGTTAATGATTTATTGGTTTACACGTATATAAATTCATTTTGTGCACAATTTAACTTTACTTTTTGAAAAAAATTTAATAAAACATTAAGTGTACATTAACCATTGGCATTCATTAACAAAAACCCTAAACAAATAATTCTTCTGACTAACTAATATGTGACTCCTCAAAATATGCATTAAGGTACTCGTTAATTAGCTAGACCCATTAAGAAACACTTATTTAACTGACTTATGTATGAATCCTCAAAAAAAAAAAAAAAAAAAAAAAAAACTAATTGACTACAATAAAAAATTCAACTTTAACAAAATTTCTTGAGGCACTCGTTAACCAAATCCATAAAAAAATACCTCTTCAATTAAAAGTTGTGTGGCTACCAAACAAAAGTTGATCAATTGCAAAAAAATAAATAGAAAATATCTCAAACTTAATCAATGCACTTCTACACTCGTTAATTGAACCCTAATAAAAATAATGTTTGTGGTATACTCAAGTCTCAAGTGAAAGAAATATTACACTAATTATAGCTAGCCCCCTTAGCAAATTCCCCGGGCGGGGGGGAGGGGGGATTTGATATAATTCATATGTTTTCATAGAATTTTTAAGAAATGAGTTGTTTTCTTGTATTTGGTTGCAGCCTTAAAAGTAAACCACAAAACAATATATGTTGTTTGGTTTAAATATATTTTGTTTGGTTTGTATTGAAAATCACTAATATTTCTTATTATTCCAAAAAATTATATAATAAAAACTTTTATTCACAAAACTGACCCCAAATATCTAGGGAAAAACTATCAACTTTTTGGCCATATGGTAGCCTTAAATTTATAAACAAATCCCAATTTTGAAATCAACACAAAAGAACTAAGTGTAAAAACAATTTTTTTAAGCGAAAAAATACTATTTGATAAAAGTCAATGGTCAGGTAATAGTTGGTCAACAACAATTAATAGATGGATAGTGAAGCGAAAGAGGGTACGCTGATGGGTATATGTACGAAATTCCCAGACCTGTGAGATGCAAAATAAGAAAAAAATATATGTCAAAGAAAAAAAAAATCACACACAAGATAGTATTTACGTGGTTCGGCAATTTGCCTACGTCTACGGAGTTGTAGGGATTTCATTATTCTCAAGGAAAAAGAAATAGAGTGCGGTAGTATAGTTTCTCTCTCTCAAAAACGACATCAAAACCCTAATCTCCAAAACAACAGTTTTTATATACGGCTTGGGCCTATCGGCCCAAGCCTCCACTCCATGGACTAAACCTCAAAAAATCTCCCATTAAAAACTGTAACAACATTATTTCGAGTCAGGTTATATTTCGGATCAAATACAACTAAGCTCCACAAAGCACAACATAGGTGACAAAGGAAAATATTCTACTACATACAGAGACATTTGGCAGCAAAAAAAAGGGTCAAGTGTCTAAGATCCACCTGAACTTTGAACACATGTCTCTTTCTTTTTGATGCCACATATCATGTATGTGGCAAAACCTTTCATGGGGACAGAAGGAGAAATTACAACTGGGAGTGTTTTTTTTGGTAATGTGTAGTTTATTTTAGGATGGTCTGTTGAGTATATGTAATGTTCCAAAAAAAAATGTTCTTTGCTCTTCAAAAACAGAAAATATTTTATGCTAGTTTGCTTTCCATTGTCTCGAATTTTTTGAAATACCAAAGCACAAAAAAATATGAACGGTTTCCACCTAAACAAATGGAACATTAATCGAAAATTATCTACTGCATGACCACTATAATAAAATGCCACACAACTCTACTAAAATAGATTAATTTATAATACTTACCTACCCCTTCACAAAATTACCTCCTGGGGTTCAATATTAAAGAATAAAGACCTTAATTTTCAGGCATTAACCCAAAAGACAAGAACCCAGTCCGCAATGAGCCATATCCATATGCATATCAAAATCAACATCGCCAGCTCTTTATAAAGGCAAAGACAATCCCCACCCTCTTACCATCAACTTCAACCACAAAAAAGCTAACTAGAGAGAATTACTATAGGTTTCATTTTGATCCCAGCCCACTCTTCTGCTTCATCTGGGTCTCATTGTTTTGTTCCAAAGAAGATAATGGTTGTGATTGATCAGCACGTACTCTGGACCTTCTTCGCCTCCCTCTTCGGCTTCGTTCTTCTCTATATTATTCGTCGTAATAACAATGCCAATAACAGGAAGCTAAAGAAGAAGAATTCTCCACAACAATGTGACAACAACAGCAGCTTCACCAACAGAGTCTCGCCACGTTAATGGCTCCGACTCCGACACTGACGTCATCGTAGTTGGTGCCGGTGTTGCAGGTGCCGCCCTCGCTTACACTCTCGGCAAGGTACATTTTCCAAACACAAAATCCTTCTTCATAATTTTTTTTTTTTTTTTTTTTCTTCCAGTTAATTATCAAATCCTTTTTCTAACGGTGAATTGAGTGACTTGTTATTTAAGTAATTGTGGGAAGTGTTTGTTTGTTATGTCTCTTAGAAATTAGATGCCTTAGCGTATACATTCCTAAACTATTTTAAGAAACTTTTGATAGGAAACTAAAAAAGTAACTAACTTTTTAAATATTTTTGGCAAAAATCCAAAATTGACTCTCTAACTTTCAGTTTTTTTTTTTTTTTTTTTTTTTTTTTTTTTTTCATTTAATTATGAAATCCTTTTTCTAACGGTGAATTGAGTGACTTGTTATTTAAGTAATTGTGGGAAGTGTTTGTTTGTTATGTCTCTTAGAAATTAGATGCCTTAGCGTATACATTCCTAAACTATTTTAAGAAACTTTTTATAGGAAATTAAAAAAAGTAACTAACTTTTTAAATATTTTTGGTAAAAATCCAAAATTGACTCTCTAACTTTCAGTTTTATTTTTTTTTATTTTTTTTTTATTTCAGTCTTCTAACTTTCAGTTTTGTCATTTCAGTCCTCTAATTTTCAATTTTTGTCAATGTAGCATTCTATTAGAGCTTAGTTAGCTGTTGCCATGAAGGGTGCTAAAACGACGCGTTTTGGCTTTTATTTTTTTTAAAATAAATTTTGGAATTAAAAAAAAAAAAAGAAAAGTCTGTAAAAAAAGAAAAGAAAAGAAAAGAAAACATTTAAGGGCGTCGTTCCCCTTCCCCTGAAATCAAAACAAAGAACACGATGGGATCAGTTACTCCCTTTCCCTTCTCATTTGTTTCCTTGTCTTCGCCTTTTACCAGTACCTTGAAGACAAGTGCGTCCGCTTCAAGCTCGTCTCTGCTGCCAAAGCCTCCAATCCTCCTAAGCCCCAGATCAAAGATCCTTTGCTTCAGCAAGACGACGGAAAGACCGCCGGTGGATCCAAGTGGTCTACCACAAGGTTCACAAGAGCCGCCCTGTTTGGACTCAACTCCGGGATCGGATACTTGCTTATGCTCGCCGTCATGTCTTTTAACAGTGGGGTGTTCGTGGCTAATGTGCTTGGTCTCGCAGTTGGTTACTTGGTTTTCAAGAGTGGAGATGAGGATGTTGCTACACTTGTCGTTGATAAACCCCGTGCTTGTTCTTAGACTATAAGAATGAATTATTAAAATCCAATCATTTCCGATTTCTGTTTTTTCTTTGTTCTTTTTGGATTTTTTTTTGGGGGGGTTTTACTTTTAATTTGATGTCCAGCATCTTTATTTGTAAATATGTAATTCTTTTCAGCACCCTTAACGGCAACGGCTACATTGACAAAAATTGAAAATTAGAGGACTGAAATGACAAAACTGAAAGTTAGAGGACTGAAATGAAAAATGCTGAAAGTTAGAGGGTCAGTTTTAGATTTTTGCCATAATTTTTTCAATTTCTCATAAAACATTTCTTAAAATAGATAATTAATGTATGTCCCAAGGGCATACATTAACTGATCCTATTATTATTATTATTAATTTTTGCTAAAAGATCTTCTATGAAATTTTGGAGTGGTGGTTCCATTTGCAATTCTCATGAAAAAAAAAAAAAAAAAAAAAAAAAAAAAAAAAACTGTTTAGGTGGCATAATGAGGTTGACTGAACGCAAGTGCAACTCTTAAAAGTGTTTTAAAATGTATTTAAGTAATGGAGTTTTTTGAGTCAATTTTGTTGGCTTGCACACGCATCATCGTGTGTAACTCCACATGATTTACAAGCATGGGCAGAGTTAGGTCTTTATTGTTTGTTATACAAATTTAGATACAGTTTGGTTTCACTTTCTCTGTTTCTCAACATGCTTCTGCTGGAATTTTGCCGGTTATGTCTACTCAGCCTAAAATGTTTGATCTTTTAATTTTTTACTTCCTTACTAAGGAGAATATGACCAAAAACAAAGAGCTTTCGAGAGAGGAGGAAGCCGAGCTTTCCAGGAGCAAGAAAAAAGTTAAAGAAGGTCACCATGCTGAATTTAAAGATGGTTTAAGTGAGAGTGGGCATTCGCAGGGAAGCTAGACCCAGTGGGGGGATGCAAAGAAAACTTTCAAGGATAAACTGGTGGGAGAGATCCCAGGAGCCTATGCTAAGGCTTTTGATTTCTCAGACCTTATGGACATGGAGGCGGATTCAGATGAGGAGGTGGGAGAACTCCGCGAGGGGCTAGCAGCAGTGAAACTTACGAGGGAGACCAAACTTCGTATTAGGAAACCATGGTCCAAAGCACTGATCATTAAGCTCTACGACAGAGCAATAGGACTCGGTGCTCTCCAGAGTAAACTCAATGTGCTGTGGAAACCGGCTGGGTCTTTGGACTGTGTTGATCTTGGTAAGGAGTTCTATTCAGTTAGATTTTTGTTGAAAGAAGATATGGATGTAGTTCTTAAAAATGGACCGTGGTTCATTGCGGGGTATTTTTTTTATCCATTAGGCCTTGGGAACCTTTTTTCAAGCCGGATTGCGCTAGTGTTTCATCTATAACGGTCTTGGTTAAGCTACATGCATTACCTATGGAGTTGTATGAGGCAGAAGTGCTTAAACAAGTTGGTGAAGCCATAGGGAGGGTTCTTTGGATTGACTCCCATACTACCATGGAAGCTAGAGGGAGATATGCCAGGCTTTGTATCCAGCTAGATATTATCAAACCACTTATCAATACTGTGCTCATTGGTAGATTTGAGCAGCCTGTGGTCTACGAAGGGATTCACCGACTATGTTTCTCATGTGGAAAGATAAGGCATAGGATAGAAACTTGCCCACTCACCATTAAGAAACCCGAAGCGCTGGTGGAGGGTGGTCCGATTGGTGGTGGTGTGGAGAGGAGTACGAACCAAGGAGCGTATCAGCGTGGCACGCATGTCTTGTATAGTACTGACACAGGTAGTGGAACAATAAAGAACAGAGATGCTGGCACAGGGGAGGAATGGTACGGCCCTTGGATGTTAGTGGCACGGAGAAGACCTGGGCAGAAGAGAACAAATTTAACAGTTGCCACTGAGGATCACACAGGCCACGGTCTGAACCAGTCAGTTCATGGGCCTAGAGAGGAGCCCAAAGGTGATACAGGGGGTTGGTTAGATATTAAAATGGGTGCAGAGGCCGTTGGGCCTTCGAATGTGGGCCGAGCAACATTTTTTGGTAGCAAAAAGGTGGACGATTACCATGAGGCCCGATTCAGCCCTTCAGTTAAGGGCAAAAGAGTCTTAGCAAGGAATAGGGCAACCAAGGTGCAATCTAAGCCAAGAGTGGGTAATTTTACTTCAAACACTAACTCGGGTGGGACTTTTTTGGGTAAGGGAGGTGATGGCAAGTGCGCCGATAAGCTTTCCCAGTTTCAAACTAGTGGCCGAACCGAGGTGGGGGTGCAAGATCGACGGCAGTTTTATGGAGTGTTCGGAGGAGGCAGCGTCAGTTCTCGGGATGGGTTAGGTCGACCGGTAGGTGGCGCTAATGTGGAGGAAGCTCTTCCAGTTGATGGCAGTCAGTGTAAGGATGGGTTTCTTGCAGCTAATATTAGTGAGGAGTGTGAGAGTGCTTTTTCTTCAGCACACTGGCCCAAGGATCCTGGGCCAAATGGTTGTAGTTTGGTGGACTGGACTTGGTTCAACGCAGCTAAGGGACTGTTTAAGAACCAAGTGACGCACAGGGCATGTTTCCTACAATACACATAAACTAGCAAAATGAGGATATTTGTATTAAATCAACAATGAAAACAGCAAAGGAGTGCAAAGTAATCAGGAAATACACGAAATAATTGTTAGAGATCCTCAAATTAATAAGAAATACTTCATTAGTTTTTCTTAATTATGGTTACAATGCGCTCACTAAGACGTGATACGAGGTTCAAATAAGCTCAAAAATTACAGACTTTGATGGCTATCCAGGCCTCTAAGACTTGTAAAATTTGAATCCTTTTGAATCCAAGTATGTGCTATAGTGGCTGTTTTTGGGATACCAGGAGATATTTCACTGTTTTCCCTTGAATTTGACAGAGTTCTCTTAATGGTTTCTTGTCAAGATTTTTATTGCTCGCTCCAAAATTCCTCTCCCCCTTTTTGCTGGCTGCCTTCCCCCCTTTTTATAGTGTCATTCTAGGGTCCCGGGGAACTATTGATTCCCCTGTTTTGCCCCTTAGGAACCAGAGCCCGTTTTGTGCCCATCACCCAGAAGGTTGAGCCTTTCCCTGTTTCTCATATTTTCTTCCTTTTGGTGCTGTTTCTTTGAAAGCCCATGGCTGAATTTCCATTCCGGAGTGCGCTTGTTCCTAGTTTCACATTCCTCAAAACCTCTTATGATTCAGCTTTTGGCCGTCCTTCCTCTTTGTCATTTTTCCCAAGTGAGCGGAATCCATCTCTGTTGGTTCGAAGGTCTTTGCTGCTACTTCCTTTTTTATAGCTCCTCATTCTGGTTCCCTGAGGTACCGTTCCCTTACATCGTGAGTGGTTGCTCTAAGCTCTCTGCTTTTCTTGCTGCCTCTGGTGCCTGAGAAAGATGTTTCTAACCTTTGTTTCTTGTGTTTCTTTTGGCGTTTTCCTTTGAGCTGTCTTAATCCTATCTTAGCTGTGTTACACGTCTCGGGGATCCCGAGCCTTTGGCAGTCTTTGGGGATCCCGACTCAGCTCCTTACATCGGTCTTTCTTCAATCTTTCGAAATTGACAGACTGGGTCCTTTTTCTTTTTCTTCCTTCTTTCCTCATAGGCTTTAAGGCTTGTCCCTTTATGGCTTTTGGGCTTCAAGCCTTTTGGGCTTACCACCTTTTCTTAGGTTCACTTTCTATGGCCCCTTGTGATTTCTTTGGGCCTGGGTGTTGTGATTTTTTAGACCTCAACAAGGAGCAAAGCAATCCTAGTGGAGAAGTCCAATCTAGTGACCAAGCCAGTGCTAGTATTCAGCAATCATACCGGGGCGAAGGAGGTGATTTTGAAATTGCTGGAGCAGTTGATATTTCTGTGTCCAAGGAAAGGAAGTTTAAAGGAGAGGATGGCATCGTTGGGATGGAGTTTGAAATGGGAAGAGGAGATTTTATCTCATCTGATTGAGTGTCCGAACCTTCTCTATCATTTAGTTATGAATATTATAGTGTGGAACTGTAGGGGTGCTCTGAAGCCCAACTTTCAAAGGTATGTTAGTGAGCTGGTCAGGACTCATAATCCTGCTATATTAGTGGTCATGGAAACGCGGGTTGGGGGAGACAGGGCAAAGGAGATTACTGACAGCCTTCCTTTTGATGGTGCTATTCATGCGGAGACAATTGGATACGCGGGTGGTATTTGGTTGCTTTGGAACTCAGACAGAGTAGAGGTTGTGAAGCTTGCGAGTACGGAGCAAGAAGTTCATGTCGAAGTAAAGGTATTACCTTCTAACCTTTCTTGGATTTTTTCTGCTGTGTATGCTAGTCCTAGAATTGTGGAGAGGCAGGTGTTGTGGGAAAATTTTACTAGAGTTGCTGACCTTCATAGTAAGCCTTGGATTATTGCGGGTCATGTTAATGAACCCCTAGCAAAGGTTGATAAGTTTGGGGGAAGGCCAGTTAGTATAAACAGATCATTGCTTTTCAAGGATTGCCTGGATAAATGTAACATGGTGGATATGGGATTTAGAGGGCCGAGATATATGTGGACGAACAGAAGGGAGATCAGCAGTCTTATACAAGAAAGAATTGATAGATTCTTTATGAATACTAGTTGGTGTCAACTCTACCCGGATGCTAAAGTGTCGCACTTAACCAGGTGTCATTCGGATCATTACCCTGTGTTGATGGAAACCAATCCCAATAGGCAGATGCATCTCACGAGACCCTTTAGATTCCAATCTTTCTGGTTGTCCGATCCCTCCTTTCCTAATGTGGTTAATCAGGCGTGGCAGCATCCAAGAAAGCTGCCGGAAGCTATTGAAGTGTTTTCCAAACAGGCCAGTTTATGGAACAAGAACCAATTTGGGAATATCTTCCAAAAAAAGAAAAGGATTGTGGCCCGGCTTGATGGGGTGCAAAGAGCTTTGGCCAATCAACCTTCTGCCTCCCTAGTAGCGCTAGAGAATCATTTAATCAAGGAGTTGGATGTTGTGCTAGAGCAAGAAAGGGACCTTTGGGCTCTTAAATCTAGAATTAATTGGATGATTTTGGGAGATAGGAATACATCTTTTTACCATGTTTCAGC
The DNA here is from genome assembly GCA_028535165.1 of Quercus tomentella. NCBI lineage: Eukaryota > Viridiplantae > Streptophyta > Magnoliopsida > Fagales > Fagaceae > Quercus > Quercus tomentella. The sequence goes on from JAPQVY010000001.1 coordinate 15,342,137, forward strand.
TCTGGCTCGTAGGAAGCGGAATTTAATCACTGCAATTAAGAACGATGCGAGGGAATGGTTGACTGAGGAAAGAGAGATTGCAAATCATATTAGAGAAGGATTTATAAATATTTACACCACATCCCAAGAGGCTGTAACCCGTGATTTAAATTGTAGTTTGCAGTGGCAGCCTAAGCTCTCAAGGGAAGAGAAGGACAGTATTAGCCAAATGGTGTCAGAGGAGGAAGTTAGAGCTGTTCTTTGGTCTTTGAAAGCTTTTAAAGCCCCTGGTCCTGACGGGTTACATGCCAGTTTCTTTCAAAGATTCTGGCTTGTGGTGGGCAGGTCGGTTACAGAGGAGGTGCTGGCTGTTTTTAGAGAGAAAAAAATGCCGGAATACCTAGATAGCACCAACATTGTGCTTATTCCGAAGACCCAAGGACCTGAAACCATTGGTAGCTACCGCCCCATTAGTTTGTGCAACTCTGTGTATAAAATAGTGTCCAAGATTTTGGTTGGGAGAATTAGACCCTTGTTGGATCAACTAATTTCCCCATGCCAAACAGCCTTTGTGCCAGGGCGGAGGGGAGTTGATAATGCAATTGTTGTCCAGGAGATTATTCACACTATGGGGAGAGCCAAGGGAAAATGTGGCTATATGGCTCTTAAAATTGACTTGGAGAAGGCTTATGACAAGCTCGAATGGGGCTTCATAAGGAGTATGTTGATTAGATATAATTTCCCTGATAACCTCATTGATATCATCATGAGTTGCATATCTTCTATTTCGACGTCTCTTCTCTTTAATGGAGGGAGTCTTGAACCCTTCAAGCCTTCGAGAGGTATAAGGCAAGGTGATCCGCTGTCCTCATATATCTTTATCCTTTGTATGAAATTTTTAGGCCAGCTCATCCAAGAAAAGTGCGAGGCCAAAGTGTGGTGTCTGGTCAAGGCGTCTAGGAGTGGCCTTTCCTTCTCTCATCTCTTTTTTGCCGATGATCTTGTGCTCTTCGCCAAGGCTAATGCAGTTAATTGTAATGCCATCAGAGAGGTGATTGACACCTTTTGTAGATGCTCTGGGCAAACTGTGAGTGATTCTAAGTCCAGGGTGTACTTTTCGCTGAATATTGATCAGGATGATAGGGAGGCTTTCAGTGATATTCTCGGCTTCCATCAAACGGAGTACTTGGGGAAGTACTTAGGCTTTCCTATCAAACACCAAGGGAATAACAACCAGGACTTTGGTTTTGTTTTAGATAGAGTGAAGAGTAAGCTTGCGGGGTGAAAAGGTCACTAGACCTAAAGATGAAGGGGGTTTGGGGCTTCAAACAGCTAAAGGAAGAAATACAGTGCTTCTAGCAAAGCTAAACTGGAGGTTTCATACTGAGGATAAGGCACCTTGGGCCAAGGTCCTTAGAATGAGGTACTGCTGCCCTCGAAGACTGAATTCAAGAAATGTAAGCAAGCTTCCTAGCTCTAGAATTTGGAAGGGGATGTTACGAGGAGAAGAAACTTTTAAGAAAGGTATTAAATGGATTCCGGGTTTTGAAAGTAGCCTGGATTTTTGGAATGATAATTGGACTAGTTACGGTCCTTTGAGGAGTACCATTCAGGGACCTTTGTTTAGAGAAGCAGCCAGCTTGAAGATTAAGGATGTAGTGGATTTTGCGAGCAGATGGGACTGGTCTTCAATTCAAATGCACTTCCCGGATGAGGTTCTTAGAGACATTATGGCCACTCCAATTCCTTTTTCTACTAGAATTGAGGATAGGCTGGCCTAGAAGCATTCAGCCAAGGGGGTTTTTGATCTTAAAAGTGCATATTTGCTTGCTACGGATGCTATAGGGGATGCTCCTTTCAATGGGCAATGGATTTGGAAGCTGAAAACGCTGCCTAGAATTCAAATGTTCGTATGGAAGTGTATGCATCTAAGTCTCGGGGTTAATGAGTGTTTGGTGGCCAGAGGATTGCCTATGGATGCTTGTTGCCCTCGGTGTCACTGTGAGGTAGAATCTATTCTGCACTTGTTACGTGACTGCCTTTTAAGCATGAACGTGTGGCACCATCTTGGAAGGCAGGTAAATAGTTCTAACTTCTTCTCTTTGAGTCTTCAGGAATGGCTAATCACTAATGCCACTTCTAAACTTCACCACAATTCGGGTCTTCCTTGGAATCAAGTGTTTTTATTTAGTCTCTGGCTGCTTTGGAAAGATAGGAATCTATGTGTATTCAAGCATAAAAATCCTAATCCCAACCTGAGTAGAGAAATTGTGAATCGGGCTTCCGAGTATTTCTTTTGTGCAAATAATGCCTTGGTCACCAAAAGGATGATTGTGAAGAACATCAGATGGGAGAAACCAAGGGCTGGTTGGCTCACTTTGAACTCTGATGGCTCAGCAGCAAACACCTTAGGTCCAGCTGGGGGAGGTGGGCTAGTCAGAGATGAAAATGGTGATTGGGTTATGGGTTTTGCAAGGAGGATTGGGAATGCTTCGAGTTACTTGGCTGAATTATGGGCTCTCCGAGATGGACTGCAGCTGTGTTTGCAAATCCATGCTCAAGCTATTGTTATTGAGTTAGATGCTAAAGCCATTGTGGATGCCTTTAACTCTCTAACTGTTTCCAATTCTGTTGTGTCCTCAATTATGGATGAATGCAGGTACTTGGCTACCCGAATTCCCCAGAAGAGGTTTAGACATATTTATAGGGAGGCTAATAGGTGCGCTGACTGCTTGGCTAGAATAGGCAGTTTGCTTGAGAGCGATTTCATTGTTTTTTCAAGTCCGCCTGTGGACTTAGTTAGTTATTTGGAGGCTGATGCCACTGGTTTGTTTGTGCATAGGCTTTGTCCTGAAGCTATTTTGGCTGTTTAGGGTTGAATGTTATTTCCTGTTTACCAAAAAAAAAAAAAAATTCCTTACTTTATTATTCTTCTACTTCATGTAACTTGTTTTGTTGCCAATTGCAGGATGGAAGACGAGTTCATGTGATCGAAAGAGACTTGACAAAGCCGGTCTGAATTGTTGGTGAACTGCTGCAGCCTGGGGGATACTTGAAATTAATTGAATTGGGCCTTGAAGGTATGTATCAAAATTTACGTCCTAATTCTAGTTTACAAATCTCCTTCAAATAAATACATTGACTGGAAAATCTTAAGAACAATTTTTGGATATGGTTTTTAGAACTACTTCTGTTTCGATAAAGAATTTGTTAGCCTTTTGTATGTGAAATGTGACATAATTGCGCTTTGACATCAGATTGCGTGGAGGAAATTGATGCTCAACGTGTGTTTGGATACGCTCTCTTCAAGGAAGGGAAAAATACGAAATTGTCTTATCCCTTGGAAAAATTTCATTCAGATGTGTTCGGGAGGAGCTTCCACAATGGATGTTTCATACAAAGGATGAGAGAAAAAGCTACTACTCTTTCCAAGTATACCTTCTTGCCTTCTTATAGATTCACTATATCATAGTATAGTTTAATGCCTATTAAAATTTGCCTTTTTAGATTTTCTGGTCCCTTTTCATGATCAATCTTCTGTTCAGTGTGAAATTGGAGCAAGGTACAGTAACATCCCTGCTTGAAGAAAATAGGACTATTAGGGGGGTTCAATACAAAACAAAGGATGGCCAAGAACACACAGCTTATGCTCCTCTTACCATTGTGTGTGATGGTTGCTTCTCAAATCTGCGCCACGCTCTTTGCAACCCCAAGGCGAAGTTGTTATCTTGAAACTTTTTGACAGTTTTCTTGGTGTTACTAGATGAATTGGAAAATGGCCTCTAGTTATATAGAGAGTTAATATATGTATCTATTGCCTCTTGTAGTTGGCATTTGCATTCATGCCTTCTACCAAGGCTAATTGATAGTACAATTTTATTTTTCTTTAACAGGTAGACGTGCCCTCTTGTTTTGTGGGTTTAGTCATGGAAAACTGTCAACTTCCATTTGCAAATCATGAGCATGTTATTTTAGTAGACCCTTCTCCCATCTTGTTTTATCCATCAGTTGTACAGAGGTTCGCTGTTTGGTTGATGTACCTGGTTCGAAATTACCTTCTAAAGCTAATGGAGAAATGGCCAAATATTTGAAAACAATGGTGGCTCCACAGGTACATATTCTGTTCAGTATATGGTCTTAGATTATCCAGTCCATAGCCCAGTTGCATTGGAAATACTTAATTGTTCTTTATTTTTTCATCTTTGTTTCACTTTGGCTGTAAAGCAACATATATGTCCTGCACCTTAATCAAGAGAATTTATGTGACAGATTCCACCTGAGCTACGTGATGCCTTCGTGTCAGCAGTTGATAAAGGAAACGTTAGAAATATGCCAAATAGAAGCATGTCAGCAGATCCACATCCTACTCCTAGAGCCCTTTTAATGGGTGATGCTTTCAACATGCGTCATCCTTTAACTGGTGGTGGAATGACTGTGGCCTTATTTGATATTGTTGTACTTCGAGATCTTCTTAAGCCATTGCTTGACCTAAATTGTTAGGACATATGTGAATCATGTTAGGAACATATGTCATTGTAGAATTGGCTAATCCTTTTACAAAACGCGCTTTACTTGTAATTGGGTAGATCTAGGATGTGTTTAATATTTCAAGGAACAAGGTTTCAAGTCCAAGTGTTAAAACCATGCAAATCTGTCCAAGAATCAAGTGAAGAAGTGCTGAATTTTAAAGCTTGATAGCTAACTCGACAGATAGCATCTATCGAGGTTTAAAAGGCAGCTTTTGCCCGAACCTCGACTATTGCTCGATAGATAACCTATCTATCGAGATTTAAGAAAATCAGATTTTCAGATCTAATTTTACTCCAATTCGTGTATGCATGTTTAGGCTTTCTTTGCTCACAATCCTAAACATTTATAAGGATTATTTTAAGGGTCGTCACAGCAGATGCAAGTGAGTGCAACTTGATGCAAAGGTTTTTCACAAGCATATTGTGACCAGAGACAATTTGCCCTACTTCATCTTTCTCTTCAAAAAGCTGCTGTGTTTGTACGCTGTAGGGTTTTGTAACCAAGAAGCTTCGTGATCTCCATCGTGTGGATGAACTAAAGAACTTTATAGCCAACATCCTTCTCAAGTTGGTGGTTAGTCACGTATTTGGATCCGTGCATCGATTAGTTAGTCACGTACTGGGAGCCGTGCATTGAAAATGAGAGATTGTCACTACAGAACAAGTCCAATTGGGTATTAGGGTAAGAGTTCAATTGTAGGTTGGTATAAGGTACTGGGATTCATTTTCTTGTAACCGCTTGTTGTGATAATAGTGGATTCTCGGGATGGTGACCTTAAAATCACCTGGTGGAGTTTTTGCCTTGGAGGTTTTCCTCATTCGTAAATAAATCACCATGTCAACTTTATTTTCCGCTGCATATTAACTTAGTTGGTGATTTGTTTGTGCTACCACATGTATTACATATTAATCGGATTAATTAATTAACTTGGCTAATTAATTGGTTAATTTATCACAAGGGGTCAATATATCTTGGCCTATCATAAATTATGCAGCTTCATTGTCCAGATATCTTGAATCCTTTTACACCTTGCACAAGGTAAGCTTTCTAGAATGCAAGAGTATAATCTTGAAATGTACAAGGTGTAGATATGAATTTTTGATTGTATGTGTTGCAAATAGAATTGAATCGCAAAGTGCCAGTGATCATTATTAAAAGAAAGGGTGAGCTGTTGTTTTTTTAGAATTCCATGTTAGCGAATGGCAAAAAACAGTCAATATGATATTACATATAGTATGCTTAATTATTTCAGAGAAATGTGATTTCCGGATTGCTTTCTTCTGTGATCAACTTTGGCTCCAAAATTGTTGGAAATCGAGGAGCCTTTTTATGTCCAAGGATTGTTATGTTTCACATTGTATAACTTGTTGTATGATATGGTCTTTATTACAGCCAGTGGCGTCTACAATAAATACTCTGGCAGGTGCCCTCTATAGGGTGTTTTCTGCTTCACCTGATCAGGCAAGGAAGGAGATGCGCCAAGCATGCTTTGACTATTTAAGCCTAGGAGGAATATTTCTACAGGACCAGTTGCTTTGCTCTTTGGTCTGAACCCTCGTCCATTAAGTTTAGTTCTCCATTTCTTTGCTATGGCAATTTATGGTGTTGGTCGCCTGCTACTACCATTTCCTTCACCTCAACGCTTGTGGATTGGAGCTAGATTGATTTGGGTGCGTATATCCTATTGTCTTTGTGTGATTGTTGTAGGATGCTGAGTGATGAAGATTGTTTTTCTTCTCTTCTATGTTCCTTTAAGTTATTGTCGTTCTGTTTTAAAGCCTCCAATCTATTTTATGTCACCACCCACGTTGAACCGTTTACTCAAAATATATGGTTTTTTTTTTATTATTTTTCTTTCTTTCTTTCTTTTATGTCATTTTGTCCATATAGGATTTCTTCAATAATTCCTATGGAACAACTTTGTCTTTTCCAGAGCGCTGCAGGTATAATATTTCCCATCATCAAGGCCGAAGGAGTAAGGCAGATGTTCTTCCCTGCAACTATTCCGGCTTATTTTAGAGCTCCTAGTGTTAAGTCAGATATTTAGAAGAATATGGCAAAGATCTGTTAGCTTTGAATTAGCAAACCAGCTGGCTTTATGTAGTGAAGATGGGAAGATTTGTATACTTGTTCTCTCCATTAGAGTACATAAGATTTGAATTCTTGAGCCCTCCATTAGAGTACATAAAGTTTGTATGCTTGAGCCTTTCACTAAAGGGCATAGTACAATCATTTATTTGTTTAGACCAATACTTAGGTGTATTTATCTGGGTGAACAATACTTAGAGCATCCACAGCAGTGGAGCTAAAAATATAGCTATTTGGCACCACAAAAAGTTACTTTATCTATTTTACCTACTCACATGCTGCAGCAGTGGATCTATTTTAGTTTTCAACACAATAAAATAATATAAACATCACAATAAAATAATATATCTACTACAATAAAGTAATATATTTACTGCAATAAAATAATATATCCACACAAACTTCTTAGATTTTCTTAGAGTTTCTTGGTAGCCAAACATAGCAACCTACACCCAACACAGCACAAACATCCACCACCACCACCACCACCACCACCAGTCCACAGTAGCAAAAAAGAAAGAAAAGAAAAAAAAAAAAAAAAAAAAAAAAAAAAAAAAAAAAAACCCAAATCCTCAATCTTTTCCCTCAATCCAGACCAAACAAAATAACCAACTGGAGACAAACCCAACACAAATCGGAGACAAACCCACGCATTGATGCTGCCCACGCTGTCAGCATCCTTGCCGATGCTTTGGTTTCCGATTACGCTACATCTCTCTCTCGGCTTCAATCTCATCGCTCTACCCGTGGGTTTGAGGTGGATGGCGAATTGGCAGCGTGGGTCTAAGACAGATAGCAGTGTGGGTCTGAGGCTGATCGGCGGCTTGGGACGACTAGTGGGTTGGTGACGTCGAGCTTCGGTGGCAGCAACGTTGACGATGAGTCGGGCCGGCGGTGGTAAATAGAGAGGTTAGAGTTTGAGAGAGTGAGCTTGATGAGAGAGTTTTGAGAGATGAGAGCTTGAGCTTGAGCTTTAGATGAGATGAGAGTGACATTGAGAGAGAGCACGGTGAGAAGAAAAGAAAGTAAAAAAAATGAACCAAGCTATATTATTTTAATCCGGGCTGAATAATTTTTTTTTTTCTTTTTTATAGCTCTCAGATACAGTGCACATCCATAGATAGATGTGCACTGTAGCAATGAAGCTAAAAAAATAGCTTTAGCTCCACTGCTGTATGCTTATTTTTGTGTTTTGGTGGAGCTAAAATAGCTATATAGCTTTTTAGCTCCACTGCTACAAGTGCTCTTATGTTCCAACTCAAAACAAGTATTTTTCCCCAACATTTATGAATATTTTTTGAATCAAAGAAGTTCCTGTTTCTTTTGGTTTTTTGGCTAGACATTCTTGGGTTATTTACATACCAATAAGTCCATTCCTAGACACACTCGAAAGTCCAAACCAACTAGTCAAATGTTTCTTAAATATTTGTAGCTTGCACGCTCAAAATATGCTTTTATTTGGATATCAACAACAACGACAATCGCATCAACTGGACAGTAGGTGGTTTTGTTAGGCCACAAATTAGGCTTGTCGTAAGGTGAGTGTGAGCATGAGCATGATGTTTAGGTTTCAGTAATTTATATGAGTGTCAGTTCCTAACTTAACTGGATTTGTTGCCTAGTTATGCTGCGTTAATCTATTTAAAATTTTAAACCAACCAACCAACCAACAAGGTCTTGCATTGCGTTATCAAAAAAAAAAAAAAAAAAAAAAAAAAAACAGGGTCTTGCATTGCATGATAAACTAGGAAGCATGGGTGCAAATTCGGGTTCGGGTGTGTGTGCGAGTGCAGTGCGGCGACTCGGCCAATTTTGAAAAAGTAGGGTGCGGGTGCGGCAAGATACATTTATTAATAAAATATTAAATATATTTTTATTTATATTTTTTATATATTGCTAAACATATTTTTTTTCATATAATGGTAAACATATACCAATTTAAGAGTAATAGTAGATAATAAAGTGAATACATAACTATAGAGAATGTTATGTTCACAATATTTTCACAACATATTCAAAGTGACAAGTTATTATGAGTTGATATTGATGGGCAAAAAATTAATTTCAATGATAGGTTCAAATTAGAACAAATAAAAACCTTCAACTTATAATTTGTTATGAAAATATTGTAAACAATTGCTTCTCCTAATAATAATGCCTCTCTTTTTTTAGTATAAATAAACATTAATATATATTATATACCATTGCACGTACTTCCTAGTCTGACACTTGCTTAGATTTTATTTTTTAAGATGTTTCTTTGTCATTTCCAAAACTAATAAAATTTGGTCTCAGTAAAAGACTAAAAGTTGAAACTTAAGAAGAGTACTCTAAAAGACTCTTTCTCTTTTAGACAGAAACATAAATTAAAGGAGGAAAAGGCCAGTGCAAAACACTGAAACAAAGAAGAAGAAGATGAAATGGAGAAAAGAAGAAGAAGAATGGCGGCCGGCGACATGGGTTTGTAGTTTTTTTTTTTTTTTTTTTTTTTTTTTTTTTTTTCAACACGTATTTTGGCCCGTTTCGGCCTATTTTGGCGAAATCTACTTGAATCGACACCAAACCGGCCCAATTCGAAAACAGAAAAAAAAAAGGACTCGCCACAAACGCACGTGCAGCCGCATCGACAGCCGCATGGCGCTTCCATGCGTGTCGGGTTCGGGTGCGGTGCCCCTAAAGCTGCACCCGTGCTTCCTAGATGATAAATGTGTATTGCTTGTAGCTTGAGTGCTTGACTGGCTAGGTGATACAACATTTGTGAACCAAAATTAGAAATGTGAAGAAATGTATACCATACCAGCAATGCAGGTGGTTTGAGGTCCATTCCCCTGATGTCTTGTATTGTACAGGTGACATAATTTACTTCTTTTTGGGTTCTGTGGAGGGAAAAATACTGTATCAATAAATATTGTGATACTTAAATCTTCACATCTTTATTTCATATTTTTGGCATTGCTTGTTGTGATTAAGTCATTATAAGTAATATCAGTGATGTGTATGTATAGTTCCAATTGCACATTGGCCCTACCACCACGGGGTGTGGCTTGATGGTAGAAATTCTCGAATTGCTTCACTTGGTGAGTGGTTCGAGCAATAGTCTCAGCAAAGCCCAGTGGTACATGTGGTTTACCTATTTCCGTCACGTGGTGTGGGGTTGATAAGTCCACCCTAGTAACCCCCTTTTTTTCACGTTCGGTTTGGAGGGCGGGGATATCCCGACCCTACTATCATTATGCCTTTGCAATGTTACTTTGTTCAACTCTATTTGTGACCTTTTCTCGTATGTGGGACTCTCTATCTTCTTGGTTCAACTCTATTTGTGACATTTTCTTGTATGTGGGACTTTCTATCTTCTTGGGTAGATAATCGATCATCTTTCATTTTGATAGTGAGTAGTTTTTATAATAACTAGTCGCAGACCTGTGCGTTGCGCATGATAATATTATTGTTTTAGTTATTATTTATTAACAATTGGTTTTTCATTATCTTTTAAGTTAATAAAACCATACATATACTTTTAAGTTAATATATATATATATATATATATATATATATATATATATTTTATTTTATTTTATTAATGTGAATCTTTACATATATAAACTCTATATATTCCACTTCTTTATATACCTAAAGTCATAGACTACTACTCCATATTGATAATGACTAATTAGTTTTATCATCTTTTTTTAATGATCTCATTTGTAATGTTTCTTATCATTATCATATATTTACTGACTGGTGATTTACCTAACAGAAACGTTAAATAAGAGGTAGCATCATTAGATTTTCATAAGTAAGAGTGAATGAGAATATATATATTGCACAACATATATTAAGTTAAAACAGGGTAATATATAAACTAAAGATAAAAGGGTAAAGTAAAAGCAGTTAAGATTTTAACAAAATATACCTTTGATAATAGATTAAAACACTTATAGGATAATAGTGGTTACAATGCTTGAAAAGGATAATAATAGTCACAAGGGTTAGAACAAGAAAAGGAAATGTTACAAACTTGGATAGCAATCTAGAAACTAGAAGGTATTTTAAAACTAGGAAAATTTTATGATGCCCTCTTATGAAAGGGACATCCCCCCTTTATAGGCAAAATAAAATACTATTTAAACAGTGAATAGTGAACAGTAAAATTGAAGCTTTTTTTACTATTCATTGCAAGTCAACAGGATTCTCCTCATGTACTCTCTAAAGGGAATTTATTCTCCGTGGGGAGCAGCCAGGATTCTCCCCATACTTCCAACAGTGAATCAAAACAACTTTAACTTTAGCAGGGAATCTGAAGCTTTGGAGCAATTTTAGCAAGAGCATTATTTTGGTAGTTTTGGCTACTTGTGTCGATAGTGCTAATTTTCCCCTAAATCTGGTGTGGAAGCTTCATCATGGCCAAATAACTCTTGATTGTAGGGGTAATAAGGATTAGTATTAGCAACAGAGGCTTTTGAGGATGCCTTTGAGTTTTGGCCTTCTTCTTCCTCTTCTGAGTTATCATTTGCAGCAGCTTCTTCCTCATCCTTCCACTGCTGTTTTAGGAGGGAAATTAGGGCCATTTTGCTGAGACCATCAAAAGTAGACTTCTTCTTTTTGGTCTTAGCAGAAGGCTTAGCAGACTTAGCAGGATGTGGTAGCAGGTGTATTTGCCATGGGTTGGGGCATAGTTGTTTGCACCAGGGGGTAAGCAGGGACTTGGGCTTTATCATGAATGGTGTTAACAGCATGGAATTCCCGGGTTACATTATCAATAACATCTTGGGTGTGGGAAAACTTATCCCACCATTTAACAAACCATTGCCAAGTAAGAACATCTCCTTCCTTTACATACATCCATTTCAAGATCTAAGGGACCTTATATTTTTTAACAAAGTTAAGTGTCGCAGGAAACTTAGCACCATGTGAATCTTTTTTGTAAATAGTTGTAAAATACTTGAAGGAGCCAGTCAGAGGTCCTAGAAATATATCAATAATAGGGCCAAATTGTGTCCATCAGCGGGCGAACCAAAGGGGAAGGTGGGAACTGAAATTTTTGTCATAATTAACAAACCAGGAATGAGTCATATTTTCATCTTGGTGTAGCATGAATTTGAACCGGGCATGGATGTAGTCATCGTAAGAATAAGGGGTTGTCCAGCCAGGTAGAGGCTTTGTAGAAGCAGGACTGAGTCCCCATTTTTCTTCAGTGATAATATCAAGTAAGATAACACTATGGTAAATAATTTTGGATTTATCAACTTTATCAGATATAGGTTTGATAAATACTTATTTTTCATGGAACAAGATAGCAGAATAATATCTTAAATCTTTACCAATGTGTTCAGGAATCCAGTGGAAGTTTCGAGGAAAATAACCTATAGCAAGTTTGAGGGGATCCTTGATCATGGCCTTATTGGGCTCAATAGAGAACAGGTTCTAGCGATACTGTTTTGAAATATATTAGGAAGCATTGGGGTTTCTGGAAAAGGTGGTTTTAACAAGTTGGTTAACAGGGACAATAGCATATGGGTTATAAGAGGATGCTAACATAGAAGAGTAGTTCTGTTTAGGGATAGTACCTAAGGTAGTAAAAAGGTTAGCAATGTCAATAGGGAAAGCAGGTTCTTGTTTAACAAGTGGTTTAGGAGTATCTATAGCAGGGTGTTTGTCTTTCAACCTTCTACTTGCCATTGTGGCACTGCAGGAATTCATGGGTAAGGAAATAAGGGATAGCATTTTAAGAGTCTTTAATATATTCAATATCAAAATGAAAAACACCTAAAATAGCTTGCCATCTGGCAAAAATATGTTTTGAAGCAATATATTCAACATCCTTTTCTATAACATATTTAGCACTTTTGTAATCAATTTGTAATAAAAAATTTTGATTTAGCAAATCACTTTGAAATTTGGAAATACATAATGCTACGGATAAAATTTCTTTTTTAATAGTATTATAATTTATTTGTGCATCATTCCAGACATCGGAATGGAAACAAACAATTTGTTCAGGTGAGTCTAATGAAACACGTTGTTTCAGAATACCTCCATAGCCAATGTCAGAGGCATCATTTTCAACAATTTTAAAAGCATTAACAGTAGGGATGCCAAGACAAGGCAGGGTTTTAACATGAGACTTGATTTGTTTGACAAGAAAAGTATGAGTATCAGTCCAAGGCGGAGGATTATTCTGTAAACGATCAAATAAAGGCTTACATTGCTTTCTCAAGTCCTTATAGAAGTTAGCAGTGTAGTTTAGGGACCCAAGGAATCTTTGTAGTTGAGTTTTATCAATAATGAAATCGGGAAACTTATCAGCAAACTGAATGGCTCTGTCAATGGGACGGATCTATCCTTCAGAAATGTCATAGCCAAGGAAACGGACTTTTGTTTGGAATAGTTTTATTTTCTTAGCAGAGACAACAAGACCATTCTGTTTGATGGTTTCAAGAAATGAATACAAATGTTTTCAGTGTTCATCAATGGAGTTAGAATAGATAAGAACATCATCAATGTAAACAATGGTGAAATGAATGAATGAATTGAAGATGTCATTCATAATATTTTGGAATTCACTAGGGGCATTCCTTAGACCAAAAGGCATAACATTCCACTCATAATGTCCAAAAGGAGTGGTGAAAGCAGTTTTGTACTTATCCTCTTCACTAATTTGGACTTGCCAAAATCCAGATTTCATATCAAACTTAGAAAATATTACAACATCACTCAACCAATGAACTAGGTCATTCTTATTTGGGATAGGATATCTAATCCACTCTAAAACTTTGTTTAGCGGTTTGTAATTGATAACTAGGCGGGGGGTCCTTCTTTTTATCTCAGCATTTTTCTAGACATAGAAAGCAGCACAAGACCAGGGGGACTTACTATTCTTAATCAGTTTTTTCTCAATCAAATCATGGATTTCTTTTTTACAAAATTTAATAGTTTCCGCATTCATTTGAATGGGACGAGCTTTAGTAGGGATGTTTTTCTCATTGAAGTCTTTAACATAAGGTAGATTAACAGTGTGTCTTTTCCTATGCCAAAAGGCATTGGGTATATCATAGCAAACATCATTAATTAATATTTTCAGAAAGTTGTCAATTTTAGACTGCAACAATTTATCAGAAAGTTGTTCAGCAATCCTTTTATATCTAACTTCTTGTTTTAAAAACTTTAGATGTTTGGTTTTAGCATGGATCAAGTTTGAAGAATTATCAGTATCAATTTCAAATTTTGAAGCAAGTTTAAACTTAACTTTCTGCCCAAAAGGGTCAGTAGTTATACCATCATATTCAAAGAGAAAAGGATTTAAAGAGTTTATGAAGGGAAGACCAAGGATCACTTTATTAGTCATGTTTTTAACAAGAACAGTGGGTATTTTAAAACAAATATTTTCATGACATACTTGAGCATTGTTTAATTCATACTTAATTTTCATTTGAGTACCATTAGCAGAAAATAGTTTTTCAATAGATTTTTCATAATACTTGGAAGGAATCATTCCTTCCTGAATGCAATTCATATCAGCACCAAAATCAATCATAGCAATAACATTGAATTCATATTCATGGCAAATAACAATTTTAACTTTTGAAAACCATTTTGGGGGAAGGAATTTGTTAATAAGACAAGTTTATTATTAGTAAAAGCATTACTAGAAAGAGGAGACTATTGGCTGGAGCCATCATCATCATCTCTTTGCTCATTCGGTTCACTATCAGATTATTGGTTATCAAGTTGTTTATCAATTTTTTGAAGTAACAATTCTTGTTTTAGATCAAAGTTATCTTTTTTAATGTTTTGGAATTCATTTTTTATCTGAATGATTTCTTCTTTAATAATAGCAATTTCATGGTGTAATTCGTTAACAGTTAATTCTTTGGACTTCTTTTTATTAAATCTTTCCAAAGTTTCATCAAGATTTATCTTGGATCTTGGTTTTTTATCATTTTCGTCTTTAATCAAAGTTTTCTTGAGCTTCTTAAGATATTCTTCTTTTAACTCAGGGTTATCAATTTGACTTATCAGTGTTATTAACAAATTTTCTTGTTCTTCTCCTTTAGTTAGAGTACTAACAGTTTTGTTACCTTTGGAGAGAACATTAATAGTGTTGCAGCAAGAATCTCTACAACCAATTTTAATATTAGGAGAACTAGAGGTAGAGGTTTCACTGTTAGAATGATAACCTGAATTAGATGAGGAAGAAAAATCCTCTTCGAAAGAGTCAGACAAAGCAGTAGATTCAAGGATTTGAAACAATTTTGCTTGATCATTATCATTAATATTTAGCATATTAAGCTTATTCTTCAAATTACCAGGTTTTAGTTTACAATATTTACTAAAGTGACCAGGTTTTCCACAATTGAAGCATTTTCCTCTTCCAAATTTCTGTTTACAATATTTTTTAAAAGCATGTTTCTTTTTTTCAAAAAATTTATTAGGTTTAGTAAAACTTGTTCTATATCTTTTATGATCTTTATGGATCTTATCATGTTTCTTTTTCCCTTTTTGCCTAGAAGGAGCAATAGGGGGTAAACCATATTGTTCACAAAAATTACCCATTTCATATTTAGCTTTTTTACTATTTTTTAATTGTTGTTTTAACATTTTTTATCATTACACATGTTAATACCAAGTATTTTAATAGTGCTAAAAATATCACCATAAGTTAAATTATCATAATCAATAGTATCATTTTTCCCATTAATTCTTCTTTTACCTTATGAGCAAAGAGAGGTGGCAAACCAACAATAAACTTTTCTTTCCAATAAGGCTTTAAGCAATCCTTTCGAAGCATGACTCTGGAAATAAAAATATCTTGGTACCATCTGTAATCAAACATAGTAGGACATCTCAAATTGTTTAAATAGACGAAATATTAGAAAGAGTACCAACAAAGTGTTTAATAATAGTATAGATTAAAGTATTGACTCCATCAGGAATACCTCAACCAATACTTTCATCAAAGATGGGTAGACCGTCATCATCTTTTTTAATAGCCTTTTTAATCGATTCTCTAGATTCTTTAGTGAGATATTTTTCCCACCATCCACGAAGAGTTCCAGAAAAACCAGTAGTAAGAAGATCAACAATCTCAGCATGGTCAAGATTATGATTGGTAAAATAAGCATTAGCAACCATAGACATGTGACCAATTTTATTAATAATTTCTTATTTAGATAAACCATCAATGTTCCACTCATAAAGTTTATCAGCAGAAATAGAAAACTGAGTTTGGAAAATTCTTTCTTCAAACTGCATGTCAGGAGCATTATGGTGTGTGTGTGTGTATATATATATATATATAATCAGGTTAAATGAAATGTCGAAAAAAGGATTTTAAAATTTTATTTCTTATGTAATTTCTATTATTACTGAAGAATATCTCTTTTTTAGTTATGATTGGAAATATGGTTTCCATAGTTAGAGTTTGATTAGTTTTAAGTTTAAATGTAGTATTGTATTTAATCGTTGATTATTGATTTAATTTTTTAACCAAAATTTGATGATGATTCTTTTACATTAAATATGCATTATTAGTGGGTTCCAACTAGCTCAACTGGTAAAGTTCCTAATGGTTAAATAAGAGATCTGGAGTTTAATTCCCGCCTACACCGAAAACTGATTGGTGTCTTGGTTTGATGATAAAGAGCTATCATCAGGAGTGGACACCATAGGTTGAAACTCTCTCTCAAAAAAATATGCATTATTAGTTTCTTTTTGCTATATTTGGTTTGATATCCTCATTAATTTTTTTTTTTTTTTTTAATTTAGTGTTTCTAAATTGACATTTGTTTTGTATTCCATTTTCCCTTTAATGCATTGGGTGTGAGAATGAATGTGTCCTTAACATTCCTCCACTTTATGAGGACAATTTTACTAATTGAATTTAAGTAAAATATTATATGTTTAATTTTTTTAAATAAATGAATAATAATATGACGAAGATAAAACAATATTTTAATCTCACTAAGTTGAAGATAGTATTCTATTAAATTATTTTGCCAAATTTTTGTATTAAAGTTACAGATTCTATCTTCTTATAGACGTTTGTGTTAGATGATTTATGTATATAATTTGTTGTTCAAATTAAGAATTTTCCGTCATATGTTACTCTTTAAAGATATTATTAGCTATATAGATGGTACTTTTGGTTTATGAGACAAGATCAACAAAACGTTATTTTTATATAATTATATCTAGATGATATTGCAATGTCATGATGGATAAGTTGGACTTATTTTACTATTTAATCTAAGTAATCATGTGTTTTATGAATTTGAAGAGTTATATATTGCGGGATTTATTTATATGTTCATATATCAAAAAAATATTCATTTTATTTTATATTTTCACTTTATGATATATGATTTATTGACTGTGAATAAGAAAGAGATCTCGATCTATGTTTTGGAGAAAATATACCTATAAGAGTTGATTTGCATACATATTTATAGTATACATGGTTATAAGTTAGTATAATAGTTCTCACACTATAAAATAAAAGATAACTTTTTTATTGCATTGTGTTTTCATACATATCTTACTATATATAATATCCAACTACAAGATATATTATGTTACACTACAAAAAACTTCTAATTTAAAATATTATTTAAAATAACACATATTGACTTTAAAAAAAATATACAATCTAATATATTAATTCAATAATAATAATAATTGATGATGCACAAAAATCAATAGGCTGGAATGCTTCGAACTATGATGATGGCTGTAAATCCTGAAAAGAGAGAAAGAACTATCAAAGGTGACTGGTGTGACCCGGCCAAGGACCCTCCGACGGTTAAGTCAGTTTTCTCTCTAGAACACAAGGATGAGAAATAGTAAATGGTCAGAACTTACCTTTGGTAGACGGGGCCTATTCACTTTTATAGAGATTTTTACGTGGGTTTACTTGTTTGGACCTATCACCATCGTGAATGATGTTGGTAAATAGTGAAGAAAATGGGGTATGTGGAACGGAGTGTATGGAATTCCTTCCACGTGTTAAGCAACATGTCATGTCTTACATATGTAGAACCTTTGGAGAATTTCTTGTAGAATTTATCAAGTACAATTTTATCAGCCATGTGTATGTCCGTCTAAATAAACTCATCTACAAAAAACTCCCTTCATCGTATCACTTGGTTATCAACGGATGTGTATGTTCTCGTTCTCAAATGACTTGGTACAGGTATGGTTGAGCTCTGGACGACAACACAAGGACGAGTAATAATTGTGCTGATTCCCATCAGCTGCCCCTTTGTCCTTGTGTTGTCTATCAATACTGCTCTTGTGCCTCTCTTTTTTCTTTTTCTTTTTTAAATTCTATCTTTGATTATTGACACTTGGTACAATCCTGAGGTTGATCCATCATGTCGTTTCGTCCTTCAAGAAATGTACCATGTGGTTTCTTCTAGTTGGTCGCGTCATTTTAGTTGACCAAGCTTGTTGCCTATAAATAGTAGAATTCATCTCCTGGCCCCTCACATTTCTCAAATTTTCTTCTCTGACCTTTGTCATCCAACGCCTCGTATAGAAGTCCTCCATCTTTAGGCCTCCTTCGTTTAGAGCCAGGTACCCTCTCCATCTTGTCTTTAGGTTTTCCTTCAATTTTTCACAATGTCTGAAATCGTAGTATCCTCGTCTAGTAATAGTGACGATAGGGAGATAGACGAGTATCACGATACTTCTAGTAGAAGCTCTAGTGATAGTAGTAGTAGTAGAGATAGTAGTAGTGGAGGAAATACAATGGACGAACAATACACATCCAGAGTTCCTGGGGTCCCATTTGAGGTTCTCCAAGAGGAGTTAAGGACAAGAGTGGCTTCTAGGTCACAGACCGGCATGTTTACAAATGCCCCTTCATCCTCTTCTTCTGGTGAGGAGGAAACCGTGTTTAGTTGTGCAATTGGGGTCTCCTCTAAAACCGATGAAAAAATACTTACATCACTTAGGAGTTGGTACCAAATCCCAAATGACCTTAATCCTAGATTGGCCATCTGTGGTGAATGGTGCTATGAACCTCGTTTTGGAGTAGGTATTTACGAGACTTACCTTTTGGGAGGACTTAGGTTGCCTCTCAATGCCTTCATCAGAGAGTTACTCACTAGGTTAGGTTTAGGAGTTTGTCAACTTAATCCCAATGCATGGAAGCTCATCATCTCTATGCAGATTTTGTGGAAGGAAGTATTTAAAGGGGAGTGTCCTCTTACTGTGAACGAGTTCCTCTATTGCTATAAGCCTTCCAAAATTAGTCAATCCTTGAGCTTTTATCAATTCTCAACTAGGGGTACAAATTGTAGATTGATTAAGTCCCCCCTCACGTCTGATAGGAACTGGAAGACAAAGTTCTTCTTCCTCTCCGGTTTTTGGGCTGGGAACTCTTAACATTTTCTATCTTTTATTGTATTTTTCTAACCACCCCCCCTTTTTTAACAGCTGTAAGACGATCTTCTTTGAGTAGATTCTATCTTGAGCGCGTCCAACAGGCTCGTTTATTCACTAATAGAAGCTTCCATTCTTTAGTCACTCTTCAGCATCTTTCCACTTGGGGACTTGGGCCTGAACCGTCTGTTGAAGCCTTAGCTCACGAACTCACTACGCGTAGACATAAGCTTTTTTACTTGAAAATTTTTTCTAACTTGTTTTACCCAAGTTCTAACACCCTTTTTCTTTACAGGGATAGCAACTATGAAAGAAAACAAGGGAAAAGGCTTGGCAGACGAGGAGACCATGCCAGAGACCTAATCTCAGCCTCGTCCAGTTGTTGGAGATAAAAGGAATACTTTATCCAAGATGATTGACTTGGGAAGTCTTCCAAGTCATCGAGGTCACAAGAAGGTGAAGCATGGGTCGTCTAAGTTTGTCAAGCTTGGTTCTATTGTCCCTCCCGCTTCTTCCAAACAACCGTCCATACAAATCCTTGACTTGGACTTGTCCATCCCTACTGAAACTACTCCGTCCAAGCCTGTTGAAACTATTTCATCCAAACCTCCCAAAAGCGTTCCTATGAATCTTCTTGAAAATGAAGATCTTGATTGGGAAAGGTTTCAACAGGCTGTAACCAACAAGGACATTACTGTGTGCTATGACATGTCCTTGAAAGACTTTGAACATTTTGCAGTTCATGATCTCTTCAAAGTATATTTTTATGTATTTATTGTGATTATATATATATATATATATATATATATATATATATATATATATATATATATATTTTGCCTTGCATCTTCATACTTGACATTTCTTGTCTAATCATCTTTTTTAACCAATTGCATATACAAGCCATGTTAAAGTTCATAGTAGCATCTAGGCAGGCTACTGAGGCGGACCAAGAAAGGATTAGGTTGAGGGCCAAAATCCATGATATGGAGAAGGAGTCAATCCACAAGACAGGGGAGAGGATGAAGCTTGAGGCTGAGGTAGTGGAACTGAAGAACTTGGAAGAGGAGTTAAGGGCAGACATAGTGGAAAAAGACACTCGTCTGGATCATCTGCAGAAGCAAACTGAAGAGCTCAGATCGTCCTCTGAACGAGCCAAAGACGAAGTGATCAAGGAATTCAAGTCATCCAAAGCATACACTGATCTTCTGGACATGAACTATGCTATGGGCTTCGAAGATTTCCGTATGGACGCGATGGAGCGTTTTCCTGAAGTGGACTTTTCCCCTATTAAGCTTAATATTGGTGCTGCAATTTCTCTCCTCCAGACGAGTTTTGAAGATGTTAATATTGAAGACGATGCAACAACCCAGGCTGCTCATGACAACCCTACCTCCGGAGAAAATCCCCTTCAGTAGTTTATGAAAAAATTTCAAACTTTTCTGTTTTATTGTAATTTTTATGTGATCCATTGTTTTGGATCATTTGAATTTGTTTAAGTACATTTGGCTCGTCCTTACTTTTTGGACAAGTCTTGATACAATTGCCTTTTAGGCTTAAGGGTTTTTGGATGATAGTCATCTACCCTTTTTATTTATGAATGTTTTTATTTATGTTGTTTTTTTCCAAGTATTTTCCGTCTATACTTCTCGTCTTTGGACTCATCTTTGGAAATTAACTTGGTTATGTTATCCATGATTTGGACTGGTTGGACGTGTTGTCCATGAGAAATGTTGCATGCATGCTTTTCTTTTGTCTCTAATCCTTTTTGGATGAGTTTCATTGGGAAATTTTTTCTTTCCCTTGTTCATTGTCTTTTATGACAATTTGCTTCCTTTCTATCAAGGATAGCTTTTGACGAGACATTCTCTACGTCCAGAGATTTTAAACGTCTGTCATTTCATTTGGATGTTGATTTTACAGGATCATAAACACTTAAATTAGGAAATTCAAGCTGCTTTATATACAACATCTGTACACAACATTGTCCATGGACGTACAACATCTGTACACGGCATGGTCCATGGAAATTAAGGACATAGTATATAGCATCGTCCAAATAGCTTGTCCATGCCAATACTTAGTCTTTTTTTAGGGAATTTAAATTACTTTATGTACAAAGGGACTTAGTTCATGACATCGTCCATAGCACACGCCAATAGCTAATGGTTTTTAGGGAATTCAAACACTTGAAAACATAACATACTGCTCTTAAAACATAAACACTAAAACACAATATAAACAAATCACTGACGATCAGAAACAATCCTTAATCTCATCCATGCTAACCTTCCTGACAAGTCACCTTCACTGGTAATATTTCCTCAAATGCTCCATGTTCCATGTGTGTTCCAGCTTCTGTCCATCTAGGGCCTCCAAGTAGTATGAACCTCGCCTTTTGGAGTTGATGATTATGTATGGCCCTTCCCAGTTAGGCCCTAACTTTCCATGAGCGGGATTCTTTGTAGCCAGAGACACCTTCTTTAAGATGAGATCTCCGATGCTGAACTGTCTTGGCTTCACCAGTGCATCATGATGTTTGGACATCAAATTTTTGTAACTAGCCACCCTTCGTTCTACATCCATTCTTACCTCGTCCATAAGATCAAGGCTTAGACGAAGCTGCTTCTCGTTCTCTTCGTTGTTGTAATGAGCCACCCTATAGCTAGTTAAGCCAACTTCCACGGGTATAACCGCGTCACTTCCATATGCCAACTTAAAAGGTGTCTTTCCAGTTTAGGTCCATACTGTCGTCCTGTATGCCCAAAGGACGCTAGGTAGTTCGTCCAACCATATTCCCCTTCGCTCCTCAAGTTGGGCCTTGATGATTTTCAACAAGGACCAATTTGCAACTTCAACTTGTCCATTGGCTTGTGGATGTGAGAGGGAGGAGTAATGATTTCTGAACCTTAATTGCTCGCAAAAGTCTCTAAGGGGCGCATTATCAAATTGGCATCCGTTATCCAAGATGAGTACCCTAGGAATCCCAAAGCGACATATTATATTCTTCCAAACAAAATTCCTGACATCTTGCTCAGTGATCCTTGCCACGGGCTCCACTTCCACCCATTTTGTAAAGTAATCAATTCCTACTATTAAGAACTTCATTTGTCTTGTCCCCATGGGAAAGGGACCAAGAATGTCAAGTCCCCACTAGGCAAAGGGCTAAAGGGCCACCATTGGGGTAAGATACTCTGATGGTTGCCTAGGTATGTTGCTATACCTTTGACACTTATCACATGCTTTAACATAGGCTTTAGCATCTGCTTGCATAGACGGCCAGTAATACCCCACACGGACCATCTTGTGGACGAAGGATCTAGCCCCTGAATGATTTCTGCAAGCTCCTTCATGGACATCTCTTAGGACATAAAGAGACTGGTCTATATTCAAACATCTTAGGTAGGGTTGAGAAAAACCCCTTTTATATAACACCTCGTCCATGAGGACAAACTTCGCAGCTTTTACCTTAGTTTCCTGGCTTCTTCTGTATCTTAAGGAAGTATTCCATCTTTGAGATAAGATACAATTGGGGTGGTCCAGTTGGCAACTACATCTATTTGATTTACTTCCAAAATATCTATGATCGGAACATACTGGACTTTAACTTAATCACCTATCGTCTCGTCTAAAGACGCTGTCTTAGCCAAGACGTTAGCTTCTGTGTTCTGTTCCCTTGGTACTTGTTGAAATTAGGCTATTGTAAAGTCTTTGATGCACTGCTTAACTTTTTCTAAGTATCTCTTCATTCGTTCTTCTTTGACTTCATACATCCCATTTACTTGGCCTATCACCAACTGTGAATCCCCCTGGATGAGAATTGAGTCTGCTCCAAGTGATTTGACTAACTCCAAACTTCAAAGTAAGGCTTCATACTTAGCTTCATTGTTAGTTGTCTAGAACTGTAGACGGACAACGTATTCCAAATGATCCCCTTCTGATGATTGCAAGATTATCCCAATTCCTCCTGCATGTTGTATGGACAATCCATCTACATAGGCGACCCACTGCTTTGCCCCCTAGTCTTCATCTTCTTTAGCAGGAGTAAATTTAGCAATGAAATCTACAAGGACTTGGGCTTTTATTGCTTCCTTTGGCTTATATCACACATCAAATTCACTAAGTTCCACTGCCCACTAGATCAATCGTTCAATGACCTCTAGCTTATTCATTGCTTTCTTCAATGGGTAGTCTGTTAGGAAGTTGATTACATGAGCTTGGAAATAAGGTCTGAACTTCCTCGTTGCTGTCACCAATGAAAATGCTAACTTTTCCATTGGTGGATATCGTCCTTCAGCTTCTCTCAAGGCTTTACTGATGTAATAGACGGACTTCTGTATCTTTCCTTCTTCTCTAATCAAGGCTGAACTCACTGCATGAGGAGACACCGCTAGATAGAGATATAACTCCTCTCCTGGTTTAGACAGGCTCAGCAGCGGGGTTGAAGCAAGATAAGTCTTCAAGTCTTCAAATGCTTGTTAGCACTCATCCGTCCATTCAAATGCTTTCCTTAATACTCTGAAAAATTATAAACATTTGTCAGTGGCTTTTGAAACAAACCTGTTTAGGGCCGCCACTCGTCCAGTAAGGCTTTGGATGTCCTTAATATTCTTCAGAGGTTGCATGTTCAAGATTGCTTGGATCTTATCAGGGTTAGCTTCAATCCCCCTTTGTGAAACCATAAAACCAAGGAACTTCCCTAATGCAACTCCAAAAGCACATTTGCTTGGGTTCAGCTTCATCTTATATCTCCTTAGTGTATCAAAGGTTTCTTGAAGATTGTCCAAATGCTGTGTCTCTCTCACACTTTTCACCAACATATCATCCACATATACTTTTACATTCTGCCTAATCTGTGGATGAAAAAAATGGTTGACCAGCCTCTGGTAGATAGCCCCTGCATTCTTCAACCCGAACGGCATTACTTTGTAACAAAACAAGCCTTGGCTTGTTACGAAGGATGTCTTCTCTTGGTTTGCTTCATCCATCTTAATCTGATTGTACCCTAAAAAAGCGTCCATGAAACTCAGCAACTGGTGTCCAGCTGTTGAATCTACAAGTTAATCAATGTGCGAAAGAGGATAACTATCCTTAAGGCATGCTTTTATTTAAATCTGTGAAATCCACACATATCCTCCATTTACCATTAGCCTTTTTGACCAACACTACGTTCTACCCAATCTGTGGATGAAACATATGGTTGACCAGCCTCTGGTTGGTAGCCCCTGCATTCTTCAACCCGAACGACATTACTTTGTAACAAAACAAGCCTTGGCTTGTTACGAAGGATGTCTTCTCTTGGTCTGCTTCGTCCATCTTAATCTGATTGTACCCTAAGAAAGCGTCCATGAAACTCAACAGCTGGTGTCCAGCTGTTGAATCTACAAGTTGATCAATGTGCGAAAGAGGATAGCTATCCTTAAGGCATGCTTTATTTAAATCTGTGAAATCCACTCACATCCTCCATTTGCCATTAGCGTTTTTGACCAACACTACATTAGCTAGCTAGTCAGGATAATACCTCGCGAATGAATATCACGATGACTAACTTCTGAACTTCTTCTTTAATAGCATTATCTCGTTATGGGGCAAACACTCTCTTTTTCTGACGAACAGGCTTGTAGGACGGAGATACATTTAGACGATGAGTAATCACACTTGGATCAATTCTAGGCATGTCTTCATGGCTCCAAGCAAAAACATCTGTGCTTCTTTTAAGGAATTCAATGAGATCCTGCTTTGTCTTTTCCTCCATGCTCGTCCCAATCTTGGTAAACTTCTCTTGGTTGGACTCATCTAGTGGTACTTCTTCTAGTACTTCAACTAGTTCAGCCAACGTCGTTCTTTCTTCAATGTTCATTGTCTGCATTTGCTCGTCCATAGCTAGCATAGCTAAATAGCATCCTCTAGCAGCTAATTAATCCCCCTATACTTCTCCAATGCCATATTCTGTTGGAAACTTGACTGACAAACGGTATGTGGACCTTGCTGCCCTCCAACTATTCAAAGTTGGTCGTCCAATGATGGCATTATATGAAGACAAACAGTCTGCAACAAGAAAATTTACTTCCTTGTTGATTTGTCGTGGGTAAGAACCAACCACGACCGGCAAGGAGATGGTACCTACGGGCAGAACCTTCATTCCTCCGAACCCTATCAATAGCACATTTACCGGACGAAGTAACTCCTTGTTGATTCTTATTTGCTAAAAAGCTGGATAGTAAAGGATGTCTACTGAACTTCTATTGTCTATTAACACCCTTTTAGTTGTAAAGTTGGCAATTGTCAATGTGATAACAATCGCGTCATCAAGAGGGTGGTGTAACCATCTTACATCTTCATCTATGAAAACAATGGCTGGCTCATCGTCTCTGATCATCCTTGGTAGTCATCCAAATATCTAAACATTTTAAAGCTCCCGTAGATAAGTCTTCCTGGATCTAGACGAACTTCCTGTTGACATGCCCCCTACAATAATCTTTATTTCTCCAAATGGTGGACATGCTAGTTCCTTTGCCTTGCCCTTCATTGGCTTTCTATCATCCTTATTATCTCGTCCAAGGAAATTTTTCAATTTTCCTTGTTTGATGAGAACTTCAATTTGCTACTTCAAGTCATAACATTCATCTGTATCATGCCCATGGTCACGATGAAAGCGACAATACTTACTTTTGTTCTGCTTGCTAGGATCTCCCTTCATTCTTTATGGCCACTTCAAGAATGGATCATCTTTTATCTACATCAACACCTGATCAAGTGAAGTGTTTAGAGGAGTATAGTTAGAGTATCATCCTGATGACGATCCTGCCTTCTTGCCATCCCAATCTCTTTTCTCCCCAACTTTAGCTTTCTTTGGACGAGAGCCCTGTTTTGGATGGTGCACGTAACTATTCTCCAGTCTTTCACCCTTCTTCTTTCCCTTAGCAATAATTGTGTCTTCTGCATTCATGAAACTTTGGGCTGAATGTATCAACTCAACCATTGTCTGCGACTCCTTATCATATAACTTATGAATGAATATAGTTGAACTGACTCCATTGTAGAAAGCTGCCAAGAGTATCTTGTCATCCATGATAGGCCAAAAATCGAATTGACCCCTTGTGATAAATTAACCAATTAATTTAGCCAGGTGAATTAATTAAGTTAATTAACATGCAAACACGTGGTAGTACAAATAAATCACCAATTAAACTAAGTATGCAGCAGAAAATAAATAACACGGTGATTTGTTTACAAATGGGGAAAACCAACATGGCAAAAACCCCACTGGGTGATTTTAAGGTCACCACTCCCGAAATTCCACTATTATCACAACAAGCGGTTACAAGTAAAGGAATCCTAGTACCTTATACCAACCTACAGTTGAACCCTTACCCCAATACTCAATTGGACTTGTTCTGTAGTGACAATTTCTCCTTTTGATGCACGGCTCCCAATACATGACTAACCAATTGCGCGAATCCCAGTACGCGGCTTCAATCACTAACTAAAGAAAGTTGTTGGCTGCAAAGTTCTTCAGTTCATCCCAACGATGAAGATCAAGAAGATGCTTGATCACAAAACCCTACGGTGCACAAACATAGCAACTTCTTCACAAGAACGATGAACTAGGGCAAAACTGTGTCTCCGGTCACAATTTGCTTGAACAAACTTTGCTCAACACTTGTGCAACTTGTGAACACCTTGACGGCCCTTAAAATAATCCTTTTATAGGTCTAGGGTTGTGAGAAAAGAAAGCTCAAACACATAATCACAGATTAGAGTCAAAACAGAACTGAAATTCTGTTTTTCATAAACCTCGACAAATACCTTATCTGTCGAGCTGCTGTCGAGCCACGGGGCTAAACAGCTCTTTAAGCTCGATAGATGGCTAGCTGTTGAGCTTTAATGACAGGCACTTTTCAGCTTGAATCTTGGACAAACTTGCATAGCTTCAACACTTGATCTTGAAACAAAGTTTATTGAAGTATTAAACACATCCTAGATCTACCCAAATACAAGCAAAGTGCGTTTTGTCAAAGGACTAGCCAATTACATAAAATAGTGACATATGTTCCTAACAAGTGAATCAAATATGTCCTAACAATCCATCTCTTCAACTAATAGGGCTTCCCTGTTGAAGCGGCTAATAAAAGATCGTAGACTTTCATTCTCTCCTTGCTCTATACTCAGCAAACTGGACGAGGAACGTTTCTGCCTTTGTCTGCCCACAAAGTTGTTAACGAACAACTTACTTAACTCCTGAAACGAAGTTATGGTGTTTGGTGGTAACTTTCCAAACCACACTCTGGTTGGTCCTTTCAACGTAGTAGGAAAGGCCCTGCACATAATTTCATCCAGAACACCTTAAAGATACATAGTCGTCTTAAATATGGCAATGTGATCGTAAGGATCATGCGTCCCATCATAAGAGTCCAAAGTAGGCATCTTGAACTTGGACAACAAAGGACGAATTGTGATGAACACAATAAAGGGGGAATCAGTCATGTGGACGAGATCGTCTACATGGTTCGCTCTCTTCATGGAATCCTTCATCTCTTCCATGGCTCTTTTCATTTGGTCCATTTCCCTCTTCAAGTGTGGTACTCTACAAGTGATAGTGCCTCTAGATTGGTCTCCTTCAGTGTTATTCTCAGCACCTTCATTTCCTGAATTCTGGCACCTCTCTCCACCATGTTGTTGACGTTGTTTGTTAACTTCCCTAGTTAACTCTTGGTTTTGTTGTGTCAGTTCTGCCATTGCTGCTGCCATGAATTGTAGCTATTGTTGGATGGTCATGGGGGGTGGTGGTGCAAGATTTGGATGAATGGAGGCGTTTCCACTCTCCTAGTGTCCTGGAGTAGTGGCCATTGACCTAGTCCGAACCATGCAGCCTTTTTGTCTTGGAAAGGGCAAAGAAGTTAACACTTAGAAACTTTTAACTCTCTTTCCCACAGACGGCGCCAACTGATGATGCACAAAAATCAATAGGCTAGAATGCTTCGAACTATGATGATGGCTGTAAATCCTGAAAAGAAAGAAAGAACTATCAAAGGTGACTGGTGTGACCCGGCCAAGGACCCTCCGACCATTAAGTCAATTTTCTCTCAAGAACGCAAGGATGAGAAATAGTAAATGGTTAGAACTTACCTTTGGTAGATGGGGCCTGTTCGCTTTTATAGAGATTTTTACGTGGGTCTACTTGTTTGGGACCTATCACCATCGTGGGTGATGTTAGTAAATAGTGAAGAAAATGGGGTATGTGGAACGAAGTGTATGGAATTCCTTCCATGTGTTAAGCAATGTATCGTGTCTTACATATGTAGAACCTTTGGAGAGTTTCTTGTAGAATTTATCAAGTACAATTTTATCGTCCATGTGTATGTCCGTCTAAATAAACTCGTCTACGAAAAACTCCCTTCATCGTATCACTTGGTTATCAACGGATGTGTATGTTCTCGTTCTCAGATGACTTGGTATTGGCATGGTTGAACTCTAGACGACGACACAAGGACGAGTAATACTTGTGTTGATTCCCATCAATAATAATAATAATAATAATTGAACATATGGAGGATGTGGTTGAATTTAAATGTTGAATAAAATAATATGAGAAGAAAAAAATAAAAATAAAAGATATAACAATAAACACCAAATTAATTATCTCTAAATAAATACCAAATTATCCAAATTATACTATGTAATATAATAATATTATATTCCTGTATACCATCTTTAATTCTTTATAATGCAATATGATAAAATTTAACAATCAAAGTGAACCCAAAAAAAAAAAAAAAACTTAAAACACAATTAAATCGCATCAACCTAAAATAGAGTTCAAAAAAACACAAAAGTTTATCAACCTAAAGCAGAGATGCAACAACAACAACAACAACAACAACAACAATAATAATAATAATAATAATAATAATAATAATAATAATAAATCCACCAAAAATTGAGAGAGAAAGAGAGAGAAATAAATTTTTTTGGTGAGGAAAAATTATGCATATAATGGAAGAGAGAATGTCAAATTTATCTAAAGGGATGCTAATAAGAAGAAATAAAATAAAAAGAAGATAAAGGGAAAGATGAAGAGTGATATTAAGATAGCGGGTAGTGGGGTGATGAAAAGATAAATGGAAGGAGAAATGTTAGAGAAAGTGTAAATGTTAAAAAAAATGAGTGCAATTTTATTTACTTGAATTTAAATAAAATATTATATGTTAATTTTTTTTAAATAAAAAATAAGAGAAAATATAAATAATTTAATTATATGGAAAATGTGGCTGAGTTTAAATATTGAATAAAATAAGATGAAAAGAAAAAAAAAGTAAAAATAAAATATATAATAATAAACACCAAATTACCTAAATCATGTTATGTAATAGAATAATATATATATATATATATATATATATATATATATATATATTATATTCTTATATATTATCTTTAATTTTTTATAATGCAATAGGATAACCTTTAACAATCAAAGAGAATAAAAAAACTTAAAACACAAAACTAAATCGCATCAATCAAAAGTAAAGTTATAACAAACACAAAAATTTATCTACTTAAAGCAGAGATGCAAGGAAAAAAAATACTCCAAAAAATATTGAGAGAGAGAGAGAGAGAGAGAGAGAGAGAGAGAGAGAGAGATAACCTTTTTGTGAGGGAAAACTATACAAAGAATAGAAGAGAGAATCATAAATTTATAATAAGATGGTGTGAATATGAAGAGACAAAATAAAGGAAGATGAATAGTGATATTAAGGTTGAGGGTAGTGGGGAGATGAAAAGGTACGAGAGGAAAAAATGGAGGGAAAGATAAATAGTGATATTAAGGTTGAAGGTAGTGGGGAGATGAAAAGGTAAGGAAAGGAGAAAGGTTAGAGAAAGTGTAATTATTTTTTTTTAAAAGTAAATGTTAAAACTAATTATATGAAAATTAGAAAGAAAAATGATAATGACGTGGATGTTAATGTGGCTCAATTGAAGCATAGCAATAATAAATGCTACGCTTCAGCTTTTAGATGTATATAGATATAAACTAGTCGCAAGCCTGCGCATTGCGTGTGATAATTTTTTGAGAGTGGTCTTATTAATTTTTTTTTTCAATTTGGACTAATTTAATAAAGAGTAATTTATTTCATAATCATATTTTTATTTATTATATCTTCTCAAAAAAAAAAAAATTGTTATAGGAACAATCACAAATGCAATATGTGTATATATATACACACACACAAAATGAAAACAATACAATTTTTCTCAAGAATTTAAAAGGCAAGTTAGCAAAAGTATTTATTTTTTAATAAAATTTATTTATAACATTTTGTGAATCATTAAAAAAAATATAAAATTTGAAATTTATTCTTTTAGTTTTAAAATAACTTTCTCAACCCCTATTTTTTTCTACCCTACAATCCAAAACACCGAAAAAAATGTAACTAAAATTAATAAAATTTAATTAACAATGATTAATTGGAACAATTAGGAAAAAAAAACTTTGTCAATAATCAATTGAGGTTATTTTCTTTGCAAAAATTGCAATTTCATCAACCCAAAAATATCATCAAATAAACAATTATTAGCAAAATCTCAAAGTTAAGTTTCTATATATGCATTGTTATAAAATAAGAATAATAATGAAAATGAAAATACAATTGCAAAAGCTAAATATAGGTCACCCATCTTATTTTCAATTGACTAACCTTTGCTTTTCTCTAAATAAGTGGCATTAAAGTTTAGAGAGTACTTCTAAATTTATTTTTTGATACAGAGTACTTCTAAATTTCTAATACAACTATTTTGTCCACTATAAAAGATTAAAAAAATAAAAACTTAGTAAAATCTCATAATTTAACATCTAAATTGATCACTATAAAAAAAAAAAAAAATCATATTATAACTTGCCAAAAAACTAATTATTAAACCAAATCAAATCAAACAAATGGGATAAAGAAAAAGAACTTGTGGTCAGGAATTAAAATAACAAAATACCTAAATATGCATATAAGTCTATACAAATTTACCAAAAAGGGAAACAAATGGTATGTAACAATTAAATCAACAATAACAACAACAACAAAACCATCAATAGAAGAAAAAAATTGGTTGAAACAATAAAAAAAAAAAATCCACCAAAAGAGAAACAAAATTGGAGAAAGAGAGAGAGTATTGATCTTTTTTTTGTCATGGACAACTTAAAAGGAATAGGGGGGAGAAGTGGAAATGAAATAAGAAGAAATTTATATGAAATTAAGATGGAAGAGGAAGAGTGGAAGTAGATGAAAGGTTGAATAAAGTGAAACTGTAGAATTTAAGAAGATATAAAGGGAAAAAAAATTAAAATCTATAAATGGAATCAAATGAAAATTTTAAAAAGACAATGATTAGAGGGGATGAAATATTGAACTAAAAAGACAATGGTTGAAGAAGATGTAAAATTGAATAAAGTGAAAATTTAAAAAATAAGAAGAAGAAGAAGAAGAAGAAGAAGAGCTTTATAAACATGCTAAAGATGTGGTGCAAAAAAGAGCTTTATAAACATTATTTTTGGTTTTTGATTCTTCATTGATTTCATTATTTAGTTATAACATCTAAATTAAAGTATATGAATATGTAAAGGAAAAATTATATATTTTAATATAGTATAGATATGTATAAACATTATTTTTAGTTTTTTATTCTTCATTGATTTCATTATTTAGTTATAAACATCTAAATGAAAGTAAATGAATATGTAAAGACAAAATTATATATAATTTTAAAACCGCTCAAGATGAATGTGTAAAGTCAATTATCTATTAATATATTTTTTTGTAAAAAAAATAAGGAATAAAAAAAAATAATGATTATGTGGTCAATGACATGGTGATGAGATGGTGCAACAGGAGCTTAGCAACAATAAATTCTATGCTTCAGCTTTTAGACATATATAAATAGAAATAAGTAAAATCAAGAATAATAATCAAACTGGTGGAGCTTGCCAAGATAGCTTGGTAAGCAAGCAACCAGTTATGTAGGTGCCAATTCCCAATTCTTGGTGCAATTTCTTAAGCTTGTTACAAAGAAATGCCCCGCATGACTAGAAAATTGTTGCTAATACCTCAAGCCTGTTCTGGTTGCTAACTCCACATGATTACAATAAAAAATTCAACTTTAACAAATTTCTTGAGACACCCGTTAACCGAACTCATAAGCAAATACCTCTTTAACTAAAAGTTGTGTGACTACCCAACAAAAGCCTATCAATTCCCCCAAAAAAAAAAGAAAAAAAAAATCAATTAATCCAGTGAAAGAGATATATACTTCATATGTTTTCATGGAATTTTTAAGAAATTACTTGTTTTCTTGAATTTGGTTGCGACCTTAAAATTAAACTATAAAAAATTATATGTTGTTTGAGTTGTATTAATATTCATTAATATTTCTTATTATTCCAAACAATTATATAAAAAAAAAATTTATTCACAAAACTGGCCCCAAATAGCTAGGGAAAAACTATCAATTTTATTGGCCATGTGAGAGCCTTAAATTGATAAACAAATCCCAATTTTGAAATCAACACCAAAAAAAAAAAAAAAAAAAAAACGTGTAAAAATGATTGGCTTGAGCAAAAAATGTCATTTGAAAAAAAGTCGACGGTGAGGTAATAATTGGTCAACAACATTTAATAGATGAATAATGAAGCAAAAGAGGGGAGGGGACAAAAGGAGAAATTACCATTGGGAGAGTTCTTTGTGATGTGTAGTTTATTTTTGCGATGGTTTGTAAAGTATATGTGGTGTTCCAAAAAAATGTTTTTTGCTCTTCAAAAAAAAAAAAATTTTGATGCTCTACTGATTTTGCTTTCGATTGACTTGCATTTTTTGAAATATCAAGCACAAAATAATATAAACAGTTTCAACCTAAACAAATGGAACATAATAAGGTAAATAAACTACTCTTTCAGCAATAAATCAAAGACAACTACTTTAATCGGAAATTATCTACTGCATACCACCTTCATATCATGAGAGGCTAGTATAAATTAAAAGCTATAGTTACTCTTTTATCAACTAGTCTGTGTTAGCTTAATATTTATGTCTTTAATTTATAAAAATTGTTTAAAAATGTATAAATGTTAATAAAAGAATAAAAATATAATAATCTTCTCAAAATGTTTCTCTATATTAAAGACTATGACTTCCAATATGATTATTAGTTATTTTTTAAAATTAATATTTAAAAAAAATACATAGTAAGTGTTTGTTTATTTATACTTAACTGCGTTTAGACATGTTTTATTTATTGTTTATTTGTTTAAAGTATATATAAAAGGAAGTGAAAAAAAAAATATATATATATATATATATATATTTTGCGTGAAGACCACCAAAATAAGCCCGAAGGCCTTTTTGTGTGTGGGGGGGGGGGGGGGGGGGGGGTGTTGGGTTTGTTTTCGTAAGCTCCAAACCTCCACACACACACACACAAGAAGAAGAAGAAGCTCCTCGTTTTGACCCTACCAGTACTTTAACACCTATAGCAATTAAGTTGATTTTGACCCTTTCCTTCAACTAAATACAAGATGGAGGTGTCATGCAATTTCCTGCATGAAGATAAAAATAAGTTAGTTTTGTATTTGTTTAGGACCAGCTTATTTAATTTTTTACTAAAAACTTTTTAATGAAAGTATGTTAAAACATACTTGTACCTTGAAATTTTTGAAAAAGTGAAAAAAAAAAAAAAAAAAAAGGAAGAAGGTTTTAAAAAACTATACATAAAAGTTAAAAACTTAAAGCTGATGCTAAACTCACCAATATATATGTGTGTGTGTGGGGAGGGGTCCCATTTTTAAACAAAGTGAACGCAACTACAATCTTCCCTTAACCATATTTTAACCAATTAAAATAAGGCATATATAATACTAAAGAGCCATGCATAGTGACACATGTTCTGTACATTAAGCGTAAATTGGCCACATGGCCGGCCATGTAAAGATCTTCACTATAAAAGGAGAAGAAAAAAGTAAAGGAAGGCTCTCTTGAAAAAACCCATGGGTCCAATAGCAAGGACAATGAATTCCTTCAAGTTTTCTCAATTGTTGCTTTTAAAGACTTAAGCTAGAGTGATTCTAGCTCCATCCTTCCAAGAATCCAAGCCTAAGAGACTTTTCGTAGCATTCTCTCAGACCTTCATAGGTACTCCCTCTGACTTGGTTGATGTGCATTAGGCTGAGGACTCCCTTTGGCCAAGGAGACTTTTTGGAACACTTTCTCAAACCTTCCTAGGTACTCCTCTGACTTGGCTGAGGTGCATTAGGCTGGGGACTCCCTTTGGCCGAGGAGACTTTTTGGAGCACTCTCTCAAACCTTCCTAGGTACTCCTCTGACTTGGCCGAGGTGCATTAGGCCGAGGACTCCCTTTGGCAGAGGAGATTTTCTGAAGTACTCTCTCAAAACTTCTTAGGTACTCCCTCTAACTTGGCGAAGGTGCATTATGCCGAGGACTCCCTTTGGCTGAGGAATCCCTTTGGCCGAGGAAACTTTCCGGAGTACTCTCTCAGACCTTCCTAAGTACTCCTTTGACTTGGCCAAGGTGCATTAGGCCAAGGACTCCCTTTGGCCGAGGAGACTTTTCGAAGCACTCTCTCAGACCCTCATAGGTACTCTCTTTGACTTAGCCGAGGTGCATTAGACCAAAGACTCTCTTTGACATTCCCAGGTATACATTCTTTGATCTTATTAGATACATACTCTTTGATTCTATTAGGTACACACTCTAACCCTTTCAATACCTTCTATTGAGGACACCCTCCTGATGCCTCATGATGTACTTAGTTTCAGCAAAGCTTCCTTCAAATAACAAATTTATTGTAGGAAAGTCAACTCCACCATATTTTTTCCCACTACAATATATATATATATATATATATATATATATATATATATATATATATATATATATAAAGTACTTACAAAAAGTAAGACTTCAAAATTGTATCTTAAAAAATAAGTTTGCTTAATTTATTAATTAAAATGTAACATACAACACCTAACACTGTTTGAGAGAAGAAAATGCCAAAGGAATGAAGAGGAATAAAAGGAATTTTAAAGAATATTTCTTCATTTCTTTGTAACATGACACATGCATTGAATCATAAGAGCATTCACTCTCGGTTTTGTATTTTTATTTTGTTATCTAAATTTTCTCGTCAAAAAATCACTAAATCTAAGTACTCACTTTTTAAGCAACACCCTATCTCCTATTCTCTATTCTGCAATACGTCCCTATTAAAATAATTTTTTTTCCTTTCCCACATACAGAGAGATCAGAGATAAAACAATAATATATATTTTTTTAGAGAAATGAACAAGAACAAATATGAGAGAACTCAACCCCAGCTCAAATTAAAACTCCCCAAAAAAATATACATTCATCAATGATATTTTATCATATTTATGTGAAATTCATAAGCCCATAAGCTAAATTTGTTGATTTTGGTAAAAGGCTAAGCCAAAAATCCCACCACAATGACCACCGTGGCACCCCACAACAATAACACCAACGAATTTGCCAACATTGAAACCCCACGGCCACCTACACGCACAGCGTCGTTGATCTGTGAGAGATCAAAGTGCGAAATAGGGAGAGATTTTGAGATTGATTTCTGTTTTCTTGAGAGAGAGAGAGAGAGAGAGAGAGTGCGTGTGTGTGAAGAGATTGTAATTTTAAAAAGGTGGAATAAAACAATTGGGTTTAATATTATAGACTTGCTATATATAGTTTTGTTTTGTTGTGAGACTTGCTATAGTTAGACAATATTCAATATTGTAAAAAGTTGTAAAGTTTTGAACAATGATTCATACAAGCCTTCAACCAGAATTGGCCGAGAAAAATCTAAATTAGAAGACAAGATACGATTCTGATGTGAATGTTGTTGGACCCCAAAATTTAGAAATTTCTACACACCGGTGGGTTGACAATGGCCACAGAAGTCTCTCTCATCTCATGTCCAGTTTACATAACTTGAAAGTTTCCTTCTCATGACCACTAACTCTACAAAAATAGATTAATTTATATAATATTTACCTACCCCTTCACAAAATTACGCCCTGGGGTTCAATGTTAAAGAATAAAGACCTTAATTTTAAGGCATTAATCCAAAGACGAAAACCCAATCAGAGATTCAGAGTCATTAAGTCCAAATTCCACGATGAGGCAGTCCCTCACCCATCCACACCTATATGCAATTGCATATCAAAATCAAAATCACCACCGCTCGGCTTTAATAGCTCTCTATAAAAGCAAACACAATCCTCACCCTCTTACTATCTCTCTCGTCCGTGCTAATAAATCCTCAACATCAACTTCAACCCCCACAAGGTCCACAAGAGCAACCAACACCACAAAAAAGCTAGAGAGAATTACTAAAGGTTTCATTTTGATCCCAACCCATTCTTCTTCTTCATCTGGGTCTCTTTGTTTTGTTCCAAAGAAGATAATGGTTGTGATTGATCAGCACGTACTCTGGACTTTCTTTGCCTCCCTCTTCGGCTTTGTTCTTCTCTACATAATTCGTCGTAATAACAATGCTAATAAGAGGAAGCTAAAGAAGAAGAATTCTCCACAACAATGTGTCGACAACAACAGCTTCACCGACGGAGAGTTCCGCCACGTTAATGGCTCCGACTCCGGCACCGACGTCATCGTCGTCGGCGCCGGTGTTGCAGGTGCCGCCCTTGCTTACACTCTCGGCAAGGTACATTTTTATAAACAAAATCCTTAATTTCTTCACAATTTTTTTTTTTCAGTTATGAAATTCTTTTTCTAACGGTGACTTGTAAGTTGTAACTTTTAAGTAATTTTAACTTGTACTTTAAGTAATCAGAGAATTCTGGGAAGTGCTTGTTTGTCATGTCTCTTACAGAAATTATGTAATATTATTATTAATTTCTAAATTATGGAGTGGTGGTTGCGTGTGGAAGCAGATGGCGCAAGTGCAATTGTCATGGGAAAGAAACTGTTTAGTTTGGTAGGTGGGGTTATGAGGTTGACTGAACGCAAGTGCAATCCTTGAATGTGTTTTAAGATGTACTGTACTAATTAGTGGAGTTTTGAGTCAATTTTATTGGCTTGCACACACATCATTGTGTGTAACTCCACATGATTTACTAGCATGAGCAGAGTTAGGTCCATATTAGTTTGTTATACAAATTTAGATACAGTTTGGTTTCGCTTTCTCACAATGCCTGCTGGAATTTTTCCCATTATGACCATTCAGCCTAAAATGTTGATTTTTTTTTTTTTTTTTTTTTTAAAAAAAAAAATATTTACTTACTTTCTTGTTCTTTTAACTTGTTTTGTTACCAATTACAGGATGGAAGACGAGTTCATGCGATCGAAAGAGACTTGACAGAGCCGGATCGAATTGTTGGTGAACTGCTGCAGCCTGGGGGATACCTGAAATTAGTTGAATTGGGCCTTGAAGGTATGTATCAAAGTTAACATCCTAATTCTAGTTTACAAATATCCTTCAAATACATTGAATGAAAAATCTTTAGAATAATTGTTGGACATGGTTTTTAGAACTACTTCTGTTTCAATAAAGAATTTGTTAGTCTTTTGTATGTGAAATGAGACACAATTGTGCTTTGACATCAGATTGCGTGGAGGAAATTGATGCTCAGTGTGTTCTTGGATACGCTCTCTTCAAGGAAGGGAAAAATACAAAATTGTCTTATCCCTTGGAAAAATTTCATTCAGATGTGTCCGGGAGGAGCTTCCACAATGGACGTTTCATACAAAGGATGAGAGAAAAAGCCACTACTCTTTCCAAGTATACTTTCTTGCCTTCTTATAGATTCACTGTATCATAGTATAGTTTAATGCTTGTTAAAATTTGCCATTTTTTATCTTCTTGTCCCTTATCATGATCAATCTTCTGTTCAGTGTGAAATTGGAGCAAGGTACAGTAACATCCCTGCTTGAAGAAAATAAGACTATCAGGGGGGTTCAGTACAAAACAAAGGATGGCCAAGAACACACAGCTTATGCTCCTCTTACAATTGTGTGTGATGGTTGCTTCTCAAATCTGCGCCGCGCTCTTTGCAACCCCAAGGTGAAGTTGCTATCTTGAAACTTTATAACAGTTTGCTTGGTGTTATTCGATGAATTGGAAAATGGCCTCTGGTTATATAGAGTTATAATATGTATCTATTGCTTCTTGCAGTTGGCATTTGCATTCATGCTTTCTACTGAGGCTAACTGATAGTACAATTTTATTTTTGTTTAACAGGTA
The DNA here is from genome assembly GCA_028535165.1 of Quercus tomentella. Classification (NCBI taxonomy): domain Eukaryota; kingdom Viridiplantae; phylum Streptophyta; class Magnoliopsida; order Fagales; family Fagaceae; genus Quercus; species Quercus tomentella. Next base: position 15,380,388 of record JAPQVY010000001.1, read on the forward strand.
GATGTGCCCTCTTGTTTTGTGGGTTTAGTCTTGGAAAACTGTCAACTTCCATTTGCAAATCATGGGCATGTTATTTTAGCAGACCCTTCTCCCATCTTGTTTTATCCCATCAGTAGTACAGAGGTACGCTGTTTGGCTGATGTACCTGGTCAGAAATTACCATCTATTGCTAATGGCAAAATGGCCAAATATTTGAAAACAATGGTAGCTCCACAGGTACTTATACTGTTCAGTATATGATCTTAGATTATCAAGTCCATAGCCCAGTTGCATTGGCAATACTTATGTGTTCTATATTTTTCATCTTTGTTTCACTTTGGCTTTGAAAGCAACATATATGTCCTGCCCCTTAATCAAGAGAATTTATGTTGCAGATTCCACCTGAGCTTCATGATGCCTTCGTGTCAGCAATCGATAAAGGAAACATTAGAACTATGCCAAATAGAAGCATGCCAGCAGATCCACATCCTACTCCTGGAGCCCTTTTAATGGGTGATGCTTTCAACATGCGTCATCCTTTAACTGGTGGTGGAATGACTGTGGCCCTATCTGATATTGTTGTACTTCGAGATCTTCTTAAGCCATTGCGTGACCTAAATGATGCAGCTTCATTGTCCAGATATCTTGAATCCTTTTACACCTTGCGCAAGGTAAGCTTTCATGAACGCAAGAGTATAATCTTGAAATGTATAAGGTGCAGATATGAATTTCTGATTGTATATGTTGCAAATAGAATTGGATCGCAAAGTGCCAGTGATCATTATTAAAAGAAAGGATGAGCTGTTGTTTTTTTAGAATTCCATATTAGTGAATGGCAAAAAACAGTGAAGATGATATTACAAATAGTATGCTTAATTATTTCTGAAAGATGTGATTTTGGGATTGCTTTCTTCTGTGATCATCTTTGGCTTCAAAATTTTTGGAAATCAAGGAGTCTTTTTATGTCCAGGGATTGTTATGTTTCACATTTTATAATTTGTTGTATGATATGGTGATTATGGTCTTTATTGCAGCCAGTGGCATCTACAATAAATACTCTGGCAGGTGCCCTCTATAAGGTGTTTTCTGCTTCACCTGATCAGGCAAGGAAGGAGATGCGCCAAGCATGCTTTGACTATTTAAGCCTGGGAGGAATATTTTCTACAGGACCGATTGCTTTGCTCTCTGGTCTGAACCCTCGTCCATTAAGTTTAGTTCTCCATTTCTTTGCTGTTGCAATATATGGTGTTGGTCGCCTGCTACTACCATTTCCTTCGCCTCAACGCTTGTGGATTGGAGCTAGATTGATTTGGGTGCGTATTTCCTATTCTCTTTGTATAATTGTTGTAGAATGCTGAGTGATGCAGATAGTTTTTCTTCTCTTCTATGTTCCTTTAAATTATTGTTGTTCTGTTTTAATGCCTCCAATCTGTTTTATGTCACCACCCACTTTGAACTGTTTACTCAAAATTTATGCTATTTTTATTGTTTTTTTCTTTTATGTCATTTTTTCCATATAGTATATATCTTCAATAATTCGTATGGAACAACTTTGTCTTTTCCAGAGTGCAGCAGGTATAATATTTCCCATCATCAAGGCTGAAGGAGTGAGGCAGATGTTCTTCCCTGCAACTGTTCCAGCATATTATAAAGCCCCTAGTGTTAAGTCAGATATTTAGAAGAATCTGGCAAAGATCTGTTAGCTTTGAATTTTTTTGTAGTAAAGCAAACCAGCTTGCATTACGTAGTGAAGACGGGAAGATTTGTATGCTTGAGCCCTCCATTAGAGTACATAAGATTTGAATTCTTGAGCCCTCCATTAGAGTACATAAAATTTGTATGCTTGAGCCTTCCACTAGAGGGCATGGTACAATTATTTGTTCAAACCACTACTAAGTTGTATTTAACTGGGTGAACAATACTTCTGTTCCAACTCAAAACGTGTATTTCTCCTTTACGTTTAAAAATATTTTTTGAACTCAAAACATGTATTTCTCCTTTACGTTTAAGAATATTTTTTGAATCAAAGAAGTTCCTGTTTCTTTTGATATTTTGGCGGGACATTCTTGGGTTATTTACATTGCCAATAAGTCTATTCCTAGACACAAATCAAGTAGCCAAATGTTGCTTAATTATTTGTAGTCTTGCACTCTCAAAATGTGCTTTTAATTGGATATCAACGAAAACGACAATAGCACCAACTGGAAGGCAGATGGTTTGGTTAGGCCACGAATTAGATTTGTCATATGGTGCGTGTGAGCAATGAGCATTATATTTAGGTTTCAGTCATTTTTATGAGTGTCAGTTCCTAATTTAATTGGATTTGTTACCTAGTTATGCTGTGTTAATCAATTTAAAATTTTAAACCAACCAACCAACCAGGTCTTGCATTGCATGATAAATGCGCAGTGCTTGTAGCTTGAGTGCTTGACTGGCTAGGCGATACAATATTTGTGAACCAGAATTAGAAATGTGGAGAAATGTATACCATACCAGCAGTCCAGCTGGTTTGAGGTCCATTCCCATGATGTCTTGTACGGTACGGATAATATCTCACGTGGTCAGTAATAAGCAAGCGTCCCTGTCCTCTGTTAGCTCCAGATGACTTCAGTTACTTGTTTTTGGGTTCTGGGGAGAGCAGAATACAGTATCAATAAGTATTGTGATATATAAATTTTCATATCTTTATTTCATAATTTTTTACGTTGCTTCTTGTGATTAACCCATTGTAAGTGATATCAGTGATGGGTATGTATGGTTCCAATTACACGTTGGGCCTCCATTCTAGGCTTAAGAAAATAAAGTAGAGGAAAATCTTCAACCCAGGTCAATTCTTAAGCTTGTTACTTAAAAGGGGTGTCAAAACCATTTCCTGATATGCTACTCCAAGCTGTCTAAAGAAATGCCCCCACATGACTGGAAAATTGTTGCTAATACCTCAATCTTTTACTGGTTGCAAACTCCACAAGATTCTTTCCTTCTCGGTCATCAGGGGTTTGATGATGTAAGATGATATCATCATGTGATTTCATAATGTGATGAGGATGATGCAGTTAAAGTGGAAACAAAGATCTATAGGAGGGTTTATGGATAGCCACGGTGAAAACATAAGATGGGGCTGGGGGTTGTTGCTGATCATAGTATCGTAATAATTCCCTTCTCTTTCAAGAGAGCACCTCCAAGGAAGTACCTCGGCTTCTATTAATAAATGAAATGTAGCCTTCAATAAAGTTAACTGGATTAGCAACTTTCTATGTCTCGACTAAATCAGATCAAGAAGTTGCTATAGATTACAGTGAAAATTTCAAGCTAACCTGGGATTCTTTCCCCAAGAGCTCTTTAAGAAATGGCGTAATGGAGGCTATGATCAAGAGAAACTCGAATTGCAGTGGAAGGGCTAGGGCTCTATGGCTGCATATGAGACATGACTGAGGCTATGCCCTCTATTGCACACAAATCATGCGGACACAAGCTGGGAATAGTAATACTTATCTTTCAACCTCAATTCTATTCATGGTCAACACTTTTTAAATCAATGTCCTTACATGCATATGACTAATGCAAAATTTGTAGTATTTAACTAAGATATGAGTTCAAGCTACATCTGTAACTCTAAAGAGTTACATTTTTTAAGCCATTGGATTTAAGTAAATTCAACGGTAAAAAAAAAACCCTCATTAATGCTAATATTTTTACAAGTATCTCATTAATTATCCCTTATTTATTACATTCAATACGTATCTCTAAACCCAACAAAAGAAAACGTTAGACTCTCTCTCTCTCTATGTTTGGTGTTCAAGCCCTTTGTCTCTCCATTTGTCTCTCTCTCTCCGTCTAACTCTCTACATTGCTCCTCCACCATTGTTACAAAAAAAAAAAAAAACTAAAACTAAGCCGAACTGTGGGTGTGTGTCAGTACTTTGTTTCTTGGGTCACCATTATTTTAGCTCATAGCAATTGCAGGTTGGTTCTCTCTCTTTCTCTCTCAAGGTCAACTGTTTTTCCTTCTTTTTAAAAAAAAATGTAATTCTTTATCTAGGTTTTGCTTTATCGATTCATTTGTTTGCTAAGAAAGTAGAATCCTTTCTTTTTGTGAGTACTCTGTTTGGTATCAAAAGAAATCAAGCCGAACTCTTTCTATTAATCTGTTTGGTACTCTGTTTCTATTTTTCCTTTCTTTTCTGTTGATTCATTTGTTTGCTTAGAAAGTAGAATCCTAGAAATTGGTTGTTTTGGGTTTTATGTTTTTTAGCCGCTTTGGTGTCAAAAGAAATCAACTTGAAAGATTCAATTGTACTTGGTAAAGTGATTTTATTAGGCTCAGTTTTAGTTTTAATGGGTCTCAAATAATATGAGAAAAACAAAAAAACAAAAAAACAAAAGTTTCAAACTTTAATTTTTTTTTTTTTTTTTTTTAATTTTCTGCTGTTTCTGGGGAACCAAAAAAAACTCGTTAGTGCCCTTTGTGATTGTAAAGTTTGGTGGTTGTCTAGTTCTTTTGGTTTTCAATTGTTTTTCTGCAATTTAGTAATGATTGAGTTGTCTATGTTTTTTACAATATGACATTGTTTAGATAATCATTAATAAAATAGATTATGACAGTTTCTTGAATAAGCAATGGAATACCTTTGCAAAAGACAAGTTGTAACAGAATTATTGAAAGTGTAGATTAATACTTATGGTTTGAATTGATAGGAAACAAAATTTTGTTATAATCTCTATTCATGTGTTTGAGAAAGCCTGAAAATTTCATGATTGTAAGATAGGGATTCCAACAAATTTCTCAGGTTGGAAAACCCATGGTGTTCTTTTAAAAATAACAATGGAAAGATGTAGAAATAAGTTGAACCTCTTTTTTTCCTTTTAGATTACAAATTAGCAATACAATCAACATTCCATTAGAGCTCTCTCCCTCTCTTAATGCTTGTGAAGTCACTTCTATGCCAACCTTACTATGGTTATATGCACAATTTTAACGAAGATTTCCAGTTAATAATACTCAAGTAAGCTGTTGGAAGTATGAACCTATTAGAATTTAGATAAAATTGATTTTTTTTATTTTTCCTTTAAGCTATTGGTTGGGCAAGATATGTGATGTTGTGGCTCTAATTAGCTTATTTTATACTTTATAGGAATTGGATTTAAGAGTGTATTTTTTGTTATCTTTGATTGAATCTTCTCCTTTTGCATGTAGATAATTAAGGAAAATGGTGCTCAGCTTTCCTTCAACTCCCAAAAAATTGTAGATGACTGTAGCATGCTTCGTCTTTGGTGCTGCTCTTTTTGCTACTGGTGTGCATCTCTCTTATGTCAACATTGCCCCTCAACAAGCTTGAACTAAAGCTCGGAATTATTTCATCAAAGAAAGATTGAGAAAGGAGTATGGGAAATGAAGAGTTCAGCTCACTGCTACTTGTCTAATTCATACACAATATTACATAGACTAAAATGAATGTGCAACCATGCGGCCTTATTGTTCCATGTTATGGTTCATGTATAGCACACGTTTGTAGTAAATCATTAATACCTGATGTAGGCAAGAAGTGCATCAGGATTAAGAAAACTTTCTTAATGAAATTGTAAAGGCAGTTAAGCCAATGAATTTCTCTCTCTCTCTCTCTCTCTCTCTCTCTCTCTCTCTCTCTCTCTCTCATCAAAGTAAGATTATGAAGCACACACACCCACAGTAAGTGGATAAAGTCTATCAAGGAGGAAGTAGTTGATCTCAAAAGGTAACATCTTGTTTAAACCCTTGATTTGGCTTTGCTTTTCCCTACAATTACACCAATAGAAAAAATGCTAAGGACAGTGATTGATGCAAGTCTTGTATTTAAACCTAGGTGTGATTTCCTATTGCTTGTCTTTCTTTATTTCGCATTCTACTTACTGTTTTAATACCAAGTAGTCATCAAACATATTCAAGATCCAGTCTTTTATTCACCTAAATCCTTAAATATCAAACCCTATTCAAGAATTCTTCAAAATCTCATCAAGAAATCTAATTTAGTGCTGAGTTCCTAAGGATACTACATCAAAATTTGAATCAGAGTCCATTCAAGCTTCTCTCCTGCACCACAATGACACCAAACCAAACTGTTTACCAAAAAAGAGGCATTAGACCAAACTTTTTATTGACACTGAACAAGTTTTCATTCTAAATTAATTAAACAACTGGAGTTAAATAGGTGAAAACTTGAAAAGTGGCTGATGTGTATTTTTGTTAGAAACAATTGTTTGGAGTCTTTGGACAGCACAAAGCAGTTTTACTAGAGAAATCATTGGAATTTTAGGATTGTTGAGATGCCTACTTGAGTAGGTGAGCTGAGGTCTTTCTATGATCTCTATAAGATTGGTCCACTGGATTCAAGAGTGTTTTTATTCTTCTTGTATGGACTTCATTGACTACCTTTGATTGTATTCGGGAATTCTTTTGTATACATCATGGATGCTTATGCCTCTACTTTTATCAATAAAAGTTGCCTATTACTCATAAAAAATAACTTGACATAGATTCTTGGAATTTACACACTATTGTACTGAGAAAATTGCTGAATTAGCAATTGTAACTTCTATAACAAGCATATATTAAATTAGCATAAATTAAATTGTAACTTCAAGTAGCATTTCCTAACATAAGAGGATTCAGAGGCAGTAAAGTGCAGTAAAGCGCAGTGCAGCTATACTAATGCAGTGCAGTAAACAGAACAGTGCAGTAAAGTACTGTAAACAGTGCAGTAAACAGTGTAGAACCACTAATGCAGTAACTTAAAGCAACTATACTACCTGTTATTTAGAACCACAAACAAAGATAGATCATCCCTAAGAAACTGTTATTAAAAAAGTAAACACAAAGCTGCAGATACCCCCTCAAAACAAGAGGTGAGTAGTAGAAAATCTGAAAAAAAAATAATAATAATAATAATAAATGGGGCATATGTCCTTAAATAGCAGTATTCCAACATAAACACACTGTTAATGACATTAAATTGAAGCAAAAACAGTATTCCAACATAGGTCCTTAAAAAAAAAGCAAAAAACCAAATAAAACTATTTCATCATGATTAACAACATAGGTCCTTAAACATAGTTCCTTCAGCTACTTGAACTCAATATATATATATATATATTCCACCAAGGAATGATCATTTTGTGATTCTCTTCAGCCACATGTACCTAAAGTAGAACAAAAAAAGGTATAAGTAAATTTGAAACATGAGATATATATTATTACAATCAAAAAAATTTTTTTTTTTTTAAATTCTCGAAAAATGTAATGAAAGAACTCACTTTATGCTAAATCATCAATATCATTGTCATCAACCTCTGTAATGTTTTCTTCATCTTGGTAATCACTTCCTTCGCCATTATATTGTTTACAAGTACGACGATTATGACCATAACCCCCACAAAGTTGACAAGATCATCTTTTTGTCGTTGCACGAGCTAAGGATATTTCAAGCCCACCTTTAATTCTCCCACCAGGACCCTGTTTCTCGGTACTTTTCTTTCGAACTTTGGTTTGTGATACATGTGGATCTTTTATATTCAAAGGAACAATGACAAAGCAGTCTTCTACTTCAACAATGTCAGCTAATTCACCACTCTTGTGATGCATATCCATTTCATCATCTTCCTTATCTTCAAGCAGTTCATTTTCCATTCCAAAAGCTTTCTTAAGGGTGTGGTCTAAGTCTGAGATTATCATTTTATATATATCTTCAGATTTTCCAGCAAGGTAAGACAATTGACTTACACGTTGACAAACATGGATGCTTCGTAAGGCTCTTGACATATAATGCTCATCCTCAAAGCTTGATCTATATTCTACACTTTTGAGTTCTTTATTTGCTTCTTTTGTCCAACGTTGTAGGATGTAGTGGCTAGGAATCTGAAAAATATTTTTAACCTGGAAGATTAATAACATGTGCCTACAAACAATTCCCATAAACTCAAAAAGTTGGCAATCACATTTACAAACTTTTGATTCCAAGTTCAGCTTCACAATAAATGCATCATCTGGATCAAAGGAACTTGTTACTTTGTACCTATAAAAAGTTCCATTTTTCTCAACCTTTTCCTTTGTAAAGTGATTATTACTCACCAATTCTTTTTGGAACTTGCTAAATATGGTTCTCATGTATATAGAAGCAGCTTGATGCTCTATTTTTTAGCCAATTACCAAAGAAGGTGTTTTATGTCTTGAATCAAAGTCTTCCTTTCTTTCTTATAACGACTGTCCACCGCCTTTGCGAATTTGACCACAAAATCCTTTAATGTAGTTCTTGAGCTAACAAAGGAGTCAAAGAACGCATTGATACTTTCACTTCTCTGGGTAGTGTTCATTCCTGCAAAGAAAGTATTTCTATTGTAAACCGGTATCTATGACTCTCGAATATTATATAATCCTTCAAGCCATTCATTTCTCTCCAAGCCATAAGTCAATATTAGGCTCTTTCAAGCCTTCTCAAATTTTTTCCACACTAGGTGACTGACGTATGCATCTCTTCAACTCACGTTTGAATATTGACTTCTTATGATATATATATCGAAAAGTTTCTCTGGAAATTTCTTCTTAATATGCCAAAGACAAAGACGATGACGAGTTCTTGGGAATACCTTTACAATAGCTACACCCATGGCTAAATCTTGATCCGTAATAATAGATTTTGGTCCCTTCCCCCACATTGCTTGAAGCCAAGTTTCAAACAGCCACACAAAAGTTTGTTCTATCTCATCTTGCAACACTGCACAACCAAATAAAATTGATTGACAATGATGGTTTAACCCCGTAAAAGGAGAAAATGGCATATCATACTTGTTTGTTTTGTAAGTTGTGTCAAATGTCACTACATCCCCAATGTATTGATAAGCCATTCTTGATCGCGCATCCACCCAAAAAAAATTAACCATATGGCCAACATCATCACATTGAATTGCATAAAAGAAATTGGAGTTTTGAGCTTGTTGTTTTTGACAATAATTAAGGACAACTGAGGCATCTCCAGCATCTAGATTTTTCCCCCTAACATCTCTCAAATGATTCCAACAATCTCTACTTGTAAATGTCTGGTCACCTACATTGAACATCATGGCAACTTTTCCTGTTGGAAGACCTTCTTCACTAAATTTTTCAACTAGACTCTTAGCAGCAGGAGACATTTTTTTGTGGCATCAGAGGTATGACAAACTTTTTGGACTAATAATACCATGATTGTGGTTGTTGTCAAATCCCTTCACAACCCATTTCTGCAACTTCTTATTTTTCATGACCCTAAGCATTGCTTCACATCTAGTTTTAAGACTTGAGCAACTTCTACAGGCCTTGTTTTCATCATCTCTGCTCAAACCACTGTCTAATGCATTTTTTGTTTTGCGCTGCCCTTCACTACAACATACATAAATACGACTTGTTACATTATCACTTCTAGGTACTTTTTTACTTGTACGGATATGGATTCCAAAACCTTCTTTTTTGGCAAATTCTTTGTAAAAAGTTTCAACATCATCAAGGGAGTCAAATTGCATTCCGACATATGGCTTGGATTTCAAATCACAATCACCAAAATCTTCAAGCGGTAACTCTTGCTCTGATGGTCTCAAATTGTTTGGAGCATCATATAACTCTTCACGTTCCATTTGCGATTTAGTAACTATAAGAACCAATATAAATAATGAACACAAATAAAAAAATATGCATACATTTTAAATAAAAATGTTTAAAATGACAAAGATATAAAAATGTACATAATCATAATCAAACACTCAAATTGACTTGAAGTTGTAAATATGACAGATATAAAAATGTAAATAATCATAACCAAACACTCAAATTGACACTCAAATTCAATTTCGACTTTGATAACATGAGATTTTTTAAATAAAAATATATATATATATTCCATCAGTCTAATTACAGATTTGAAACATGAAAACGAGATATTTCTACCAGATAGTGTTTTTTATTTATTTTTTATTAAATTGCTCCAGAGCAATTGCATCATCAAAATCATTAATTGGTTGGCAAATTGCTATTTGTCCATTATTATATCATTATTGGCCACCTATATAAGTTCATGTCTCTTTCTCACAAAAGAAAAAAGAATTAATATGTTCATGTCTAGCTTCATTGATGTCTTTTGGTTATCAATTTCTTCAACTATTCAACAGTGTAAGTCACAACGTCAGTTTTTTTTAGAGCACTCACAACTTGGGGATGTAACTAGGGAACTACCAACGATGTAAGTCACAGTGTAAGTTTCTCTAAATTTACTACACATACAATGGTTTTATATTGAATATGTATTTTGAGTTCTAACAAATATGTATTGCCACATGATTCTTTATGAAACCATTTACTGTGTTCCAAAAAAGGAAAAAAAAAAAAAAAAAAAAAAAACAGAGCACTCACAACAGAAAAGAAAGGAAAAATAGAAACAGAGTACTCACAATGGTGGAGGTGGAACAATGGTGGAGCTTTAATGCGATTTGTACTCACAATAGAAACAGAGCACTCACAACACGTTAATGCGATTGGTTTTTTTTTTTTTTCTTCTGGCGGCAACCTGGAACAATGGTGGAGGAGCAATGCAGAGAGTCAGACGAAGACAAAGGAGAGAGAGAGAGAGAAACAGAGAGACAAAGGGCTTGAACACCAAACGTAGAGAGAGAGAGAGAGTCAGACGTTTTCTTTTGTTGGGTTTAGAGATACATATTGAATGCAATAAATAAGGGATAATTAATGAGATACTTGTAAGAATATTAGCATTAACGAGGGTCATTTTTTGACCGTTGGATCTACTTAAATCCAATGGCTTAAAAAAAGTGTAACTTTTTAGAGTTACACTAGGTATAACTTGAACCCATCTCTTTAACTAATAGTAACTTCTATTGTCTATCTTGTAGAAGAAAGCATTAACTTCAGTGTGCGACCAATACCTTGGTCATGAAGATATCATGCTTGATCTATCCACCAATGTCATAACCAATGCCTGTCACATGAGAGGAATGTGGAGAAAACAGTGTTTACGGTAATACAAGATTGGAGAGAATCTTTTCAAATTGCAAAAAAAAAAAAAAAAAAAAAAAGAAGAAGAAGAAAAAGCAATTAGCCATTCAAATAAGACTACCTTTCACCCTGCCAGGAGTATTGACGACAAGAGGCAATTCAATCTTAGTTGGGTTTTTACTCTTGTTAGACAAGCAGTACTCCTTTCAATAGTAACCACGTAGGGAAAATATAGCATTCAAGTACAATGTTGGATCCCTTTTTGAAGATCAATCACCGAAGGAGAAGCACCTGAAAGGAATGAAAATAGTAAGTTAATACATGCATTTTCTTAAAAAGAATCTAGCATAGACATGGAAATGCCTACTTTTAACATAAGGCAGAATTGAAAGAGAAGGGTGGAAGAGAGAAATAGTTGAACAGTTAATCAATGTCATTTGATGGTAAACCCTTAGAGACTGATTAACATTTTGGGAGGAAAAAAAATCTTATGAGCTCGCATCTAACAGACTGTGCTCATGCATTAGGTCACAAGTAATATTTTGTCTACATTCATAAAGTAGCAAGATCCCATCTTAAATTCTGCAGACCAAAAAACAGTTTCAGCTTTGTACTGATTGTGGGAATTTAAACTCCAATTTATACACTTCATAATATTAGGAACTTCCATTCAGAGTTTCCAATTCCCACATATTTAAAGTTTTTGACCAAAGCCAATCTTTAAGCTTATAGTACCCACATTGAAATAGTTGGTCATCAAAATTCCTTCAAACTACTACAAATAAATTCTACATCCTATAGCATTTACCAAATCAGAGATAAACCAAACCAGTCTTCACATTATCACACTTTTTCCATGTTTCATCACTCAATTAGCTTTTACAAATTATATCAAAAACAAAGAAAACTATTTTTAATAAGGAAAAAAATGTAATTGCAACACCTATGACAGATTTAATGAGGTAAATGATAACTTATGTGAATGTTATCATAAAAATGGCAATGGACTAATCAAGGATTATGGCCAGAAAGGCCTATTGACAGGACCATGAAAAATCCATCATCACAATGATTTGCCCTTCACACTCTGGACAACAAGCAACAGATTTAACCCGCTTCTCATTAAAGACAATACCGTCCAGTAAATCTCATTTGGCACAATAACTCCTATTCAATGCACATCTTGAGTAACAGGTTGTCAACTCTATCCTATAGCACATGGTTACATAATTGATCCACTAGCAACAGTGCCAGCTTTTTTTTATAAAATAAAAAAATTTAAGTAAACTTAATAACAAGCAAGACAAGGATCAATAGTTCATACCTCTCTGGTGTCTTTAGAGTTCAGACATGGGATTGTCAAATCTAATTCAATGAAAAAAAAAAAAAAAACTGGATAAGTAATTAAACAAATTACAAAGAACAAAGACTAAGACTCCTGAGAAAATTTCGAAACACGATGAACTGACAAGATTCAAGATTTTTAACAAAGCTAAAACCATAAATAAATTACCTGGGGATAGTTTGTCAACTACTGTGAGGGATAGGAAACCAGGAGGTGTAAACTCAGGCTGACCAACATCTGTATCCAAATAAGCTATCTCCAGGTATTGGATACGAGTAGTGAGAAGACTCATTGGTATGTGAAAGTGTTTATTGGTGTCAACGTGTACAGATAAAATTTTGAATCTCACGGATTTTGGAAACCCTTTGGTATACGATAATGTGACAACACTGACAAGTCTGTGGCAGAGTTTTGAAAATGCAACTGATACATTTCTTCCAAACACGTCAATGGATGAAAACTTGAAGTTGACTTCTTGGAGAGACCATCATGACCCTGGAAGTGGGAACTTCCTGTTTATGCTAGAACAACTTGGGAGTTCCAGTAATCATCGACAAAGAATGTAGTACTTACTAGAAAAACGTTGTTAATGAATTCTACGTTACAAATAAATTGTATTTCAGCAATTCAAAAGCTTGTCAATGAAGGATGTTATATAATCAATGTTCCAATTTTGAGAAAGGAAGGATATTATATAATCAAGCCTTTTGTGGTTGCAAATCCAAAAAGATTCTCTCCCTCACTGTCATCAGGGCTTTGATGATGTAAGATGATATCATCATATGATCCCATAATGATAGTGATGATATTGCTAATGCTAATGATGAGGGTGATGCAGTTAAAGACCTAACAGTGGATATAGATAGGAGGATTTATGAACATCCATAATGACAACGTAACATTAACATGGGGCGGTTGATGTTGATCACAGTATCATAGTAATTCCCTTCTCTTTCTAGAGAGCACCTCTACTGAAGGACTTTGCCTTCTTTTGATAAATGAAATGTAGCCTCCAATAATATTAACAGCCCTCAGCAGGTTTCTCACTTGTCTAGCCTTGTTGAACTGAATGTAGTGGGCTTAACAACTTACCATGTCTTGATTAAATCAGATCAAGAAATTGCCATGGATTGCAGTGAAAATTTCAAGCTAACCTTGGATTTGTTAGCCTCCCAATTGAAAGGGTTAACAACTTATATATAAAAGGATTTATGACCCAATCCAACTGCATCCGGGTTGTTTCATCACCCCAGTTTTCTTCATCAATTCCCTAACATTAGCTGATTCTTCCCATTGACCTACAGCTGCATATATATTTGACAAAAGCACATAAACTGATGGATTATAGCGTTCAGTTTCAAGAAGAAATCCAGCAACTATTCTTCCTAGCCTTATATTACCGTGAGCTGCACAAGCACTAAACAATGTCCACCAGATATTGGAATGTGTTTCAACATGCTCACTGTTTATTATTCTTTCCGCCTCATCAAGATATCCACCACGACCTAGAAGGTCAACAATGCAAGAAAAGTGATCCACTCTGGGCATCAATCCATAAATTTTTACCATAGAGTTGAAGATCCGAGTACCATCATCAACTAAACCTGCATGGCTACAGGCAGAAAGAACTGCAGTGAAGGTTGCGTGATCTGGTTTGACCCCAGATGAGTCTTGCATTGCTTCGAAACAGTTCACAGCGTCCTTTCCTTGCCCATGTTGTGCATAAGCAGATATTAGGGAATTCCAAGAAACTGTATCTCTTTCACCCATTGCATTGAACACTTTCAAAGACCAATCTAAAGCCCCGCATTTTGCATACATTGTCACAAGGGCATTACCTAAACACATCTCTGAAAAGAACCCCAATCTAAGAATGTAACCATGAACCTGTCTCCCATGTTCCAAGGATGAAATGCTAGCACAAAGGCTCAAAATAAGACTGAGGGTATAGACATCTGGCCTTAGTTCCGTTTTGAGCAATTTAGAGAATTGCTCAAACCCCTGTATTGGACATCCATTAAACAAAAACCCCGCAATAATAGTATTCCAGGAGATCAAATTTCTGGGGCATATATCAAGGAATAGTTTATAAGCCTGATTTATCTTTCCATGCTTAGAGTATCCAGAAACTAATGCATTAGAAACTTGGATTCGCATCACAAGACCATTTTTAGATGCAGCGGCATGTATCATCTCCACAACTTCTAAGCTTTCCGAGCTTGCTAATAAACTTCCAAAAGTAAACTCATCTGGTTCAATTCTTGCCCTTTGCATTTGCAGGTAGGCCAAGGTTGCTGATCTACCATAATTCCTTTGAGCGTAACTTGAAATCATGGTGTTCCATGAGACAAGATCCCTCTCCTTGAGTCTCTCAAAGACCACGTGAGCAGCATGTAAATCCCCACAACTGGAATACATAGTTATAGTCGCGTTGCTCACACATGTAAATGCTTCAAAACCCATTTTAACTGCTTGGGCATGTACCTGATGCCCAAATCTCGCAGATGAACACGGGCTCATCACACTCACAAAAGTCAGTTCAGTAGGCCTGAGACGAGCCTTGTGCATCTCTCGGAACAGTCCCAAGGCATCTTCATCTCTTCCCACACTTACCAATCCATCTATCATCACATTAAAAGTAATCTGATCATAAACGTCATCATCTGCCTCTTCAAATATCTCATACACATTGGCAACAAGTCCACAATTAAAGTACATTGTAAGCAGAGCATTAACCACAGAAGCTCTAACTAAATACCCAGTTTTGATCACCAAGGAATGTACCTGCCTACCAAAATCCAAACCCTCCAAAGAACACACACTCAAAACACTAGCAAAAGTGTAATTATCAGGCGTAACACCCACCCTATGCATTTCACTAAACAGACTAACAGCAATCTCCGCCTGCCCATTCTCCGAACACCCAGTAACTATCGCATTCCAAACCGCCACATCTCTCCTCGGCATTTTATCGAACACCTCCCAAGCATCCGCAAAGTTGCCAAGCTTAGTACACGCCGATAACAGCGTGGTCCACGAATAAACATCTGGGTTCTCAATCTCTTCGAAAACCCATTTCACGGAATGCAAATCCTCAGCTTTCGCATAGAGCGAAAGCAGAGTGTTTGCTACATGAGGGTAGAATCTGAGGCCTGTGAATATGGCATGGGCGTGGAGTTGATTCCCGAATGAGGTTTGGCGGAGATTAGCGGAGGCGGTGAGAGCGGTGGAGAGGGTGTAGTGGTCTGGTTTGAGGTGTTGGGACGAGTGGATTTTGGTGAATAGGTGGAGGGAATCGGAGTAACGATTTGAGCGAGTGAGGTTTGCGAGTTGTTGGTTGAGTTTAACGAGTTGGAGTTGGAGTTGTTGGGCGGTGCTTTCGGTTATGGTTTTCAAAAATGGGAGCTTCATCAGTCATTGTATATGTGTCGGACGGAACCAGGATCCAAATTTGTTTGTGGATTTTCAAAAGTTTGAATATCAACACCCTTGAAGTTGGCAACGCATAATAATTTTTTTTGGGCCAAATGGCCATAAAATCCTAACTATATAGTTAGTAGATTCGGTTTGAAAATATTATAATTTACTAGCATCTCGAGTCTCAAAGACTCGATTTTAGGCCTCAAAATCGAGTCTTTGAGGCTCAGCTTTTGTATTCTGATGTGGCCAAATCCCACATGACGTGTCCACGTGGAACTTGAGTCTTAGAGACTCGAGTTCCACGTGGACACGCCGCGTGAGATTTGGCCACATGGATCTCGAGCCTCAGAGGCTCGGTTTGCTAAAAGTGAAACCGAGTCTCAGAAACTCGATTTTTAGGGTTCCACAGTTGCAGCTGGTTTTGTCTGGTCTGGGTCTCTTGGGATTCAGCAGAACCTTTGCACATGCTCTCTCACTCATTGTAGGTTTCTCTAGTCTCATACACATTCAGCTGTAGCCTTCCTCTCTTAGTCATTTTCATTCCAACTTCACAGCAGCAGCTCTCACTATCTGTCTCTCTCTTTCACTCTCATACAAAACTCAACCCATTACAAACTTCAAATCAAACTCACCCTCCATATTTTCACATCCTCATGTCAAGTAAGGTTTCTCAATCTCTCTAGTTGTTAGTTACATATAATATATATATATATATATATATATATATATATATATATTGTTAGGTTTTTTTACGGGTATGTATATCATGACTAATTTTTTTGTTTGGTTTGATATTGTTTTTTATATTTTTGATAGAATGATTTGAAGGTTTGTAATGGGGTGAGTTGTGTGTTTAGTTTTTTTTTTTGTTTGAGTATAATTAATGATTTTTTATTTTTTATTTTTATTTTGGAAACAAATGATAATGATTGAGTGTGTTTGTATGTGAATATGCAAATGTGGGGTTTGTAACAAGTTATATTTGCTAGTAAATTATAATGCTTGCAAACTGGGTCTACTAACTATATAGTTAGGATTTTATGGCCATTTGGCCATTTTGGCCTTTTTTTTTTTCTATTTTTTCTTTTGAAAAAAATTAAACAATGTAGTTTTTTTTTTTTTTTTTTTTTTTTGAGGGGGAATTAAACAATGTAGTTAATTTACTATGATCTACAAAATATTAGTAATTATAGGGATTTGATTTTAAAAATTGA
Source organism: Quercus tomentella (assembly GCA_028535165.1). Taxonomy (NCBI): domain Eukaryota; kingdom Viridiplantae; phylum Streptophyta; class Magnoliopsida; order Fagales; family Fagaceae; genus Quercus; species Quercus tomentella. Next base: position 15,397,351 of record JAPQVY010000001.1, read on the forward strand.
ATTGGACAGATTTCAAAAAAATAAAAAATAAAAATTGAATTGGACAAAGAACAAAAAATGAGAAATTCTTGATTTTTGTCCAAAAGGGATCGAATTGGTGACATTATATTATAATAATGTAATTAATATTATAAATACATAAAAATTTGGTTTTATTCTTTTTACATTATTCTAAATTTGGCTTTCCATCTTCTTATTAAAAAAAAAATTAAACTATGTTAACCACTAAATCAATAGTCATGCATTAATATAAAGAAGAAATAAATGGTGAAAAATTAATATTTATCCGTAAAATAGTGTAAGAGGAAAGAGATTTCAAAAGTTGCAAATCCATAAATTTAATAATAATAATGAGACTAATGATAGCTCTCAAGCAATCAAATGATAATGGGCAAGTTTTTCTAAATAAATACATAATAAATGTTTTCATCAATTTAGTAACAACTACAAATAAACTTAAAACCCACAATCTTCTCAAAAAAAAAAAAAAAAAAGTAAACATATATAGCAAGAGACTGTCAAAGACTAAAAACTCAAAAAATAAAAAATAAAAATTATCAAAACACTATAACCACACACACGGCAATTCAGTGAAAGAGACTTTATCATAAACCGGATTGAAATTAAGTGCAATACGCAATAACAATGGATGGTTGAAATTGAAAGTTTAAAAAAACAACTTTTAATCTCAACCATTGAATAAAACAAAGTAAAAAAAAAAAAAAAAATTGAAAAAAGTTAAAAAGTTAAAGTTAAAAAATAAGAATGGTAAAAATATATGTGAGAAAGAGTGGGGTAATTGCACCCGATGTAATACCATCCAAATCCATCATAAACACACACTCACATGGTGAAAGAGAGCTTTCTCAAAAAAAAAAAACATGGTGAAAGAGAATTGAAAATACCAAATGAGGCAGCAGCAGATCAAGCGATGGCAGCAGATCAAGACAAATCAACGTCTCACGTTGGCGATGCAAGGGCTAGATTAGGTGACACAGCACCAGTGGCAAATCGTGGGTAACCTTTTAGCTTTGGGTTTCAAGAGTGAAGAGGAATAGTGAGAGAGTACTGCATTTTTCTCTCTTAGAGCATCCGCAGCCCAAATGCTATATGGCATATGTTGTGATATTTTAGCATTTCAACCTTCAAATGTTGCTCCAGCCGGACTTGCAAAATATGTCAATTGTAAAAAATTTTACAATACTGCTACAGTACCATCTTATTTGTAAGATGGTACTGTAGCAACATTGTATAATTATAAATTATTATTATATTATCTGATTCTTCTCTCTCTTCCATTCTCATTCTTTCATTTCCCTCTCTCTCTCTTGTCTTCTTCTCTCTGGTTTGTTCTCTACTCTTCAGACCCAAAACCATGGTGGACATGGACGCCATCACCAAACCACCATGGCCGGACTCACTGTCACAGGCCCCACCACAAGCCACCGTCAAGGCCACCGCAAGCCACCTGACGAAGCCCCTCTCTTCTCTCTCATCCCCTCTCTCTCTCGCCATCGCTGCCAACGCCAACTTCTCGTCTTCTCCGTGGATTGTGGTGGGTTGTCGTGGATCGTCTTCTCCGTGATCGTCTCCTCCGTGGATCGTGGTAGATCGTCTTCTCTGAGTTCTGGAATGGGTTTTTTTTTTTTTTTTTTTTTTTTTGCTGTGATCGGTGCTTAAAGGAATTGGTTTGATTTTTTTTTTGGTGGGTTCATGGTGGTGGAGTTGGGGGTTGTCGTGGTTTGGTTTGATTTTGATTTTGATTTTGTGGGTTGCCGTGGTTGCCGGAGTTTGTGGCTGGGGTTTCAAGTAACAGTTTGGGTATGTTCTAGTAGCAGGTGGTTGTGATTTGGGTCTTGGGTTTTGGGTTTTTGTTTTTATTTGGGACTTGGATCGTCTTCTCTGAGTTCTGGATTGGGGGTTTTTTTTTTTTTTTTTTTGCTGTGATCGGTGCTTAAAGGAATTGGTTTGATTTTTTTTTTTTTGTGGGTTCATCGTGGTGGAGTTGGGGGTTGCTATGGTTTAGTTTGATTTTGATTTTGATTTTATGGGTTGCCGTGGTTGCCGGAGCGTGTGGCCGGGGTTTCAAGCAACAGTTTGGAATGTTCTAGTAGCAGCAGGTGGTTGTGATTTGGGTTTGGGTTTTGGGTTTTTGTTTTTATTTGGGTTTAGGGATATATTATTTTATTGTGTGAAAATATTATTTTAATGAGTAGAATAGGAAAATAAAAATTGGGATGTTGGGAGTATTGTAAAATCGTATTGTATAATTGATAAAGTGACTTTTTGAGATGGTAAAATAGGATGGGATGAGAATTCCGGTTGTGGATGCTCTTAGGCTTTGGTTTGACCCTTTTATTTATGGTTTTTTTAAAATTTGATTTATGGGCTTTTTTTTTTTTTTCTAAGATAAAAGACCAAAAAATTTCAGTCGATCTTGCTATTTATTTTTTATTTTTGGAGTTTATTTAGTTGGGCTCTAAAAAAAAAATTATTGAAGAGTGAAAAAAAAATTTAAAAAAATATTATAAGGCAAAACTTAGATACAGTATTTTATGTGTTATTACCCTTTTAAGATTCATAAAATAAAAGTATATTTTTTAATTAAACAATTATACGGCTGAATTTTAAAGAGTAGAATTTAAGTACCAGTCCAAAACACCTAAGTTTTGTCGTATATTATATACGGTATCAAAAATAATAAAAATTGAAGTTAGGGCCGCCCTCATCGGACATTTCTTCTCTCTCTCTCTATATATATATATATATATAAATGTTTTAGACAGAGCCTCAAAATGCAGAGTGTTTTCAAAAACCACGACTTTCTTCAGCAAACACACCACTCTGTTCAACAAACAGACACAAAACACTCATTTCCTCCTCCTTCACACAGCTTCAAATGTCGAAACACAGAAAGACAAAATCCCTCAAATCCATACCTCTCAGTCTCGGACTCAAAGCAGCAACAACAACATCAACCTTCTATCAGGCAATACAAGAACTGGGTTTGGGATAGTTCGCCTTCAAACTGCCCCAGATGATGATCAAACCCTTTACAATCACAGCCACGACGAGTTTGCTGGTGATGTCGAAAAGGTATACAGAGTTTTAAAGAAATTCCACTCAAGCGTTCCCAAATTGGAACTCGCTTTGCAACAATCTGGTGTTGTTATGCGTTCTGGTTTAACCGAACGTGTATTGGATCGCTGCGGCGATGCTGGGAACTTGGGGTATAGTTTTTTCATGGTATAGGTTTTTCATTTGGGCTTCCAAACAGCCCGGTTATAGGCATAGCTATGAGGTTTACAAATCTATGATTAAGATTTTAGGGAAAATGAGGCAATTTGGTGCTGTTTGGGCACTGATTGAAGAGATGAGGAGGGATAATCCCCAGTTAATATCCCCACAAGTGTTTGTTGTTCTGATGAGGCGCTTCGCCTCGGATAGAATGGTTAAGAAAGCCATTCAAGTATTGTATGAGATGCCAAAGTATGGTTGTGAGCCTGATGAGTATGTGTTTGGGTGTTTGTTAGATGCTTTGTGTAAGAATGGCTGTGTTAAGGAAGCTGCATTGTTATTTTAGGATATGAGGGTTCAGTTTACACCTACGCTTAAGCATTTTACATCGTTGTTGTATGGTTGGTGTAAAGAAGGGCAGCTTATAGAAGCCAAGTTTGTGTTGGTGCAGATGAGGGAGGCAGGGTTTGAGCCCGACATTGTGGTTTATAACAATTTGCTTAGTGGGTATGCTCAATTAGGGAAGATGAGTGATGCCTTTGATGTTTTGAAGGAGATGAGGAGGAAGCGCTGTGAGCCAAATGCAACTTTGTACACTATTTTGATTAAGGCACTTTGTGGGAGGAAGAGAATGGAAGAGGCACAGCGGGTTTTCGTTGAGATGCAGAGAAGTGGCTGTGAAGCTGATGTTGTGACCTATACTGTAGCATAGTTGTCAAAACGTGAATCTTATTGTGAATTGATTTTTAATTTTTTTTATATCGTGTATCGTGTATCGTAAGATACACAAATACTTACTAAAATTTATAAAAATTATAAATATACATATATAAATGGTATATTCATTATAAGTTTTGAATATATTTAACTAATAACTAATTTATTCATCACTGATGTAATAATATTTAACAAGCTAACTAAATAAATCAAACTAGCATGTGTTTATAACATACACATTCACATTCAAAAGTGATAATATATTACAAATGACCCAAAAATAATAATTTATTTTCATTATATTCATCAAATTGCCTAATCAACTCCATCTAAGTCAATGCTATCATCATGTTTATAGTTTTGCAAACTTATTTCTTTATTAAAATTTTCTTCATCGTCATTCCTCATTAACATTTATTATCTCTTCTTGTTATTTTTATTTTAATAATTTTTTTATAAATTTTTTTTTGGCATTCTAGTTTCTTGGACTTATAACAATAATGACAAAAATAAAAAATGTATATTGTCAATTAATATTTTATTCATAGTATATAAAATAAATTTGTAAATATTAAAGTGAATGGTAAGTGTGTACTGTGTAGTCCAATTGTAGGAGAGAGAGGGAAATTTTTTTATGAATATGTTATTTCAGTAGGCTAAATTAAGTAAACTAATAATTTTGTGTTAAAAACAAGTTTAACAACTTGTTAGATTCAAATAAAAATACAAATTTTAAACAAAAATCTCATTTTAAAGCATTTGTCTATGTATCGTACGATACGTACAATTTTACGATACGATACGATTCATACAATATGCACACTGTATCGTACGATTCATGAGTACCTACGATACGTCGATATGATACGAAACTTTTTACACACAATACGATACGTATCGTACGATACGTCAACTATGACCTACACTACATTGATAAGTGGTTTTTGCAAGTGGGGGAAGATTGATAAGGGTTATGAGCTTTTGGATGCTATGATACAGCAAGGACATACTCCGAATCAGACAACTTTTATGCACATCATGTTGGCTCATGAGAAGAAGGAACAGCTAGAAGAGTGTATGGAACTTGTGGAGGGGATGCGGAAGATTGGTTGCATTCCGATTTTAGTACTTACAATACAGTGATTAGGTTAGCTTTCAAGTTGGGAGAGGTTAAGGAAGGCATTCGGCTTTGGAATGAAATGGAGGGAAGTGGACTCAGTCCAGGGCTAGACACCTTTCTCATAATGATTCATGGGTTTATTGGGCAAGATTGTCTGCTTGAAGCTTGTGAGCACTTCAAAGAAATGGTTGGGAGAGGTCTTCTATCTGCTCGTCATTATGGTACCTTGAAGGAGTTCCTAAATTCTCTATTAAACGCCGGGAAGCTTGAGATGGCTGAAGATGTATGGAGTTGCATCAAGAGTAAAGGGTGTGAACTTAATGTGTTTGCATGGACAATTTGGATTCATGCGCTCTTTAGGAATGGGCACGTGAAGGAGGCTTGTTCATACTGTCTGGAAATGATGGATGCGGATGTAATGCCACAGGCAGATACATTTGCTAAACTCATGTGTGGTTTAAGGAAACTTTATAACAGAGAGATTGCGGCTGAGATAACAGAGAAGGTTAGGAAAATGGCTGCAGATAGACAGATCACTTTCAAGATGTATGAACGGCAAGGAGAGAGGGACTTGGAAGAAAATGTCAAGGAGAAAAATGATGGGAGGAAAAGGAGGGCTCATCGACGCCGGTGGGGTGGAGGGCATGATAGAACTAAGCTTTAGTAGTTTGAATGAGAGGGTTTCTATGAAGTAAATCAGTTAGTTAGCAGATTGTGTTCAAGTGATATGTTGCCAGCCAGTATTTAGGTAATGCACTTGTCATGAATAGTTAGAGGACTGGACCCTTTTTTTTTTTTTAATATATGAAAAACTTTGTCTGGATGTGTTTGGGATGCAACCGTTGTAATGGGTGCTTTGCTAATGGACATGGGAAAGAGCAGCTTATTTTCACTAGCATTCTTTCTTGCCCATATGTTCCATCAATTTGTTTCATTTTTGTTATATTGTGCTATTTATTACATTGGGTTCTCCTATTCACTAGAATATTGTTCTGTTCTTGGCTAGATGTAATTCATGTGTTACAGAGGAAATCCATTCCACTTCAAGAACAAGAGATGTTTTGATTTCGGGCAAAAAACTATGACACTCTGGTATCTAGATAGAAACACTCACACTGCCACTTTCCTGTCTTTTCAGTGTGCATATGGAATATAACTTCTTATATCCTCCTGCTTGAGAAAAGTGGGAGATCCAAGAGCATTACATACACTCATGGTTTTAAAAACCGGAACGGATAAAGAACCGAAAAAGAGGTTGATTATCGGTTTTATGGTCCGACCGGGATCAGACCGATGGTCGAACCGATGATGTCATAATTAATATAATTTAAATATTTAAATAATTTTTATATGAATTTTGAATTTTAATAACTTATTTTAAGAAAATATAAAATATAGAATTTTTTTTTCTTTTTTTGCATACTACCTTTTTTTTCTGGTCAATAATTATTGACAAAAAAAAAGAATAATCTATTATTATTTATTAAGGTTTCATATATTTATTTTTATAAATAATAGTTTAACTTTACCTATTTATCTATTCAAAAAAAATAAAAAATAAAAAATAAAAAAATCACCCAAAGTCAAGTGATTAGACAACTCACTGACATATCTATCTACTTTCCCACCCACCATCTCACTCCCAGCCACACACGTATACCCTTCTTTAAAGATTTTTTTTTTTTTTTTTTTCCTCGTAAATCTACCACCCCACACGGTTTACTATCAAAAGATTCAAAAGTTTTATTTTTTCAGTTCTCACTTCTCAGTGTTTTGTCTTTTGTCTTTTGTCCTCCAGGTAGTACCTCCATCCGTCCCCCTCTCTCTCTCTGTAAGTTAGACAAAATCCTCTCATTCACTGTCTCACTGAAGAGCTGTGGATAGCTCATAGCTCATACCAGTCCAAAAGGCTGGTTTCAACACCAAGCATGAGCATTCAGTAATTTTCTCACTCTCTCAAGCCTAGCAGATCTGAGAAAAAAGAAGATTTTTTGAGCAAAAAATCTGTCCTTACCCACTTATACCGGCAGATCTGAGAAAAAAAAAGATTTTTCTGCAAAATAAAGCTCCATTTCAGATTTCTTTCATCAATTTTGTAAAACCGGTTCAACCTTTCCAGTTTCCGGTTTTTCCGGTTGAACCAACGGTTACCGGTTAAATCCGGTTTTTCTTCCATTTTTGGTTTTTAAACATAACCGGACCGGATTACTGTCCGGTTCCCGATTGAACCGGTCGAACCGGCCGATCCGGTCCGGTTTTTAAAACTATGCATACACTTAAGGCTATCACAATTTTGCCAGACCGTTGCTTATGCAACCATGAGGTGCAGATGGTATCACATACTCAAGTCAAATTCTAAAAGTAGCCTGAAACATACTGTTTCTGGGCAATTAATCATAAGGGTCAAACTGTAATAGTGTACAATTTTGCTTTGCCATGTTATCCTGCTAGTATCATTTACTGCTAAATTAGTCTAGTGACTAGTGAACATGTTACACTGATGATTTATTTGCATATTATTAATCTACTTTGTATTTGTTGTGGCTATTTTCACTTTTGCAGCCAGTGGCATCTGAAATATATCATATGGTGTACAACCTACATTAGAATTTTTTTTGTCCTTCTTATTATTACACAAGGAAGGTAAATAAGCATGTCTTAATTTCTTGTGCCTCAGAATTGATTCCGTGTCAAGATTGGTGGCTATTCTATCTTCTTAAATTCCCTTCTCAATTAGTTGGGTTCTACATTTTTTGCAGGTTTCATAGTTGCAATCTCCTTTTCATAAATATCTGGTATGTTTTCTCATTTTCTTTCTTTAATAGTTATATTTGGCTATATTATTATCTCATACTGCATGATCCATAATATTATGCATTTGAACCATTCTGCATGGCAGATGGCACTATGTGGATGTAGGTTGTGGTACCTGTCCTGGGGGTTGATAAATCTATCCATTTTTATGCTTGGATTGGATCCCATCAAATAACAATCAAACCCCTGCTTTATATGCTTATAGAGGAACTTAAGCTTCCAATATGATCTCCCCTATTAGTTGACCAAGTCTTTCAAAAGTTTGATGCATAGAATGATTTGGCCATTTGTTCACTCTCATTGTTTGGGCTGTACTCTAACTTTTGTGTGTCTTTGAAACAGTCTGTCTATGAGATGGAATAAAACTTATTCAGTCCAGTGAACTTTTGATGTTGTTGATAAACTCAGTAGGCTCACTATAAGGTGGCTTTGCTTCCTTTATTTATGCTTAAAATAGAGAATTACACTTGTCACACGAGCGTCTGAGGTAGTGATAGCTTTCTCATTCTCAAGTGGAGCAGAATATTTGAATATTATTCCTTTCTTACTATTGGCTGGTGCATTTATACTATTCCCAGTAATTAAAAGGTGGTATTACTCTTTACTCTGTTTCTTTTTCTGTGGTCATTGTCAGTTCATAAAATGTTTCCCGCATATCGTAGAGCTTTTCTGTAACACAACAAATTTTGTTCATGACCGTGTCCAACTTTCAATGTCAATTCCAAATTTTTGATGTTCATGACTGTCTCCAACTTTTAATTACTATGGTAACGCCTAGGTAGGGAAGCCATTTTGGTTGCTATGGTGTATGCTTAATTATTATCCCATGAGAGGGATATTGTATGACTTATTATTTAATTAGAATGATTCATGAAAGAATATTCCAAAATACCCTATTGTTTGTGCTGTGCCCACCATTTGGATGCCATTCCACATTAAAGGAAGGTGGATGCTGCTTCAACTGAAGTTGTATTTGAATTATGCTTTTTTTTTATTAGAAAAAGGATACTTGAACAATTTGGACGGTAAGATAATTTAGGTTGTCTTTGGTGCTTATGGACGAGAGATTTCTGTCTACTGTTGGTATGCCATTGTGGGATGAGTATCATTGTATGATGTTGTAGCTATTCGCGTATCTTTATGATGAATAATAGTAATTCTAAATAGGAAGGAAGCCACATTTCACCACTAAGTATGGGATTAGAGAAGAAGAACCTCTATATTTTGTGCATGCGGTCTCTTGTATATTTCCTGTGCATATGGGAGTTTTTGTCCAATGCATAACCACGATCTACTATTTGAAAACATAGAAAGGAGACATATATATTTTCCCAAGCACTCAATCTTGCTCAAAATCTAAAGGGATATTAACTTTGTGAATGATGGCTGTCATAAATTATTAGGTGCAATGTATCCATGTTTGCCCTATGTACCCCAAAAAGTATATCATGTATTGCCCATTAAATGCAAGTGTAGTTAAAGGGTGATTTCTCATAAAAAAAAAGAAGGGTGATTTAGATGAAAAAAAAATACAGTTAAAGAATGAAAATTAGGGTGTGTGAGCCACGTTATTTCAAACCTGAAAGGCCTTAGTCTGGGACAGAGATTACCCCCCAAGCCTTCTCTACCATCTCTGGACAATAAGGGTGTGTGAGCCACATCATTTCAAACCTAAAAGGCATTGGGCTGTGAGGGGGATAAACCTCTGTTGTATCCAAAACATAGGACCATGATCAGATCTAACAATGGCCAGGTTCTTAGGCTTTTCAATTATTGGGAAAACTGAAGGAGGTTAGAAAAAGATTAACAGAGTGGAATAACTGAATAAGGCTGTTTTTGGACAGGTTGACAAAGCCATTGCCCAGAAGAGAGATGATTTGCAAGCTATTCAAGCAAACATATGCAATGAAGAGGATGTATGTGGTGAACAACAAATTAGGGAGCAACTAGAGGAGTTGATGCGAAAGGAAGAGATTATGTGGGATTAGAAAGTCAGGAGTAATTGGGTCGTTCAGTGGACAGAAACACTAAGTACTTTCAAGCTATGATAAGGAAAAGAAAAGTGGTCGAAAGAATTGCTCAATTGAAGGGAGAATATGGAGAATGGTATGATGGTTCCAGCCAAATGGAGCATTGCAGCATTTCAAAGGAATTTGTGGGAAATGGGAGAGCATGCAATAGTGTGAGATTTTGCGACAGCCTGAAGGCCTCAATCTACCAGCATTCACTGAAGATCGAAAAGCAGAGCTAGACAAGCCAGTTTCACTAGAAGAAATTTTTTGTTTTTTGGATTAGTTTCACAAGAAGAAATAGAAGCAGTTGTGTTTCAATCAGGTCCAACCAAAGCTCCTGGACTGGATAGACTATCAATGGTCTTTTATCAAAAATTATTTGAGTTTGTGTGATAGCCTAGCGGCAACAGCATCCTTTGTAGTGCTCAATGTATGTGGTTTGAACCCCACTCCCCCCCCCCCCCCCCTTATCTACCTATCAAAAAAAATAAACCTGGGGAGTAGTGAGGCCTGCAGTCACAGCAATGATTCAAGTTCTCTTCCATTCAAGTGCTCCTCTGAGTATGCAAAAAACCAGTTGAATAGCATGACTTGGCAGAGCCAAATTTGAGAGGAGCTTGATGGATTGGCAGTAGGGGTGTCAATTCGGATTAGCGTATCGGGTTCGTGTCGTATCAAGGTAGGGGTATTCGACTAAAGGGCTCAACCCTAACCCGACCCATTTAATAATCGTGTCATGATCCTTCAACCCTAACCCGACCTGTTAATAAGGCGGGTTGACCTGACCCGACCCATTTGACACGCTTAATAAACGAGTCGTGTTAGGTTGACACGAGTGTAACACAACTCATTTCAACCTGCATAATATTAAATATAATATCCATCTAGAAATAATTTTTTTTACATCCCAAAAAGCAATACATACACTTCAAATCTTCAACCCACATTCAAAATAATATAGTTCAACAAAAATATAACATTCATCTAGAAAATAAGTTCTTTACACTCCAAAAGAAGTGCATGCACTTCAACCCAAATTCAAAATAACTAAGTTTAACAAAAATAAAATAGCATAGTTCAACAAAAATAAAATAACATAATTCAATAAAAATATAATATCCTTGGAACTCGTCAAATACTAAGTATCAATATTGAAAGAATTTGAGTAAACAGTAGACTAATCCTGATATGATCACGATTATCATCCATAGATTCTTTGTTGATGTCCAAATTCATAACATCTTCCACAAGCTCATCCAATTTCATCTGTGCAAGTTCTATGCCAAAAAAAAAAAAGTATTAATAGTTCTAGGGTCTGTAAAGTTTCAATTTCTAATTATATCCCTTATAAATTTTTGTAATTACTCACTTTTCTTTTTAAATTTAAAATATATGTTGGATATAAAAGATATTTGACAAATCTAAAATAAAATAAATATTTATTTGTTATACGAGTTAAACGGGTTGTGTTAAGTGGGTCATTTCAGGTTGACATAAATAAATTGGCGTGTCAAACGTGTCAATTGCGGGTTATGCGGGTTGACCCGCTTATGACACGTTTCTTATCGTGTCACTTTCAAGTCGACCCTTTTATGACCCAAACCCATTAAGGTCCAACCCTAACCCGAAAAAACCCGTGTCGTGTTCGCGAGTTGGGTCGAACATTGACACCCCTAATTGGCAGATCCTAATCACAGCGAAGGGTGTCTGGAAGTGAAGCAAGGTGTGGAGTGGTAGAGGTTTTGTTGCTAAGTCAACCACAGGAACCTAAATTTTTGGTGGCTTCATAAGTTTCAAACCTTGCAGTGGGAAGATAACTAGATTGTTGGCTATTAGGGGGGCACTGCTACAAGCTAAGAGCTGAGGGATTTTAAGAATTATTCTTCTATTACCTTCTAAAGAGATCAAAAGTTTTGTTGTAAATAGGGAATGTTGGCCGTGGCAAGCATCATCCGTGTTGGAAGACATCTGTCATCTAGGATGTTTGAAGCTGCAGATGTCTTTTTTGTGGTTCTGGGTGTAGCTTTTGCATCGGCTTGCATCTTAGCCAAATTGGCCTCTAATTGTTATATAAACTAGTGGCTGAAGATTTGATTTTTTTATTAAGGGAAAAATGAAAATAATAGATGAGACTTATAAGTATTAGTCACAAACTTTTCTTAAAATGATGTTATTATTTTCTAACAAAGTATAATTGATACAATATATTGGATTATCTAAATTAAGCTATTTATATTTGTTATTTGAAAGTGTTTTAAATTTTGTAAGATTTTTTTTTTTTTTCCAATGAAACATAATTCATTTTACATTCAATTATTATATAAGGTGAGATATTCTGTGAAGAATGCAATGTATGATTGGAATTTGTTTCTAGTGCTCCTTACAAATGGTTCATCTTTTATACGTCTTGAATGGCCTAAAGATGAAACAAATATAAGTAAATTCATCATGTATATATTAAAGGCGAAAATACTATTTTGGTCTCTATATTTTGAAGTTACAGTCAATTTGGTTTTTACATTTTGACAATAGTCAATTTGGTCATAGTTATTTTTAACTTGCCATCAATTTAGTCTTTGCTATCAACTCACTAATGGAAAATGTCTTCATGGCAAATGGTGTACACTACTGCCACACTTAAAGCTTATGTTGTTTATAAAATAATATTAAAAATGACACCTCATCATTTTAATAAATAAAAATGCCACGTCATGAGCTAATAACAAAGATAAAAAATAAAAAAAAAATGTCATGAGCTAATAACAAAGATAAAAGAAAATGAAGATCTGCTAAAGACCAAAATAGAAAATTTAATTCCCTTTTATTTTTGTTTATTTTTTTGCAATCCAAACACACAGAAACATCGAAGATTTGCTATTAGAATGTGAAAACTAAAAATATGAAATAAAAGACCAATGGGTGGAGTCGTAGTTTCAAATTTTCAATCTAGTGGGTGGAATTCAAGACTTAGGGATTTCAGTTGATGGTGCGGTCATGGCGGAGGTTGGAGGGTTTGAATTTTTGCAAATATTAAATTATATATATTGTAGGGATGACAAGCCCAGAAGTGTATATTGAGCTGTGAGCCCTGTCCGATGACACTTAATAGTCCGAAGACGGGTAAACGTCATCGTGGAAGTGCACATTAGTGAAAGAAGAAAAGGGTCCGGTCATGAGGGTTCAGGAAGGAGGTCCAAGGACAAATGCCACCTCGGCTTGACAGAGCAGAAGTCAGAAAAGTGGACCTGCCATCAAGAGCAACGTTCTAGGCAGTTCTATTGGTAATGATAAGCATCAGGAAGGGATAAGGCAATGGGAAAGTAAGAAATATCTAAGGGAAAGTTGCTGCCACCCCATTGAATACTCTGTAACTAACTCTCTAGCCGCATTAATGTGGAGGTGATACCTGAACAATGATATTCAACCTTACAACTACCTCTAAAAACTTCAGAAATGTGCTGATGGGACAAGGATAAAAGCTAGCCATCTGATCAACACGTGGATAGCTAAGATGGAGCAAAGAAGGGTAATATAAAGAAGGAAAATCCCATTGTAGAGGGGCATCTGAGAATTTGTAAAGAAAACACTGTAGCACTAAGAACTGAAATTGTACACAAGTCTAAGAGTAATATAATCGAGAACTACTTTCCTCAGACTGAGCCGAGAAAGACTTGCTTTGCATAAAACTTGTTTTTCTTGGCTTTCCTACCATCTTCAATTCATTATGAGCGTTGTATAGTTCATTGAAGCCTAGTTTTAGCCCACTCTCTACAAATTCATTGTATTGGGCTCTTCAGGCCTTAATCCATTTATTTTTTGGGCTTAGGATCCAAAACTTGCCCTTACATATATATATATAAATTTTAATAACATATGAAAAATGTAATTTTATCAAGAACTTTTCAAAATTATTCTGAGAATGTGACATAATTGTCAATGAAGAAGTTGGATCGAAATGGACCAAATTGGGCCAAATGGACCAAAATGTTGCTTATGTGACTCAACAAGAGCGTAACACCAATAAATACTACGTTTCAGCTTTTAGATATTACTAGTTGTAGGCTCTCGCGTTGCGCGCGATAATTTTTTAGGTAAAATACTATTTTAGTCCCTAAACTTTATAAAGAGATTTTTAAAAAATTAGTTTTATCATATTTTTCATAAATCTTGTCTATAACGTTTTTTTTTTATCATTATCATATATTTATTGGTTGATGATTTGCATAACATAGACATTAAATAAAAAGAAGAACTATTCATTAGATTTTTTTTTTAAGTCATGGTGTATGAAGATTATGATTTTATATATAAGGTTAAATGAAATGTCAAAAAATGAGATTATAAAATTTACCAACTTTATTTCTAATATAATTTCTAAATTACTGAAGAACATCTCATTAATAGTTTTGATAGGAAATATAATTTCTCTAGTTAGAGTTTGATTAGTTTTAAGTTTAAATTCTGTATTATTATATTTAATTGTTGATTATTAATTTAATTAAGTGAATGTAATTGTTGATTTTATTGCACTATAAAGTTTTCAATGTCCACTATATAGCCATCTCTATTTTATTTCTTACTCCTCTTGACCACCTTTTTATTTTCCAAATAATGGTTATTAATTGACGTTTGATTTCATTTCTTTTTTTCTTCCTTCATTATTCTTTATTACTTCGTATGTTCCCTTGCTAATTGTAAATTTTATGGTTATCAATAAGAAATAGATATCATGGATGGCTTAAATAGGTATAGATGTAGTTACGCTAGTGGTTTGTCAAAGGTTTTTTTTTTTTCCTTCTGAATTTTCAAAGAAATATGAAAGACATTTCTCTAGTTTGGTCTCAATCAATTAATATATTCATAATATATTAACGGCAGTAATAATGAGCCTTAAATTTTACCTTTACATTTCCTTCTGAATTTTATTGTAGAAATATGATTGTTTTAATTACCTTGTTTATAGATTTCATTATTAAGCTATAAACATCTAAATTAAAGTAGATGAATATATAAATGCAAAATTATATGTAAAGTTACTACTACACAAGATAAATATGTATAGATTTTTTTTTTTTTAATTCATGAATCATTATTTCATTGTTTACTTATAAATATCTAAACTAAAGTTTTTTTTTTTTTTTTTCTTAAAAAAAATATAAATTAAAATAGACGAATATGTAAAGGTAAAATTATATGAAAAATTAAAACTACCCAAGATGAATGTTTAACTATTGGTAGATATGTGTTTTATAAATAATATTAAGACTCAAGTTAACACATATGGTAGTTGTAGACTACATCAATGATATGAAAAATAGAAAGGTTTAAATATTTAAAAAGCATTTTTAGTAGATTATAATATAAAACATTTTTTTCTCAATATTTTATGTAACTTTTCTCTTAAGATCAATATTGTTGGCACCCTTTAAAGATGATACATAATATTTTTGAGAAGAAGAAGAAGAAGCAAAGATGATGCTAACACATAATATAAAATTATTAAGTTTGTGTGATTTAAATTTGTGGCAAAAAAAAATTTATTATATCTATGATAAAAGTTTTTATCTAAATGATATATAGTAGTTCATATTTTTTTTAGTCTTGATTCAAAAAGTTCATTCTCAATAGCCTTTTAAGTCTACAAATTGCTCAATTTATAGGCCTAGACACATTCAAAGAGTGCTATCTAAATTATAAATTATATGACCCTTTATCACACAAATATTTTGATTCCCCTAATATATGGTAAAGGAAGATAGGTTTGTGTCTAGCCATTTTCTTGATTTGTGCTACATAATTTAATAGTATGGAGGATGTGATTGGATTTAAATGTTGAATAACATAAGATAAGAAGTAAAAAGAGTAAAAATAAAATATATAACAATAAATATCAAATTATCCAAGTCATTCTATGTAGTATAATAACATTATATTATTATATACTATATGTATAATGCAGTAGGATAATATTTAATCAAAGAGAATATAAAAGATAACAACTTAAAACACAAAACCAAATTGCATCAACCCAAAGTAGAATTCTAATCAACACAAAAATTCATCAACCTAAAGAATTGATGCAATAAAAAAAATCAAACAAAAAATGAAAAACAAATTGAGAGAGAGAGAGAGAAGTAATCTTTTTTTTTGTGTGAGAAAATTATACATAGAATGAAAAAGAAAATGTCAAATTTATAGTAAGATGTTGAAAATAAGATAAGTAGAGTCAAAATAAAGAAAGATAAAAAGGTAAAGAAAGAATGATATTAAGGAAGAAAGTAGTGGAGAGATGAAGAGGTAAAAAGGAGGGAGAGTTTTGGAAAATTAATAATAAAAATAATGGTTAAAAGATATTTTAATTTTTTAAATAATGGAGTTTTTAAGTCACCTTAAATGAGAAAATGTTTTAAAAAATATATATATAAAAAGTTGGAAACAAAAAATGTTGACGTGGCTGCTGATGTGGCTCAACGTGAGCGCAGCAACATTAAATTCTACGCTTCAGTAATATATAGATATATCTATATGGGCTTGTAATTTATTAGCTTTGGCTGGTAGTTGTTATGTTCTTCAATGGTATCAAAAAAGAAAAGGAAATTATAAAATAAAAATAAAAAACAACTAGATTTTGCTCCAAGATCATGATGTTCTTTGCTTTGTCCTCCTTTCAATTATATGTACCATTCATTTCCAGAGTCTAATGGGGTCATAGTACAAATCTTTATCATCTTCCTATAGTTAGAACAATGTTGTGTGCCTATATGCCTCTTAGTAAAAGAAGCTTTTTGTATGCCTGTTTGTCTCTGTAGTAAAAGAAGCTTGTTGTTGTTGTATGCCTATTATGCGTCTCTGTAGCAAAAGAAGCTTGCTGTATGGCTGTATGTCTCTGTAGAAAAAGAAGCTTTTCAATTATTAACTCCCTTCACGATGATCTGTCTCATCATAGATTTCCTCCTAAAAGAACAAAATGTATAGGAGTATTAATTTCTTGAGGGTATGAGAAGAGAAGAATTAAATAAAACAAAGTTCATCGTACCTGTAAGACCTCTTCAATGACATCTTCCAGTGTTATGATACCAATAGCTTCCCCTTCTTCGCTGAAATTTGGAAGTAGCTCATCATTGATATGCAGGACTTCTGGGTGGAAGTCCTTCGACCATTTCTTGCTCTTGGTCTTGGATAATCCTCTATTCATTGATAGACTCTTCAACTTCTTAAGTGCTCTCCTGCTCTTTAGACTCTTCTCTTGAGGATGCCTTTCAACATGAATGTCCACCCTCACTTCTCTTACTAAATTTATTGTATATTCAAGTAATGCAAGTTAGTCCAGTGGGAAAAATTAATAAGAACTATGGACAGCGTAAACATGGCACACCATTTCATAAAGTTGGTGCTTACCATCAGTTGGGTTTTCAGTTGATGGCTGCTCTATTTGATTGCCGTGCTCTCCAACAACAACAGCCATATGGCTATGACCTTTTTGAAACTCATTTAGTAAGACATACAGAGGCATATTTTCTGACACCCTGGTAGGCAATACCATGTACATTATACATCAATTTCATATATTTGAATATTATATCACTCTTAAGCCTAACAAGATATTTAAATACTTAAAAAGATCATGAACCTAGATTAACCTCATCCTCCACTCTGGTTTTTTTTAGATAGGTTAGTCCATCAAGCTTTGCTGGAGTTTTCACTCTGCTGTGTATTTTGAGATCCCTTACTTTTAGGTTAACTGGTTAACGAAAAGCATTACAGTAGTCATTTTGCTGCATCACACATATAGAAACAGAATATGTACATATACATGTGATATGTTGTACATATATGTAGGTAGTATCTTACTATTCATTAAAGGAACAATACCTCAAAATCTTGCGAATAGTGACATTCTTTGCAGGTACTTCATCAGCTGGATGGACAGTTAATAAGTTCTTCACCTATAATTCAAAAATATACATAGTGATTGAGACTTGACATCTACAGTGAGCAATTTATTGCTCCTTATTTTGTTTTTAGGCATAAAGTAGACACAAAAGGCAAGTACCTAACAGTGTATAAATTGCTGAATAAACAACTGCATAGAGATTGTTAGATAACAGTACGTAAAATTTTACCTAAATAAGGATAATATGAGAAAAATGGAGTAAACAATGATGATGTTAGTGAAACTACACATGTACTGATATTTGGTATACAGATTCCAGAATCAAAACCAAAAGATGGTTCAAAAATGCAGTGTTGCAGTTGGAGACAAGGATACAGGATAATTAACAGATTTGTCAAATCATTAGCTATTATATTATATCACATAAAGAACTAAAACAAATTACTTTTCTTCTCAAGACAAACTGTTCAAGTAAAGCAACAAACATGTACCAATATAAGTCCGATGATGTTTCTCGGTTGCTCATAATAAACTGGCACTCTGCTATGTCCTTTCTCCAAAATTAGCTTCATCAAATCCCTATATATTCGCCAGATAGAGAAAGATATTTAATCATCATGAGGAGACTGATAAATGTAACTTTTATTTCTTCATTTACAAAGACTCATCAAACCTGCCAAGTTTGGCATTGATGTCAATTGCAAAAGTTTTAGATATAGGAGTCATTGCGTCCCTTGCTGTTTTTTTAGTAAGTTCAAGCGCTCCTGCAATGATCATTGTTTCATCTCGTGTCAGTTCTCCACCTTTTCCAGCCTGCATACCAGTTAACAAGAAGACAATTACTGAATCAATAGGCAGAAAAGAAAGAGTTGCAGTGGTTTAAATGAAGAACACCACCCCCCGCCCCCCAAAACAAAATGATTAAAATGCATTGGGAAAATTTGATTCATTTAGTGAACAGACTGATAAAACAAGTAGTAAATGATTTTTGTAATTGATCCTTTAATGTTGATGCATGTGAAAATAAATACCTCATTACTGTGCAAATCAACTAATGTCTTCAGTTCAGCTCGACGATAAAGTGCATCATGGTCTTTCCCCAAAAAGCGATCTAATAGCTGGTAAAATTTCACCAAGAGTGAGGATCATTCATGTAGACAACGACATATGTATTGAATTAACATTATATTGGCACCTTGAAGAAAATTAAAGGGATGTATAGTGAACCAAACTATATCACCTTGCTTATTGGATATGCAACAGGAAAACAAATCCAAACAAGTATCTGGACAAATGGAGCCATTGCTGCACCAATTGCCAAACCATATCGAGTGCAAACAGCCTGGGGTAAAATCTGCTATAAAAAAGTTCAGATCCCAATTAATGTTAAATTAAAATGATAAACTAAGATCAATTGCAGAATTGCAGCCCATTTTGCAGGATGATTGATGAGTGTATATCAACTCACCAAAACTTCTACACATCTTTTGGTCTACTTGTTGTTCGGGGACATGCATTTTTGCGCACATATATTTTCTTGCCCCACATAACTAATTACATACCCCAAGATAGGAAACTAACCTCACCAAACAAAAGTACCAAAGTTACTGAAATAACGATAGCACCCCAGGCTGTGACCAAACTATCCAGAAAAATTGGAAGCGTCTGAAAAAATAAGACATCAAGTACATTTATGATTCTAGCTTTTGAGTCTACAATATATGTTGTTTACATTGTTTCTGATGGCACTTACCTCCATTGCAATAGCATTGCAGATTAACAGCGTGCAAAGCAATAAATGCTGCCTTCTCACAACTGGCAATATCTTCGCTGTTATGACATAGTGCTAGCTATAAGTGAATACAATATGACACAGTGCTCAAACAAGTTCCCAATCAAGAAATAGAAAACTGATGAAACTAACAATACCTCGTAACTTGAAAGTTGAAAGTATTACTATGAAGTATCCATGTCTCATGTGATACTTACATACTCATGCATATATATATTTGGCTAAATACTTCTAGCACTAGAAGAAAAAGTAT
This sequence comes from Quercus tomentella, assembly GCA_028535165.1. Lineage (NCBI taxonomy): Eukaryota > Viridiplantae > Streptophyta > Magnoliopsida > Fagales > Fagaceae > Quercus > Quercus tomentella. Next base: position 15,417,190 of record JAPQVY010000001.1, read on the forward strand.
GTAAAATGTAATTTCTTTTAGCGCTTAGAGAATTATTACAAGAGGTAAGGAGATTGATGGAATGAATTACCAGCATGTTTACGATCACTGGGTGTTCCAGACTTGACAAGAACTTCAAGTTCGACCAGGCTCATCGACATGAGCCCCAACGTGAGCCCAGACATGAGCCCAGCGAACAGTACTAGCAAAGTTATAAGTATTATCCGAATGATAAATGCTGTTTCACAACAGCTATACTCTACAGCCATTCAATTCCCTTTTTTATTAATTCCTCTTCAATTTCTTCTTCTTCTTCTTTGAGATTTATAAATTGGTTTTAGACCCTTGAAGACACAGTGTCTTCTTAAAGACAACCATATATACTGGCATAGTGTACGTAAGTCCAAGTATATTCTATTAATTGCACAAGGCCAGAATGAAATCAGATTCGACCCACTGTTCTTTTGGGCGCTTTAGTTTGATTGAAACTTCTGGAACTTAACTTTTTCCCTTCTTTTATTTTGCTTCTCTCTGAAGAGAGAGAACTTTTGACTGTCACTCAGAGAGAGCAGCATAAGAGTTGACATGGACTGTCACTCAGTGATCCACTTTTGGACCTAAATATGCATGTTGCATACTCAACTATATGACCAACAACGTTGGTGAGAGAACACCTCGGGGAGCAAGTAGTAAATACTTTATAACATGCTCGCTCCCAAGGTGTTCTCTCCCCAACACAAAGTTGCCCCAAATGGCCAATTTATAGATATATAAAGTCGATCTTATTTCCGGGAATATGATCCCCACAAGTGGAAATGTGTTTGAATGAGGACAATATTCCTGCTTAGTGCTTATGATATACCTTCGAGTAGTCACATAACATAACCAATATTTCATCTTTTGAGACTTAAGCGTGAATAAAAAGAAATCCCTATATTAAACAACAAGAAGAACAAAACTAGATCCAATTCAGCTTTATGCACTATAATATTTTTAAGGAAAATGTTAAATTTATAACAAATTTTAATATAAAATTTTATAAATTAAATATATATTTTAATTGCCATTTAATAAATAAATACTTCAACACATATAATAAATAACTATTTTAATTACCATTTTGTAATCGATGACTAGTCAATTTATAAGATCTATGTAGTAAAACTATAGTATCCCTAACATAACCCTATTTTATAATACTCTTTTAATTAAAACAACTCAAGCAATGTTTCCAAGTTCCATATATATATATATATATATTGACTCTCAAAAAAAAAAAAAAATGTTCCACATATATATATATATATAAGAAATAAGATTAAAGTCACCTTTAAACTAAACTAAATGTGCTTTTAGATTAGTTTTTTACTAAAAAAAAATTATTTGCTAAAAAGTTGGCAAAATTATCATTGTACTTAAAAAAATCGAGACTTTAAAAAGACACAAGAAAATAAGCTAAAAATTTAGACGAGAAAAAAAATTTATCCAAACTCATACAATATATATAGCTTTAATAATGAAATATAACGTGTTAGGTGTTAGGTAAAGGGGAAATTGAAAAAAAAAGGGTAAATACTTAGGAATAAAATCTACAATAATCCTGAAGAAGAAGTGTCAAGTGGATCTTTTTGCTGTCACAACTTAGTCGGTTTGGAATAAAAAAAACCATGACAACTAGCAATCCCACTAGAGCAAGTCAGTCATCTCGCACGGGCTTATCTAGATGAATTCCACTAACCATATTTTTTTGGAGATGGTAGAGGCTGCAACAAAAAGAGCAAATCCAATTTGCATTAGAGATTGGGATAGATAAGACAGAAGTTGAGGGAGACTCTTTGTTAGTTATGAATGCTCTATGTGGCTCAAATGTCCAGTTCTCACTAATCAAACATATTATTTAAGAGGCACTGATAGATTTTAGAGATTTGAGTTTTTTCTCATGTATGCAAACATGCAATATGATAGTCCATGCTCTTGTTAGGAAAGCTATTTTCTCTCCTTATTTCTGGTCTAGATAGAGTTTAGACATTAAAGACTTAGCTAATGCTAATTTTGTACTAGTTTAGTAAGATTTCTTGACATGATTCTCAAAAAAAAAAAAAAAATTAAAAAAAGGGTAATTACACTCATCTCCCTTGAGTATTAGGGAAATGACATTTCACCATAAACCTAAAAGGAGAAAACACTCTCCCCTCTTAAGGTTTGAATAAATTAACACTTTCCCCATTTTGTTTATATTAGTAATGATATATATATTCTAATTTTTTTTTTTTATAAAAATCTCTTTATAAAACTTTATCCATGGTTAGAAAAAAATAACCGGTAAATTTAGAATAAAAATGTAAAATTTATCAAGTACAATAATAACACTTGTAACTACAAATCTCTCCATAACCCATTAAAAAAAGTAAAATTCACACTTAATATTTTAAAACAAACTTTAATTAAAAAATTTAAAACAATGAATTTTAATTATGAAATAAAATAATTTTGGAAACTTGCACAGGTTAACGCACAACATTCTGAATATTAATTTAACAAATTTTGGTCAATATATGTCAAGATACATGTCGAGAAGGGCAAAGTATTTTTCTCTTTCAAATTTGGGGTGACATATTATTTTCCCAAATTTTAAGAAAGGGGAGTATAATTTAAAAAAAAAAAAAATCTAAACTACTCAATATTACTATTAATATGGTAGATTCATTCAATAGTAAAAAAAAAAAATATATATATATATATATATATTTTAAAATTGCTTCTCAAAGTTTTTTTTTTTATGGAAAATTGCTTCTTAAGTTTTTTTTTTTTTTTTTGAGAAAGAATTGCTTCTTAAGTTGATAAGTAATATACTATAGATATTACTTATTTACTGTGGGGTCCAATAATTTGTGGCCTTGGCCCATTTTTTACATTGGGGCCCAAGGCCCTAGCCGAGGAAGTGTGTAGCCGAGGATAGGTAATAAAAGTCCAAATAGTCTTGAGATACAGCCGAGGATGATTCTGTCCTCGGCATATCTGAGGTCCCCCTGGAAGGAGGGGCAAAAGCGGTCTAGGAACAGTTTGGGAAAAAATCTAAAATATCTATGTCAATAGAGAACGAAACGCTGGATAGTATAACGACCAAGGACAAAGGGAAGGCTGCCATTACTGCCATTCAAAACTCTGCACCTGACAGAGCCATACTTTTCAACTTTTTCAACCACCCCCAACCACTCTGGGTATGGGCTGATGGGACAAGTATCAGTCCTGGAAAGTCGAACCTACACGTGGACGTTGGATGAGGAATACAAGCCAATATAAAAGGGGAAGTAAGCGGTCTAAAAGAGGGGCTGGGAAAAATGGCCAAAAACCAGAGCCTCCCAACCCGCCTCCAGGAGAAAGACTCCTAGAACGAACACGATTTAATCATGTATGAATACCACGGAAAACCCCCGTCCGGTGACCAAGGGCTAGGCTTTCAAACCCACGCTCTATAAATGATATTGTTTGGGCCTTTTTACGTGCGAACCCAATATCGTTCTGGGTCGTCACAAATCGCGTCCTTACATTTACAATATAGAAAACTTAATATAAATCTAATATACAAATATACATTTAACATGAGTTACTATAATTTAAAATTTTATAAGGTTTCATGATCGGGTCGAATATGGGCATGAACCTGCAGGATTCGGATCAGATCGGGTTGAGGTAAAATGGATTGCTTTTTGAAAAATAATTACAACATGCTGCTAACCCTGCAGCTCGAACCCTTTCCCCCCTAGACCCCCAAGTACTTTATACATGGAGAGGTGCCAATTCAGTTACAAGGTGCCAATTCAGTTACAAGGCCTTTGGCGAGGTAAAATGGATTGCTATTAGTACTATTTTATGATCCATTCACACCCATGTCTTATTTTTTGTTTGGGTTCTGCCAAGTTATCGGGTTCGGATCGAAACCAATATTTCCCACACTGACACAGTCGTGGACCATACTACCGAAGAAGAAGAAGAAGAAGAAGGAAATTGTGTAGTGTGTTCAAATGATCAGAACCTCAGGAACCCCAGTGACCTTGAGGTCTCTAACCCAAACCCTAACCTCACTCTGTTCAAACCAAACTCACCCTCACCCTCACCCTCTGCCTCATCCCACTCTCTCTTCTTCTTCAATTCGCATTTTCACGTCGCCGTACTCGTCGTCGAAGCAGAAGAAAGAGAAAGGGAAAGAGGAGGAAGGAAGCGATGTCGTATCTCTATTCAATAGGGACCCAGATAGCCCTCCTCAGCTCTTCGTGGTCCAGCCCCGACTCCGACCCGATACCTACTTGCAGGCAAAGCTCAACGAAGCTCTCTGCCTCGCGAACTCTCTCGAAGAACAGAGAGATGGCTACTTCCTCTCCGATTTCTTCGACAAGTCTTTGCCTCCACATGTTCTCGTTCAAAACCCTTCTGCCAAATCTCGCAAGCCTCGTGCTGGTCTCTCTCTCTAACGTTATATTGTCATTTCTGATTCTGACTGAGATTGAAACTGCTCATTTTTTCGCTTTTGTAAATTGTGTTTTGGCTATAAATGCAAACTAGTCGATAACCCGTGCGTTGCACTGAAGAGTCGAACAAAAATTTTAAATTTTTGCTTTGCTTAAAGTTATGATCACTTGATAATAGAAAGTTACAATTTAAGAGGAAAAAAAAAAAATACTAATACCAATTTTGATAAGTCCAACACCAATAATAATTTGGCATTTCTTTGCTATCGTAAATGATTTTTATAAATGTAAATGGATTTATGTTAGAATTTGTGAGTGTTTGTGTATTCAATTGCTGGGTCTATAAATGTGTGCTTTTTATCTTAATTTTTATGTGTTTATTTTGTTTCAGACACGTATTTTGGACCAGGGACAGTGGACACAGTTAAATGCCATCTTTATAATGCTGAATCAAAGGCAAGTGACTTTGAAATTTTCACCTTGATTGTTTGATTTTTGGATTTTATTCATGGCATTTGTAGCATACATGATTTGATCGAAGAAGTTTTCAACTTTACATAAGCTTTATATGAATAGCAGGGTGAAGTGGATGCTGTTTTTGTAAATACGATACTGTCTGGGATTCAACAGCGGAATTTGGAGGCAAGTCGGGTCTAACTACAGTTTTGAGCTTTTAGTGCCTTGCTTATGTTTCTATAAAGATGGATTTTGATTTTGCATTTCTTTCATATATTCCCATTATGAATGGCAGCGAGCATGGGATAAACCTGTACTGGACCGTGTGGGACTTATAATTGAGATATTTAATGCCCATGCTCATACGAAGGAGGGGAAGCTACAGGTATTCTAGGTAGCTTCTACTTTAATGTTTTTGAATTTTTTTGTTAGGTTTCAATTTGATTGTGTGGGAAGAACTGCTTCAACGAATTTTTTTTTTGGTGTTCTTTTGATCTTTACAGGCTGAATTAGCAGCTCTAATGTATAAGAAAACAAGACTTGTTAGAGTACGTAGCGCAGATGGACGCTTAACTTTTGGCGCAGCTGGAGAAGCTGAAGTCGTTAGTGCCCGAGGGTTAGTACATTGCCAAAATTTGTAGTGACACAATTGGTAATTACATATGCACCCGGTAGATCTTGAATCCACAGCCTCACCCTTCATGTTGCTTGTAGAAGGGGAAGTGGTGCCATTTGAACGAAAGCTAATTGGGGAAAATGTAGTGAAACAAAGCTGAGTAATACATTTTAAATAAAAATATTTCTCTATGCTACCGAGTAGATGTTACTCGCACTCTTGTCTACTTAATGGCCCTTCAAAGAGCGTTTTCTTTTTCTTTTGAAAATATTTTTTAATTAGCATTTTGGATTTTAAGAATAATCTGTGGAACCTGTTTACTCATAGTTGCTTCAACAAGACAATAAACAGGTCATACCCAGTACACACAGCTCTTGCTTCTGCAGGGTTTAGGAAGGGTGGTTGATAGGCAACCTTGATCCAAACCGTACACACATTTGGTGATATTACAATGTGAAGTCACTTTCTTTGCTTCTTGAGACTCAGCTTATTTGATAAATGTTTTATGGTGATTGGCCATTATAGTTTCTATATACTTTAACATGAAATCTGTGGTGTCATGTGAAAATGATTTCATGTACATAGCAAAGCTAATTAAGAGTTTTGACTTCTGTATTGGCATAAATTCTTAGATTTGGAAAGGTTAGTCCTATAAATTCGAAATGGACAAGCTCATTTTGCTTGACGTGAAGAAAATTTGAAGTAATTGGCATTTATGGTTTAATGTAAACTAACTGTACTATTTGGACTCACCTGCTTTGTGTAAATTGCAACCTATTATCAGATTTGCAGTTTTTGTCCCAATCTTCCCTATGACATGGGACCAATGAGCTATAGCTCAACTGGCACCTCCTCCCCTCGCAAGTGCTCTGTGGAGGATGAGGTCATGGGTTCAAGACCCATTGGGTGCTTGTGTAACTTACCAATAATAAAATAAAATAAAAAGAACTTCCCTATAAATGTGGGGAGATTGGTCTCAGACAAACTGACCAGGTTAGAAATTTTACTTTGGGTTGAATTTGGAATGACTTCTAGTTATAGTTCTTTATGCTGATTTCCTACTCTCACTCACTTAACTGGAAAAGCTGGGCTAAAATAGAATCTGTTACCCTCTCAAAAGTGTGGCTTAGATTATCTTACCCCTCCCTCGATGGTCCTTGACCTGTCTTCTCCTTCTTTCTTTTTTGTTTATTTTTGTTTTGTTTTGTTTTGTTGTATTGTATTGTATTAATTTTGGCAGACAACTCTAGGTTTCTTTGTGGCATCTTGAAATATATATATATATATATATATATTGATTTAAAAAAATTTTCAAATAGGGTACAACAGGATCTCCAATTGCACTTCTCTAAAGCTTTGTTTCATCAACTAAGCTGTAAAGTTTATCCCTTTTTTTTTTACTCTTAATATTTGAAATAATTTTTGGTTGCTTCATGCCCTTTTGATGTAACCTATTGTCTCTTAAGTTTTAGGGCATAATGTATTACATTCAAGAGGTTTTTTTTTTTTTTTTTGGGAGAGGGGGTGTTAATTTCGCAATTTTGAAGGTCAAAGTGCTACATTTTTTTTGTATGGTAAATCTTATTGAAAAAAAAGAAAAAAGGAGAGACCTTAAGAATAATGGATGCACACAAAGGCTCACCTAAAGAAGACAAGGTGCTATGTGGTTGGTGCTAAATATAAACAAACACTCTTGACATCTCTTTCTCCCATATTTCATTTGTATGCACATTTCCATGTGTTTCATTTGGTTTATCTTTGAATCTTGGAACAACTTTTGATCTAAATGGGGTACAATTACAGGAGAGGAAGTGGGGGGCGTGGCTTTATAAGTGGTGCAGGAGAAACAGAACTTCAGCTTCAAAGACGAAGGTTTGCCCCATGATACTATTCTCTTAAATTTATAACAATTCCTAGATGCTATATATTGTACCCTTTTTTTCCTGGTTGAGTGGTGGCTGTAACCCTGTGCTTGATGAAAGTTCTAATCCAAATGAATGTGCTCGTTATTGGGAACTGTGGAAGGTATCTGCTTGAAACTTCAGACATTTCATGGTAACATCAAAGCAGATGCTCGCATCTTCATGAGGGAACATAATCTGGTCAAAGACCTTTGCTTCACCTTACTGAATGTTTGACGATGTTCATTTGAAAGGATTTACAGCCTTTGATTTATTTAGATTTCCACCATATGGAGTTTCGTTGCCTATGATATCTACCTTGAACTTGTTGTCAAGTACATATATGAATTTGGTTAAGTAATCAATTCTTAAGACTTATCCTGCAGCAGCATTATGTTTAGCATTTCAGATAGAGCCTTACTGACTATATAGTCTATCTGGTTAATGAAATATGAGATTCGTTTAGTTTCCATCTTTGGTTTACTGATTATATTGACTTGCATTTATTCATAAGTCCACCTAATGGCACTATAATTGCAGAATTCTAGACCGGAGAAGTTATCTGTTATCACAGATTGAAGAGGTTCGTCGTACGCGAGCTTTGCAACGTGCTGCTCGCAAGAGGCATGGAGGCTCAGATGGTCAGGGCTTAGCTACTGTAGCTGTAATTGGGTACACAAATGCTGTAGGTGGTCTAAATCTAATTATACTTGGTCCTCATAGCTATAATGCACGTCATCTAAACAAGATATGTTTACTCTTTTTTTTATTTTTTTTATTTTTTTTATTTTTTTTTTTTGACATGTTTTTACATTATTTTGGTAACCAGGGAAAATCGACATTAGTTAGTGCGCTTTCAGACAGTGATCTGTATAGTGATGCTCGGTATTTTAATTCTCTTGTTGAATATATTACTAAAATTTACTTTCCATATTTTACTTAAGCTGTTGACTTCTGATATCCTTTTCCCCCTTTTGTCTGACTGGAGATGTGAACTTATATTTTTGGCAGATTGTTTGCGACAGTTGATCCAAGATTAAGAAGTGTTGTTCTTCCTTCTGGGTAATATTTTCAGTAATGAGTTAAATGTTTGCTCTCAATTTTAAAACGAAATTTATTATTCACCTTTCTAGGGTTTTTATTCCACTAATCCAATTGAGTGTATGTTCAGGAGGAAGGTGCTTTTTAGTGATACAGTGGGATTTATATCTGATTTGCCTGTTCAGGTAATGCAAAAGCTTGCACAACTGCTTTGTGGTTATCGCTATTTTTTGGTCACTAATACATTCTAACTTTGTAGTTAGTGGATGCGTTTCATGCAACTTTGGAAGAAGTGGTGGAAGCTGACCTGCTTGTGGTATGATTTAATTGCCTTTCCTTTCATTACTGGAGATCAGAATTACTTCTCTGATTTATCACATAGTTCATTGCTCTCCTTGCTTAGTTAAACAAGTAGGTAGGAGAAGATAAAATATGAGAAGAGAAACAAGATTACTGAAGTTTACTGAGGGTAGTCAATTTTCTTAATAGATTTTATGACAATATGATGTGTTCTCTTTGGGTCCGGCTCCCCTCCCATTATAAATCCTCCCATTTTCAAACATATGAAAGTCACATGGTAACCAATAATTCTAAAGGTTAAAAAATATACCGCGTCAGACAATTTATTTCTCACCTCACAGCATACTCTACTTCTTCGCTTTTCTCTCTCAGTGCTTCGACGAACTCAAACATACTGAATCACTTTCCTGATGAGGTTGAGGAAGGCCCACTCATGAGCTTCTCACTCTCAACTTCTGAGGCAAGAAAAGGCCAATCTATGAATTCAAATGGGAGGAAATGATTATTTTTTTTTTTTTTTTGTGTATGCTTGTATATGAATTCTTTCAAATTCAAAATAATTGGAAATATGGGGTGGGTGGGTCAAATGGAAATGAGTCTACTAACCTTCCAATTAACCAATTTCAGATACTAGATATTAAAAAGATTTCTATTTCTCTCTTGTTCTACCGAAGATTTCTTGTAAATGGGTCCAAATCGGCGCTCCATTTATTTCTCTGGTAATGGAGCCATGGTGGTGGATGTTGTAGTAGAGAGAGCCATGGTGTCATGGTGGTGGCATCTCTGAAAGCTCCGGTACCATTCCAATGGCTCCTCGTCGTTGGTGTGGGCAGTGGGTTTGCCAAGGAGGCTGCTGAAGGAGTTGGATTTGGGAAAGAGAAATAAATTATATTTTGAGGTGGCATGTTTTTGACCTTCAGATTTATTAATTGCCATGAGTCTTTCGTCTGTTTTAAAATGGGAGGAAATGTTCTCTTTAACTGCTCAGAAAAAAATTCCTTTTGAGATGTTATGACATTTTTTTGATAGGTAATAAGAGTATTATTAAACAAACTACAAAACAGAAGAAAGCAAATACAAGGTGTTCATGATGGTGAACACAAGGAAATGTAACAAACAAACAAACAGCAACAAACAAAAAGAAAAAACTTAAAGTGCAGTACTAAGAGAAGAAATAAACTCCAAGATAGTGGAACAATCTGAGAAGCCCCAACACCTAGACCAATCAAATAAAGTCTTCTAGCATAGAGCTTGTAACTGAGCCAAGGATTTCTTGGTATCCTCAAAAGAGCGCCAATTTCTTTCCGTCCAAACAATCCACATCAAACAGCCAGGAACCATATTCCAAATGTCTGAATTAAACTTTCCCAACCAATAGCTCCAACAATACACCAAGCTTTCCACAGAGCCTGGCATGACCCATTGGGTCCCAAAGATCTGAAACATATAAACCCACAGTGAGTGAGCTACAGGAAAATGGAGGAGGAGATGATCCACAGTTTCCTCATTCTGATGGCACATACAACACCGATTCACCAAAATGCGCCCCCTAAGCATAAGATTATCCAATGTAAGGATCTGCCCATGAACTTCTGTCCACACAAAAAATTCCACCCTCTTAGGGATCTTAGCTTTCCAAACACCCTTCCATGAAAAATTGGAGGCAACTGCACCGCTACTATTATTATAATAGGACCGGATATCAAACTTGCCATTCCCGTTGAGACACCAATGAGAAGTGTCACTCCCACCACCCCTAGGGATTCGAGACTGAATGCACTCACGGAAAGAGAAGGCAGCCTCTAACTCCCTTTCATGAAAATCCCTATGAAATCTCAAATTCCAAAATCTATCGTTTCCACCCTCTTGGTAGCATAAAACATCAAAAATGCAAGCTTCCTTGTCATTAGAACACACATACAACTGAGGATAGAGCCTTTTAAGTGAGTTATCTCCCACCCACTTATCATGCCAAAAAAGAATACGAGTGCCATCACCCACCACTAGGGCCACATGTTTGGAGAAATTCTCCCAACCATCATGAATACCACGCCACAGGCCACATCCATGGGCCCTTCTACAAATTTTAGTAGTCCACCCGCCTTGACCCTCTCCATATTTAGTTGCAATAACCCTCCTCCAAAGATGAGTGCCTTCTCGTCCAAACCTCCATAACCATTTCCCTAACAAGGCTTTATTAAAATGCACTAACGTCCTGATCCCCAAACCACCCATATCTATTGGTAAACACACCTTCTCCCAAGCCACCAAAGGATATTTAAAACACTCCCCTGAAGAACCCCATAAAAAATTTCTCTAAATACGCTCCAATCTATTAGCCACAGCTACAGGGATGACAAATAATGATAAATAGTACGTAAGAAGGCTAGAAAGAGTACTCTTCAACAGGGTAAGTCTACCCCCCCTTTGATAAATAAAGACGCTTCCAACTTGAGAGTTTCTTCTCCATCCTCTCCAATATAGGATTCCACACAGATGCTATTTTGTATGGGGTACCCAACGGCATTCCCAAGTATTTCATAGGCAGACTACGCACCCCACACCGAAGTATGGTAGCTAAAACATCTATATTTCCAACCTCCCCACATTAACTTTCAAACTAGTAAATGCTTGGAAACAAGTCAAAGCCAGCCTAATAGACAACAACTGATCTCTAGAAGCATCACAAAACAATATGGTATCATCTACAAACAGCAAGTGTGAAATGCGTACCCCTATAGAGTTTGTTGGCCCCACATGAAAACCACGAAGCAGACCACAATCCTCAGTTTTCTTCAAAATTCTACTTAGCACTTCCATAATTAAAAGGAAAAGAAGAGGGGACAACGGATCACCTTGTCTCAACCCACAAGAGCTTCCAAAAAAGCCTATCGAAGATCCATTCACAATAATAGAGAAGCGAATAGTAGTTATACAAGCCTTAATCCATCCCCTCCATTTCACCCCAAAACCCATCCTATCCAACGGATAGAACAATTTGCAAACCATGGTCATAGGCTTTCTTAATGTCCAATTTGCAAACCACCCTGGGTACATGACTCTTCAATCTGCTATCTAGGCACTCATTAGCAATAAGCACTGAGTCCAAAATTTGTCTCCCACCAACAAAAGCATTTTGAGACTCAGAGATGAGGCTATCTAGCACCACCCTCAATCTATCTGCCAACACCTTAGACATCAGCTTGTACACACTCCCTACCAAACTAATAGGCCGAAAATCCTTAACATCAATAGCCTTATTTTTCTTGGGAATTAAAGAGAGAAACGAGGCATTTAAAGACTGTTCAAACACAAAATACCTGTGAAAGTGCACAAAAACAGCCATGACATCCACCTCCACCACACTCCAACATTTTTGAAAAAAAGCCATGGTGAAGCTGTCTAGCCCAGGTGCTTTATCCCCCTCCATCTCCATCAAAACCTGGGTAACCTCTTCTTTTGAAAACTCCCTCTCCAAGGACAACCTTTCATCCTCTCCAATGCAAGCAAAATCCAGTCCATTCACAGTTGGACGCCACATATCTGTCTCTGTGTAGAGATTTTGATAGAACTGAACCACGCGAGATTGCACCGTAGAACCATCCTCATATGAGACGCCATCTACCTTGATGCTTTTAATGTGATTAGCTCTTCTATTAGAGTTCGCTAATCTATGAAAGAATTGAGTGTTATTATCTCCCTCCTTTACATACAGAGCACGAGACTTTTGTCTCCAAAAAGTCTCTTCTAAAGCGGCTAAAGCCCTTAGTGTATGCAGATGAGATAGGGGAAAGCTTTTGTAGGTAGGTTCCTGTTAACTTAGCCATTTTGGCTGCCTAGTTTAATATTAATTTCCTTTAAACCAAAAAAAAAAAAAGCGGCTAAAGCTGCAATCTCATCTTTAACCTGTGTTCGGCGGGGTTCTTCTGCGATTGAGAGGCCCAATAGTTCTTCCTTAGCATCTAGCCCCATTAATTCAGACAGCAAACACTTCTTACTAAATGCCAAATCTCCAAATTCCTCCTTATTCCACTTCTTAAGGTCTACTTTAAGAGCCTTTAATTTCTAAGCTAGAACAAAACTTGGGGAGCCCACAAAGCTATATCCCTCCCACCATTGTTTAACTCTCTCGACAAAACCCTTAACTTTGAGCCACATATTCTCAAACTTAAAAGCACAACGATCCCTACCAACTCCACTAGCTTCCACCAAAAGCGGACAATGATCATAAATAACACGAAGGAGCACCCTTTGAGACACATTCCTGAAATGATCCACCCAATCCACAGAAACTAGAGTCTTGTCAATACGGGACATAGCTTGCAGCTCAGCATCTCTAAACCAGGTGAAAGCAGCCCCATCCAATGGTAGATCCACTAGATAATTATTCTCAATAAAGTCCAAGAATGCAAACATGGCTGGGCTAAAAGACTCACAACCAAGCCTCTCACATAGGTATCTAATAATATTAAAATCACCAAATAAAAAACAAGCTGTGTTCCACCTGACACGAACCCTGGACAGCTCCTCCCACAAAGCGGCCCTATGGCGGTTAGCATTGGGACCATATAGACCAGTGCAGACCCATTCAAAACTGTCCAAAACTCCCCTAAGAAGAACACTAACAGAGAACTGAGCAATAGATACATCAATTTTCTCGACCACCCGTTTATCCCAAATCAGCAAAACCCCCCCCAGATGTTTGAACCGCGTCCAGAACAGCCCAATCAATGAAAGGACTACCCCATAAGCTCCGCACAAGAGCAGAATTTAAAGAAGAAAGTTTAGTTTCTTGCAAACATACAACATCACATCTCCATTCCTTCAAAAGATTCTTACAAACCTCCCTCTTTTGAGGGTTATTTAACCTCCTAACATTCCAAGAAAGAAGTCTCAAGGACATTTATAACAACCAATTGCCCCTAAATGAGACGACGAACCTCTGTTCTGAGAGTAAATCCCATCATAATTTACTGTAGATACCAGACCCCGTAATTCCCTAAGACCTTTCTGTCCAGCTTTAACAGGTCGCCGATTACAACTATCATTGACTACCTCAAGACACTCCTGTTCTAATAAACGAAATAAAGCACACATTGAGCTTCGTGTTTTACTATAGGAAAGCCCACCATTTTGCAGAAGCTATTCATCATTGTAGACACCCATTTCGAGTGTTCCACCTTTGAAGCATCAATCTCACCTTCCTCAGCCACCGTACTCGAGACCATATCTTCAGCTACCCTAGGGGCCTAACAAGACAACGGAACACACTCCAATGGACTACTGTTGTTCTCCCCATTACCCAAATCTCTGATGTCATCCCCACTTTGCCCCCAAGGAAGAAAGAGAAGCTCAGACTCGTAAATTTGCATACCGTCGGCATACGCAACTTCCAACGCTGTCATACCACTTATTGATGTGTTCTCCGGCGATGGCACCGCCGGGTGTGAGCCTTTATCCATTCCTTCGAGCTGCCCAGGACTGTTTGAGTCCAATGTGTTCCTCGGGTCATCCCCAATCTGCCTCTTAACCTCCCGATCAGGATGGGAAGCCACTGAGATAGGGGCAAGAAACTACGCAACTGGGCAAGAATGGAGTTTAGCCCTCATCGGAGCCTCAAGAGCCACCATCGGAGCCTCCGCCTCTGCCCCGGGTTCCCTCGAGGTCTCACCTGACCCACTCGTGCCCTGAACGCAGACCATTCTCTCATCCCTCTTCCTCCGATAGGTCACCACCTCGCCGGAAAACCCAGATTTGGACACCACCAACGCCCTCGCCACTTCATCGGGGTTAACCCCCTCTGATTCCAGCACCGCTGCAGACACCGGCGACCCGGAATCATCCCCCAAACCTCCTCTCAAGCCCTCGCCTTTCACCCACGAGGACTGACCATCAGAATAACCAAATAAAGGATTAGGTTTGACCAGAGTACCCTCACCTAGTGAAGATGCTTTAGCCACCAATTGGGCTTTAACAAGCCCACCAGATAGTTTTGTGATTTCAGGCCCACCACTTAAATCCTTGGGCCATCTGAGCTCCTTAGCATCCAGGCAGGTCACAGTACATCTCCCACCCTCAGGCTTGCGCACCCTCAAAGCCAAAAAAGCAGGAGTCAACTTAAAATTGAAAGCCCGCGTGGGTCTGCCATTAATGACTGAAACATTGCCATTTCTAATTGAAACATTTTCTTTAGGCTCTCCAGGAATCCCGTTCTGCCCTAAAATTGTTCCAAAATTTTCAAATTTCCTGAACTTTCGCTGATTACCAAAATCACACAAAAGTTTCCCACTCCGGTCACCACCAGCAGACTGACCGCCTCCACCACCACCATTTTTGGAGGGTACTTCAGCCATAGAAACCAGTTTTGCACTAGTGAAAAAATTCCTTAACTCTCTCTGAAACAAAGACCAACCTGCACGATTGGAGCTTGCTGGTATAATAATACAGCCTCTCCTAGACCCTCCAGAATATACCGCAATAACTACAAAAAGACCAGCTTTATTAGAACTCCCACAAAACTCTATCAACTTCCCATTTTCCCTAAATCTCTTACAGAGAACAGCTCTACCAGGCACCCAGTCTTGTATATCGGCGAGACAAGAAAGGATCCACTCCATACCCCATACGATTCAGACCACCCCCCATCAAAAGAGAAAGAAAAAAGTTTGGCATCAATGCGAAACGACCTCTTACTGCCCCCGTGGACCAAGGATGGAGGTAAAGGAGGGATAATTTGAGTAGTTTTGATGGAGGGGGTATCTGGTATGGCTAAAGGTGCAGATGCAAGTTTAGGCAGTTTTGGCAATCCCTGATTAGACCCCTGAGGTGGTGGGGATGGGGAAGGCAATGTTGGAGGAGGAGGGTAGGGATAAGGGAAAGTCCCAAACTGTGGAGGGAAGCAAAGGGGGGGGGGGGGGGGGGGTGAGGAGGAAAATGAAAGGGTGGCAAATAAGGAAAAAAAGAAAGTGATGGTTGTGGGAGGGAGTGAAGGTGAGGTGGAGGAGGGTGGATAGGATGAGGGAGGGGTGGGGGGAGAGGAGGCATTCTTATCTGATATTCTCCATATCCAGTCAATTAAGCCCTCATACAGGTTGTCTGAGCATGAGAGCATGCTATATATAAAAGAAGGTATTTACTGTATCACGTGTTGCCCTAGAGGTGTCTTTAAAGAAACAAGAAAATGCCCTCATGGGGGTGGCCTCCCTTGTAATCTTGTTGGTAAATTTCTTTCACTTCTTCGGTTGTCTTGCCACAGTCATCTTTTAAATATGATTCGTTAACAAAACCAAATTCCCTTCAGGCTTTGTCATGGTTAAATTAGAACAAAACATATAACGCTATACAATATGATGTGCTTTACCTTTATTTCTTTTTCACCTTGCAATACATGATATAATATTGGTAAACAACAATGAATTTATAGTAATTCCAGGAATTAATACTAAACATGATACATGATATGAACATCTGATATATTTCTTTGTATTTGCAGCATGTATTGGACTCTACTGCCCCTAATCTTGATGAGCACCGGTCAACAGTTTTGCAAGTTCTTAAGCAGTTAGGGGTATCTGAGGAGAAGCTTCAGAATATGATTGAAGTTTGGAATAAGGTATTACCATTCAATCTTCTCCTCTTTTCCACCCACTCCAGATTAGAAGGATAAACTGGGAAAAAAAAATGAAAAAAGAAGGAAAATTTCTTAAAAGTTTGCTCTCTTCTGATTTTTGAGAATTGCTCAGATTGATTGTCAAGAAGAGGGCATGAATGATGGTGAAGATGACTTCATCAGTTCCTCAGAAAAAGAAGATGATATGGCATCTGATCTATCAGCGGAAGAACCAGTTGATGATTATGATGATGACAATGTGTCTGAACAGTTACCAGAGTCTCTTGCAGAGACATTGGATGATGAACCAGGTGAGTACTCGGATGGCTGGCTTGATGAAGAGACTCCTGGTGAAGAAAGTCTTTCGGGATGGGCTCAGCATGACCAAAAAAGCGAGTCCTCTAAAAATTGCATGACGGATAAGGATTTACAATCCCAGTGTCCACCTGGGCCTCATGTCAGAACATCTGCCATCATGGGAGTTGGTTTTCAAGAGTTGCTTGAACTTGTTGATGAGAAGCTAAGGATCCAAGACAAGAAGACGAAGGCCCAAAGAGTAGTAGGAAGAGGATTATTTGAACGAAAATGGAGGCCCCCTCGCACAGAGGACGATGCCATTGCAGTTGAGCAGTAACATGCATTATCCTATACGTTATGTGGATCGTACTTCTTTTCTAGCTTAAAGCTCCATAGTCAAAATGCCTATTGGTACACTTAATTGGCAACTTAAGAGAATTCTTCTCAGCTTCATCATTTACAGTTAAGGCAAGCTGGCTTGGGTGGTAGGAGAAACTGCTCAATAGCTCGCCCAGTTTTCTTAATCTGTGTATCAATGTCTTCTATTTATGTTTTCTTCAGCTTCAAGCTGAGCTAGCCTTGAGAGTTCAATTTTTCTTTTCAATTTTGGAAACACAACATTTATCTAAATTTTGGAAGCGACTTCTTTGTATTGAGTTTTTTGTACCTGTATAATATTGGACTTTGGGGTGCCCAAAGTGTACAAAAACACAATAATATGTTTAAAATTCCGTACAATTTATTAGGGAATAAATTATAATAAGCTCTGTAGCAAATCTTGGCATTAGATTTATTCCGATATTGTTGAAATTCCCACTTCCCATCATTGGGTTGTCTGTACTCTGTAATTCTCCTTTGAACGTGTGTACAGTTGCAAAATTCTTGCCAACTGTATTTGCGCGTGAAATGAATAAAGAAGGTGGTGGCCGACATTTCATAGTCATACTCGTACTCGAGAGAATCGATTCTGTACCTGTAATAGCATTTCGGTTTCTTATTGGTTTACCAGAAGGACCCCGATATTTTATTGGGTCCTCTTAACGGGGTATCGGTAACTTTAAAACATTTGTTAATGGATTATTTTAGAAAAAATTTACTACAATTTTTATGAGAAATATAAAAATTTGTAAAAAATGACAAGTGTTACGTTCACAATATTTTCATAACACTTTCACAATAAATCATAGGTTGTTAGTTGTTATTGATTTTTATTTGAATTTATTACTGAAATTATTTTTTTGTTATACGAATAACAGCTTGTAACAACTTGTCATTTAGAATTTGTTATGAAAATGTGGACATAGCATTTCTTGTAAAAAAAAATATTTTTTCTTTCTTTCCTATTAAAAAGTTTCTATAAATATTTCATAAATCAATGCTCTTAGAGACATTTGTTAACTTTTCCCATTTTTATTTTGTTTTTTAAAAGATTGGATGGAATTTCAACTTATGTTAGTTCCATGACAATTGTTCTTTATTGTTGGATTAAGAAATTAATTGTGGGTTTCAATTAGCTCAACTAGTAAAGTCTCTGATGGTTGAATAAGATATTTGAGGTTCAATTCCAGCCTACACCAAAAATTGACTAGTGTCTTGGAGTGATAACAAAGAGCTATTATCATGATCGGACGTCATAAGTTAAAACTATTTAAAAAAAATTAAGAAATTAATTGTTTTTTTTTTAAGGAGATAGAAGTCGAATATCTAATCTCTTATTTGGCCACAAATTATTTTAATAGATGAGCTAACTCAAACCTATAAAAAGACCGACCTTAAGAGTTAGGAGAAAATTTAAAGACAAAAAATTTGATTGGTTTTTTGGTGGAGATAGAAGTCAAAGATCTGATCTCTTATTTGGCCACAAATAATTTTAATTTGATTGGTTTTTTGGTGGAGTGAACGCCATAGGTTAAAATTTTCTATAAAAAAAAAAAAAGATTAAGAAATTAATTGGTTTTTTTTTTAATTATTTATTTATTTTTTTTTATGGAGATAGAAGTTGAATATTTGATCTCTTATTTGGCCACAAATAATTTTAATAGATGAGCTAACTCAAACCTATAAAAAGACCGACCTTAGGAGTTATGAGAAAATCTAAAGACAGAAAATTTGATTGGTTTTTTGGTGGAGATAGAAATTGAATATCCGATCTCTTATTCAACCACAAATAATTCTAATAGATTAGCTAATTCAAAACTATAAAAAGATCGACCTTAAGAATTATGAGAAAATCTAAAGACAAAAATTTTGACACATATATGGCAAATTGTTAGTGATAAATTAAAAAATGATGTCAATAGTAAACCTAGATGAGAAGGAAGTATACCAGCTATGAGTTCCACTAGCTGTGAGAAGGAGAAAACATACACCCGGGTGTATTTTTCCCTAGATGAGAACCACTACAAACTTAGCACATTGTTGTAAGTTGTCATTTTTTTTATAATACTCGAGTCGGAAACTTTACTAGTTGAGCTAATTGGAATCTACATAAATAAATAAATAAAGAGGAGAGAAGTGGTACGTCCACAACATTTTCACAATGTGGTTAGTTATTATTGGTTCAAATTTGAACCTACAAGTGAGATTACTTTTTTGCCGCAACAATAATAACCAGTAACAACTTGCCACTTAAAATTTGTTGTGAAAATGTTGTTGACGTAACATTTCTCTAAAAACCAAATGTTATATCCACAATATCTTTACAACAAATCTTATGTGACAGGTTGTTACTTGCTGTTATTAGTGGGTAAGAAAGTAATTTTAGTGTTGGATTTAAATTAAAAACCTATAACAACTTACCGACTAGAATTTGTTATAAAAATATTGTGAAGTGTAGCAGTATTCTACACTCATACAGTCAGAGTCTACACTTTTTTTGACTTGGATCTGAATCTGAGACTGAAAGCAATGGGCAATGGCCTAAATAGATTGGATCTTCTATTAATATCACGTCGCCGACACAAGATGCCAGTAATTAATCAAACTACTTATTAAGATTATCGCGTGGTGCTGCGCGCGTTATGCTTATCATCCAACAAAAACAAAAACACACCCACCCACAGAGTGAAACAAACAGTCACGTATCCAAAATTCACGTCGTATCCAGCATAATAAAAGTACCATTCGCATTTAAATCTAACTCCACCACTTCTCTTCTCTCTCTCCAATCTCCAATCTCCATCGCAAGCTAAAAAAGCAGAGCATTCACACAGCACAGCACAACGCAACGCAACGCAACAGATCTAAGATCCAAACCTCAATGCGCTTCGCTCATTTCCTGATCTGAGGTAACTCTCTCTCTCTCTCTGCTTCTTTTCGGATTTCATGCTTATTGAAAACTTTACTCGATTCATTATGGTATTGAATCGATATCAATCATTTTTTTTTATGTATGGATCTGAGTGCACCGTTTATGGTTTCCATTGCATTCTCTCACTATGTATTGAATGAGTGATCGCTTTTGTCTATTCTGTTCTCTGTTTCTGATTTTGGATTTGGATTTGGCATTTGAAGTGCAGTTTTTTTATTTAATTCTACTATGACTAAGTTGATTATTGGAGATCCTAAATATTCTTTTATTTTCGGAGCTCTTTGTTTGATTTCTTAGATATTGGCGAAGAAAAAGGTGTTGAATTTATTGGATCTTTCTTAATTTGGGATTGAATGTTATATTATGCAGGTACTTAAAGTGGATTGGGTTCTTTTCTTGGAAGCTGAAACACCATATATGGTCAAATATTTATATATTTAAACAGAAGGGGCCAAAGCTCCTTCACATGCAATTCAATTTCATTTCCAAACAAACCCCACAATGCCTTACAGAGTTCTTCATGTTTAGATAAGCAGCTTCATACACAAATGTCTAACAAATACAGCTAAAACTCGATTTTCTGGAAACACCTCCGAGTTTATGCAATACTTTTTAAAAAATAAATAAATTTTGAGATAAAGATTTAATGATTGTGAAATAGAATGTATGAATATACTCCTATCTTGCAATTTTCATTAGTGGCTTATGTTAAAATATCTGTGATTTTATGGCTGCATATTCGTTTCTTCCACACGCTGCTTTAACCGGTGAAGATTTACTATGTTTATATGGTTTATTGTCCTTGTGAAAGCTAATTTTTCGCCATGGAATTTTTTCAAACAGGGTATAGTTCAGTTTTGTGGACGCATTGTTTTATACAAAAGTGGCTATGTCAAGGAGGCAAGTAGGCTCCACACGGCGTGGTGGAAGTCTTCCGTTTGTGGGAGTCATAAATTCAAAATCGAAATCTTCTCCCTTATTATCTGTAGTTCTTGTCGTTCTGGTATTGTTCATATCTAAACATCACTTATCTTTTTGCCAATTTATATATTAGTCTGTATTTGTGTGTAGTTGCTATTTCAGTTAGAGATCATGATGTTTGGTTACTAATCATATTTTTCCTGTCATTTTTAAGCCCATATTTTAAATAGTAAAAATGATAGCAAAAGTTATTAGTTAAAATCCTGATAGCTTCTTTTTGTCTCTTGGTTGAAACTTGCAGGGAGTAATCCTTCTTATTGGCTATGCTTCTCGAAGTTCTCGTAGCTCAGGTTTGTGTTTGGTTTGGGTACACTACTCTTTGTCATTGCATGAAATGGTAAATAAATTTTAGATTCAATAGGTTAGGCATGCCATTTTCGGCTTCTTGCTATCAAGTGTGGCTATGGAACAACATGAATCACTTCTTTGTGTGCTTTCTTTTTAGATCAAAATGTCTCTTTATTATTTTAATTATTATCAAATTAATGCATTAATTAAAATATCATTTTTAACAATACAGGTGCATTTGGAGGAAGTAGAGAAGCAGATAGCAAGATTGAAGGTATATTTGTTTGGCCTCCCCACCCCCACGTCCACCCCCAACACACACAAAAATGTTGCTGCTTAATTTTTCCTTTTGAATGACATATAAAGGTCTAGGCATGTTATATATATAGTTTGCAATTGTATCTCGACGTTAAGCTGCTTGAAATATTGGGAAGAATTATTATTTTTTGTGTACATTGGAGGCACCTAAGCTTATGGGCATACAATGAAAAGCCTGTCCATGCTCTTTCAAGAGAGAAAGTTGGACCTAGGTGAGGGGGCACAACTTCCTCCTTTATCTTTTATTGTGAACCAAATTAAATACTTATATCAATGGTGTACATATAGACTAAGATGGGCAGCTTGTGTAGTGATGAATGTTCTCCAAGTGTTGCTTTTGGTAGAAGCATCAGGTATTCTAAATATGGGATAAAACTTGCCAATGAACTCTAGCTCAAATGATGCTCCCTCCCCTTGTAAGAGTAAGGTGGAGGGTGAGATTGTGGGTTCATGACCCACTGGATGCATGTGTTGCTTACAAATAAAAAAAAAGGATATCGTGGAGAACTTCAATCAAGTAAAACTTTTTTTTTGGTTAAGTATAGTGGATGATCATTGAAATGTGCTTTTAATCTTTGATTTGTTGCATGCCAAGGTCGAAGTTTCTGGATTTGAATGTCCCCCATCCTCCTCCTCACCCACAACCCCCCCCCCCCCCCCAAAACCCAAAACAATAAGGGACCATAATTTAGAAAATCTTTATATTTGTAATCTGGGAAAAAAGTTATGTAGGGAAAATTTCTAACTTAAAATGTTATTTAAGGCAATATGTTTTGCTTTTATATGCTTTACATGGTAACCTTATGATTCACCACCTTGAGTAGGTTGTCCTTTGCTCCTATATATGTGTCATGCAGCATTTAACAGTGAACAAGTTCTGATAATGTCAGATGTGTTTTGAATTGAACCATATTGATAATTGATGAGTTTGAAGCTATAAGCTGATACAGTTTCCATCCTCAATGGCCAAGATTGAGGTTTTAAGTCATTCTCCTCCCCCCCCCCCCCCCCCCCCAACCCCCCATCAAAAAAAGAGTCAGTGCATAGAAATCACCGATAGCAATATGGCCCTTTAACTACTTTCTTAAATTCAAGGTGGAAATTCATTGCATCTTGCAGGTGACTTTTCATGCACTGCAGAAGTTGAGAGAGCAATACCTTATCTAAAGAAAGCATATGGTGACAGCATGCGCAAAGTTTTGCATGTGGGCCCTGATACTTGTTCAGTGGTCTCCAAATTGTTAAAAGAAGAGGAAACTGAGGCATGGGGTGTGGAACCGTATGACATAGAGGATGCTGATGTAATCTGCAAGAGTCTTGTGCACAAAGGCATTGTTCGTGTGGCTGATATCAAGTTCCCTCTACCCTATAAAGCAAAATCTTTTTCTCTTGTTATTGTGTCAGACACATTGGATTACCTGTCTACAAAATTCCTGAACAAGACCCTTCCAGAAATTGCTAGAGTGTCTTCTGACGGTCTTGTTATCTTTACAGGTTTTTTTTTTTTTTTTCTTTTTTTGAGAAATTTATCTATCCGCGTAATATCAACATTACAAAATATTCATTTGTTATTTATTTATTTTTAAATTTATAAATTCATGTTCAGAAGTAATTGCACTTTTAGCTGCATCACTTTTGATGGATACATCAGCAGCCTAATGCATCACAATAATTGTCTAAAAGACGTTTAGCAATGACATCTCCTATCTCTCACTCCCTTCTCTCTAATTCATGCGCACACCAGCTAAGTGGGAAACTTTTATCCTAGGCAGATAAACAGATAAAGTCAATAGAATGATTTAGATCTCTTGCTATGGAAGCTAGGCCAAAAATCTCCACAGTAATCAAACTTTCTCACTTGTATTGAATAATCAATAGAAATACTTCAATTTATAGCTTTAAGCATTGTACTTTCCTGTTGGGCATATGTACACCTTTGAATGATTGTTAGATGTTTTTTCTTGGTTCTGTCATTCCTTTATGATAATTTCATAAATATCTATTGCTGGCATTCATTTTCCAATGTTTTCATCATGGTTATTCTTGTGAAAAAGTATTAAGCCTGATCTTTGTTTTCTTTGCTTTTCAATTTTATGTTTAGGTTACCCTGGTCAACAGAGGGCTAAAGTTGCTGAGTTGTCTAAATTTGGACGGCCGGTAAGTGTACATATATCACAACTTGTATGGCATCTCTCAGCTCTTCGGGTGTTGTTGGATTAAAACTACTTTGTTAACAATCAAGTTATTGGTGAAGTCTTCGCTGGTTTTCAATGCAGACTCAATTTGAAGGGGCACTATATAGGGATACTATATTAGCGTTCAGCATTTAGTGATTAAATTATTGTTGTGTTGTATATTTCAAATGGTACAATACAAAAAAAAGGTTAAGAGCTAGCCAGGAAAAAGGTCTGGAAAATCATTAATCTGTGTTCCATATCCTTGCCGAATTCTTTTGGTTAATCATTACCATTACCAAGTAAAATGGAAGAATCAAGAGGACTCCAGTTGTTCCATTTATGCTTAATTTTGTTGTATTATATTATATTATTCGTTTCTGTAACATTTTTTAGTTCTCATATCTAAATGTGATTTTGAGTATAGTTTATGCTTTTTTTCTCTGTTGTAGGCAAAATTGCGAAGCTCGTCTTGGTGGGTACGCTTTTTTGTCCAGACCAGCTTAGAAGAAAATGAAGCTGCCATAAAGAAGTTTGAGCAGGCTGCATCCAAGAATTCATACAAGCCAAGCTGCCAAGTTTTCCATCTCAACTCATACCATTGATATTTTAAGATTTATTACATTTTATCATCATTTTTGGGACTCTCTCATGCAACAACCCCACAAAAGAGGAAAAAAAGTGAAAAGAAAATGTCCAGTGCTCATATAAAATGCACCCTCTTTGAGGTTATCAGCTTTGGTACAATAGATGTTTATGATATTCCTTATGTTTTGTTCCTAACATTATACAATCAAATATTTATTAATTTAATTGGAAAAATAGCCTGCATTCTTTTTCTCTGTAATCTCTCTTGTTATATTCACAATTTTTGGGAATTTCTCATGCAAACAAAATAGATAAATAAATAAAAACTAGTATGAAAAGAGGGGAAGAAGATTTTCAGCTTTCTCATACAAAATGCTTCTTTGTGGGTTATTGAATTCAGTGTCATAAATGTTTGATTAGATAAACTTATGTTCTGTAATTCATATTATACAGTCAATATCCCTTTATTTGAATGATGGTAAATATTAGTATCAATTGTTTACCTCCGTTTGTTAAATTTTTATATCTGGTTTTCTTATCCGTGCTTCTCTTTAAAAGAATATCTCCAGGCCATCATCTTGCCTATGCGTATTGCGCTTGCACATCAGTTTTTGAGAATCTGTGCTTTGCTCCCACAACAGAACTCCAGCCATTCGGTTTAATCCCCCACCCCTTTTTGGGGCCTATGTAAAGTAATATTAGCTTAACAAAAAGTAAAAAAAATGCAAAACTACTCCACTCTATCACTTCACAATTTTGTCTACTTCAAAAATATAGCTTTACCAAATGCTTGTGCATTGACATCAAGACGCACAAAACATGCTTGCATTATAAAACCTTTCATGTGGTGATTTCCGGATCAGGTGCTCCATTGTGAGTGAATCATATATTCTACAGATGTCACATGATTCCAATGCACCAAGGGAAAGAATCTGCTTGTTTAAGGCCATGGGGAAAATTAAACCTGTCAGAATGCAAATATTCCATACAATGAAATTCTTTTTGCTACATTTAAGCACCCCACTACTGGGGGATCAAATCCTGGATTCACCATTCAACCACAAGGGTCGGCTTCATGTTCACTTCAATAAATTTTACTATAGAGAGTTGTGTTGTTGACCAACGGAAAACTTGAGAGAAAGAAAGATGCACAAACAAAAAGGACAGCAAAAAGAAAAAAGAAAAAAAGCCGAGGTGAACTATCTATACTCTTATCAGTTATGGTTTGCAGTAGACAAAGTCAAAGAAATAATCAAAACTCTATCAACTTGATTGGCTCAAGAATGAAAATAATGTAGATTTATGCTGAATCTTAACTAACTGCTTGAAAATTTTAATGAGCTTTTGTATTTTGGTTGGTGCCATAAGTTTGAGCAGAGTCAATGGTTAGTAGATACCCTTGACTGATGAGTTACTGATGTTATGCCTTCTTCGGGAGCTGATACAGCACTGGGTTCCTCATTGATTGCTTGGCAATTTGAATGAGCTTTTGTATTTTGGTTGGTGCCATGGGTTTGAGCAGAGTCAATGGTTAGTAGATACCCTTTATTGATGAGTTACAGATGTTATGCCTTCTTCGGGAGCTGATACAGCACTGGGTTCCTCTTTCTCTGTCGCAATAGTGAAGTTTAGACACACTCAATTATCACCAATAATCCCCACATGAGCATTTCCCTTCCTTAAAGCAGTGAAACCTGTGAGTATCTCTAATAGTGATTTCCCTCCCAGAAATGGCAGAAATAAATTTGATTGCGTTGTGGCAATCCCCACATATCCTTAGGTTCTTCACGACAAGTATAGGCTCTCCATCTTTAGTCGAGATCAGCCCAAAAGCAACTGCTAGCTTCTCACTGTGATGCCCTAACCTCATCTCCTTCTCTCCCTGCCCTGTTTCATCATCTTTAACCAAAGCCCATCTCACATCTGGCACATACCCTGCTCGCTTCATCTTCTTTGACATCTCCTCCAAGTATTCGTATATTTCCTTTGTCATCAGGTGTGAACTATCTTCAGCCACGAACACATGTATCCTCTTATTCACCTCAATCCAGCTACAACCTGGTTTCTTTTTTACACCTCTATCTCGCATAAGCTTTCTAACTGTTGCTGATTCTTCCCATTTTCCAGCACTGGCATACATATTGGCAAGCATGACATAGGGAACAGCATTTGAAGGTTCCAGCTGAAGAACATTATTGGCGGCCTTTACTGCTAGCTCCATGTTTCCATGTGTTCTACAAGCACCAAGTAATGAAGCCCAACCGATTGAGCCAGGGCTAAATGGCATTGTCTCAATTAGCCTCTCAGCTTCACTCAGTTTGCCAGCACGACCCAAAAGATCTATCATGCATGAATAATGCTCTGCTTCTGGTTCAATGCTGAATTTTTCTTTCATCATATTGAAATAATTCTGACCCTCCTCAACCTTTCCTGTGTGAGCACATGCACAAAGGACAGAGATAAAGGTTATGCTTGTAGGGGCAATGTCTATCTCCAGCATTTGCTGAAAAAGACGTATTGATTCTGTTCCAATACCATGTTGAGCATAACCTGCAATCATTGAATTCAACGAGACAGTATTGTGCTCCGGCATCCTATCAAATAACCTCCTTGCATCTTGAAGATTCCCACACTTTGAGTACATTGCAACGAGAGCATTATTGACTGAAATTCGATTTGAAGGAATCTCGGATTTGATTGCCAACGCATGAATCTGTTTTCCTTGAGAGGGAGATGACAAATTGGAACATGCACTAATCACACAGACGAAACTGCAATCATCAGGGCGGTAACCAACACGTTGCATCTGCCGAAAGCAATCAAGAGCATCTTCAGAGAAATCCTCATTTTGGGAAAACCCTGAAATCATTGTGTTCCAAAGAACCAAATCTGGTTCAGGAATCTCTTGAAATACTTTCCTACAATCTGACATACCACCCTTACACTTGGAATATAAATCAATCAAACCACTACCAACATGTGAATTCTGGTGAAATCCAGTCTTTATCAACTTAGCATGAAACTGAAGCCCACCCAACAAATCCTCCACACATGTAAACGCAGTCAAAACACTCGCCAAAGTAAACATGTCAACAACAAATCCCCTCCTAACCATTTCCTGAAACAATCCCAGCGCTTTTGATCCTTCCCTATGTTGCCCATACGCCACGATCATTGAATTCCAAGACACCTCATCTCTAACCTCCCCCATCCCATAAAACACCCTCTTTGCCTCCTCCAAAAACCCGTTCTTACTATAATAAGTAACAAGCGCATTGTTAACCGAAACATAAGAATCAAACCCACCCGACACTGTCAAAGCGTGCACTTGTCTTATCATGTCTATATCATCAGAACAAGCCGTGACAATACCAGACAGAGTGAAGCCATCCATGTCAAGACCCATCTCCCTCATCCCCGAAAACAAGCGAAATGCAGGTTCAGGTTCACCACGATCTGCATAGGTAGAAATGAGAGTGTTATAAGAGACAAGGTCTGGTTGCGGCATTTGATCGAACAGTTGCTGGGCAATATCAGTTCTTGATTCTTTTGCGTAGGCAGCAATGATGGCGTTGAAAGAGAACACATTGGGGTCTAAAGTGCAGTGAAAGGCGTTGCGGGCAGCAGAGAGGCGGCCACATTTGGAGTATGCAAGGATGAAGTGGTTGGAGAGGTAGGTGGAAGAAGGGATAAGGGACTTGATGTATAGGGTGTGGAGGGACTTGGCAGTGAGGAGATCTTTCTGGGTAATGCATGTTTTCAAAAGGTGACGAAAGGTTTGGAGGGACCATGGCCATGACCATGAGATTTGGTTCATCTACTACGTACTTTTACAGGGTAACGCATGGGCATGTGTTAAGTTTACAAGGAACTAGTTAGTTTGGAAGAGTACCTTTTGGATTTGGCATTCAACTGTAGTAAGTCTATTTTCAGTATTTTGACTCGAGACCCCGGACTTTTTTTTTTTTTTTTTTTTTAACCGACCCCAGACTCCTAAATCAAGTAAGATTTAAAATGTTGCATTTTGGGTTTTGATCTTGTTATATGAATAACAAATTGGCCAAAGGCCTTATAGTTGAATTGACACTTCTTCATGCACAAAGTACTTGAAGGTCTAGGAAGAAAATATTCGAACTGTAGGATTAACAACATGTTGTAATTATTTCTAAAAAAAAAATAACGAATTGGGATTCACCCAATTTTTAATTGAAATATATTTATTAGAAATGGTGAGATAGACTCTATAGTGTTTGCAAAGCTTAAATATAGGGGTGGACCCACTAAGAAGGGTGGGGGCCATGGCTCTCCACACTTTTTCCAATTTTATAAAATTATCCCTAAATTTTCATAAATTTTTCAAAAAATATATGGTTCCCCTCAAACTTTTTAAATATTGGATTTTTACTCCTTAAATTTACTTAAAACTTTCAAAAGATATATGGTAGCCCCCCAAAGTCTTCATATTTCTTATATGATACTAGTAACTTGGTTCAATTTTATATTTGTTATTATTTTGGCCACCCATTCATAAAATTTTAGTTCCATCCCCACTTAAATAGCTATATCTTATGGATTTCAATGAGTTCAATTTTAATCCTCACTTCGAATATTTTTTTTAAGATAGTTAGATCTTTATTAACAAGTTTTATGTTTGTTACAATATAACTAATGAATGATATATATCAAAAATACTATAAGTCTTTTATATAAATATATTTATTTATTTGATAATTTGATAGGTACAATGGAGAAATAGAAATTTGAACTCTAAGGGGGTGTTTGGTAGGGGTATTTAAACAACGGTTTTCGTTGTTTAAACAACATTACACGTATTTTCACATATTTTTTCACCCACACGCATTTCCAAAAAATATAAACAATATTATTAGAACAATATTATCAAACAGACCCTAAATGTCTTAGAAACACTAAGAAGTGTTAATAAGTTGAACTACAATAAATCTTATATGATCATCCTAAAATTACGACATTGGTACAAAACTACAGATAGTCCATTATATTATTTGAAAACAAAATTGTAGCTTATGGTTGATCCTTTTATGTTCAAGGTGGGTGCTTAAAAACAACTTCAGTTTGGAAGAAAAGTTAGGTTGGGCAAAGTACAAGTAACCAGAAAAAAAAATAAAAATAGATGATCGGAAAGTAATACAAATGTCAGTTTTATTACATGAGTTCATGTGTCCACATTCTAATATTTTGATTAAATTAAAGGGTTAAATCAAGTTATTCTTGATGTAACTTTTTATTAAAATTATATCATACAATAATTTTTTTTATTAATTCAATATTTTGAAAATTGCATAATTGATTACATGTTCTTAATAAGCACTGTGGGGGCAAGCTTTGTCAGTCAACAGTGGGCCTTGGGACCAGGATGAAGCCCAGCCATGGCGGGAAGCGAAAACATGATCGAAAGACTTTTAGCCCAATCCTGTTGGGCCGGGCCGGGTTTGTTTAAGGGTCGTCCGAGGAGGAGTGTCTCCTCGGACGCACTAAATGGACGTCCAGCGCGTGCCCTGTCCATGGTGAGGAATCCTTTTAAATGAAGGAAAATGCTAAACGGGCAGGGAGCAACCACTACTGCCGCATTAAATGCAAGGAAGCTACTTTTCCAGCCGCATTAATGTGGATTGGACAGGAAAATAGTATTATTTCGGCCATTGCAACTCACAGAAAAAGGAGGAGGATGTCCTTTGGGACAGGCACTCAAGTAGAGGCCTAGATGGTGAACAAGTGTAAGGTCATTATCAATTGAAGGAGGATATATAAGAGCAGAAAGTCCCCATGAAAAAAGGGGGAGGAGAAAAAGAAGAAAAGAGAGATTTTCTAAAAAGAGAGCAGTAGGAACACTAAAGCAGCCCCATGGACTGTTATCTCATGAAACTTAACAAAACATTCTCACGTTCCATTTGTTGCATGGTTCACCATTAATCACGTCCACTCTGTCAAGACCTAGCTCTGAGTCCCACTCTCTACAAATTCATTGTCGAGGGTCTTTTGGGCCAGAATCGCTTGCTTGCTGGGCCTGGGCCCCAAAAACCGCCCCTTACAATTGGCGCCGTCTGTGGGAAGAACTTGTGTCTCGACAAGTGAAACCGCGAGAAATGGAAGGATCAGGTCCACGCCAAATAGGACGTGCAGATTCCCAACGACAGGACAATGTTATGAATCTTGAACGAGAGAAGGACCAAAATAAACAGCGAGAGGGAAGTGTGAACACCTCTCACACGGGTGAAAGCCGTTCAAAGGGGAAGGGTCGCGCATCCCCTGAGCAAAACGATCGAAGGATCATGCAGCAGGAGATTGATGACTTAAAGAAAGAGTTGCGTCGAGCGTAGCGAAAACGTCCTTTATTTCGCTCGGACAGTAGCAGTGATGGGGACAACGAATACAAGCAAACATCAAGAACTCCTCCGAGCGAGACCTTTTCTTATGAAGAAGAGCGGCCTTACAAGCGCGGCCACAAGAGTCCATCTTACCACGGCACAGCCAATGATGCCATGAGCCGTGCTTTGGATCGCATATCCCAATCGCCTTTCACGCGAAGGATAGAGAGGGCAGTGCTTCCTCGGCGGTTCAATCAACCGGCATTCGCCATATACAATGGTCGAACCGACCCAGTAGAGCATGTAAGCCAATTTAATCAGAGGATGGCCGTCCATTCCAGGGATGAGGCGCTAATGTGTAAGGTGTTTCTGTCCAGCTTGGGACCTATGGCCATGATATGGTTTGATTCCCTCCCACTAAACTCCATTGACTCCTTTAAACAGCTGACACAGGCTTTTGGATCTCGCTTCATAACCAGCAGTAGGGTTCCTCGGCCCCTAGATTCCCTCTTGTCCTTGTCCATGCGAGAAGGAGAAACGTTGAAAGCCTACTCAGACAGATATTGGGAGATGTATAACGAGATAGAAGGGAATTATGATGATGTCGCCATCAGCACGTTCAAGAGGGGCTTGCCGACAGATCATGGCCTAAGGAAGTCCCTCACTGGGAAGCCAGTCACCAGCGTGCGTCAGCTCATGGACAGGATTGACAAGTACAAAAGGGTCGAGGAAGACCAGCAGATGGGGAAGAGTAAAGCGAAGGTTGTCCCTCAGGAGAGGAGGGACTTCAGGTCGGATCGATTTAACAATAGTAACAGGCCGAGAGGAGATTATATAGGGCATCACGGGTCTACTGGGGCTCAGGCGGTCCATGCTGTATTCCGAGAACCGCTCCACAAAATCCTGGAGAAAGTGAAGTATGAACCTTTCTTTCAGTGGCCGAACAAGATGGCTGGTGATCCTTTGAAGCGCAATCAGAACCTGTATTACGCGTACCATCAGGAGCCGGGTCACACCACCGACGATTGCAGGAGCCTGAAAAACCTTTTAGATCGGCTCGTCCGAGAGGGGAAGCTGAGGCATCTGCTCCATCGCTCTGAAGGAGGACAGGAACCGTCGAACAATGAAACCAGACAAAGTACGCTGAGGCCGCCCATCGGCACAATTAATGTCATCCTCGCCGCACCTGGAAGGATAGGCTCTGCCCCTTTCAGGGTAATGTCAGTGAGCGGTCTCCCAGCTGAGTCGGACAGCAGAGTATCTAAAAGGGCCAAGGTGGATGCCACTCCCTTAATCGGATTCTCGGAAGATGATAAGCGGGGTACCATTCAACCCCACGATGATGCCCTAGTCGTCACGCTCAGGATCGGAGGTTATGATGTGAAAAGGGTGCTAGTTGATCAAGGTAGCGCTGTGGAGGTAATGTACCCCGACCTATATAAGGGGCTGAATTTAAGGCCGGAAGACCTTTCACCGTACGATTCTCCTCTGGTCAGCTTCGAAGGAGCAATCGTCACCCCGAAAGGCATGATCAGGTTGCCTGTGCAAACGGACTCGGAAGTGGTGGAAGTGGACTTCATTGTAGTAGATGCGTACTCCCCCTACACAGCTATCGTGGTTCGGCCGTGGCTTCATGCGTTAGGGGCTGTACCATCAACCCTGCACCAAAAAGTGAAATACCCGTCAGGAGGTCAAATAAAAGAAATAATGGGGAACCAAGGCATGGCCAGGCAATGCATGGTGTCGGCGATTTCACGACGGCAAAGTGGTGAGCCTTCCACATCAGCCGAGAAGGGATTATAGCAATTAATGAACTTGACCCCAACCGCGGGTGAGCGAAGACCCGCCCCGGAGGTAAGTTGTGAGGATCTGGAGAAAGTACTCGTCGGATCAGACCCTGAGAGGTTCTTTCAAATTGGTTCAGAACTACCGCCCCAGGAGAGGTCAGCACTGATTGCTTTTCTCCGACAGAATGTAGATGTGTTTGCGTGGGACCCCTATGAGGCCCCCGGGGTCGACCCAGGTTTCATCTGCCATCACCTTAATGTGAATCCGGCTATAACACCTAGAAGGCAGCCTCCTCGACGACCGTCGAAAGAACATACCGACGCCGTAAGAGAAGAGGTCGCAAAACTGAAAAAAGCAGGGGCTATCAAAGAGGTCTTCTATCCCGAGTGGCTAGCCAACACGGTCGTGGTAAGAAAGAAAAGTGGGAAATGGCGGGTCTGCGTAGACTTCACAGACCTAAACAAGGCCTGCCCAAAAGATCCCTTCCCTATGTCCCGGATAGACCGGTTGGTAGATTCGACTGTTGGACACCCCAGAATGAGTTTTCTAGACGCCTTTCAGGGCTATCACCAAATACCCTTGGCCGCTGAAGACCAGGAGAAGACTGCTTTCGTCACGCTGGTTGGGAATTATCATTATAAGGTGATGCCTTTTGGTCTGAAGAATGCCGGCTCAACCTATCAAAGGATGATGACCAGGATGTTCGAACAGCAGATGGGTAAGAGCGTTGAAGTGTACATAGACGACATGGTGGTTAAAAGCAAGTTAGTGCCCGACCATATTGAAGACCTCGGCAACGTTTTTCAAATACTGAGAAAGTACAAGTTACGACTCAATGCAACTAAGTGTTCATTTGGGGTGGGATCTGGGAAGTTCCTGGGTTATATGGTCACTCACAGAGGCATAGAGATTAACCCCGACCAGATAAGAGCCATCCATAGTTTGCAGCCTCCCCGGAACCCTAAGGAGGTCCAAAAGCTTACGGGTATGATAGCTACTTTAAACCGTTTCATCTCGCGCTCAGCAGACAGATGCAGGCCATTCTTTCTCCTATTACACAAGTGGAAGGGATTTGAGTGGAATGAGGAGTGCGTTACAGCTTTCCAACAGCTAAAAGAATACCTCGCCCAACCACCTATTATGTCCAGGCCCGATGCCGACGAGGTCTTGTTCGCCTACATCGCCGTCGCCCCTCATGCTGTCAGCTTGGTGTTGATCCGAGAAGACAACGGCACGCAGCGACCAGACTATTACGTGAGCAAATCACTGCAGGAGGCAGAAACCCGCTATCTTCCCCTCGAAAAAGCTGTTTTGGCCGTCGTACAAGCCACGCGAAAGCTTCCCCACTACTTTCAAGCACACACTGTAGTGGTGCTAACGCAACTCCCCTTAAAGGCCATCCTACGCAGTGCGGACTACACCAGCCGAATTGCAAAGTGGGGGACAATCCTGGGTGCCTTCGATATCAGATACATGCCTCGCACTGCTATAAAGGGCCAGGTCCTCGCCGACCTCGTGGCAGAGTTTGCGGAACCCACGCTAGAAGTCATGCTTGGGGCTGATGGGAAGATGATCAGCACAATTTCTCAACATGAACACATTTGCTGGAGAGCGCACGTCGATGGCGCAGCGAATCAAAAGGGCTCAGGAGTAGGACTCGTTCTGCTCTCGCCCGAAGGCATAACCATAGAGAAGTCATTGAGACTCGGATTTCCAGCCACGAATAACGAAGCCGAGTATGAGGCGCTACTGGAGGGAATGTCGATGATTCTGAAAATGGGGGGGAAATTTGCGGACATACTCTCGGATTCGAGACTCATTGTGGGGCAAGTAAATGGAGATTTGGAAGCTAAGGACGAAAGGATGCAAGACTATTTGGTTCGGGTTAGGCACCTGCAGACCCACTTTCATCATTTCCGCTTGACGCACGTGCCTAGAAATTGAAACACTCATGCTGACTCCCTCGCGACGTTGGCTACCTCCTCGGCCCAACCCCTTCCTCGGGTCATTCTGGTAGAAGACCTCACCCATCCCTTAGCGGGGAAGGCCAGCGGAATTCGAGTACATACCGTCAGAACAGGACCGAGCTGGATGGATCCTCTAATGCTGTACTTAAAGCACGACACCTTGCCGGACGATAAGATGGAAGCCGACAAAATCAGGAGAAAGGCTACTCGATTCTGGTTGTCCGAGGACTCCAAGCTCTACAGATGCTCGTTTTCGGGGCCGTACTTGCTGTGTGTGCACCTAGAGGCCACTGAACTCATCCTGGAAGAGTTACACGAGGGAATTTGCGGAAGTCATACAGGGGGTAGGTCTTTGTCCCACCGGGCCCTAACGCTCGGTTACTGGTGGCCGAGCATGCACAAGGAAGCCCTGGAGTATGCGAAGAAGTGCGACCAGTGCCAGAGGTTCGCCCCAAATATACACCAGCCTGGCGGAGAGTTGAACCCGTTGTCCAGTCCCTGGCCATTCGTATAATGGGGCCTAGACATACTTGGTCCGTTTCCCAAGGCAACAGGGAACAGGAGATTCCTTCTCGTCGGCACTGACTACTTCACCAATGGGTGGAAGCTGAGGCTCTGGCAAACATTAGGGACGACGATGTCAAGAAATTTCTTTGGAAGAACATTGTCACCAGGTTCGGCACCCCACACACCCTGGTGTCTGACAATGGACTCCAATTTGACAGCAAAGCCTTCAGAAGATACTGCAGTGAGCTAGGAATTGTTAACCGGTATTCCACGCCAGCTTACCCACAGGGTAATGGACAAGCAGAAGCTGTCAACAAAACCATACTAAACGGACTTAAAAAGAGATTGGATGACGCAAAGGGAAGGTGGGCCGAGGAGCTAGCCCATGTCTTATGGACATATCGCACCACACCCTGTAGGTCCACCGGAGAAACCCCTTTTTCTATGACCTATGGAGCCGAGGCTGTCATCCCACTGGAAGTGAACTTCCCCACCCAGAGAACTGCCGCTTTCTGCCCCACTGCCAATGACAAACTTCTTGAAAAAAGCTTAGATCTCATCGATGAAAGAAGGGAAGGCGCGTCGGTCCATCTAGCTCACTATCAACAGAAGCTCAAGCAAGGTTACGACACCAAGATAAAGCCCAGACCGCTGGCGCCTGGAGACCTAGTATTGAGGAAGGTCTTGGGCACCGCAAAGAACCCTACGTGGGGAAAGCTTGGACCAAACTGGGAGGGACCGTACCGTATCACTTCCGTAGCCGGCATAGGAGCCTACTTCTTGGAAGACTTGGACGAACGTGTAGTGCCACGCCCTTGGAATGTAAATAACCTCAAAAGGTATCACTATTAATAAAAGCATCCTTTTCATTTGAGTTCTGGGTTCCTTGTGATTTTCTGCCTTGTATCCTATTTTTTCCTTTAAGTACTAGACAGAACCAAGGTTTTGCATGCTCCTCGGACTCAAGCCTATGGGGAAACTAGCTACGTTAAGAAAACCTAAGCGTTAAATAGAACCTAAGTCCTGCCTGGCTCTGCGGACCACAGACTTGGGGGAAATTAACCGCTTAGCCGTTCTCAATAAGCGTTAAACAGAACCTAAGTCTTGCCTGGCTCTTCGGACCACAGACTTGGGGGAAATTAACCGCTAAGCCGTTCTCAATAAGTGTTAAACAGAACCCAAGCGCTGCCTGGCTCCTCGGACCACAGCCTTGGTGGAAATTAACCATTTCTATTTAAGTACTAGACAGAACCAATGTTTTGCATGCTCCTCGGACTCAAGCCTATGGGAAAACTAGCTACGTTAAGAAAACCTAAGCGTTAAACAGAACCTAAGTCCTGCCTGGCTCTGCGGACCACAGACTTGGGGGAAATTAACCGCTTAGCCGTTCTCAATAAGCGTTAAACAGAACCTAAGTCCTGCCTGGCTCTTCGGACCACAGATTTGGGGGAAATTAACCGCTAAGCCATTCTCAATAAGCGTTAAACAGAACCTAAGTCTTGCCTGGCTCTTCGGACCACAGACTTGGGGGAAATTAACCGCTAAGCCGTTCTCAATAAGTGTTAAACAGAACCCAAGCGCTGCCTGGCTCCTCGGACCACAGGCTTGGTGGAAATTAACCATTTCTATTTAAGTACTAGACAGAACCAAGGTTTTGCATGGTCCTCGAACTCAAGCCTATGGGGAAACTAGCTACGTTAAGAAAACCTAAGCGTTAAACAGAACCTAAGTCCTGCCTGGCTATTCGGACCACAGACTTGGGGGAAATTAACCGCTAAGCCGTTCTCAATAAGTGTTAAACAGAACCCAAGCGCTGCCTGGCTCCTCGGACCACAGGCTTGGTGGAAATTAACCATTTCTATTTAAGTACTAGACAGAACCAAGGTTTTGCATGGTCCTCGGACTCAAGCCTATGGGGAAACTAGCTACGTTAAGAAGACCTAAGTGTTAAACAGAACCTAAGTCCTGCCTGGCCCTTCGGACCACAGATTTGGGGGAAATTAACCGCTAAACCGTTCTCAATAAACGTTAAGCAGAACCTAAGTCTTGCTTGGCTCTCCGGACCACAGACTTGGGGGAAATTAACCACATGTGCCTAAGTGTTGGAAGGAACCCAAGTCTTTCTTCCCCTCAGACCACAGCCTTGATGAAATTAACTACTACTTCATTAGCTCATACTTAATCGCATTATTTGAGTTACGACTGATAGTTAATCCTCAGGAGTCTACTGACATAGTCAAGATTCATTCATAACAAAGGCAAAATGGAAGCAGCAAAACAAAACGAAACGAAGTTATATCATTCATTAAATCCCAAGATATATCGTTTTACACATATTAGCGAAGCCTAAGCAAACGAAAAGCAAAGCCTACTACAAGCAAATCCCTACACTAATGCCTTAAACTTTGTCCTGGGCTGAGCTCTTCACGGGGACAACGGCCACGGGGATTTCCTCCTCGGCCGTTGGTTTGGGCCCGGCTTCCTTAGCCTGTGCAACGACATCCCTTATCGTAAGGGCGTCCTCTGGCGATTCGTCCCTGGCTGGTGGCTGCACCTCCTCGTTTCCATTCTTGCCCTCTGGGATGTCGGCGCCGAGAGGAACGGTTTGGGCAGAGGCGAGATCCCCTGGGGGATCCGAGCTAGGGATCTCGCGAATATCCTTTGGGAAGAAGATACTCTCGAGCCTCCTAAGGTCGGAATCCTCAAGAACTGCCGCTCGGTCCATGGCAACTCCCCAGGACTCAGTAACATAGTCCCTGCAAACCACAGCTACCTCTTCGGTCAGCCTGGCTTCAGTGTCCACCACTCCCCATTCATAAGAGGCCGCCACCGCAGCCTCAGCCGCTTCCCTGGCCAATCTGGCCCCTTCCTTCACTCGTAGCAGCTGCGCCTTAAGATCCAGGACCATTTGCCTTTCGGTCGCAAGGTTTATCTCAGATAAGTGAAGCTGTTGGCGGATGTCCTCGGCCTGCTTCATTGTGCTCTCAAGGCTTGCATTGGCGCTGTCCCGTTCCCTCATAGCCTCTTTAAGTTTTTCTTTTAGGCTCTCTTTTTCCAGCTTGAGGACAGCAGCAGTTTTCTCCGCGGCTACGCGGGATTAAACCTCGCCATTAACCTCGTCCCGTGCATTTTTCGCCCGCTCTTCGGCGACGTAGATTTGCTGGGTGATCTGCAT
Organism: Quercus tomentella; assembly: GCA_028535165.1. NCBI lineage: Eukaryota > Viridiplantae > Streptophyta > Magnoliopsida > Fagales > Fagaceae > Quercus > Quercus tomentella. The sequence goes on from JAPQVY010000001.1 coordinate 15,455,301, forward strand.
AGAGTTAATAAAAGTGTCGTTAAAACGAAAACAACGGCTAGATGAAGGTGGAGCAAGGTGTCCAACCTAGCCAAGACTTGTGTCTTACCATAGCGAGATCCCTCTTCAAAGACTTGAAGAGGTCTGGTTGCCCCGTTTTCCTGAGCCCGTCCATGTCGCGGGGCAAAAGCAGGGGTTACTGCAGGGCCTCGGCGAGGTGAGACGCCTGCCCCCGTTGGGACTCCCAAATCGTGGCATCCCAGGGAATGGGAGCGCCGTCCAGTTCCAGCCGCAGGCTCCAAGTACGTTGCGCCCTCCTCAGCGTTGCTTCGTCTCGGCTGTCAGTGGACTTTGCCCGCTTATCCTTAGGCTCCTTTCCTTTCTTTTGCTGCTTGGTTTGCTGAGGGCCGACCTCACCCTCCTCCAGTTCTTCCACTGGCCTCTTCCGCCTCAGATTGGGCATAGGCTGAAGTGGGGGGTCGGTGGATGGAGGAGGAGGAGGGGGAAGTTTAGCCGGAGCCTACTCCTTGGGGGCGTCCTTAGAGGATTGTCCCTTGTTCCTGTTGGATAGAAGGCCCCTGAGGCCAGACCTTGGCTTCAAGTCCATCCCTTCTTCCTTAATCTCTTGACTAGTATCGACTTGTGCGACGACTAGATCGAGGGCAGGAGCTGCTGAAGCACGGTCTAAATCTGTGTCAGAGTCCGAGAGCTCTACAACTCTGGCCGACACCTCCCCTTCCTCTGCAAATTGGAAACGGTCTATTTGTTCCTCTAGGGATGAATGCGACGAACCAGCCTCCTCCTCCGGGACAATCGCTGCAGGAATGGGGCGCTGATCAGGCAGTTGAACAGGAGGCAAGTCTGACGAAGCAAGAAACCCTGGTATGGAAACGTTTATACGTGCCAATCTCGGACTTCCAGCCCTGATAGCTTGACCAGCTTCCACCAAGGATCGAGTAAGGGGAACAAAATCCAAAATCAAAGGAGCCGACCGTAACTGTCCGTCCTCGCTTACAAAAATCTCAGATCTCAAGAGGTAATTTAGAGCGGGAACGTTGACCAAGCTCAGCCGAGGAGATGTGTGCTCTTTGTCTGCAAAGATCGTTAAATGGGTTATGTTAGTCCGAGGAGACATGCAGCCATAAAAAAGAAAACACAACACAAACAAAGCAAAACAGAGGGGGAAAGCTCAAACTAAGGTTCTCTCCACGGAACCTAATTTTATGGCACCCCACCTGGCTTTCCTGCCCTAGTCAAACAGTGAATGCCGTCATGCCATGGTCCGGAGACGATCAAATGGTCGTCCTTCAAGCCTTTGCTGGACTTGGGAAGGCAGGATATCAACCTCACTTCATCGGACCTGGACTTTAGGTAGTATGAGTCACCGAGCTTGTGGCATTCATAGAGATGAACCACGTCGAGCCAAGTTAGGCCGAGGTTCATCTGGTCGTTTAAAACGTCGGTGCACCCTAAGATCCGGAGCAGGTTCGCGGTGCACTGGTAGGGGGTCAATCTATGACCACGCAGGTAGTCCCTAGTTATTCCCCCCATGGGGATCGTCATTCCTCCTTCCACGAAGGCTATCATTGGAATTACGACCTGCCCTGACTTCCTTTTGAAGAAAATTTCCTCCTCGTGGCAGTACTCTAAACCTACCTCCGGTGGAATACGATACTTCGCCCTGAAGCCCACCATACCGGCCGGAGAGTCTACCAATTTTGAAAGCCTACCCATTCCCCCTAATCCTAGGTAATGCGAAGGCAGTTTGCCTAAAGAAGAGTAACGAAGAAGAAACGCGCACTTACGGGTAAGAAACTCGACGGAATCTTCAATAGAATGATGGCGAAGATAAGAGCGTACTGAAGAAGAATGCACTAAGGTCTTCTGAGTACTGGCGTTTTCGTCAAAAATGGGGAGTAAACGCCTTCAAAACCTTATATACTCAGAGGAAGTTGGACAGACATACTCCCGCCTAGAGTAAATAAAACGTTATCCGCCGTTGATCTGGTCTCCAACCGTTGGATTGAAAAGGCGTAAAACTCCAAAAGCTGCAGTTAACTCCCCCCGGGGCATTAAATGCCTTCAGCATTAATGAGGCACGTGAGGACACACGCTCGCCCGGATAAAGTAGGGAACCACAATGGACTGTCCAGCAGTTATCAAAATCCCGTTTTTTTTTTCCTCCTCGGATCAAGAAGAAAGAACCGGAATTTTGAGGGGCTATTGTGGGGGCAAGCATTGTCAGTCAACAGTGGGCCTTGGGACCAGGATGAAGCCCAACCATGGCGGGAAGCGAAAACATGGTCGGAAGACTTTTAGCCCAATCCTGTTGGGCTGGGCCGGGTTTGTTTAAGGGTCGTCCGAGGAGGAGTGTCTCCTCGGACGCACTAAATGGACGTCCAGCGCGTGCCCTGTCCATGGTGAGGAATCCTTCTAAATGAAGGAAAATGCTAAACGGGCAGGGAGCAACCACTACTACCGCATTAAATGCAAGGAAGCTACCAGCCGCATTAATGTGGATTGGACAGGAAAATAGTATTATCTCGGCCATTGCAACTCACAGAAAAAGGAGGAGGATGTCCTTTGGGACAGGCACTCAAGTAGAGGCCTAGATGGTGAACAAGTGTAAGGTCATTATCAATTGAAGGAGGATATATAAGAGCAGAAAGTCCCCATGAAAAAAGGGGGAGGAGAAAAAGAAGAAAAGAGAGATTTTCTAAAAAGAGAGCAGTAGGAACACTAAAGCAGCCCCATGGACTGTTATCTCATGAAACTTAACAAAACATTCTCACGTTCCATTTGTTGCATGGTTCACCATTAATCACGTCCACTCTGTCAAGACCTAGCTTTGAGTCCCACTCTCTACAAATTCATTGTCGAGGGTCTTTTGGGCCAGAATCGCTTGCTTGCTGGGCCTGGGCCCCAAAAACCGCCCCTTACAAGCACATTAAAATTCGCATCAATCGAATATTATTTTTTTATCTTATCCATAAACTCATATATGTTTTGCAATTTTAAAATATCAAATTGAAATTTAATTTTATAAATGAGATAATTATTAGCCTCTGATAATCTTAAAATTTTGGAAGCATGACGGTATAAAAAGATTTAATGAAATCTAATGAAGGTATTTTCATATACTAACATATTAATTTAAAATTTTATTAAGTGGTGTAATATTGAAAAAATTTAAATCAAGTATATCTTGAACTAAACCCTAAATTAAGATATAATTTTCTACATTATAGAAAAATCTTACTAGATCAAATAAAATCATTCAAGATTATATATAAATATTTGTTTGATATAGATAGCAACAACATGAAACATGTTGATTTTGATAATTTTATTGTCATATAATTTTAATGTCAATAAGAATAATAAAATTTAGCTAAATTTAAATATTTGTGTACAAGAATATAGGAAACGTTAATCGTGCGTTATAATAATAATAATAATTGTGGGAGCCCGAGGACTGAGGATAAAGTTGAAGGGTCGCAGCATTGGTGTGGGAATGCTGCAAGCCACGAGCCCGAGGAAGAAAGCCGCCTAAGGAAGGAAAGAAATGAATCAAGGTACTCTGTAGTATTCTAAGTGGGAGTTGGAGTCTGAAGAGAGTGGAAGTCAGTGGATAGTAGGGAAGCTTCTGGTTTGGTGTAGCCTATTGCATTCGCATTAAATGGTAAATAACAGTTTTATTAGCCGCATTGATGAGGAAGTGACCTGAACAGTGTAAGCCACAGTTAAACAGATTCTTTCCACCATCTTTTTCATATGTTAAAAGTAACAAGTGTCATAAAAGGAGGGATGTTAGGTGGAAATGGATGGTGGAGATATGATGGAGGTAGAAGTATATAAGAAAAGGGGAGAGCACTGAAAAGGGGATCGAGACAAAAGAGAGGAAAGAAAAAGGAAAAACATTGAGTGAAGAGAGTGAACATCATTACTTTTTATGCAAACTTAGTCTCCTCGGGAGAACTTGTGAGAGCTTGATGCTCATTTATTTCTCAATACAAACCTTATTTTTTTTTCTGCACTTATCCTCAGGCAAAGCCCTCTGTTGTTGTTCGTTCCTTTCTCTTACAAATTTTATTGATTTGGGCCAGGGTTGAATTGCACAACCCACTACTCTAAGTGGGCTTGAGCCAATAAATTTTATGGTCCTTACAATAATAATAATAATATTTTTGTTTCATTTACGCATATCATAATTCATAACTAACTATGCTAGGAACTGTTTGGTGAGCTCCAATGAAAAATATACCTAATATTTTAGGTAATAACGCTATTTGTTTACCACTTGAATTAAAGGTCTAAAGGAACGGGGGACTGAATTCATGAGAATGCAATCTTGCGAATCTTCAAGTAAGTGAATAATTTTAGAGAATATTTCCTTAAATTGCAGATTTAAGATTGTACACATCAAAGAGTTAACAAATTCAAGTGATATCTGTTTAGATTGTATAAAACATGCCTTGAAAGGAATTATTTTATTTTATTATTTATTTATATATATATAAAGAGTTTCAACTTATAACATTCGTTCTTGATGATTGCACAATTTTCACTCAAGTAGCTGAACTGTGCATATTATTTGGTGTTCTAAATTTCTACATCTATAACTTATTCAAATTTTCTGCTTTACTAATGATGCAAAATGCTTTTGTGCGGAACCTTCGTTTGAATGTATGTATGGGCTTTTATGCTTGGGATTCAGGTATTCGCCCAATCAGTTTGTATAATATTCACCAATGATAGGGTAACAGCCTCAGAAGAGGGTTAACCATAATTTTAACAATGAATTTTGGGTTGTCACAAAAACTTAAGCAATTATAAAATATTATAATGAACAGTGGAGATAGTGATTAAATTTAAGACTTATTGCTCTAATCCTGTGATAAATAATTGTTTATCCCAAAAACTCATGCTATTAAAAAATTATAAATTTAATCATTTAACCATAATTCTAACCAGCTAGGCTTCAAGCGGTAAATTTGTTATCCTTAAGATCCGTTTGAGATCCACTTATTTTGCTAAAACTGAAAACTTTTTACTGAAAGTACTATAGATAAAGATAAAAGTTAACTGAAATAGTACAGTTGAACCAATGAATAGTATCAAAAAATACAGTAAGACTCATGAATAATAGCAAAAATAAGCTGAATAGTAAAATAAGTTGGCAAAAATAATTTTTGCCAAACGAACCTATAATTTGCTTTGTTTTGGACAGTAACTTGCAACCTATGAGATATTTGCAACCAATAATCTTTGCCAAAAGACCTATGAGATATTTTCTACCGGATCAACTGGGAATGACTGAACTTGCAACCTCCAACTATTCTTAGGGTCCAGTTCTTGGTGAGTCAGGGGCCCAGGGCCCATTATTTCGGTGTAGGATCTGGCCCATCGAATTTGGTGTCCCCTATCCCGCAACTCGAGTAACCCAACATTTCAGATCATGGCCATCATGAATGGAAATAGATTTTGATTTTAGGTGTCTCACCGAGTTAAAAATGTTGGCCCAAAATTAGTTGGCCATGTTTCGACGATGGTCACGCCAACTGTTTGTGGGTCAATTGACAACCTCATATGTATATGATTGGAAGATTTTTATTTTTATAATTTTTTAATATTTATTTTTATTAAAAGTCTTATAATTTAACTAATTACTTTCTAATGTTTCCAAGACATCCACAATTCAAATTTTATCTCCTTTATTATAACTATTGAATTATATTTATGTAGAACAATATTTGGAAGAAGATTTTTTTATTTTGACAGCTAGTATGGCTAATGGGAGAGGTCATAGGTTGGCCTCAGGTCCTAGTCTGACTATGGGTAAGGGCGTGCAGCCAACCCACAAACTTGCTAAAACCAACCCACCGGATTGGGTCGGTTTTTAGGGGTGGGTACATTGGGTTGGGTTGGATTATGAATTTTTTTTTTAATAGTAGGTTAGGTTGGATTTGGGTCATAACAATCACAGCCTGCCTAACTCGACTCGACCCACCTATATATTTTAATTTTAATTTATATAAATTTAATATATATTTAAAACTATATTAAATAATTAATAATTTTTTATTTAATTTTTTTCCTCTATTCAGCTCTTCCTATATAAAACCCAATTACCTCGCAAACCCTAACAATCATATTTCTCTTTCTGCAACCTCCCACTCCCACTCTCTCACTCCACTCTTATTTATTTACAACTGAATTGAGATACTAGTTTATGTATATTTTGTTTATCAACCCAATTGGATATATTTTGTTTATAACTAAGTTAGAATACAAGTTCATGTATTTTTTTTTATCGACTCAAGTGGCAATTGAGATATATATTTTTACTCAATTTAATAATTATAGTAATAATAATAAAAATTGTCCAATCTATGGGTTCAACCCGACCCAACCCAAACCATGTGGGTTGGGTTGGAGGTTAACGTTCTTTACTTTACTGTTGCAAGTTCTTTGACAGTCAATGGCAACAAAATGGTTGATCATGGGAGGAGAAACAATGAGCGGTGGCTATGCGTTGAGACTGTTGTTTTACGCCTCTTAAGGGGTGTAAACCATTATACTCCATGTGAGCAAAAAATTTACGAACAAACCTTAAAAGTATTTTTAAGTTGACCACCATTAATTTTCGTTTGTATCAAACACCAAGAATTGGACTTTTTTTTTTTTTTTTTTTTTTTTTTTTTTTCTGGAAAATATTTTACATTGAAATAAACACAGACTAAAACACATCGACAAAAACGCAATTTTCGATTGCTCCAATGTCAATTGAAATTACAAACTTTCTCTCTTTTGAGCTACTTGTACAAATGAGGAATGAATTACAAACTCATTTGATAATTACATTATCATGAATTTAATTACCAACTTGAAACCTAACCAATGTTCTTGATACAATACAACTGAAGAAGATAACGTTGAAGCAAAGACGGGACTCATTCACAATGCTTAATATTATTCCTTAGGGATTGGTTTTCACCAGAAAGTTCCACATTGTACCCGCTAAGAAGAAAAGTTTAAGAAGTTCCATTTGCATCCACCCGTTCACATATATTGGACTTGTCTTCTTTGAATTTGGTTTAAGTTTTCCTATTTGGTTTTAACATATTAACAAATGTGTATGAATTTTCATATAACACCACTTTCTTTGATATCATTCAGAAATCTTTGATTGCTTCTGTCCGAGCCTATGACAAAAAATCTTGGCCACATATATCTACGCTCCACATGCTTTGTTCACCGTTCTAGAATGAAATGGAGATAGTATTGGCGTCGTTATTATGTACAGGTTTCAATATGTTTAGATTATGGGGCCTTGGTTGCACAAAAATACAGTATTTTAAGGGCAATGATTGAGATAGGTACATATATATATAGGTCTTCGAATATATGGTTTGCATCTATTTAATTAAGGTCTCCATGATGAGAGAAGTAAAACGCGTATTAAAGAGTATGATTATATTTATAACGAGTTGTCATTCATCCAAAAGAAGAAGAAAAAAAAAAGAACAAATTAAAATTTGTCCTTAATAATATTCTCTCTAGTTGTCTAGTTGTAGAAATTAAACCCACATACACAACATGCACAAGAAAGTAGGCCACCACGATCACGAGTAACACTGATCAGTCTGAAAGCTGGGCTGCTTGAGTCCCCATTTATCTAAAACGCAATGAAATTACACAGATTGGTTGGCATTGTTTCATTTGGATATCCATATATATATATATATATATATAGCTGCAGCAAATAATTAGAAACAAGTTCAGAAATGAGAGCCATTGATGTGAGAGTTAGGCACACACTCCATGCTTGACTGCTACCCAAATTGACCCACTTGCACGTACCAAAACAACAAATTTAATTGGTTGATATATAGAACTATACAGGAATGTTAAATGGTGCTCGCTTCATAAATTGTAGGCCGTGACTTTTAGCAAGCTTAGTTGATTTTCATTTTTTGTTGCTAATTAAATTGGACTTAACAGTGGTTGACAGCTATATGTAAATATTGCTCTCTGACTCATAGTCGATCATAGAGTTGCAATTAAGTCCATTTCGGCATTTCCTAATATCATTTTCCAGTTGACAATGAATAAAAATCCACCCCCCCAAAAAAAAAAAAAAATCCTAAAATATGTTTCTGGTGTGGACAACAACACAGGATAATGTAGATGACAATTTTTGAGGGAGAAAATGAGATCAAATCTGAGAAACTTTCTTCTTTCTACTGCATGCAAAATGCAAGGGATCCTGCACCATTACCATTACATTGTGCATGCCACTGTGTTTGCATGCAATGGATTACCATCTAAATACATGAAAAAACAAAAACAAAAAAAGCAGTCTATAAAATATTAAAGAATAATACATAAATTTTGCCACTCATGAGTCATGAGACTACTAGAATAATATATATATATATATATATATATATATATATATATATATATATGCTAAAAGTTTTTTAATTCAATTAACATTTTATGATATTTTTAACAAAAACGTCAAGAGTTCAAATCCTTTACTTTTTCAACTATTGAATTATAAAAAAAAAAAAAAAAAAAGAATAATACATAAATTGGATTGATTGTCGTTACAATTTAGTGAGAGTCTAGGAATGCAAACATAATTTGATATTAAAAAAAAAAAACCTACAACATCAACCTGTACGGTGTACAGTGTGTTTATGAAAGTGGTTGGCACTGTCTTTCATTTACTTTCCGTCAAATACCATTTTCTAACAAGAAAGCGAAAGCACTCCACTTGCGGCTCGTAATATTCTTCTCTCAAACTTGGTCAACTATGAACTAGCCAATTAATTAACATCAACAATGAGATTATGCCTATTTTATTGACATCACATCATTTCATTATAAATTTATGAATACCTAATGTGTACCCGGCCATTGGGATAAGCAATAAAAAGAAAAAAAACTGAAGTGAAGTGGGGGTTACCCTAGTCCAGAAACATGCCACAACTGCATTCTCCATCTAGCTTCAACGTTTTTCCACATACTCATCAATTTAAACCCACAAGGCACAATACTTTCTTCACAAGAATTGGAACTGTGGATAATAGGATAAGTACTTGTAAATCTGTAACACTCAGCGAACACATCATCAAGTTTGAAATTTCGACTAGTCCCTTTACTACCTTTCACGTCAATGGTTGTAAAAAAAATTATAATAATAAATTATTAAAAAAAATCTCATTTGAAGAGAAGACTTTTAGTACGTATTCACTCTAGATGTCTGGAATTTACGTGTTTTGTTTCTATTAATTTAGTTAAGTTGGTTTCAGTAGTTTTCGTTGACCTCCTATAGTGTCTATTGTTGGATGCATAAGTCAAGCATCAATGTCATTCAAAAAGAAAGAGAGAGATCAGAGACATTGATGGAGGTATTTGTAGACATGGGGGGCCATGCCACCACCACCACCACCACCCCCCCCCCCCCCCCCCCCCTCTTTTTAATTTTTTTTTTTTAATTTCTTTCTGTGCGCATATATATATATATATATATATATATAGAGAGAGAGAGATTAAATTCTATAAGGATGGGGTATAAAACTCATATTTTACACCATTCAATAAGTGATTGCCACATCAGCATTTTACTTAAAATTCAATACATCCTATCACACTTAATAACATCTTGATAGATTCCCAATTTGGTTGAATTTATATATGGGTATTAGAATTGAGAGATTGGAGGGGTAAAACATGGGTTTTACACCACGTTCTTATAGAATTTAATCTCATATATATATATATATATATAGACACACACAAGAAATTTATATTTGGACCCCAAATTAAAAGCTAACCTTAAAAAATCTAAAAAAGAATATGATTTTGACTTGTATGCGTTTGGCATTATAGTTTGCTTACTTGATGTTTGGGATCCAAAGTAAAACATTTGATGTTTTTGGTTTTGAGTGATGCCATGCAACTTTTTTTTTACCAAAAAGATTGTTGGAGTGTTTTTATTTTTTGAGAGAAGTGTCCCCCCCCCCCCCCCCCCCCCAACTTAACAACACTGATAAATTTTTTAGTAAGAGAAATATTTGAAATATAATGATAACAAATAAGATTTTCAAACTTCTGTAGTTCATGCTATTTCTATTTGTAGAATGATTGTACTTTTATTTACTTTTTCAATTTTATTGCAATTATAAAATATGTATTTTTAGTTATGAATACTATCAAAATCAAACTTCGCAACAAAAAATTTAAAATAATTTTATAACTGAATCTTTGATTTTATATATTGAAAGGGATCGAGATTGTTGCAACATTTAATACACTCAATCAAAAATTATTCAATTGTTGCGACATGTAATATTCAACCACAAATAATTGAGTAGAAATGTATTAAGAAACAATCATTATATATATTTTTTCTTATGTTTGCATTTTATTAATATTGATTAGATACTAGTTTTAAGTTTCATATATTATTTTGGTTTAAATATCAAAATTTTCTTATGCTTTGAATCTTAGAGGTTGGGTCTTAGTCTAATGTCAAGTGCTTTCTACCTAAAACGACATGATTACATATTCAAGCCTAGAAAATTACTTACCAATCACCTCTTAGATTTAACAAAAGTACGTGATCTGTGTATTAGATGACTTTTGACCGCGAAAAAAAAAAAAAAAAAAAAAAAAATCCGTGATTAGAGAGAACTCCATGGATTGAAGAGGGGCCTACGATATTGAAGAACGGAGGCAAATGGTCCATGGCAATGTCTCCTCGGAAGTATGTGAGGAATGGACTAACGTGAGCATCACGTTAGTTGTCACCATGGACTAGGTCTCAAATGGTCCCAAATCTACGTGTTTCTTAGGGACTATGGTGGGGGCACTTAAACGAGGGTTTCACATGCCCTAATAACCCTTTTTCTACTACAAACCATGTGACTTCCCTCTATTATTCAGTCCTCTTTTAACTTACACGTCTAAATGCCCCCATTTAACTCTAGGTAAAATCAAGTGGGGTTAGCTTAATTAGTTCCTAACCATCCATTTAATTATTCTAACATATATGTGCCAAATTTGAACCAAAATGTGCTCCTATCAAGGGATACCAATTTTGCTCAACTTGGGCTCTTTGACAAACAAAAACTCCTGCCTGGGAAACAAGTTCATGATTGTCCAAACAAGTGCCCATGTAATTTAACCAAGTATGTTAGAGTGGCTATTACATTTCTTCTTTGGGATTTTGCATCATGTCTTTGCTTGTCAAACCTGTGCCCACCAAGCTAAATTGTCATGAGTTGCATCAATCAGATCATTCCAGCGAAATGAGAGACAACATTGGCTACCTGGTTAGGCAAATATGGGGTATACCAATTGGCAAAGTTTGTCTTTGTATAATGAATTAATTCAGATTATTGGCTAATTTGAGATTAAGACTCAGCATATTGATCCATTACTGAAGGTCTCTGTTGTCCTTAATTATCAAATCATAAGTTAATTCGTTGCATTAATCAACACAGATCATTCTCTCAAGTTCTGACATTTCATTGATTATCTTGATTGAAAAAAATAACTCAAATTTAATTTATAGTCCCTTAAGTACTTTTACTTCAATTATCAAATTTATTCTTAATAAAGCTTTAATATTTGTCAATTCATTCTCTTCCTTTGTCAAAATGAATCAATTTAATCCTTCTATCCAAATTTGTTAGCAAATAAAATCGTTTGAACATTTTCTTTATTTTTTATTTATATAAAATACTTATCAAATTAAAAATAAAATTTATTAAAAGGCTCACCTCATGAATGTTTTTAGTTAAATTTGTAATAAAAAAGAATATTTAAACAATGTTGTTACAGAGGATGAAATTGACTCTTTTTCAGCAAATGATGGACTAAATTAACAAAAATTAAACCTTAATGATTAACTTGACAGTTGAAGTAAAACTTGATGGACTAATTTGAATTTTAGTAAAAAAATATATTTGTTTTCTTCATTGACAAATGACAAGAAAGATTCTTTTTCCTTTTTCCCTAAATATTTTGATTACGCAAAACCTAAGTAAAAATTAAAAGTTAATTTTTTTTTTTTTTTACCCTTTTATACTTGATCCAATGGCTGCTAACAAAAGTTAACTTTTTTATTTTTGTTATGAGCCATTGGATGGTACTGCACTCTATGCAATACTCTAGGTAGCCGAAGCGAATCTCAATCCATTTAAACCTACTTCAAATTCATTTAAAACTATTAGAACATATGTGAATCATGTTAGGAAAATATGTCATTTAGAATTGGCTAATCCTTTGACAAAATGCACTTTACTTGTAATTGGGTAAATCTTGGATGTGTTTAATACTTCAAGGAACAAGAGTTCAAGTCTAAGTGTTAAAACCATGCAAATCTATCCAAGAATCAAGTGAAGAAGTGCTGGATTTTAAAGTGTGACAGCTATCTCGACAGATAGAATCTATCGAGGTTTAAAAGGCTGTGTAGGCCCGATGCTCTACAGCTGCTCGATAGATAAGCTATCTATCGAGATTTACGAAAATCAGATTTTCAGTTCTGATTTCACTCCAATCTGTGTATATTTGTTTAGGTATTCTTTTCTCACAACCCTAAACATATATAAGGATTATTTTAAGGGCTGTCATAGTTGATGCAACTTAATGCAAAAGTTTTTCATAAGCATATTGTGACCGGAGACATATGCCCTATTGAAGAAGCTATTGCATTAGTACGCCGTAGGGTTTTGTAACCAAAGAGCTTTGTGATCTTCATTGTATTGATGAACTGAAAAACTTTGCAACCAACATCCTTCTCAAGTTGGTGGTTAATCACGTATTTGGATCCGTGCATTGATTGGTTAGTCATGTACTGGGAGTCGTGCATTAAAAGGAGAGATTGTCACTACAGAACAAGTCCAATTGGGTATTAGGGTAAGGGTTTAACTGTAGGTTGGTATAAAGTATTATGATTCCTTTACTTGTAACCGCTTTTTTTGATAATAGTGGAGTCTCGGAAGTGGTGATCTTAAATTTACCTTGTGGAGTTTTGCCTCGGTGGTTTTCCCTATTCGTAAACAAATCACCGTGTCAACTTTATTTTCCGCTGCATATTAACTTAGTTGGTGATTTGTTTATGCTACCACACGTATTGCATGTTAATTTAATTAATTAATTAACTTGATTAAATAATTGGTTAATTTATCACAATGGGTCAATATATTCTTGGCCTATCAAGTGGTATCAGAGCAAGTACACTCTGATTAGGGTTAATCTTTATTGTATGATCCATTGACCCCTGATGGCACTAACTACGCATACTGGAAAGTACGCATGAGAGCTTTCTTGCAGTCATTAGATGAAAAAGTGTGGCAAGCTGTGGAGATAGGATGGACCAAGCCTAAGGAAGCGTCGGCTGATTGGGATGATGCAAAGATCAAAGCGGCTAACTTCAACAGCAAGACATTAAATGCTTTATTTAGTACGGTCACGAATGAAGAGTTTAAGAAGATATCCTCTATTGAAATTGCAAAGGAAGCATGGACGATCCTCTAAACAACCTATGAATGAACTAAGGTTTTCAAGGATTCGAAACTTCAGAGGCTTATTACAAGCTTTGAAGAGATCAAGATAAAGGAAGATGAGTCGTTCGATGAGTTCTATGCCAAGCTCAAGGACATAGTGAACTCAGCCTTTAATCTTAGGGAAACCATTCCCGAACCCAGTATTGTTAGAAAGGTGCTCAGATCTCTACCTGAGAGATTTCATGCCAAGATCACCGCAATTGAGGAATCGAAGGACATTGGCAAAATTCCTTTGACAGAGCTGGTTGGCAACCTGTAGACCTATGAGTTGGGTTTGACAAGGATTGAGAAATCTAGTAAGGGTAAGAGCATGGCACTGAAGGCCAAAAGCAGTGACACCGATGAGTTTTCTGCTGATGAAGATTCTAAGATGAAATCCTGTATCACAAGACAGTTTAAAAAGTTCATGAAAAATGCCAATGCGAAAGGATTCGACAAAGACCATAAGCAATCCAGTTCTTCACAATTCAAGCGCCAAGATAGAGGGAAGGAGGATGCTAAGGATGGCGGTCAGTACACTGTTCCCTCTGGACCTAAGTGTTTTGGATGTCAAGACTTTGGGCACATGAAACAAGAGTGCCCAACGTATCTCAAGACCATTGGGAAAAGTAAGGCCCTTGTTGCTACCTTGAGTGACACTGAACTTGAGGATGATTTAGATGATAATGATGACGAGGGAATCTTGAATGCCTTCACTGCTACAGTTGATCCTACTAATGGGGGTTCAGAAACCATATATGATGAAGAGGACTTGGTGGATTCTAAGTTCGAGAAAATGGACGTTCAAGATGATATCCATATAGCCTATGAAAAATTGTACAAGGTTTCTGGGAAGCAGGAGAAATTATAAAGGCTGGCCACCAAGAAACTGAGTGATGTGGAACTTGATTGAGAAGAGTTTTTCACAAAGTTTGATGAAGCTAATCAGATTATTGGAGTACTGTGGTTTGAGAACAATTTCTTGGCTAAGAAGACCAAAGAGCTTGAGGTAGAGCTATTCCAAGTCAAAGCTCAGTTGGAAAGGACTTCAAGTGCAAAGTTTGATGAGATGCTCAGCTTTTAGAAATCTGTTTCTAATCGAACCGGTTTAGGGTATGATTTCTCTTCTCCTAGTATTGCTTCTACTAGTACTACTGTTTTTGTTTCACTTGCTAATAATTTTGAATCTGAGAACAATGATGTCAAAACTGCTTTAGCTAGTGAGAACATAGACAAGGGTAAATCTATCTTAGAAGCACCTCCTAAACTTGATAAGAAAAAGACTAAAAACCCTAGGGCTAAAAAGGGCAATACTCAAAAGTCTAAACAAAAGAAACAACATCTCTACCATCACTCTGGAGCAACTGGACATACTCGACCAAATTGCTGTAAGTGGTTAGCCACTCAACAGAGTAACAATATGATCTCATTGGGAAACCAGAATCAGTTTCCATCATCTTTTGCTCCTCTTGGAGATCTTCTCAAAACCCTCATGTTCCTTTCGAACTTGAACGGTTTCAATTCTTCCTCCTCACTACCGGATCAAGGGTTTGCTAAACGAAAAAGTTCTTCCAATGTGTGGAAGGAAAAAGGCTTTAAGTGATTTAGTCACTTTTTCTCTCTCTCACTTTCTTATTTTTGAGTATGCATTACTTGTGTGTTTTGCTTTCTTGTTTTTAGTTAGTCTAGTTTTATGCTTTGCTTTGTTTAACATGTTTTTGTTTGTTGCTTTATTTTGTTTTTCATAAAAATTAAAAAAATTGAAAAATCAGAAAAATACAAAAACAGTGTGTGTTTTGTGTACATTGGTACTTGTGTACCTTGGATGACAATTGAAACGAAATTTTCTAAACTTTGTGTCTTTTGTAACTTAGATGAGCATCTCTATGCACAGCTAAACAAGTGAGCTTTGTGGCTCGTGTTTGTGATGAGTAAGATTAAGTAATCTCTTGTACTTAACACTCATATCACTCTTTTTGACGGGAAGGACTAGAAAATCCTAAGAGAAAGGCATAAATAACTATCACACCACTATTGCCTGCCAATCATGAAATGACATCTATAGGCTTCAACATAGTAAAAGTGCAATGTCAATGACATCTGTATGCTTCGGCATAGTAAAAGCGCAATGTCAAATGCTTAACATCATTGGATATTTCTTTTCTCTCTCCTATATACCCATGCATGGTTTGCTTAAAAGAAAAATATGCCAAAAAAAAAAAAAAAAGCAAAAAGAATTAAAATGATTTATATATGATTGCAAGAATGTCTTCTAAGAGATGTGGGAGTTACAGGATGTACCTCGAAGGTGATAGTCCCCATCAAGCAGTTATGATTGTGTGTGAGTTAAAGTGATTTTCTCATATCTCAAATTGTCATAACAAGTAGACACTTATGCAATTTTGCGATGTTTTTCACATACAACACGCAATATTCTTTGCTACTTTTGATACATGTGCAGGTACAATGTGATTTGGCCATCACAAGGAATACATGTATTTATGTATGCTCTCTAAACTTTCTTGACTTGTTTTTGAAATATAAAATTGGTTAGACTTGTTTAGTGTGTGTGTGTGTGTGTGTTTTGGATCTATATGCTTGACATTTTTCTTGTTGAGAGATAATTTTGAGAGTTTAAAATGTTGTTTGGATCTTTGGTTAAGTAGCATATTTGATTGCATTTATATCTGTGGTTTTCTCTTCTTGAAAAACTGTTTTTGAGCAATTTCAATTGCTGCTGGACACCTCTCGACAGTTAGGCTATCTATCGAGCCTCTTGAGCTTCCTTTCTCGATAACTGTTATCGCAATTTCGATCCATCGAGGTTTTTGAGAATTAGTCTCGATAGCTTCTTGACAGCTTCTCGATCCATCGAGAAAGTTTCTATCTCCTCGATAGCTGCTAGATAGCTTCTCGATCCATCGAGGTCACTTTGCTATAGACACCTCTTGATAGCTTCTCGATAGCTCTATCTGTTGAAATTTAAATCTCGACACCTCTTGATACCTTTTGATCCATCGAGAATCGTGGATTTTTATATTAAGCTTCAGCGCGATTTCTCTCTCATTTTTGTCAATCTCTCTCAACTCTTTCTGACTCCTCACCTTCCCAAACACCCTTCTCTCACTCTAAACCTCTTCCCCACTCAATCTTCGGCCTCAAGATCATTTTCTTCCTCTGGTATGATTCTATTTCTCTCATTTAATCATGCATTTCATCTCTTTTGACCTAACTTTTGGGGTTTTTGAAAGATTTTGGGATTTTTCAAAATTAATGAGGTTTTTGCAAAATTTTTGGGGTGGGTTTTGTTCAAATGATCTTAAAAGTTCGTGCATTGCATCACATTTGCATTTTAACAATGTTTCATGCATTATAGATGTGTGTTTATTATGTTGAAAGCATGTGTGTTGGTAGAATTGGATTGGGCTGAGCCCATGATGTTTTTACTATTGCATGTCACATGTTCATGCATTTTTTATGCATACGTACCTTCAATTCTCTCTATTTTGATATTGATCTGTGTTGGTACTTTTCTCTCTCTCTCTCTCTCTCTCTGTGCGGTTAGCTTTCTCTATAGCACCTAAGCGCAAGTCTACTCCGTCTCGGAACCCTCTTCGTTCCAGGGCAACTTCTTCTTCTTCTCCCTCTGCTGATTCTACTCCCTCTCACGTTTGGTTCCGTGATGAGAAGGCCCGTATGGCTTTTTGAAGAACTTTTCACGATGCAACATTCATTCAGAAAGCCAAGTCGTTTTATCGGATTTTTTCAATATTGACCTTCCCATTGTCATCTACAGTAGGGGTTGGGAGTCACTGTGTGGCATCCCGATCACTTGTCCCTCCGTGATCATACAAGAGTTTTACTCCAATATGCATGGATTCGACTATTTTGTACCTCATTTTATCACTCGCGTTCGAGATACACGCATCATAGTCACTCCGGATCTTATATCTGAGGTGCTATACGTCCCAAGGGTAGCGCATCCTGACTACCCCAACTGTGATCGTCTTAGGACTGTGTCCAAAGATGAACTTTCATCTCTCTTCTATGAGACACCTTCATCTTGGGGTGACCGTCAAAACACCCCTTGCTCGAACTTTGCAAAAGGTCCGAGATTCCTTAACATGGTGATGACATTTGTTTTCCATCCCTTGTCTCACTATAACTCCATTACTGAGCCTCGTGCTTGATTTTTATTATCCCTACTTGAGGGACACACTATTGACTTTCCCTCTAACTTCATACTCTCCCTTATAGATGTCTATAAGGTTT
The DNA here is from genome assembly GCA_028535165.1 of Quercus tomentella. Lineage (NCBI taxonomy): Eukaryota > Viridiplantae > Streptophyta > Magnoliopsida > Fagales > Fagaceae > Quercus > Quercus tomentella. The sequence goes on from JAPQVY010000001.1 coordinate 15,473,114, forward strand.
CGACGATCCGTGATAAGGTCATTTTTCCTTCGGCTATCACGCGGATTCTCCGCCATGCGTCTGTCTCCTATCCTAAGTCTACACACTTTTCCGTCATGTGTGCCATAAACGTAGCAACTGTTCGACGAAGCGAAGCCTAGTTTCGACCGAAGCGGCCATGGACCGAGATGACGACTCCTCCGGCATCTTCCGCTCCATCCACATTCACTCCTTCTTCTTCTGCGGATGGTGTTACCCTCGAGGCGATCATGGCGTAGCTTCAGCGCATAGATGCTTGCCTTGACACACTCAGTGATGAGTTGTGTCAGGTGAACACCCATGTTGGTCGTATTGCACGACGACAGGCTCGCCTTAGTGGCTTCGTGGAGTCTCCCTCTCCTTCTCCAAAGACATCTAAGGACGATGATGATGATGATGAGGATGATGATGCTAACTCTTCCGATGATGACGAGATGACTGCTTGAGTTATTTTCCCTTTGTCATTCATGACAAAAAGGAGAAGTAGTTTTGGGTATGAGAGTAGTCATGTTTTTAGGGGGAGAGTTAGTATAGGAGATATTTTTGTTAGGGGGAGTGTTTTTCTTTTTATGAGAGATGTAGTGAGGACTTATTCTATCTTTTCTTTTCTTTACTTTTCAGATACATTGTTCTAACATTGTGATAGCAAACCGTGTACTTATGTTGAGGTTGTTATTACTTTCTTTCACCTTTCTCTTCATATGTTGTTTCTTTTCTCTCTTTATGCACATGTTTCTTATTTATTGTATGCAATGTTTTATTTCTGTTTCACACTAAGATGCCGTGATAAGTTTTGTTTAAAATGTTTTAGAAATACAGGTTGTCAAAGTCTTTCTTGCCATGAACTCTCTTCTTGCAAAGTTTTTCAAGAGTTTGTGTTAAGATATATTTTATTGTATTCAACAAGTGAGTATGAGTTGAGTGATTTATGACTTCTCTCATATGTTCATTTGCTTGTTGTGGTTTTGTCACAGATTGTTAAAGGGGGAGATTGTTAGGACATATGTGAATCATGTTAAGAACATATGTCATTTAGAATTGGCTAATTCTTTGACAAAACGCACTTTACTTGTAATTGGGTAGATCTAGGATGTGTTTGATACTTCAAGGAATAAGAGTTCAAGTCTAAGTGTTAAAGTCATGCAAATCTATCCAAGAATCAAGTGAAGAAGTGCTGGATTTTAAAGCTTGAAAGCTATCTCGATAGATAGAATCTATCGAGATTTAAAAGGCTGTATAAGCCCGATGCTTGATAGCTACTCGATAGATAAGCTATCTATCGAGATTTACGAAAATCAGATTTTTAGTTCTGATTTCACTCCAATTTGTGTATATTTATTTAGGCCTTCTTTTCTTACAACCTTAAACATATATAAGGATTATTTTAAGGGCCGTCACAGCTGATGCAACTTAATGCAAAAGTTTTTCCAAGCATATTGTGACTGGAGACATATGCTCTAATTCATCTTTTTATTGAAGAAGCTGCTGCGTTTGTACGCCGTAGGATTTTGTAACCAAGGAGCTTTGTGATCTTCATCGTGTTGATGAACTGAAGAACTTTGCAGCCAACATCCTTCTTAAGTTGGTGGTTAGTCATGTACTTGGATCCGTGCATCGATTAGTTAGTCACGTACTGGGAGCCGTGCATTAAAAGGAGAGATTGTCATTACAGAACAAGTCTAATTGAGTATTGGGGTAAGGGTTTAACTATAGGTTGGTATAAGGTACTGAGATTCATTTACTTATAACCGGTTGTTTTGATAATAGTGGATTCTTGGGAGTGGTGACCTTAAATTCACCCGGTGGAGTTTTGCCTCGATGGTTTTCTCCATTCGTAAACAAATCATTGTGTCAACTTTATTTTCTGTTGCATATTAATTTAGTTGGTGATTTGTTTGTGTTACCACGCGTATTGCATGTTAATTGAATTAATTAATTAACTTGGCTAATTAATTGGTTAATTTATCACAAGGGGTCAATACATTCTTGGCCTATCAAAAACTACACCCTGTCCTTTTCCTTCGCTACTAGGAGAGTCTGCAACTTCTATTAGTACTGAACCTTGAGTCGAATTGCTTGTGTCATGTGCAACGTCCATCAATGATGGTTCATTAATGTCCATTGATTTAGACTCCTTCCCCTTTCTCTTCATGTTAATTTAAGATGAGTTTAAGCTCATTTAAAATTATTCTTGAAACTTAATAAAAACTTCAATGATATCTCTATCAGACAATAATTTTTAAATAATTTTTTTATAATGTCTGACTTTTAATTATTTATTTGAAAAATGTAATAAACTTTAATAAAAATTCATTACATCATAATAATAAGATACATTAAGAAATAAAAACTAAGTATAATAAGTCAACAAACTGTTTTCCTTTTTCCTACTAAAATAGAGAATTCAAGAATGAGCAACTTTTGTTGAAAGAAAAATAAAAAGAACAAAGAAAAAAAAAAGAATAAGCAACTCCATACTCCACTAAGTGATATCATTACAAGATTTAGACAAAAATTCAAGGGGAAAAAAATACACACATTTCAGACGTGTATTTTTGAATAATGCTAGAGAACCTTGCAGCTTAAAGAATAATACTAGAGATATAAACTATTTTACAAAAAATTTTACAAATTGCTGATGTGGTGAGTGATTATTGGTAAATGAAAAAGTGATATTAATCGTAGACTTAAATGAAAACCAATAAAAGGTTGGCCACATCAACATTTTGTAAAAATGTTGTAAAATAGTTTATAACTGTATCATTACTCCAGCTTAAATATTTGGTAATTCATGGTTTTTCTAGCAAAGACTTTTAAACATACATATAAATTATATTCATAAATTTTATATTAATTACTCTCTCTGTCCTAAAGTGTTTGTTCTTTATTTTATTTTGGAAAATACCAAAATGTAGTCCTATTTTTTTTTAAAAAAACCAATAATAGTGCTCTAACTTACCCTTTATTTTATATAAAAAGTCAGTAGTATTCTTTAACAAGAATTTAAATTGATGATGGTAATTCTAAAAACTTGTACACATTAAAAAAAAAAAAAAATCTATTAAATGATATTCTGTTAAAATTTTTAGATTTTCTAACAATTTGGGAACTGCCGAAGTAATATTTAATATAAAAGAGGTTCCTAAATAGTCAAATATAATGATAAACTTGTTAAGAAAGTAAAACTAGGAAACAATGCGGAAGAGAGAGGGAGACTTATGCATTTTGATGTATTCAAAATATGGCCCCCTCATTACTTTGCTTGCAAGTTTTTGTTTTGTTGAATAAAAGTCTCAAAGTTAAAAAAAAAAAAATTCTAGACTATAGTTTCCTCTTATTAACAATTAATTAAGTAATACTAAGGGTCTGTTTGGTTAACTCACGTTTGCGTCTGCATTTGCTTTGTACTGTGTTTTTGGCCTTTTTTTTTTTTTTTTTAGTCTAGCGCCTGTTGCACTATTCATGGGACATGAATAGTGCAATCAGGCCAATGAATAGTAAATTCATTAATGAACAGTAACTAAAATATATTTTTTTTATTGTTTTTAGTTTTCAGCAAAATAAGCGGTATCCAAACGCGCACTAAGTTTATTCAAGAAATAGAAAAAAAATGTTAATGATTGTTTAATTGCATTCATTAATAAAAAATATTTGTGGGGGTAACAGATCCGGAAGCCCGTACCAATATATGTATTGGGCCAAAGGTCCAGCCCAAGGAGGAACCCCTCCTCGGCAGGGAGAAGAACCCCTCCTCGGCCAAGTATAGCCGAGGACAAAGGGAATGGTCCACCTCTGAGAGTGACACTCTGTGTCATTCCACGGAATAGGATAAGTACCAAGACAGAAAAGGACAACGAAATGAATGGAGATATCTGAGGGAAAGCTGCCATTATGGTATTAAGTGCTCTGTACCAACAGAGCACTGCTTTTCAGTCTTTACAACCACCCTCAACGACTTTGGAGAGGGGCTGATGGGACAAGTATCAGTACTATAAATCTAAACCTACACGTGTACGTTGGAGAGAGGAGAAAAACGAGTATAAAAGGAAAGAGGCAATCGGAAAAGAGAGGAGGAGGACCACCCATCACACATAATAACAGGAGCTCCTTAGGCCGGGCCAAGGACAAAAAACCCTCTTTGATAAATACAGTTCACCTATATTTGGCTGCCATGAACACCATACTAACCGTTGTCCCTTCACCAAAACCTAGCTCTTTGGCCCACTCTCTACAAATTTATTGTACCGGGCACACCGGTCCAGGATCCCATACATATTGGGCTTGGGCACCAAAATGTGACCCTGCAATTGGCACCGTCTGTGGAAAGAGCTTGTGTGTTGGTGAATGCAACGGATAATGATGGTAGGATCAAGCTCCCATCATCAAGAGTCCCTCGAGAAGGCCATTTTTGGGCGGTGGCGCACGCTGCATGGAAGCTTCTGCATTATTTCCAAGTATACACAATTATTGTCGTAACTCAGCTTTTGCTCAGGTCTACACTCTGAAGTACTGATTACGTGGGGAGGATTGCCATATGGAGCACGGTTCTAGGGGCTTCTGACATCAAGTATATGCTCCGTATATTTGCCAAGGGGCTAACTCTCGCGGGTTTGATGGCCCGGTTCGCCGAATCCCCATTGGAGAAAAAGCCGAGAACCAAGGTCTTGCATGGTCCTCGGACTCAAACCTATGGGGAAACTAGTCATTTTAAGAAAACAATGACTCAAACCTATGGAGAAACTAGTCACTTTAAGAAAACAATGCTAGACAGAACCAAGGTCTTGCATGGTCCTCGGACTCAAACCTATGGGGAAACTAGTCACTTCAAGAAAACAGTGCTACAGTACTAGACAGAACCAAGGTCATGCATGGTCCTCGGACTCAAACCTTTGGGGAAACTAGTCACTTCAAGAAAACAGTGCTAGATAGAACCAAGGTCTTGCATGGCCCTCGGACTCAAACCTATGGGGAAACTAATACGCACCGGCAACCTTCTAAATGTTTAAGCTGAACTCAATCATGACTCGGTCCTCGGACCAGATGATGTGGGAAGGTTAACACTCCGTGGCAACTCTTAAAGTGCTTAAGTAGAACATGACACACGCTTGGGTCCTTGGATCAGACGCTTAAGAGAGGTTAATGCTATAACATCATCTTAAATATAGAAAAGCTCCTTAGTACCCGGTGATCCCCTCGGACCCTTTATTTTAAATTCCACGTTCTTTAATGGTTATGTTGTTCGTAGTATAGAGTACACGGTTACGTTCCTGATTAGCCACTCCCATTCATGAAACAATTATTGCGAAAAAGAAGAGACTCGTAAAGTGAAATGCAGTTATCTTTTTATTAAACAAAGGAAAAGTATGTCGTATACAAAAGGGGCTTAGACAAGCCTGTTTCAAAAGCTAACTATAAAAGGAAGTCCAAAGGGACGACGAATCCACAATCTCGTTCTAGCAGCGATCGGGCCAGTATGGATGATACCGGCGATGAGGAAGAAGAAACCCAATTCGAAGCCGAAGCAAAATTCAAAGCCAAAGGCAAAGAAACACTACAGGCCTGCCGGAAAGAAGAAGAAGCGGGAGCGTCTGATGGACCCCTCTTCTCCTAGTTGCAAGATGTTTTGCTATCAAAGCTGGGAGACAGAACACCTGCCTACCCATGTTCTTGTTGGTTCTCTTGGTCAACCTTGGCCTGTCTCCACATCTGCGCGTACGTGACACACGGCATCGGGAGAAACCCAAATTTTGTTGCACCAAAAATCTGATGCGATCTACACCTGCTTCGAGTTTTGGTTGAAGGAAGAGAGACTTCTTTCTCGCGCGATTGAAAGGAGGAAGCGTCTTTGGCCTCTGCTTCCCTTGCCTTAACTGTGCCATCCTGAATCTTGGCGACGTCCTTGGCTTCTGAAGAGGGAGTAGTTCTCTCATCCTTACCTTTACCCTTGGCCACTTCATTTCCTAAACCTCAAACACCACTTTGGTGGGGCCCTGGGGAGCATCTGAAGAGTTAAGAGCTTGAAACTCCCGCAGAACTCAAAGATCTGTAAATGAGGAAGAATGACCCTCACCCATGTGTCTTATATAGGAGGCAAACCCGGTGGCAATTAATTCGCCCGAATCTCAAAGAAAGAATTACAAGCGAGATAAATCTCGCTCAATTTCCAAAGCGGTCTTCAACCGTTGGACTGGCGTCACTTCGTAAAAGGCCATAATAAAAGCACGCCTCGTGTACCGAAACGGCGAGAGCGCGACTTGGATAAACTAAAATGACATCTTATAATCAGACATAGTATAAAGTGGGCGCGAAGGAACTATCATCACATCGGGATCCTCCTTTCCTCCCATGGGGAAGAAAAGAAGAACCCCGAGGGGCTATTGTGGGGGTAACAGATCCGGAAGCTCGTACCAATATATGTATTGGGCCAAAGGTCTAGCCCAAGGAGGAACACCTCCTCGGCAAGGAGAAGAACCCCTCCTCGGTAGGGAGAAGAACCCTTCCTCAGCCAAGTATAGCCGAGGACAAAGAGAATGGCCCACCTTTGAGAGTTTCCACGGAGCAGGATAAATACTAAGACAGAAAATGACAACGGAAGGAATGGAGATATCTGAGGGAAAGCTGCCATTATGGTATTAAGTGCTCTGTACCAACAGAGCACTGCTTTTCAGCCTTTACAACCACCCTCAACGACTTTGGAGAGGGGTTGATGGGACAAGTATCAGTACTACAAATCTAAACCTACATGTGTACATTGGAGAGAGGAGAAAAACGAGTATAAAAGGAAAGAGACAATCGGAAAAGAGAGGAGGACCACCCATCACACATAATAACAGGAGCTCCTTAAGCCGGGCCAAAGACAAAAAACCCTCTTTGATAAATACAGTTCACCTATATTTGGCTGCCATGAACACCATACTAACCGTTGTCCCTTCACCAAAACCTGGCTCTTTGGCCCACTCTCTACAAATTTATTGTATCGGGCACACCGGTCCAGGATCCCATACATATTGGGATTGGGCACCAAAATGTGACCCTACAATATTTAACGGTGATGTATTAAAAAGTAACGAAAACAAATAAACATACACAAATTTAAGTAAATGTTTTTTGATTCTCAAATTTAAGTAAATGTTGTTTCCATACTTTCTTAACTAGGCCATATACACACAAATAAAAAGGTTACCTTAACCAAGCAATCTCACCATAAAGGAAAAAGGGTCAAGAAAACTATGATATGAGTTAGCTGTCCCTCACCTTTCTCAATTCTTTCAAAGCTAGAAAAGAACAATTATGCCAGAAATATAGAAAAGATTCTGGTCTCGATATCTGGGAGCCGTGGGTTGAGATTTGTGACCCTTACAAGTCACAACTACTAGTACTACCTACCCAAGCTTGCATATTTGTTTCTTGTCTTCCCATTTAAAAAAGAAACTACTCTTTCCCTTTTCTTTACTCACTTTTAAGTTTGATAGCTATTTTTTTTTAATTATTAATTTTTTTAAAAGTTTAAACTATTAAATAGTGATGAATTTAATTATTTAATTTCATAATATTAACATTTAAAAAAAAAAAGTTTGATGATGGGTACCTTACCTAAATGAGTTCGATTTGAAGTTCATAAAATTCACTTTATTACTCAACGACCCCATTCTCTTCTTTTTACCTCATCCCATATCGTTATTAAATTATTAATTATGACACTGGGAAATCTTTTTTTTTTTTTTTTTTTTGACATTGATGACACTGGGAAATCAGGTAGCTAAAACAAAGTGCGGACAGTTGATTAGAAGTTGTATATGCTTGTTTTATAATTTTTCATTCTACCTACTCACTATTTTCAGCCTATAGCCTCTTAAATTTTGTTTTGGTATTGTATAATAATAATTAAAAAAAAAAAACTTTAAAATCGAACCACCCAATCTTCACCATCAATGTGCTGAGTAGTATCATGAAAAGTAAAAACAGTGGAATATGAAATGGAACATTGGATAGTATAAAAATACAAATGACTGCACTCTACTCCCCATGTACTCAATTCAATGGGCCAGACGTTAGAAAACCAAACCACTTCAATGGGAATCTTCTTAAATTTGCAAAGCAAGTTCACTCAATAAAGGACAGCCAAATTGCTAAAAAAAAAAATTACAGGTCTTGAACCTCATAGTTTTGTCTCGAAACTTCTATCTTGGGCATATATATATATATATATATATATATATATATATATAGATAGTGTTAGAGAGTGAAAATTCATACCACCATCATCAAAATAGTTAGTGTCGAATAGAAGCTATATATAATTAGCACTGTGATTTTCCTCATATATGTTAATTTGGTGTAATTTCTAGCCATAGCTAAGAGCAAGATAAAGTCTATTTTGTTAGCATTAGTTAGAGATTGTGAAAGTTATGGGCATGAACAAAAAATTAAGGAGAAACAGGAGCTGATGGAAAGGGGTTTAAAAGTGAAGGATGTGGCCGACATATATCAGCAAGGGAGCATATGGGCCCGTGAGAGGGTCGAAGGTCCAAGTTTGGCATGGACCTTGTGGGTCACTCTTGCCACTTCCTCTCAGATTTGCTGTCGGTATGGCTTTCCCTACGTTTCAGTGTTTAACTCTTCCCCCTAGTCTTATTTTTTGTTTCTTTTCCTTTCTTTTGATTACTAATTTTATTACAATATATCCAGATATGGAATATACAAACCAAAATCTTTCAAGTAAAGCACCAAGTTTTTCCGAATTTCCTGGTTAATGAAGAGCATGAGTGAATTGTATAGTACATAAAATTGGAGGTTGTGTTTGCTATACATTTAATTTTGACAACGCAGTCTATATATATATATATTTTTTTTTTGGGAAGAATTGGCCAAGTTACTTACCAACAAAAAAAAGAATAGGCTTTTGTGTATAAAGATGAAAGAATTTTTATGGTCTTATTACTTACCAACAAATTAAAGACCTATTAATGAGAACAAAGACCTCTAATTTTTAATTAGTTAAAAATGATCTCTTTAGCTAGTCTTCTCCTTACAGCTTTGTTATCTCTTAATTTACTATTGTGGTTCACAAGTCACAAGGCATTCTTAATTTTTCCATTTGACCAATTTTCAAGATATATAGTAGGATGTGATGTGTTCCTACGACAGCCAAATAGCCAATAGGAGAAATATGTCCTGATTTGAATCCTTGATTCCTTTCCAAAATGTTTATTGTCCGTATGTAGAGCATTGATTAAAAATAAAAACAAAACCTCTAAAACGATAGTTTTCTTATCCTTAATTTTCTAGAATTTTATGCATAATTCACTGCTTTGAAATTGTATTATGAGAGTTTCAATAAGTTCAACTAATAAAAAAATGATAAAAATTTTTGTTTTCAAATAAGAGATCTTAATTCAAATTCTATTTACCAATTAATATATTAGTTTGATGACAATGAGTGATTATTATTGGGATTTTATAGATTTAATATATGGTCCGTTTGGATACCGCTTATTTTGTTGAAAACTGAAAACATTGTAGCAAAATAATTTTTAAATATGTGAATAGTGCCGTGAGACCTATTTTTAATAAAAGTTTTGTTGGAAAAAGAGATTTATGGGTCCTGTGAATAGTACACAAGACCTACTGAAACTCAGTTAACGCTCTTTTTAAAAATAAAAAAAAATAAAAAAACGTGAAACGCAGAAACGTAGAGATGTGTACGTGTATCCAAACGGATACATAATGTATCTTTTTAAAAATAGAAATAATGTTGTTTTTCGAAATAGTTTTTTTTTTTTTTTTGAGAAGAATTAGAAATAGTTTTTTGATATATATTATTTAACAAGTAATGCATGCATGTTTTTGATGAACATAATAAATATATGAAGTTTGGTTTACATCTAATCCTATGCGTTAGACATAACACATGCCTAAAATGGCCACGTGTCATTCCCTTGGCCCCCTCTCTAGATAAAACTTTGAACTTCCATTTTGCCTTGACATATACACACAAACAAGCCCCCCCAACGCGATTTTATTGCCGGTTGGGCGACACTTTCCAAAATGGGGTAACCTAAATTGATACATGGATTTCGTATCATAGGATCCTTAATCCTTTATGGGACGGTGGAGAAAGCGCGTATATAATTTTTGTCTAAAAATAAAATATTAAAATACTTTAAAAGTAAAACATTTGTAGAAAAAAAAAATGTAAGTCTTTGTCGAGCACCGTATTGGTCAAACGTGGTTTTTTTTTTAATTTTTTGGGTCATTCCGACCTGGCATTAATCCATAGCTACTACTTTTTTTTTTTTGGGGGACAGAAACTACTATTTTTTGAGAAAGACTTTAGACTTCACACACTGTGTGGGATTCCTAGCTACTACTTCTTCTATATAATAGACCTCTCCACTACACCAACACCAGCCAACCCGTCTTCTTCAAACTTTCTAAACTCTCTCTCTCTATCTCTATCAAACTATAATTTCTTCTTAATTTGCTCTTTGCATTTTCTGCTCAAGCAAAGTTGAGTTGAACCCATTTGCTAAATATTCCTTATAGCTTAGTCGCAGGTACCCTCTGAAAATGAGGCATCTGTCTACAAAAGCTACGTGCAACTCTCACGGCCAAGATTCATCATACTTCCTAGGGTGGGAGGAGTATGAGAAGAATCCCTATGGTGAGGTTCAGAACCCAAAAGGGATCATTCAAATGGGTCTTGCCGAGAATCAGGTTAGATAGCCATCCCTTTCATTTTTATTATTCCTTTCCCTGAATATTAGTTATTATGGTTAATTAATTTTTGTACTTGTGGCTAACTTCATTTTGTTATATATATATATATATATATATGTATGTAACTTGCAGCTCTCATTTGATCTTCTTGAATCGTGGCTTGAGAAGAACCCTGAACCAGCTGGGTTCAAGAGAGATGGAAAATCCATATTCAGAGAGTTAGCTCTTTTCCAAGATTATCATGGCCTCCCAGCTTTCAAGAAGGTATATACTACCATATCTTTTTAAATAAGAAAAAATAATAATAATAATGCCACTCTCATTATTCTTAGAAATGAATATATATTCCTAATTCTAGTTTTGGTTATCTTTTTTAGGCCTTGGTAGAATTCATGGCAGAAATCAGAGGAAACAGAGTTAGCTTTGATCCCAACCACATGGTTCTCACTGCTGGCGCAACTTCTGCTAATGAGACTCTCATGTTTTGCCTAGCTGAACCCGGCGAAGCCTTTCTCCTTCCAACTCCATACTACCCTGGGTACGTATAATAATTTTGATAATTATTCTACTCGTACACTTTGTATACATAAGGTTCATTATTTTATTTTACGTGCGATGTCCACATTTTTTTATTATTATAAGACTCACTGATTTTGCTTGCATTCTTTGGCTTGTAGATTTGATAGAGATCTTAAGTGGAGAACAGAAGCTGAGATTGTACCGATACACTGTACTAGCTCCAATGACTTCCAGATTACTGAAACCGCTCTAGAAGCAGCCTACCATGAAGCACAACAGCGTAATCTAAGAGTCAAAGGTGTCTTGGTTACCAACCCATCAAATCCATTAGGCACCACATTGAGTCGAAGTGAACTGAACCTCCTCATTAGCTTTATTACCACCAAAGGCATCCATCTTATTAGCGATGAAATTTATTCCGGCACCGTTTTTAGCTCGCCAGGCTTTGTTAGTGTCATGGAAGTTTTAAAGGACAGAAACTGTGACAAAACCGAAGTTTGGGACCGAGTTCACATTGTTTATAGTCTTTCAAAGGACCTGGGTCTACCTGGTTTTCGCGTTGGAGCAATCTACTCCAACGATGACATGGTTGTGGCTGCCGCAACCAAAATGTCTAGCTTTGGCCTAGTGTCCTCTCAAACTCAATACCTTCTTTCCGCATTGCTTTCAGACAAAAAATTCACAAAGAACTACATCTCCGAGAACCAAAAAAGGCTTAAAAAACGGCAAAACATGCTTGTTATGGGCCTTAAGAGAGCTGGTATTAGCTGCCTCAAGAGCAATGCAGGTCTATTTTGTTGGGTCAACATGAGGCACCTTTTGCGATCAGACACTTTTGAAGCAGAAATGGAGCTTTGGAAGAAAATTGTTTACGACGTGAGGCTAAATATCTCTCCTGGCTCATCCTGTCACTGCACTGAACCAGGTTGGTTCCGTGTGTGCTTTGCTAACATGACCGAAGAGACTTTGGACCTCGCTATTCAACGACTCAAAGACTTTGTGGTGGAGCACACAGCCAATGGCCACAGTAAAAGCAATAACTCCTCCAAGAATTCAAAGAGAAAGTTACTCCCTAAGTGGGTTTTACGGCTACGTGATCGTGATCACGAGCCCGATGAACGATAGTATGGTGTGAAAGATTTTTTTTTTTTTTTTTCACAGTTTTTTTTTTTTGGTGGAATGCCGGAAATTATTATTATTATTTTTTTTAAGAAGAAATTGCACTCTATCCTTGTTGATTAGAAGTGGCTAAGCTTCGGTTTGTACAAGTTAGTGTCATTATGAATTATTATGATATCCCCTTTGCATGATAATTGATATGTTCGTGATCTTCAAAACTATAAGATAATTAATGTGATTATGTGCTTAATTAATTTATCTTGTATATGTAATTATGGTTTAATTTAATGTAAACAAAGTGTACTTTGTGTTATGACGTAAGACATAGGTGTGAACAAATATTTTTGCTTGCAATGATGTATATAGGTAATGGCGCCGGCGAGATTAGCGGCTATAGACGGTGACTTGTGGTGCCGACGTTGGGGGGTTTCTTCATTAATTGTTTAAACCGACCTTATCATTAACACTGTTTTCTTGGTGACTATAGAACGTTGTTTAAGGCGTGTGAGTAGGGGAGTAATAGTAATTAATAGTACAATGGAAATAAACAAGGTATTGGTGTGGGTCTAAGGCTAAAAGTGTCAAAAGTCGTGTTAGAATTAGGGTTTCAAACTTACATTCCATTTTTTGAGACAAAGCCATGCACATAGAGACTCGCAAAATTATTCATCTCTCTCTTGCACTCAGAGAGAAAGAACATTGCAGGAAAAAATTGACTTTGCATTGTCTGGGTCCTTTGGATCTTTATAAAGTCGTCACCAACTACGCAAGCCAAGGAATAGTAGATAGAGTCTCTCACAAGAAATATATATATATATATATATATATATATATATATATATATATATATTTTAATCTTAAAGTCCAAAGTCTTTTGAACTTTTTGGGGACAATTAGTGCTTTAATCGTACCAAAGGTTACCTGCACTACACCAAACATAAAATATCGCATTTACAAGTTAAAATTGCTACATTAGTAACTTAAAAGTGTTAAATTATTACATTAACAATAATAAGTTGTAATAACTTATAATTTTCAGTTGTAATAGAAGTTTTAATACATTAAGAAAAATTGTTGTAATAATTTAAAATGAAGAATTCTTTACACTAAATTGAAGAATTCGTTACAATAAATTGATATCAATTATTTTCGTAATCTATTGCAACGAAAATTTTGAACTAATAACTTATTGCAACAAAGTTATTATTACAATAATTTGATATAATTTTTTTTTAACAATCTATTACAAGACACGAATCGATTCTAGGTGGTTAACTTGTATACCCATAGTTTTAGACAGGACAAGTGGAAACCTGGAGGTAAAGCATTTGTTAAAGCAATTGGGCAAATGCGTGTATACTAGCTTATTAGCTTTAGTAGCTTGTGTACTAGCCTGTTAAAGGAAGTGTACCTTGATATCAATTATTTATAATCTATTGGCCTATTGCAATAACAAAATAAAGTAGTTATCTATTACAACAAAAATATCATTACAATAATTCGATCCAAATTATTTTTGTTAATTATTTACAATCTATTTCAATAAGATTCATGAAGTAATAACCTATTACTATAAGATATTCGAAGAAATAAATTGTTTATGTCAACAATATATATATATATTGTTATGATCCTAATGTCCCACCACTTAACCACGTGTTTATAAGTATTGGTTATAGATTGACTGCGGTTAATTAATTAAGTCAAATTATATTCAAATCGTGGAGACACCAACAAATCACCAAATAAACTAATATGCAACGAAAATTAAATGACACAGTGATTTGTTGATGAATGGGGATCTCTCGCAAGGTGAAAATTTCACTAGGTGATTTTCAGGTCATCACTCCTAAGAATCCACTAATTAAGAACAAACGGTTACAAATATAAGGAATCTTATCACTACCCTAGACTATCCCAAAATACCAACCTACAGTTAGATCTTTACATCAATCCCCAATTGAATTTGATCTTGTAGAAGACTTATTCCTTTGCATGGATCTCAGTCTATGACTAACTCCAAGCAACTAATTGATTGTTGTTGGATGCAAAGTTCTTCACTTTAAAGCACGTTGATGATCTGGAAGCACTTGGTTACAAAACCCTAAGGCGCATAAACGTAGTAACTTCTCATAGAGTGTATGAGTTATCTAATTGAGCCTCTGTATCTTTGATGACTTTAAAATAAGCCTTTTATATGGTCTAGGGTTCTGGAGGACGAAATCCTAGCAATCCAAGTCATCATGGGCTGAATTTCAGATCTAAGAATTTTGAAATCGTAAATCTCGATAGATCAAGCTTGTATCGAGCTTCTTCATTAAATCTTGATAGATGCTAGTGTCGAGCTTAGTGTCGAGAATTATTGAATCTGCTTTTCTTCACTTGTTTTTTGGATTAATCTTCATGTCTTTAATGATACCACTTAGAATGTAAACTTTACATACTTCTTGATACATTAAACCCAACTTATATCTACCCAATTACAAGAAGGATGCTCTTGGGCACCATTTCCTTGCAAGCTGGTTTTCAAAGGTGAGTTCTACTCATGAGTTTGTAACATTTGGTATTAGAGCCAACCACCACTCTGAGTAATTGGATATAGCTCATTAAGTATGTGATCAAATGAGTTACAATTTTGTGGTCGGATCTCAGAGGGGGCGACCTAGAGGCTAGATTAAAATTACCGATAAGTGAGTGGAGCCACCAAAAAGAGTGACCATCATGCTATTAAGATAAGTATGAAACTTGCTATATCAAGTATGAAACTTTCTTATTATTCATTTTCCTTGTTTATTATAATTTATTTATATGCAATGCATTTAAATTTGTTGCAATTATATATATATATATATATATATTTAATTGCATCAAATTTGGCATTAAAATATTTAGAGTTTATTGCAACAAAAATTTTTGTTGCACAAACCTATTACCTCAAATTTTATTACAACACCTTGCATAAACTATTGCAATAATTCTAATGTTATTGCAATAAATTTGTTCTTGTAGTGGTAGTTTTCTAGCTAATTTGAGTTTCCAAGAGACAAGTCTGTTTTGGGATTTTGAGTAACTTTTTAGAAAACAAACACTACAAAAAAATTGTCCTATCCTAACGTTTTTTTCTCGGCGCTTTTAAAAACCGCCATAATAGAGAAGCCTGTACTAGCGCTTTTTGAAACCGCTGGTATAGGAAACCCTGTTATGGCAGCTCAAAACCGACACTTCAAAAATCGCTGCAATAGGAGGCCTATAGCGGCGATTTCTAAAAACACTGGTATAGGAAGCCCTATTGCAGCGTTTTATAACCGCCGCTATAGGTTAGATTTATCTTTTTTTTCTTTAAATTAATTTAATTTTTGAAACTATCTTATCTCGGCGCTTTAAAACCGCTGGAATATGGTTGTCCTATCCCAGCGCTCTAAAAATGCTGGAATAAGGTTATTGATTTTTCTTATGGGAAAGACCTATCTCGGCATTTTTAGAAGGGCTGGAATAGGTGGACCCTATTCCAGCGCTTCCAAAAGTGCTGGGATAAGTCTCTCTCCATAAGGGAATGGAGTGATCCTATCCCAACGCTTTTGGAGTGTTGGAATAGGTTGACCCTATTCCAGCGCTCCAAAAGCGCTGGGATAGGATCACTCCATTCTCTTATGGAGAGAGACCTATCCCAACGCTTTTGAAAGCACTGGAATAGGTTGACCTTATTCGAGCGCTTCAAAAGGGTTGGGATAGGATCACTCCATTCCCTTATGGAGAGAAACCTATGCCAGCGCTTTTGGAAGCACTGGAATAGGGTCCACCTATTCCAGTGCTTCTAAAAGCGCTGGGATAGGTCCAACGCTGCCAAAAGCGCTGGGATAGGTCACCTATAGGGATTTGTTAATTAACAAATGATCAATACTCTCCTAAATCTAGAAAAAGACCGAAATACCCTCCAAAACATCGAAAAAGAGCAAATTTTGACCGACTGTCACTGTGCGGCGGTTTGAAGCACCGGGAAAAAAAATGCCGGGATAGGAATTTTGACCCTAGTCCAGCGCTTTCTAAGGCTATCCCAGCGGTTTTGCAAATGCTGGGATAGCCCCATTTTTTTTGTAGTGAAAGCATATCCAACTGATATTCAATTATCAAGAATCCTCCTTTAATTTTGACAAGACTGTCTAATTTGATGTTGATGGTTCAAGGGCTTGAGTTAGGCTATAAAAACCTACAACAACAACAACTAAATGGGTTGGAGGGATTTTATGGAATGGATATGGTCAATGCTAGCATTGTAGGGACTACTACTACATGTTTGATAATTATTCTTTTACACTTGTTGATGTATACTATGTATACACAACGTTCATAATTTTACGATGTCCACATTTTTTTATTGGACCCCCTGATTTTGCTTGCATTCTTTGGCTTGTAGATTTGATAGAGATCTTATGTGGAGAACAAGAGTTGAGATTGTACCGATACACTACACTAGCTCTAGTGACTTCTAGATTACTGAAATCGCTCTAGAAGTAGACTACCATGAAGGACAACAACGTAATCTAAGAGTCAAAGGTGTCTTGGTTACCAACCCATCAAATCCATTGGGCACCACAATGAGTCGAAGAGAACCGAACCTCCTCATTAGATTTATTACTACCAAAGGCATCCATCTTATTAGTGATGAACTTTATTCTGACACTGTTTGTAGCTCGCCAAGCTTCGTAAGTGTCATGGAAGTTTTAAAGGAAAAAAACTATGACAAAACCGAAGTTTGGAACTGAGCTCACATTGATTATAGTCTTTAAGAAAAAAAACCTTAATGAATTCACTCATTCAGAGGGTTGTTTGTTCAATTGTTTTGCAGCTAGTTGCACTTTCACACTGACTGTTCTTTCTTATATATGCTATTGGTTTTAAATAATTTCTCTTTCTAGCTAGGTTCTCCTTTTGCATCTATGATTGTTGGACTGAATTGATTTGAGTAGAGTACTGCAGTGTTTCATTGTAATTGGGTCCAGTGTTCCTACCACTTTAAGCATAGTCGTGTTTGTTCCATTTTGAATTAATGGTGATGTTGCTTGAGATTTGAAACAAGATGAAGATGCACATTAATTTTGAATAAAACCAGTAACTTTTGAGTACATATGATATAGGATCACATTAGTACAAGAAATCTAATTTTTCTTCTTTAATTAATTGTAAACCTTACTGAATAATCATTAAAAGAAAAAAGCTCTAGTGCAACCATTTTTTTTTTTTTATAAACTCAAAATTTATTGCAATAAACACCTATTGCAATGAAAATATTTTGTTATACATTGTTGCAATAAAGTCTATGACAATAGGTTATTACAACAGATATTTAAAAGTTATTGCAACATTAAAACATAGATGCAATAGTAGGGCTATTAGAGCGGCGCGACTGTAGAACCTATTATCTTCCTTTAGGAGTGATATTTTTCCCCTCTATTGATACTGTCAATAGTAGGGCTAGTGGTCTCTGTCCTTCTTGGGTGGGGAAACAGTAATCCTTTTCTTTCTTTCTTTCTACAACACTGATTGACTTTCTACAATGGATGAAGTACTGAACGACTGGAAACGCTTTTCTCTCTTGGAATAAGAAAATAGCAAGGTTACTCTGGATGATGACAACCCTACAACTAAAGAGGTGATACTTGCAGGTAAGTTTATGACGCGAAGGGCGCTTAGCGTTGAGGCTGTTGGAAGAACTCTTAAACCGTTGTGGAAAACCCGAAACGGTTTCGAGATCTGAGATGTAGGAAACCATGTTTTGCTCTTTGTGTTTGATGATGAAAACGAGGTTGAGAGGGTTTTAGCAACCGAACCGTGGACTTATGATAAACATCTCAATCCTCTTTCGTTATGATGGGTCCTGCCCTATTCGGAGTGTGAGATTTAATACTGTCAATTTCTGGGTTCAGGTCCATGGCCTCCCAGTGAACAGATTGAATGAGAGGACAGCCTATGGGATTGGTAAAAGCATTGGGGAAGTATCAAGCGCTTCACAAACCAAAGAGTTAATTGGTGGTAATTTCTTAAAAGTCAGAGTAGGCATTAACGTTACAAGACCAGTCAGCAGAAGACGTAAGGTAATGCTAGGTGATGGCAAAGAGGTTTGGGTAAATTTTAAGTATGAGAAGATGCCAAACTTTTGTTACTAGTGCAGGTTGGTGTCGCACGATGCAAAGGAATGTAGTGTATGGTTATCTAGCAAGGGCTCGCTGTCTTTGGATCAACAAGAGTATGGTTAATGGCTCAGGGCTGACCCATTTTCAGTGGGAAAGAAGTCCTTTGTGTTTGTCCCAGGCACAGGAGGTGATTTTGGTGGGAAGAGGCCCCTGTGAGGTCCGGATATGAATCAGGGGTGAGACCACATGGGACGGCACCGCCGCAGGAAGCCACCACAAACCTGGTTGATCTTGAATCTTCTAAGGTTAATCAAAATACAGAAATCCCGGGTAATAAGGAATCTGTTACGCATACTCCCCATGCAGGTAAATCTCGGGATTTCCCTGATTCTTTGCCTATTATGATGCCTGTTAACACGCACTCAGATTTGGTTAACTTTGAAGCTCAAATCCAGGATATTGATATGGAAATTAATAAATATGATTCTCCTACTCCCTGTGTAGCTAACCCAGGTATTAGTGATGAGTTGTCTCCTAGCTTGTCTACTCATTCTATTCAGGCACATTCGAGTGACAAGACTACTCCTTTGAACCATAATGCTGCACATGACTCCACTATTAAGCCACGTGACCTTGAGGAGAACCAATTATGCTTGAGAACTTGGAAACATTTGGCACGTCTGAAACAAATTGAAGAGCAAAGCATGCATGCACCAACTTTAAGCAAACGTCCTTCAATAATGGATGGGGATGATGAAGCAACACAGTCCCGAAAGAAGCTACAGATTTCTAATGGAGATCACACTTTATTGGCGAAGGCTGCTGAGCAGCCCTGCCAAACCCAATGAGTTGTCTAGCTTGGAACTGTCGTGGGCCTGGGAACCCATGTACAGTGAGAGAGCTTGGAGATTTAATCCAGGCAAAAGATCCCTCTGTCGTGTTTTTAGCCGAGACATGGGCAGATGAAGCAAGGCTAAAAGAAATCAAAAGAGACTTAAGTTTTGAGAATTTGCACTTTGTGAGAAGAATAAATAGAGCTGGAGGTTTGGCTCTTTTGTGGAAGAACAATGTTGATTTACATGTTGAAACATCTTCTAAAAACCATATTGATGCTGTTGTAGATAGAGGTAAGGAAGGAGCTTGGAGAATTACTGGATTTTATGGTGAGCCCATTACACACAAAAGAATGGAGTCATGGAATCTACTTCGAGAGCTCAATTCTCGAATGACACTTCCTTGGCTTTGTTTGGGTGATTTTAATGAAATAATGAGACAATCGGAAAAATTGGGAGGTAGTATTAGAAGTCATTCACAGATGCAACTTTTTAGAGATGCCATTGATGAGTGTGGTTTTATGGACCTCGGCTTTACCAGTTCTCAATTTACTTGGAAGAAACACTTTAAAGATGGCCATTCGGTATGGGAGCGATTAGATCGGGGTTTGGCTAACAGTGAATGGTTACTTAGATTTGCTGGGACCACTATCCACCACTTGCAATCCTTTTCTTCAGACCATTGTCCAATCTGGATAGTGCCGAGGAACTTGATCTTACCGAGTTTTTCCAAACCTTTCCAGTTCGAAGAAATGTGGCTAACAGAGAGAGGGTGTACTGATACTATTCAAGCTGTTTGGGCAGTGAATGATTTAGCTGATCCAGGTACTAAAGTAATCAAAAAGATTGAAAGATGTGGTATTGAGCTAAAGAAGTGGAGTATGAGAGGCTTTGGTAGTGTACGAAAAGAGCTAGATCAAAAGAAGAAGGAAATTGTACAGGCCGAAAAGGAAGCTATGAGATCTGGACTTAATTTTCGGGTAAGGGAATTGATGCTTGAGCTTAACAAACTCAGGGACAAGGAGTCTCGGATGTGGATGCAAAGATCTAAAGTACAATGGGCAAAACATGGGGATAGGAATTCAAAATATTTCCATGCAAGAGCCACACAAAGGTTTAGGAAAAATTCAATCTCCTCTCTCAAAAAAGGTGATGGCACGTGGTGTGGGGACCAAACTGAAGTGGCAGAAACAATTGTAGCCTATTTCCAAGACTTGTTTAAGTCAGCCAACCCCATAAATCTAGAGAACACTACTCAGTTTATTTATCCAATTATAAGTGATGAGATGAACGCAAGCTTAGTGGCTGATTTTGAAGCTTTGGAAGTACAAGAAGCGATCAAGCAAATGGACCCTCTAAAAGCCCCAGGCCCGGATGTTATGCCCCCTGTCTTTTATCAAAACTATTGGGAATTATTAGGTAAGGATGTCACCTCTTCTGTGCTTTATTTTCTCAACTCTGCATCTTTGCCTGCTAACCTTAATCATATTTTTATTACTCTCATTCCTAAGGTTAAAAATCCGGAATTTGTATCTGAATTTCGGCCTATTAGCCTTTGTAATGTATTGTATAAAATATTTTCAAAGGTTTTAGCAAATAGACTTAAAAAAATCCTACCAAAAATTATCACTGAAAACCAAAGTGCTTTTACAAAGAGTCGGCTAATTTCAGATAATATTTTGGTGGCTTTTGAGTCATTACATAATATGCAGAGACACACAGGGAAAGATGACTATATGGCCATAAAGCTTGATATGAGTAAAGCTTGATATGAGTAAAGCTTATGATGGAATGGAGTGGGTCTATTTGGAAGCGGTGATGAGGAAAATGGGGTTTGATGAAAAATGGATTAGATTGATGATGATCTGCATAACCACGGTATCCTACTCAATCCTGGTCAATGGTAAGCCTACAAGTATGATTGTCCTAACCCGAGGTATCAGAAAGGGTGACCCACTATCTCCTTTTTTATTCTTGTTGTGTACTGAGGGGTTGAATGGTCTGATTACCCAAGCAGCCAACTGTTGTGACATTAAGGGATTTGCTTTGTCCAGAAATAGCCCGAGACTAACACATCTTTTTGCAGATGATAGTCTTATATTTTGCGGGGCCACAGAGCAGGAATGCACTAATATTTTGGAGATCTTGGATGTGTACGGGAGTTGTTCTGGACAACAAATTAACCGGAATAAAACCACTATTTTCTTTAGCAAGCTTACTTCAGAAGAAATAAGACAACATATCAAACAAGCCTTGGGGGTGCCGGAGATCAAGCAGTATGAGAAATATCTAGGGTTACCATCTTTAGTGGGGAGAAAAAAGAAAGCCAGTTTCAATTTTATTAAGGAGAGGGTTTGGAGGAAGTTGCAAGGGTGGGAGGAAAAATTACTCTCACAGGCTGGGAGAGAGGTCCTGATTAAAGCAGTAGTGCAAGCAATACCCACCTACACTATGAGTTGCTTCAAACTTCCCATTGGCCTATGCAATGAATTGGAGAGCCTTATCAGGAAATTTTGTTGGGGTCAACGCGGAGATAGACGGAAGATTCATTGGGTGAAATGGGAGACTCTTACCCAATCTAAGTCTGTAGGTGGGATGGGTTTTAACGATTTATCTCTCTTTAATGACGCTTTGCTAGCAAACAAGCTTGGCGGCTTCTACACAACAAAGACTCACTTTTGCACAGAGTTTTCAAGAGCAAATTTTTCCCAAATTGCTCATTTATGGAAGCCCTAGATTCTCCAAGTGGCTCATACGCTTGGCGTAGTATTCTCAAAGGGAGGGAAGTATTGGTGAGAGGGGCTAGATGGAGAGTGGGTGATGGAGAGTCCATCAAGGTTTGGGATGACCCTTGGCTACCTAGCTTAGAGCACCCAAGAATTTTGTCCCCCGTCATAGATGGTTTGCAGGAAGCAACAGTGGATTGTCTTATTAATCCTACAACTAGGAGCTGGGATAAGGAAGTACTTCTTGGCTACTTTGCCTCTATGGAAACTGACTTGATTTTAAAAATCCCACTTAGCCCAACCACTATAGAGGATAAGCTCATTTGGCCACATGTCCCTAATGGAGTTTATACTATGAGATCCGGTTATAGATTCCTTGTCAAAGAAAAGTCTGATCCATCATCATCTCCATTTTACCAGAGTGAAGCCACAAGCATTTGGGGTCATATATGGAGGCTCTCGATGCCAAACAAAGTCAAAAATTTTCTTTGGAGGGCCTGTAGGGAAGCTCTGCCAGTGAAGACGAATCTGGTTCACAGAAGAGTCATTGAGGAAGATGTTTGTAGCCATTGTAACTTGAAGGCCGAGGACGGTTTCCATGCTCTGTGGGACTGCTCTGAACTCTCGGCCATTTGGGAAACTGACATAATGTGGCAGTTTTGCAGGTCTAAGACGTTCTCAAATTTCTACGAGCTTACAAGATTCATGTTGGAGTCCGATAGGCGACCTGAGCTGTTTGCGTCGATCACATGGACAATTTGGTTTCGCCGTAATCAACTTCGAACCAGCAACAAGGCTTTCCCGTTGTCCCAAGTCATACCATCAGCCACGCAGATGCTACAGGAGTTCACTGATGTGCAACCAACAACTCCAGTGCAGACGGTCTCCCTTCCCAGGTCTCGGCCCAAGTGGGAACCCCCTCCTCCGTCGCACTTGAAGATTAATTTTGATGGTGCGGTGTTCAGAGAAACAGAGGAAGCTGGGCTGGGTGTCGTTGTCCGTGATTCTCATGGAAAGGTGCTTGCATCCTTGGCAGAGAAGATCAAGCTTCCATCCTCATCAAACGAAGTGGAAGCGCTAGCTGCTATTCGCGCTATCACCCTTGCTGTGGACCTCAACCTACCCTCTTTTATTGTCGAGGGAGACTTAGAGGTGGTTATTTCAGCCTTAAGAAAGGAAGAGGAATCTTTTTCTTCTTTTGGTCATTTGATTTCTTCTATTAAGCATTATTTAGTTTTTTGTAATTGTTTTTCCTTTTCTCATACCCGAAGGTCGGGTAACTCTCTAGCTCATTCTTTAGCAAAACATGCAAGAACTATTGTTGGTTTTTCTATGTGGATGGAGGATGTCCCACCACAAGTTGTTGATGTACTTTTAGCCGATTGTGGCTGATTTTAGTTTTATAAAGTTGACGTTGGTTTCTCAAAAAAAAAAAAAAAAAAAAAAAAAAAGATGCAATAATCTAGTGCCTTTTAAGGCTACATTTGCAACAAAAAACACTCTGAACACTAAGTATTTATTGCCACTATAATTAGTGTTTGTTGCAATAACTTTGTGGGAATAGAGTTTTTTCCATGTAGTGAATAGTATTAATATAATTATATGATAACTGCAAATCTATAACTTAAGTAAGTATAACTATAACTAATTTAGAGTTCAAGTTACTACTAGTTAGCTCATAATATAAGTAGACAAATATCTTGCCAAAAAAATTACAAATATCATTTTCTACTAGCATTTTTAGTACAGGATAGTCTCTATCTCCAATTTATTTTTATCATCAAATGTGATTTTCATGCATATATTAATTATTCCCATTCTATACATGGAGAGAATTAAAGTGACACGCACTTCCAATCCCATACCCATAAGCATAGCTATGAAATTCAGACTGACCTGGTCGGTCGGACTGGAAACTTGATGACCCAACATCTAGACTATTCTGGGTGTTTAAATGGATCATTTTTGTATCAAATCTGGTCAAACCCAATCAATGCTGGTGGGTTTGTGGCAACCCGGAAAACTCAAATGGGTTTATATAGCGTAATTGGATTTGTGGAATTTGTAAAATTATATCTACATGTCCACTTTATTCACTTATTTACTGTGTAATACGTTATGATATGATAATTTAAAGATGAGAAACCTAAAGAATTAAATAAAAAAGCACTTCTCTATCTGTCTACCTACCTCCAAAATTCCTATCCTATCAAAAGATTACTCTGTTATTGTGAAATCTTAATTTAGAATTATAATTGTCGGTTTAATTTAGGCATATGCCTATTTTTTTTAATTTACATATTTATGTTATGATTTTTCAAATTTTTTTATTTGACCCTATAATTTGACTGGTAACCCACTAATTGAACCAATGACCCAATAACTCGATTCATAAGCCGAGTCAATGTCCAGACCGAGTTTAATAACTATGCCCCTAAGTACAAGCTTAGGCAAGAGGCACTTTGCAGGGTGGGGCCGCGTACACACACAACAACACATATTTTAGCCATAATTAGCCATTATATTTTGGGTAGTAATAATTCAAGAGGGCAAGATTTAGGTACAGTACTTAGATGCTATTCCTTAGGTTCTCCCGTTAAGATTCTACCATGTGGATTTTTTTTTTCTCATGAGATGAAAATATATTTTTTAGTTAAATAACCACATGGTTGAATCTTAAAAGAAGAATCTAAGTAATAACGCCTAAGTTTTGTCCAATTCAAGAAGCCCTTGTGTTTGGCCATTTGTTTCACCTTTGCGTTCTAACGAGACAACTGGAGAGACGTAATGTTGGGATCCAGTGAACAATTATTTTTTATTTTTTTCTGTCGCAGGCATTGAATAATTAGTTACTATGGTTGGTCACTATCTTCAATATGAACATATGACTTAAATGCTAGCGTAGTATCTATAACAACTAGTAAAACTGTATAAATTTCTTTTAAGTTGAGAGGTTTATATCCATGTGTTATGTTATTTATTGGGCTTAAAATTATTGGCAGAAGTAAATAAAGATATACATTTTATTTTTATTTTTTGAGAAGAAGATAATTTAAGATATACTTGTGGTTTCACCTAATGATCTATGCCTACAAAAATCTCAAATGGCTGCATTTTTACTATTTTTAATTTTGTATTTCATAAAATCCAACATATGGTATGCATAATAATACACCAAGTTTGTCAAGAGCCTAATGGAATTACCTGCTATCTTTTATGAGAAGAACTATGGTTTGAATCTCTCATCCTCATTAACTACTATCGAATTATAAAAATAAAAAGTAAAAAACATGTTAGGTTTAATATGATAACCCTAAAATTATAGTAGCATATGGTATTTTACAATACCATAATCTATTTGATTCTTTTAGAATATCCTAGTGTATAATATCTAAATATATTCTTTAAAAAAAAAAAAAAAAAAATCTAACTTGATTAACTAACTCCCTTAAGGAATGAGTCCAACTACACATTTCAACGAGGAGTGCATGTGATGTGAGCACTCCAAATTTTTTTTTTTTTTAAATTAATTAAATATAAATATAATTAAGTACAAACATATTTCACATTTTAGTTTTTTATGAGGATTTTCTCTAATGTCCCATGATATGCGGCTTGTAGCCCATAATCCTTGCATGTGAGAAGGAGTTTGGTAGCTCTGATTAGTGGATTAGTAAATGATAATAAGAGATTAGAAACTAAAAATTGACTGAAATAAAATATACAAGTGGGAATATTGGTCGATCTCCATGTTCTTGTTGACTACAAAGCATGTGCCCTAAAAATTTCTTGGTCTATGCTGCACATTCAGGGTCACCTACTATATATTAAAATCTTAGTACGTAATTAACGTCGAGGCTCATGAACTTTAAACTGGGACAGGTCTTCACACATTGGTATACATATGCGAGCTCCTTCAGTTATATCTCCATCACTCTTTTTTTTTTTTAATCACTTGTCAACGGGATTATTCTACTAATTCTTTTTCAACCCTTTTGATTTTGGGCGGCAGGTGGATTATATATCCATTGCAAGTTTGAAGAATCGCAAATTAATATTGTTTAGTCAATAACTTAAGGAAAAAGAAACGGTTCTTTACTATCATGGTTTACATTAAAAAAGACGACTATTTTTTGTTTTTTTTTTTGCCTTTTTCTAGACAATATTTAATGGTTAATTACACATAAAAACTATGGAAAATATGAAACTTAATTCCCTTCGATAACCTTACTAACAGCCAACTTGTTGGACCGCCTTATAGCACCTTTGGGCTAAAAGATAAAAGAACAAGAAAAGTATATAAGTAAGTTCAGTGAAGCAGTGTTTAGGTCATCAAATTTCATAATTAATTGGCTTTTCATGCAAACATTGAAAAAATAAAAAAATAAAAACAAAAAACAAAAAGACACAGACATGAAAGCCTTTGATTAATAAAGCTGTTTCTGGATAGACACTCAAAACACAAACATCACAATTAGACCATAATCACCCTACACTGTCTACTTTACAAAACCTTAGAGGGACAATGACAAGAAAGGAAATGACAAAAGTATTATCCAAAATATTAATTTTAATCTGGAAAAAAAAATTAAAAAAAAAAAACCCTCTACTTAATTTACTTCATTTTTAAGTAATTAAGTATAGCTCTAAATTTATTGACAAAACTAGACGTAAAATTTTATTTTTAAATTTTCTTCTCAAGAAGCAGGAAATGACAATTTTGATTACGTGGTATGGGTGACATGTGGGTTTCACATGAGCTAGCACATGCTAGCCGGGGAACATAGAACACCTGCAAAAAATTTATAATAATAAGTGTGAATGGGTAGGGTGTTAGGATTTCTTCTCGTGCCTCATTGAAGAACAAGCATCCTGGTATGCCCTCCCTTTGGTGATGCTCGCTCTGATGGGGACAAAGAGGGCCATGTGAACATGCCTCATTGCCTCTCATAGTAATGCCACCCTACCCACTTCCCCCTATCAATAAAATTCTAGTATGTTGAATTGGGCCCCCTTGGGGCTCCACATTTTGATTGGTGTTCTTTTGGAATTTCTATGTGAATGATTGAGTAATAAGAGGTTTGTCTTCATTTAAGGGCCTCGGCGAAATAGAAAATTGTGGTAGCTTGTATTATTTAATTTTTTTTGGGGGTAGGAGGGGGATTAATTGAAGCCCATACAACTCTTATTTATTTTTATATTTTTAATAATAAAGGAGATACATTAAACTTAAATAAACACAAATACCAAGTTCACACATAATCTATGTACTAATTTGGGCATCTATCCTATATATCCAAATTGTTAGGTTTTTAGACTTAGATTGGTAAATCTTGATCAAAAGTGTCTTGTGTTAAAGTCATTTAGTGTTTATATGTATTGTTAAGACTGCTACCCAAGTACTGCAGAAGTTTGCTGTGCAAATCAAAGCTGTTCGACGCCCACTCAACTAATTGAGAGGGCTAGATCTTGACAAATTGAATCTTGGGAATATTGAAAATGAGATTTCAACCCATTACTTTTGATGGCAAAGACAAATTGAGAATTTCCCTTTTTTTGTTGTTGTTCAATAGCAAAATCATATCTTTCACCCCCTATTTGACCCTAGAAAAGTGACCCTGTCTCTCTAGTAGTTGTTGTTCAATAGAAAAATCATATCTTTCACCCCTATCTGACCCTAGAAAAGTGACCCACTCTCTCTACTTGTTATATGTACAATTAAAATGTTGTTTGAGAAGTTTTAAGTTTTGTTGTCTGTATTCGATATGCTTATACTTTGTGAATTTCTTGAGAGCTCAATTATTTTCTTCAATTTATTTTTTTTTCTAGTATTTTGTTAATTTCCAAGATAGAAAATATTGCAAAGTCCCATAAAATGTCAAATTATGAGTTTTTTGAGATATTGATTGCAATGATAGATTTCTAAGATTATTCTTGATTGGTGTATTGCTTTGTTTTATACTAGTAAAAGATTGTTACTGATGCTAAGAATTTGGTTAATTCCACAAGTTTATTAGTACTATGTATGGTAAAAGTAGTTATTTTTCAGAGTAAAATATTAAAATATCCCAAATATTTAAAGCTTAAAATTTTTAATATAACAAAATTATCTCATAAAATGTGATCAAAGCTAAAAATAAATTATAGATACAATACAAATACTATATTTAAATTCAATTTTTTTTAATGTAAAATTTAAAATCTTTCAACGTCCCAACAACACATACATGACTTATTCAATTTTATATGAAAGATAGTATTTATTTATCAAAACTTATTAATATAAAAAAATATATAAAATAAATCAAAAGTTTTCTTTGTCATATTTGTTTCTTCATATCTCAAAAAGTATGAAATTTTCACTCTCATTTTTCATATAAAATGGTAAAAGTATGCATAACAACATAAAGTGTGTGTATATATTATTATATTTGTGATTTTATTTTCATAATTACATGCTAGTTCTGTCCTATATTGATATATTATAGACCATTTTTTGGTCATTTTCCTTCGAAGCTATATGCCTATATCTTTTTTAAACTTAGGGGTACCTATAATTGAGAGCATGGCCGGCAATCAAGTTTCCACAAAAAAGCAGAAATATCAACTCTAGCAATTGAAAATTTTTGTTAATAACTAGCAACTAGAGACTCTTTCGAGGAAACTTCATCAGTACGACGCACGAAGGTGTTTGAATCTTTGCATTGCACTATGCATGTATAAAAGTCGATCTTTTGAGTTTCTTTTCTACAATGTTTATAGCTTTTCTTTATTGCTTCCAAAAGTGGCAGAGATATCCCCGGTATTCCGTTCAATGCCGTGGGCATGCAGATCGAGTGATTTGCGTACTTAAATTTCCATTGTTAGGTGCATTTCAGAAAATTGAGACTTCTCTTTAGCTGACAACAATTGGGCAGTCCCTAAAGTAAAGGTCTAAATTTGCTGTCATTGAAGAAAGTTTTGCTTTCTATGTCCCTTATTATGAGTTGGTGTGGGTCACACCTATGGTACGATGATCTCCAAACTCATCCTTGAATAGAATTATAAAAGATGAAGCTTTAAATTAAGTTTGCATTTCGAACAATTCAAAAAAGCTTGTGGATCAAACTCCATGATCACATTTTTGTCTAAACTTTTCTTATAGTTCATTGGAGTGGTCAGTTAAATCTGTGCCCCCTGGTAAATTCTTCTAGCTTTAACTCTATTTCAAAACTAAAAGATTTAAGAGGCAAGCTCCATGTATACTGGCAAATGGGGCCATTGTCATTATCCATTTTCCTTTCGGAAATTGACATTGATTACCTACTTTGTCGAGCTTGTACAAAAGGTTTTCCTGTTTTCCAAAAGTCGTAAATTACTTGAGCTCTTGGGCTAGCTCTTTCCACTCATGTGTCTCCATTTTGGTAACTTCTAGGTCTACAACGATTATGGTAACAATGCAACCTACTTTCTTGTCAACAAGTACAAAGCAAGTAGCAACGCAAAATATTATTCTTTAAATGAAATCTGTGCCTTGTTTCATTTAAAACTTAATTAATCTTAAGAAACAGTTAACGGGTGCCCTAAAAAATGTTCTAAGGTCCCCTGTTAATCAAACCCTTAATCTTAATGCAACACAGATTTAATAATATATCGCATCTTTCTTTTTATATATATATATCATAAAAAAATGGAATGAAATAGAGTGGATAAAACATAAAGAAAATGAAGGGAATGTAAATAAATGAAATATTATTTGGATAGTGTTTATTACATACGTCTTATCTCACACAACTAGACACATACACATTTTGCACTAAAATCGTGACTTCAGTGCAAAATGTGTGTGTATAAAATGTGTGTAATAAGTTTTAGTCATATTCTTCTTCTAATGTATAAGACAGTTTATGAAATAAGAAAAAAGAAATGAATAAATGTATGTTTTACTACCATGTATATTATATTTTAATTTGATGGGAATGTAAATTTTATTTTGATTGTGATTTAAAGAAATGGGGATAAAAACATAATTTCCACACAATTAATGAGCGGAGTGGATCATTCTACTGATTTTTGAGAGTAATGACTCTAATAGAATAGCTATTCCTTCATAATCCTTTTCTTCATTCTCAAATATTTTTCAAATGCTTTTTAGTCCATTCCATTTGGTTCTAACTTTCAAACAAGCCTCACCAGATTCACCACCTTACAGTCAAGAAACTGTTATTCAGCCAAAAAAAGAAAAAAGAAACTGTTAAATGAGCCTTATGGGACGATCAAAACAAAATTGTATAAATTAAATTAAATTTTTTACAATCTGCAATCTTTTTAATATGATAATTTAACTGTAAGGTACCAAAGTAGTAAGATTCAGCACCCAAAAAGAAAAAAGAAAAAATAGTGCTAGCACCTGATTGCTGGTAAATTAAGTTCAGAATTCTTTGAACATTTCAATATTTTTTGTTTTCAGTCTCAACTTTTTTTTACGCCGGGAGCCCATTATCTTTAGACCCCTTTTGAAGTCCAAAAGCGGAACGTGTATATCACGAGACTTGCAAGTTCCCTACATAACTAAAATTGGGTTGGGTCTACTCGCTATTAGGCCCTACACAACATTCACAACGCAGAATCTTTCAGGACTAATTATTTTACACAAAAAGTCCAGTTTGTGTCTCGAAGTCTTCCATTCATGCTGGGCATGTAGTCTAATCACATCACATCTAAAATCATCATTCTAATTGAAGTTTTGGGCTAGGCCCAACCAGAACCTTTCCAGGAGAAACCAAACAAAGCCTTACCTTTGTTCGTGCAATACTTTGCCTGGCTGGGAATACGTCCCATTATTCATCACAGCAAGTTTTATCAAAAAATAATTCAACGTAGCAGGTAACTCATAAAGAATGTGAACCCTCTTCAAGGTAGGCACTATAGTTTTTTTTGTTTTTTTATTTATTTTTAGTATATGTTTGGTATAACTCATTTTAATTGGAAACTAGGCACTTATTGTTTAGTGTGAGTTTTACAAAAATTATTTTTACCAACTTATTTTACTATTTAACTTATTTTTGGTACTATTCACAAGTCTCACTATACTATTTCAACTAACTTTTACCTTTATATACAGTACTTTCAACAAAAAAATTTCAGTTTCAACAAAATAAGCAGATCCTAAACAGACTCTTAAGGCATGTTTGGTAGACTGTAATAGGCGCTGTAATGTAATAGTTATTCTTTAGTTTGATTATGTTTTTATTACAAGGAATAATCATTCCTTATGAATAGCTATTCTTCAAAATGAGGAATAACTATTCATCTTTAATAGGTTGTATTAGCTATTCCTTAGTAAGAGTAATAATTTCAAAACTTAATATATTTCCAAATAAACAAACTTTCCATATACATCTAACAATTATAAAAATAAAAAATCATAAAAAATAACACATATCTCTCTTAAATTTAAAAATAACAATTTTTAAGGAGATATAATTGTATGAGTAAGAAATTTCCTAAAATAAATGTTAAGTTTCATTCTAACGTTATAACTCACAACCAAACTAATGAATAGGTTTAGTTATTACATTATAACACATTTTATTCCTAGTAATAAATATTACAATTCTTATTGTAATCCTCATTCAATGTACCAAACGTACCCTTAATGTAATACATGTGAAAATTATAGTAACTAAATATTAAAGGTGTCCACAAGTCTCAAGTTGGGTTTGGGCTCAACTCCAGACCCGACCCAATCCCGTTGGGTGGCCAGAAGGAAAAGTTGCTGTCAATTGGAGAGCAGCAAGCCAGCAACATATCAAATGGGTCAAGTTGGGCAGGTCTATGGACAGCCCTACTAACCAAGGTAAATTTGAAGAAAAAAAAAAAAAGGCAAAGCAACCAATTAACTTACGTTATTAATTATTCCAATAGCTTGTATCACAATAAGTTATTTTGGCACCTACTTGTAACTTGATGCACCTCTTAAAGATACACTAAAAATGTGGGGACTAGTGAAAATCAAATAAATGAATGTTACTGATGAAAAATGTTTAGCTTATTAAAGACTCACCGATGCTAGCATGCCTCTCTAAGGGTGAGTTTGGCATTAGCTTTTAGTTTTTAAATTTTATGTATTGTTTTTTAAAACTTCATTTTTTCTCACTTTTTTCAAAGTACAAGTATATTTTAGCTCACTTTTAATAAAAAGTTTTCAGTAAAAAACTAGATAAACTGTTTCCAAACGAACACTAATTGATATACATTAAAATTAGAATGATTTTGGTTATTCAGAGCGTATTAGATATATACATTGTTAGTATTCCATTCAAAAAAAGATATACATTGTTGGTATCTGACCAATTGACTAGAGAACCCAAATCGAAGTAGGCAACAACCCATGTTGGGGAAGTGGTACCTCCCATTGCTATGAGGGATTGGGGGTTTTCCACGGGCTCGCTAATCACTGGTCCGAGTCCCAGGGCGGGGTTTAGGTAGGATTTCCAAATTAGCTCGAAAAAATAAAAGGCAACAAACCACTCACTTAACTAAAAGAAATTAAAGACAACAAATACCGCCGGGGGGGGGGGGGGGGGGGGGGGTGGTTGTTGTGGAAAGGCTATAATTAAATCAGGACAAGAAAAAAGAAAGTTTTTCTTAATAAACCATAATGTGATTCGCAGCCAACTTCTTTGCGAACCCAAAAAGAAAAAAAGGAAAACGTGTTTTTATTTAAAGTTATTGATTAGATCCTGTAAACAAGTCAAATTTGTGTCCATTCATCAGGCTAATGCTTTTGTGAATCAAAATTCGGCACGTTTACCATCAAAACAATTTCCAGCTAAAAAACAAGGAAATCTATGTGCTTAGATTTTATGGTTTAGAAAAAGGAAAAGGTTTGGTTCACGCTTGTAGCAAACAAAACGTGGTTTTTTTTTTTTTTGGAAAAAGGGAGGAATTCAATTAATCCATGAAGATAGTTGATGATGTCGAGATCGTCAGTCAAGTAGGTTCGTTCCGATAGGTCAGCACGGGCTTCGTCTTTGTACCTACAAGGTTAAGAATGGAATCCTCTCTAAGTGGTCACTGGTGTGGTGCCGGCCACGGAGTCTCCAATGGTAAAGTTAGTGAATGGAATTGGTAGAGAGGTCTTATAAGAGCTAGAGTGAATAAAGAAATTATTGGTGTTTCAGCGTGTGTGTATATGCATTGTTTAGTTCTGAAGCGTATCTTATATACATACCCTTTTCTTCTAGTCATTGTACCCTATTTATGGTGGCATAAGTGCCTCATTTGTAATGCTTTTGGGCTCATTCAATGTAGGCTTTGATGGGTCTCCAACGGTCTTCTTGGCTGATTTGTAACCGTCCGAGGTATTGAATGTTCCTCTTTATGGCGCTTCTACCATCGTCCATGCTGGGTCAGGGTGGACAATGGTACTTGATGGGCTCGTTTGGATAATGGTATTTATTGGGCCTATCAGCTGCCCCCCCCCCCCCCCCCCCAATTTTGTGGTCGTCCTTATGTGTAATGACGACCACAGGAAGATGGAAGGTTTTTTTTTTTTCTTTTGTTCAAACGTGACCCTTGGGATTCTATTCTAGTCGAATTTAATGCGTAGTGGCGGCGCCATATGTGTTGTGGCCACGTGGCACATTCTGACTAGTGGATGCCTTTGTTTGGTTTAAGGGGCTTTTGGTTTTCCCGCTAGTTTTCAATTTCCTAGGCTTGGTTTAAAAACTCTTTGCTTTCTTCTCCACTTTCTCACATCTTGCCATTTTCGCATCTTTTTCTGAGCTTCTCAACCTTTGGTGTCTCCCCTATTTTTTTTGAGCTTGAATTTTTGAGCCTTTGGAGTTTTTGAGGTACAATTCTCTTTCCCTTTCCTTTTTCTCTTTCTGTAGTGCCATTCTTTTTCCTTTTCTTGCTTTGTTTAGAAATTCGTTCTTCTTTTTCTTTAGTTTCCATGCTTGGAAATTCTGAAATTAGGCAACTTTGTCCCTCTGTCTCTTTTCTTTTTGCGCGATTAAGGGCGTCTTTAGGTTCTTTCTGTATTCGTTGTCCTTCAATCGAAGGGTTTGTAGTTGGGGGTCATGTTTTGAGTCTGGTATTGACTGATCTGTTTCCTTTATTGCATCAATCTGTAGATTGGTTTGAGGAGTTAGTGGGTAGCCGAGAAATCATGTCTGAGGTGAGCTCTAGTGAACTAGAAATTGGGTTGTTGTCTAGCAACGACCCAATTGAGGCGGAGGTGGATACCGCTGCTTCTGGCCAAAGAGAAGTTAAGGCTTTTCATGCCCTCGAGGAGGCGTGTGCTCTGGACTCTAACACCCTCTCTAGGTTTAGAGATAGGTTTCAATTCCCTGAGAGGGTTAGAATTCGTCTTCCCCGCGAAGAGGAAAGGGTTTGTAATTTCTCGCCTGGGAATTGTGTTTTTACAAAGCTGCTTTCCAGTGCGAGCTTAGGTTTCTCGTCCACCCCTTTATTATGGAGCTCCTAAACCATTTCAACATCGCTTCTGGGCAACTTATGCCGAACTTGTGGAGAATCGTGATTAGTTGTATGGAGATATGGATGGTCATCACTGAAGGCAACATGATTAGGGTGGACGAATTCATACACTTGTATCGTTTAAAGGAGTCAGAGGAGTACAAGTACTACAAACTTGTGCCCTGGGTTAGGAAGGCGAGGATCATTAGTGATCTACCATCATCCTTCCGATACTGGAAATCGAGGTTCTTTTTCGTGTCTGGGGATGGATGGGAGACTCCTTCTGAACTTTGGGGCGAAGTTCCTAGGTTACTTCGTCGTTGGAGAGCCCCAAGTCTAGGTGCACTGTCTTCCTGCCAATCCTTTCTTTTTCTTCTTTTTCCTTAATTTGTTACTAACCTTCCATTTGTAACATCTGTGCAGTTATGAAGTGTCCAAAGCTGAATAGTAGGTACAAGAAGCGCGTCCAAGCTGCTACTGAGTACACTAAGACGATTGACGACTTCGACAACCTGGTCAATCCAAGAACTTTAGCTCATCACTGCCTTGGTCCAGAGCCTTCCTCCTTCGTTTTGTATGCTTTTGAGATTGAAGAAAAGAGTAAGTGTTTGGTTCTTCCAAAGAAAAATTCCTTCCCTTTTCTTTTCTTTTTTTTTTTTATTTTTTTATTTTTTATTAAGTGTTTCTCTTTTGCAGAGATGACAACGAAGTTCAATCAAGAAATGTACGCCAAGATGAGGGCCAAGAAGACCAAGCCTCTCTCGAACCTCAAGAAGAGGGTGGTATGAGTCGTTGAGAAGGGGACTCCCATCACCCTCGTTGCTTCCGTCCTTGAGGCCACAAAGGTCATGTCTCCTGCTACTTCTGTGGAAAAGATCACTCCTCTTCCGAAGAAGCAGCACGTGGCGGACAAGGGCAAGGAGAAAGCCGACTCGCGCTCATCAAGTGTCTGGGACGACGCTAGCCTGGCTCTAATAAGGGCGTAGGATGCCTTCATTGCCGAGGAGCTCAAGGTGTTCTCAGGTATGTCCTCCAACGAGATCGTGGGTCGTCACATCCACAAACTCATCCAAGTGATGTACTTGTATCACTTTTTTTTTTTCTTTTCTAATTTTGTGTATGAATCAAAAGGTTTGATGTTCTATATGATCTTCTTTTCAGGTGCTGGGGGAGACAATCCACATCATGTCGGAGTACCTGAGCCACGAGGTGAAGGCTGCGTCAGTGGGGTCCAAGGTGGAGGCTCTAGAGGCGGAGAATGCTAAGCTGAGGAAAGAGCTCATTTCTGCCATGGATGAGGCTAACACCGCCAAGGAAAAGGCTAAGGCTTTGGCTAACGACCTGAGGACTGAGAAGCAGCTGACCGTGGAGAAGGACGAGCAACTCCAAGCTGTGAACCAGAGGGTCAAGACCATCACTACTAAGGCCGTTGAAGCCTTTCAACAAATTGAGGAGTACAACATTGTTCTCTTCAGTTGGTGCTACAATGGTTTTGAGCTTCTTCGGCAGTACCTCGTCAAGCACCCTACTGGCGTGGACCTAGGGAGTTTGGACCTGGAAGAGGTGGACAAGGAGATGGAGACGAACAAGGCTTCCCAGTCCGCATTTGCTGCTCCTAAAGGAAATGCTCCAAAGAACGCTCCTGCTAGTGGTGACGAGGCTGCTGCTTGACACAGAACTTGTCTAGTATACATACATACATACATACATACATACATACATACATACATACATACATACATATATATATATATATATATATATATATATATTGTTTTTAGGTGCCCAATGTGTTTTTGGGCTTTTCATTCTAATTCCAAAACAATGCTTTTTGCCCAATGTTTTTCGGGCCTTGGTTTATGATCATGGACAAAATATGTTTATGCTATTGCTTATTTTCATACCTTCGATGGTTCTTCTTTTATTCATTTTCTGGTCGTCATGTTTGATATTCCTGATTTGCATGTGGCTTGTGTTTCTGCTAGAATCCTTATCTGCTTACACCCATCTAAGGGTATCTTGTCACTTAGTCATTTTTAGGTGACTTACATCCAGTTAAGGAATTTTGTCACTTAGGCTTCGTTAGTGATCTACATCCGTCTAGCGGAATCTTATCACTTAGCCTATTTTCTTAAGCGATTTACATCCAGTTAATGAATTTTATTACTTAGGCTTCATTATTGATCTACATTTGTCTAGCGAAATCTTATCACTTAGCCTTTTTTCTTAAGTGATTTACATCCAATTAAGGAATTTTATCACTTAGGCTTTGTCAGTGATCTACATCCGTCTAGCAGAATCTTATCACTTAGCATTTTTTCTTAAGCGATTTACATCTAGTTAAGGAATTTTATCACTTAGGGTTCGTCAGTGATCTCCATCCGTCTAGAAAAATCTTATCACTTAGCCTTTTTTTTTTTTTTTCCTGTGTTCTAGGCTTGCATACAATATGTTGGAATATTAGCTGAATAGTGCTTTTATTGCTTTATTTCAAATGTGAATACAATTGTACTTTACATTTATTGATGATATTTCTTCAAATGCTCGATATTCCATGGCCAAGGTAGTTTCTTCCCATCCATCATCTCTAGGTGATAGCTACCTTGTCTCGAGTAATGGATGATCTTGTAGGGCCCTTCCCAAGTTGGTCCAAGCTTCCCTTGGATTGGATCCTTAGTAGCTAGCGTGACTTTGCGTAGAACGAGGTCTCATATGTTAAGTCTTCTGAGCTTCACCCTCTTATTGTAGTAATCAGCCATCTTCTGTTGATATTTCATCATCTTCTGGGATGCTCCGTCTCTTACTTCGTCTACGTAATCCAGGTTGACTCTTAATTGATCGTCATTGTTGTCTTCATTAAAAGCTTCTTTTCTCATGCTGGTGACTCCTACTTCAACTGGAATTACTGTCTCGGTGCCATAGATGAGCCTGAAGGGCGTTTCTCCTGTAGGGGTTCTTGCTGTAGTTCTATATGCCCACAAGACATTAGACAATTCCTCCGGCCATGCGCCCTTTGCCTCCTCCAGTCGAACTTTGATGATCTTCAATAGCATTCAATTCGTCACTTCCGTCTGTCCATTGGCTTGCGGATGTCCCAGAGATGAGAACTAGTTCTTGATCCCCAATCCAGAGCAAAAGTCTCTAAAGTCTTGGCTGTCAAACTGTCGTTCGTTGTCCAATATGATCATCCGTGGTATCTCGAATCTGCAAATTATGTTCTTCCATACGAAGTTCTGGACCTTTGCCTCCGTGATGGTTAGTAGTGCTTCTGCTTCAACCCATTTTGTAAAGTAATCAATTGTGAATGGCCATGGGGAGGTTATGGGCGTTAACTTCTCTGTTGATGCGTTGAACATTCCCAAACCTCTGACACTTGTTGCATCGTTCAATGAACTCCATTACGTCTTTCTGCATAGTAGGCCAGAAGTAACCTATTCTGACGATTTTACTTACCAGGGATTATGGGCCTGCATGGTCTCCACATATCCCTTCATGGATCTCCTCTAGGATGTACTTAGCTTCACTTTCCATGACACACTTTAGGTAGGGCATAGAGAACCCTCTTTTGTACAAGGCGTCGTTCAGGATAGTAAATCTAGCTACTCTCTTCCTGACTTTTTGGGCCTCCTCAACATCCGATGGCAGTCATCCATCTCAGAGGAAAGATAGGATTAGGGTCATCCAGCTAGTTTCGCTTTGAATTGCGAAAGTGTGGAACTCTTCAATGCTGGGACACTTCTGGACTTCCATCTTTAAGTCTGTGATCATCGATCCTGCTTCTGACGACACCTTCTTTGCTATCTCGTCTGCCTCTATGTTGTGGCTCCTGGGGACCTATATGAATTCTACCCGATCAAATTCATGGGTCGGATGCCTCATCAACCTCAAGTATTTCTACATTCTCTCCTCCTTTGCCTCATATTCTTCCTTTATCTGCCCCACGACCAGCTTAGAATCACTCTGGAGGAGAATGTTTCTAGCGCCCAATGCCTTTTCGACCCTTAAACCTGTCAATATTGCCTCGTACTTCGCCTCGTTGTTAGTGGCGGGGAATTGAAGTTGAACTCCATATTTGAGCGTATCTCTTTCTGAGGTAATGAGGATAACCCCTACTCTGCCCTCTTTTTTGGGCTGACGACCCGTCAGCCTGGATCGTCCATCTCTCCGCTTCATCCTATACTCCTTCTTCATCAGGGGTCGTGAACTCGGCGATAAAGTCCACTAATACTTGTGCCTTGATCACTGTTTTGGGGTGGTACTTAATGTCAAACTAGCTAAGTTTGATTGCCCATTACACCATTCTTCCTACAACCTCGGGCTTGTTCATCAACTTCTTTATGGGTTGATTTGTCATCACCAGAATAGAATTCGCCTAGAAGTGGGAGCGCAGCTTACAAGAGGCTATAATCAAAGCGAATGCAATCTTCTCAATTCGTGGGTATTTTGCCTCAGCTCCTTGGAATGCCTGACTGACGTAGTAGACCGGGAGTTGTGTTCCATTCTCTTCCCGAATCAAGGCCGCACTCATGGCTGTAGTTGATACTGCTAAATATAAATATAGGTCCTCTCCTTCCTTTAACGGGCTCAGGAGATGTGGATTGCTCAGGTAAAGTTTAAGCTCCTAAAAGGCCTTCTCGCAGTCCTCTGTCCAGGTGAAAGCCTGCTTTAGAGTTTTGAAGAAGGGTAGACATTTGTCCGTTGCTTTAAAGACGAACCTGTTGAGTGCTGCTATCCTCCCTGTTAACTTTTGGACTTCTATCACCACCCTTGGCGATGTCATCTCCAATATGGCTCGCACCTTTTCTAGGTTTGCTTCTATCCCCCTCTAGGACACCATGAACCCTAGAAACTTCCCAGACGCTACCCTGAAGGCGCACTTGCTAGGATTCAACTTCATCTGGTATTGTCTGAGAGTAATGAAGGTCTCCTCGAAGTCGTCCAAGTGTGTAGATTCTTCCTTGCTCTTGACGAGCATGTCATCTATGTATACCTCCATGTTTCTCTTGATCTGCTTACTGAACATTCTGTTGACTAACCTCTGGTAGGTTGCTCCTGCATTTTTCAGTTCAGAAGGCATTACCTTGTAGCAGTAGAAGCCCTGGCTTGTGATGAAGGTAGTCTTCTCCTGGTCTTCTTTGGACATCTTGATTTGGTTGTATCCTGAGAACGCATTCACAAATGTAAGGAGCTTGTGTCATGCTGTGGAATCCACAAGTTGATCTATTCTTGGCAAGGGGAAACTGTCTTTCGGGCAGGCCTTATTTAGGTCTGTGAAGTCTATACACATCCTCCACTTCCCATTTGCCTTCTTCACCAGGACGACATTGGCCAGCTAGTCTGGATAGTATATCTCGCGAATAAAGTCTGCTGCTAGCAATTTGTTTACCTCGTCCATGATTGCTTTGTTTCGTTCAGGGGCAAAGACTCGCCGCCTCTGCTGGATGGGCTTCCTCTCGGGATCTACATTCAGTTAGTGTTGGATGACCTCAATTACTATGCCTTGCATATCCTCGTGACTCTATGCGAAAACGTCCAAATTGCCTTTAAGGAATTGGACTAGCCTTCTCTTCATCTCTTCGCTCAAATTCGTCCCTATCCTTGTGGTCTTCGTTGATTCCCCGTCTACCAACTCCACAGTTTCTAGGGCTTCCACTTTTTCTTCTTCCTTTTCCTCAATCATCCATGTATAGTTCTCCTTTGCGGCTAACACCGCTTGGTAGTATTCCCTGGCCAACACTTGATCTCCCTTCACTTCTCTCATGCCATTCTCCGTTGGGAATTTTACCTTCAGGCAGTAGGTGGATGTGGCTGCCTTCTAGTGGTTGAGTGTGGGCCTTTCAATTATCACGTTGTACGAGGAAAGGCAGTCTACCACTAGGAAGTCGAGCTGACAAGTTAAATGTTGGGGGTATGATCCCACCGTGACCATCAATGTCACTATACCTTTGGGGTACACCCGATCTCCACTGAAGCTGACTAGGGGGGACTCAAAAGGCCGCAACCTTTCAAGATCTACCTTCAGTTGCTAAAAAGCAAAGAGGTAGATAATGTCTGTAGAGCTACCGTTGTCTATGAGGATTCTCCCGGTGTTAAACCCTTCTATCATGAGCATGATAACTAAGGGGTCGTCATTATGAGAAACCGTGCCCCCGGCCCCCTTTTTTATGGGATGTTGGGCCAAACCCACGTGAATGGGTGGAGTCATGTTATTACCTCTCAAAGTGGAGGTTCGACTAGTTATATTTTCCTCTTTAGATTAAGGATTTTACAATGGAGTCGCCACTTATTTAATTATTGAAATAAATAAGAAAACCAAAATTGAAAAATTCCTCATTTTATTTATTTGAAATTGAATTTACATTGATCATAAGAAATTACATGGCTTTGGTCCTAGATACAATCTAAGATAAAGTACATTGCTTTGTTTCCTAGTTACAATCTAAAAATCAAAAAGTACATGGATAAGCATTTGATCTACTAACCCTTGATCTAAACTCGAAGGCTATGTTACAAGGTGGGAAGGTGTTAGGCACCCACCTTACCCGATGAAACCGATCTTCTAGACTATGGTGGCTAACATTCATATCACATTATCCAATATGTTATCAATCAATTTGCATATTGAATTTAATGTGTGTGCATGTGATAAACCCTAATTCAATTTATTAAGCATGACATTTGGATTGAAAAATAAACTTTAGTGAATGTATGTGGATGGTGATATCTTAGATTCAAGAATTTAAAAAAATTATTAAACAAACATCTTTTTCATATTTTTTTATATGGATTTAAGATCAAAGCTAGTGTTATGCATGAACATGTGATGAACAACCAAAAACATATGAAGAACACATAAAAACATTTAAGAACATTCAAACATATTCAAGAGAATTTAAATAGTTACTATCATGCTTTAATCCTAAATTCTCATCATGGCAACACAAAAAAGAAGTTAGGAAAAGGGATTATACCTTCATGCAAGATCCATATGGTGGAGGAAGAGACTTTTGGTAGAGCTCCTAAGAGTGGAGGAAAAGAAAAGTTAGGAGAGGAAGAGTGAGTCTCACTCAATACCTTGAGTCTCAGGAAGACCAAGATATGACAAGACTACTCAACTTTACTAGAACTCAAGAGAGGGGAAAAGATAGGGTTTTTTGTCTTGGAATGAAGGAGAGGGGGGATTTATATAGTAGTAGTGGAGGAAATATGAACGGAAGATCATTTAATGAGGGTTGACAAAGAATCATGAACCTAGACCTCATTTTAGCCTTTGGGGAAATCTAGTGCATTAAATGTGGAGATTGATGAGAGTGAGGAGCAAGTAAAGTTCGGTTTTCCCGTAGCTGCTGTAACAGCCTATAGAGCCAATTTTGAAAAATCA
The DNA here is from genome assembly GCA_028535165.1 of Quercus tomentella. NCBI lineage: Eukaryota > Viridiplantae > Streptophyta > Magnoliopsida > Fagales > Fagaceae > Quercus > Quercus tomentella. The sequence goes on from JAPQVY010000001.1 coordinate 15,515,022, forward strand.
TATCTGACTTAATTCTAATCGGAATTGTTTCATTCTTGTACTCAAATTGAAACCCCGGATGTCTAGTTTCTGGAAAAATTAACCTCATTCACAGATTCAAAATATTCTGAGAGATATCGATAAAATGGTGATAAGAGGTCATTTGTTAGAAAATGGTTTCAGCGCAATTAACATTAGTAGGTCCCAAATTAGCTCCCAATTAACATTAAATGGCTCCAATCACTCCCATTTCAGACTTAATTGGTTCCAAATTTACTCTAATTAAAAGATAATTGCACAAATTACTCATTGGATAATTAATGTTTAACTATCTAGTTAATTAGGTATGTGCAACCCTACCATAAAATGTAATCCTAACCAATCAAATTATGACACATCATCGATCTCAAATTGATTATACTTATAACCAATTAAAATCAATTATTCATAATCACATATAGTCGGACTCAATTTGTGATAGTGCATCACAGCCATTAAAACTTGATTTGATGATAACTTTCAATCTGATGGTCCGATTAGGGCTCATGACCAGTCGATTTGATTGTTACAACATCAAGATCATTTTGGTGAAATGAGATTAAGGATCTAATGAACAGAATCAAGATGCATATTTTCAATGTGAAATTACCTTTTTACCCTCCATATGAGGTTAAATGCGGGTTGTAAAATAGGGTGTCAACAGTCATGCGGCTACTTCACACCTCTGGCATCTTCTTCTGAAAATAGGATGTCCATGTCCGTCCTTCTCTACTTAAGGGGTGGTATCTTGTGGATGCTATTTACCTACCTCTATTGTGACTTCTTGAGGGATTTGAAAGACCCACCTATGGACAGTCCTCTCGTGATTGTTTTTATTTCTCCTATCGTGCTCTGTGGACTGTTGAACGCGTTGTCCTCGTCCCTTAGAATAGGTTCGTACTTCTCCTTGTTATCATTTCTAAATCTACTGGATTCCCCCTTCTACACAAATTTCTGCAGCTTCCCCTTCCGAATGAGTTCTTCTATCTGCTCTTTCAGGTCTCTACAATCTTAAGTGTAATGGCTGTGGTTCTTGTGGAAACAACAGTATTTCTTCTTGTCACGCACATTAGGTGAGGAGTGCAGTGGCCTTGGCCATTTAAGGTAATGTTCGTCTTTAATCTGCGTCAAAATTTTGTCAACGGGCATAATAAAAGGGGTAAATTTTACCGTCCGAGGGGTTTTATCGTCCTTTCGTTTATTTCCGTCGGTACCTAACGGTCTCCTTTTTCTCTTTTCCGTCCCCTCCGGTCTTCTCCCTTTCCTTCCCTCTCCGTGGGCTTCTCCTCGTCCCTTATTGCTGCCAGGGCGTCTACGGAATTCATATACTTTATCGCTTTCAAGAGCATTTCCATCGTCATCTGAGGAGGGCTTTTCGCTAGTGTAACCACGAACTCTTTAGACTTCAATCCAGCCTTGAAGTTCGTCAACTAGACTTTGTCATCTGCTTCATCTACCTCTACGGTTTCTCTGGTGAACTGCGTCACATATGACCTCAGGGTTTCCTTTTCCCTTTGCCTGATGGTGAGCAAATGGTTTGCCAGCCTTTTTGGGCATTGTCCACCAACGAAATGGCGGAAAAAGGAACTGCCCAATTGCTCGAAGCTAGTGATGGACGATGTAGGTAGCTTAGTGAACCACTCTCATGCTGCTCCCTTGAGAGTGGTAGGGAAAGAACGGCATAGTATCTCTCATTAAGGGGCTATTGAAGACCCAGAGTTGTCTTAAAGGTGTTGAGGTGGTCTAGAGGATCTTTCAGACTGTCGAACGACTCGAGCTGTGGGAGACGAGACTTTGAAGGCATTAGGCATTCCAGGACTCCAGTTGTAAAAGGCAAGTCTGTCCTCCTGACCATCCTGTCTAAGCTCCGATCTGTTTTCTCCGTTATTACACTTCTCAGCTCGTCCATTTCCCTTCTCATTTCCCTGAAGAGGTCTGAGCTCACCCCCTTAGGGGTAGTTGGTCATCGGTGGTCGTTCCTTCTTTGCCTATCTCCATCGTCGTTCTAGTTAGTCCCGGAGTGATTATCTTCCTGCTGAAGCTACAATCTCATCTCTAGTTCTGCCTTATGAGTTCCTCTACGCTAGCTGTGAGTGTTTGGATTTGCAGGGCTAGTGCTGCAGAATCTTGAGGCATTTCGGACTCCATTTGGACCTTAGATTTGAATGGAACTACGCTTTCGAACCTAAGTATGAAATTGTTGATTCCCACAGACGACACCAAACTGATGATGTCAAAATCGTCAATCAAGTAGGTTCGTTTAGATAGGTCAGCACGGGCTTCGTCTCTATACCTGCAAGGTTAAGAATGTTGTGTATATAGGTATATATAAGGATATGTTGTAATAATGATGGTTGAGTTTGGAGAATATGGTTTCATAAAGTGAAAATTCAAGTTCTAGAATTTTCTAAGTGAAAATTTGAAATTTGAATTTTCTAGAATTTTCTGGTGACTATTCAGAAAGGTTGAAGAAGTTTCAATCTTTGATAACCGTATTATAAAAAAATAACTAACTCTCCATACGTGTCTTTTCATGAAACAGGTTTATGTTCACTTAAGTAAATAACTAACTCTCCATACGTGCCTTTTCATGAAACATAACCCTATGGGTATAAATAGAGGCTTATGTTCTCTTGAAAAACTAACTTCACAAAATCAAAAGTTGGAGAGAAACACAAGATACACAAGAAATCCTGTGGTCATTCTCCAGAATTGCTATCTGTAGAACCCAACAACTTGGTTGTATCCTTGAGACAAATTTGCGATAACCCTTTAACAACAAAAGTGTGGGGGGGAAATATTGTCTAAGGAAAATGATATAGTGTCTCCAAGTTATCTATTTTCTTTTGTCTTTTCTGTTAGGCTGTGTTTGGTTCGCGTAAAAGCATTTCCGGAAAATATTTCATTTTCCGGAAATGCTATTTTCCGGAAAGGAAAACGTTTTCATGTGTTTGGCTGTCACAAAATTCATTTTACGGAAAATTAATTTTGGTGTTTAGTTCATTCAAACATTTTTACAGAAAATGCATCAAATCCGGCAAGAGAAACAAAACGCTCGTCCGACGAGCGTCCGACAAGCGGCGCGATTGACGATCGCGATCGCGCCACTCGTCGATCGACGAGCGCTCTCGTCGGACGATCGCGCCGCTCGTCGGACGTGCACCGCTCGTCGATCGCGCCGCTCGTCGATCGACGCGCGGTGCGATCGTCCGACGAGCGCGCTTGTCGATCGCGCCTCTCGTCGACACGGTGCAATCTGGGCTCTCTCTCTCTGATCTGGGCTCTCTCTTCTCTCTCTCTCTCTCTCTCTCTCTCTCTCTCTTTCCGGAAATGATTTGAAGTGAAAATGAGGGGAGAAAATCATTTCCGGGTCAAAGGTGAAAATATTGGTCAACCGGAAGTCATTTTCCGGAAAATATCACTTTCCGTGACAGCCAAACACATGGGTTTTACGGAAAATGATTTCTGGAAACGGTTTTCACCCAATTCAAACACAACCTTAATCTTGTTCTTTCGTTATTACTTTGTGTAATATTCCCAACAATCTTAGACAATATTTCTTGCGATGGAAGGAGCAAGTGATGTTTCAGCGTTAAAGATGTTGAATCATGAGTTAGTGAAATTGGATCGCTTTGATGGAACCAATTTCTCTCGATGGAAAGACAAGATGAAATTCCTACTTACTACACTAAAACTTTTCTATGTCTTGGACCCGAATTTGATGCCTTTTCCTCCTGCGAGTGATGAAGATACTAATGAGATTAAGGCACAAAGAAAGAAACGGGAGGAAGATGAATTGATATGCAGATGGCACATTCTTAATACTCTTTCAAATCGTCTCTATGATATCTACACATCAATGAAATCACCGAAGAAGATTTGGAATGCTTTGGAGGCAAAGTACAAAATAGAGAAAATAAGTACGAATAAGTTTATTATTCAAAAGTATTTTGATTATAAAATGCTTGATAATGTCTCAGTTTTAGATCAAGTGCAGGAGTTACAGATTTTGGTCAATGAACTCTGTGATTTGTCAATCAATATTCCTGAATCATTCTAAGTGGGTGCAATCATTGCGAAACTCCCACCAAATTGGAATAATTTTAGGAAGAAGCTTCTGCATATGTCGAAAGATCTCACTTTAGAACAATTCGGACAACATCTTCAAATTGAAAAGGAAAGTCGGGTTGGAGATGTGACTAACACCGATTCTAAAGTGAATGTGAACAATGTGAGCAATGTTCAAAGTGGGAGTTCGAGTAAGACCAATAAGCACTTGAAAGTGAACAAAAGTGGGAGTGGTTTCAAGAAGAACAACTCCAAGAATCCCAACAAGGACAAGAAGAATCGAGCATGTTTCTATTGTGGAAAGAAAGGTCATTACATTCGCAAATGTAAACTCTTAAAGAACAAGAAAAAGGATGAAGAAGGCAATGCCATTGAAACGAATCTCATCGAGGACATTGTTGCTATGGTAAGTGGCATACATATTGATATGATCACTGAAGTTCATATGGCTGTGATTGCAAATCCTTTTGATTGGTGGTTCGATTCGGGTGCAATGGTGCATGTGTGCAACAACAAGGAGCAATACAAGACTTATGATGAGTCTTCCATAGAATAACAAGTGCTAATGAGCAACCATAATAAAGCAAAAGTTCTTGGAAAGGGCATCATTGAAGTGAAGATGAGTTTCGGCAAGATGATGATCTTGACCAATGTTTTTCATGTACCCGAAATCAAGAAGAATCTTGTGTCTGCCAATTTGTTATGTAAGAGTGGTGTAAAAGCTGTACTTGAATTGGACAAGTTAATCTTGTTTAAGAATGGGATATTTGTAGGAAAGGGATATGCTACTGATGGCATGTACAAACTAAGTATTATTAATAAAGAAGTTTCTGGTTGTGCTTATATTGTTGATTCTTCATATTTGTGGCATGCTAGATTAGGACATTTAAATTTCAAATACTTGAAGTTTATGTCAAAACATGGTATAATTTCATATAAGCATGATGATGAAAAAAAATGTGAAATTTGTATTCAAGCAAAGATGACAAAGAAACCTTTTTCTAAGTTGGATAGAAATTCTATTATGCTTGAACTTGTACATTCTGATGTATGTGAATTGAATGGTGTATTAACTAGAGGAGGTAAAAGATACTTTGTTACATTCATTGATGATTTCTCTAGATTTACATATGTGTATTTAATGAGAAATAAAGATGAATCATTTGACATGTTCAAACGTTATAAAACTGAAGTAGAAAATTAAAAGGATAGGAAAATAAAGATCTTACGAAGCGATAGAGGTGGTGAATATTTTCCCAATGATTTTTCTACATTTTGTGAGGAACATGGTATAATACACCAAAGTTCAGCCCCTTATACACCCCAACAAAATAGTTTGACTGAAAGGAAAAATTAGACTCTTGTAGACATGGTAAATGCCATGATCTTAAGTGCAGAGCTCCCATTTAATTTATGGGGAGAGGCATTGCTTACAGCATGTCATGTGCACAATAGACTACCTTCCAAGAAAATTAAAGTATCTCCATATGAGTTATGGAATGGAAGGAAATCAAACCTTGATTATATCAAAGTGTGGGGGTGTTTAGCCTTTTATAGAGTGGTTGATCCTAAAAGAACAAAATTAGGACCAAGAGCTATGAAAAGTGTGTTTGTAGGTTATGCTAAAAATTCAAAGGCATATAGATTATTAGACTTAAGCTCTAATACAGTGGTGGAATCAAGAGATGTTGAGTTTATTGAGGATAAATTTAGTAAAGATTCCATGGATATTTTGATACCTACTCAAACACATCAAGGTGACTCTAATCCTAATACTATTTTGAGTGGTACTAAAAGGATTGAAAGTGGTTCACCAAGTAAACAAAGAAAGAGTCAAATGATAAGAAAAGTAAAGGACTTTGGTCCATATTTTATTTCTTACCAAGCTCAATTGTACCTAATTGAAGGTAATAGACAAGTGATCCTAAATAAAATAACCATAGTGTTTAACACAGAGGACGATCCTAAACATTTGAGGAAGCTATGACTTTTAGAGATTCAGCTTTCTGGAAAGAAGCTGTAAATGATGAAATGAACTCAATATTATCCAATAATACTTGGGTCCTAGTGGATCTACCTACTGGTTCTAAACCAATTGGTTGTAAATGGGTATTTAGAAGAAAATATAATACTAATGGATCAATTCAAACCTTTAAAGCAAGGTTAGTGGCAAAAGGCTTTAAACAAAGGGAAGGAGTAGACTATTTTGATACCTATGCACCGGTGGCTAGGATCACGTTTATTCGTGTGTTATTAGCACTTGCATCCATATATAAGTTGATTGTACATCAAATGGATGTTAAGACAACTTTCCTAAATGGTGATCTTGATGAGGAAGTTTACATGGAACAACCTAAGGGTTTTGTACTTCCTAGAAATGAAAAGATAGTTTGCAATTTAGTCAAGTCTTTGTATGGCTTGAAACAAGCTCCAAAACAATGGCATGAGAAGTTTGACTCAGCAATTTTGTCGGATGGCTTTGTGCATAATAGTTCCGACAAATGTATGTATTCCAAATTCACAAAGGAACATGGAGTCATTGTATGTCTTTATGTGGATGATATGCTCATATTTGGTACGAATATGAAAGGTGTATGTGAAACCAAAAAGTATCTTTCTTCTATGTTAAACATGAAAGATTTAAATGAAGTATATACTATTTTGGGAATCAAAATTAAAAGACATAGTGAGGGTTTTGCACTATGTCAATCTCATTATGTTGAGAAAGTGCTTCAAAGATTTGAACATCTTAATATAAAGGAAGAAAATACACATTTTGATTGGAGCATAAAGTTGGGTGAAAACACTGGAAGAGCAATAGCACAGCTTGAGTATGCTAGTGCTATTAGTAGCATGATATATGCTATGCATTGTACAAGACTAGACATATCATTTTCAGTGGGCAAACTTTCTAGATTTACAAGTAATCCAAGTGTGGATCACTGGAAAGCAATTGGTAGAGTTATTGGTTATTTAAAGAAAACCATAAGTTTGGGACTCTTTTATTCTGAATTTCCAGCTGTGTTGAAAGGTTATTCAGATGCTAGTTGGATTACTAGTGTGAGTGATAACAAATCCACGTCTGGTTGGATATTCACTCTTGGTGGGGGTGCCATCTTTTAGGCATCAAAGAAACAAACGTGTATTTTTCACTCCACCATGGAATTAGAATTTATAGCTTTGGCGGCAGCAAGCAAGGAAGCAAAATGGCGAAGAAATATGTTGTTAGACATAGAGTTGTAGCCACAACCAATACCAACCATTTCGGTGTACTGCGATAGTAAAGCCACATTGGGCAGAGCATACAGTAAAATGTATAATGGTAAGTCTAAACATATAGGTCTAAGACATGATTACATAAGACAATTAATTGAATCTGGTACCATTTCAATTGTCTATGTAAGGTCAAATAATAATTTGGCAGACCCTTTAACCAAAGCAGTGTCTCGAGATATGGTTGGGGTAACATCCATTGGAATGGGACTAAAACCCTTCTTTTAAGAGAATCACCAATAGTGGGAACCCAGCCTCGAATTGATTTAATTTAAAGAGGTTTAAAGGGTAACAACAAGCTATTGATACGTGGTTAGTAAGAGCACTAATTTTGTGTCTCATTCAGGATGGATTAGTGCAGACTATTACGATGGAATTGAGGATGAGTTTTACACTCTTAATGAAGTTCATAAAGAATAAATGTCTATGTAACAAGGACATAAGAAGGAACTTCACCTTTGTGAACATAGGAGTGGTGCTGCTTTTAGCAAGAGTAAAAGGGTTTTTTCTTGTACATGTTCACTAAACTGGGAAGAGCACAAGGCCATAATAGTGCTAACAACAGTGGATTTCTAAATGTGTTGTAGATGTTCTCATGTGTGTGTTGTTTCCAATTTCAACACATAAGAGTTTTGGTTTAAGCACCAAGCAACCATTAACTATGTTGATTTCTTTAGTAATTACACTAAAGGGAGGTTTAAGTTGAAAGACACCATCCATTATGCATGATAGGATATCAATCAAGCGAGACATATATTATTACAACCTAGTGGGGGATTGTTGTATATATAGGTATATACAAGGATAGGTTGTAATAATGATGGTTGAATTTGGAGAATATAGTTTCATAAAGTGAAAATTTTAAATCTGAATTTTCTAGAATTTTCTGCAGAATTTTCTGGTGACCATTCAGAAAGATTGAAAAGGTTTCAATCTTTGATAACCGTATTATAAAAAAATAACTAACTCTCCATACGTGCCTTTTCATGAAACATGCTTATGTTCACTTAAGTAAATAACTAACTCTCCATACATGCCTTTTCATGAAACATAACCCTATAGGTATAAATAGAGGGCTTATGTTCTCTTGAAAAACTAACTTCACAAAATCAAAAGTTTGAGAGAAACACAAGAAACACAAGAAATCCTGTGGTCATTCTCTAGAATTGCTATCTGTAGAACCCAACAACTTGGTTGTATCCTGGAGACAAATTTGCGATAACCCTTTAGCAACAAAAGTGTGAGGGGCAAATATTGTCTAAGGAAAATGATATAGTGCCTCCAAGTTATCTATTTTCTTTTGTCTTTTCTGTTAATCTTGTTCTTCCATTATTACTTTGTGTAATATTCCCAACAAAGAATGGAATCCTCTCTGAGTGGTCACCAGTGTGGTGCCGACCACGAAGTCTCCAATGATAAAGTTAGTGAATGGAATTGGCAGAGAGGGCTTATAAGAGCTAGAGTGAATAAAGAAATTATCAGTGTTTTAGCATGTGTGTATATGCGTTGTTTAGTCTTGAAGTGTATCTTGTATACATACCCTTTTCTTCTAGCCATTCCCTATTTATGTTGGAATAAGTGCCTCATTTGTAACGCTTCTGGGCTCATTCAATATAGGCTTTGATAGGTCTCCAACGGTCTTCTTGGCTGATTTGTAACCGTCCGAGGTATTAAATGTTCCTCTTTATGGCGCTTCTACTATCATCAATGCTGGGTCCGGGTGGACGATGGTACTTGATGGGCTCGTCTAGACAATGGTATTTATTGGCCTATCAATAGTAATTATAAAACTATTAGATAGCTCCGAGCAATACATGAGATTGAAAAAAATGGTATCCTATAAAGCATCACCATCTCTCTTTTCATTCTTTGATTGATATCAGCCAAATCAATAACAAAAAAAAATTGCTGACTTCTTCGAGGAAACAGAATCATCGAAGACATTTGTTTTCACATGAAGATACCCAATCCAATTGTTTAATTATTATACAAAAAACAAGTTCTTTTTTTTTTTCTCTTCTTTTTTTTTGCTAACTTTCACGATCAGGACAAATCGGAATAAAGAATTATTCTCATGTTAGTGAGTGTCGATGTCACAAGATAAACAAAGAATGTGGCACTATCTATCTAAATGTTATTACTGTCCAATTAATATAAAAATGAAAAGGTTGCATGTAGGTCGTCGCGGGGCTTTTGTCCTCAAGGACTCAATCAAGATTTATTTGGTGTTTCTTTTCGTCATGGCATTGACAGAATGTGCCCACTCAATTTAGGGTATTAATTGATTCTTAAATAAAATAATAATAATAATAATTAAGGTTATTCTTTTTTATGTTTCTTTTATTAATTTTGGTTTTTTGCTTGGGGCTTTTTCTGTCATGCCGCTTCTAGTCGAGGATTATTCCTCCTCACTTTCCAGGAATTATTATTAATTAATCAGTTTTTATTTTTTAGAGGATATTAATTAATCAGTTAGCTGTGAACTTTTGCACTAAAAATAATTTTAGTCACCAAATTATTTAATCAGTATCGTTTATCTATAAGTTAACAGGCATCTATGTCAGCTCTCACACCTCTCACCTCTCACCTCTCAGGCTGCTACATACCGAATGTAAGAAGAAGTAAATTAGTACACCCCAAATTTCCTTGGAATTTGTGTGATGTGTTCTTGCCCAAATTTTTAAGAAAGAGGTTCAATGTTTTTGTTTTGTTTCGTTTTGTTTTTGGGTCTCCTCTCCATGCTGTCTAAAAGCATTCACACCTCAACTCAAAGAAAAAAATTATGTTTATTTTAGCATGATACTACTTTTTTTATATTAAGTTTTACATAATATCATTTATAAAAAATACCCATATCAAATTATCTATTCTAAACTTTACTTTTTTTAAATATAATTTTTTCTTGATTTTTTAATTTTTTTTATCTTTCTTCACACATAACAATCATCATCCACTCTCGTCTCTATTATACTCAAGATACGTAAAGAAAAAATAAATAATAAAATTCAAAATAAATAATGTCAATATAAATTTATATAGTTTCTATAGTGTGAATGGATTTTACAAAATTATACATAGACTAATATGAGAGGATTTGAGGTTGGTTGGGCAAAATGGAGAACTTTTTCTATTTCACAAATACAGTTGTGAATGCTATTAATTTTTGAGAAAAAAAGTTTCAAGATTTTTCTCCATATTTGCAGTCTATTTTGAACCCTCTCCTAAGAGGTGTGTTATTAATTAATATATTATTAAGTGTAACATCAACATGTTATACAAAATAATAAATTTTTTACAATGTATTCTCTCTTGACTCTTGTGACATTTCTTAGTGTTAAAGTGTAATTCAAGGACCAGCTTGGCTGGTCGTGGTCGGCCCCAATTGATCAAAGCTGGGTATAAAACGTCACACATATAATTGGACAGAACGTTCAATTCAACATTAATGAAAGTTGAAAATGCAAAAATAAAAAATGGATAAGTTTGAAACTCCTTTTAAGCACACCTAAAATAATTTACACGAAATTTTAGAGGGTGGATACATTGGATTCTTAGGGTTAAAACTAGAAAAAGAAGAGGAAGAAAATTTGATCGGACACCCTAAATTGGTGAACAATTGAAGTGTAGAAGGAGAAATATAGGTCGCACTCTTATATTTTAATTCAAAATCCAGACTTATTGAGATTATGCAATGCATTGAGATATATATTAGCTAGATAAGAGTGAATGGTCTGGACTCCATTATTATTCAGTTCATACTGCTTTTTCTCTGATCTCCTTGATGTCACTGCTTACACAATTCATTTTTATTAATAAAAACCTTTTGAATTACAGAGACAAGTTTCTTGGTCTTGCACCTTTGGCCCTAGGCTAGAGTTTCTTTGACGCTTCTCTCTGGTTCTTGAGCCCATTTGAGTCATTACATACGTTTTTTTTGGTGCGATTCTAGATGCAAGGAACCTTGAATGGTTGGCCAAGAGTTGTTTGAACTTCTTTGTTTCGTTTTTTTTTTTTGCTGAGGTTTGAACTTCTTTGTTACTCATTCCTGATGTGACTTGTGTAATAAATCACCTTGATGCATTTAAAATTTGTGCACCCAACCCATCCGGGTTGAAGTCGTTAGACTCTTTTTTTTTTTTTTTACATAAATAGTAATTTGTTTTTTAAAATGGTTTTTATATTTAATTGATGTGTACTTTTGTTGGATTTGTTTTCTTGCTGTTTGTTGAGAGTGTCTGTGGTATTTACGCGGATTCTTTTAGCATATTATAATTAATGACAAGACGAGAGAGAGAGAGCAAAAAAAAAAAAAAAAAAAAGAGGTTTTCTTATAAAACATAGTGTGATTCTCAGCCAACGTTACTATAAGTGAAAGATTGGATAGCAGCAAATGTTTAGCGTTTGTGCGTTCAGCGTTTTGTGTGTAGATTCCGTGTATTGTTTATGGGACTCACAAACCTCTTTTTTAGCAAAACTTTTATTAAAAATAGGTCTCTTAATACTATTCACACATTTAAAAATTATTTTACTACGGTATTTTCAGTTTTCAACAATAAGCGGTATCCAAACAGACCCTAAATTTCATACTAGCTAACGTTACTAGAAATCTCTTTGATAAGAGATTTTTAGTAACGTTGTTTAAGTGTTGTAAAAATATGTGTGAGTTAAAAAATATTGTAAAAATACGTGTTATAGTGTTTAAACATTAAAAACTGTTGTTTAAATAGCAATACCAAAAGGGCTCATTTTCTTGGAATGAAATGGAAGATTTTTTTGTGTTAAAGAAGTAAGTAGAGATTTCTTGTTAAGGAGTACAGTTAAAAACCTTATAAATAAGCATATTTTAAAAAGAATTTTGTAATTTTGGCCCGAGTGGAGACCCTGTCCAAAGTAGTAATGTTGTGAAAGGATTGGTGTGATAGTAATTTTGGGGTTCAAAGATCTACGCATGTATGAGTTAGTGAGTTTGTTTATTATGTAAATGTTATAGAATTAGTGGTTGTTTTGAGGCTTAGGATTGTGAGTTTGTGTGCATGAAACTTGTAATTAAGTCTGTTTTTGCGGGAGATTTTGTTAGTTTGTGTTTATGAGGTTTGCAAATGTTGTTTGTGAAAGTGTGAATTTGGTTTGTGAGATTGATCAAGTATGGTTATAATTTATACCGTTAATAATGGATTTTAGTTGACACTACCCATGAATTTAGGCATGAAGTTAACTGAAACCAATATAGATAGTATTATCTTATATGATTGTTGTAAAGTCCATATTTTTAGATGGGCAACCATGAACAAATGTAATAACTTAGAACCTAGTTTGTCTAGTTTATTATCATTGAATTAATCTTTTAGATCAAGACAAATCAAGTGAAGAACAGTTGAAGACTCAAGAATGCAAAACATAGACTACTAGAAGACTGCATTTCAATTGTAGCTTGACAAGTTGAAAATCACTTATCTCAATCGGTCGAACTGCACATCTCAACCAATTGAGATTCGTGCAGATTTGAGCTTCTTTTCTCAGCTTTTTGATCTAGGGTTTTGGTGCAACTTAAGTAAATATAAATACAAATCCTAGAACACATTTTTAAATATACAAGAGGGCAATGTTTCTGTATACAGATTTGGAATTTTTCAAACTCTCTTGAAACATCAACTAGAGACTACATGCATACAAAAGATTCGATGATAAAGCAAATTTGCTGCACTAGTAAACTATAATTACTGGTTAAATCTTTAAAAGTGGATCTCGAAGTCACGAACAGGGGAGCTCGTGTGCAATAGTCTAGAATAGAAAAGTCTATGGATCTCAGAGTTACGTGTGATCACGTCAATAAGTTCATGTAGTAGTAGATTTAGGATCGAGTCCATTATACAAACTTCAATTCTATTCTAGTGGATATGTTTCATTGAGGATTATTTATATTAAATCCCCCTAGTTTTTTTTACTTTGAAACAGTCGTTTCATTGATTTTTCTAGGTCATCAATATGGTGTCATATGTGATATGTGCTTGTGTGATATGTTAATCAATATTTAATTGAGAGAATAATTAATTAATTAATTAATTGACAAATAGCAACCGATACCTAAAATCCAACAATTGTTTTTATCTTTTGTTGATGTAGGTGCCCTTGCACAAACCTCAAAATCCAAAAAACAAAAAAACAAAAAATTGTTGTGAGAGTGACTGTTATGAGAGCTCCCACCCTCGCAACAAATAATTTTCTACTTCCCTTTTCCTTAAGAAGGAAACAACTTCCGTATGTCGGCAGAGAAAATAAATACATAATGAGCGATATAGTCAATAATAAAACAAAATTTAGTTCAATGTGAAGTGATTGATTTGAGAATTGGGTTTGTCAAGGGACTTTGAAGCGCCTACATGTATCCACAAGATCCACTAAAAGGTCTCATCCTATGTCAATTGGCTTTAATATATAAAGTTGGCCAACCAAACAAAGTACAGAAAGAAAGTCAAGGTGAAAATTTAATATGCTCCAACCTGTAACAACTACAATTGGTCTCAAATTTCGGATTAATTTGAGTCACTACATACATAGTTTTTACTTCAAAAGAAAGTAAGTACTCCGTTACCATGAATTTCATTTTTAGTCATCTTGCTGTAACTCGCAACACAGTCTTCAAAAGTTCTTTCTTTTTTATTATTTGGCGGTGATTTAATTAGGAAGAGAGACGGTATTAAGAAGAAGACTCTCCAGAAAGTTAGAAGCCATGGGCATGGAAAACTATAGACTAGAAGACCTGGTGGTACCTATTCTTCCAACATCACCAACTCTTCCAAATTAGCCTCCAGCCAGCTAGCTATGCATATATATATAATTCTTTATTGACATCGCTAGCATGCATGTTAATCACACTTTGCCTTAGGAACAGGGAATGAGAGCATGAAATCAATGGTGACGAAAACCGTATCAAAGCATGTTGTAAGCTGCCATCTAAAGTTGGCTTCGACATAATCAGGATATCAAAGATTTGGTACCGCGTTGACAGAGTAAATAAAATGCCTCTTTAACAATTAGGTATCAGTCGGCATCAGACATGCAGGATACAGCACAAGTTATAGAACTTTTTGAAATCGATTTTTTTTTTTTTTTGGTTGTAATATTAAAAAATTAAATTTAGATCTCAAATTATCTAATCAAATTATAACTGATCTCATACATACAGAGAGCACAAATAAGTATTTCAACCACCATCTGCCAATTTTTAACTAAAAAAAGTATTTCAACCTTAATAATTAACCGTCAAATCTAAAAACAATTATTATGAAAGCAAAAAAGACAAAAATTTGGTAGAGAAGTTAAAAAAAATGAATAACCTCTTCAAAGAAAAATCCACTATGAGCATTTAGACGTAAAAAAATATCTATTTTACATCCCCAAATATTACTTTATCTATTTTACAAGCCCGTCTAACAATACACCCAACATCCTAGTTCTTATTTTTATATGCAATCCAATAAAATAATATAAACTACACAATCAAATAATAATAAAAATATTGTTTCTCTTTCTTCCCTTCCATCTCTCTTTCCTCTCTTCCTTTTTGTCTCTTTCTCTCTCCAATAATTTTTTTTTTTTTTTTTTTTTTTTATGTTTACAGGCTATGAATAGTAGGTTGTATATTTGAGAATTCACTATTCACAGTTGCTAAATAAATATAGCAATATATACTTAGTTAATTTGATTTTTGGGGTGTTTGTTGGTAAAATAGTAACTGAGGGATTTTTACACCCTCCATTGTTAATGCTAGGGATTCAACCTTATAGAAAATCCACTCTAGGAAAAAAAAAACAGTTACAATAGCATATTTACAAAACCTTTGCAAATAAATTCGCTATGTAATCTCAGCAAACGTTGCAATGGCCCCCAAAGCTCTAGAATTCTCCTACAAAAACTTTCTATGTGATCTAACCTTGTTCACAACACCTCAGAACCTTAGTGCTCCAAAAAAAAAAAAAAACTCTTTGCACGGTTTCTACAAATGAACTCACTGGCAAAATTTAGTTTTTCTATGGTTTGGATGAACAACGACTCTAGTATTTTAACATCAGGATTAAAGTTCAAAGCGAGAAACTCTCAAAGAGAAAATATGAAAACAATCCCACTAGGAGAAATTGTAATATTGTAGATTATGTAAATTGGATTAGATAAGTGTATATTTCGCTGATGTGTGTTGCATCCTATATGAGATGTTTACTAGGTCAAACATATATAAGTGATTATAAGAAACCCTAATTGTAACTTACCTAGTCCTTTTGGGGAATATCATATATGTGACTAATGCTTTCCTCAAGTTTTTGTAAATAATATTAGAGCTAACATGGTAATGTTGTGTGGCTCGGGTGCACTTAGGGCTGTCCAAACAACCCGTAGAACCGACCCACCTGGCTAAACCGACCGGACCTGAATCGTCCACCGCCCGATCTGACTACTTCGGTGATCGACGGCGGGTCTCTTCTTCCAAAACCCGAGTCACCCGACCCAACCGGATTTTAAATGGGTTAAAAGGTTTTTCAGAACTCACCCTCAGACTCAGTTCTTCTACTCTCACTCTCTCCTCTAACGATCTCTCTGCTCTTCGCCGATCTCTACTCTTTGCTGATCTCTGCTCATCACCGATCTTTGCTCGTCATCATCGATCTCTGCCTCTTTATCGTCGATCTTTGCTCATAGTCTGCAACGTCGCTAGCTCGTCTTCGCCTCCATCACCTTCATCTCTCAGGTTTGATCTCTCTACTCCCAGTCATTTAATCTCTCTACTCTTTTGCCGCAACATCGACAGGTCGTCTCTGTCTCTGATTCGCCTCCATTGCTAACATCGCCCACTCTCCCTCACCAGTTCAAATCTATGATTATCTCTCTCTCTCAGGTTCAAGCTCTCAAGTTCGATCTCTCTATTCTCTGTTATTTGGGTTTGTAGATCTGTTATTTTATTTGGGTTTGTCGGTTTGTTATTTGGGTTTGTTCATTTGTTCATTGGGTTTGTAGTTGTAGATCTTTTGAATCGTTGGTTTTGTTCTTTGGGTTTGTGTTTGATCTTTGATCTTTGTATTTTCGGTTGAAATCAAAGCCGACTGCTGTCTACTTGAGCCCAATCTGACTCGACTAGTGGCTTTTCACGGTCGACAGCGGTTCTGGAACTTCTCCACTCAATCTGATTGGGTCAGTTGCGGGTTGGGCACAAACCCGACCCGGACCGACCCATGGACAGCCCTAGATGCACTATTACACAATTTGAGCTCTCACAAGAACATTAGAATTTAAGGTGGGGAGAGGGGGTGGGGTATTGTAATACCCTAGACTATATGAATTGGATTAAATAAACGTGTATTGTATTGGTATGTGTTAAGTCCACATTAAATGTTTACCAGGTTGAACTAAGATATATAAGTGATTATAAGGTGCCTCATTTGTAACTTGACTAGTCGTATGGGATATAATGCATATGTGGCTAGTACTTTCCTCGAGTTATTATAAAATTACTTAAATGAGATGAATTTGAAACTCTTTATAAAATTACTCAAATGAGATGAATTTGAAACTCTTTAGGCAAAAGGAGGTTTGGATCTTAGATATCTACTCTTATATGGTTGCCTATCACCCACTCTTGTTAGCAATAGATGGATTATATATATATATATATATATATATATATATATATATATATATTAAAAAATTGGTTAAGCAGGCAACACATTCAAGCAGTTTGCTCCAACGAGTGTTAAGCGAAGGTCGATACTTGTACTACACATCATACTTTGTATAGCCAATTCTCAACACATAAGGGTAATAGTATTAAAAACATGACCAAATGATCTAATCACTTCATAGTTGTGAATTGGGATCAAAATTGGTCTATCCTAACCTTTTAAGGGTGAAATTTTTTTAAATGAATCAAAATGGGCAAAACCAATTGTTCAACCAATTAAACCAAAAACCAATTTTGATTTGGCTTTATTTCTTAAAAAATTATTTTTTAAAAACAAACCAAACTAATTAGTCTAACCGATTCAATCTGAAACATGACCTAAACTGGCTATTTGTGCAATATGGTTTTTAAACTAATTTTTTGTATGAGTTAAAGGACAAAAAATGTTTTCCAACTCATTTGGAAGGTCGCAACCAAACATGGGAACATAAGTTAAAGCATTCACATTAACTCGAGCAAAAATTTATGACTATTTTAGCGTAATAACTTACTTTCAAAACACCCCACATCAAATTATCTATTTTACACTATGTTCATTAAAATATCAATTTTTCTTAAATTTTTTAATTGTCTCTCTTTCTTCACACACAACAATCATTATCAACTTTCTTCTTTGAGATACGTAAAGAAATAATAAAAAACTAAATACAAAATAATTAGTGCCAATGCAAATTTACACTATTTTATAGTAGCAACTTTACAAATTTACATATTTTTCGCTTCACTAATGTGGGTGATTTTGAGACTTAGATGTGTAAAATTGAATATTTTTTTTCTATTTTGCAGATGCAAATGCTCTTATTGTTGTAGAAAATTCCTTTTAAAAATACATCATGTTCCAGAAAATGTTTTCCAATAAAAGAAAGGGAGCATTAATGCTTGATTTGGATAGTGAGGGGGAAAATTGCATTAACCCTTTCAATTTAGGTCTTAATTCTCCAAATAAAAAGTTTGAAGAGGACATTGTAACAAGAGCAATGATTCGGGATGTAGTATGCCGCAAATTCTACACCCTTGAAAGCTAATCTCAAAAAAAAAAAAAAAAATGCTAATCTTAAATTGAAAAGCTTTGTTGGGGAAAAAAAAATTTTGAATGGCTTTCTAGTTTTGACTTTTGAGTGACAAGTGCTAGGAGGACAAAATAGTACCTAGACGCTCTTGTTTACTTTTCCTTCTCTTCATCAGCTTATTGATAAACAATTCAATGAAAGTGATAGTGATTGACTGAACAAATACTTGAACTTGAATTCTGATAAAAGATAACAAAGACCTGGTCAATTTTGTTTCACTTGGTGATACCCTCCTTTATCTTTTGACTTGAGAGCATAGACATGTGCTCTCTCTTGAAAAAACTGTGTCCTACAAGGCTTTTCTTTTTTTTTTTGGCGATATGCTTTATAATTTATATATACCTTTCTATGTAGATTAGTTAAACTTTTATTTTGTGAGAAAGCTAATTCAAGTAGTTGTTTTTTCCTTCAAGATTTTCAATGTTACTATATATTTCACTATAAAAGTCAAATAGAGATTTTTTTTTTTTCTTTCTAATTGCCTCTTGCATTAAATTATTATTATTAGTATTATCATTGTTAGGTTTTAAATATATAGATATAAATGTTTAGGCCCTAATACTTTGTATATTGGCAAACCGAAAACAAAAATTTATCTAGGAATAGATTATATAGTCTATGAAGTGTTTTAGACATTGCTCAAGTTGATACAAGTCAAAATTCAAGAACGCACAAGCTGCAAAAAGAAGAATTGAAAAACTGTCAAGCTCAATCGATCGAGAGAAAATTTTGATCGATCGAACTGTGAATCTGCAGAATTTTAAATAAGGCCCAACAGCCCGTGAAACGTTTAGGGTTCAAGTCCAATATTACTAGGTATATAAGGGAAACTCTAATACATGTTTTTCAAGTCTTAGAGAGCTACTCTTGTGAGATCTGTGAGGTAATTATACCTTCTAACTCTTTCAAGCACCTACCGGAGATCACGTGCATATTGCTAGTACTAATGGAGTAAAAGTTGCAACAAGTTTAAGCTATCTAGCGTACTGAAGATTAACACATGAACTGGAGGTTCATGTTTGAAAAAGTCCACATCAAAGAAGTCTGAGGGGTTCAGTGCTCAATTTGGTAACTACGTTAGATTTACTACAAACTAGTATTCTTGACTGTAAATCTTAATTTGATATAATGGATTATTCTCTTTGGATAGTTCCCCCTAGGTTTTTACCTTGAAACTAGTTTGTTTTATCTGTTTTCTAGGTCATTACATCTTGTGTTATTTATATTTCCTCCATGCATGTTGATTGTGATAAATGTTTAACCTAAATCTGATTAATTGACCTAAATAATTAATTGGCTAATAAATTAGGTTAAACACCGTATTTTCCTTCCAGAGGTCTAAACTTTACAATCATCCTCTATAAAACCCTTAATAAATAATGTAAGGACACAATTCCTTTGCGGCCCAATAATGATGTTGGGCTCGCATATGAAAAGATCTCTCACAATATGATTTGTAGAGAGTGGGCTTGAAAGGCTAGCCGTTGGTCACGGGGCGTTGCCCGGTCTTGGTTTTAGAGGAATTTATGTAGAAAAAAGGAGTTGGGCTTGAACATTCAAGCCCTAAGGCGTCGCACCCTATGGGATGGGACTCCTCGGAGTTGATCCGAGGACCATTGAGGTCTTACCCCGGTTACCCAATGATGGACTTTTTCAGTGAAGTCCGGTGTTGTTGAGAGGTTCTGCCCCATGTAGTCTTTCTCTTTTCTAGATGGGATGCCCCCCCCCCCCCTCTCCCTTTAGATCTACTTACTTTCTTCTTTTATACTTGTCTGCGTTAACTGTCCTTCGTCCACGTGTAGGGTCAATCTTCACAAAACTGATATTTGTCCCATCAGTCTCATCCCGGAATTGTTGGGGATGGTTGATAAGGCTGCAGAGTACGGCTCTGTCAGGTGCAGAGTCTTATCTGGAAGGGTAGTAAGGATAACTTCCCCCAAGATATTTTAGATCTCCTTACAAATTTGTTCCTATACCAGTTTTACCCTTTATTCTGATGGGATTTTGGATCTGCCGAGGACTGAACTGTCCTCGGCTGTATTCCAAAAACAGTCTTGTGCTCTATGTTATCGGGCTTGGGCCATAGCTCTCCTCGACCTGGGCCTTCGGACTCTCCACGAGCAAATGGGCCTGGCCCATAGATTATTGGGCCCCACAAATAACATGATAAAACTGAATGACAGAATAGGATATGGGATGCGGCCAACCCAAGTTACAGGGAGCAAATCTTAGTAAATAGGTAGAATTTAAAACCTGAAAATAATACGTAAGTAAGTTGTCAGGCTTAGATCTGTCTTCTCTTTCAAAGACTTTCTGGGTTTCTTGATTTTGGCACGATGATAAATCATAATCTATATATATAATAATAGATGAAGCTGAGAGAAACTCAAATTAGAATTCCAAATTAGAGTTTCAATTTTGTTCTTAATTTTAGAATCAAATGTAGGATCACATCATAAATATTCATCTAAATGAGTTATTAAGTACAAAAACCAAAGAGTCTAGAATAAATGAATCATAAAAAATAAAAAGTGCTTCACAATAATTATAAAAAAACATGGACAATTTACATTTTATACATAATAATATCCTTACAAAATTTTTTATAAAGAGTTAACAAAATATAAAAGTGACTATTAATAGTATTTAAATTATATATATATATATATATATATATAGAAATTATATTATGCATCTTATTGTATATTTTTAAGTATATCCATGAGTATGCATGAAGTTAAAAGCTAGTTCATTATAAAGACTGATAGTGACACTCCAGTTTGGTCCTCTTGTAAACCGTAAACAGCTATATGATTTATAGACCAGTTTACTATATTTATGCAATCTCAGTAAAGCGACACGACAGCAATTAAAAAGTTGCCTAGTTAGGGTATTGAACAGAAAATTGAGTCACTGTCTAATATATCATGTATGATCAAAGACGGCATTGCATGTAAGAATTTCCATCATGGTGTTTAAACTCTACATTGAGACTTAAGGTTTGACTTCACAAATTTCTCATTTTTTTTTTTTTTTTTGGAACTAATTTAAATGCGTAGTTGAAAACAATAATGGGGTTGGGAAATCACATATGCTTATGTAACTCTCATTTTAATGGGAATAGATAATAGCTTAAATGGCATTCATCAAATCTTAGGGTCTTAAAAGGAAGTTGAAACCCCATTTTAATCAAACAAGAGACGATTCTAAATTTATTTCTTGAAGAGCTTGCCACGCAGTCTAGATTTACTAGGATTAGTTCTTCACATTGAATTATGTATTATTTCAATTAAAATGTGATTGATATGATATGGCCTTGAGATTTTAATTAAGTGATGAAGTTACTTCAGCCTTCATAATAAGGATTGTTACTAGTAGTATAACTACGATCTCAGTGAGCCATAGAGCCACAATCCCCTCTTCTACGTTGAAAAGATATTTGATTTGAATACCAGAACCATCTGGAATTCACTTCAGTTGGACTATTCTTTTTTTTATTTTTAAACTTGTACTTTCTTTCTAATAATGCCTGACAAGCTTCGTAAAGTTCAGGACATGAATGAAAGAACCACACGTGGAACACATGAGACGTCATTTTGACCAATGTGGTGCTGCTCCATTGTATTTTGATACTGAAATTTCATCCAACATGAAGAGATTAATATCAACTTACAAGAAATCCTAATTTAATTTTCATCTATGCACCAAACTGAATATATGTCAGGTTTTCTATGCAACCTGATCATACCGTTCTACTGAACAATATGAAATTAGAACCGCAATATATAATTCCATAATAAATAAACCCCAATTTATAAAATATTAATGAATAAACGAGATAAAGAGATCGATTAATTTCGATTATTAAATTTGATTGAGATGGTACTATATATATATTTACGTAATCCATTTCTGTAAACAAAATACTTAATTAAATTGATCACCAGACAAATCTAGCTATAATATAGAAAGTACTCAGAAACTTAAATTTTCCTCATTCTAGTTGGAATTACATGAAAGATAAGATGTGCTTTCACAGATCTGATTGTTATTACAGACACGAAGAAACCAATAAAAGAAAGAAGCCATATTTTGATGCCCTATTTGCTAGAGCCGAGCAAGTCACGGCCAAAATGTCAAAGCACCTTTCCAAACTTTTACTACCTTTTCATGGAGGTTTCAGGAGAACTTTGTGAAAGATACAATTCAACCCATGTGTTGGAGGAGAAAAAAAAAATACTACATAAAGGTACATTTTAGGCTGTAATCAAGAAATGGATGATCAAGGAGTCCAGTCAATACGGAACAAACACGACTGTGCTTAAAGTGGCAGGAACACTGGATCCAATTGCAGTAGAACACTGTTACAGTTCTGAGTTTCATAGTCCTAAGATTCCAATTCAGCAATAATACCCGACCCAAAAATCAATTCAGTCCAACAATCATGGTTGCAAAAGAGAACCCCAGCTAGGAAGAGAAATTATTTAAAACCAATAGCATATTTAAGAAGTCAGTGTGAACGTGCAACTAGCTGCAGAACAATTGAAAAAGAACTCTAAATGAGTGAATTCATTAGTTTTTTTTTTTTTTTTTTTTTGTGAAATCCTGAAATCAAATCCTCTACTGGTACAAATATACACCACCCATATACAGTGCTGCTATTGTATCGGCCTGAAGTAACTCAAATCTCCAAAAGCAGAATCTTGTGGTTGTGGTGTCCCTTCATAGTCAGAAACCAAAGGGGGATAAACATTAACCAAAGAGCTTATGTCTCCCCAGCTAGCGCTTTCACAAGAACTACTAGTAGTAGTCCCTGCAGTGCTAGCATTGACCATGTCCATTCCATAAAATCCCTCCAACCCACTTAGTTGTTGTTGTGGATTGTTATAGCCCAACTCTACCTCACATGGGAAATTTTCAAGCCCTTGAACCATGTTTGTCAATTGAGTACAAGTACTGCCAACGGAATTGGTAGTTGTTGACGAAGTAAGCATACTCATTGAGTTTGCATATAGTTGGTCTTGAGGCGAGGAAATGATATGATTATCAATGGGATATTGAAAATCAGTGGTGGTGGTGGTGAGGTTTGGTTGTTGATGATTGTCTGAAAATCTTCCTCCTAGTTTGATCAGAAAATTTGTAAGAGCTGCTTGGTCCTCAAGAGGAGGAGGGTATTGGGCTGCACACACTATTGGCACTGCCACAGGGAGCTCTACAGGCCAATATGGGCTCTGGTTCATGGCCCCAGGAACCATAAAATTCTCATAGCTCTCTCTCTTCATTTCTTGCTTAGCTCGCCGAGCCAGTGCCTGAGCGTGAGCCTGAGCGTGAGCCTGAGCCTGTTGCTCTTTGCGTTGCTTTCCTAGGAGCTTCTTCTTCAGCCTTGTGTTCCAGTAGTTCTTTATATCATTATCAGTTCGTCCTGGTAATTGACCAGCGATGATGGACCACCTACAAACAACAACAACAATAACAACGTCATTTTCAGTGTGTGTGAGTCCATACGAAATTATTATTGTGCACAAAATTGGATAGAAGGGTTGTCAAAATTAACAAGATTAATTAATGATGTACCTGCTTCCAATACTAACATAGAGGCTGCAAATAATGTTTTCTTCTTCCTCAGAAAACCCTCCATGCTTAATGTTTGGTCTGAGATAATTCAACCATCTAAGGCGACAGCTCTTCCCGCATCTCTTAAGGCCTATATACATAAAGGATATATATGCAAGCTTGAATAAACTTTATTTGGATTCTAATATACAGAAGAGAAGTGAAAACCATAATAAACAAGGTTGATTGATTTATAATTACCTATCTTCTGCGGCAAGGCTATCCAGTTTCCACCTGTGCCATTCTGCTCAATGTAGGCCTTGAGTGTGGCATCTTCCTCAGGTGACCAAGGGCCTTTCTTCACATTGGCTTTGTCACAGCAAGGAGCTCTCCCCATGTTTGTTTGTGTGTTCTTGTGAGGTTCAAGTAAGCTACAATTCTCTCTATAATTATAACTTGATGATTGTGTTCAAGATAATGTAATATATATAATAGAGAGAGAGAGAGAGGGACTATAATAGCTGGAGGAGGAAAGACATGGAAGGGTCACAAGATTTCAAAAAGGTAATGAGAAAAGATGAGCCTTATTTCTATAATATAATGAAAAAAATTAATAAGTGGCAGAACGGGAGACCAGGGTTTTTCTCATTTGTCTTTCTTATTCCAGAATCTAAAACATATGTCCGCCATCCACCTTGACTCTCTCTCTCTCTCACACATAGATAGGGTCATTATACATCTTAATTTGTATGATGATCATGATGTGCAATTAATGTGGACCCAAGTTACTTGAAGGTTAAAGAATCAGCCATCAACTTTGTTGAATGTTTCCTCAGTTATGCCTAGATGAGTAATGTAATGGGCTAGCTAGATACATACGCATGATAGAGGATATGCTTACATCACCTGTGACCCATGAAGAAATGGCTCTCATCACATCAGTAAATCATAAGGAAAATTTTTAGCCACTCTTAGAGTACAGGAAAATTTTTATGGTAGACCCTATTATAAATTTAATAAATAAACTCCTCTATAAATGTGAAAGAAGAAAATACAATTTTTTGTATTCCGGAAGTACTTAAGAATTATTAGCATAGTAGAGAGAAGAACTAGTCTAAAATTAGTCTAGTTTCCTTCTTTTTTTTGAGCTATGATTGTTTCTCATGCATTTCAAGAATCTTATTTCTGGGTTCATTTTGATTTTGTCTTAGATGAAATATATAGTAATTATTTTAACTCTCTTTACCAAAGTTGCGATAAAATAATCATGTATACCAAATTAAACCAAATATAATCTCGTTGATCTTTATTGGATATGTGTGTCAAGAGAGAGCCACGATGTCTCAATCTTATCAATAAAATATTTTGACAAGATTTCTTCTTTAGCTAATATTTATAATATAAATAAATAATTTAAAAAAAAAAAAACAACAATGTAAACCTTCAAAAGATCTAGAAGATGAGCTATTGTCCAAGAATTCAATCATGTGGGAATGATAGGAGATTTTTCGTTATGGTAGGTAACCAAATAGCCACTAACACGAAATTACCGTGATATTACTGGGGGGATAAGCCCCTCATGGTTTGAAATTAATCACCCAATGAAGATTAATTAATTATGGCAAAAGTTTCAAATTATGCAACAATAATAGATGGCTTTTAGATAAATAAAATACTATATAATAGCCAAGGGTCTACTTAATTTAAATTATAGATAGATCCTTTACAGCAAAAATTATGGGTGTAGCCAATTATACTAATGACCACACATGCCATTTGGGACCCAGATATTTATTAAATAAAAGACGTGATGAAGATGTAATGTATTAGATTACTGGTAGCAGTCAAGATTAACAACAAAGCCCACTGTGACGTCCATTTCGTCACAGATAATTAGACCATGCATATGAACATTTTCAACGAACTTGAAGCTGGGGGGCTTGATTTGCCGGTAAAGGCATGAAAAATGAATTTACAGTGGCTGACCTGATTCTTCGATGAAAGGAATAAAAGTCAAAGGTGGCTTTATAAAATCATTAAATGTTTGTTGGTTTTTCACTGTTTGGACTTTAGATTTGCCCTTTCAATACGCTTAGGGACACAACTTTGTAAATTTTACTGTATGTGTACATGTCTCGACTTTATTGGTTTTTTTTGGTCAAACATTTAGGATAAAAGTTTCCAAAAATTATATTTTTTGATAAATATTATGTAAATAAGTTATTGAAAACTACAAAATACCAAAATGAAAAGTATAAAAGATTTATAAATGAATAGTATATTATCAGTAAAAAAAAAAAAGTAATTCAACATTTATTTATTATGTTTTTTTATATGTTATCTATCATATTTATTATCACATTCAATTATAAACTTTTTAGTGTAAAATTTGTAGACTCATATTTTTTACGACTTTATTAGTTGTGAATGGCGTATAATAAAAATTATCTATCACCTTAAGTGATATTACTCCAACTATAATTTGCTACATATTTAGCATGAGGAATTTTTTGAAAAATTCTGTATTCCTGGCCCTAGTGTTTGATTTTTCACTGATATTTTCTTGCATATATATGTATTCAGAAAGTAAGCAGCCAAGCACACGACTTTTCCAACTCCGACAGAGGGATTTGGTCTTCTTGGGTAGGCCAAAGTTTCTCTCTCATTTAAGGTTTTTACTTTTTCCTTATTTGGCCCAGCTTAGTTTGATAAAGTCTTTAGGACAGTGCTCCAAGTCTTATACAGCTCAAGGCCAATTTCTTCTTACTTTTTTTTATAATAATTTTTTTTTCACAATTATTGATTTATATTTTATAGAAGTAAGATTTTACATTTTAAACTGAATAAATAGGACAAAACTTAGGTATAAGTACTATTTCTTAAGTTTCTCTTTTAAAATTCAGTCATGTAGTTATTTAACTAAAAAATACACGTCCATTCTATGAGAAAAAAATTCACATTGCAAAATTTTAAAAAATGAAACCTAAGGAACAGTACATAAGTACCGTACCTAAGTCTTGTCCAAATAAATATATACAACACTATAAACACTAGCTTGTAACCTCATGCATATGAATGGATACACTTAAAGATATACAATAAGATGCATAATATAATTCTTATATATATAATTTAAATACTATTGATAGTCATTTTTATATTTTATTAACTCTTTAAAAAAAAATTTAAGAATATTATTAGGTATAAAATGTAAATTGTCCATATTTTTTTATAATTATTGTGAAGCATTTTTTGTTTTATTTTTTTTTTACGATTCATTTATTCTAAACTCTTTGGCTTTTGTACTTAATAGCTCACTTTGATGAATATTTATGATATTGTCCCACATTTGATTCTAAAATTAAGAAATAAAACTCTTTAAGAATAAATAGTTTAAGACACATGGCGCAAAATTAGATCTCTAATTTGGAATTCTAATTTGAGTTTCTCTCAACTTTACCTATTATTATATATATAGATTTGTCAAAAGGATACAATATTATATATATATATGCATAAAAGTGTATAATGTTATACATATTTGCTTAGTTTATAATGTAAATCTTACATTAATAATATAAAATATATATATATATATATATATATATATATATATATATATTACTATACAACATACTGTCTGTAAATGCGAACAAAGAGCGTTCACACTTCACACTAAATTGTACCACTAAACCACTAATACAATACTAAAAGACGTTCACACTTCACACTAACCTCCCCAAATTTCTAGATAAATGTAGTTAAATTTTTTTTTTTCTATTTTAGTTAACCCAAATTTCTCTATAGACACACACATATACACACACCTATTGGTATAAATATCATCCACTTGCATGTTTTATCATCCGATTAGCAGGCCATTGACCAATGTTAAGACGTACACTTACTTATACCACAATTTTAAGACCACTTTACCAAAATCGTAGACAGACAAAAATTACGAATAAATCTTGTTAATTGTCATCGACTCATCGTGCTCTAAACCTATTTTTAGTTCAAAATATTGTTACATTTTTTTTTTCTATAATTCCTATACATGATCTGTCTTCGAGGAACATTAATTAGTTCTGTGGTCTGCCTTGTGCTGTCAGAAATCAGAACATTTAGGATTGAGATCAGGAGCAACACTTAGTGTATTGCACCTGATACAATTGTAATTAATGGTTGAGATTAAAAGTTGAAAAAGTAATTTTCAATCTCAACCATTAAATAAAATAGGGAAATACTAACGAGTGATTAATAATCCATATAAAGAAAGTTTTTATGAGAAATGAAAAAAAAGTAATTAATATTTTGATAGCTTTTTTCATTTCCCATAAAAGTGGTATCAAAACTTTCCTAAAGTGAATTATTAATGAATGCCCTAAGGGCACTCGTTAGCAAAACCCAATAAAATATATTAAAAAAAAGTTAAAAAGTAAAAAATGTAAAAAAAAAAAAAAATTGTGAGAAAAGTTGGGTGAATTGCATCAGGTGCAATCCCCTAGATATTGCACCTGATATTAATTTAGAATATGTGTGTGTATATATATATATATATATATATATTTTTTTTTTTTTTTGATCTGTTCAGAAATCAAATTTACGAAGTCAGACCATACATGATATATATGCATGCCTCGTCTAACTCAAGTAGTCCTCAGTCCTCACCTTAAAAAGAGAACCTTCCTTTAATGAAACCATATATGTAACTGTAGGGTTAAAGCAAGTGTCCATGAGGGAATCAAACAATCGTGTTGAAAATTTCTGATCATCTAGAAACACCCTGTAAGAAGATCAGGAAACAATTTGAGAGATTCTTAGACTACCTTTATTCATGATTTCCCACCTGCACCATGCTAATGAAAGTATGTAATTTGACTCTCTCCCTCGCTCTCGCTTAGTCAAGGCTGACAGGCTAGCAGCTCTTCAAACTACAGAAGCAAGTATGACACATAAGTGAAAAATAGCAATGGTTAGAGCATGTATATACATATAAGCTGCAGGAGCAACAAACTAAAATGAAATCCACTTGAATATATGCTCAGCGTTCTTAGCAGAAATGGAAAATAAAAATAAATGAAGAATCCTTAATCGATTTCGCTTACTCCACAACTTTACAGCTATAATAATAACTACCAATGCTTTTTTTTTTTTTTTTATTAACATCAATAGTTGGGGTGTAGAGATTTGAACTTTAAAAATCTCACCTGAAAATATCTAAATGCGTCAATTGAGCTAAAAGGCTTAGGGCACCAATTTTTTGTTATGTACACTAGCTTGCTAGTTAGCAAATAGACAGTAATCATCCATATAGATATAGTTAAGAAAAAGTAATGCTAGAGATACAATTTTTTTTTTTTTACTTTTTCATAATCATTGGCATGATTTGTTGTGATTGAAACAACATCACTTTTACTTAGATCCTTCACTTTTATATCACTAATCACAATAGGTTATGTCAATAGTTATAAAAAATGTTGTTTCCCTAAACTTATTAGTTAAGAAATCACCCCTGAAGAAGAGTTTATATATATCATGCCTTGGGTTAGTCGTTCCATTTTGTTTTGAATGGCAAAAGAAACTGCTTAAAACGGTACTTAAACCAAATTTCTTGCTAAAGTGCTGCACACTTATTTTAAAAAATATTGTTGGGTTATAGATTGACTCTAGTTAATTAATTCAACTACCTAAGTTGATTAATTATGTCAAATTACATGCAATACTGTGGAGACACAAACAAATCACCAAATAATCTAAAGTGCAGCGAAAAATAATTGACACAGTAATTTGTTGACTAATGGGGAAAACCTCTCACAAGGCAAAAACCCCACCGAGAAATTTTTAGGTCACCACTCTCAAGAATCACTAATCAAAATCAAGAGATTACAAGTACAAGGAATCTTACCCCAAACCTAGTTTATCCCAAAGTATTTACCTACAATAGAATCCTTACGTCAATCCCCAATTGGTCTTGATTTTGTAGAGACTTCTTCCCTTTGCACGAATCCCAGTACATTACTAACTCCTAGCAACTTGAAGCTTGTTGTTAGATGCAAAGTTCTTCAATACACTTGTAGAGAAGGAAGCATTTGGTCACAAAACCCTAAGGCGTATAAGAACGCAGTAGCTTCACAATATATAAATTCTCTAATTGAGTTTCTGTGTATGATGATGACTATAAAATAAACCTTTTATATCCCCTAGAAGTTTAGTGAACGAAACCCTAAAAGTCCAAGTCATCATAGGCCAATTTGGAATTTCTGGATCTACAAAACTCGATAGATCGAGTAGTGTCGAGCTTGTATCGAGGTCCACTATTTTCAGCTTTTCTTACTTGTTTCTTTGTGCAGTATTCATCATGTCTTCAATAATACCACTTGTTTTCCTTAAGAGACATACTTCATGATATTCTATAATGCACTTAGAACTACCCAAATACAAATAAAGTACATTTTGTCAAAGGATATGTCAACTATATTAAAATATGACCCTAACACATGTCATGTAAGCATGACAATAGCTGATTGCTTTGCTTATGATGCTCTATGATTAAAGGTTGTTGGGTTAAAATGAATTGACCCCTTGCAAATTAATTAATTATCCAAGTTAATTAATTAGGTTCAATTACATGCAATAGCGTGGCAGCACAAACAAACCACCAAATTATCTAAATGTAGCAGAAAATAAATTTAACAAGGTGATTTGTTTACGAATGGAGAAAACCACCAAGGCAAAACCTCACCGGGTGAATTTCAGGTCACCACTCCCAAGAATCCACTATTATCAATTACAAGCAGTTACAAGTATAAGGAATCTTACCAAATCCTTTGGCCTATCCCGAAATACCAACCTATAGTTGAACCCTTACTCCAATACCCAATTGGACTTGTATTGTAGCGGCAATCTTCTAGTTCAATGCAAGAATCCCAGTACGTGACTATCCAATGATGCACGAATCCAAGTACGTGACTAACACCAGCAACTTTGAAGAAGATGTTGGCTGCAAAGTTCTTCAGTTCATCAACGATGAAGATCATAAAGCTCCTTGGTTACAAAACCCTATGGCGTAAAGACGCAGTAGCTTCTTCAAAGAGAATAATGAACTAGGTCACTTTCTACATGTGTTCTCTTGTGTGACGGCCTTTAAAAATAATCCTTATATATGTCTAGAATTGTGAGAAAATTAAAAATAATCCTTATATATGTCTAGGATTGTGAGAAAAGAAACCCTCTACAAATATACAAGCATGGACCGAAAATCAGATCTAGAATTTCTGATTTCGTAAGTCTCGACAGAAACAGCTTCTGTCGAGCTTTAACATTAAATCTCGATAGAAAGGATTCTGTCGAGACTTCTGTCGAGTTTTAATGAACAACTTTTCTTCACTTATTTCTTGGTTAGATCTTCATGGCTTTAACACTTGACTTGAACAACATGTTTCTTGAAGTCTTAAACCTATCCTAGATCTACCCAATTACAAGTAAAGTACATTTTGTCAAAGAATTAGCCAATTACATAAAATATGTCCCTAACAATCTCCCTCTTGGCAATTCGTGACAAAACCACAACAACCAAATAATCATGAGAGAAGTCTTAAATCACTAAACTCATAACCACTTGTTGTATTACAAAATAAATCTATCCCTACTACAAACTCTTGAAAAACTTTGCAAGAAGAGAATTCATGGCATGATAGACTTTCACAACCTGTCTTTCTAAAACACTTAAACAAAACTCATCAAGGCATCATGTGTGAAACAAAAATAAGGATTGCGTACATAAAGAAACATGTGTATAAAGAGAGAAAAGAAGCAACACATGTAGAGGTAGGTGAAGAAAATGAACATACATCATCATCATCATATATAAGAAAATAAAGTACAATGTATATCATAATAATAATTGTCACAAGACCGGTGTACAAAAGGCTAATGTAACTAAAAAGAAAGAAAAAGTACATATAAACCTCATTACATCCCTCAAAACTATATACACTCCCCCCATCAAAAATGTCATATACTAACTCTCCCCCTAAAAACAAGACTACTCTCAAACTCAAAACTACTCCTCCTTTTTTGTCACGAATGACAAAGGGTAAGTCACTGAGAGGTCGTCATCACCGGAAGAGCTAGCACCATCCTCATCATCATCATCGGGCGAGGCCTCTAGAGAAGGAGGGGGAGAAGAAGCAAGACCAGCCATGTGAGCCTATCTGCAAGCAATGCGATCGACTCGGGTGTTCATCTGACACATCGCATCAGTGAGATAGTCAAGATGACCACTAAAGTCAGCCTCCATCCGCTGAAGCTGCGCCATGATGGCCTCAAGGGTCACACCACCAGCTGCAGAGGTAGAAGGAGCCGAGGAAGAGGGTGGAACAGCAAAAGCTGCAGGATCAATCGTCTCCACTCGTGGCCGCTTCGGTCGAAACTGAACCTCACTCTGCCGGATAGAACCAGCGCTGATGGCACCCATGATGGTGAAAAGAGGATAGAAAGGAATGGGAATGTGAAAGTGTGTAAGGATACATGTGATAGCCGAAGAGAAGATGAGCTTATCACTGTAGCAGTGTCTTGATACACATCTATTATAGATGTGATGAAGTAAGAGGGAAAGTCAATGGAAAGTTCCTCCATCAAGGAAAGAAGAAAATGAGCACAAGGCTCAATGATGGAGTTATAGGGAGATAATGGTGTGAGAGTGAATGTCATCATCATGTTAAGGAACTTCGGGCCTTTAGCAAAACCCGAGCATGGAGTGTTTAGCTTACCACCCCATATAAAAGGAGTCTCATAAAAGTGAGAGACGAGGTCGTCTCTAGACACGGTCCGGAGACGCGCACAGCCAGGGTAGTTAGGATGCGCTACCTTAAAGACATGTAGTACCTCGGATATAAGATTTGGAGTAACTACGATACGTGTACCTCTGAATGTAGAAACAAACTGAGGCACAGAGGTATCGATGCCGTGTATGTTGGAGTAAAACTCCTGAATAAACACGACGGGACAATGCACGGGTTTCTCACAGAGAGATTCCCATCCTCAAGTCTAAATGACATCAGGTAGCGTAGTGTCGAAGAAATCTAACAGAATGACCTGGCATTCCGGATGAACGCCACAGTTCTGGAAGTTCTCAAAGAAGTCCGTCTTGGCCTTCTCATCACCGAACCGAATATGAGATGGAACAGAAGGATCAGAAGAGGATGACCCGGAACCACGAAGAAGGTTCTAAGTCGGAGTGGATTTTCTCTATTTGGGTGCCATAGAAAGGTTCTATCCGAGAGAGAAGAGAACAGAAGGAAACACAACACAAGTTCAGAATAGAAAAGAAAAGGAAAGAATGTATGCATGAAAAATGCATGACGATGTGATGTGCAAAAATTAAAAAACATCATGGGTAAAACCCAATCCAAACTTAACAGCACTCAAAATTTTAATCAAGCACACATCTAACAAATGCATGAAACATTGTTATGGTGTATAGAAAATGTAATGCATGAACATATAACAACAATTTCACAAAGCCCAACCCAAAAATTTCATGAAAAACTCAAAAACCCCAAAACCTAGGTCTAAAATGCATGAATGCATGAAAAGAGAGAAGATGAGAACACTTACCAAGTGTTTGGGAAAAGAGAGAGTTTTCTATCAAGAGAGAAGTGAGAAAATGAAAACCGGATCACGCCTCAGCTATATATAGAAAAACGCAGCTCGATGGATCGAGAATCTATCAAGAAACTATCGAGCACTAAATCTCGACAGGAGAGAATATGTCGAGGTGCTGTTGAAGTGCTATCGACGGCAAAAACATGATCTTGATGGATCGAAACATCTGTCGAGAAGGTGTCGAGGAGATAGAAGCTCAAGGAAATCGTCTCGAAAGATTGAGAAGCTGTCGAGGTGCTATCGAGAAGAAACCCAGAAATCTCGATGGATCGAGAATGTGTTGAGGATCTGTCGAGCAGACAAAGAGATCAAAAGAAAAACTCGATGGATCAGCCTACTTTTGAAAATCTATCGAGAGCAAAGCAAAGAAGCTCGATAGAAGAGGATGTGTCGAGGTATCTGTCGAGAAGTTATTGAGCTTGAAGAAAAAGAGTTTTTCAAGGGAGGAGAAATACATAAAGATGAATGCAACAAGCAAGCTACTCAAAAAAAGATCCACTCAACATGTTAAGCTCTCAAAACATCTCTCAACATATAAGCAAAGCATCCATGGATCCAAAACACACACACACACACACACACACACACTAAACAAGTCTAACCAATTTTATAATTCTAAAAAGAGTTAAGACAGTTTAGTGAGCATATATTAGCACATGTATTCCTTATTATGGCCAAATCACATTGTACCTACACATGTATCAAAAGTAGCAAAGAGTGTGCATGTTGTGTGTGAAAACATAGCAAGAGTGCACAAGTTTCTCATATTATGAAGATTCAAGATATGAGGTGATCTAATACACTTCACACACAATCATAACCGTTTGATAGGGACTATCACCTTTGAGGTACATCATATAACTCTCACATCTCCTAGAAACACACTTACAACCATTTTTAAAAGCATTTTGATCTTTTTTCTTTTCATGTTCTTTGCATATTTTTCTTTTTTGAACATTCCATGCATAGGCATATATAGAGAGAAAAGAAATACCCAATTATGTAAGCCAAAAACATAACAATTTTGCTATGTCGGAGCATACAGATGTTATACATGATTGGCAGGCTTTAGTGGTGAGATGGTTATTTATGCCTTTCTCTTAGGATTTTCTAGTCCTTCCCGTCAAAAAGAGTGATTAAAGTATAAAAAGTGAAAGATCACTTGATCGTACTCATCACAAACACAAGCTACAAAGCTTACTTACTTAGTTGTGCATAGAGATGCTCATCTAAGTTACAAGAGATACAAAGTTTAAAAAACTTTGTTTCAATGGCCATCCAGGGTACACAAGTACCAATATACACAGATACATACTGTTTTTGTATTTTTTTGATATTTCAATTTTTTTTCTTTTTTCTTTTTATATTAAACAAAATAAAACAAAACTGAAAACAAACAAACAAAAACATGTTAAACAAAACACACAAAGCATAAAGACTAGACTGACTAAAAAACAACTAGAAAGCAAAACAAACAAGTTATGTAAGAACAAAAAGGGAGAGAGAGAAAAAAAAAGTGACTGAATCACTTTGAGCCTTTTTCTTTTCAAACTTTGGTTTTGGAGGAAGATCATTTCCTAGAGTTGAACCTTTGTTCCGGAGGTAAGGGGAAGAATTGAAACCATTCAAGTTCGAAAGAAACATGAGGGCCTTGAGAAGATCTCCAAGAGGACCCAAAGATGGTGGAATCTAACCTTGACCACCAGATGATAACACACTATTGCTTTGTTAAGTGGCTAACCACTTATAGCAATTTGGACGAGTGTGTCCTGAAGCTCCACAATGATGACAAAAATGCAGTTTCTTTGGTTTAGACTTCTTATTTTTAACCTTATTGCTCTTAGGGTTTCTAGACTCTTTCTTTTCTATCTTAGGGGGTGCTTCTAGAATATATTTTCCTTTGTCTAGATTGTTCTCATTAGCTATCTTAGTTTTAGTTTCATTTTTCTAAACATTTTCATTATTAGTAGGTGAGACAACAACAGTATTACTAGAGGAGGCAATATGAGAAAGTTTTCATACCCCAAACCGATTTTGTTAGAAGCAGTTTTCTGAAAGCTTAACATCTCATCGAGCTTTGCACTAGAAGTCCTCTCCAATTGAGCTCTTACTTGAAATAGCTCCACTTCAAGCTTCTTGGTCCTTTCAGCCAAGAAATTGTTCTCAAATCGCAGTGCTCCAATGGTTTAATTGGCTTCATCAACCTTGTAGAGAGCTCCTCTCGATCTAGCTCCACATCGCTTAGTTTCTTGGTGGACAGCCTATACAGTTTCTCGTGCTTTTCAGAAACCCTGTACAATTTTGCATAAGCTGTGTAGATGTCATCTTGTTCATTCATTTTCTCAAACTTAGATTCCACCAAGTCCTCTTCTTCATCCACTACTTCTACAATCCCCTCAGTAGCATCCATTGTGGCAATGAAAGCACTTAAGACTCCCTCATCATCATTATCATCTGACTCAATCTCAGGCTCGGTATCACTCAAGGTAGCAGCAAGAGCCTTGCTTTTCCTAATCGGCTTGAGATATGTTAGACATTCTTGTTTCATGTGTCCAAAACCTTGACATCCGAAGCACTTTGGTTCGAATGGAATAGTATACTGACCGTCATCCTTAGCATCCTTCTTCCCTCTATCTTGACTTTTGAATTGAGAAGAATTGGATTGCTTATGGTCCTTGTCAAAACCTTTCACATTGGCATTCTTCATAAACTTCTTGAACTGCCTAATGATGTAGGACTTCATCTTGGAATCTTCATCATCTAAAGACTCATCAGTCTCATTACTTTTGGCTTTCAGTGCCATATTCTTACTTTTGGTTCTTTTCCCAAGTCTAGTCAAACCCAATTCATAAGTTTGCAAGTTGCCAATCATCTCCGTCAAAAGAATGGTGTCAATGTCCTTCGATTTTTCAATCGCTGCTATCTTGGCATAAGATATCTCAGGAAGAGATCTGAGCACCTTTCTCACAATCTTGGGCTTAGGAATATGATCACCAAGATTGAATGTTGAGTTCACTATGTCCTTCAACTTGGCATAAAACTCATCGAACGTATCATCCTCCTCCATCTTTATCTCTTCAAAGCTAGTCGTGAGCCTTTGGAGTTTTGAATCCTTAACAGCCTTAGTCCCTTCATAGGTTGTCTGGAAGATGGTCCATGCTTCCTTTGCAATTTCAGTTAAGGATATTTTCTTGAACTTCTCATTGGTCACCGCACTGCTGTTGAAGTTTGCCGCTTTGATCTTGGCCTCATCCCAATAAGCTAGCGCTTCCTTTGGCTTCACCCAACCAATTTTCACAATTTGCTAGACCTTCTCATCTAAAGACTGCAAGAAAACTATCTTGCATACTTTCCAGTATGCATAGTTAATGTCATCAAATAAATGAGTATAATAAGAGACTGTCCTCTATCCATGACAAACAGGGGTCAATGGATCACACAACAAAAATTAAAACCTAATCAGAATGTGCCCGCTCTGATACCAATTGTTAGGTTAAAATGAATTGACCTTTTGCAAATTAATTAATTAAGTTCAATTACATACAATAGCGTGGCAACACAAATAAATCACCAAATTATCTAAATCTAGCAGAAAATAAATTTGACAAGGTGATTTATTTACGAATGGGGAAAACTATCGAGGCAAAACGCCACCGGGTGAATTTCAGGTCACCACTCCCAAGAATCCACTATTATTAATCACAAACAGTTACAAGTATAAGGAATCTTACTAAACCCTTTGGCCTATCTCGAACCAACTTACGGTTGAACCCTTACCCCAATACTTAATTGTACTGATATTGTAGCGGCAATCTTCCAGTTCAATGCATAAATCCCAGTACGTGACTAACCAATGATGCACAGATCCAAGTATGTGACTAACACCAACAACTTTGAAGAAGATGTCGGCTGCAAAGTTCTTCAGTTCATCAATGATGAAGATTAAGAAGTTCCTTGGTTACAAAATCTTCAGAGAGAATAATGAACTAGGTCACTTTCTACATATGTTCTCGTGTGATGGCCTTTAAAAATAATCCTTATTTATGTCTAGGGTTGTGAGAAAAGAAACCCTCTACAAATATACAAGCATGGGCCGAAAATCAGATCTGGAATTTCTGATTTCGTAAGTCTCGACAGAAACAGCTTATGTCGAGCTTCAACATTAAATCTCGATAGAAAGGATTCTGTCGAGACTTCTGTCGAGTTTTAATGAACAGCTCTTCTTCACTTGTTTCTTGGTCAGATCTTCATGGCTTTAACACTTGACTTGAACAACATGTTTCTTGAAGTCTTAAACCCATCCTAGATCTACCCAATTATAAGTAAAGTGCATTTTGTCAAAGGATTAGCCAATTACATAAAATATGTCCCTAACAAAGGTCAAAGGCATTAAGATGTCATACATGTTATTGAAAATATTTTTATTTTTATTTTGAAAATTTTTGAATTTTTTATTAGGATCTTTTAAAAAAATATATTTTAAGAGTTTTTATGTTAAATTTGATTTATTTTTTTAGTATATTAATTTGAATCTTTTGAGATTATTCTTCCACGGAAATTAAGTTTTCTCAAGGAGTTAAATTCAATCCTATGTTGCAAAACGAAATTTGGAGGTTTATTATCCATAAAATTTTGGTTATTTCATTTTCTTTTATTTGTTGAATTTCTTAAAGTTCTTAATCTTTTTTTAGTTGGCTAAATCGGATAAAATCACCCACAAAATGAAGTAGCCGCACCTCACTGTAGGTGAAGGTGAAAAAACCGCATTGCACCATGTGGTGTGGTTTGTGGTTCAATGTTAAGAAAAATGTACAAAACTGCAGTACACCACACACACACACACACGCCCCTATCTAGGGCAAAATGGATAAATACCCTTAATTTTAAAACTATGTAGCAAGATATCTCTTTTTCCAAACTATTTAGCAAAATGTCTCTATTTTAGAACTCGATTTAATTGAGTTCTGTGTAAAGCTCAACATCCTCAAAATTGAGTTCTATGTGTATTTTTAAGTAAAACTCGACATTAGTTCCACTTAATTTTTTTTTTTAATTAAATGGAAAAATATGCATAAAATTTGAAATTATTAATGTCGAGTTCCACTTATAACTCGATTTTGTTAAAATCAAGCTTAAAAAATATGGGCATTTTGCTAATTAGTTTGGAAAGTGGGTTATTTTGCTACACAGTTTGAAAATTAAAGATATTTACCCATTTTGCCTCACATATCTATATATGTTTTATTTTATATTAAATACATATTATCTAAACTATGCGTTTTAGACTGATTAAATATTTATTATATTTTAAAACCAAACCGTACCATGCCGTTCTAAGATTTTCAGAAAACCGTAAAAAAAAAAATCGCCCCACAAAGCATCTATTAATATATAAGTATTATTTTATATTTAATATATATTTTATAAATATTTAACATATATTAAATATATTTAGTATATATTTGTAATATATATGAAAATCGATCAAACCACACTAAACCGCATGGTCTAAAATTGAACCGCATTGCATGGTGACCGATTTATAAAGTAAGGTGTGGTGAGGGCTTTGGAAACCACACAGTATACTGCTAAATATGACCCAAAACTGCACTATGAACACTCCTACCCATAATAGATTCTATTGATTTGTTAAAGACCAATGTAACACAATTAATCTATTGATTTTCTAGAAATTGAAAATTTGTAGTTTTATGTTTAATCCTTTATTTGTTAATATTGTAAATTAATTGAAGAGTGAAAAGAAGAAATATTGGGCTATGCAATTGTGGAAAATTATTTCAAACCAGTTTTTAAATTTGTCAAATTAATATTCTAATTATCTCTTTATTTGGAGTATAAGATTCCAATATCTAGAAAAATACTTGAGCGTTGACTATTTCCAAGTGAAGCCATATACATTATTGAAATTGGCCCTGTATACTCACTGGTAGAATTGAAAATAGCTATAATTATATAGATATATGTGTGTGAAACTTGTATACCATCATAGTTCCCCCCCCTCCTCCCCCCCCCCCCAAAAAAAAATCATAGTATATATAGAAACGTAATAAATTTGAATTGAGTCTTTTTATATTTCATAAGTTTAGATTTATGAATTTGCATGTAAATATAGACACAAAATTATAATATAATTAGAATTACACCTGGTATGAAATTAGAATATATATATATAGTGAAAAATTTAAAGACACTTGACATAAAATTATAGTTCAACTAGACGGACACTTGACATCAAATTATAGTTCAATCAAGAACCACCACAATTAGATACATACATATTTATATGTTTTTGCCTAATAAGTAACAAACTATAAACATTCACAATATTACCTAAAAGACTAATAAATTTTGAATTCAATATTTTAATATTTTATAAGTTTAGTAGATACATGAATTTACATGGAATAATTGAAATGTCACTTGATTCAATTAAAAGAACACTTGATGTCAAATTAGTCTTTGTATATTTCAGAACTTCCCATAATATAGTTCTAAACTTCTAGTATCTTGTTTTCAAGTTTTTTTTTTTTTTAATATGTTGATTATAATACTTTTCAAAATATTCTTCATGCTTGAGATTGTTTGGGGATGTGGGGAAATAATGTATAAAAAATTAGAAATGTCGATTTTAACATTTTTTTTTTTTGGTACATTTTCCGTGTGGGGGCATGTTTTACTGTGAGTCAGAGATTTGGATCTGGCCCACTATTCTAGCAAGACCTTGCTAAAGGGCCAGTCTTTGCACAAACCCAACGTCCAAGAAACAAAGACAACAACCATTAACGAATGCGTACATATTAATTCACCAATGTTAGCTCATGTTCATGGATTCGAGAACAAATATCTTGTGGCGGGAAGATAAGTTACAACGGGAAAAGTAACCAATGACATGACTAACATAAACAGTATAGCAGAATGTTAAATGATATAGCAAAACGTAAAAATAATACAATAGAATGTAAGAATGACACAACAGAATGTCAACACAGCAGAATGTAAGAATGACACAGCAGGATATAAAATGGTAAGTCTTTTCATAAGAAGCGGACCACAAAGAACCTGAACCTCAACTTGGACAACCTTATTATTAGGTTAAGCCATAAAGGTTGTGCATTCTGGGTAATGGGCTTAGATGGCTACTTGTTGCTGCTTTTGGGATTTTAAAGAGTGAGTTCACTGTAAAAGGGAGGGAAAAGATAGCCTATTGATGCATGCATTTTTGCCGTGTCTACTCTCTTTTCTTTCTACTTCACCCTTTCTCTTTTCTTTGTTATTTCTCTCTCAATCTCTGTTTCTTGCCTTAGTTGCTATCCCCCTTCCATTTATGGTTACTGTTCCTATTTATATTGGTTCAAGCCTATGGGATTTCTCTATTTTACCCCTATGGTTCACCAACCAATTTTTGTCTTGGTTGCTCTACCTCCACTACATCTGGGCATGCCCAATACCCTCTCTCTCTTCCACTACCCATTCCATAACAG
Source organism: Quercus tomentella (assembly GCA_028535165.1). Taxonomy (NCBI): domain Eukaryota; kingdom Viridiplantae; phylum Streptophyta; class Magnoliopsida; order Fagales; family Fagaceae; genus Quercus; species Quercus tomentella. The sequence goes on from JAPQVY010000001.1 coordinate 15,555,905, forward strand.
ATCTCAATTCGTTTGATTATGCCATGAGCCTTTCCCCCTTGCTTGAATGGATAAAGCTTTGGGTCTCTCTTTACTTACCTCTCTAGCATGTATCAAGTAGTTCCAACCGTCTACTAGCCATTTTGGGTAAAGATGTCATCCTAGCAAAGCATCTCCCAAAAGAGGCTCTAGCTAGAAACCGGAATTAGGCCATTCCCCCCCCCCCCCCCTCCCAACCTCCACCAAACCACACCCTCTGTAAATCCCTTGACCGTGGGCCCACCTCATTTGCGTTGGCTAGGTATGGGCTGGTGGTGTTCCAGCCCTAATATGGTTCCACTACTCTCTGTTTTTGTTTTCTTTCTTTTCCCATGTTGTTTCTGCCATTGTTGTTCAACTTTGTCTTGTTCTATTCCTACGTCCTTTCTACCTGTGCTTATCCTATATGGAGGATAGCATGGGCTTGTTGGGTTTGCCCCATTTTTACCCTTTCTTGGGCCCTTGAGGTTGCTTGTTGCTGCTTTCTGCCAGATTGGCCTGTTGGGCCTTTCTTCTTTCTCCTCTTTTACTTAAGTCTTTTCAGCCCTTACTTTATGTCGTTACTTACTATTCTTATTGTTGAGTTAAGATAACTTGACCCCAGTTAATTAATTCAATTACTCAAGTTGATTAATTAGGTCAAATTACATGCAAATCGTGGAGGCACCAACAAATCACCAAATAGACATGATAACTTGTTGACAAATGGGGAAAACCTTTTACAAGGCAAAAACCCCACCAGGTGAATTTAAGGTCACTACTCCTAAGAATCCACTAATCAATAATCAAACAATTACAAGTATGAGGAATCTTACCACAACCCTGGCCTATCCCAAAATATCAACCTACAGCTGAACCTTCACTCCAATACTCCATTGGACTTGATGCCTTCTTTCCTTTAATGCACAAATCTCCAATCTGTGACTAACTCATTTGCACGGATCTCAATACGTGACTAACTCTAGCAACTTAAATGATTGTTTTGGCTGCAAAGTTTTTCACTTCGTCAACAATTAAGATCAGGAAGCAATTGGTTACAAAACCCTATAGCGTACAAACGCAATAGCTTCTCACTGAGAAAATTAAACTCTTAGTCTCTATATTCGTGTATGACGACTCTTAAAATAAGCCTTATATATGTTTAAGGTTGTGAGAAAAGAAACTCTAAACAAATATATCAACTTAGGCCAAATTTCAGATCTAGAATTCTAAAATCGTAATTCTCGATAGATCAAGCTTGTGTCGAGCTTCCCATTTAGTCTCGATAGCAGCTATCTGTTGAGCTATCTGTCGAGTTTTAATAAAACAACTTTTGTTCACTTGTTTCGTAGATCAATCTTCATGTCTATAATACTCACACTTGATATTTTTGAACAACATATTTCTTGATGTATTATACCCAACTTAGATCTACCTAATTACAAGTAAAGTGCATTTTATCAAAGGATTAGTCAATTACATATAAAATATGACTCTAACACTTATTATGTTCCTTTTTTCACTTGTGATTGGGCTTTCTTGCTGTTAGGTCTTTTTTATCACAAATGGGCATCAACAGTCCATATATAATATAGCACTCATTTTATGTTTTAAATATGATCATCAACAAAAAATAAGTTGGCAAAGATTTTTTTTGCCGACTTATTTTATTATTCAGCTTATTTTTGCTATTATTCATGGGTTTCATTGCACTTTTTGGTACTATTCATGGGTCTCATTATACTAATTCAACTAACATTTACCTTTATCTACAGTACTTTCAGTAAAAAAAATTTCAGTTTCAGCAAAATAAGCGAATCTCAAACAGACTCTAACTATGAAATTATAAACGTTGTGTACACGACTATGCAAGTGTGTGAAAGCAAATTTCCCTCAATTGACTGAGTTAAAGCCCTGCATACTAGTCTTAAAACATGTCATGTGAACATGACAATAGCCGAGTGCCCCGTGCTCCCACCATGATCTGTGATTAAAGGTGAGAGTCACTTCCCATATTTGACTGCTACTGAATTCTTTATAAGAAAGTAATCCAACCTTGTCTCTCAGCTTTAGCTTTTATCGCCAAGCAAAAGGTATATATGTTAGTCAGCTACGCGGTTTCTTCTTCGCTGGTTTAACTTTAGTTAAAAGCTAGATTTATTGTAAAGGAGGTAAAGGTCAAAAGAACCAAGACAAAACAAATGGAGAAGAACTTTTGAAGTTTCAGTGATAATGATACCTCTTTTATTCATGAAATTCTAGAAAAAGTGTTATAAATGTTGCTCCCTATTTTAATGTTGTTTGTGGACTTTTGCTAGTAAGACAAAGGAAAGGAAATTATATAGGAAAAGTAAACCATGAGGCAAAATAATGTAGATAAATTCAGGTATTTGAAAACTACATATTTGTTCCTTATTGTTATTAAATAAACCTGGGCCTTGTGGAAGTAGACCCAGATATTATAAGATAGAGAGCGTGAGGTTCATGTGAAAGAAAACAATGTTATGAATATTCTTTCCAACGTGACCAAGAAAAATCTGAGAGAGATTTTGCTTTCCCACTCCCCACTTTTCTCCTCACATCATTTGGACTCTAATGTATGAGCAGGTATCTTATGCATTCATCGTTCTTCTAGCAACGCATGAGTTCTATATGACTATGAAACCTATATGTTGTGAGAGGGATGATGCATGTATCTTATGTATAGATTAATTATTAGAAAAGTACCCCAATTAGGAGTAATTAATCAACAGAACTTCCATGAGTGCTTCTCTTCTTTGGTGACATGGAGAAAATCAAGAGATCCCAAATTTCATCCACCACAGTATCAATCAAGGGATTTCAAGTAATAGGTTGTGGTTGACAAGATTAAGTCTTGCTAATCTATTACAAGCAGAGGTGTTCCAATCTTACAGCTTGTTGTCACTGATATGCGAAATACATGTTATACTTCTAAAACTCACTTTGTAGTGATAATGAAAACATGATTGTACCCCTAAAACTATGTAATTAACAAAACTAGAATTTTTGTATAAGATCACCATGTTTGTAGGAAAGAAAACCTACCTTTTATTTTCCTGAATGTAGAAGACTATAAATAAATCTTAATATGTTTTAAAAAACTGGTCCTTTCCAAGAAAAGGTTGGGAACAAATATTTGAGACTTACCGACAAAACTTGTGTTGCGAGCAAATTCTATACTGATTTCCAGTTTTAGAGACCAATAATAGAACCCAATCGAAATGAAGAGAGCAGGGCTAGCCCAAAGAACCCCATTCCAAACTTTTAGAACAGGCCCAAACTAAATAAAAACCGAACCCAGCGCCCATGAATGGCGTCTCTGTACAACTCAGGCCCGCGAGTACAATATGTCTGGGTGTGACAGCACTAAAATCTTGTCTGTCGTGTCAAAATCTCTCATTTTCGATGAAAGGATTTGGTTAACGTGTGTTAATTATTCAGTTTAAGGAATTTTTTGTGAAAAATTTAAAAAAAAAAAAAAAAAGAATTATCAAAAAATTAAGTCTTTTTTATTTTTTTTTTTAAATTTTGTTTAAAATAATTTACTAATATATACCTTAAAACTATAAATTGTCATTGATGATGCACGAAAATCAGTAGGCTGTAATGTTTCGGACTATGATGATGGCTTTAGAACCTAAAAAGAATGAAAAGACTGTCAAGGGTGACCGTTGTGAACTGGCTAAGGACCCCTGACGGTTAAGTCAATTTTCTCTCTAGAACACAAAAATGGTGGTTTGGTGAATAGTAAAATCTTACCTTGCTTGAATGTGAATTGATCCTTCTATAGAAAGTTAGGAGTGGGTCTACTTGTTCGGATCCACTATCATCATGGGAGATGTGTGGAGTTAATGAAGAAAAATGGAGCGGATTTCGGAGAATTCTCCCCACATTCTGAAATGATAAATCGTGGTTTGATTGCGTAGAATTTATAGAGAGTTCCTCTGAAATTTAGTAAGTGTTGTATGGTCATCCATACCCTTGTGGGCCATGGACGACTATCCTAATTTGGACAGTTACAATATCTTATGGAGGGATCTTGTTCATACTCGGGGTGCTTCTATTGGGCTTCTTTTCTTGTAAAACCCTAATACCCTATGGATGTAATCTGGACATGGACGACTACCATGGACAAACTAAACTTGGTTTAGACCCCATCAGTTGTCAATAAGAAAAGACCTGATACTGCTACTTCCTTCCATAAAATGGTGTGCAACTGCAAGCACTTGATCAAGTAAAGCTGTACACAATTATTTCAAGCCGTCACTATCTAGTTGCTTGATAATAAATCATCCTTCGTCTCTTTTTGGTAACTGGTGAAGTGCTCAGTTTAATACAGCTTTCCTTTATCTATCTATCTAGTTTCTTTGAGCTCTGTACTGTGGTGACGGTATGGACCTTTCTGTTAGCAATGTAGAGCGAAGCCGCATGGTTAGCTATATTCGCCAAAACAGTGAGTCCGTAGCAGCAAAGGTGCATATAGAGGATATAAGGAAGCACAAATTCTCAATCGGTGAGAAGCGTCCAAACCCGTTAGCTGCAGGCCTTCAAAATGCAGTGGCCAACCTCTCCTCCGAGCTCTATACCAAAGACGTCCATTTCCTTATGGAGCTCATACAGGTCTCTCTCTCTCTCTCTCTCTCTCTCTCTCTCTCTCTCTCTGTGTTGGGTGAAGTTTGTTTGTTTTGTGTTATAAAAGTTGTCTTATTTTGATGATGGTATGCTTATAATTGTTGGGTTTTCCATGTTGGGTGGATTAGAATGCAGAAGACAACGAGTATTTAGAAGGAGTGAAGCCTACGCTAGAGTTTGTACCGACGAACGCAGATATAACAGGAATTGGTGCACCAACGACTCTCTTGGTGTTTAACAATGAACTGAATGAAGTTGGGTTCTCTGCATGCACCATCGATTCCCTTTGTGGCATTGGAAGATCCACCAAGAAAGGCCAAAGACACCAAGGCTTTTTAGGGGAAAAAGTTAAACACATTTTCTATAAATGTTCCAAAAATTTAATTAGTCAATAGTTTTTTTTTTTTTTGCTTGTACATGAATTGATATATGAATTCTTGTATATCAGATGAGAATTTTTGTTTGATATGTGTAATTAGTTTGTGTATAGGATTTTTGGGTTTCAAACACTCAAAAAAAAAAAAAAAGAAAAAAAAAACTAGGGTTTTTGTAATTTGTTTCCCTTGGACTTGCGGAAGTTTGATCTTGGTGTACAGATGCTTTATCCATCGATAAAACAGAGAAAGAGTAAGAGAGGGGGTCTACACTCTACACTGTAAAAGGTTTCTATCATTCATAACTTTATGTACTCGCATTTGCATTATGAACTACTTTGCTTACCCCACTAACATTTTGTATCAAGTGAAAAAAGTACAAATTTCATATTATAGATACGCATTGACTATATTCATTATGAATCTTACAACACATAGACATGTATCATATAAAGTATATTGTATTATAAAATCATACCTATCAGACGGTACATGGACATGTGGGTTTAAATTGATATTTTTTTTTTTGTTAAAATTTTTGCTTTGATTAGAGTCCAACAAGTTATTAGACTATTTTTAACACAATTATTGGACAAGGTTTTTTTTTTTTTTTTTGTAAGAAAGAATTATTGGACAAGTTGATTAAGTCCAATAATATAACATGCATGTGAATGAGTTTTTTTTTTTTTTTTTCCTTCTCTTTTTCTCCTACAAAATTTGTACCACGCACCTAGCACCAAACACTTCGTTTTTATATTTGCAAATTTCTATGACAATATAATTATCTTTTTATTTTAGTTATTATTGTTATAGTCTAAGTAGATAAAACGCAAAGAATAAATACAAATAAAAATTTATTAAAATATAAAAACAAAAGGAGATAGTAAAATTGTAGATGATGATAGGAAAAAAAAAAAAAAATATATATATATATATATGTGTGTGTGTGTGTGTGTGTGTGTAGATGAAGAAATAATTTTGCAAAATGATAAATATGATGATGTCATTAACTAAGATTGAGTTGATTAGACAAGATGATGAATATAACGAGAAAGAAATTATTATTTTGGATTTTATGTCATGAATTATCACTTTTGAATTTAATCAATTTGAATGATGTTATAAACATATTTTAATTTGATTTATTTGGTTATTTTTGTTAAATATTATTTCATAATGATGATTAAATTAATCACTAGTTGAATATGTTCCAAAATTATAATGAATATACTTTTATATATGTTGTTAAGTTTTAGACCCTTGAAAAACACAGTTTGTTTAACATAATTTATTAGCCAAGTTGTTACTTAGGTTAATTAAACAAATCTAGGTTAAACATTCATCACAATCAACATGCACAACGGAAAAGTAAATAACACAATGATATCTAGAAAATCCAATGAAACAACTCATTTTCAGGTAAAAAACCTGGAGGGAATGATCCTAAGAGAACAATCCACTATATCAAATTGAGATTTACAATCAAGAATACCAATTCGTGGTAAATCTAACATGGTTACCAAACTGGGCTCTGAACTCCTTAGACTTTTTTGAGCTGGACTTGCTCTCACATAAACCTCTAGTTCACGCTTTAGATCTCCCACATAAGCCTCTAGTCTATAACTCCAAGACCGCCTTTGAAGGTTCAGATCCAACACTCTTGATGACTGGTAAGCAGCAACTTCAGATTTACCGGTTCTAATGGTATGTAGATTGAATTCTGGTAGTAACTTTAAATGGAGAAGACATAGAACCTTTTAGATCTCAAAAGAGAAATATACCTTAGGGTTTCCTTTAAATACTATGTGAATTAAATTTGAAACCATGATCACTTGATGGGCCAATGGGCTGTTGGGCTTTAATTAAAATTCTACAGAATCGTCTTTCGATCGATCGAACCATCTTCTCGATCGGTTGACCTGGCATGTTTTGAATTTTTGAACCTACAGCTTTCTTTTTCTTGTATTCTGACTTACAGAACCTTGAGCACAGTCTAATATACCCTATAGAATTTAAGATTTATATCTAGACAAATTTTTGCTCACAGTTTGCCAATTGTTCTAAGTTTTTAAAACCTAACATATGTGTATCTATAATTTTTTATTAATTTTATCTAGTATTTGTATGTATCTTACAATACATGTTACGATATGAAACAATAGAGAAAAAAATATTCACCATATGATTCAAGTTTTAACAACCATGCTTCTCAGTTTCCACTTAAAGAAACTAGCCTCTTTTTTTATCAAAAAAGAGCAATGATTACTACACAGTATCTAATACACATTGCTACTGTAAGTATCTAATACACACAATGTGGATATCTGGCTTTACAAAATATGAACATTGTGTAAACTAATGTACATCAACTAATGTAAAACAACACATAGTTATATTTAAAAAAAAAATTAATAATAATAATAATAAAGCCAACCTCTGACACTAAAACAACACATAGTTATAGTAATAACTAGTCGTTAACCCATGCGATGCACAGGATAGTTAAATAAAAATTAAAAGTATTTATTTTGTTTAAAAGTGTATGACTTGAATTTAAAAAATGTATAACTTGAAAACGAATGAAAATAAGTAATTTTTTGTTCAATATAATGGTTTAGAAAAATTCTTTTTCTTTCATATCATTTTTTTTTAGAGAATTTCAACCTATGGCGTCCGCTCCTGATGATGCTCTTTATCATCAAACCAAGACACCAATTGGTTTTTGGTGTAGGTGGAGATTGAACCCCAGATCTTTTATTCAACTATCAGAGACTTTATCAGTTGAGCTAATATACGGTTATGGATTCCTAATCAAATTTGGTTAGGGTTATGGATTCCTAATTAAATTTGGTTATATAATTTTTTTTTTTTAAAGGATGAATATGTTGGTAGAGTCCATTTGATATAAAATTTAAATCCTATTGAAATTTAAAATGATATATATTTGTTGAGTCTCATTTGATATAATTATAGAGTTTAAATCCTATTGAAATTATAATTTCTAATCAACGTTAATATAAAAAAAAATGAAAAAAGAAGAGAAAGAAAACGTGATTAATAAATATAAGAAATATGATAGAATTATTTTTTTAAAATGTCATCAACATAGAAATTATCAAATTAATGGAGATATGCTCTGTTTTTTGGGATAGATTTATATTAATGGAGTTATTATATAATTTGTTAGAATTATTTAAAAAATTTCCTGATTAGGTGATAATTTAAGTCTCCTTTAAGTATAGTGGTTGTATGGAACCAAACAACTAAATTTAAATTTTTTTTAAAAAGAAATTTAATAAATTTTTTGCAATTTGGTGCTATAAAATCGAAAGAATTAAATTGAATTAAATCAAATTAAAAAATATAAATAAAAAATGCTGATGTGGAAAATTGTGTCAACCAAAAGTCAAAAGTTTGATATAATTATAGAGTTTAAATCCTATTAAAATTATAATTTCTAATCAACATTAATATATAAAAAAATGAAAAAAAGAAGAGAAAGAAAACATGATTGATAGATATAAGGAAATATTTTAGAATTTTTTTTTATAAATGTCATAACGTAGAAATTATCAAATTAATGAAGATATATTCCGTTTTTTGGGATAGATTTATATTAATGGAGTTATTATATAGATTGTTAGGATTATCTAAAAATTCATTGATTATGTGATAATTTAGGTCTCCTTTAAGTATAGTGGTTGTATGGCACCAAACAACTAATTTTTTTTTTTTAAAGAAATTTAATAAATTTTCTGCAATTTGGTGCTATAAAATCGAAAGAATTAAATCAAATTAAATCAAATTAAAAAATATAAATAAAAAATGCTGATGTGGAAAATTGTGGATAGGTCAACCAAAAGTCAAAAGATTCGATTTTATATGTATGAGGGAAATTTTAACCAATACCCTAAAGGCATCAATTAACATGACCCTAATATATATCTATATATATCTACAAGCTAAAGTGTAGCATTTATTGTTGCTACACTCCAGTTGAGCCACGTCAGCGGCCATATCACCTACTTATTTTCAATCATTTCTCTCTTTTTTTTTTTACTCTTTTTTTTTATTTATTAATTTTGTAGTTTACTTTTACATTTTCTCCAACTTTTCCCCTTCCTTTTTACCTAATCATCTTCTCACTATTATCAACATTAATATCACTCTTCCTTTATCCTTTCATCTTCCTTTTATTTTGACTATTCTTATCCCCATCCTCTTACTGTAAATTTGCTATTCTCTCTCTCACTCTATACATATTTTATCACATAAAAAGGTTATTACACTCTCTCTTTCTCATGTTTTTCTTTTCTTTTCTTTTTGGTTTTTTTTTTTTTTTTTGGTATCTTTACTTAATGTTGATGAATTTTCATGTTCTTTGGAACTCTTTCTCTCTCTCTCCCCTTTTTTGCGTGGATTTTTTTATGTTTTATATCTTTACTTTAGGTTGATGAATTTGTGTGTTCCTTAGAACTCTACTTTAGGTTGATGCATACCACTACAAAAAAATAAATAGGATTAAATTGTATTTCATGCTCCAAACTTTTTGGTTTTGTGTTTTTAAGATGTTATATTTCTTTTTCTTTTCTTTGATTGTTAAATGTTATCATATTGCATTATAAAAATAGTATATAAGAATATAATATTATTCAATTACATAACATGACTTGGATAATTTGGTGTGATTATATCTTTTATTTTGACTATTCTTCTTCTCATCTTATTTTCTATAAATTTATCTAATTCAGGTCTCTCCCAAAAAAGGTGATTATTCTCTTTCTCGATTATTTATTCTTTCTTGCAACTTAACTTTAGGTTGATGAATCATCGTATTTTTTTATAACACTATTTTGGGTTAATATACAATTTTGTGTGTGTTTTTGAGTTCTCCATCACAAGCCTTTTCTCTCCATCTTATAGCTTTTGTTTGATTTTTCTTTGACATAGTACTTAGTTATTTTGAAAGTGAAAAATAGAATTTATATCAAAATACAATCTTGTTATGTATTTGAATGTGTTTCTCAACTATTTAAGTAATATCAAATGTAATTTTGTGATGAGTTTTGATTATTACAATATCTAATATAAGAAATGAGAAATTTGAATAATATATTTGAAACTTAAAGAGTTTAGTTGTAAGAAAGAAAAAAAAAGGAAAACACAACGTACCATAATATAATTTAGAAAAATATAGACTACCTCAAAAAGAAATAATTTCAATCAAACACAACAAATACTAAAATGATATATGTATATAAAGATGGATAGATGAAAAATAATTTTAGAAATTTTTTTATTTTTAGAGAGAACAAATTATACATCATACCACAATTACAAAGTAATCATATATTCTCACGCATCACGTAGGTCTGCGACTAGTAATAATAATGAAGCCATCATCTAACACTAAAGGAGGGAGAAAGAGAGAGTAATAAGTAATAACAAATAAGCTAACTTCCCTAACCACACTAAACCCTATCTATATTTTTCAATCCTTTTACATTTTGGAAAATGTTAGAGTTACAAATTATTTTACTATATTTTTTTACAAATGGTTGATGTGTTGAATGGCTATTGGTAAGTGTTGTCAGTGGTGGACTTAGATGATAACAAATAAAAATTTGCCACAACAATAGTATGTAAAAATGTTATAAAATAGTTTGTGGTTGTACTAAAACCCTAAAGTCTCCACTATCTTCCTTTCTCTACCATCTCTTAACTTTTTAATAGTTTCAAATTCTGAATTCGCTATATATAAACCTAAATTTTAAACTTAGAAAAATGGAGAAAGAAATGTGAATTCTACATTTTTTTTTTTTTTTTTTTTTTTGGAGTTTAAGAGCAAGGATGTGAGATGTGCATACAATTTTGTGGGTATATTGCTATATTCTTAACAATATTAGATTAAATTATTTTTCAATTTATTTTAAGGAATCAAATTAGATGTCTAAACTTATAGGTATTTGGATTAATTTAATACTTTAATTCTTAATAATTATGAATTGATTATTTTTATTTCTTTATTTTAATATACGTAAATATACACTTTTAGTTAATTGATATAATGGAGAAACTTGAGCATAATAATGAGTGCTGATCCAATTATAAACAAACTTGCATCAAGGTAAATATATTTAAGAATATTGGGAATGAAGAAATCATATAGCAATTTTGAAAAAACGACGATGGTTGTTGAGTAAATTGAACTAGGTATGAAAATATAAATTACACTTTACATTTATATTAGATTTTGTATGACAATTACATTTGTTTGAAATTGTTTATTTATTTAGTTATTAATATGAATATTTTCTAAATTTTTTTATTTATTTCCTTTTAATCTTATCCCCTTAAACCGAAATTCTCGTTCTAAAATCCTAACTTTGCCAAAGTAAATGGGAGTTTAGAAATAATTTAGAAGCAGATCAGGTCCATTTTGTTTTGAAGTTTGAACTAGTAGCTAAGGTGTATCTTGATTCATAAGGATAAGGTAGCCACATGATGTGAAAAAAATGATACATATAACCAATGCATGAGATAATTATTGTATCTCGAAAGAGACATATTTCTAAAGCACTTAATCCCTTTGTTTAGATAACATCCTTACCTAAGCTGATGGCACCAATTGCATACGTTAGAGCATTAGAAATTCATGAGTAAAGAGACCGAAGTGAGGATGTTGTCATATAAATCCTCCTGACAAGTTATGATTCCATTACACTGATATGTCACCCTTAAACCTGGGAAATGGCAGGAAAATAATGTAATGTATAGTCCGACGTTGTAGCATTATCTATTTATCTCTAGTTGTCATGATATTGGACTTAATCCACAAATGGTAATAAGATGTAGAGTCAAGAAATCTAGTTTTCTGACATGGCTAAGGCCTATGGAACACTTGGAACAGGATTTATACAGGTCTTGAGGAAAAATTTCTTTGATCTATAAACTATTCACCACATTGCTTTTGTTAATTACATTCCTTGTAAAAACATATGTAAGTTTTTCTAACTCTAACTCTGGCAACTTACAGGGATTGGATTCAAGAGAGTGTTTCTTGTCAGTGCATCACCTTATATATTTAGCAATGGGTACCAAATAAGATTTAGGGATATTCCCCATCCAGATTGTGCCATTGGGTACATTGTCCCAGAATGGGTGTCCACAAAACCCAGTTATTCAGACATACGGGCCATTTATGGGACTGGCAAGGCTCTGCCAAATACCGTGATTATTCTCCCTATAAAGCCTGAGAAAGTAGAAGCTGTAAAGAAACAGCTTTCAGAAATTCATCCTGAAGTCTTGCTCTTCTTGAACAAGACCAAGCGATTGTCAATACGAGAAAGAAGTAGTGAAACTTGCATTGCAAACTCTATTTCTGCAGTTTCTGTCTCTACTGAGACTAATCCTGTCTCATTAAAGACTCAGGGAGCAGACTGTCGTGTAGTCTATCTTTCAGTTCAGGAGGAAGCAAACACGACTGCGAAAACATGCCCTTATTATGTATAGAGACAAGCTTCCCCTGTAAGACCTAATAACATGGTGGGTGCAAGGAAAGATATAAAAGAATGGGTGATATCTCTGGCTTTTACATCTGGTGAGCGACTGAAGCGGGGGACTTCTTCCGCTGGTGTATTTGCCTTCCTACCTACTGCAATGGTGACTAATTTCCCATTTATAATACAGGCAGACTTTGTACTTTCATCTTCTAGAGAAACCATTCTCTTGGACAACAAGTGGAACTCCGGAATCTTGGACCATGTGCCTCACTCCTTTTGTAGTGCTTTTACTACTTTTATGAAGTCCACTTTGACAGAAAAATACTTTTCTGCTGCTCAAGTACTTAATTTCTTGTCTTGCCGAGAATGTCATTACAAGGAGCTTAACACAGTAAGGCAATTCATCATGACATTGTTGCAGGAAGAGAGTATTGTTCCTTATGAGACATTTGTTGGCGAGTCGATAGTCTTTTGCAGGCCAACTAACGTGATAAGAGTCTTGCCTGAGTTTAAAAAAATCCTCCTTCACATTAAAGAACACACTGTCCTTTCCAGTGGCATTTTTGCTCAGGGGAAGTTTGTGTTGCACAATTCAGTAGATTGCAGAGAATATGATGATGCCTGGGACTTTCTCAGAGTTCCTCCTGTAGGTACTTGTAATGAATGGTATGGGAAATGCATTCAAGCCTGCAACCTCACGTGTAGAGCTTCTACAGAAGAGTATGTGGATCTTCTTGGTTTTCTTGCTGCAAATTGGAGAATTTTGCCACGAAGGAATGTCAATAGTATACCTCTTTTCAAACACATTACTTGGAATGGAGAAATAAAGTCATGCAGTTTACTAGAAATTAAAAGGAAACATCTAAAAATCCATATTGTTTGGGAGCCACGAGAACATGCCTGGCTAAATAAATGGAACCAAGTGATGGGTTGCCCAGATGACATTTTTTTCTTCCCTGATACCTTGGTGGCTGCTCTAGTAGGGTGTGGGAGAGAAGGCAACTTGAAGCAATGGTTGATAAGAGAGGGGGGATTGGTAGTCACTAGTGTTTCTAAATATTGTTCAGAACTTGAATATTTTCTTAAAACAAAGAAAGATCCAAGACTAGCAGTTTTGTTTTCTCGTTTCATATATCATACATGGTTGAAAAAGTACATTCGAGAGAGAGAGATTTCTAAAATTTTGCATTCCATGCCAGTGGTTGATGAATGTGGAAATGTAATTTCGTGCAACAATGTTCTTGTTCCATCTTCTGGCAGTAAATGAATTAAACTGTTTGGATCTAATCCATTTACAGATGATAATAGCAAGTATGTTGAATTAGGGGTGTTATATGCCGAAACTGCTGAATTTGCTGGAGAATGCACTCTGGAAAATGAACTGTTGCATTTTTTCTAAAAGAATGAGAAAACTTCTGATTTGCTGGACATAATACCTCAAGACATGGAGTTTGAAGTAAGTCAACTAACATGTGATGAGGCTTTATTGCTTCTGGGCTGGATCCAGAATCTGGGGGCTAGAAATTGTGAATTGCCTGTAAGGTTCATTGAAAGCATACAGAACGGGAAATGGATTAAAACACATTCAGGCTTTAATTCTCCATCCCAGTGCTTTCTTTGTGATGGAACTGAGATATCCACTCTTCTAGAGATGGGAAAGACTCTAAAGGTCTTATCAGCTATTGATGAAGAGTACTATATGAACAGGATAAGATCATTCAGAGACGAGTTGATTTTCATTGGAATGCAAATTGGCTCCGAAGTTATGCATCAGCTTATCAATGACCACTTTAAGTGTCTTGCTTCCTCAGCTATGAGCAAAAAATGTGCAATTTTGCTGCTTAGCTTCTTAAAGTACTCAAATGACCAAAATAAGCTAGATGAAGACCTATTAAAAACTGTGAAAGCGGGGAAATGGTTGAAGACTAACCAGGGGTATTTGACTCCTCCAGGAACTGTCTTCTGATGCCTGATATGTTAGCTAGTTTTGTACAAATTACAGATCTCTATGTTGTTGACAGAAGATATTATGAAAACCAGCTTGATTGTTATGAGGAGTAGATAAAGTTGCTGGGTGTTCTCATTGATCCGGAAAATGTTTATAAACTGATACCAGAGCACCTTCAATTTCCAAAAGATCTTTCAACTTTGACAAAAAATAGTGTATTTCTGTTACTTGGATGCATCCAACATTTGGGGCTTGCAGGTAATAGTTTTGTGCAGAAAATTAAAGACCAACCCTGGATGAAAACTAGTTCTGGTTTCAAATGCCCTTCTGAGTCCCTTCTGCCAGGTCTTAATTGGGACCACTTATTAAATATTGTTCATTTGCCTGTTGTTGATGAAGAATATTATGGAAGAAGAATTGGCTCATACAGGGCTGAACTTGAGACAATCGGGGTGGTTGTAGATATAAATGGAGCATGTACCATGCTTTCCTTTACACTGAAGTCAACATTGTCTTCAAGCAGTTTAACCTGTGCCAATGTGTTCTCCTTACTCAGCTGCATCAGTTACATGAATAAGACAATGCAATCACAACTACTTGATATAATTAGCTGCTTGTCAGGGGAGAAGTGGTTGAAGACTTGTCATGGCTATAAATCTGCCCCAGAATCTATTTTGTTCGATCCAAAATGGGGAACAGTCTTCGAGGTCGTGGACCTTCCTTTCGTTGATGAGGCTTTCTACGGTCTCAGAATTCACTCGTATAAATGTGAATTGAATATGCTCAGTGTTGTGACTACTTTTAGTGAAGGGGTTCATATTGTTGCAAGAGGTCTCAAGTTGCCAAAAGAACCAGCATCTTTAGCACCAGAGGGTGCTCTCTCACTGCTTCAGTGTGCCACATCCCTCAGAAATAGTTGCAAGTCAACTGACCACTCTCCATTTAAGATTTTGCTCGACAAATTAACAGGAGCCAGATGGCTAAAAACACACATGGGCTACAAGTCCCCACAAGAATGTATCCTGTTCAATCCAGAGTGGGAATGTTATTTAACACCAAATGATAGGTCTTTCATTGATGAGAAGTTCTATGTAACTATTAGTTCTCTGGAAAAAGAAGATCTAAAAGCCATAGGGGTGAAGGTGGATATTGAGGAAGCTTGCCATCTGATTTCCCATGCCCTTATGTCTCACATTCAAACTTCTGCTGTCAGGAGAATCTACAGATTCCTATACAAATTCAATTGGAATCCACAGATATAGGATACCCATTACTCTCAGTTATGGATCCCAGATCAACAAGCTGGTAAAGGAAAATGGGTGGAAAATTGGTGCTGTATACTTCATGACCAGGATCATCTATTTGATGCTCGTCTAAAATGCTCTTGATAAATACTATGAGAAGGAATTGCTACCTTTTCTGTTGAGGGCTTTTGGGGTTTGGGAATTTCCTTCCCCATATGATTATTTAGATATCTGGAATAGCTAGGAGGCTACGTGTCAAGTGACTGCTGAGCTAAGCTCCTTCCTGGAGCAAATATCAGAAAATTGGGAAAACTGGGATTCTGACACTAGAAGTATCCTCAAAAGACAGTTCACCACGCTACCTATAGCCAATACTTCAGGAGCTGTTCAGTTTGTGATGAAAGAAGAACTTTTTATCGCTGATGATTTTCAGTTGAAACAGGCATTTACTGAAGCTAGTGAAAAGCCTCTATTTGCATGGTTCCCACCAATGCGTTCATCATCTCAGGCTAAATTGTTAGAGATTTACGCTAGTCTTGGTGTTAGAAAGATATCTGAAGCTGTGCAGTTTGACCTACATTGTACCATGTCTGCAAGTAAAAAAATTGAGAAGATGGATATCCCGATTGGGAAAGCTTTGATCAAATTGGTGTTGGCCCATGCAAATATGCCAATGGAAGAGAAACACAAGACTGCAAAATCTCTCCTGGAACTTTCAATCTATGCCACTGAAGAAATATCAGTCCAGTATGCCTTACCGTTACTGTACGTTTTTAGACCCCTGTAAACTAGATTGTTTAACCTAATAAATTAACCAAGTGAATATTTAGGTTTATTATTCGAATCTAGATTAAAACAAAACAATCATATCATGCAAAAGCAGTGGAAAATAAAGAACACAATGATATGATGACCCAGGAAAACCAAACCAGTAAAAAACCTGGAGAGGATTTAACCTAACTATCCTCAAGGTAAAAAGTAAAACCACTATGAAAGAATTGAAGTTTGTACAATAAGACTTAAACCACTAACATCCTATTGCTACCTCGAGTAGAAAACTTACTATCACGACCCCATGATAGCTCCGAGTCCACGAACTACTTCTTTCCTTGGCCTTTACAACACAAGCACCCACACTTGTGATAAAAAAACACAAACTCTCCTGTTTATGACTCCAAGACCACCCTTGAAGGTTTAGATCATCAACACCTTTGATGACTAGAGAAGGCAGCAACTTCTACAACACTGGATCTTGAAATTCTTCAAGAAACAATACCAGTAGAAGACATGAGAGAGCTTTTTGGGTACAAAACCCTAGATACAAAAGAGGCTCACTCTTCTCTCTCTGAAAAGCCTTGTAAAAACGTTCTTAGGGTTTCATTTATATACTAGTAGTGTTTTACTTGAAACCCAATACGTTTAAGTAGAGTTTGGGTTGAAATAAAATTATGCAAATACGTGTTTCGATCGGTCGAGCCTGTCTTTCGATCGATCGAACCAGGCAATTTCTGAACTCCTCTTTTTGCAGCTTACTTGTTCTTGAATCTTAATTTGAATCACCTTAAGTATTGTCTAATAATACCTATAGACTCTAGGATCTATATCTAGATAAGTTTGTGTTCATGATTTGCCAATTGTTCTAAACTTTTAGAACCTAACGGTTACTTTTGCAGAAAAGGAGGTTAGAAGTTGAAATTGAAAAAATGGTGCTTTGGGAGAAGAACTCACAGAGACTGCTTGTCAAGAAATCAACCTGGAATGAAGGAAAGAAAGATGAAGAATTCATTGCTTCTTTTGCACAAGCTATCTCGGAAGCAGTTCTATCTAACAGTAGGGATCAAACGGACATGCTTTGCAGAATAATCCAAACGGGCATGGCACTTGGGTTAGAGGAAGATGCAGTGGACTTCCTGCTATGGACGCAGAATTTGGAACTATCTTTTGAGGACAAGGAATTCCTTGATCGTTCATTTCCCTCTGGCAAGTCCTCTCCTATTTTGGGCAAGCGCCAGTCTATCAACCTCTTATTGCCTTCAACTCCAAATGCTTCAGCTTGTAAGAGGATTTGACAGAAATGGAACTAAACCTCCTTTTGCTTTGTATGATATGTGACTGACTGTATATACATTAATGTAACATGTAACTATGTAAATATTCTTAACTTCGCTGTAATGGAAGTCCTTTCGATGGTTCTGTATATTGAATAGTCTACAACTGTTGTCTTGTAATGGCAGGAACGACATAATGTGCATGTAACTGTAGCTGTACTTTATTATCGATAGATTGAAGAAGCATGTTCTGTGATAGGCACCTTTGAATTGACCATAATTGAACTAAAATATCTGAGGGAGTTGATAGCCTCAGGTTTGCTTTTCTACTGTACAAGGTGGTAATTTTGGTCATGCAATTAGTAATGTGAGGTTAATGTTGATAATTTTGTGAAGATTGGCTTAATTGTGCTCTCTTCAATTCTGCTTCACATGATCACCCTTCCTGTGTTAATTATTGAGTTTATAATAAGGATATTTAAACTGTCTTGAGAACCACTGGGGCCATATAATTCCCCACCCATATTGATGAAGCCTCTTGGAGAGGCAAATTCAACTCTCAAAACTCAAAACACCAGAAAGCAATAGGATTGGTTGTAGATCTTAATGTGACATCAATTCTTAAATTAATTGAATAAACTGCATGGCCACAAGAAATCCTTGTTTACTTATGGAGTGAAGAAGCTGGCTTTTGGGTGAGACCGGTGGAAGACTTCACACGGCTACACATTTGCATAAGATTTTATTTTGTTTGATTCGAAGTGGGGAACCATCTTAGGATATAAGGTAACCAGATAAATTTGGTAGACATGGTTTTGACGTCCCACCTCAGGGAACGATTGTTGCCTGGTTGGGTAAAGGTGATAATGGCTTTGTAGCCCTCGAACAGATTTTCTTGTCCCTTGAATTTTTCTAATCTGAACAGATTTTTAGAGAGCAATGCAAAGATTTCCTTGCTCCTCAGAGATTTTCATGCATTTCATTTTCAACCTAAACAAATCTGGTCCTCCACAATGCAGACAAAATGCTACTCAATATTAACATGGGTAGATCACATTTTAAATTAAACACTAGACTTTCAAAAACATTTCAATTCAAACTCATTAAGCATGATGCCATTAATAGAAACAGCTTAAATAAAATTACAACTTGCATTGAAGCAAAGTTCAAAGCTTTTGCAACAAGGCTCCCACTCCAATTTTATATCTAAAGACAAATGATGAAAATCCCCATACTAAAAATAGAAAGAAAACACAACAAAGTACCACTTGAAGCATTTGTTTTCTCCGATAACAACCTAGCAAATGAGATCAAATTGCACACAATAATATTCTTAATTAACAAGCTAAGTGAGCTCCAATAATAACAAAGCCTACGACATTGCATAGCAAGCTGCTCTTACTTGAGATTATGAACATCTTATCTTGTAAAAGAGTAACATAATGACTATGGTTAGTCCACTATTTTTTACTTGCTAGTATCATTCACCTAATGGAAAAACATCTGCAGAAATCCCACTTAGATCCATTGATTTAAGATATATTTTTGTGGTAGATTTGCAAAAAAATAGAATGTTCCTTCTATAGTTCTATGGTGTTCTTAAAGTGGATACAAGATCCACTGTTGAGGATAAAAAAGTTTGGCATTTTAAACCAGATATGAGGTCCACTGCAGTTCTTAAAACTGTCTCTCTTCTTTTTCAATATCACATTTCAGAGCAGAATCAGAAAAGGAAAAAAAAAAGCAGATAAGAAAATTAAATGAACAAACATTTTGAGGCGTTTTCAGTAGTCATGATCACACAATAGAAGAACTTAGAAACAACTCCATAGTGAATGACTTTCCAAATATCACTAGGTAGTAGGTACCAAAACAAACTTGACAATTTCTGCCCTCTATAGTGTAGAGGTTGCAAACTATATATGTTTGCCAGAAAGTGCCTACCTCAGCTCAGCAGTCCAATCAATCTTGTCTTCTATGTGTCCAATCTGCAGTCTGGTAAGCACAGAGTAGAGTTGTTGCGATACAACACCTCTACCTCCATTTCTATATGACACACTGTCAAAGAAAAGTTACAATTATGAGAATAACATTCACTATCTCTACAATTGATTTGATCATGTTGCAATAAGTCACTTTCATCAATATGTTTGTTAGTTCCACAATCAATTATTGGCACAAGCTCATATTGGAAAAAAATTTATTGTCCCTTAGATTCATTAGGGTGATTAAAGGCTGATCAGGCGTAGAATTTGTTGAATACAATTGTCAAACTTTCATTTATATATTAGTACCTTCAACTCACATACGTAATGCTGTCCACAGGTGACACAACCACAGCTGTTCCATACAAAATACTTCATCAGCATCAAGCAACTCATCTACCACCACAAGGAATTCCTCAACATGCAAGTTATTTTAAGAACCCGCTTTTGTAATTTAGCTGGTAGAGAAAATCTATAAATTGTGGCACTTAAGGACTAATGCAACAATCCAGAATTCGGGGAGATATCAGAGATTCAAGTAAGTCAGTTTAAGTTACGTAACCAACAAAAACGACTAACAACTAATTAAGATATCCCTTTTAGAGGTCCGATTCATTTCTGCACAAAAATTAGTCTACCAGTATGCATAGACAAAGAACACTGACTCATAATTAGAGTGGAAATAAAGCTATCCTAAGGGCAAAAATAAAGCCTTGAACTTTTCACCCTATATATAACATGTAAATTAGTAAACAGAGCACATTAATCAAGCCCAAATCCAGGAAATGGTTATAAGTGATAAATTACCAATTACCTCAAAAGTTTAAGCTATTGGGAAATGAGTAAATTTAATCATTTAACTACATAATTCTAACACTCCCTCTCACGTGCGGGTTCAAACTACCTTTTAATAAGTAAGGCCCAACACATGGAATTTTAAATGGGATGTAGAGTAAAAGAAACAGAGATTGAATCAGGACCTCCTACTTTGATACTATGATAAATTATTGATTATCCCAAAAGCTTAAGCTATTAGGAAACAATAAATTTAATTATTTAACCACATGATTCTAACAATAAAGATTTGGAGTTAAAAGTGAATGGTTTTGGATGTGTGTACTCTATGCAAAATATGGAAAAGTATGGGGGTCAAACAACTAAGGTAGTTAGGTGGTCACATGGGATGAGTTTATGAAAGAGTATTAGAGGACGGGAGTCTAGATATATTAAATTCGTCACTAGGGATGGCATGGTTTAGATTTTGGTCAGACTTATGGTGTGGAGAGTTTTATCTCAAGGACCTTTTCCCTCATTTGTTTAATTTGGTAGCGGACTGCAAAGCTTCAGTTGCCTCTTATCTAGGAAATAGAGCTGATACGGGAACAAGGTACTGGAATCACTAATTAAATAGGTCATTTTAAGATTGTGAATTCTAATATGTGGAAAATCTCTTATTTATTATATTCTAATTTTTCATCTAGTCAAGGTGAGGATCAAGTATTCTAGACACTATTGAAAACAGGAAGGCTTGAAGGTCCATCATAGTATGAGGCTTTGAGGGAGTCTACAGAGAGCACCATTTTCTTGGCAGAGCATATATAGTACTAAGGTATCCCAAAATATCACTTTATTTTACTCCAATAGAAACACTAGGTAAAATTTAATGGTGAATAGTCACAGAAAACAAAACATTATTGTTATTGATTGATGCTGTATTAAACCTGGCCATCTGATCCAGTAAATTCAGTATCAATGGCATCATGAGTAGTGCCACTGATTGGGCTAACAATTGCTCTATCCTCTCCAACCAATGCATTCAAAATGCTACTTTTACCAATATTTGGTCGGCCAACAATGGCAATGGCCGGAACATAATCTTCTTCTTCTTCTTCATCACAATTCTCTAAAACTTATTTATAAGCAAAAAAAATTAAATAAACAATAGTTTAAAAGCACCAGAGATGAACATGCTTATGTGTGCAGTATGCTTGATAATGGCCAGAAGTGCAAATTTTGCCTAATTAGGAAGAATAAAGGACTTGAGAAAATATCAACAAGCTCAACAGAGCTCAGTTAAGTAGGTTGCCAATTTCATCGCCTGCAGTACTGATACAAAAACTCTGTAAGAGTAGATATTCAATTTTTGGATATAAAAACCTCAGTTTTTTAAAGTCCTGAAATAACAAGATCAAGGAGCTCTCCAGTTCCATTCCCGATACAGCAGATATTGGAAGTGGTGAAAACCCAATTGATCAATAGAAAAGTGAGGTGCACTCTCTAACAGAACCACATAAGTGAAGAAATAAGAAATTTAAGTCCACCATGCATATCCTATAAACCTGATTATATGGACAGATTCTGTTAAGTACAAAAATCATACTACACATTCCATAACCATATATTTAGTAATAGACAACACTACACAGACACACACACAAAAATAACCATAACAAATGGAATATGGGACATAACATTCTTTATTAAGTCCTAACATTTGGAAAAATTACTTCGATATAGCGGTGCACAAACTTGAATTTCATCTCTCTATTTTCTAAATTTCTAGTCTTTCACCTTCTCTTGTCAAAACCTGCAAAGTCTGCCAAAGAATTCTTATTCATGTGACCCCAATCTCGATTGTTATTACATTTCCTAGACACAGATCAAGAGAAAACCATTTTCTTTGTGTACTGATTTCAATAAATGCAATGTTAAGCTTTCTGGGTACTCCTTAATGTCTTGCAAAGATTACTTATTTATCAACTGGACAAGAATTACTCATTCTTAGCACCAAATCCAATTACAAGTTAATTTGCTTTTGGAACAACATTAGCAATAAACCACTACCTTATTCACACCTTAACAAAGTAAATAACTTTATAATGAGAAATGGTTACTGACATTTATAGTTTCGATTGGAACATTTGGCTCGTCCTCCTCGTTCTCGTTCTCTTTTCGTTGTTGCTGTTATTTAGTGTTTAAGGAAAGGGAAATGTGGTGGGAAAGAGAGCGTTTGGAGAGAGAGAGAGAATGGAAGAGATGAATTGAAGAGAAGAGGGAAGAGGAGGAATTGGAATTGGAACTGGGGAGAGAAAGGAAAAGGTTTTTGGAAAGAGTTCTCCTGCAAGAGTAGAAGAAAGAAACGGCTCCACACCTTGCATTTTTATCGTATGTTTGGCGGTTAAACGAGACCAAAAACTTATGGGTATCGGTCCAATAATAAAAATTATCCTCTCGGACGACGTTACAGATTGAAATTCTTTAAAAAAAAATTAAAAATTAAAAATGTTTTTTTTTTTGGTCAAAAAAAATTAAAAATGTTGATTGTAGAGAGATTTTTCTTTAATTTGTGTAGTGCTACGTAAATTTCCTTTCCCTTCTTTTAATAGTAATTTGTATACAAAAACATAATCATAGAATTTTCAAAAAATATTTATTGGTTGATATTGCTCAATATATATCAGATCTCTGGAGTGACTTGAAGGTTTGAATATGATCAATAATATTTTTGAACTTAATTAAATTAGTCTCTTTTTGATTAAGCAAAATAAATAAATAAATAAATAGTGGGTTTGACATTAGTTTGGATTCATTAATAAATATATTTTGAATAAATTTGAAATTAAATTTCTAAAATTTAATAGAAATTTGGAACGAGTTTGAGATCTATAGGTTTTAATAGCTTTGGATTTATAATTGGTATTCTCAACCCAAACGTGCATTTTCTCATTCTTAAGTAAATGCACCAAAATGGATCGATGTGAATTGAAATTGACTAAATAGTTTGTAGTTTTTTTTTTTTTTTAATTATTGGTTTGTTGAGTCATCTCTTTTTTTGGATTTTTTTTTTTGGTAATTATTTTTTATTATAGATAATTACAAAATGCTTTTAATCTTGCAACTTGAACCCTTTCCTCCCTAGATCCCAAGCATTTTGTGCATGAAAAGGTGCCAATTCACCTTCTTTTTTGGTAATTATTAGATATTCTATTGTCAAAATAATATTTTTAGTAATATTATTAGGGTTTTACTAATGTATGCCCTTAGGGCATTTATTAATGGGACCCTTATTATTATTATTTGTAATTTTTAGTTGTTATGCATTTAATGATAATTACCGAGTAGTCGATCGAGTACCATTGCTATGGAAATTAATGCATACATATTATAATCATTGAACTTTTTTTTAGTATTTTTTTTAATTATTAGCTCAATCTTCTTTTGGATTTTTTTTATAAAATAAAATATGGGGTCTTTTAGTGTTGTAGGCATATTTGTGTCATGGGATTTGAATAAAATGATCATATATCTCTTTATGGTAAAAAAAAAAAAATATATATATATATATATATATTGCTAACAAATGGATATTAGTTAGCATTTTATTCTAAAAACTTCATATAAAATGAAATTTTTAATTTTTTGAATCATACATGTAAGGAAACAATTTTAAATGCAACTACATAATACCTTCAAAACTTGCTACAAATTATATATCCATATCCATATATGTTTAGTAACTGTAATATGACAACTAAGATAACTCTTAAACTACATTGGAAACTAAGTAAACCAAACACAAACAATATGTAATACAATAACATCAGAAAAAAGTAAATAAAAGACACAAAAATATTTCAAAGAGAACTTGCTACAAATCATATATCCATATCCATATATATTTAGTAACTATAATATGACAACTATGATAACTCTTAAACTACATTGGAAACTATATAAACCAAACACAAACAATATATAAATATGGACAAAACTTATATACAGTACTTTAAGTGCTGTTTCTTAGGTTCCCCTCTTAAGATTTTGTCATGTGGCTATTTAACTTAAAAAAAATACACTTCTATTCATGAGAAAAAAAACCACATGACAGAATTTTAAGAGAGAAACCTAAGGAACAATACCTAAGTACTGTACCTAAATCTTGCTCTATAAATATATAATACAATAACATCAGAAAAAACTAAATAAAAGACATAAAAGTATTTCAAAGAGAACTTTCAAAATTCAATATAAAACTGCATAATTAAACTCCAATATGAAGCAACAAATATATACTAATTAAAACAAACACCGAAAATTAAACATTTTTTTATACCAATTCATCATTTGTATTGCAAACTCATTAATTATTTCAATAATTTTTTTATACCTGCATCTAAATATGGTTCAATAGGTCCAAAAATTGCTCAATACACTTTGATATTATGCTTTCCATATCTATAAACTTGGATATTACCTTTTCATTCAACGAGGATTTTTGATAGCTAAAAAGTTGCATTTTATGCAACTTAAGTTTGAGTGACTCATACTTATCCCCCATATATATATATATATATATATATATATATATAAAGAAAGAAAGATAATACAAAAATTCATTAAATTAAACTATTAAAAATAATAATATTACATTTTGTCATCTATATTTCTTAATAAATTCAGATTTAGAATAGGTAATTTCAACTCAAACTCATCTTTTTCCTTTTTTTTTTTTTTTTTTGGTGAGAAACATCTTTTTCCATTCTCAAGTGCATCAAAATGGATTGTAATGCACCAAATTGAACCAAATGAACTGAATGAGACCAAACTGAATCAAATGGACCAAAATGGAAAGAACTGGACCGAAATTGACCGAAGTGGACATAAGTTGACAGACCTAGATCGAAAGGACTGTCATTCAAATCAGTATCTAAATTAATTAATTTGTATATAGTTACCTACTCTAACCCATGGGAGAGATTATAATGAGAACTTAAACTAAAAAAAAAATATTGCAACCAGTACATTAATTTGAGATTAATTTGCTCATTAATTTGGTATATATAAACTTGCAGGGATAATGGCCTAAAATTGTATATTGGGCCTTGGGTTTTGACCGAGGACGTTGATTGGTCCGAGGACAAATAAACAATAGTGAGAATGTTAAATTTAGAGTTCTATAAGTAACATGCAAGTGGAGAGGTGGTCCGAGGAGGATTTTCTCCTCGGATAAGTGAAGCACAGATCAAATGCATATTCTATCACTCAAAGTGACTTTCCAGAAAATTCCACTGTGAAGGACGTGCATTACGAACGTATTGGGAGAATGGGAGCTAGAAAATATCAAAGGAAAAACTGTTGTCATCGCATTAAATACCCTGCAGCTAACTTTCTGGCCGTATTTATGTAGAGAAGACCCATGAATAGTGCTGCCTTGGCTATCACAACTCACAGAAGGCCTGAAAGGGTGTCTAATGGGACAAACACTCGAGTAATAGCTCAAATGATCAACAAGTGTAGGATCAAAATCGTCCAAAAGGAACTATATAATGTAAGAGATCCCCCATGAAGAAAGGATCGAAGAAAGAGAGAAAGAAATGACTATAGCAATCAAAATTGTATTTGTAATCAGTTCAATTGATTTATATTAGAACTCATCTCCTCGGACCGTGACGAGAGCGAATTTATTTGGATCAATCTCTCTTGCTTTTGTTTGATTATCTTTCAAACTCATTCTATCCGTTGTCTAACTCATTAGGGCCTAGTTCGGTGACCCACTATCTACAAATTTATTATATTGGGCTCATTGGGGCCAATATCCTTTTACATTTTTGGGTTTGGGCTCCAAAACGTGTCCCTACAAAACTCATTTGGATGATGATGAATTCACTACAAATGTTGAATTTGGGTGTAGGTTGCAATTTTTTTTTAAAATTAGAGCGCACATCATAAATAAACCATAATTAAGAGTGGTAAACTTCAATTAACTTTGATGTATATATAAGGATTGAGATTTGATGCAATAGCCAATAACCAACAGGAGCTATTGTGCACCATGAAATTTCCCTAAGAGTTGAAATTGAAAGTTTACTTTTAATCTCAAACATTGGATAAAAAAAAATTAAACCTCTCAACTTTTACCTTTTAAACTTTTTTTCTCCCACATTAAAAGTTTCCCTGCCGAATGACTACACGATCAACTATAATCTATGCTAATGTACAATAAAAGAAATATATCATACTTTGAAAACAATATGGAATCACGTGTGGGTTTGATTTAAAAGCCAAATATATATCATATATATACATAAAATCACAAAGAAAACAACGTTTTATTGAAAAAAAAAAAAAAAAAAAAAAAAAAAAAAAAAAAACAAACGAATGAACCAAAGAAATCAAATTCACACTATATTTAGTGTCGGTTTGAAAACAACTTATTTGAAATTTTTTTATTGAAAGTACAGTAAATAAGGTAAAAGTAGATGAAATAGTATAGTGAGATCCACAAATAGTACAAAAAAAGTACAATAAAATTTATAAATTATAGCAAAAATAAGCTAAGGATCCGTTTGGATTGAGCTTATTTTTGCTGAAACTGAAAACTGAAACTGAAAATACTGTAGCGAAATAATTTTTAAATGTATAAATAGTGACGTGGGACCCATTTTTAATAAAAAATTTGTTAAAAAGTGGAATTTGTGGGTCCATAAACAGTGTATAGATATACTGTTCACAAAAGACCGGGTCAACAATTGTGGCTGAAAAAAAAAAAAAAAAAGAAGGAAAAACGCGTGAAATTGAAAACGCAGCCGTAAGTAATCTCTATCCAAACTCTCACTAAATATAGTGAAAAAAAACTGACTGTTTAAGTCAAAAGCATACTTAATTTTAACAGAGGAAGAGCACAACAAGGTTACAAGAAATTAAGTCAACTCGCCATTTCCCATCACTTCCCCCTCCTCGTTGGGCAAAGGATAAAGATCCAATCAAACGAGAGCAGGCCCAGCCCAAATGAACCATTTTCCAAACTTTTTAGTTTTTAGAACAGAACCAAACCACGTAAAAACCGAACCCAAGTCCCATTGTCCATCAAACTGTCATATCTGCTATTTCTGACAAAAATCTACAGCATCAATGCATGCCATACGAAAGTCCTGCAACTCACTCACTGAGCGCTTCTATAAGCTGCAACTTCAAGTTTATTAATTATAGCACGCCGTCACTTTCTAGATACTTTTTAGTTCTTCCTTCTTTTGTTTTGGAAACCGGTCAAAGTGGTCAGTTTCTCTACTGTTTCTTCTTTGAGCTTTGGAGACTCTGGCAATGGTATGCAAGTTTTTCTTAGCAATATAGAGAAAGACGAATGGGTAGCAGCTATGTGAAACAGTGAAGCCATAGGTTTTACTTTATAGTTCATCGATCGTTCTTCTCTTTTAGTAACTGGTAAGTGCTTCAGTTCAGTTCAGTTCAGCTTTCTTTATCTGGTTTTCTGAGACTCTGTTGTAACGGTATGAATGTTTTTGTCAGCAATTTAGAGAAGCCGAATGTCTACCTATTTGCGCAGTAGTAGCCAAAACAGAAAGGCCATAGCAGCAAAGCTGCATATAGAGGAAATAAGGAAACACAAATTCTCAATCGGTGAAAGGTGTCCAAACCCTTTAACCGAAGATCTACAAAATGCAGTGGCCAACCTCTCCTCTGAGCTCTATACCAAAGATGTCCATTTCCTTATGGAGCTCATTCAGGTCTTTCTCTCTGTGTGAAGAATTAAGTTTGTTATATGTTATAAAAGTTGTTTTATTCTGATCGTAACATGTTTGAAATTTTTGGGTTTCTTTGTGTTGGGTGGATTAGAACGCAGAAGACAACGAGTATTCAGCAGGTGTGAAGCCGACTCTGGAGTTTGTACTGACAACCGCTGATATAACAGGAATTGGTGCACCATCTACTCTTTTGGTGTTAAACAATGAAGTTGGGTTCTCTAAACGAAACATCGACTCACTTTGTGGCATTGGAAGATCCACCAAGAAGGGTCAGAGGCACCAAGGCTTTATAGGCGAAAAAGGTAAGCACATTTTCTATAAATGTTCGAAAATTTCCATGAATATTTCAGGAGCAAATTTGTTGATGCTAATGTTGATTGAAGGAATGGTATTTCATGTTTGACGGTGTGAGATTTTTTTTTGGTTTTTTGCTTGTACATCAATTGTTCATTTGAGAGTGTTTGTTTGATATGTGTTGTTACTAGTTAGTTTGTGTATTGGCCTACAGGGTTTTTGTATTGTGTGACCCTTTGGCTTCGAAGTTTGATCTTGGTTTTATCCATTGATAGATCGGAGAGAGGTTCTGCACTGTTCAAGGTTTCTGTCATTCATAAGACAGTATATCTCTAGGATGTAAATGGTAATTCATGAAAAATTTAGATGCAGACGGGTCCATTTTGTTCTGAACTAGTAGTTAAGGGGTATCTTGAGGATAAGGTATCCACATGTTCTGAGAAATATGATGCATATGCTAGATACATCAGATAATTATTATATCTCGAGGGGGAAGCACATATTAGCACTTAGTCCCTTTCTTTAGATAACATGCTTGCCTAAGTTAATGCACCAATTGCATGTGTTTAGATCATTAGAATTCATAAGTCAAGAAGCCAAGGACGGCCTTAGAAATCCTCCTGACAAACTTATTAATTCAGAACACTAATTGTCATGATATTGCAGGTAATTAATGTAAGTGTATAGTCTGACGTTTTACCATATCTCCATTTGTCATGATATTGGGCTTAATCTACTAATGGTTATCAGATGTTGTCAGTTTTCTGACATGGCTAAGACTTGTGGTACACTGTAACAAAATTTATACAGGTCTTTGAGGATTATTTTTAACTGTTTTGATCTATATACTATACACCACATTGCTTTTGTTAATTATATTACTTGTGAAAACGCATGCAAGTTTTTCTAACTTCAACTCTGGCAACTAACAGGAATTGGATTCAAAAGCGTGTTTCTTGTCAGTGCACTACCGCACGTATTTAGCAATGGGTACCAAATTAGATTCAGTGAAATACCCAATCCAGATTGTGCCATTGGGTACATTGTTCCAGAGTGGGTTTCCACAAAACCAAGTTATTCAGACATACAGGCCATTTATGGGTCTGGCAAGACTCTGCCAAACACTGTGATTATTCTCCCTTTAAAGCCAGAGAAAGTGGAAGCTGTGAAGAAACAACTATCGGAAATTCATCCTGAAGTATTGCTCTTTTTGAACAAGATCAAGCGATTGTCAATACAAGAAAGCAGTGGTGAAATTTGCATTGCAGACTCTATTTCTGCAGTTTCTATCTCTACTGAGACTAATCTTGTCTCATTAAAGACTCTGGTAGCAGACTGCCGTGTAGTCAATCTTTCAGTTCAGGAGGAAGCAGACATGACTGAGACCACGTGCCCTTATTATGTATGGAGACAAGTTTTCCCTGTAAAACCAAATAACATGGTGGATGCAAGGAAGGATGTAAAAGAATGGGTGATATCTCTGGCTTTTCCATCTGGTGAGCGACTGAAGCGAGGGACTTCTTCCGCTGGTGTATTTGCCTTCCTACCTACTGCAATGGTGACTAATTTCCCATTTATAATACAGGCAGACTTCATACTTTCATCTTCTAGAGAAACCATTCTCTTGGACAACAAGTGGAACTCTGGAATCTTGGACAATGTGCCTCACTCCTTTTGTAGTGCTTTTACTACTTTTATGAAGTCCACTTTGACTGAAAAACACTTTTCTGTTGGTCAAGTACTTCATTTCTTGCCTTGCCGAGAGTGTCCATGCAAAGAAATTAACACAGTGAGGCAATCCATCTCGATATTGTTGCAGGAAGAGTGTATTGTTCCTTATGAGACATTTGTTGATGACAAGATATACTTTTGTGAGCCAGCTTCCGTGATAAGAGTCCTGCCTGAGTTCAGGAAAATCCTGGTTAGCATTAAAGAACACGGTGTCCTCTCTCGTGGCATTTCTGCTCAGGTGAAGTTTGTGATGCATAATTCAGTGGACCACAACGAATATGATGATGCCTTTGAATTTCTCAGAGTTCCTTCTGCAGGTGCTTGTAATGACTGGTATGGGAAATGCATTCAAGCATGCAACCTCACTTGTAGAGCTTCTACAAAAGAGTATGTGGATCTTCTTTGCTTTCTTGCTGAAAACTGGAAAAATTTTCCATTAAGGAGTGTCAATAGTATACCCCTTTTCAAACACATTACTTGGAATGGAGAAATAAAGTCATGTAGTTTACAAGCAATCAAACAAGAACGTCTAAGGATCCATATTGTCTGGGACTCACAAGAACATGCCTGGCTAAATAAATGGAACCAAGTGATGGGTTGCCCAGATGACATTTTTTTCTTCCCTGATACCTTGGTGGCTGCTCTGGTAGGCTGTAGGATGGAATACAGCCTGAAGCAATGGTTGATACAAAAGGTAGGTGTGGTAGTCACTACTGTTTATAAATATTGTTCAGAGCTTAAATTTTGTCTCCAGACAAAGAAAGACCCAAGACTTGCAGTTTCGTTTTCTCATTTCATATATCATACATGGTTGAAAAAATACATTCGAGAAAGAGAAATTTCTAAAATTTTGCATTCAATGACAGTTATTGATGAACGTGGAAATGTAATTTTGTGCAAGAAGACTCTTGTTCCGGCTTCCGGTAGCAAATGGATAAAACTGTTTAAATCTAATCCATTTACAGAGGATAATGGCAAGTATGTTGAACTAGGGGTGGTATATGCTGAAGCTGCTGAATTTGCTGGAGAATGCACTACGGCAAATGAACTATTGCAATTTTTCAAAAAGCATGGAAAAACTTCTGATTTGCCAGACATAATACCTCAGGACATGGCGTTGCAAGTTGCTTCTAGTCAACTAATATGTGAGGAGGCATTATTGCTTCTGGACTGGCTCCGGAATCAGAGAGCAAATAATTATGAATTTCCTGTAAGGTTCATTGAAAGCATACGGAATGGGAAATGGATTAAAACATATTCAGGCTTTAATTCTCCAACTCAGTGCTTTCTTTGTGATGGAACTGAGATATCAACTCTCTTGGAGATAGGGAGGACTCTACAGGTTTTATCGGCTATTGATGAAGAGTATTATATGGACAGGATAAGATCATTCAAAGATGAATTGATTTTCATTGGCTTGCGGACTGGTTCTGAAGATATGTATCAGCTTATCAGCGATCACCTTAAGTGTCTTGCTTCCTCAGCAATGAGCAAAACAATTGCAATTTTGCTGCTTAGCTTTATAAAGTACTCAAATGACCAAAATAAGCTTGATGAAGACTTGTTAAAAACTGTAAAATCAGGGAAATGGTTGAAGACAAACAGGGGGTATTTGACTCCTCCAGGAACTGTCTATCTGATACCCAATATGGTAGATGGTATTGTACAAATTACAGATCTACATGTTGTTGACAGAAGATACTATCAAAACCAGCTTGATTGTTATAAGGAGGAGCTAAAGTTGCTAGGCGTTCTCATTGATCTTGAAGATGTTTATAAACTAATACCAGAGCATGTTCAATTTCCAAAAGATCTTTCAACTTTAACAAAAAATAGTGCTTTTCTGTTACTTGGATGCATTCAGCATTTGGGGCTTGCAGGTAATGGTCTTGTGCAGAAGATTAAAGAAAAACCCTGGATGAAAACTAATTCTGGTTTCAAATGCCCTTCAGAGTCCCTTCTGCCTGGTCTTAATTGGGACCACTTATTAAATATTGTTCCTTTGCCTGTTGTTGATAAAGAATATTACGGAAGCAGAATTGGCTCGTACAGGGCTGAACTTGAGGCAATTGGTGTGGTAGTAGATCTTGATGGGGCATACAAAATGCTTTCCTTTACACTCAAGTCAACATTGTCTTCATGCGGTTTAACCAGCGCCAATGTGTTCTCCTTACTCAATTGCATCAGGTGCATGAATAAAACAATGCAGTCACAATCACTCAATATAATTAGCTGCTTGTCAGGGGAGAAGTGGTTGAAGACTTGTCAAGGCTATAAATCTGCCCTAGAATCTATTTTGTTAGATCAGAAATGGGGAACAGTCTCCAAGATTGTGGACCTTCCTTTCATTGATGAGGCATTCTACGGTCTCAGCATCCACTCATATAAATGTGAATTGAATATGCTCGGCGTTGTGATTAATTTTAGTGAAGGGGCTCATTTTGTTGCAAGAGGTCTCAAGTTGCCAAGAGAACTAGCATCTTTAGCGCCAGAGGGTGCTCTCTCACTGCTTCAATGTGCCACATTGCTCAAAAATAGCTGCAAGTCTTCCGACCACTCTACATTTAAGATTTTGCTCAACAAATTAACAGGAAGCAAATGGCTAAAAACACACATGGGCTACAGGTCTCCACAAGAAAGTATCCTGTTCAATCCAGATTGGGAATGTTATTTAACGCCAACAGATGGGCCTTTCATGTATGAGAAGTTCTATGTAACTCTTAGTTCTCTGGAAAAAGAAGGTCTAAAAGCCATAGGGGTGAAGGTGGATGTTGAAGAAGCTTGCCATCTGATTTCCCAAGCTCTTACGTCTCACATTCAAACTTCTGCTGTCATGAGAATCTACAGATTCCTATACAAATTTAATTGGAATCCACAGACACAGGACAGAAGCTCCTCTCAGTTATGGATCCCAGATCAACAACTGGGTAAAGGAAAATGGGTGAAAAATTGGCAGTGTGTAATCCATGACCAGGATAATCTATGTAATGCTCATCTGCATGCTCTTGATAAATACTATGAGAAGGAATTGCTACCTTTTCTGTCAAAGGCTTTTGGGGTTCCGGAAGTTCCTTCGTCATTTAATTATATGGATATCTGGAATGACTGGAAGGTTACACAAGAAGTGTGTACCACTAAGCTAAGCTCCATCCTGGGGAAAATATCAGAAAATTGGGAGAACTGGGGTTCATACTCTAGAAGTGACCTCAAAAGACAGTGCACCATGCTACCTGCAGCCAATACTTCAGGAGTAATTCAATTTGTGATGAAAGAAGAAGTTTTTATTGCTGACGATTTGCAGTTGAAACAGTCATTTACTGAAGCTAGTGAAAAGCCACTATTTGTATGGTTCCCACCAAGGTGTTCAACATCCCTGGCTAAATTGTTAGAGATTTACACAAGTCTTGGTGTTCGAAAAATATCTGAAGCTGTGCAGTTTGACCTACATTTTTCTGTGTCTGCAAGTGAAAAAATTGATAAGACAGATTCCCTGATTGGGAAAGCTTTGATCAAATTGGTGTTGGCCTTTGCAGATATGCCAATGGAAGAAAAACACAAGATTGCAAAATCTCTCCTTGAACTCTCTATTTATGGCACTGAATACCCAATATCTGTCCAGTATGCTTTACAATTACCTTTGCAGAAAAGGAAGCTAGAAGTAGAAATTGAAAAAATGGTGCTTTGGGAGAAGAACTCACAGAGACTACTTGTCAAGAAATCATCCTGGAATGAAGGATGGAAAGATATAGAATTCATGGCATCTTTTGCACGAGCTATCTCAGAAGCAGTTCTACCTAACAGTTGGGATCAAAAGGACAAGCTTTGCAGAATAATCCAAATGGGCATGGCATTTGGGTTAGAGGAAGAAGCAGTGGACTCCCTGCTACGGACAGAGAATTTGGAACTATCTGACGAGGACAAGGATTTCCTTGATCGTTCATTTCCCTCTGGTAAGTCCTCTCCTGTTTTGCTCAAGCGCAAGACTATCAACCCCTTATTGCCTTCAACTCCAAATGGTTCAGCTTGTAGGAGGCGGCTTTGACAGAAATGGAACTAAACTTCCTTTTGCTTTGTATTATATGTGACTGACTGTAAATAGAAATCGAACTAAACTTCCTTTTTGCTTTGTATCATATGTGACCGACTGTAAATACAATAATGCAACATGTAAGATGTAACTATGTATATGTTCTCAACTTCGCTGTAATGGAAGTCCTTTTGGTGGTTCTGTATATTGAATACTCTACAACTGTTGTCTTGTAATCGCAGGAACGGCATAATGTGCATGTAACCGTAGTTGGTACTTTATTATGGATAGATTGAAGAAGCATGTTCTTTGATAGGCACCTTTGTCTCATAGTAAAAACTGAATTTACCATAATTTAAACTAAAATGCCTGTGGGAGGTGATAGCCCCAGGTTTGCTTTTCTACCGTTTAGGGTGGTGATTTTTCTTACCTTTCTCTCAAAAATTAAAAAAGGGGTGCTGATTTTGATCATGCAATTGGTAATCCATGTTTAATGTTGGTAATTTTGCTACGATTAGGGCTTCTTCAATTCTGCAATACACGATGATCCTTGCCTAAGCTTTAATGTCTTTTATGTATCTTTAAAAGGTTTATGGCTTGTGGATGGGAAAAGGTTGGGCCAAAATGGCTGAATACCACTTTGTTTGAAAATATAATGTAATCTACTATTATTTGCGAAATATTTAGCAATCTATCACTTTTTTGAAACTCAATTTTGTGGAAATCGAGTTTTTCATGGTACTTGAGTACCAAGAAAAAATTTTGAAATATTTTGATGTAACTCGAGTTCCATAAACCTCTTAACTATCAAAAAATTTAAAATTTTTTTCATAGTACTCGAGTACCATGAAAAATTTGATTTCTGCAAAATTGAGTTTCAAAAAAGTGGTAGATTGTTAAATATTTCACAAATAGTGATAAATTCATACATATTTTTCCAAATAGTGGTATATGGCCATTTTGGGCTGTTTTTTTTTTTTTTTAATTTTATTTATTATTATCCTAGATTGTTTCTATAGCTTGACGCTTGCAAGGATTATTTATCAGCAATGTGAGAATTTCACCGGACCTTTTTCCATCGCTACGTTGTCTATGTTCGCTTATCACTCTTACTTTATCAATTGGATTATTTACACTATTGTGAGAACCTTAGAGAGGGGGAAATATAATTGCTATTTACCTCAACCATTGGGCAGAATAATTCCAGTGCCCATATTAATGAAGCCATTTGGAGTGGCAAGCTCAACTCATACTACTCAAAGCTCAAAGCAATAGGAGCGGTTGTAGATCTTCGCTTTAGAATTATTATAGCAGGTTGGTCTAGTAATTAGTAGGCGGCCGTTCGGTTGCCTATGATACTGGGACCAATAGGTCAAAAATGGGTTTGTGCCGCAAGTGTTGAATGATCTACTCTACACGGGTCTGGCCTTACAGGGCTAGAGCTCATAAACACTCTTTCATTCATCAATAGGGCCATGGTCGCTCACTTTTCCAGGCCAAGATCGATAAGTGGAAGTCATTAAAAAAAAAAAAAAAAAGTTTTTTTTGACCGGCTGTTCTTGTTTTGATGAAAAATCTTATGAGAAAATAATTTTCTGCATTTTCTTGTGATTGGTAGCATTAAAAAAAGTATCAAAACTATTCATGGTTGATGGAAAACAATATTATTAGTATGATTTATTTTTTAGAGGAGGTTTTCTGCTAAAATTTTCTGAAAAATAACTCCACCTCATATTGCACGAAACAAAAGAAGGCAAGAGATAGTTTTCTAGTTCATTTTCAAGTTAACTACCAAACACAGGTAGGAAAATGAAATAGTTTTTTAGAAAATACTTTTTAAAAAATAATTCATTTTTCAAAAAACATAGTCACATAGATCATGTGACACCGAATCTTAATTCATTTTTATTATTGGTAAGCTACACAAACAACCAATGGGTTTTGAACCCAAGACCTTACTCTCTACCTTACTCTTATAAGGAGGGGGGAACTGTCATCTAAGCTAGAGCTCATTCGTGTAAATGGTATAGTAACAAAATTTAGTCATGTTATATTTTGGACAATATTATGCATCCCAAAAGAAGTTAATTAACAGAGAATCAAAAACAATATATAAGACATCGTAATAAAAAATGGCTACAATTTTTTGAAGAGGTAACAAAATCAGGTTGACATCAATATGCAAGCCAAGATTACAAACCTTAAAATAGTTGCCAAAGCGTGACTCATAAATCAGAAAGGCATAGTCTGGAGCAGCTGCAAGGCCAAGAACAGCTCCACTCCCCATTAGCAATGGCCTGATGTGTAAGGTGGAACCTGAAACGAGACATTAAAGACTTAGCAATCTGACATGTACTGTACTTTTAATCACTAACAAACAGGATATACTGCAAGATTTGAGGTAGTATTTAACCCAACATTTGTTTGCAAAACATTGGCCTTTTCAGCTTCCACAAATTGTTCAACGGTTGGTGATGGCATCTAGAAGATGAGGATGTATGGACACTTCATTTGAGTGCGTATAATACCATGTTCGTGTCCATGTCCGTACATCCTAGAATTGCATGGCATGCATATTCCAATGTCATCTGCAGTACATTTTCCTCTGGACAAAAAAGTAGAATATTACAATCTTCTTTCCTATAGGCATCTAAACCTTCAAATAATCACAAGAGACAAAAGTGAGAGACATGGGGGGTTAAAGTCATCAAAACTGATGCAACTGAAACAACAATCCATGTAATGAAAATTGAAAAATGATCTTGCCCTTGTAAAATAAAGCTAGAATTTGTGAATGGGATTGTTAAGGATTTAAACCAAGTTGATTATTAATTCAATCACTGGTCGGTAATCCGAGGAATGCACCAGATTGCTTTTTAACATAATATAATTTTTATTTTTTTCAAAATATAAAATTTGTTTTTTTTTTTTTTGC
This sequence comes from Quercus tomentella, assembly GCA_028535165.1. Taxonomy (NCBI): domain Eukaryota; kingdom Viridiplantae; phylum Streptophyta; class Magnoliopsida; order Fagales; family Fagaceae; genus Quercus; species Quercus tomentella. The sequence continues at coordinate 15,593,183 of JAPQVY010000001.1, forward strand.
TAAACTTCAATGACATAAAACAAACTAAGTACATGGTGAGCAATCCCCCTTACAAACCGACTCAAGAGAACGGGGAAGATTACTTTTATTGAAACAAAACGGATGGGGGGAAGTGAGTGCAAATCTAGCAGCTGCATGTGCTGCTGAATTGCTGTTCCTCCTAACCCATCTAAATTTGCAAGAAACAAAATAAGGCAGTAAACTAAAAATGTTACTAACAGAGGCGCTAATGCTCCAGTCAGGAGCGAAGTCAGGTGATGAAAGAGCATTGAAGCACACTTGTGCATCCCCTTCAATAATGATAGACTTCCAATGTTCTTGTATTGCAAGGTGGACTACCCACAGAGTGGCCGCTGCTTCTGCCTGAGATGGTGCACAAAGATGATAACCAGAACCCCAAATAAACAGAATCTCACCAGAGTAATTCCTGGCAACTACAGCTAAAGCAGATCTGGAGTTGTTCAGTGCGGCGTCTACGTTGAGCTTGATCCAGCCTAGGGGGGGAGGGGTCCACACAGAACTGGGTTGCACAGAAGGGGTAGTATTCAAGACAGAGAAGGTCTTAGACAGTTCTACGAATCTTGAAAGCACAATCTGCTTCGACTTGTGAATGTCGGCATTACCTTCTTGGAATTGGATCAGGTTCCTTGTCCTCCAGATCTCATCAATAATTATCGCCATTTTGAGCAAAATTGTCCATTGATCATGAGCTGGGAGTGGAGAGCTTGGGGGAGATATAATGAGCTTAACAATGTCCTCATTGGAAACAAAGGAGGAGCCAGTAAATCTAATACCCCAGCAAGCTGAATCCCAAAGAGCCCTGGAAAATGGACATTCGAAGAAGAGGTGTACATAAGTTTCATCTCCAGAGTTACATAAGATGCATGTAGGATCAATATGATTAAGCTTTCGGTTTAGATTCACCTTCGTAGGGAGGGTGTCTACTCCAATCCTCCACAACAACATCTTTAGTCTCTCAGGCAGCCTTGCTTTCCACAGCTTCTTCCAGTGGCTGTTCTGAGGGTTATTACTGATAGAGGATCTGAAGGACAGATCATGGACAGATTTGACGGAGAACATACCCTTAGAATCTGGCACCCAAATGAGCTTGTCTTGCTTGGAATTATAAAGAATTGGGATAGCTAAAATAGCTTTGGCTGACTCAGTAGAGAACAAATCAGAGATCATACTGAAGTTCCAGGAATTAGAGCGTTGATCGATCAGCTGAAATGCTTTCAGAGGGTGTTGAGTGAATGTGTTCACTCTGGGTTGAGGCTTGAAACCTTCTAACCATGGGACCCACGGATCTGTCCAGACATTAATTGTTCTGCCATCACCAAACTGTTAGCATGCTCCTTTTTCAACAAGTTTTTTGGCACGCTCAATTGCTCTCCATGTAGGCGAAGCTGTTTTGGGTGGTTCAGCTCGGAGCCAGTCATTGCTAACTTTGTACTTTGCACGGAGAAGATCCATACAAATGCTCCTCTCACCTGAACAAACCATCCAGGCTAGTTTAGCAAAGAGGACTGAGTTCATTTCCCTGGTTTTCTTGAAGTTGAGACCGCCTGCACATTTAGGACGACACAGTACATCCCAAGCCTTCCAAGCTAAAAATCTGCCTTCTTTTTCCTTTGGTTTCCACCAAAACCTCCTAGTTAAGGAATCAAGCTTATCACAGATCTTCTCATGGATACTAAAAGAGGAGAGAGTGTAGTTTGGTAATGCTTCGGCAACTGAGTTAATGAGGGTACACCTGCCTGCCCAGGAGAGACAACGGCTTCTCCATTCTGACAGCTTAACTTCGAGCTTTTCTTGAAGGAATTTGAAATCCTTTGATGGGGATCTAGATAGGAACAGGGGTGCTCCTAAGTATATAGCTTCCTTTTTGAGGTTCCTCATTTGGAATTGGTGCTTTATGGCTCTTCTACTTGACGAACAGGTATGTTTGGAAAAAAATATTCCAGATTTGCTTCTATTTATACTTTGACCAGACCAATCACAATACTTGTCAAGGCATTTCGTCAAGATTTTCGCATCATTTCTAGTGGCTTTTGAGAAGAGGACAATATCATCTGCATACATAACATGTGTCACAGCGGGTCCTCTAGCACTTGCCTTGGCTCCGCTAATGTTTCCAGAGCATAGTTCCTTATCCAGCAATCTTGAAAGAACCTCCTACCCTAGAATGAATAGGTATGAAGAAAGAGGATCTCCTTGCCTCAAACCCCTACTAGGTTTAAATTGTTCAGACTTGCCACCGTTAACAAGAACTTCGAATGACACTGATGAGATGCAAGCTGAAATCCAACTTATAAAGCCACTGTCAAATCCAAAATTGGTGAGCACAGTTTGGATGAAGCGCTAGTTAACTCTGTCATAAGCCTTTTGGAGGTCCAATTTAATAGCCATGAAACCCGTTTTAACTTTCCTGACCTTGAAGTTGTGGAGAAGCTCATGAACAACAACCTGATTTTCTACAATCCATCTTCTTGGAATAAATGCGGATTGGCAAGGAGAGATAAGCTTGTGGAGCACAGGTCGAAGTTTGGCAACCAATAGCTTCGAGATGATCTTATACACAACGTTGCAAAGGCTGATAGGGCGGAAGCTATTGACAAAGGAGGGGTTCGAAATTTTAGGAATGAGCACGATGAGAGAACTATTCACCTCTTTAGGCAACCTTCCAACCTCAAAGAATGAGGTTACTGCTTGTGTAACTGACTCACCAACAATATGCCAAAACTCTTTATAGAACAGCACCGTGAAACCGTCTGGACCAGGTGCTTTCATATCTTGCATTTGAAAAAGAGTGGCCTTGATCTCATCGGGTGTTGGGATACTTCTAAGGGTAGCATTTTCCTCCTCAGTGATACAGGGGAGTATAAGATTTTCCAAGTGATCCGGGAAGGAAACTACTTCTTCTGTGAACATGCTTTTAAAGGAGTTGAAGAACAGAAGTCTAATATCCTTCGAACTAGTGACCCATGAGCCATCACCAAATTTGATAGCATCTTTGTTAATTATGATAGAATAGGTCTTTATTACAATTGCAGTTATGCGTGGAATTAAATATTTTATCTAGACATTTATTATAACTGTATATTTTTCTTAACAATTACATTTTTTTTTAAGAAAGAAGACCTCGAATAAGTATAAGTGCGATGGTCACTCCACAAGTATAAGTACTTATAGGGTGTAGGGGGCAAAGGCCGGGGTTTAAGTCTCTAGGAGGAAGGAACATCCTCTATCCAAACAACACAATTTGGAAATATAACAGTTAACTTAGCCAAATTATGTGCTACTTTGTTGCCCTCTCTCTTTGTATAAGAGTAGGATAATTCAGAAAAATTTCTTGCAAAAACACAAGCATCTTGTACCAACAAACCATTGTTGAGGACAAATTTTTAACACCACATGGAATTTATTTCATTGGCAACTAGCACCACACCAACAAATTATGGACTTTGGGAAAACCTCTTTTAAAGCCCAAAAGAGCCCATATTCACAAAATGACGCCAAAGCCCATGGTCCAAAACTCATGGTGATATTATCTCATCAAAGCCCATAGTTCAAGCTCATGGCACAACATCTCATTCTCGGCTCATGATCCAAGCTCATGAGTCTCATCGGGGGAACTTTGGGAGTCATGGTTTGAAGGGTCAAGAAGTATGTTCAGTAAAACTCTAGCGGTTCAAAGTTAATAAAGGAAACATGTTACTTCGCATCTCCTCCCCAATTTCCTGAACTCTAACGAGTTAGTGTGCAATAAGTAGCATCTAGTAAGCCTTTCATATCACATGATACTTAAAATGATAATTCTCTCCATGCTCTTTACATAAAAATTAATGTTCATCATATAATATAAGTTTAAAAAATGTAATTATATTATTATTTAAATCAATCCTAAGCACATGGCTAAATCTATATTAATATCTCATATCTAGCATTAAATGCTTTCCTTGCTCTTCAAGATTTGATTAAAACACAAAAAGATCATAATTACATCTCTAAAACTTCATCAAATATCAACCAACTAGTCTATTACTTACCAAAATTATATTGTAATAAAACCATGGACTAAACATATAATTTTCCAAAAGAAGCAACTTAGCCAAAAATTCCAGCAATAGTTCCAGCAGAAATGGCCTTAACTCCAGCAGAAACTACAACAGCTCTAGCAGAAGTTACAATAGCTCTAACAGCAACTGCAATAGCTCTAGCAGCAGCTTAGGCAACTGACATATGTCCGAAGTGACATCATCAACCCTTTAATGCCCATTCCCAGCAACTTGCTGCTATACCCAAAGAAGCAAATATCTTATAAAAGAATTCCTATCATTTTAAGCTAAGATCCTTAGCCTCCAGCTGCAGCATTAGAAATAGGAAGATCTTATAAAGGATATCTTACCATTTTTAGTCAAACCCATAAATTTAATGCAAAATATTTTCTCCAGCAGAAGACCTCACACAGCTGACACCATCCAATTGTGTCAGGACAACTATTGCTGTAGAGCTGTCAGCTGTAGCAGCTATTGCTATACTGCTGTCAGCTGTAGCAGCTATTCAGTAGCAGCCTTAAAGTTTCAAACTTTCTTCTTTTGGCTAAAAACCAAAAACCAACTAATGAAATCACTTACTTTATCAAGACTTTTCCTTATTTGTTAAATTTCCCTTCAACTAATTCTAATCTAATTACATATTTGACTCTATATAAAGAAGACCAAGCTACACATTAACACACCACTATCCATCTCTCTCTCATTTTCTTATTCTGAAACTTCATCATTTTGCTGCCCATAAATACATCCCATATCTTTCTACATTTCTCTTACAAAATCTCTCTTCTTAGATAACACCATTACAATACACCTATTACACCACACCATTACCCCATCATATACTTACTCTCTCTTTCCCTCCATATTCAGAGCCTATATTTTTCTGCCCATAAACACACCACCATCTCTTTCTCCATTTCTCTTACAAAATCTCTTCTCTTAGAAAAAAACATAACTCATTATCATAACACAAAAGTCATTCCAACAGTAACTATAATCTCATGTATTTACTATATTTAACCTTAATATCTCTCATACTTCCCTATATTTTACAAACACATTCCTCAAAAAATATTCATACATACTTCTCATATATCTTTAAACTCTATGTCTCACAAAGTAATTATATACAAGATCCATATTCAACAAAGTATCTACATATATTTCTAATACATCTTACAAACACCTTATCTCACAAAACATATATATTTCTCACCATCTTCATATTCCTTAAAAGATATCAAATACTCTTTCAAGAACATGTTACAAAGCTCTTCTCATGGAAGGCATATAATTATAATACTAAAAAGTCCTTCTTATGAAAGGCACAAACTTATAATATTAAAAGCCATTCTCATGGAAGGTAATATTACTCATATTTGACTAAAAAATAAAAGAGTATTATGTGAGAAAAATCATTTAAGTGCATGATAAAAGAGATAAACTTAACCAACCTATGCACACAGTTGGGCATATTCTCTCTCCCTCCAATTGTACCCATTTTTTCCCTTCAATCATAAAGTCATCATGAAAGGACTTATAATATCATATTGTACCGCTAGACTCATTTTACTATGCCACTGAAATGTTATGTCCACTGACGTCATACGGCTGGAGCCATAAACCACATAAAAATAAGTCATTATGTCTTTATTTCTAAATTTACATTATAAAATATATTTTACTTCATTATCATTGTACTGCTGGACTTATGTTATTATGCCGCTGGAATGTTATCAGCTCACTAATGCTATACGGTTGGAGCCACAAATCATATAAAGAATAAAGTGATACTATACAGCTGGACTCAGAAACATAAAAGATAAGTCAATGTTTTCTCCATCTTTGAAATTATATTATTAAGCATATGTTAACTCATTATTATTGTACCGTTGGATGCAAGTTACTTTAATATCATCTCACTATTTAATAAAACATGATCTCACTAATACTTCATTAATGAACATATATATTAATAAATTGCTCTACCATCGCTGGACATGTTTTTCGGACATAAACCACCGATGGACAAATATTATTCGAACATATACCACCGATGGACATATATTACTTAGACATGAACCACTATTGGATGTGTAATGTTTGGACATAAATCACAACTGGATATGTATTATTTGGACATAAACCATTGCTGGACATACATTATTTGGACATAGAGCATTGTTGGACATACCTTATTATATTGGACATGAACTATATCACAGCTGGATATGGACTATTGGACTCATCCCATTATTGGACATATGACAATTAATTAATCATTCTAATGGACATCACTTAACACACATAATAATAACGTTCAACTCACTATTTAATCAAATCTATTATGCTAAACAAATTATTTATTTATTTCAACCATTATCATGATTCTAAAACTTTGAGCTTTATTTATTTTGTAGGTTTAAAAATGCACCAAAAGCCATTGGTCTATGCAACCCAATGTCAAGTTCTGGATTGAACTCCCCAAAACAAATCCGGGTCTAGCAAAGTCACACCTCCAGTGGAAGACACGTGACTACACGTAAAAACGCCCCCGACAACCATAAGAGGCCAAACTTGAATTCTTCGACATCAAAGCTTGCACCACCATCTTTGAATCTCCCTTAGCCGCAACTCGATCAATTCCAACCTCCAAAGCAAATTCTAGTGCACGTGTAGCCGCCATTGCTTCAATCTTGACTGCTGAAAAGTCTTGATTAACTTGTTGTGACAGAGATGCAATTACCAAGCCCTCCTGATCTTAGATTACATATATGATACACAAGATACTTTTAAAAAAAAATTAATTGGTCAAGACCATATCCTTACACTAGAATATGATACGTCAAGATTTAAATGAAAGATTTAAATTTATAATGAAAAACCAATTGAACAATCTTCCCAAAGTAAAAACCATTGGGAGGCAACTGCATGCTGTAGGCCTCCAAATGTAAAAAGACTCCATAATTTTGATTATGATATCATAATTTTATTTTTATGTATAGCAACTTAAATAAATAAAATATGTTTTATGCATTTTTTTTTAAGTTGTCTTAAAAAAAATGGAAGAAACCCATTTTTTTTAAAAATCATTTTCTCTAAAAAGTATCTCTTGACAAACTACTCTCTGTCCCTTTTGCCCCTAAAGTCATTATCAAAAGTTATATATATTTATTTTTTTAGAACAATCAAAAGTTATATAAGGTAAATAAGTTTTCCGTATTCTTTATATCTTATGCTTTATATACAATTAAAGCAAAAAAAACTACATTATTAATTTGATTTTTAGTCAACCCATCTTTACTTGTTAAGGTTGAAATTGTTGAATATCTAAGTTCAAGTGAAGCTATAATAGTGTTTTAATAAATTAGATTTATTGTTCCGCACTTTAAATATTATTTTATGGAAAAAGTTTGACAACAAACTTGGTTTTAGTCAATAGCTACAACTTTGCTCAATATCTTTTTATTTAATGTAAATTTTGCTGAATTTACCATTGAATTACTTTTTTTTTTTATAATGAAATTACATTTTCTTCTATATTTTCCATGCTTACAAAAATTTAAGAAGATAAAAAATCAATAACTATGTCATCAATCAATGTTTAAATTTTAAATTTTTGTAGTCTAAAATTATGCATAAAAAAAAAAAAAATTGTGGATCAAATAATAAACAACATTCGATTGGTACGAAATTTGATATGCGTGCTAAGAACATAAAGAACATGAAATTTAATAATTAAAGTTTTAAAATATGCATTTTTACTAAATATCTATGTAGGAGGCATTTCTTTTTAATTATATTATAATTTTGCACTGTAGGAAGCATTTCTTTTAAATATCTATTAAAAAAATATATCCATATAGATATGAAAAATATATAATAAAAAAGGAGAAAATTAAAAATTACTACTAAAAATATATTTTACAATTTCTTTTGTAAAAATAATATTCTAAAAATTAATGTAGAGTCACAATTTGTGGCCCAATCCCAAAAGGTATGGGGTCTTGGTCGAAAAAGCCCCGAAACAATGAATTTATAGAGAATGGGCCATAGAACTAGGTCTTAGCGAAGTGGACAATGGTTGATGTTGGGCTATACAATAGTGGAACACGAGTAAAGCATGTTAATATCCATAGATTCTCAGTCCGAAGAGATAAGATGAATATAGGCTCCTCCCTGTTCGAAGATTACTGTTGTTTATACTGTCCTTCCGCTCTCCTTCCTTTTTCTCTGTCCCCCCATCCTGATGGGGACTCCCTTTCTTATATAGTCTTCTTGAAACCATCGTGGCCTTACACTTGTTGATCATCTGGACCCTCACTTGAGTGTTTGTCCCATCGGACACCTCCTTTCAGCCTTCTGTGAGTTGTGGTGGCCAAGGCAACACTGTTCACAGGTCCTCTCCACATTAATGCGGCCAGAAAAGTAGCTACAACGCATTTAATGCGGCAGCAGCAGCCTCTCCTTGGACACCTTACGTTTCCTCCTTTCTTGCGAGTCTGTAGGACTCATCCCTGCTACTAATGTCTGTAGGAATGGGTCCTTCTCGTAGACTGAGTGCATACTTGAGCCATACTCATCATGTCCGAGGAGGCATTTCTCCTCAAATCGTCCTTTAAATGTCTCCCTATACATGAGAGTTGGGCTGGGAGCCCTTCTGGCATCCACTTCCTCTCCTCGGACATGGCTAATCTTCCCGTATGGGGCCCAAGGCCCATTACATGATTTTTGCGCCTTTGCCCCTACAATAGCCCCTCAAAATTCCGATTTTTCCCTCTTATCCGAGGAGAGAAAAGTGGAATTTTGATATTTAATGGATAAATCACAACAATTCCTTGATTCACGCGTGTGGGAGTACCATCTCACGTGCCTTATTATTGCTACTGACGTTTCGTAGCCCACGAGGCGCCATTAATTGCACCAGGCGGCTCTATGTCCCCTCGCATCCAACGGTGGGGTGCTTCATCAACGGTAGAGGTTCCTCTAGACTTTGGGCGGGAGTAATCCCGTTCATTTTTCCCCGCTATATAAGGCTCCTGAGGGAGATTACTTTCCCTTTTTTTAGAAAAAACATCCAAGCGTTCTAGAGCACTTCAACATTTTCTCTCGCAAAATACTCAGAGTCCATAGCCATTCCTGTAAGGATTCCCGGCGGATCCTTTGAAAGCTTGAGAGATTTAGAACTCGCGCTTCCTGTAAGTGTTCACTTCCCCATATTCCCTTACTCCCATTTGTTCTCCTTGGCTTCCTTTCATTTGTACACCTTTCTCCGTGCCCTTTAGGGTTAATAGGGTGGGCAAGTTTAAGAGCCTAGTAGATTCTCTGGCCGGTATGGAAGGCTTTAGGACCAAGTACCATATCCCACAAGGAGTGGGTCTAGAATATTGCCCCTCGGACGAGATCCTAACCAAGAGAGAAACGGGGCAGGTCGTCATTCCTATGATCACTTTCATAGAAGGAGGGATAACGATTCCCGTGGGCAGGATAACTAGGGATTACTTGCACAGCCATAGGTTGGCTCCCCATCAGTGCGCCGCTAACATGTTCCGGATTCTAGGGTGCGTAGACGCTCTGAACGAACAGATGAACCTCGGCCTCTCGTGGCACGATGTTGTTCATTTGTACGAGTGCCATTGTCTTTCCGAGTCGTATTACCTGAAATCCAGGTCCGACGAGGTGAGACTGATATCTTGCCTTCCCAAGTCCAACAAAGGCTTGAAGGAAGATTGTTTGATTGTCTCCGGAGCATGGCACGACGGTCTTCGCTGCCCAGTTAGGGTAGGAGCACCAGGTGGGACACTTTAGGATCATGTCCCTCGGTGGGGACCTTAGTTTTGAGTTTTCCTTTCACTTGTTTTGGTCTCGGTTTTGGTTGCTTGCTTTCTCGGACTGACATAACCCTCCCTTTGAATGTTTTGCAGACAAAGCACACACCACTCCAAGGATCAGTCTGGTCAACGTCCAAGCTCTCAACTATCTCTTAAGGTCTAAGATCTTTGTGAGCGAGGACGGGCAGTTGCGGGCCGCTCACCTCATCTTGGACTACGAGCCTCTTTCTCATGCCTTCGTGGACATGGGTCAGGCGATAAGGGCTGGGAGTCCCCGATTAGCCGGCATTGACGTTTCTAAACCGGGCTTTTTAGCTCGGAGAGACTTACCACTAGTCCAGCCGCCCACTCAACGTGTTCCCCAGGAGGTAGTCATTCCAAGGGAGGGCATTGATTCCTTGCACTCGTCCCTCGAAGCCGAAATCGATCATTTCCATTTCACCGAGGAGGGCGAGGTATCAACAAAGCCCGTAAAGCTTTTAGATTCCGGCTCAGATCTTGATCGCTTCTCAGCGGCTCACTCTCCGGAACTAATAGTTGCTCGGATTAACACGAGTCAAGAAATTAAAGAGGAAGACATGGACCTAAAGCCAAGATCTGGTCTGAGGGGCTTTATGTCCAACAGGAACAAAGGGCAATCCTCCAAGGATGCCCAAAAGGAGCAAGTTCCTGCCACCCTTCCTCCTCCTCCTTCTCCTTCCACTGACCCTGCACTGCAGCCTATTCCAAACTTGAGGCGAAAGAGGCCACCAGTAGAAGAACTGGAGGAGGGCGAGGTCGGCCCCCAAAAGGCCAAATAGCAGAAAAAAGGCAAAGAGCCTAAAGATAGGAGGACGAAGTCCATTGACAGCCGAGATGAGGCTGCGCTGAGGAGGGGGCAACGTACCTGGTCCCCGCGGCTAAAACTGGATGGCGTTCCCACCCCTTGGGATGCGACCCTTTGGGAGTCCCAGCGGGGGCAAGCGTCGTTTCTCGTCGAGGCCCTGCAGCAACCCCTGCTCCTGCCTCGCGACATGGACGGGCTTAGAACTACGAGGCAACCAGACCTCTTTATATCACTGAAGAGGGATCTCGCTATGGTAAAACAAAGATCCTCCCTTGCTCAGGTTCCTTGTTCCATGCTCATCCAGTTGTTGTTTACGTTTTAATGATTCTTTCATTACTTCTATGCAGGTCACCCAACAAATCTTTGTGGCCGAGGAGTGGGTGAAAAGTTCCCGAGAGGAGGTGAACGCTGAGGTTCGGTCCCGCCTCGCCATGGAGAAAGTTGTTGCTGTCCTCAGGCTGGAAAAAGAGAGCCTAAGTGAAAAGATTAAGAAGGCTATTAAGGCTCGGGACAACGCTGAGGCGGGCCTTAAGACCACAACAAGGCAGGCCGAGGACATGCGCCAGCAACTTCATCAAACAGAAATAAACCTCGTGACCGAGAAGCAAATGGTCTCGGACTTTAAGGCACAGCTGCAACAGGCGAAGGAGGCGGCTCGCTTGGCCAGGGAGGCGGCTGAGGCTGCGGTGGCAGCCTCTTATGAGCGTGGGGTGAAGGACACTGAAGCTAGGCTGACCGAGGAGGTGGCTGTGGTTTGCAGGGACTACATCACCGAGTCCTGGGTAGTAGCCATGGACCGGGCGGCAGTTTCTGCCGACTCCGAGCTTAGGAGGATCGAGAATGTCTTCTTCCTTGAGGATATTCGAGAGATTCCTAGTTCGGATCCTCCTGAGGAGCTCCTTTCCGCCCCGAACGCTGTTCCCGATCCCATCGTTCCTGAGGGGAAAGGGGTGGATGAGGAGGCACAGCCACCTGCCAAAGACAAGTCATCTGAGGATGCCCTCATGATTAGAGACATTGTCTCGTGGGCTAAGGATGCCGAATCTAAATCCAAGGCAGGAGGTGATCATTCTGAGGCTAATGGTCCTGCAAAAAGTTCTACCCAAGATAAAGCCTAGAACTTTAGTGTAGGGTCTTTCCTTTTTTTTTTTTTTTTTTTTTTTTTGTAGTTGTTTTGTTCTGCTTTTCATTTCCTCGACTTTTGTCAATGTTTGTAAGATAACCTCTTTTGGAGCTTAATGAATGATATAATTTCTTCTTTTTTGGACTTTTAATTTTACTGCTTTAACTTTACTGTTGTTGCAAATGAATTTTGACTCTACTGCTAGATTTCCAATGGTAATTCATTATTCACAGTTTAAGTAATAAGGCTAAGTACAAATAAGAGAAAAAGACTCTTCCCCCATGACTTTGCGTCCTTTCTGAGTGATTAATTTCCCCCAAGCCTGTGGTCCGAGGAGCCACGCAGGACTTGGGTTCTGTTTAACACTTGGATAAAAACACGGAGTGATTAATTTCCCTTAAGCCTGTGGTCCGAGGAGCCACGCAGGACCCGGGTTCTGTTTAACACTTGAATAAAAACACGAAATGATTAATTTCCCCCAAGCCTGTGGTCCAAGGAACCACGCAGGACCTGGGTTCTGTTTAACACTTGGATAAAAATGCGGAGTGATCAATTTCCCCCAAGCCTGTGGTCCGAAGAGCCACGCAAGACCCGGGTTCTGTTTAACACTTGGATAAAAACACGGAGTAATTAATTTCCCCCAAGCCTGTGGTCCGAAGAGCCACGCAGGACCTGGGTTCTGTTTAACACTTGGATAAAAACACGGAGTGATTAATTTCCCCCAAGCCTGTAGTCCGAGGAGCCACGCAGGACCCGGGTTCTGTTTAACACTTGAATATAAACACGGAGTGATTAATTTCCCCCAAGCCTGTGGTCCGAGGAGCCATGCAGTACCCGGGTTCTGTTTAACACTTAGATTTTCTTGAAGTAACTAGTTTCCCCATAGGTTTGAGTCCGAGGACCATGCAAGACCTTAGTTCTGTCTAGGACTTAGATGGTTGCCGAAATACAAGACATATAACCATAATAGACTTAAAACTTGAATTAGAGAAATGTTTTTATTAATAATAATACCTTCTAAGGTTATTTACATTCCACGGACGAGGTACAACTTTTTCATCTAAGTTTTCTAAGTAGTATGCACCTATTCCTGCTACTGAAGTAATTCGGTATGGTCCTTCCTAATTGGGTCCCAGCTTTTCCCAAGATGGGTTCTTGGAAGCACCCTCGACTTTCCTCAACACTAAGTCTCCTGGTGCTAGTGGCCTCATCTTCACATTGGCATCATACCCCTGCTTGAGTTTCTAGTGGTAATAGGCTAACTGGATCACTGCCTTTTTCTCTACGTTCATCGATCAAATCCAGGCTCTTCCCCAGTAGTTCATCATTACTGCTTGGAGTGAAGGAGCTCATCCTCAGCGTGGGGAAGTTTGCCTCTAAAGGGATAACAGCCTCTGCCCCATAGGTCATGGCGAAAGGTGTCTCCCCTGTTGACCGCCGTGGTGTAGTTCGGTAAGTCCATAGGACATGTGGCAGCTCTTCTACCCATCTTCCCTTGGCGTCATCCAGTCTCTTCTTAAGCCCATTGACTATGACCTTGTTGACAGCCTCGGCCTGCCTATTTCCTTGGGGATAGGCTGGAGTTGAGTACCTGTTAGTGATCCCCAGTTTGTAACAGTATCTTCTGAAAGCTTTGCTGTCAAATTGGAGTCCATTATCTGAAATGAGGGTACGAAGGACCCCGAATCGTGTGACAATGCTTCTCCAGATGAATTTCTTAACATCCACATCTCTGATGTTGGCCAATGGCTCAATTTCGACCCATTTGGTAAAGTAATCAGTGCCAACGAGCAGATATCTCTTGTTCTCCGCGGCTTTAGGAAATGGCCTTACGATATCTAAGCCCCATTAAGCAAACGGCCAAGGGTTGGACAGTGGATTGAGGATCTCCCCCGGTTGATGTATATTTGGGGCAAACCTCTAGCACTGGTCGCACTTCTTCATGTATTCGTGTGCCTCTTTCTGCATGTTTGGCCACCAGTAACCTTGAGTTATGGCTCTATGGGATAAAGACCTGTCTCCTGTATGACTTCCGCAAATTCCTTCATGCAATTCCTCTAGGATAAGTTCCGTGGCGTTAGGGTGCACGCAGAGCAAGTCCGGTCCTGAAAATGAGCGTTTATACAGCTTCAAGTCCTCGAACAGCCAGAACTGAGAAGCCTTTCTTCTAATCTTGTTGGCTTCGTTCTTTCCTTCGGGTAAGACGTCTTCCTTTAAAAATAGTATTAAAGGGTCCATCCAGCTAGGCCGCACTCTGACGCTGTGGACATGGATCACTTCTGTCTTCACTACCGAAGGCCTATATAGATCTTCCACAAGTATAACCCGAGGCAAACATTGAGCCGAGGAGGTGGCCAGCATTGCCAGAGAATCGGTGTGAGTGTTTCCACTTCTGGATATGTGCATTAGGCTAAAAGAGTCAAAACGCTACCGCAGGCGTTTAGCTTGGTCTAGGTACTCTTGCATTCTTTCATCCCTTGCTTCTAACTCCCCATTTACTTGACCCACAATAAGTCTTGAGTCCGAGAACATGCTTACGGATTTCCTGCCCAATTTCTCGGCCATGGACATTCCTTCCAGCAGGGTTTCATATTCTGCCTCGTTATTCGTGGCCGAGAAGCCCAGTCTCAGCGATTTTTCTATGGTAATCCCCTCGGGGGAAGTTAGGACCAGCCCCACCCTAGAGCCCCTTTGATTTGCCGCGCCATCGACGTAGACTTTCCAACAGGTAGGCCCTTGTAGGGAGATCGCGCCAACCGATTTTTCATCCATGCTTCGCATATCTCCTTCTTCTAGCGAGGGTTTAGCAAACTCAGCTACCAGATCCGCGAGGATTTGGCCCTTCACGGCGGTGTGGGGCATGTACTTAATGTCGAAGGCACCCAAGATAGTGCCCTATTTAGCAATTCTCCCTGTGTAATCAGCGCTCCGGAGTATAGACCTGAGTAGGAGTTGGGTTAGAACAATGATTATGTGTGCCTGGAAATAATGGGGGAGCTTTCGTGTGGCTTGAACAACCGCCAGGATGGCCTTTTCTAGAGGAAGGTAGCGAATCTCAGCCTCGTGCAATAACTTGCTCACGTAATAAACAGGTCGTTGTATGCCGTTGTCTACTTGTATCAGCACTAAGCTTACTGCATGAAGGGCCACAGCAATGTAAGTGAACAAAACTTCGTCGGCTTCGGGGCTAGACATGATTGGTGCTCGAGAAAGGTACTCTTTGAGCTGTTGGAAAGTTAAGGCGCATTCTTCGGTCCATTTGAACCCTTTCCATTTATTTAACAAGAGAAAGAAAGGTCTACACCTATCAGCCAAACGAGAAATAAAACGATTCAAAGTGGCAATCATGCCGGTAAGCTTTTGGACCTTCTTGGGATTTTGAGGAGGCTGCATGCTGTGGATAGCTCTGATTTGGTCGGGGCTGGCTTCGATACTTCTATGGGTCACCATATAGCCCAGGAACTTTCCTGACCCCACCCCGTATGAACACTTAGACGTGTTGAGACGCAGCTTGTGTCTTCTCAGGATTTCAAAGATGTCGCCGAGGTCTCTCAAATGCTCGGACACCAATTTACTATTTACCACCATGTCATCTACGTAGACTTCGATGTTCTTACCCATTTGAAGCTCAAACATCCTAGTCATCATCCTCTGGTAGGTGGAACCGGCGTTCTTCAAACCAAAAGGCATCACTTTGTAGTGGTAGTTTTCGATGGGGGTGACAGAAGCTGTCTTTTCTTGGTCGGCCACAGCCGGGGGTATTTGATGATATCCTTAAAAGGCATCTAAGAAGCTCATTCAGGGATGTCCTGCGGTCGCGTCCACCAATCGATTTATTCGAGGCATAGGGAAGGGGTCCTCTGGGCAGGCCTTATTCAGGTCTGTGAAGTCTATACAGACTCACCATTTTCCGCTTTTCTTTTTCATTACTACAGTGTTGGCCAGCCACTCAGGGTAGAAGACTTCTTTGATAGCCCTTGCTTTCTTAAGTTTCATTACCTCCTCCCTGACCGCATTAGCATGCTCTTTCGACGGACGCCGAGGGGGTTACTTTTTGGGTGTAACGGATGGATTAACGTTAAGGTGGTGGAATATGAAGTCCGGATCGACCCCCGGGGCCTCGTAAGCGTCCCATGCAAACACGTCCACATTTTTCTTGAGAAAATGAATTAGCATTTCTTTCTCTTGGAAAGGTAGTTCCGAGCCGACTTGAAAGAATTTTTCCGGATCAATGCCCACAGGAACTTTTTCCAAATCCTCGCACTTTGCCTCTTCGGCTGATCCCCCACCAGTCATGGCCGGGGTTGTTAATTGCTATAAGCGGTTCTCGGTGGAGGTTGAGGGATCGTCATTCGGCCGTCATGAGATGGCAGACACTATGCATTGTCTAGCCATGGCCTGATCTCCTATAATTTCTTTGACCTAACCCTCTGATGGATACTTCACCTTCTGATGCAGCGTAGAGGAGACAACTCCTAGGGTATGAAGCCAGGGTCGAGCTACGAAGGCTGTGTAGGAAGAGTATGCGTCCACCACTATGAAGTTCACCTCCACTATATCCGAGTCTGTTTGTATGGGCAGTCTAATCTGGCCTTTCGGAGTAACGGTTTTCCCATCGAAGCTTACCAAGGGGGAGTTATGCCGTCAAATCTTCGGGTTTCAGATTCAGCCCCTTGTATAGGTCGGGGTACATTATTTCCACAACGCTGCCCTGATCAACTAATCGGGGTACATTATTTCCAATGCCCTGTCCTGATCAACTAACACTCTCTTCACGTCATATCCCCCAATTCTGAGCGTGATGACTAGAGCATCATCGTGGGGTTGGATAGTTCTGACCTTATCCTCATCCGAGAAGCCCAGCATGGGTGAGGCCATCCTCTTAGCCTTCTTAGACTCCAGGCCATCAATCTCAGCAGGAAATCGGGTTACCGACATTACCCTGGTTGGATGAGAACAGTCCTGCCGGGAGCGGCGAGAATGACATTTATCGTGCCTATGGGCGGTCTCAAGGTGTCCCTTCGCGTCTCAACGTTCGTCTGTTCTTGTCGACCAGTGGAATGATGCAGGAGATGACTCAATTTTCCCTCTCAGACCAGCTAGTTCTAGTGGTTTTTCAGGTTTCTGTAGTCTTCAGTGGTATGCCCCGGTTCTTAGTGGTACTGACAGTATAGGCTCTGGTTGCGCTTTGTGGGGTCCCCTGCCATCCGATTTGGCCATTTGAAGAATGGTTCGTTCCTGATTTTCTCCAAAATCTGATGTAATGGATCTCGGAACACAGCGTGGACTGCCTGCGCATTGGCAGATCCAGGTTGCTTCGTGTAGTCTTTCCTCGGTCGGTTATTGTTGCTAAATCGGTCCGACCTGAAGTCCCTCCTCTCCTGAGGGACAACCTTTGCTTTTCCCTTACCCAACTGCTGATCCTCTTCGACCTTCTTGTACTTGTCAATTCGGTCCATGAGTTGGTGTAGGCTGGTGACCGGTTTCCCAGTCAAGAATTTTCTTAAACCGTGCTCGGTCAGCAGGCCTCTCTTGAAGGTACTGATGGCAACGTCATCATAGTCGCCCTCTATCTCATTATACATCTCCCAATACCTATCCGAGTAGGTTTTCAGGGTCTCCCCCTCTCGCATGGATAAGGACAGAAGGGAATCCAAGGGTCGAGGAACCCTGCTGCTCGTGATGAAGCGAGAGCCGAAGGCCTGGGTTAGCTGCTTAAAGGAATTTATGGAGTTCGGCCTGAGGCCGTCAAACCATCTTATCGCTATCGATCCCAAACTAGATGGAAATACTTTGCACATCAAAGTTTCGTCTTTGGAATGGACGGCCATCCTTTGGTTGAACTGACTGATGTGCTCTACGGGGTCCTTCCGACCGTTATATATGGTGAAGGTAAGTTGATGGAACCGTCGAGGAAGTTCAGCCCCCTCAATCTTACGTGTGAAGGGTGACTGGGAGATGCGGTTCAGGGCTTTGCTCATGGCGTCGTTTACTAGGCCCTTGTAGGACGGACTTCTATGACTGCGTTTGCGAGGTTGCTCCTCCTCATAGGAGAAGGTTTCACTTGATGGAGTTCTCGACCTCCGCCTGTATTCATTATCCTCTTCATCGCTGGTGTCCGGGCTAGAGGAGGGACGCCTTCATTGCGCTCGACGCAACTTCCTCTTCAGGTCGTCAACTTCCTGCTGTAAAGCTCTGTTATCATCCCGCTTTTGGGATACATGACCTTTCACCTTTGAACGGCTTCTGCTCGTATGGGAGGTATGTACACTACCCTCTCGTCGTTTATCCTGATCTCTTTCCTGTCGAGGTTAAGGAAGTTGTCTTGCCGTTGGGAGCCTGCAAGCTCCATTCGGTGCGGGCCTGATCCTATCATATTTAACCGTTACACTTGCTGAGGCACAAGTTCTTCCCACAGACGGCGTCAATTGTAGGGTCACAATTTGTGGCCCAAGCCCAAAAGGTATGGGGTCTTGGTCCAAGGAGCCCCGAAACAATGAATTTATAGAGAATGGGCCATAGAACTAGGTCTTAGCGAAGTGGACAATGGTTGATGTTAGGCTATACAATAGTGGAACACGAGTAAAGCACGTTAATATCCCTAGATTCTCAGTTCGAGGAGATAAGATGAATATAGGCTCCTCCCTGTTCGAAGATTACTGTTGTTTATACTGTCCTTCCGCTCTCCTTCCTTTTTCTCTGTCCCCCCATCCTGATGGGGACTCCCTTTTTTATATAGTCTTCTTGAAGCCATCGTGGTCTTACACTTGTTGATCATCTGGACCCTCACTTGAGTGCTTGTCCCATTGGACACCTCCTTTCAGCCTTCTGTGAGTTGTGGTGGCCAAGGCAACACTGTTCACAGGTCCTATCCACATTAATGCGGCCAGAAAAGTAGCTACAACGCATTTAATGCGGCAGCAGCAGCCTCTCCTTGGACACCTTACGCTTCCTCCTTTCCTGTGAGTCTGTGGGACTCATCCTTGCTACTAATGTCTATAGGAGTGGGTCCTTCTCGTAGACTGAGTGCATACTTGAGCCATACTCATCACGTTCGAGGAGGCATTTCTCCTCGAACCGTCCTTTAAATGTCTCCCTATACACGAGAGTTGGGCTGGGAGCCCTTCTGGCATCCACTTCCTCTCCTCGGACATGACTAATCTTCCCATATAGGGTTCAAGGCCCATTACATGATTTTTGGGCCTTTGCCCCTACAATTAAAATTAACTATATTTCAAGAATAATTAAGTGGATTAGTCATATTATCAATTAAAAAGAATTAGAGATATTTGAATTCAAAAACTTAATTAGTATTTTTGTATCTCGAAAAGTAAGAAAACCATATTTTAAATTTTATATATATGTATATAAATTTATATGTGTGTGTATCAAAAGTTAAATAAATACTATTTAATTAATACTTAATTATAAAAATGATATCCTTAAAGTTGTCACCTTAGGTCCCAAAATACTTTGAATCAGCATTACTCATGACTTGGAGTGCTCACTTGAAGATTCATTCTAACAACTTAGATCTAACCAAATTGCATCAATTTCATCTTAATCACTAGATCTTCAAAACTTTGAATAGGATCTCTTGTTGATGCTTTAAGAAAGC
Source organism: Quercus tomentella (assembly GCA_028535165.1). Lineage (NCBI taxonomy): Eukaryota > Viridiplantae > Streptophyta > Magnoliopsida > Fagales > Fagaceae > Quercus > Quercus tomentella. The sequence continues at coordinate 15,612,639 of JAPQVY010000001.1, forward strand.
TTGGAAGATCTTTAATGCTAGTGTACAATACAGGCTCACCCAAAAGTCTTAGAAAACGTGCTCTAAATTTGCTTCTATTCATGGCTTGGAAAACATGAAACCCTATGTCAAATGATTGTGTGTGTGTATATATATTTATATATGATATGAAAGTTTACACGAACCCCAATTAATTGAGATAAACAAATCTCAATAAGCGAGTTGGAATTAAGTTAGAGTCGACATTCAAAAAACTTGGCTCTTTTCACCACTTGAAACTCTAACCTATCTTGATCTTGAAATATTATTCAATCTCACTCGTAACCTACTAGGTTTACTAGAATTTGGCTCTATATGGTCATGGTTTGCCAACCTAGTTGATGGACTCATCAAAGATCACCATATTTGTAGGAAAGAAAGCTTTCCTTCTCTTTTCTTAGTCATAGAAATAAATAAATAAATAAATAAATATATATATATATATATTTGTACAAAAGTAAAAATAAATCTTAGAGCATTCACACCAGTTTTTGAAAAATAAAATAAGTCTTACATTTTGCCAAATTGACCCCCAAAACCTTCCACATTAATCTATGCAAATTGTGTAAAATTCATCCACAACAAAAGTAACCGTGTAAATTTATACAAATATTATTCATTTTTCATTTGGTTTTTTTTTTTTTTTTTATGTATGTCGAAGATAAATAAATAAATAAAGTGAATGATAATTGTTGTGCATGAAGGAAGAATAATAATTAAATAAATTGATATTTTAATCAAATAAATAGAGAATGATGATCTTTAAAAATAATTGTGTAATAAAAAAAAGGTTCTTAATTGTGTAAATGATCTTGTAATCAGTGGCGGCGCCACGTACAGGTTAGGGTGTTCCCAAGAACACCCTGACCTGGAAAAAATTAAAAAAAAAAAAAAATTTATATTTAATCTATGCTAGGAACACCCTCATCCCAAAATTAGGAACACCCTCAATCACAAAATTAAAAATACCCTCAAATTAAATAATAAAAAAAAATTATCTGTATTTTCAAGCAAAAAAAAAAAACCCAAAAAAAAAATTTTGAACTAAAATCTGAAAAAAAAAAAAAAAAAATTGTTAACAGAGCCAAGCCCACTGCCCACGGCAAACTCGGAAAGCCCAACATAATACGGAGGTAGCAAACCCATGGATTCTCACCCAAAAAAAAATAAAAATAAAAATACAGAGCAAATCAGAAATCAAACCACGGTCACGTCGTTGGCAGAGATCAAGACAGTCTATACTCTATACAAAGCAAAAGCAAACCAAACCCTATTACCCAACACTGCAATACAGAGGCGTTTATCAAAAAAAAAAAAAAAACCAAATACAGAGCAAAAAAGAAACCCCAAACCCAGAGCAAACCAAACCCACGGTGGCGCCGCCACTGCTCGTAGGCGCAGCTCGCTCCGTGACCTCCGCCGCTCCTCGTCTAGTCGTCGTCCCTCACTCGCCCGTCGTCGTCGCTCGTCGCCCGCCGTCGTCGCTCGTCGCTTGCCCGTCGTTGCAGATCAGATCAGTCTCACCGTCTCAGTTGCTCCGGTGCTTGGCCAGTCGGCCTCAAGGTATTTCTCTCCCTTTTTCTCTCTGACTCTCTCTCTCTCTCTCTCTCTCTCTCACTGAAATGAAAAGTATGAAATGAAAATGTCTGATGCCTCTCTCTCTCTTTATTCTAGTCTTTAACTCAGTAACTCTCTCTCTCTCTCTCTCTTTTAAACTGTAATACTCTGATTGGCTGGGCTGCCGAATCTTTACTCTCTCTCTCTCTTTTTTTTTTTTTTTTTTTTGGGAACCAAACTTTACTTTTAACTTTATTTTGCTTTTTGTCTGTTTTTTTGGCTTTATCTTATAGCTTTATCTTATTCGTTGCTTTTGTCTGTTGGGCAGTGACTCAGTGTGTGTTGGTGTGGGTGTTGGTAAGATATTGAATCATTGATTAGTAATATGTATTGTGATTGTGAAATTTTCTGATTGGCAGGTTGTGATTGGGGGATGGTTTGTGCTTGTCTGTTGAGTGGAGTATGGATAGATAGGCTGATGGGCAGTGGGCACATGGGGCCGGGTAGTAAATAATAATTAAAGCAGTGTAATGTGTTGCACATTACACTGCTTTTATTATGTTGCACATGAGATGTATAATGTTTAGCTCTTTTAGTGTAATGTGCACAAGGAACTAAACAATATAACAAATTAAAGCAATATAATTAATAACAAATAAATTAAAGTAATATAGTTTATTGTTACGCTAAACAACAATAATTAAAACAGTATAATTAACCAATACATTATAAAAGATAAATAAATTAAATTATGTTAGGCTAAATAATAATTAATAATTTTATAATTAATGAAACAATAATGTAACAAATTATAGTTTATAAAAGACAAACTAAATAATAAAACAACTAAATAACAATAATTAATAATTTTATTAATATTTCAAATAAACTTATAGTTTTTTGTTTATTCTTTTGCTAGAATTATGGACAAATATTTGATAAGAAAACCACGTACCCAAGATTCAGCTCCTGCACAAGATTCATCTTCATCTTCTAAGCGAATTCGTGTTGACTTTAACTTAGAGAATCTTCCTTCAGATCCTGGGCTACGAGAAAAAATATCATCTTATCATCCTAATCATCATGATGAAATAAGAAGATATTATTTAACAAAAGGCCCTTGTCAACCTGTTTTACACAGTGATGATTACCCTATATCTTATTTTTCTGGAAAGCCCCGTCGATTTATATCCAAATGGTATAAAGATAGATACTGGTTGGAATATAGTATAGACAAAGATGCAGTATTCTGTTTTTATTGCTACCCATTTGGGCAAGATGTTGGTAAGCAAGGAGGAGGTGACATTTTTGTAACGAAGGGATTCAAACTTTGGAATCAGAAAGATAAGTTAAATTCCCATGTTGGAGGAGTTAATAGTGCTCATTACCAAGCTGTCCAGAAGAGTAATGATCTGTTGAAGGAAAAGCAACACATTCAAAGTGTTTTTGTTAAGCAATCAAATCAAGATAAAATTGACTATCGGATTCAATTAAATGCAATAGTTGATTGCATAAGATTCCTTTTATGCCGGAGATTAGCTTTTCGTGGTTACGATGAATCTCAAGGTTCAAGTGATAAAGGAAATTTCCTTGAGCTTGTACAATTTTTGGGGGATCACAATGAATCTATCAATGAAGTGTTGCAAAAAGCTCCGAAAAATTGCAAGCTTACCCACCCTGACATTCAAAAAGACATTGTGAATGCAATTGCACGTGAAACATCCAAAGCCATCATCAAGGATCTTGACAATGGGTTCTTTTCAATATTAGTTGATGAGTCACGTGATATATCAGTGAAAGAACAAATGGCTCTCGTTCTTCGTTATGTGAACAAAGAAGGAATTATTATAGAGCGATTCCTTGGTATTGTACATGTAGCAAGTACTACCGCTTTGTCACTCAAGCATGCTATTGAATGTTTACTTTGTGAACATAATTTGAGTTTATCGAACCTGCGTGGGTAAGGTTATGACGGGGCTAGTAATATACAAGGTGATATCAATGGTCTCAAAACTTTAATTTTGAAAGAGAACAAGTCAGCATTTTATGTCCACTGTTTTGCTCATCAACTTCAATTGACACTTGTTGCTGTTGCTAAAAATCACATTAACATTGCTGAATTTTTTTATGTGGTTAATAATTTAGTAATTGTTGTTGGAGGCTCTTGTAAGAGACGAGATGCTCTTCGAGATACACAATTTGCCAAAATTAAAGAAGATTTAGAGAATGGTGTACGTAGAAGTGGGCAAGGTTTGAATCAAGAGACAAATCTTAAACGTCCTGGTGATACACGTTGGGGATCATATTATGGGACCATTCTCAGTTTGATTTTGATGTTCTCTGCTGTTGTTGATGTGCTAGAGATTATTGAAGAAAATGGCCTCTTCGACCAAAAAGTTGAAGCTCGATCTATTATGAGGTCAATTTTTTCTTTTGAATTTGTCTTTGCTCTACACTTGATGAAAAATATTTTAGGGATCACAAATGAGTTGTCAATAGCATTACAAAAAAAAAATCAAGATATAGTAAATGCTATGGATCTTGTTAAAGTGTCTAAGCAACGGTTGCAAGTGATGAGAGATGATGGATGGGCATCTTTATTGGCTGAAGTATCTTTATTTTGTACCTCACATGATATTCCTATCTTGGACATGGAAGCGATATTTGTAGTTAGTGGGAGGCCGCGACGCAACACCCGACAAAATACAAATTTACATCATTATCGTGTTGAGCTATTCTACATAGTTATAGATATGCAACTTCAAGAGCTTAACAACCGTTTTTCTGAGGCGAATACCGATTTGCTACTTTGTATGGCTTGCTTGAATCCAAGTAATTCATTTGTGGCTTTCGATAAGGAAAAGTTGATACGTCTAGCTAAGTTCTATCCCTCTGATTTTCTTGGGACAGATATTTTGGCACTTGACTCTCAACTGCAGAATTATATTTTTGATATGCGCAGCAATGACTTCTTTTTAGAGTTTCAAGGAGTTAGTGAACTTGCTGAAAAGTTAGTGAGCACAAGAAAACACGAGACTTATCCATTAGTCTATTTGCTAGTGAAGCTAGCTTTGACCCTTCCAGTTGCTACTGCAACAGTAGAAAGAAGTTTTTCAGCAATGAAATATGTAAAGAATGAACTGCGCAATCGAATGGGAGATCAATGGATGAATGATTGCTTGGTTGTGTATATTGAAAAAGATGTAGCTTGTAGCATTGATAATGAGACTATTATGCAACGATTTCAAAATATGAAAACTTGTAGAAGGCAATTGTAAATTCTATGTATTTGTGTATTTTTTGATTGTTGTTGTTGTCAATATATAAAATTTTCTTTTTATTAGATTGTGTAATTTATGCTTATTGAGGAACACCCTGAAAAAATTTTCTGGAGTCGCCACTGCTTGTAATGTAATAAAAGAAAAAAAAAAAAGAAAAAAGAAGAAGAGAGTCCTTTCCAACTCCAAGAAGGTGTTGGGAACATTTGCTCAAAAAAAGAAGAAAGTGCTTGGGAACAAACATTTGAGTTCCAGCAAACTTGGGTTGCGTGCAAATTTTGTACTACATAAATTTCCAACAAGTTCAACCCAATATACTGGCATTGTTCCACTATTAAGTTCCAATTTTAAGGACAAATCTTATTCCTTTTTTTTTTTCTTTTTTTTTTTGAGAAACCACCCTCGTAGAAAGAGGGGGGGATCATTTTATAACTTCAGAAACATACACGTCTATCACTCCTGGAGGAACATCCTCCATCCAGGATTGGAAATTAACAAAGTTACATGCCATTCTAGCAAGCCCGTGGGCAACTCTATTGCCCTGTCTACGAGTATGATTAAAGAGAACACCTCCAAGCGATGAGGACACCGATTTGATATCCTGCAAAATGTGTCCGAAGCTGGAAGCAGAGAGACCATTACTGCTAAGGGCTTTAATGATAATCTCAGAGTCACCTTCCACAATTACCTTGTTGAAGCCGAGATCCTTTGCAAAGCAGAGGGCACCCCGAGCTGCCAATACTTCCACCATCTCTACAGATGTAGGCAGTGGAATGTGTTGTGTAAAAGCAGCCATAACTAGACCCATGTCATTGCGAATTATTGCTCCCAAACCAACAGAGCTAGAGTCGCCGAATGTTGCTCCGTCGAAGTTAACTTTAACCCAGTTCGAGGGAGGAGGCAATCATTTTGTGACCTTTGGATGGGAGGGAGTTTTTGGATGGTTAAGGGAGGATTGTTGGAATTCTAGAAGGCTGGCAGATGCCAGTTGGTTGACCAAAGCTAGAGGAGCGACTGCATCACCCACACGGAGCTTGTTGCGCCTAGTCCAAATCTGTGAAACAATCATGGCAAATAAATCCATATGGTGACTCCTTTCAAAGCACACTTGCAGAACATCAAGAAAGCTTGAAGCCTTACCCGCTTCTTTAACAAGCCAACCAAAGTGAACATTCCAAACCTACAATAGTGAAGAGCATGACCAGATTGCATGGAGCGAAGTTTCCAAATCCAGGCCACAGGTTGAGCAAGTAGCATCGATTGGAATTTTCCTTTTCCTGAGGTTTGATTTCGATGGCAGTGAGTCAGACCCCGTTCTCCAAATTAAGTTCTTTACTCTGTTTGGAACTTTTAAACTCCAAATGCCTTTCCACAACCGCCTAACACTGGAGGGGTCTGAGGCCCTGGGGAGCTCATCAAGTTCCATATTCACCAACAAATGATAACCAGACCTTACAGAGTAAATACCATCCCTGTTTAGCGGCCAGAACCTAACATCTTCACAATTGCCAAGGCTGAGGGGAATGGCCTTGATTATGGCCGCTTCATAGGGAAGGAAGTTTGTGTCAATTATCTCCTGTGACCAGCACTGACCCACATTATCGATAAGACTTGAAACCTTTTCCCGGCTGTCCAACAAGAGGGTTTAGAGATGATTTTCTTGAGGCTAGGATCAGGCAGCCAATTATCATGGTAAATCTGAATTAATGCACCGTTGCCCACCCTCCACAACATGCCTTGTTGGATAATCCCTCTGCCCTTAAGGATGCTTTTCCATGCAAAGGACCCACTCCCTTCTTTTGCCTCAAGTATGCTACCCGTAGGGAAGAATTTGGCTTTGAAAAATCTGAAGAAAAGGGAGTCCTCGCATGCTAGCAGGCGCCACACTTGTTTCGCTAGCATCGCATCGTTGAACTTTTGAAGATCCCTAAAACCCATGCCACCTAAACTCTTTGGTTTACAAAGCGTGCTCCACTTGGCCCAGTGGATTTTTCTCTGCTCACCTCGCTGCCCCCACCAGAATTTCTTAATCAGGGATTCAATTTCATTGCAAAGGGTGATTGGTAGCTTGAAACAACTCATGGCATAGGTCGGTATTGCTTGGATGACTGCCTTAAGAAGCACTTCCCGGCCAGCTTGAGAGAGGAGCTGCTCTTTCCATCCTTGAAGCTTCGCCCAAACCCTTTCCTTAATGTACCTGAAGCTTGCCTTCTTGTTTTTTCCTATTAAGGTCGGTAAACCCAGGTATTTCTCACATTGTTTCACTTCTTGGACTCCAAGAGAAGCCTTAATTTGGTTAAGGGTGTCCGGGGGGGTAGACTTACTAAAGAATAGACTCGTTTTGTGCATATTAAGGAGCTGCCCCGAAGCTTTCTCGTAGCAAGAGAGGAGAGACTAAATTTTTTGGCATTCTAGCATGGAGGCTTGGCAGAAAATCAAGCTATCGTCGGCAAAAAACATGTGGGTGAGCCTTAGGCCTTTCTTGCAAATGGAGATTCCTCGGATATGACCCAAAGCTTCTGCTTGGTGTAAAAGGCTGTGGAGACCTTCTGTGCACAGTAGAAACAAATACGGGGAGAGAGGGTCCCCTTGTCTAATGCCTCTCGATGGACGAATCACGTTTGTAGGTTCTCCATTTATAAGAATGGAGTAGCTCACCGTGGTAACGCATTCCATCATTAAAGCTACCCAATTCTCAGCAAAGCCCATCTTTCTCATGATCTTCTCAAGATAAAGCCATTCAACACGGTCGTAGGCCTTACTCATATCCAAGTTCAAAGCCATGAAACCCGTCTTGCCGGACTGGTGGTTTTTCATATAGTGAAGGGTTTCAAAGGCCATGAGTACGTTATCAGTGATGACTCTCCCAGCCTGGAAAGCACTTTGGTTTTCTGAAACTACAGCAGGTAAGATCATCTTAAGTCTATTAGCTAGGACTTTGGAAGCTAGTTTATAGACTACGTTACAAAGGCTGATAGGCCTGAATTCAGTAATGTTTTCTGGAGATTTCACTTTGGGAATCAATGTAATATTTGTATGATTAATCACAGCAGGAATTTTGCACTTATTTAAACATTCTAGGACTGCAAAGCACACCTCATCACCAATAAGAGACCAAAAAGATTGATAGAATAGAGGGGGCATACCGTCAGGGCCAGGGGCAGTGGCAGGTTCCATCTGATTCATGGTAGCCTCTATTTCGTCCCGAGAGAAAGGTCGAAGGAGTTGGTTATTCATCTCCTGCGTAACTGATGGTTGGACGGCCTCCAAAATATTATCGAATTCTGTGGGTTGTGATGTGGAGAATAGAGTATGGTAGTAATGGGTTGCAATCTCCTTAATTTGGGAGTCCTCCGAACACCAGACGTTTGCCTCGTTTCTTAAACCCAAAATCCTGTTCCTACGAAATCTCTGGGAGGCTTTACTGTGGAAGTATCTAGTATTACGGTCTCCCTCCTTCAAAAACAGAGTTCTTGACCGTTGGTGCCACATTTGACTTTCTTTGTCCAGCAAGTCATTAAGCTCAGCTTTCAAAGTCCCAATTAAATTTGCACCACCCCTTCCTTTTGCAGCATCTAATTCGGCTCGGTTAAGTTTCTTCGAATTCAACTCAATTGATCTCTTAATGTTACCAAAAGAAAGGCGACTCCAAGAGAGGAGTTTATCACCACAGTTTTTTAATTTACCTGCTTCCACGGCCATTGAAGCTTCTGGAGAGGAGAGGCCCCAGGCGTCCTTCACAGTCCGGCTACAACCCCCATCACTTAGCCACATCTTTTCGAATTTGAAAGGCCTATTCAGCTTCGGGATTATACCTTCGGGGTTGATAATAATTGGTTTATGATCTGAGGAGTGGGTATTAAGATGGTGAATTGTCGTGCCCGGGTTGAGGAAGTACCATTGGTTGTTAGCTACTGCCCTGTCAAGCCTTTCAAACACCATACCGCCCTGCCTTCTACCCTTCCAGGTGAATTTATCTCCCTGATATCCAAGGTCCTTAAGCCCACATTCGTCAAGGGTATCGCGGAAAGCCTTCATACAACCCTCTTGTCTTGGACCGAGACCCAATTTCTCATGTGTCCACAGAATTTCATTGAAATCCCCTGCGCATAGCCAGGGAAGGGAAACAGTAAGATGGAGGGACCTGATCAAGGACCAAGTTTCTGGTTTTCTTGCTGCTTCCGCAAACCCATAAATACCTGTAAAACGCCATTGGGCTTCTGGAATACTACCAACAATTGTGTCAATATGATTGGGGGAGGAAGAAATTACCTCAATGTGGACCGATTTTTTCCAGAATAGAGCTAGACAACCGGTTTTATTCACCTGAGGAACAATCCAAAAATGATCAAAAAGAAGTTCCTGACATAGCCGTTTCAAACGATCTTCTCCTGCCCAGGTCTCGGCTAAGAAAAGAGCAGTGGGATCTTGATTTCGAACCATGGATCCGAGTTCACGAACGGTGCGCTGGTTCCCAAGCCCGCACACGTTCCAGCACAGCCAACTCATTGGGCTCGGCGGGGCTGGTGAGCAGTCGCCGCCGTTGGAGAGAGGTTGTCATTTTTGCAATTGCATGGAGAGGCTCTGCGTTTTGCTGGAGAGAGATCATCGAAGGATGGTGGGAGAAGACGTTTGCCCAGTGAAATGCCAAGAGACTGATCTTCAGCAAGAAAAGTAGGCCTTTGTATACGGGTCCATTTTTCTCTTCATGGGCTTGAGGGGAGGTCTGTGGACGGTTTGTAATATCCTGGAGGGGCTTTGACATATTGGGTTGGTGTAATGGGATGAGTGAGTCTGGGCCTGGGACAGACTTAGAGAGAGGCCCATTACTTTTCATTTGGTGGGCCTCCGTATGGTCAAAGCAAGATATATCTTGGTCAATCTCGTTGATCAGCTCTTCAAAGTCTCTGGTGGGGGGAAATTTCAAGTTGGTGTCAAATTTTGAACTTGACTTGGTCTGCTGAGCCCCTGAATTTTCGGGATTGGACATCTTGATGTCATTTGCATTAAATGTTGACAGAGGGGGAGGGGTGGACACCGAGGCCATACCTGCGGCCATTGTGGGCGGTTGAGTGGGCGGATCCGGAGAGTAATGGCCTGAGTTTTCCTTGTTTTTCTTTGCAAAAAAACCCGGAACATTTATTACATTCTTCCTTGAAGCTTGAAAAGGCGGGGCCCTTAACCAGGGGCCAAATTGTTGATCTTTTTGTTGGAGTGAACCTTCACTGTCAATCCATTTATTACAATCTTTATCACCATGGGTAAGGAGCCCACACCAATAGCACAAGTTGGGTAAACGTTCATATTTAAATGAAACCCAGTGCTCTCTACCGTCCTCCAACGTGATGAGTCTGCCCTTGCATAGAGGTAGAGAAATATCAACTAAAACTCTAACTCTGATGAAGCTGCCACCGTCACTGTCAGGGGCATCTGAGGGGTGGATGATGGTTCCTATGGCTTCACAAATTTGCTCTGCTACTTCTCTGTTTCGGAACCTAACAGGTATATCGAAAACTTGAACCCAGAAAGCTACCTTTTTCATTTCTATGGGATTGAGGGGTGTATCTTTATCATATTGGGTTAGCACCACTAAGTGTTTGTCAAAAGACCAAGGTTCCGTTTTGATGATTCTATCAATGTCACCCCTGTTGTCGAAGGAGAAAAGCATCAGATGGTTACCTAGATTTTTTATTTTAAATCCTGACTTGGTTCTCCATAGAGGAGTGAATGTGTTGGCTATGGCTTCAATGTTGAGTGGGCGTTTTGTGAGGAATCTCGCTGCAATGGCGAACTCTTCTATTGCTTGCTCCTTTCGCAGACGGAGACCGGATCCTTCTTTTTCGGAGAGGGAAAGCGAGCTCCAGTGTTTTGTAATGTCCTCCATTGATGGTGTTCCAGAGATTAGAAGTTATCCTAGGTGTTTCCCAGACCCCTGAGAAAAAACCCACAAGCCTTGAGATAACGTTGTTATCTCAAGGGACTAACTCACCTTCACCAGGAAGGGACGACAATGTCACTGTCTAGGCGAAGTTTCCAGGGGGAGACTTTCCTAGCAACAGGACAACCTTGGCGTTTAATCTTAGTCCAGTGTCCAGGACAAATCTTATTCCAGTAAGACCCAATCGAAATTAATAAGAGTATAATCAACAAATTTTTATACTGTTTGGAGAATGAACAGTAACTTTTATCTTTATCTACCTACTTTTTCAATTACATTTTCCAATAAACTCTCTATTTCATTTAAATATTATTTCTTCATTCATTATTTATTATTTTTTTAATAACTACACGTCTTTCAATATTTTTTTATTCAACATTTAATTATTATAATAAAAAAAAGATTTGAAAAATAAACGATAACTCATCAGACCTGATGAACTATTGTTCATTAGTAAAAAAAAATTTGAGATATAAAAAGGTGGTTGAAACCCCTTTTTTTTTAGTCTCACTCTCTATTATAGAGAGAGTATTTTGTTTTTAACTATACCATTCAAGGTGCTCTAATGAGAGCAAGGCCAACCCAAAGACTCTGTTCCAAACTATTTAGAACTGTACAGGACCAAACCAATTAAAAACCGAACTCAGGTCCCATGACTGGCGTCTCTGTAGTGTAGTCTACTCGTCCATCAAACTGTCCTATCAAAATCTGCTATTTCTGACGAAAATCTATTGTCAGCATTGCATGCCATACGCAAAGCCTGCAACTGAATGCTTCCATAAATTGCAACTTCCATAACTTTTGAACACCGTCACTTTTTACTTCTTCCCTATTTTGTTTTGGAAACTGGTAGAAACTAGAAAGTACTGCTCAGTTCAGCTTTCAGCTTATTTTTCTGTCTGTTTCTTCGAGCTTTGAGACTGATAATTGTATGTTAGCAATATGGAGAAACCGAATGGATAACAGCTATATTCACCAGAACAGTGGGGCCATAGGTTTTACTGTATAGTTCATCCTTCTTCTCTTTTTGGTAACTCGTAAGTGCTCAGTTTAGTCTTCCTTATATGTGTATATATATATATATATATATATATATATATATATATATATAGCTTCTTTGAGCTTTGAGACTTTGGTAATCGTTTGAATGTTTCTGTTAGAAATATAGAGAAGCAGGATGGATAGCTATATTTGCACGAGCAGCCAAAACAATAACGCCATAGCAGCAAAGCTGCATATAGAAGATATAAGGAAGCGCAAATTCTCAATCGGTGAGAGTCGTCCAAACCCATTAACTGAAGATCTTCAAAATGCTGTGGCCAACCTCTCCTCCGAGCTCTATACCAAAGATGTCCATTTCCTTATGGAGCTTATTCAGGTCTCTCTCTTTCTGAAGTCTTTTTGTGTGTGCGTGAAGAAGTTTGTTTTGGGTTATGAAAGTTGTTTTATTTTGACGATGATATGTTTGGAACTGTTGGTTTATTCGTGTTGGGTTAGAATGCTGAAGACAACGAGTATTTAGCTGGAGTGAAGCCGACGCTAGAGTTTGTACTGACGACAGCTGATATAACAGGAATCGGTGCACTAGCGACTCTATTGGTGTTGAACAATGAAGTTGGGTTCTCTAAAACCAACATCGATTCCCTTTGTGGCATTGGAAGATCCACCAAGAGGGGCCAGAGACACCAAGGCTTCATCGGAGAAAAGGGTAAACAACATTTTCTATAGATTTCCGAATTTATTTCATAGTCAATGTTCCATAAATTATAGGGCGACATTTTAAATCTGTGTCTAGTAATGAATGTTTTAGGAGAAAATTTGTTGATAGTTGATGGATTGGGAATCTTTTTTGTGTTGCAAATAAATTCATTTGAGATTTTGTTGTCTTTTTTGCTTGTACATCGATTGTTGTACATCAGATGAGAATGTTTCTTGATATGCGTAGTTAGTTTGTGTGTAGGACTATGGGATTTATGTATTTTGTAGCCCTTGGGCTACTCATGGTTTTATCCATGAGTAGTTTTAGTACCACAATCTATTCCACAACTTTTTTGCCACAACTCTAACGTGGCAAATTGTGAGTAGTTAACTATCATTTGAACATGGACCCACCATGTTTTTTTACCAATCACACTTTGCCACGTCATAGTTGTCGCAAGAAGTTGCGAAAAATTATGTGGTCTAGACTTTTCCTGGATGAGAGACAGAAAGTCTACACTGTACAAGGTTTCTGTCATTCATAAGACAGTAATTATCCTTATTACTCAGTCCACCTGTAGGATGTAAATGGGAATTTAACAAAAACTAAAGCTATGGGGTGTCTTGAGGATAAGGTATCCACTTGCTGTGAGAAAGATTATGCATATGCAAGATTCATCAGATAATTATTGTATCTCAAGAAGGAAGTATATATTTCTAAAGCACTTAATCCCTTTGTTTAGATAACATCCTTGCCTAAGTTAATGGCACCAATTGCATGCGTTTAGAGCATTAGAAATTCACGAGGAGGATGTCAACAAACTGAAGATTCCAGAAGACTTTGACGTGTTATGAGCATTCCATATTGCATTGACTTAATTTTAGCAGTCCTTTAACAAAATGAATAGAACAGGTAACATCGGAATAATTGTTGTTATATAAAGTCCACTGTAACAAGTTATGATTTACCCTTCTGTTTTTGTGCAACTAGGAAAAAAGAGAGTTAGTTCCATACTAAACCTATAAAACTTTGTGTCGCCTCCTTGGCCAAATCATGATTCGCCCTGGATTCTATTTGTGGGAAACAGCAAGGCGCTCTTTTTTTTTTTTTTTTTTCCCTAAATGGTTTTGGGAAGGTTGCCCTTAACGGCCTTGGTTTGCGGGGTTGACCAGGCCTTGGGGCTTTGGCTGCCACAGCTCGTTGTCAACATGAAATGACATGTTGTTTAGCCTAAAAGAAAAAGGAACATCTTGTCATGTCCCTTTAGCATGGCCTCATTTAAGAGTGATAAAACGATGTCATTTCTCTTACCTTGGCCATAACTTCACCCAAAGTACGAACAACACTTGCCAGTCTATGGTCTATAATCAAGATTGCAGCTATTAGAAATGGAGCTTTCATCTTTTGTTACGTTTATGTAGTTTTTTTTCCTTCTCCCCACCCCCTCAAAATCTATTCTTCCTTATCATACCTTACTCTTATTATCCTTTTCAATTTTCATTGTTACCTATTTGTAGGGGTGGTAAAGTAAACTCAAACCCATTTGTCCACCCAAACCCACCCACTCTAATTGAATCCAAACCCACCCAATTATTAGTTGGGATAAATGGGCACCAACCCAATTAGACCAAGTGATTATTGGGTTTTAACTAAAAACCCATTGAGGCCCATTTAACCCAAATTCAAACCAGCCCTTCCCATAAAAAAAAAAACCCTTCAGACATGTGTTTGGGTTTTCATTTTCCTTTCATTTTCTTGGCCTCCAAACACTTCTCTCTCTAGCTCTCATCTAGAACTCATGGAATCCATTGGAGTACTCATGCTCAAGTTTTCTGTTGAGTTTAAGGAGTTGATGATGGCAGATCCTCCGAATGGCAGAATCCGACGGCGGAGATGAGCTGCTGGAAGTACTTCCGGCTGAGATCTTCGGTGAATCGGCCTTTAGCGACCTTTGTGAATAACTCTCCGCCTTTGATGAACTCCAACACGAAGTAGATCTTGGTTTTCAAAGCGAGCACTTCATAGAGTCTGACAATATTTGGATGATTGAGCTTGCGCATAATTGAGATCTCGCGCTTGATATTAGACTTCAAGCTTGTACCTGCAATCTTCTTCTTGTTGATGACCTTAATCGCCACGCTTTGTCCGGTACGGACATTTCGGGCGTGGTAAACCTTAGCGAAGGCACCACATCCCAAAAGCTTTCACATTATATCTCAAACACCATTACTAGGTTTGATTTTATTTATTTATTTATTTTATTTTTTTTTTTTTTAATTTGGGTAATTTAAGAAATGAGTAATTGATAAGGATGCGTTCATTTTTCTCTTTTTTTGATTCAGAAGAATTTCTATTTGTTTCAAGAACAGTTGCTTTCGAAATTCCAAGAAAGTTTTGAGCTTGAAATGACATTTTTTTGTATTTGTTGCACTGTTTGGTTGCCAAGAAAGTGAGAGAAAATAGAAAAGAAAAGAAAATATTTTTTTATTTGGATCTTTAATATAATTGCTGATGTGGATGTGCTTATGTGGAATTTTTTAATCCCAAGAATGGAGACTAAAGAGAGTGGAAGAGGGAATCCAAGAAAGCGTTGGGGTTTTCACTTTAATGGCATTTTGGTAATTTTGATAATTGGGTGAGTTGGGGTTTACCCATAATAATTGGATTGAGTTGAATTTGGGTTAGAAGCAATTAGTTAAATGAGTTTTAATGGGTAAATGGGTTTTATATACCCAACCCAATTATGCCCACCCCAAACCCACCCATTTGACACCCCTACCTATTTGATAGATGGAACACATTTTATTGAAAATTGTAGTTTAAAAAGTAAAATACATTCAAGGTGACTAATAGGGGACCCATCAGAAATTCACATAATTCTGATAGCATAGGATAGGGACATAGGGTTGGAGTTTTGGAACAATGTTGAGAGTGGCTGATTGAGCTGAAGCTGAACCAGCCATCTTTTTCTTCTATCCGTCTACATAGAGTAGCTTCAATCCTTTGATTGATAAACCTAATTGGGTTTATAAGTTTTTTTTTTTTTTTTTTTTGGTTTTTTATTCTATTGATTTCTCCTTTGTTTATTGCTAAATAAGGACCACACTAGGGTTGGCATTATAGATCCACTGAAAATAGGAAACTTTTCAAGCAGATATCTTATCTAAATGAGAGAGGAATCATTTAAAACTAAAAAGAATGCTGAAATAGCTGCTACTTGTTATTAGTAATTGATAGAATAAACGCAGACAAAAGCATCATAAGTCACATCAAAACATTCTGATTTCTTTCCAAATGTGTGTCCGTCTGATCTAAAAGAAGATGAACCTATCTAAACTATGGCATGTGTGTTGGATTGAGGAAAAAAGACATCTGTTTTTGTTTTTATTATTTAGAAATTGCCTCATTCGACCATGAACTTAAGTGAAAGGAATATCATGTCTTTGTCTTTTGATGCCCTTTTTCTTCCAAATGGATGAACCCTTCTCACAGCTTATTCTTCTATCATAGTAAATAGTGAATGTCTAATGTTTGACTGTACACATTTGTGATCTCATGCGCAAAACCTGGTTCTTCTTCTAGAAGCCTTGCCTTGTGAATTGAATGTACATCTATCTGTGGACTGGCTTTTCTTGGCAATTAAAATGTCCTTCTGATCAACAAAAAAGAAAAATCCTTCTGCAGTGCTTTCACATCTCCATTACCCTACTCATCTAAATGCTCATAGTGAGTCTACAACCATGGAAATATCTGCTAATTTGATTGGCCTTCTAAGAGGTTCATTACTTGATATTCACATAACTTAAAGGATGTTGTCAAGATCTCCAATTTTCTGACATAGCTAAGGCTTATGGTCCACTTGTAACAGGATTTATACAGGTCTTGAGGTTGATTTTGAACTGCTTTGATTTATTAACTATACACCATGTTGCTATTGTTAATTATATTCCTCATAAAAATATATTTAAGGTTTTCTGATTTAAACTCTGGCAACTGACAGGAATAGGATTCAAGAGTGTGTTTCTTGTCAGTGGACTGCCACACGTATTTAGCAATGGATACCAAATCAGGTTCAGTGAAATTCCAAATCCTGATTGTGCCATTGGGTACATTGTCCCAGAGTGGGTTTCCACAAACCCAACTTATACAGACATCCGGGCCATTTATGGGTCTGGCAAGGCTCTGCCAAATACTGTGATTATTCTCCCTTTAAAGCCTAAGAAAGTGGAAGCTGTGAAGAAACAACTATCAGAAATTCATCCTGAAGTATTGCTATTTTTGAACAAAATCAAGCGATTGTCAATACGAGAAACCAGCAGTAAAACTTGCATTGCAGACTCTATTTCTGCAGTTTCTATCTCTACTGAGACTAACCTTGTCTCATTAAAGACTCAGGGAGCAAACTGCCGTATAGTGCATCTTTCAGTTCAGGAGGAAGTGGACGCGACTGAGACCACATGCCCTTATTATGTATGGAGACAAGGCTTCCCTGTAAAACCGAATAATATGGTGGATGCAAGGAAGGATATAAAAGAATGGGTGATATCTCTGGCTTTTCCATCTGGTGAGCGACTGAAGCGGGGGACTTCTTCCACTGGTGTTTTTGCCTTCCTACCTACTGCAATGGTTACTAATTTCCCATTTATAATTCAGGGAGACTTCATACTTTCATCTTCTAGAGAAACCATACTGTTGGATAACAAGTGGAACTCTGGAATCCTGGACCAAGTGCCTTGCTCCTTTTGCAGCGCTTTTACTGCTTTTATGAAGTCCACATTGACTGAAAAATACTTTTCTGTTGCTCAAGTACTTCATTTCTTGCCTTGCCAAGTGTGTCCATACAAGGAGCTAAATACAGTGAGGCAATTTATCATGATATTGTTGCAGGAAGAGTGTATTGTTCCTTATGAGACATTTGTTGATGAGAAGATAGTCTTTTGCAAGCCAACTAACGTGATAAGAGTCCTTCCTGAGTTCAGGAAAATCATGCGGCGTATTATAGAACATGGTGTCCTTTCCCATGCCATTTCTGCTCAGGGGAAGTTTGTGTTGCATAATTCAGTAGACTGCAAAGAATATGACGATTCCTGCAACTTTCTCAAAGTTGCTCCTGCAGGTATTTGTAATGACTGGTATGGAAAATGCATTCAAGCCTGCAACCTCACTTGTAGAGCTTCTACAGAAGAGTATGTGGATCTTCTTTGCTTTCTTGCTGAAAAATGGAGATTTATTCCACTAAGGAGTGTCAATAGTATACCCCTTTTCAAACACATTACTTGGAATGGAGAAATAAAGTTATGTAGTTTACAAGCAATTAAACAGGAATGTCTAAAGATCCATATTGTCTGGGAGCCACAAGAACATGCCTGGCTAAACAAATGGAACCAAGTGATGGGTTGCCCATATGACTGTTTCTTCTTCCCAGATACCTTGGTGGCTGCTCTGGTAGGGTGTGAAAGACAATACAACTTGAAGCAATGGTTTATCAAAGATGTGGGTTTGGTAGTCACTACTGTTTCTAAATATTGTTCAAAACTTGGTCATTTTCTTGAAACAAAGAAAGACCCAAAACTTGTTGTCTTGTTTTCTCATTTCATGTATCATGCATGGTTAAGAAACTACATTCGAGAGAGAGAGATTTGTAATGTTTTTCGTTTCATGCCAGTCGTGGATGAATGTGGAAATGTGATTTTGTGCAAGAATACTCTTGTTCCGGCTTCCGGTAGCAAATGGATAAAACTGTTTGGATCTAATCCATTTACGAAGGCTAATTGCAAGTATGTTGAACTAGGGGTGGTATATGCTGAAGCTGCTGAATTTGCTGGAGAATGCACTCCGGCAAATGAACTATTGCAATTTTTCAAAAAGCATGGAAAAACTTCTGATTTGCCAGACATAATACCTCAGGACATGGCGTTGCAAGTTGCTTCTAGTCAACTAACATGTGAGGAGGCTTTAATGCTTCTGGCCTGGATCCAAAATTTGAGAGCTAAGAAATATGGATTACCTATAAGGTTCATCCAAAGCATACGGAATGGGAAATGGGTTAAAACATCTTCAGGATTTAATACTCCTACCCAGTGCTTTCTTTGTGATGGAACTGAGGTATCAACTCTCTTAGAGATGGGAAGAACTCTAAAGGTTTTATCAGATATTGATGAAGCATATTATATGGACAGGATAAGAGCATATAAAGATGAGTTGACTTTCATTGGAATGGGGATTGGTTCCGATGATATGTATCAGCTTATCAGTGACCACCTTAAGCATCTTGCTTCCTCATCAATGAGCAAACCTTTTGCAATTTTGCTGCTTAGATTTATAAAGTACTCAAATCACCAAAATAAACTTGATGAAGACTTCTTAAAATCTGTGAAAGCGGGGAAATGGTTGAAGACAAACCAGGGGTATTTGACTCCTCCAGGAACTGTCTATCTGATGCCTGATATGGTAGATGGTTTTGTACAAATTACAGATCTGCATGTTGTTGACAGAAGATACTATGAAAACCAACTTGATTGTTATGAGGAGGAGCTAAAGTTTCTGGGTGTTGTCATCGATCTGGAAGATGTTTATAAACAAATACCAGAGCACTTTCAATTTCCAAAAGATCTTTCAATTTTGACAAAAAATAGTGTTTTTCTGTTACTTGGATGCATCCAGCATTTGGGGCTTGCAGGTAACAATTTTGTGCAGAAAATTAAAGACCAACCCTGGATGAAAACTAGCTCTGGTTTCAAATGCCCTTCAGAGTCCCTTCTGCCAGGTCTTAATTGGGACCACTTATTGAATATTGTTCCTTTGCCTGTTGTTGATGAAGAATATTATGGAAGCAGAATTGGTTCATACAGAACTGAACTCGAGGCAATTGGGGTGGTTGTAGATATAAATGGAGCATGTAAAATGCTTTCCTTTACACTCAAGTCAACATTGTCTTCAAGCAGTTTAACCAGCACCAATGTGTTCTCCTTACTCAACTGCATCAGGTGCACGAATAAGATAATGCAGACACAATTACTTGATATAATTAGCTGCTTGTCAGGGGAGAAGTGGTTGAAGACTTGTCATGGCTATAAATCTGCCCCAGAATCTATTTTGTTTGATCAGAAATGGGGAACAGTCTCCAAGTTCGTGGACCTTCCTTTCATTGATGAGGCTTTCTACGGTCTCAGCATCCGCTCATATAAATGTGAATTGAATATGCTTGGCGTTGTGATTAATTTTAGTGAAGGGGCTCATTTTGTTGCAAGAGGTCTCAAGTTGCCAAGAGAAACAGCATCTTTAGCACCAGAGGGTGCTCTCTCACTGCTTCAGTGTGCCACATCCCTCAAAAAAAGTTGCAAATCAACTGACCACTCTACATTTAAGATTTTGCTCAACAAATTAACAGGAAGCAAATGGCTAAAAACACACATGGGCTACAGGTTCCCACAAGAATGTATCCTGTTCAATCCAGATTGGGAATGTTATTTAACACCAAATGATGGGCCTTTCATTGATGAGAAGTTCTATGTAACTCTTAGTTCTCTGGAAAAAGAAGATCTAAAAGCCATAGGTGTGAAGGTGGATATTGAGGAAGCCTGCAATCTTATTTCCCATGCTCTTACATCTCATGTTCAAACTTCTGCTGTAAGGAGAATCTACAGATTCCTATACAAATTTAATTGGAATCCACAGATGCAGGACACACATTCCTCTCAGTTATGGATCCCAGATCAACAAATGGGTAAAGGAAAATGGGTGGAAAATTGGCGTTGTGTACTCCATGACCAGAATAATCTATTTGACACTCGTCTGCATGCTCTTGATAAATACTATGAGAAGGAATTGCTACCTTTTCTGTCAAGGGCTTTTGGGGTTTGCGAAGTTCCTTCACCATATGATTTTTTAGATATCTGGAATATCTGGGAGGCTTCGCATCAAGTGTCCACTGCTAAGCTAAGCTCCTTCTTGGGGCAAATATCAGAAAATTGGGAAAACTGGGATTCCGACACTAGAAGTATCCTCAAAAGACAGTGCACCATGCTTCCAGCGGCCAATACTTCAGGAGCAGTTCAGTTTGTGATGAAAGAAGAAGTTTTTATTGCTGATGATTTGCAGTTGAAAATTTTATTTATTGAAGCTAGTGAAAATCCACTGTTTGTATGGTTCCCACCAAAGTGTTTGTCATCTCCAGCTAAATTGCTAGAAATTTACACGAGTCTTGGTGTTCGAAAAATATCTGAAGCTGTGAAGTTTGACCTACATTGTACTTTGTCTGCAAGTAAAATTATTGATGATACAGATTCCCTGATTGGGAAAGCTTTGATCAAGTTGGTGTTGGCCTTTGCAAATATGCCAATGGAAGAAAAACACAAGACTGCAAAATCTCTCCTTGAACTCTCAGTTTATGGCACGGAAGACCCAATATCAGTCCCGGTATGCCTTACAGTTACCTTTGCAGAAAAGGAGGCTAGAAGTAGAAATTAAAAAAATGGTGCTTTGGGAGAAGAACTCACAGAGACTGCTTGTCAATAAATCAACCTGGAATGAAGGAAAGAAAGATATAAAATTCATTGCTTCTTTTGCACGAGCCATCTTGGAAGCAGTTCTACCTAACAGTGGGGATCAAATGGACACACTTTGCAGAATGATCCAAATGGGCATGGCACTTGGGTTAGAGGAAGATGCAGTGGACTACCTGCTATGGACAGAGAATTTGGAACTATCTGTTGAGGACAAGGAATTCCTTGATCGTTCATTTCCCTCTGGTAAGTCCTCTCCTGTTTTGGGCAAGCGCCTGTCTATGAACCCCTTATTGCCTTCAACTCCAAATGGTTCAGCCTGTAGGAGGCGGCTTTGACAGAAATGGAACTAAATTTCCTTTTGCTTTGTATGAAATGTGACTGACTGTAAATAGAAATGGAACTAGACTTCCTTTTGCTGTATGATATGTCATATGTGACTGACTGTAAATATAATAATGCAACATGTAAGATGTAACCATGTAAATGTTCTCAACTTCGCTGTAATGGAAGTCCTTTTGGTGGTTCTGTATATTGAATACTCTACAACTGTTGTCTTGTAATCGCAGGAACGACATAATGTGCAAGTAACCGTAGCTATACTTTATTATGGATAGATTGAAGAAGCATGTTCTTTGATAGGCACCTTGGCTTTGCCTTATAGTAAAAACTGAATTGACCATAATTTAAACTAAAATGCCTGTGGGAGGTGATAGCCTCAGGTTTGCTTTTCTACTGTTTAGGGTGGTGATTTTTCTTACCTCTCAAAAAATAATGAAGGAGTGGTGATTTTGATCATGTAATTGGTAACCATGTTTAATGTTGGTAATTTTGCTACGATTAGGCCTTCTTCAATCCTGCAGTACATGATGATCCTTGCCTAGGCTTTAATGTCTTTCATGTATCTTTAAAGGTTTATGGCTTGTGGAAGTGAAAAAGTTGTGCATTTTTTATTTTTATCCTAGATTGTTTCTATAGCTTGACGCTAGCAAGGATGATTTATCAGCAATGTGAGAATTTATCATGACCTTTTTCCTCGCTACGTTTTCTATGTTCGCTTGTCATTCATACTTTATCAATTGGATTATTTACACTATTGTGAGAACCTTTGGGCGAATATAATTGCTATTTACCTCCTCAACCATTGGGCAGAATAATTCCCGTACCCATATTAATCAAGCCTTTTAGAGAGGCAAGCTCAACTTAGTCTTATACTACTCAAAGCTCAAACCTCTAGAAAGCAATAGGAGTGGTTGCAGATCTTGTTGTTTTGATGAAAAATCTTATGCGAAAATAATTTTGTATTTCCCTATTGTTGGTAGCATTAAAAAAATGAATCAAAACTATCCATGGTTAATGAAAAACCCTATTAAAAGTATTGTTTGTTTTTTAGAGGAGGTTTTCTGCTAAAACTTTTCAAAATATAACTCTATCTCACATCGCACAAAACGAGAAGCCAAGAGATAGTTTTCTAGTTTATTCTCAAGTTCGCTACCAACACATGAATGAAAATTAGATAGTTTTTCAAAAAATACTTTTTGAAAAAATAATTCATTTTTTAGAAAACATAATATTTAATGTGACACCGAATCTTAATTACATAAACCGAACGGCCAAAGAAAACTTAAACAAATATGGAGTGAAGAAGCTGGCTTTCCGGTGAGGGGCCGAGGACTTCTCGAAGCTACAAATTTGCATCAAATTTTTTGCCTGATTCAACGTGGAAACAGCCTTAGGATTTAAGGTAACCTGGTTTTGACGAACAAGAATGCTCCCCCTGTTAAAAGGGGGTCCCACCTCAGAGAACGGTTGTTGGGTAAATGTGACGACGGCTTTGTCCAACAGATTTTCTTGTCACTTGAATTTTTCTCATTAACCCAGACAGATTTTGAGAGAGAGAGATGCAAAGATTTCGTTATTACTCGGATTTTCAAGCATATTTGTTTTTAACCTAATCTTGTCTTCCACAATGCAGCCGAAATGCTACATAATATTAACTTGGATAAATTACAATGTAAACCCAATAATTTAAGGATGATTAAACCCAACACTTTAAAAAACATTTCAATTCCTAACCATAAACCCATTACACATGATGACATTAATAGAAAATGCTTAAACAAAATGACAGTTTGCACTGAAGCAATGTTCAAAGCTTTTGCAACAAGGCCCCCACAACAATTTTCTATCAAAAGAGAAAATACTGAAAATACCCATGACAGAATAAGAAACATAAAAAACAACAAAGTACCACATCATCCCCTGTTAACAACCTAGCAAACGAGATCAACTTGCACACAAAAATATTTTTAGCAAGCTAAGCGAGCTGCCGAGCTCCAATAATAGCAAAGCCAGTCCTTTGCTCTGATTTTGCATCGCAGGCTGCCCTTACTTGGGGTTATGAACATTTTATCTTGTAAAAAGAAAAACATAATGAGTAAGGTTAGTCCACTATATTTTACATGCTAGTATCATTCTCCTAAATGGAAAACGTTTGCAAAAGTCTCTTTTAGATCCATTGGTTTAAGATATATTTTTGTGGTAGATTTGCAGAAAAGTAGAAAGTTCCTTTATAGTTCTATCATGTCTTATAGTGGATAGGTGTGGCATTTTAAACCAGATATGAGGTCCACTGCAGCCCTTAAAAACCGTTGCTCTTCTTTTTCAATATTTTCATATGCCTCAGAGCAGAATTGAGGAAAAAAAATGCACATAAGAAAATTGGATGAATGAACATTTTGAGGCACTTTCAGCAGTCGTGATCACACATTAGAATAACTGAGAAACAACTCCATAGTGAATAACATTCCAAATATCACTTTTTACCAAAGCAAACTTGACAATTCTGCCCTCTATAGTATAGAGGTCACAAACTAGATATTTTTTTTGATAAGTAAAAAAAAAAAAAAAAAAAAAAAAAAAAAGGTCACTTTCATCAATATGTTTGTCATTTCCACAATCTAGATATGTTCATCAGAAAACACCTACCTCAGCTCAACAGTCCAATCCATCTTGTCTTCTATGAGTCCCATCTGTAGTCTGGTAAGCACAGAGTAGAGTTGTTGCGACACTTCACCTATACCTTCATTTTTATATGATACCCTGACAAAGAAAAGATTACAAGCATGAGAATAATATTCACTATTTCTCTACGATTGATTTGATCATGTTACAATAAGTCACTTTCATCAATATGTTTGTCATTTCCACAAATCAATTATTTGCACAAGCTTATATTAGAAGGAAATTATTGTCCCAGTGATCAAAGTCTGACCAGGCCAAGAATTTATTGAAAACGGTGGTCAAACTTTCATTATTATATTAGTACCTTTTGCCCAAATATGTAATGCTGCCCACTGGTGAAACAACCACAGCTGTTCCCGTACAAAATACTTCATCAGCATCAAGCAATTCATCTACTGCTACAAGGCGTTCCTCTACCTGCAAGCCCATTGTTGTAATCTAGCTAGTAGAGAAAAGCCATAAATTGTGGCACTGAAGGACTAATGCAACAGAATTCAGCAGATATCGGTGATTCTGGTAAGTTGGTTTAAGTTATGTAACCAATAATGACGACCAACAACTAATTAAGATATCCCTTTTAGAGGTCCAAGTCATGTCAGCATAAAAATTATTCCAGCAGTATGCATATAGATAAAGAACACTGACTCATACTTGGAGTGGAGTTAAAAGTTATCCCAAGGGTAAAAATAAAGGCTCGAACTTTACCCTATATATACATGTAAATTCATAAACAGAGCATGTAATCAAGCCCTTCCAGGACATGGTTATAGAAATTTTGGAGTTGAAAGGGAACGGCTTTGGAGGTGTGTAATTTATGCAAAATATGGAGAAGTATGGGGGGTCAAACAAATGAGGTAGTTAGGGGATCACATGCGGATCAAAACCAAGGATGACACAATGATTAAATTGGTCAGTCAAGGAGCTCAGTGCCCAAACAGGACGTATGCCATCTAAAATGTGGGACATAGCAAGAATTCTTACCCCTCCTTTCAATAAATAATAGTAGTACGAAATAAGTAGCATTATTTTGGCATGTACAGTCAGTAAAGAATATTGACAAGCTAAATAACAAATGAATGATGACTAAATTATGTCTTTCAATCACATGCTCATCAACATCCATCACTACTTACTGAATACCTGAAACCCTTGGTTACGAGCAACATCAATTATACTCTTTCTTGTAATGCCTGGTAGAATTGTCCCTTTTATTGCAGGAGTGGAGATAACATTATCCTAAGAGCACATGAAAATGAGAATATATTAGCTGTAACTGCCCTTAATGACATGGTTCTTCTTCACAGTTCAGATGATTAGAAACAATATTAGTCTTGCAGTTGCTTGTCTATACAATAGGGTGTATAGCATTTAAAGAAAAAATAAAAAAGATAATGTAGATGCATAATTCTGCAACTGGGAGTTGATATTTAATGAAACAAATCATAATCATAAAAGGAATAATAAAGACCAGCTAAGTCATCGATCATTATACCTTCACAACAAAAATGTTGCAAGATGAAACCTCCTCTAGATATCTTTTGTTGACACAATCAAGGTATAGCACATCAGAATAACCTCTGGCTTTTGCAGCAGATTGAGCCTTCAGAACCTAAAAAAATATTTTAATGAAAAGAGATAATTTAGCCACTAAAAATTGCCTGAGTTCCATAAACCAAACAAATACTGGCTGGTAATGGGTAATTCAGGCAGCATGCTGCCCAAGCATGGCTGGCACCTGGTTGAGTTCAATCAAAATGCTCAAATTAAAAGAAAACCCATAATTTTCATTTGCCCATCTGTATGCACAAAAAAGTCTTCTTCAAATCATAGCTTTAAACGAAAAGAATTATTACACCTAAATTGACATAGATACTGCTTCTGGAACCTTGATGCATTTTTTTTTAATCTAGGTTACACATGCACCCAGTGGGTTTTGAACCCACAACTTGATGGCAAAACCATTTGATGGGAAGAGAAAAAATATCCTCTCTAGAAGGCTAAGATTACGGCAAAGCCCAAGAAAAAAAATGTCCATGATATATAATTAGTTCAATATTTTATTTTATGTATTATTTGGTTTTTCTAGAGGCTAAGGTATTTTCTTAATTCTGTAATTGTCAGTTGTGGGTCATAGTTTTGAGCCTTGGGTTCTATTGTATTAATAGGGAAGTCTTATTTAATTTATGGACTTTCATTTGTGGGCTTTGGTCCAATTCAATTAAGAGTTTGTTTCCTAATCAAAGTAGGAGTTATAAACCAACTTGGAGAAAGTTAAAATCTATAATTTATATAATGTACTCAAGTAAAAAGAGAGATAGTTAATAGAAAAATTAAATGCTATGAATATTAAGGCATGTTGCCCTTGGTACGTTCTATTATCCCATTCTATTCTTCTTTAGCACTCCATCATTATTCACAATACCATTCACAGATCACAATACTATTCACATGCATTCTTTACACCCTGATAGGCCTTGAACCCCAAACCTCACCCTCCATCGAACACTTATAAGGGGAGTAGTGTGCCAGTTGAGTTAGAGCTCATTGGCCACACTTTACACTACTATTCACATGCATTCTTTACACTATAGTTAATAACATGAGGAAAAATTCAATTTCAGTTCCTCCTCACCTCTTTCGTAATTTTGAATCAAATATTTTCATTTACCTACCAAAACCCTAAAGTCATTCTTAAACAGTTAAACCCTAACCCTTCTTCTTCTAAAGTTCTAAACCATAGAATCCCAAAAAGAATTCTCCTAACCCTAAAATCACCACAAATACATGTCAACAGATCCACTCCAATCTGTCCTACGTCATAACCTCACCTCCCACCTTGTTCTTACAAAGAGAAAAGGTGTGATGAATAATAAAATTAAAAAAAATAGTGATGAAAATAAGACAGCTACAGTTTGAAACCATACAACCATTTAACCCTTGATGGGATTTTCCCCCCACATAGATATAAACATATAACAATTAAAGCAAGGCCAACTTACTGCAGCATAGTTCCCTATGGTCTTTACACCCCCAGTACCACCAGGAGTTGCACGATGCAATTCATGCTCAATAACCAGATGGATTGGTGCCACACCTTCCTGGCATCAGACAGATAAAAGATATTACATCCAGTAATTGCAGGATGGGAACAAACCAAAACATTAAGACAACATATCTACATAAGGGAATAAATCAAATATGATCACCAAGATCAAGAAACATAGAAAATCATGCACAAACAAATAAAGCAAAAAACTACTACAAATAATTGATTCTCTTGCATAAGCAGTAGAACATAAAGTGATAGTCCCATGGCCCCTAGTTGCCAGAAAGTACTTGCAAGTTATAATCACCAATTCCAAATCCCCATGGGGAGAGCTTGGGTTCAAATCCTAGGAGTGTTATCCCCTTAGACCCTTTACCTAGCAACAGAAATCACCATATTTCAAATTCAAATTAAAATGAAACATGTTTTCAACTCCATAGCTCTGTTTTAACAAAAACTGAGAAATGAAACAGCTTGGCAAAATTTTGATATTAGCACTACTTGACAAGGAGCAAATAATTTTAAATTGAAGAATTTTTTTTTTTTTTTTTTTATATGTTAAAGCAACTCCCGCAACCATATGGGATTGAAGTGCAATCACCCTTCAATCATTTTTTATGGGAGGAGTAGCCATTTAGTCCAAAGATCATTTATGTTAATTGAAGAATAATGCTGACAAATAGAAGTATATGGTTATATAAAATTTTTAACAAAAGTTCATCCCTAAAAGATTTTGCCAGTGGGGAAATGTACTTGCAATTAGACTACTTGAAAAATGAAAACAATCCAAAAGGCTGAATGTCATGTCAACTGTGAAATGATACAATCCCAAAAATCATTATGCTTAACTATTTAACTCTTTTTCCATATAAAGGGACCAAGAGATGCATCGTAGACAATTTTGCAATTCATTGGTCACCTCACTGATCTTTCTCTAGCCACAAGCTTCCAACATGATCAACTGGCCAGTGAGACATGGACATAAATTGGTATCCTAGTTACTTGTACACATAAATCAACCTATTGACAGGTCATTGATAGTTTTAAAGAAAGTAGAAATCAAACTGATAAACCATATCCTTGAAAGTATTAACCAATGACCCATTGATTCAGTTGGCACCTCCTGTCGACTCCAACAGTGCTGTCAAGGGTTCAATCCCCCATCCCAACTTAATGTAGCAAAAAAAAAAAGAAAGTATTAAGTAATATTCTGCATCTATTATTCAATCATGTTATGTTTGTGCAGATATATGGATCATCTCAGAAAATGTTCTCATATTCCATTCCCTAAAATGCAAAAAGAGTTGGACAATAATTTGTCATAGAATTCTCTGCTATGAATCATTATTGGCAACATTTCATAAGAATTTCAACGCACAACATCAAACTAATTATATTACACAGTGCAAGAAAGGCATAATTAGTAAAGTATCAAACTGACTTTCTTTTTTTATTGGTAAGTTTCACAACAGCCAATATGACTTTAGATAGAATAGAATGGAGGAAAAGAAAACTTGTGGCAAACCCTAACTAATTTGTTGAGGTTCCATAGCTGACCCCAAGAATTTGGGATCAAGGCTTGTTGTGGTTGTACACAAACAACAGATGAGTTTTGAACCCAAGACCTCACTCACAACCTTGATCTTACAAGGGAGGAAGTTCCATTTGAGCTAGAGCTCATTGGCGTAAAGTATCTCAAAATTATTCATATTATATCTTTAACAATATTATGCATCCCAAAAGAAAGTAATGAAGAAAAACAAGGGATAAGACATCGAAATAAAAGTGATAACAATATCGTGAAGTGGCAACATAATCGGGTAGATATCACTATGCACCTAAAGATTACAAACCTTAAAATAGTTGCCAACAGGTGACACATAAATCAGAAAGGTATACTCTGGAGCAGGTGCAAGGCCAAGAACAGCTCCACTCCCCATTAGCAATGGCCTGATGTACAAGGAACCTTTACCTGGAGGTGGAACCTGAAAATGAGACATTAAATATTTACCAATCTGACATGTACTGCCAATCATTAACAAACAGGATATACTAAGATTTAGGTAGTATTTTACCCAACGTTTGTTTGCTAAAACAGTGGCCTTTACAGCTTCCACAAATTGTTCAACTGTTGGTGATGGCATGCACATCCGCTCTGCACCCTGCCTCATCCGTATTGCATTTTCCTCCGGACGAAAAAGTAGAATATTACCATCTTTTGTCCTATAGGCCTTCAAACCTTCAAATAATCCCTAGAGACAAAAGCGAGAGATTTTTTTTGGGGGGGGGGGGGTGTGTCATCAGAACTGATGCAACTGAAGCAACAATGAAAAACAACTAGGACCCTAAGGACGAATGATGATAGAGCGTCATTAATATACATACAAATAAATTTGATTATATTAAGTATCCACAAATTTGATGTTTATCTAGCTAGTCCAAGATTGGATTATCCAAATATTCAATCAATAGAAGCATTCCAACTCTTCTAATCCCTTCTTGTATTTGTTCTTTCAGTTCCAGTTTCATGTCCAAAAACAGTGCAGAGGTCATTCAAAATTTACCAAAACACTTGTAAATTTTCTATAGTATCTATCTCTTTGTTCATCATAGAAGGGCTTACTGGAATAGTCCCGGAAAGAGATTATATTAGAGAATCTAAATATTTTATAAACTAGTGGTGAATTCCTTAGCTACTTTGTTTAATACAAATAATAGGGAAAGTGTAGTCGCATGCAAACAAATTGAAAACGCCATGTATACCAGTGACACTCAAGTCCATCAATTGAGCCACTAAGTACGGGCTTTCATAGGGTGGTTGGTGCTCAGCTCCTATGGAGAGACCTATGGTGTCTGATTGCAAGAGATAAAGAGGCAAAAGTGCCTGATTATTTGACTGTGTAGATGTTACCCTTCATTGGCACCCAATTTTTATTTGAGATGCACATGATTGGGAATTGGAATCATTTGATTCATTTTTGGATAATTTGTACTCCGTTTAGTTCTTCCAGTATCAAGAATAGGATGGCTTAAAGTTTGCCTAAGGCTCAGGGATTTAAAGTTAGCACTTTCTACCATGCTTTGCAAACAAGTGGGGATTCCTCTTTCCCCTGGCGAGTTATTTGGAGAGCTCCACCTCGGGTTGGTTTCCTTATGCAGGTGACTTTGAAAGACAGGCTCTTAACAACTGATAATTTAAAGAGACAGGGCTTGTTCTTTCTGATTGGTGTAGCACACGTATGTTGGGGAGACAATCGATCACTTAATTCTACATTGTTGTATGGGGTTTCATGTGGTGTCTTCTTGGTGTGAATTGGGTGTAGCAGTGGCCTAGATGGGTATCAGTTTTGCTGTTGTGTTGGGCTGGTCTTCCTGTTAAGAACAACAGATTGGAAATTTGGAGTGCAATTCCATCATGTTTGATGGGGACTGTTTGGAGAGAGAAATTCTCGCATTTTGAAGATAAAGTTTCCTCAGTACCCCAACTTCATTCACAGTTAACAGGAACTTTTTTTTTTTTATAAATTACAGTTAACAGGAACTTATTCGCATGGAACCATGCTTTCTCTCCTTACCCTGACTGCGGTTCTAATTTATTGTCTTTTCGAGATAGCATGTTTCTTTGTTGACTTGTTTTTACTTTTTTCTCTGTTTGAGTGCTCCATAGTATACTCCTCATGTACTACAACCTCTCTTTTTTTCAGTTTAATGAAATATTTACTTTTTTACTGATAAAGGAAAAAATGTTCCATCAGAATTTAAATAATTATGTAATTCATAAGGATGAATAGTAGCATAATAAATATTAAAAAAAAAAAAAAAAGCATGAATTCCAAAATTCCAGTAAACATTTTGCATTAATAGCTTATACCCAAAACTCCAAAACTGATATAATATGATTCAGTAAAGACAAGATGGGATAAGCCCATCAAGGTTTAAGTTCTAACCTGCCCATAATTCAAGACTCCAGCTGAAGGGTTCATTTCAATGTTCCCAAAACGCTGTAATTCGCCTTTAGAGAAGTCCCCCCCTCGAGCACATTTCATGATATACATATAATCAGTAGGGAGAAACGCAAATCCAAGGTTGTCCCAGTCCATGTCAACTAATTCAGCCGTTTCACTATAGTTGTTCAACAAAAAAATATCAATATACCAAAAAAAAAAAAAAAAATCAACTCAGAGAGCAGCATACGCGTATTTTTTAAACTTCAATCATTACATAACTGTTACATGTTAGATTAATTCTTTAATTCTTGAATTACATTGGGATAAACCCCAAAACTAAAGTCAGCAACTTTTGTAAATATTTAAAAATTAAATAGTTTTACTTTATGTCATTTTGAATAACAAGAGGGTCATTCTGACAATGTATATGTTTGCACCACAAATCATTTCAAAGCCCACAAATTTAGATAGAGAGAGCAAAAAAATAAATAAATAAATAAAGTAGAGAAAAGTGCCTGTAAGTATCAGATAAAATGGCATCACGCTTGAATAGAGAAGAAGCCGCTTGAACATTTCGAGAAGCAAGAGGAAACCTCTTTTGGAGCTGCAATAAATGAATAAAGTCAACAAAAAAATAATTTAATTTTAATTATCCCCAAAATAAAATCAAAGAGGAAAGGGAAAAGGGGTACCTTGAAGTTGAGAGAGGAAAGTGTATTGTCGGCGAAGGGTAGTGGTAAGGAATTGAGAGGAGGGGAGGAGGGGTAGCGGCGGGAGGGGTATAGGAGGTAATTTGGCTGAAGCCCTCCCAAGGCGGCGCTTCTCTCCATTTCTCTCTCTATCCAACGGCTCTGTTGCGTGTGTCTCTCACTCTCTCTCTCTGTGTAAAAGGGAGCAATGTAGCAGTGTACAAAGGTGAGAGTGCGTTATATTTATTGCGAGATAGGATTCTCAATCCAAAGGGATACTGCTTGCAGTTTTTGTTTGCTGTTGTTAAATGCTGACTTTTATAAAACCTAGCTACTTAACTAGATAGATTCTACGCCTACCAAGCCAAACCCGAATGAGGAAAATTCTCAGTTTCTCAAAAAAAATAAAAAATAAATAAAAAAAGAGGAAAATTCTTCAAGCACAACTTTTGTTACGACAGCTTAAAAGTTGGGAGTAGTGAAATTATGGACCCATTACTTTTACCTCATCATTCTGACAAAAATTGTAATTCTAGCATTACTTCATGTTATTTATTACTTATTATAAGCCACAATGGGGATCAATTCCATGGTGCTAATTCACAGTCACCAACTTTCTCTATCAGTTTAATGAGAATGGCCATGCTGGACATAAATGTTTTTTCTTTTTTATAATTTGTAATAGTTACAATAAATGAAATAAAAATGAGATTTGAGAGGAAAATGAAATGCCCTCAATTTTTATTTTTAAAGTATGTAGCAAAGCACTATTGTTCCTCTTTAATGTTTTTCTCATCATACTTTGAAATACGACTAATGATAGGAATACTACAAATTTTATTATAAAATATTTACAAACTAATGTGTCACTAATCACAAAAAAAATAATTTAAACATTCATTTATTATGTTTTTTAATCCACCAACCACATCCATTGTCATATTAATTTATAAAGATTACATGGTAAAATTTGTAATATATTTAGCATTTTATTTGAAGTATTATATAAATAGTTAATTTATTAAATTCACTATCATATTAACTTATGCCTATAGGATGAATGGTACATATTATTATGGAAATATGTTAAAGCTACTAACTATTTTACTACAATCCCTCCAAAAAAAAAAAAAAAAAAAACTATTTTACTACAAAAATTTTATAAATAATGTAGCAATGAATGTAATTCATGATGCATTAACAAAATAAGATACATCATCTTTATATTTGTGCTTTATCATAAGTATTTAGAGGATGGGTTTACTTTTCTTTATAATAATTTTTTTTTTTTTTTTTGTGTGTGTGTGGAGAAAACAGTGTTAACATTTAAACAATATATCAAAGCTTTAGAATAAATACTTTAATATGTTTCTTTTCTTTTTTTTGATGGGAATATGTTTCTTTATGAAGGGAAGATGTGTGCATGTAGATTAATGGCATTTGATATAATGACTTCATGTATTGGTTGTTTTCATAAATAATTTATGTATATAATGTTGATATTATGTTTTGACTTAGTAAAAGGTTGTAATCGCATTCTATGATTTTTGTGTTTTTTTTTTTTGATAGGTTAATGCATTGTAAGATTGAGGGTGACAACAAATTTCATTTTCACTAACCAATAAAATTACTTGGAAATTTTTTTCCAAATAACTCTAACGTAATTGGCATTTCCCCTTTAGTGATAAAGCATGACAAAGAACTAGAAGATAAGATTATTTGTTAAATCGAGTCTGTATATAACTCTCACTAATAAGAGTGATGATCAATATGCAATGAGTGATTAATACAACTGATTTGGGTACTTAAAATTATCTAACAAGACATAGATGATTTGTTAGAGTATGCAAATAAACTAAAGTATTGGAACATAACTGATGATGCTGAAAATCGTCAGTAAGTCACAGAGTCCTCACGTGCTCAAGACAATACCTGCACAACACAGAAAAAAAAGACCTTAGGAGAGTACCAGTGTGGTACCAGCCAAAGACCTTCCGAAGATTAAGTTAGAGAACTTTCACAACTCTAAAGTGTCAGAGTTGGGGTAAATTATGCAAACCTTGTTTTTTGAGGGCTTGGGGCTTTTATGGTAGTACAGAACCAACTCCTGTTTCTTGGGCAGAAAGATCTTTCCTTATAGAAAAGGTTCTAATAAATGTATGTATTTTGCGGGATCCTTTCCATATAGGGACTCTATTGACCAAAGGCTATCATAGGGCTCAAGATATTTCCATTTAGGATTCCTTGGAGTTTACTTAAGCCATGTGGGTGCCATGTGACCTTGGTATCCATCGGCCTCGGGCCCACGTACCTAGAATCTGTCCATGTGGGAGGACCATCCATCTACAACATGGGACCATCCGTAATGTAATCTCTCCGTCCAATACCTCAAGTCGTCGTCTTATTTTGATAACCCATTAATTTAGTACCGTCAAGTTTATTTGAACGGGTCCGTCAACCTCAGTTTTTGTCCTCTTCAATAACCTTCTTTTTTTCTTTTTTTTTTGGTAAATCAGGAATTAGATTATTGAAAAAAAAAAAAAACCCTAAGGAACAAAGTAAGGCATAAGCCTCTCAAAGTACATGCCAGATAAATCGTAAAACAAAAACAAATATGCAAATTGTTTTGGTTCTCCTTCGGAGATCAGTATTGGAACATAACCAATACTTTGGCAAACGCCAATAATACGTGTGTGCTCAATTATTGAAAAAACTTATGTGAAGATACCATTTGTTTTAATATGCAAATTGTTCATTCTAGATTGCTCAATTTTAGTTGTAGAAAAGGTAGTTTGTTCTCCTATTTATATTACGTAGTTTATGTCTTAAGATGATTTTTGTTGTTACAATTGATTTTGTTAAATTATATTCCATTTTTATTAAAACTTAATCATCATCATAGAAATATATTGAAAAATGCACGGTTCATTATTTGGAACAATATATTGTCAATAAAAATTGAAAAAAAGTTACATTTTACCACTTTAAACTATACCTCTAATTAAACTTTGCACCCTAAACTTTTCAATTATATTTACACTTTAAACTATGACACTTATTACACTTTGCACTCCAATGTTAAGTTTAATGTTAACTTAGATGGAAAAATATGGCACTACGTGAAAAGAACTAATTGTTCATCTTCTCAATCTCTTAAAAACAAAGGAGAAATTATACTTTACCACCCGAACTATACTCCTAATTATACTTTGCACCCTAAATTTTGAATTTCCGTCCAAGTTAACAGCAAACTTAACGTCAGGATAAAAAGTATAACAAAAGTCATAGTTTAGGGTACAAAATGTGCATTCAAAAAGTTTATGGTGCAAAATGTAA
This sequence comes from Quercus tomentella, assembly GCA_028535165.1. Taxonomy (NCBI): domain Eukaryota; kingdom Viridiplantae; phylum Streptophyta; class Magnoliopsida; order Fagales; family Fagaceae; genus Quercus; species Quercus tomentella. The sequence continues at coordinate 15,647,675 of JAPQVY010000001.1, forward strand.
TATGAGATATAGTTAGGATGATAAAATGTAATTTTCCCATAAAAATTAGTACTTAAACCAATAATAAGTTTTGACCAAATAAATTTAGATTAGTTTCAAATTTGAAGACCTTAAGTTAGATTGGATTTGAAATATATTGGAATATATTTGATGCAAATATACTAGGCTAGTTTAGATCTATATTGAGCATACACTTATCCTCACCTATCGATTAGGAATGGCAATTTTGCCCCGCCCCTCCCTGCTTCGCCCCGCACAGGTTTTCCCCGCCCAGCAAAGCTGGTGGGGCGGGGATGGGACGAGATTTAGCCCCACATCACGAGGCAAGGCTGGGATGAGTTTAGACTTTTTAGACCTACTTCGCCCCATTCTCACCTTGCCCCGCGTTGATAAGGATTAAATTGTAATTGTTTCATACCCTAAAACCCTATTATTTAAACAAACATATTATTAGCTTATTTTATTCTACCTAACGTGGTTCATTGCCTCTTTTTTCTCCCTAGCAATGTTGGAAATAATGTACTAATTAAACGTTTTTTTTTTAATCTTTATTAGAAACAAATTTATATACTATTGAATCATTGATTTTGTACCATGATATTTTTGTTTTTATTGTGATATTGTCTTGTTAAACACTTGGATAATATTTTCAGTTTTTGCTAAAAATTAGTTTAATTTTATGAGATAAATTTATTTGTAATTTCAAGTATATTTTTAATAATGAAACATGTTTTATTAAAAAAATTTGTAATAGTTGTGGGCAAATCAACAAGACATAGAGTTTTATGGGGTGGGGCGGGGCTTCACGGACCTCCAAGGGGTAGGGATGGGGCGAGAAAATTTTTCTCAGCACGCGGAGCTGAGTGGAGATAAAGCAAGACAAAACCATATAGGATAGGGGCGGGGGTAAAGAGCCCATCTTTCAGCCCCACCCGCCCCATTGTCAATCCATACTTATCCTCACCTACCGATTAGGAATGGCAATTTTGCCCCGCCCCTCCCTGCTTCGCCCCGCACAGGTTTTCCCCGCCCAGCAAAGCTGGTGGGGCGAGATTTAGCCCCACATCACGAGGCAAGGCTGGGATGAGTTTAGACTTTTTAGACCTACTTCGCCCCATTCTCACCTTGCCCCGCATTGATAAGGATTAAATTGTAATTGTCTCATACCCTAAAACCCTATTATTTAAACAAACATATTATTGTCTTATTTTATTCTACCTAACGTGGTTCTCTGCCTCTTTTTTCTCCCTAGCAATGTTGGAAATAATGTACTAATTAAACGTTTTTTTTTTTAATCTTTATTAGAAACAAATTTATATACTATTGAATCATTGATTTTGTACCATGGGATTTTTGTTTTTATTGTGATATTGTTTTGTTAAACACTTGGATAATATTTTCAGTTTTTGCTAAAAATTAGTTTAATTTTATGGGATAAATTTATTTGTAATTTCAAGTATATTTTTAATAATGAAACATGTTTTATTAAAAAAATTTGTAATAGTTGTGGGCAAAACAACAAGACGTAGAGTTTTACGGGGTGGGGCAAGGCTTCACGGACCTCCAAGGGGCAGGGATGGGGCAAGAAAATTTTTCTCAGCACGCGGAGCTAAGTGGAGATAAAGTAAGACAAAACCATACAGGATAGGGGCGGGGGCAAAGAGCCCATCTTTCAGCCCCACCCGCCCCATTGTCGATCCATACTTATGGGGTTGGAATTTAGAAGTTTCATTTGACTCGAAGATCATTGACAAAAGGAAAATTAAATAGCACATGATGAGGGAGCAAAGAAATAAAAAGATTAACATATATGGTTAAAAGTCAATAAAAGGCGGCTATAATAAATTAGACAAAGCACTTGATCTTTGCCAAAAATTATAGCCTTTTATTGACTTTTATCCATATATGTTAATTTTTTGTTTTTATTTATTTATTTATTTTATATAAGATTTAGCAAGCAAACAAAAAATAAGTTTATGGGTTAAGAAGGAGAAAGTATACTATGTTTCGGTAATACCAACTCAGCATCTGTTTTGGTATTTCCTATTCAATAAATAAGTGACACCTATTTCAAAAAACCACATCAGACTACTTCAATAAATGATTAATAAGAATACATTCTGTCCGGAGGTGGCATAAAGCAGCTCTTTTACGCCACCAATAATAAAGTGCCATGTCAGCCAATAACTTTAAACTTAAGAGGCTGTTTGACCAATAAAATTTGATAACTCAATTCTCAGTTTCCATAACTCATAACTCAAAAATGGTGGGACCCATAGCAAAAAGGTTGTTTGGCCAAACGATAACTCTGTTTCCATAACTCTGTTTCCATCACTCAATTCTCTGATTTTTGAGTTATGAGTTATGGAAACTGAAAACGACCAAAGGCTGTTTTCAGTTTTCATAACTCATAACTCAATGGCATTTTCATAAATAAACACACATGGAGGGACCTATAGCCGCAACTTTTGACCACCTTTTGACTTTTTTTTTTTTTTTTTCACTTGATCGGTCTTCAGTTCTGGGTTTTTTTTTTTTTTTTTTTTTTTTTTTTTTTTTTTAGCTTCGATGAGTTTGGGTATTGAAAACAAACAAACAAACAAACAAACAAACAAAAAAGAGAAAAAGTTACACCGGCTGACAGATATGGGCCCACAAATAGTGTGAAAAATATTAAGTGATGGAAATTGGGTAATGATGCCAAACGGGTGTGAAAAATTGAGTGATGAGTGATGAGTGATGAGTGATGAGTGATGAGTGATGAGTTATGAGTGATGAGTGATAGAAATTGAGTGATGAAAAATGGTTGGCCAAACAGGCTCTAACACACCTTATTACACACAATTATAACCCACATAATATCCCAAAATTTTTCCCAAACTCAAGCACTTTCTTCTCTCTGATCCCTCTCATCAAAACACAGTGCTGATCTGCCAGAGCTTCTTTGACCAAAGCATTTGAGTTCTACATTCCAGATTCTGACATATCATTTGTGAGCAGTGGAAGGCCAAGCACAGATCTCACGTTTCCTTCTTTTTTTGACAATATAGATTCCGAATCCAATCAACAAAACCCCCCAATCATTCAGTGCATCTAGCAACAAAAACCCCAACAACCCAACCAATAAAAAACCCAGCAAATCCAACAAAATAATAGCACATTCGGCCATACCCAACCCCAATTTTCAAACCCAAGAAAAATGATCAAAGCTTTACAGTCCATAATAAAACCCAGTTATCAAAAGGATCAAAACTAAAACAAAACAAGACCTAAAGGGTTTCGGCCAAAAATAAAAATATAGCACCCACCCCAATGCAAAGCGAAACGAACCCCCAAATTTTAGCAAAAAAGAAGAAGAAACGAAGTCCCAAATCTCTCCTCTTCTTCTTCTTCTTCTTCTTCTTGGTGGCAGATTTGGTAAGTTGGTGACAATGGTAGTGAACGAGAGGCCGATGAAGAGGAGGATCTTTGCCTATCTCTACGACTTCCATACCTTCCCCACCACTACCACCACCAAAACCGAGGACAAGCAGCCCTTCAAAGTAAACATGAGAGCTTTTCTGGAAAAACACGCTCACCTCATGCTCTCGCACTCCGCCGCCGTGCTTCTCGCTTTTCTGGACCCGGTTGTTGGAGCATCATCGTTGGGTGGTGGCAGATCGGAGGCGGTGTGGGTGATGGCAGATCAACACTGAGTTTTGATGAGAGGGAGAGAGAAACGGAGATGTGAGGGATCAGAGAGAATATGTGCTTGAGTTTGGGAAAAAATTTGGGATATTATGTGGGTTATAATTGTGTGTAATAGGCATATTAAGTTTAAAGTTATTGGCTGACGTGGCACTTTGTTATTGGTGGCGTAAAAGAGCTGCTTTACGCCACCTCCGAATGGAATGTTTTCTCATGATTAATTTATCTTCCCAATAGTATAGAAGATTGTGATTAATTTATTAGAGTAGACTGATGTAGTTTTTTGAAACAGGTGTCTTTTATTTATTGGGTAGGAAATACCAAAACAGATGCTGAGTTGGTATTACCGAAACATGGTATACTTTCTCCTAAGGAAGGGATGTCAATGGGGCGGGGTGGGGTGGGTTTGAAGGATGGGGTCTTTGCCCTCGCCCCGCATGGTTTTGTCTTACCCCAACGCTGCCCTACCCCACATGATGGGAAAAATTTCTTGCCCCATCCCCGTTCCTTGGGGCCCCGTGAAGTCCCGCCCTACCACGTAAAACTCTATTTCTTGTTAATTTGCCCACATCTATTACAATTGCTTTTAATAAAACCTGTTTTGTTAGTAAAAATATACTTGAAATTACAAATAAATTTATCCGACCAAATCAAACTAATTTTTAGCAAAAATTGAATAATATTATTAAAGTGTTTAACAAGACAATGTCACAACAAAAAGAAAAATATCATAATACAAAATCAATGATTCAATAGGATATAAATTTGTTTATAATAAAAACAAAAGAAAATGTTAAAATTGGTACCTTATTTTCAACTTTCCTAGAGAAAAAAAAGAGGCTAAAAGCCTTATTGAGTAGAATAAAATAAGTCGATGATATTTTTGTTTAAATAATAGGGTTTTAGGGTATGAAAAATATACAATTTAACCTTTATCAATGCAGGGCAGGGCGGGGATGGGGCAAGGCAGGGCGGGTTGGGTCTAAAAAATCTAAACCCATCCCCGCCCCGCCCCGCCCCGTGGTGCGGGGCTAAAATCTCGTCCCATCCCCGCCCTACCACCTTTGCGGGGCGGGGAAAACTCGCGTGAGGCGAAGCGGGGAGGAGCGGGTCAAGCGGGGCGGGGCAAAATTGCCATGCCTAGCTAAGGTTTAGGTAAGCTAAGTCTTTTCTAATGTCTTAAGATAACATGGGATGAGATATGGATAAGCGTTGTACTTCTATAATTTAATACTAATAGGAAAATGCTAATGGATACCTTAAAGTATTGGTTTATGAAATTTTTTATGGAAAAATAAAAAAGAAATTAGTTTTTTTGATTTTTTTTTTTATATTTCCCTTAAAAGTGGTGTTAAAATTTTCTTAAAAATAGTTATTGGCCCATGCATTGCACGGATTTTTTTTTATTTATAAATTTATAAATATTAGTCTATAAACGTTTAGAGTTTTATTTTTCCTTTTCTTTTAAATAATAAGTATACCCCAAGAAATATATTAAGTATCTTCTAAAAGTTGAATTTTATTGCATTATTTTTCTATTCTTCTCTCTCTCTCTCTCTCTCTCTCTCTCTCTCTCTATATATATATATATATATATTAATTATGTACATGGCTCCAATGCAAAATGAAGGATTATTATTGATAACTAAATTATACCATATAATAAAATGTAAAAAAGTTAATAATATTGTTTTTATTGTTTGTTTAAATTGAATGATATGTAAAATTATATACCACAAAACTTTGTCAGTATTTTTCTGTATTAAATTATAGTTCTACAATTTTTAAAATAAATAAATAAATAATATTTCTATATTTCATGATCTTCCTATGACACGGATTTTGTCAATACTTTTAAAATTCTTGAATTTGCAAAAGGAGCCCTAAAAATTAGAGAGCAATTCTAAAATACTTCTAATTTTATTTTGCATAATATTTAAATTGAACGTTAGGAAATTACATACCAATTCAATATCTTAATCTATCAAATGTTCATTAGAAAATATTAGACCATTCATTTACATATAGCTTCAACAAAGTACCAATCCATGAAAAGGGAAGAACCATCTTATATTAAGTGACCTCCCATATTACTATGAATAAAAATAAGACTTAAGTTATATTGACATGTGAAATCAATAATACAAATAAAATCAACCAATTATATGAATGAAAATGACTATAATGTAAACAATAAGAAAGTTAACGATTGATAGAATCTAACTTTAACAATTTATCTTGAGAAAATCATTATAACATTATCTTTATCCTCTACATATTTTCACCGAAAAAAGAAACAAAGTCTTAACTAATTACAAATATATTTGAAATTGAAGAGAGAATACTAAAAGCATTCTACCTTGAAAGTAGAAAATTTGCGTTTTTTCCCCGTCATTCTTGAGTGATGATTATTTCAAGCCTGAAAATAGAGCATGCAAATTAAATGTGAAATCAAAAGGAAAAGAAATACTAAGAGATTTGAAGAGAGATTGCTAATTTTATTCTAGTCTTACTATTGCCTTAGTCTTTTTCTTGAGAAATTATTAGGTCCACTGGGAGGATTGCTGAAATGGTCATCTTAGTCCTTCTATCCAATAAAATGCTGCAATTTATGCAAACATGACATTACCTAGTGATTTTTTTTTTTTTTTTTTTTTTTAATTCATGAGGTGATTAGGAATCTGACTCACATATTTACATAAATAGAATTATTTAATTGGTTAGGGAGACCACTTCAGCAATCCTTCCGGTGGACCTAATAATTTCTCATTCTTCTCCTCCTTTGCATAAATTTAGGAACAAATAATTAGAGTTGAAAGTTGTAAGTAATGTTTTCTTCCCTATTGTTGAATGCTTAATTAATGTTTCGGTTCAAAGAGTTGAAAAGCCAACGAAAATTAGAGTTATGTAAAAATTAGTGGGATGGCTGAATTAAAATTAAAATTCCTTTTATTTCATGTCAAATTTTTTTTTTTTTTTTATACAAGATAGAATTCTATTCTAGCCTAATTTAAGTGTATATGTGTGTGAAACTCTCTCCTGGAGACTTAAATCCCGGCCCTTACCCCCCACACCCCACAAGCACTCATGTCAATTAACCATGGAGAGGATCAAATTAAATTTTGTTAAAAAAAAAATAAAAATTAAAAAAGAAATGAAAAAGGAAATTAAGGTCTTTTATTAGGGAAAAATATAGATGTGGGATGGCCGAAGAATTAAATAAAAATGGAAACTCAAATTAATGTCTTAATAAATAGAAAATGGAAACTTAAATTAATGGAGAGAGAGAGAGAGAGATCTTTAGCTGCAAAATGATCGTATACGAAGAAAACAATTTATAAAACACAGAGCATTAGAACAAATCAAAGATCAAGATTCCTATATAAAAAAAAAAAAAATCAAAGATCAAGATTATAGAGAAATTGAAATGAGAAAGAGACAGTATCTTTAATAGTAGAGATCAAAAACAAAAATGTAGTGGAAATTTTAAGTAAGCATTCAACCTGAATTTTCATATACGTACAAAGAAAGCAATTTATAAAACGCAAAACATTAAAACAAGTAAAAAATTAAGATTGTAGATAAATCAAATTGAGAGAGAGAGAGAGAGAGTACCTTTGATGGTAAAGATTAAGAACAAAAATGCAATGGAAAAGAAAATTTTTCCATCACAAATACTAAGCTTGTTGGTTATAACAGAGATAAAAAGAGAACATACATAAACATGTAAATAAGTAGAGGGAGGAAAAAAAATTATAATAAAGAGGCATTGAGGGAGGGGAAAGGTTGGGGAAGAGGAGGAGACATTTTCTTTTCTTTTTTCTTGGAGAATCAAAAAAGAAAGAGGAGGAAGAGGAGACCTTGTATGTTTTGATAGGATTTTAAAAAAATTGAAAACTAATCAAATACTATGTGGCGGCATAATAGCAAGTCATAGGGGGATTTTGGACAGCCTTATAGTTTTATGGAAATTTCGACACTTTCCATATTTATTGTTAGTTTTAAGTTGTATTTATTTCCATTTCCAATTTTTTTAAAAATTTTATAATTAGGCATTTAAGACTCCAAGTTTTTTGTAATTTTTTTGCACATATATTATTAATTAAAGGATTTTCAACAAAATATTTGAATAGTCATTGGGAGGGAAATGGTTGGTAAAATTAAAAGTTGAAAGACAAATTAAGAATTAATAGTCATAAAACCACCGTGCACTCTTAGTGCGGTGCGGGAAGCAATCCACAAGTATAAGTGCTTTGCAGGTTTGTGGGGTGTGGAGGGCAAGGGCCAGAGTTCAATTATCCAAGAGTGGGTTTTACATATATATACACATAAATTAGGCTAGAGTAAAATTTCTATCTTATATAATAAATAAATAAAAAAAGTCATAAATAAGAATAAAAACATGAACATAAATATCATTTAAAAAAAATGCATTTACTTTATTCAAAAATTTTAATTATATGGCATGTGTCCAACATTATGACCACCATATTGACATGTACAAATAATATTTTGACATGTGGCATTATTTTTCCATATAATGTTAATAAAAGTAAGAATTTGCCACATGTCATTACAGTATGCTTTAAAAAGAACACACATGGCATTGTACGATGCATCCACCATTGTACGATGCATCCCACTGCTTTAACCAAGCAAATCTCCCCCAACCCCAAAGTTTTAGCGACTTACTCTCCCTTTTTTTGTAGGTTAAGGAGGACTATAGAAAGGAGGTGTTTTCCATTGCAGCGTCGTTGCTGTGGAACCGGCGAAATGCCATCTACTTCGGTAGACCTGTGAGAGCTACAGACCAAATTCTATCAATGGCAGGAAACCTGCTGCAAGATTTTCTTGCAGCCCAGCAGATTGAACCGGTCATCCCATCCCCACCTGCATTGCAAAATTGGACCAAACCTGACTTACAATATCATAAAGTCAACTTCGATGCTGTAGTCTTCAGGGAGGCGCATTTGGCTGGTATCGGTGTCGTTGTTTGGGATTGGAGAGGCGAGTTTGTTGGTGCAGTATCTTCCCCAATGGTGCTAACTCATTCGGTTGCTGAAATGGAAGCTTTAGCGTGTCGGAAAGCTATCGAATTTGCTACAGAAATTGGATTACAAAGAGTGATTGTTGAAGGGGACTCAGCTATGGTTATCAACGCTTTAAACCAAAACAATGCTGGTCTCTCATCTTACGGTGTCGTTATAGAAGACATCCGCAGTCTAGCTTTGGTGTTTGAATCATGTGTTTTTGCTCATACCAGTCGAGTTTGTAATAGTGTGGCTGATGCTATTGCAAAAAAAGCAAAAGCTTTTAGGAGTGCTCAGGTCTGGTTGAACAGCCCACCTGATGACATAGTGTCCTTGCTTCTGTTTGATGTTCACTGAACTGTTGTTTTTATTCTTGTCAATAATAGCCCAGACTAATAGTTTGGTTTCTCAAAAAAAAACTTTTATATTATATTTTCCTATATGGCAGCACCTCCTTAATTGCAAGAAAATGCTTCTGCTTTTATATATAGTATTAGATTATAGATTTTCCATATAATGTTAATGAAAGTAAGAATTTGCTTTTATCAACAAAAAAAAAAAGAGTAAGAATTTGCCACATGTCATTATGGCATGCTTTAAAAAGAAACACATGGTATTGTATTGTGCATCCACCAGTGTTGGGATCTATTATATATTATACTAGTCGCAAACCCGTGCGATGCACGGAAAAGCTTTTGACTAAAAAAAAAAAAATCCAACAATGAGTAAATAGACATTTTGCTAGTTAATATTTTTTAAAAATGAAGAAGTATTTAACTTTTATGCTTTTCCATAGTTTAGAAGTGTTGTCTAACATAAAACATTATTGAGTTGCAAGTGCATAGTTACTGGAACTTACAAAGTAATTTGCAATTCTTAAATTAATAAAGCAAAACTCCCAATTGTTATATATATACAAACATTCAAAACTAATATAAACTGCAAAGATATAAACAAAGACCATGATATGAGAAAGACACACCAAGCTTCAAATTTGAGTAGCAATATGAATTTCTCGTAGTAATAATAATATAGACAATTTAGAATATAGAACAATATCAAAATTATAATACCTAATTCCATTATCTTTTATGTTGAATCCCAATAGTTATATATATACTTGAGTCTCTTTTTTTTCTTTTTTCTTTTTGAGTACTATCAGAATTTTTGTTTTCTTTTTATTTCAATAATGCCGAAGTCTAACAAAAGTCAAAGGCTTCGGTTATATATAAGAAACAATTAAGCTCATCCTTTAAAAATTTATCTCTTGTACTTTGTATGATATGGTAATTTTCATTCAAACTTTAAAATAGATTATGTGTCTTACCTTAATGTTTTCCTTGTGGTGAGGACAAATAGAATGAAATAGGTGCTTCATGCTAAAAAACTTTCTTCTAGTCAAATACCAAACCTGATAAAATTTTAGTGAAAAGGAAAAACTCATCAAGAGGAGTAGGAGAGAAAGAAATTACTCAATGAAAAACCACATTGAATGAAGAAAATATTTCAAATTTGAACTTCCAAAGAACAGCATAAATTTCAGCCATAGGTTCAAAATACCAAGTTAAACTTTTTGCTGAAAACCTAGCAAATATAGCCAAGAAATATAACTTTATTAATCTTGATGGTAGTGATCTAATTCATGAACCCTAAACTGTGATTTTTGAATTAGATCACAAATGAAATATATAACTTTATTATAACAAAATAAGATCACTACCTAGCAAATATATAACGAAATAAGATCACTACCTAGCAAATACATCCAAGAAATATAACTTTATGAATCTCTAGCAGCCAAGAAATATAACTTTATTAACCTCGATTAGTTGCATTAGATCACAAACGAAAACCTAGCAAATATATTTTCTTTTCTTTTTTTCTTTCAAGGATCTGATATGGTAGTGATCTAATTCGTGAACCCTAAACTGCGATTTTTGAATTAGATCACAAACGAAATATATAACTTTATTATAACGAAAAAAGATCACTACCTAGCAAATATATAACGAAATAAGATCACTACCTAGCAAATACAGCCAAGAAATATAACTTTATTAATCTCAATTAGTTGAATTAGATCACAAACGAAAACCTAGCAAATATATTTTCTTTTTCTTTTTCTTTTTTTCTTTCAAGGATCTGATAAGCAAAAGATTGATTGCAAAATACTTACCATGTGTATGAGGGTTTGTGGTAAATCTTGAAGCCATAATTGGGTGATGCTACAGAGCGTTTTTCCTACGTTTGGAGAGAGAAAGTTTGCAGGAATGGTCGGTTTATTTTTTAAACTTGAGAGAGGGATAGGTTTGCTAGGGTTTTGAGGTGGGAAGATAGGGTTTTGGGTTTTGAATCCTAACGTGAGTCCTTTAATAATTATAGTCTAATTAATGATTATTTGAGTCTAAAAAAAATATAAATTAAAAATGCTAACGTGGAAAATTGTGGGAGCTTCAAAAGTTTCGGTTATATATATATATATAGACTAATAAGTTGTCCATGTGATGCACGGATAATTTTGTGATATTTTATGTAAGACGGTTTTGGATAATGTTATACATATATTATAAAGAAAAAGTAAACTAAATTAGAGTAAAGAAACATATGCATTTTGAAATATTAAAAATTAGTTTAGTAGTTTCATTGTATATTTGTAGTCTTCTTAAGGTAATTTAAAAAAAAAAAAAAAAAATCATGAAACCAAAGATAAATGCAAAAAGTAACGGGACCATGAAAATCAACTAATTTGTGTTGTGTTCACATATTTCATACCATGAAATAAAAGTATGTCCAACTCTCTCACAGTCTTCTATTCTTCGATAGTGCGACATTAAGACATGATGTGGGCAAGTGTGTATTCATGTGTCTTATAGATGATTTAAAATTAAACCATGGTAGAATATGACTTTACATTGCGCACCAAATATTCTCTCCACTTATATACCCAAAACAAAAACTATCCAACCAAATTACCTAAACCTAAATCATACTTAAGCCTCTAATTTTTAAAAGAAAAAAGAAAAAAAATTACCCGTAGGGGTTTTGGTGTCTTGATGGTGGTGGGAGGCCAGTATAACGGAGGTGGTAACCCCTCAGATTCCTCTTTCTCTCTCTTTCAAAAGTTTTGTCAGTCTCAGGTCTTTTATTTTGGTAATATATAGTGAAACAATGCATTTTATTTAACAATCTATAACATTTTTGTGTCCCTCTATTTCTCTTCAAGGCTTTATGTGGTTAGTTATTACTATTAGTCCTTAATTATTATTATTATTATTATTTTTGCTTTTTAAAAAATACTAAAACGGTGGATATGTCAAAAGAAATGAAAAATAGAGAAAGGTGTGGGGTAAGGTTAGACAATTAATGAGATATATTAATAAGATAACAGTAAAATAAGTTAATATGAACTTTTGGGTAACAGTAAACAAAACTTAATGAAAGAATTAAAAAAAAGAAGGCCAAATGCAAAATTAGAGCGTCATTTGGTAGGACCTTATACTTTCTCGCATGAGGTCTCTGCTTTTATATATATATATATATATTGATTGATTGATTATAGGTTATAGATAGATAGATAATATTACTAGATTAAGTGCGCGTTTGGATATCGCTTATTTTGCTGAAAACTGAAAACAATAAAAAATATATTTCGGTTACTGTTCATCCACAAAATCACTGTTCATTGGCCTGTTTGCACTGTTCATGTCCCATGAACAATGCAACAGGCGCTGGACTTTAAAAAAAAAAAAAAAAAAAAAGATGGCAGACGCAGACGTAGACGCGTCCCACAAAAACGCAATCCAAACATAGCTTAAATTTTCCTAAAATGTGTCTATTAAATACTCATTTATGTTTTTTTGTTCATATAAACATCAAACTTGAACACCATAATTTATCATACATGAGCCCCATTTGGACCATTGAATCTCATTTATCATGCCATAAAAAATAACCCCACCCCGCCCCCCCCCCCTTCCAATGATGTTTTGTTCGTTCCACCATGTGCCCCATTTGGACCACTGAATCTCATTTATCATGCCATAAAAATAACCCCCCCCCCCCCCTCGAATGATGTTTTGTTCATTCCTCCCTCTACCCAATCAGGTAGTCACCCTCAAGTGTCTATGTCTAGTGTTTACACTTTACACTCTACCGCCTAGAGTCGTAAGCTTCCTTAAGAAGCTCACAAAAGCTTACAAAAGCTTCTTTGATAAGCCTCATCTTCAATCTTCTTTCAATCTTCTACCACAGCTAGCAAAATAAAATTATCTTTCTTTAAATTTAAATTTTTGGGTTAAATTTCTTGAAGCTTCTACCTATTTTATAGTTATTAGACATTTTCAAGTTACATCAACTGATGTTGAGAAACTATGTAATGGATTAGGGAGAAAAATATAAAACTTTACCCCTTGCAGCTCTTCCTCTTACCCACCTTTAGGTGGCAAATATGGTTAAAGTTTTTGCCCTTTTGGGATTTTTGACAAGTTCAAGTTCAAATATTGTTCATAGGTTTGACTAAAGCTCATATTGAGTATAAACATTTTATTTTAATTGTTGAGCTTTACTCAATCATTTACCACTTATCTCAGCTTAGCTCGATTACAACCACAAACACATGTCTCTAGGAAATAAAAATTTGAATCTACCTTTTTCACCCCTAATAAACTAAGAAAACGACATTTCCAATTATATATATATACTAGTGTTATGCCTATGCGATGCACAGTTTGATTAAAAATCATATGTAACTTAAATAAAAGATAACGACAACTAAGTTTTTATTTTTATCTAAAAAATTGATAGAGATGTATAGAAAAAAAATCGATATCGATAAGAACAATTATAATTTTGTGTCTATCCATAAGGTGTTTTAAAAAAATAAAATTAAAAGTTGATATTAGTAGTTGTATACGCATATTAAAATTAATGTTGATATGAACTATTAGTGTGAAACCAAAATTCTAATCCCCTAGAATGCTAGAACTCATAAATCTCCTATTGCTAATTAAATAAATCACTTAGAAATTATAGATAAATTAATAATAAAAAGATTAGATGAAGAATTTTTGGATTGTATTCAAATTGAAATTTTTATCAACTTAGAAATTATACGAGAAGAGGATAAGAACAATATATATATATATATATATATATATATATAAATCTAATAAAAATTTTATAGAAAAAATAATTAGATTATTATAAATCATAGGAGAAGAGGATAAGAACAATATATATATATATATATTTTTAAAAAATATAATAAAAACTTTATAGAAAAAATAATTAGATTATTATTTTTCATTTTACAGATAGCTATAATTTACTTACTTATATGTCATGTTTACACATGCATAATAGTTGGTGATCTATATGAGTTGTGCATGTAATGGAGCTGCAATATAATGATATTGTATGACTAAGAGTGAGAGCATGTTTGTGTGAGCACACTTTGGAATAACTTTTAATTTCATGTATGTTTTCTTCTAAAAAAAAAAATTCATGTATGCTTGCAAGGGTTACATATATACCGATCTGGTAACAATGGAGACTTCATCTTTGAGATAATGAATTGATGTAATGCTCAAGGAAGCTACCTAAAAAGGTCAAAAGAATCAATAGAGTATAGAAGAAGTGATCAAGAAGAAAAAGAAAATATATTATGCTCATAATATGCACGACTTCTAATTTAATTGAGAAAATATAAATAAATAAATAAATTTTGACACTAAGAAAATATAAACTTAGCTATCAAAAATAATTAATTTTAAACTTATACAGTTGTACTAACATTTTTCTTAAATTTAAGACCCCTACACCTTTGAAGAGTTGTAGAAGACAACCATATATAAAAAAATAAAAATAAAAAGGCATACCATATATTTCAAAAGAAAGAATTGCATACTCGTATATTATATATAACATATATTTCTAATAATGGCCTCCACAAATATATCCAAAAATATATATATTTTCTCCCTCTTGCAAAAATTTTTTGTTGAACAATTAATTATAATTTTATCTCTTGATATAATGTGTCAAATCTAAATAATATATTAATCAATATTAGGTTTGCCCATTTTTTTCCCACCACCTCTATCTTTTAGTGTATTGGCTTCAGTAATTTTTGTTAGTTATGAAGATAGTAACGTATTATGTAGAATCAAATTTTTTTGTGTTAGTTATGAAAATAGCAATGTATTATGTAGAATCAAAATTAACTGTTAGGTCTTTTTTTTGTCAGCAAGATAGTCCAACTCATGGACGTTGAAGTACCTTTCTTATATGAAAAAAAAAAAAAAAGAAAAAAAAGAAAGAAAGAGAAATACATACCTCTAACATTGAATACGTGGACAGAGGTAGGCTATAAGACAAAAGCCTTCATGTCATATTCAGTTCAGAGCTGGGCAAGTTGGATAGTGATTTGACTGCTACTGCTGGTAATAATATCGCTTTAGGTGCCATTGCTGGAGTTATTTTTGCAATTGCGCAGTGCCACAATGAGAATCAATAGGCTAACCATTGCCACAGCGAGTTTGACCCACGAAAGCACTTGTTCTTCCCTATACGTTACAAAAAGATCAATGAAGTTATATCAAATATTCAACATTGAAAAATAAATTTTTTTTTTTAACAAAGTACATGATGCATGAATAACTTTAGCTATTGTTTTGCTACCTGTTTAGAGGGTGAGGAGGAGGGTTTTCAAACTGGAAGGGTTGGAAGGAGGCGAAGGTGAAGTTTAGAGTTTATATATATTAAAAGAAAGCTGAAGTAGCCATGTGTGACAGTGAAAATAAATAAGAAGTTGATAGACTTCAGTAGATGAACCTTCTATCCATCTATCAAAAAAACCTTCTATCCTTTACTAAAAAAAAGCATAATAGATTAACCAAAATAGGAGGAAAAGTGAAGAGAAAAAATAAAAGAAAAGTATTAGAAACGAAAAAACGTGAAGGAAAAAATAATTACAAAAAAAATATTAGAAACGGATTTTTATTTTTTATTTTTTAATCTTCAATATAATTGATTAGTTGTAATACACTATTAGACATTTGTGTCTATCCAAAGTCTTATTTTCCCTTAAGAGAAGTCTATCCAAAGAAGAGATTGATATATTATTAAATTATTAAGTTTTTGTGTTCATCAAACTTTATCCAAAGAGGTGATAAAGTAGTAGACAAAATTCTGATAATAACAAATAATTTGCCCAAGATGCACACTTTAATTAAAATTCATATGTAACTTAAACAAAAGATAACAATTATTAAGTTTTTGTATTTATCCAGAAAATCGATAGAGATGTATATTATATATATTTTTAAAAATCTAATAAAATTTTTACAATTTAGTGAAACCATGTGGCGCAACTACGGCTTATAAGCCTAACTTTTATTATATAAATAAATATATAATATAATAATATGATATATATATATATATATATATATATATATATATATATATAGACACAAAGTAAAAATCTAATGCGTGAAAGTAAGAGATTTTATGTACCAAAAAAAAGAAAAAAAAGAAAGTAAGAGATTTTATAGTGTGTCATTTAACATTTCACCTTATATTTTAATTAGTGTTATGGATCACTCTTCTTTGAAAAGAAAATAAGTACTATTCATTTAACCTTTCACCTTAGCACATGTTGCAAATGATTTTATTAGAGGAAATGGATCTGTGGTGCTCATCAATAGGATGCAAGCACAATTAATGTTTATTTTTTGGATAAGTGAGCATAATTAATGGTTAAGGCCTCCATTTTTATATATCGTATTTATTAGATAGTTTATTAATTCAGATGAAGGTTTCTCAAAAAAAAAAAAAAAAAAAAAAAAAAGATAGTTAGAAAAACAATTAATGCATGCGTAATTGCGTATGTAGTATGTACTAGTGCACAACTAACCACACCCTTGGTCAAAAAAAAAAACTAACCACACCCCATAAAAGTTTATTGATGCCCCCATGGGTTGGGTCTTTCTAGGCTCAAGCCCAAGACCAACCCCAATTGGGCTAGCCTAAAACTCATAAACTATAGGCTATAGCTAAGACTCCAAATCCCCCAAAAAAAAAAAAAAGCGGCAACCCATCCTGAAAAGTGACAACCGTGTCCATGCCTTCGACTCCGAGTCCAACCCTTTAAATATTAACTCGATTTTCTGCAACGGTTTGGTTTTTCAAATCAGAGTAATAGAAAGAAAGAAATGGATAGAAAAGCGGCGGAGATAGGAGCATTAGAAAATGAAAATGAAACGCAGCAAGATAAAGATCAAGAAGAACAGGTAGTGAATCCATGGGAAGTTTCGGCCAAAGAAGGAGGCAAGATCGACTACGACAAGCTCATCGACAAGTTTGGCTGTCAAAGGCTCGACCCTTCCCTCATCGATCGCGTCGAGCGTCTCACCTCCCGCCGCGCCCACGTCTTCCTCCGCCGCGGCGTCTTCTTTGCCCACCGGTACCCCTACCCCTACCCCTACCTCCCAATTCTAACTCACTCTAATATATGTATTGAGGGTAAATTTGGAATTTGATGGTTGGATTTTTTCACTAAATTTCAGAGATTTCAATGATATACTGGATGCATTCGAGAGGGGAGAGAAGTTTTATCTATACACGGGAAGAGGACCTTCCTCTGAAGCTTTGCACTTAGGGCATTTGATTCCCTTTATGTTCACTCAGTAAGTATGTCCACTCTGTTTGTTTCCCGAGAAACTTTGTAAATGCTATTGAAACCCAAAAAAAAAAAAAAAATGTTATACTGCATTAGTTATTGTTGTTTTGCTTCCTATGTTTTTGGAAAGTAATTTATTTATTTATAACTTAACTACCACTAAATGGAAATCTACCAAATTGTGTTGTTTATTTATTCTATTTTATATACCAAGCTTATGTGAACATGTCAATTAAGGAAGTAATAGAGACTATAACTGCAGATAGATAAAATGAATGTGATCGACCCTAACTAATATGTTGAGAATTCATAGCCGACTCCAAAAAAATTTGGAACGAAGGCTTTGTTTTTGTTGTTGCTGCGGCTGAGAAAGTGCAAGAAAATATATAAGAAAAAAAAATGGCTTTTTGTAATTTTATGGCATTGGCATCAAACAAATAATTTACTGCGTCTACTACAGTTTGGTTATTAATAGTTGAAGGTAAATGAAAAATAATAATTTACTGCTTAATTTTTACTAGTTTACGCCTGTACAGAGATGCAAATGTATGGGTTTGTTATATCTTTTAGAACAAATTGTAATTGTTGTTAGGCTTATTGAGAAAATTTTCTGTGTGTGCGTGATTTTGGCTGCAGATATTTGCAAGAGGTCTTTAAGGTTCCACTTGTTATACAATTAACTGATGACGAGAAGTTCCTGTGGAAAAATCTGACGGTGGAGGAGTGCAGGAGACTAGCGAGGGAGAATGCTAAGGACATCATTGCTTGTGGTTTTGACATTAGGAGAACCTTCATCTTTTCTGATTTTGATTATGTTGGAGGGTGAGTAATACATAAATTTTGACATGAAGATGAAAAAAAAAAAAAAAAAAAAAAAAAAAAACTAGTTTTTAGCATTAGATTAGACATGATGGAGCTCATAACACAATGAACTCTTTTTGTTGTTGATCTGCATACACAGGTTTCTCCAGTTAAAGTGCTCCACTAATATCAAAAGTATGCTTTGAAAACCTTTCAAAAATATTAGTAAAGTTTAGGGGAATTAGTTTTATTATTGTTGGTGATTATTTTCCAAGTGATATTTTCAAAAAATTAATTTATATCAGTTCTGCGTTGGTTATGCTATGCACCTCAAATCTTATACAAGCATTTCAATGCTAGTGAGAAAAAAATATATTTTTCATGCGTATTACATGCACAGTTAGAATCCTCACACTGATTGTTATGTTTTTTTTGGGTGCAGTGCATTCTATAGGAATATGGTGGAAATTTCAAAGCGTGTGACATGTAATCAAGTTGTGGGCATTTTTGGTTTTATTGGTGAAGATCATATTGGAAAATATAGTTTTCCACCCGTACAGGTATAGACCTTTGCTGCTTAGTTGGCATAAACCATGTGAATGGTATGTGCATGGTGTCGACTATTATATTTTACGTCATCACTTTTTTGTGCATTTCAAAAACAGTTCATGATTTAAATATTTGTTCTCAACTGAACACCTTCTCTCTCTCTCTCTCTCTCTCTCTCTCTCTCTCTCTCTCTATATATATATATATATATATGTATTTATGTATGTATGTATATGTATTTGATGACAAGAT
The DNA here is from genome assembly GCA_028535165.1 of Quercus tomentella. Classification (NCBI taxonomy): domain Eukaryota; kingdom Viridiplantae; phylum Streptophyta; class Magnoliopsida; order Fagales; family Fagaceae; genus Quercus; species Quercus tomentella. The sequence continues at coordinate 15,666,674 of JAPQVY010000001.1, forward strand.
TACCTTTTACATGTTATATTTAGCCTTTGAAATCTGATCTCTATAGTTCGTAGTTGAATAGCTGTCCATTCAGCATAAATTGCCTGTGTGGTTAACACTCTGAATATATTATGGGAATTTATGCGTTGCCTTATCCACATAGGCAAATATACATTATACAATATAATAATAGATTTAGCAAAATTTGCAACAGTTTTCATCCGTGGTTGTTGGATCCCTGTTTGACACTATGATGGTTGGTTAAGAGACCATTGAAAGTGATACAACATGCTTCACTGTGTGTTATTGCAGGCAGCTCCCTCATTTCCTAGTTCATTTCCGCACCTATTTTCTGGCAAGGACAATCTCCGTTGCTTAATTCCTTGTGCAATTGACCAGGTCAACTCCTATCATAGTTTATTGTTTTTCTTTTTCATTCTAAATTTGCATTTAATTTATTTAAGCTTATGAAAATATTGTGTGCTTCATATGTAAGTTATTTAGAGCCATAAATCTAATTAGAGTAGCTGAATATTTTCAGTTGGTAATATGCACTTTGTTATTTTCCTTTGTATTAGTGGAATTGTTGGAGGGCTGAAAATCTAAGGAGCTACAAACAAGGAATAGAAATATTTTACTAGTGGTCATAGCAAATTATTATTAGACTTCGATAATTTGGTTTCCATTTTGAAATGTTAAAAAGTATATTTTGTTGTGAAAAAGTTTGTAATATAGCTTTTCTGTTTAAAAAAATAATAATAATAATAAAAGAAGAGAACTAAGAATACAGGAAGTATGCAAAAGAACCCTCTAAAGAATTACAATCAAAGGTATTCAATGAAGTTTACAAGAGAATTATAAGAAACAGTCCCAAATGCAATTGACCACCATGTCAATTATGACTTCCTAATGTGCCATGATAAGAACAAATGTTAAATTGACCACCTTGTTTCAGTTTCCATTGTAATCTCTGTTTGCGGATTAGAATATTGCAAATCAGAAAGAGAATCTATTGCCTATAATTTCCAGTAATGAAATGTATGGATAAACCTGAGATTCTAAGAACAGGCCTTTCCATCCTTTTAAAAATATAAACAAGAATGCACAAAGTATCTTTATCTTCGGCAATAGAAAATAAATAAGGACAACTCTTTTAGAAATGCTTGTAAGTTTTTACTTTGAATAAAATATTAGAATTTATTGGAAGCTTGATGATATACTTTATCTGATCTATGCATGTGATCATTAAGAAGGTTAATACAGGGAATCTTTTTGTTCTGCTCAATTTAATTTTCTCATACATGTCATATGATTATGATTGTTGGATATTTTTATGGTTTTACGATAATTCTATGCATGTTTACAGTGTGTGCATCTGTTATTTGTTTTTATAGTATGCTTTCTTTGTTGTGTTGTTCAGGATCCTTATTTTAGAATGACACGAGACGTTGCTCCTCGAATCGGATATCACAAGCCTGCATTGATTGAGTCATTATTCTTCCCTGCCCTGCAGGTATTTATATGATTTCGCATAGAACCAATTGTGCACTAAAGAATAAAGGAGTGACAATGATTTCTAAGAAGGGTTTTCTTGATTGCCTTTTCTAGTAATGAGTGTTAGAGACTATTAATCTATTCAATATTTTTTATTAAATTATATTTTCAAATATCTTAACCATGCAATACTTGAAGATCAGAAGACAATGATGTCTAGCAATAGAATTATTACTGGAATTTCCTTTCTTACACCTAAGTATGGTTTCTGTTTCATCCTGATTAAGGTCTCTGCTTCTATCTGCTTCATACTGCTTATGATTGATTTCTCACAAAGAAATCATAACTGATTGTTAGTGGAAACTGGTTACATGCAGGGGGAGACAGGAAAAATGTCTGCTAGTGATCCAAATTCTGCCATATATGTCACTGATTCTGAGAAGGACATAAAAAATAAGGTTAGCCTCTGAAAATTCCAGTTGGCTGGTTTAAACATGACAATCACTTCCATTTATGGACACACCATGATGGACAATGAATGTTCAAGAGAATTTATATATGCGTAATATCCCTGTCAGTGGGCATCATGACTTTATACTCATGTTGACACATGGTGTTTTGGACAAATTGTTGACACAGATAAGTCTCTTTTAACACTGAATACTCCTAAAATTGTTAACATATATAAGGACAATAACTGCCCAAATTAACTTTTATGCACTGGATAAGACGCATATCTTTAATTGACTCCTGTATTAAGGAGTGTGTGAGAAACATAGTACTTTTGGCATTAATATCTTAGAATTGAATGTATGTGCAGTGGGCATTTATCAGGTTTCCTGTCCCAATTATTTATCTGAATATAATGGGAATTATTGAGCTCTGCTCCAGCCTCTTTTCTCTTGTTCCGCTTCCACATAATCTTTTGTTTGTCTCATTGTCTGGACTTTTGTCCATGTGGAGTATTTGGAGAAAGAGGAATAAATGGTTAAATTCACCACTTCCTGAATAGTTTATGATTTCGGGACAATCGGTAATTTATCAATTGGATATTTATTGACTTTGATCTCTCTTTGATGAGTTAAAATCCCTTTTTTCTGCTATATTTGTATGATTTGATGGATGGTTTTGGCAACCCTTCTTAGTATATTAACTATTTACATTTCATGTGTTTTTATCTATAGATAAACAAATATGCATTCTCTGGTGGCCAAGATTCAATAGAGAAACACCGCCAACTTGGAGCTAATCTTGAGGTACTATGTTTCCTGTTCATCCCTTTTGCGAACATACGTGAAGTATATTGCTTTTAAGGTCAAGCAAACCCTTAAGCTTCACATATAGTTTCTGAAGTATTTCTCCCTAATAGTTTATGGATTACTTGCTATAAGTGTTCCGTTCTTAACTGATCAAAGAAAAAAAAAAGTTTTCCGTTCTTACCCATTTCCTCCCAAATTATTAAAAATTTAGGTGGTGTTTTTATTTATTTATCTGGGAAAAGTATATGGCAATTCTGCTAATCTTTCAGTGCACTTGCATGATATTGTAGTGGACAATGCTGAATTTGATTTCTTACGTTAGGAATTCTTTGTGAATGTACAGCTTTTAGTGTAGCCAACCCCAAAATTTGGGATGAAGGCTTGTTGTTGTTGTTGGTGTACACCTTTTAGTATATTGATGAGGAATTTTTTTTTGGTCATTATCCAGGTTGATATACCAATTAAATACCTAAGTTTTTTCCTGGAGGATGACGCTGAACTTGAACACACAAAAAAGGTCAGGTTTCTCTTTCTAGTTGATTAACTATTACTCTGGTGAATTTTTTTGGTTGTTTTATACAAGTATCTTCATCTTTCTAATTATTTCTAAGTAACACAAATTAATTCTGTGCTTAGGTTATTTTTGAAGAATAATTGTGTTGTCCTTTTACAGGAGTATGGTGCTGGACGGATGCTTACAGGTGAGGTAAAGCAGCATCTTATTGAAGTTTTAACTAAATTGGTAGAAAGACATCGTAGGGCTCGAGCTGCTGTGACTGATGAAGTAAGCTTTCTCCATTGTTTGCTAAATTGATGCTTTATGTTATTTAGTTTGATATAGACATTGTTAGTTGCAGGTTATTTGTAATTAGATTGTCAGGCAATACGGTGGATGACTGGATCTATAAGTTTGCAAACCACCACAAATCTTATGATCTATAATTTTGCAAACCGCCACAAATCTTATGTTGCTCAATTTCTTAATTTTATCAGTAACTTTACAATGACTGATGCTGAATTTAAAAGGCCATCGAAGCAGCAAAATGAAATGGATGATGTTTATAGAAAGGTTTTCTCATCTCAAAGTCGGGAAACTTGGAAATTCCCTATAACATTTTACATCAATTAGACACATAGTATGTATGAAACAAGGACAACTGGACAAATTTCTGCAGTTTGCTGATGTTAGGGTATTTTTACATTTCTTTTTATTTGGGTTATTTTGGTTTCTCAGTCTTGGTCAAGTAGCTGCATAGTTGCCCTATTTATTTCTCTCTCTCTCTCTCTCTCTAAGCATTATCTCTCAAGTTGGGTCATTTTTTCTTGGTCTTTTGTGTTTACAATTCCATCATGCTATGATCAGAAAAATCCAAAAATTGGTAGTTTCTAGGTTATAATTTTCACAGATCTCCCTATTATCAACCAAGGATGGCAAAAAACAGTTCCCCGCCCTGTAGAGGTGATGGGGGGAGGGGACTGGTTTTGCTCACCCTGCCTTGCCCCAAATGTGTATGTATATGGTTTTATTTAATATATAATTATATATATATATATAATTTTCTTTTTTAAATATATCCTATTTAATAATTTATTTTTTGTACATTTTCTATTTTCATTCCCCAAAACACTTGTTTACTCTCTCTTCATCCTCTCAAGACTGTCCCTCCTCTTTGTCTTTCATCTCTATCTCATTAATATTGAGGCCATCTCATTAACGATGGAAGAGTCCCTCCAACCCGCTCTGACCTTGACCTGCCCTGCTCTTGTCCCGAAGAGGGAACGGGGTGGGAATGGGGCACCCCTGATTGGATCCTGCCTTGTTGCCATCCCTTTATTATCAGGATATCTATAAAATGAATCCTATGGGTTTGATTGCTTGTGTGTCTGCGGGACAAAATCCACCTGAAATGGATGGTGTGACTTTGTCAAATGATCGACAACCTGCTACAACTGTGGTGCATATATTATTCTTATTCAATGGATTTATTCATTTATTTCTAGGGTAGATACGATTAGTATGTCCTGCACTTCTTTTGCTCCACTGGCACCAAAGAACAAGATTTTGATATGAAAATATTGATTGGTTAGTGAAAAGTTGAGCAGCTATAGTTTGATCACTTCATTCATCCAACTAGTCCTAGTTTGGTTGGTAGTGGTCTGTGTAAGTCACATAATCTTTCTGGGGGGAAAAAGGAAAAAGATTGCATACATCTCTTGGGTTTGATGTTAAGAGCCTTAGCTGTGATGCCTGGGTTTACAATACCCAATATCACCTTCTCAATTTGCTGCCATCCTTAGCCCTAATTTTCCTTAACAATAGATTTATCAATTAAGTTCCTAATCAGTGACCTGAAAAAAATAATATGATAATGTGCTTGGACTTGAGAAAAGATTGAAGTCTGGAAAGTGGCTGGTGAAACAGCATGCATAACGATTGATTTATTAGCTGCACATGTATATTAGAAATGTTTATATTCCTATTATCTCAATCTTGTTTTTGCTTGTCAAAAATGTATATTAGAAATGTACATGGTTCAAAAGTACATTTAAATTTCAAAATGGGCTAAGAGAAACTGTAAGATGTCTTTTATGGTATTCAGAGCCATTTATTGGATGTGAAATATGAAACTTTCCTTCATAAGCAAGCAATTAAAGGACTAAAACCTTCTAATCTGTACCCTAGATGATCTTCCTCAGACCTGGTATAATTAATGCTCAGGAATTTTTAAACTCCTGACTTCTTTCTGATACACTTACTGCTTATTTGTATATTATAGCTAGATGTCATTGTTGTCTTTAAAATTCCTAGCTAAAAGGTTTTACTATAAGTTAACGAAGCACCTTCGGTATACACTCCTACTAAAGAATATCAAATGTAGTTTGGAACAACTATTTTGATTATTCATAAGTCATACAATTATTTTTGACTGTCCAAAATATGATATTTCATAGTTGTTTTATACAGAATTTTTTTTTTTTTTTTTCTTTTTTCCGTCTTTTCTTCTGGTGATAATTGAGTTATCTGCAAGTTTTGTTCATTTTCTTTTTTGTTTGAAGTTTCACTAAAAATTTATAAAAAGTGTATATCTGTTTTGTCATTTTTCTAGTATAAATTGTTTTATAGTAAAGCTAATTTACCTGGTGCCGTTTAACACCTAGATCAGTTTATGCAGCTCTAAATTTTATATGAGATGACTATGAATTTATTTGTAATTATCAGAAACCGTTGTTATGTCTTTGTCCTTTTCCCTTGTTCTGTAGTATGTTGGTACTGTTTGATACTGTACAAAATTGTGAATGAATAATATTGATAGTCTTTTTTTTTTTTTTTTTTTTTTTGTTGTTCTCTTCTTCTTACAGATGGTGGATGCATTTATGGCAGCGAGACCACTTCCCAATATGTTTAACTAATTTTGAGACGTAGAACAGGTCAAAATGATCTCTCCAAGTTTTTGTCCCAAATTCCTTTTTCCTTGGATAACATTCATTTCTCAACTTCAAGATACTTGAATTTCATTCGTTTCACACTAGGGAAGTGTTTCAACTTTGTCAAACAAATTTCAACAAAAAATATATAATACTTAAAAACTTTCACTAGAATGTCTTTCAAGGCGAGTTTATTAGTCGTTGGGGTGAGTATGGTCAGCTTTAGAAAAAAGAGTCATGAATTTTGCAGTACTAGCTATTGTGTTTATCATTTGGTTGTGTTTTCAGCTATTCTAGATGAGTAGCAATATAAGTTAGAAAGGATACTCAAATATCCATATTAAATTTTTTCTTTTTGAGATACATATTAAAAATTTAAACGGTCATAATTATACGGTTCTTTTAGTTTCATATAAGGGGATATTTTGTTTGTTGAGATATAACTTGCACTTTCTGATATAGAAAGGGTTCTACCTTTTTTATGGAGTTTATAATTACCATCACATGAATTTGAAGTTAAATGAAATGATAAAGAATGAAAAATATCTCTGACAAAATATGAAGCACAAAATTACTATTATAAAGTTTTAAAACATTAGCCTATATATTTCTCTTCTAGACATTTCTTCTAGATTACGTGTGGAGTGTTACATGAAAAATGAAAATATAGATTTTACCTCAAATGAACAATCAAACATTGAACATGCTCTCAGAGGAAGAGGGTGCTGATCTCTGAATCTTTAACCCCTCTTTTCTCTGAATGCACGTGGAGCCAATGATTCTTTATGTTTCAAGGTTCCACGGTCATCTTTATCATCATCTTCTTCTTCTTCTTTTTAGCTATTGTATTATACAAATGATAAAATGTATATAAATCTATGTTATTCTAGAGTCAGGCCCTGAAGATTATGTTGCCATTTCTTATGGCAATGTCTCCAGAACAACCAAAACTATATCTGCAAGGTGGTTCAGAAAGTCTTTTGTTCCTGTCAATGGTCAGTGGTCACTGCTCAGTCGATTTGGATCAACGCTGTAAGCTATTCGAGCTTATTCTCAAATATATTGGTTCTGTTGAGAGCCATAACATAAATGATCTTGTTGCAATTCTAAAGAGGTTTTGAGATTGATGATATATATTCTGGATGGATGAGATAATTATTGCACTTTATGATCTTGCATCCACTAGAAGTTTAAAGATTTAAAGATTTACATAAGAAGGGGGTATCTCATATTTGTAGTAGGTCTCACATAGCATGTGAGTCCTATAGGTGTGTGGATTCCACACGTACTGTAAGAGTCATGCTGCATGCAACAAAGGTAGGAGATAATTTTCGCCTAAGGAGGGCTCTTATAATATTACCAAGGTTCTTTAACGAGCAAGGAGGCCATGACCCTCTCCCCCAATTTAGAATTTTTATTTTTAAATCATCTATTATACCTCTGAAAGTTTAAAATTGGATCCAAAAATATCATAGAGATGAAAGTTGAACGGAAGAGGCCTAAAAAATTTGATCCATATATGTTAATACCACTCATCACTGACAAACAACAACAACCCCCCTTTCTCTCTCTCTCAAAAACAAAAAAAAAATGTCTTTAATAAAGGACAAAGTTTAGTTGCAAACTTAGTTGTAGCTTTTAATTGCATGTTTTTTACATTTTTACTATACATGTCAAATTTTGTGTTAATTGGATGTTATTTTTTATACATAATTTTAGACTATAAAAACTTTCAATTTAAACAATTAATTGATAACATAGCTATTGATCTTTGAATTTCTAAGAATTTTGCAAGCATGGAGGATATAAAAAAAAAATGTAATCCAATGATGAATTTGTCAAAATTTACATCTAATAAAAAAATATTAAGTAAAGTTGTAGCTTTAAGCTATAACGTTTACACTGAAACTTTGTCCTTTAATAAATCCTGAGAAAAAAATCACTAATAAAAGCTTGATATCAACAAAAACTATCTACCCTAATCCATAAGTGTTGTGGGCCTGCAATTGCCGTTTATTGCCACTTTAGTAGTTAGTACTAGTAGGTTGTCCATGGTCGAGGTGCTACAGAAGCGGGCAACCACCACAAGGACTAACGTGTTTGGATTTATTTATTTATTTTTCACTTGGCAACAGTAATTGATATGGGATATTTGATAAGATTATAAATAAGATTTTATTTGATTTATGGTTGGAAAACCAACTACAGTATTTGAATTTTGAAAAGAAAAAAAAAATGCAAATAATTCAAAAATCAATTCTGATGATGCAACTTTGACAACCATTATAATGGTTGATATCCCAACTTTTGAATATCATCATACAAGATTTTGACAAATTAAAATCAAGGAAATTGATATTGGTTCGTTGGACTTAAGTGTAATCCTGAATTGTATATGCAAATATGAGATTATCATGTTGATTAACATGATAAAATGTATTATAAAACACTTATTCATATCCATTCTTTTGTTTAGATTTTGCAAGCAAAAGGAAAGTAAATCAACCAAAGCATGTTATGTATGTGAAATAAAAGGAAGTGAAGAAAGGAAATAGAATCATGTGAGTCATCCAAGCATGTTAGCATGTGAGGGCAAGTGAAGCAACCATGTAAGCTCAGAGATAAAGACAATCCAAACTTTCCTATTCTAAATGGATTCTTTAATTGATTTGGAAGACCTTGGCTAATTGATTATCTTCATTAATATTTAGTCTCTTGCCAAATCATATTTTCAAAAGTCAAATTCAGATTTAATAATAAGTAAGAATTGCTTGGACAGCTACCTTAATAAGAATCTCCCTCTCGACATGCGAAAGAATATTAGTTTGCCAATTTTGGGGTTTCTCCCAAACTCTTTCTTTGATTTATGAGAAAGCTCTTTTAGGTTCTCTTCCAACTAGGGATGGCAATTGTTGCCCGACCCGTGGGTACCCGACCCTAATGGGTCGGGTTTTACCTAGCTTGATAAAGAATAGGATCGGGTTTGGGTTTAAAAAAAAAACACGAAGCAGGTTCGAGTTTTGGTAAAACCCGGACTCGGACCCGACTCGATTACATGTTAAATTACCAAAAACCCTCATGTGTGTGTGTTTGTGTGTTCTTTTTTTGGATAGTACTCAAGCCTAAGTGGAATCAAGGAACTTGAGCCCCCAAAGAGTTTTGTACTTGTGGTTTGGTGGACTGGGCTTGGTTCACCACAGCTGTGTTAGGCTGATTACGAATCAAGTTGTGCACAAAACATGGATCTTACAGCATATACATATTCATACATGCAAATATATATATATATATATATATATATATATATATATATATATTGCAAAGCAAACCACTAAGGAATAGTAAAGAAATAAAGAAAAAGCAATTAAGGACGTCAAGGATCTTTAGAAAATAAATGATATTTCATTATATTGAGTTTTAATACATTGGATCATTTTTTTCACTGGGATATGTCACAAGGTTTAAATAAGTTCAAAACTCACAGGCTTAGATAACTCTTTATGGGCTTCTAAGACTTATGAGGTTTGAATCCCCTTGAATTCAAGTGTATCTCTAGTGCCTATTTCAGGATCTCTCACAGTGTTTTCCCTCTTTTCTCTCTTTTTGAATTTTAAAGAAGTCTTTCAAGGGCCTTTTTAGCTCTGATTAGTTATTGTTGAATGGTTTTTGTTGATGGCTTCATCTCCTTTTATAGTACCTTCTTAGGGTTTTTGGTGTACCATTGATTTCCTCTATTTGCTGCCTTGGGTACCAGAACCAATGTCGTGTCAGCAACGTTGGTGGCTAGTCCCTTCCATATTTTCTCACTATATTCTCCTTTTGGGATTTCCCTTTAAAAAGTCCCCAGTTGACCTTCCTCTTCTGGGGGGTCCTAAGGGTTGACTTTCAATCCTCTCTTCCCAAAACTTCTAAATGCTCATTTTCAGACCCACCTTTTGACTGCTTCTCCTTTTGTCATTTTCTCTAAATGGGTAGATTCCTCCCTGTTAAGCTAAAAGATCCTCAGCCACCTTCCTTCATGGTCCACCTTCTTGCGTCTCCCAAGGTACCAGACTTCTTTTTATCAAGTGCTTATTCCTAGGTCATCAACCTTTTTCTGAGCCATAGGTGGCTGATGGGACATGTCTATCTTCGTTCCTTGAGCATGCTCCCTTGAGCTGTTCAAATTCCAGTTGATCCCTTCTTGCATTTCCCCAGTATCGCATGGTTCTGGTAGTCCCAAGATATCCTGGTCTAGTCCCTTTCTAGGCTCTTCAGGAAACTCTCCTTACAAAGGCTGGGCTAAGCCTCATTTTTTCTTTTCCTTCCTTTTCTGAGGCCCAAAGCTTGCCCATTCATGGATTTGGGCCTCCTCTTACTCATTTTAAGTGGGTCTTGGTCTGCGGATTGGGCTTTGCCTATCTTTGGGGGCCCCTTTAGTTTTAGATTTCAATACTTGTGATATTTTGGACCTCAACAATATATATATATATATATATATATATATATATTACATTGTTGGCCCATGCAAATGATGTTGTTTTTGAAGATTCCTCATGTTACTTTCGGCATAAAATGCCAAATGATGAATTCTGAACTAAAGTTCCACTCTACTCTTTCTCATGCTGATTAGAGTAAAAAAAGTGAAAAATTACTGTTTACTAGTACTGTTCACTACGCTTTTTCTGCCTATTTAAGGGGGGATGTCCCTTATGTTAAGACTCAGAACATACCCTAAAGTTAATCCTCTTATTTTAGCTCACACACTCACCTGCCGCCCCTCTCATTTCAGCTCACTCTCCTCTCACACTCTCACTCACTCTCCATCTCACCGCCGGCCTAAACTTTTTGTCACTCACTCTCGCTCGACACTCACGGTCTGTTCCGTTCTATTCTTGCTTTCTGCCTTTCTCTTCAAAATATTTTTATTTTATATATATATATATATATATATATATATATATATATATATATTGTATTTAATCTGAGATGTTCTGGGATGTTTGTTTCATATGAATCCCATTTGCCGAGCAAAGGTACGAGGAATCACATGACATCTGCCAAGTACCCAAACCATGTTCCTGACGCCCTGTACGTTTTCTAATTTTTTTTCAAAACTCATCAATTTCTATTTTGTTGATTCATATTATTCTTGTACTCAAACCAAGTCCCTGTATTCATCAAAGAGGGGGCTTTGTTGATTCATATCATTTTTAAAAAAAGATTAAATACGTTGATTCATATTATTTAAAAAATGTTGATTCATATTATTTAAAAGAAGATTAAACCTTGTCCTGTATTCTATTTTGTAGATTCTTAGTATTTGGAGCTACCCCTATGGAAGTTCCAACCATAGGGGTAGCCCCAAATACTTTTCGAAGTGTAATATACTGGTATACTCTCTAAACCCAGCAGTTCTGAGTGGCCTCGTGTTTCACCCGTAACGTTCTTACCAAAGAAAACCATAGTTTTGCTCTCGATAAGTTTGTGGGCTTAGGCATTTTCATAAAGCTTTAGAAGAGCAAGTACATTCTTCCCTCTTTGAGTGGTTGCATAACAAAAATAAGACTATCATCAACAAATAAAAGATGAGAAACTGTGGACTACCTTCACACACTGCCATCCCTATAGTCAAATCTTGAGATTCAGCTTGTCTCATTAAAGCTGTCATGAAGCCCTAGACAGACACCTGCATATATTACCACAATGAAGTGCGCTTCCCCCTTCAGATAATCCTGTCCACTAGTTAAGGGTATGCAGGAAAAGAACAAGGCAACCGTCACTAAAAATGCACATTGGACATATTTACTCTCACAATTTCAGCTATTATAAGTTACCAACTAGTCAAAGGTGAGAATACCCCCCCACCCCCCAAAAACACCAATAGCATGAAGACTTAAAATTGCTCTCACTAAAAGCAAAGCAGACAACCCAAAAAAGCCACAAATGCTAATGGATACCATCTTACAAACGCTAAAACACCACCCCATGCCAAAACAAATACTGGCAACAATCACCAGACCTACTGAAACCTAATGAAAATCTACACACATAAAGGCAATTAAGGATAAACAAAACATTTACAAATTTCTCATAAGAACACAGTGAGCAGTGATTTACATGTTAGCCCACTTAAAGACACGTCACTAGCCAAAAACAACTTCAAAAGGAGTAAAGCCAGTGTGTCCATTGCAGTAGGTAAACTGTAGGTGCATCCAACCAAAAGCTAGAAATCTTTTACTTCTGTTTTGACCTTGTCCAATATTAAATTTTTTCAATCAACCTTCTCATTATGATTTGGCAGCACCATTCTCTTCAACTTTTTGTTTACTCTATTTAGGTATATCTCGTCACTGAGTCTGCAAAACAAGACAAGCATTTAGAAAAGAATAGAAGGCAGCAGTATAAATGGATAATTACTCAACCATGCAATAATCATATCAAATGTGGGCTTTATGTCCCTGTAAATTGGGACCCCAGTGTTGAAGCCCTTCAAAAGTCCACACAACTCTACTAGTTGCAGAAGCCATCAGTCAAGGAAAGCATATCATGTAGCAGTAAAAAGCAAAATACTATAACCAGGAAAAAGCAAACAAATTGCAAATAAAGGAGAATAAACAAATTGCAAATGACAAGAGAAAGCAAAATACTATAACCAGCTAGCCATGGAAAAAAAAGCCTTTTAGATTGGGAAACAATATTGTCCACCAAGAAGAACAAATACTTGCAGTACCACATGAAAAAGAAAATAATGAACATGAAACAGAAACGATTAAAAGTGAACAAATACCATAATGCAATCTTATATACCCACGTGAAAAAACATCAAGACATACAAGATTTGAGCTAACAGCAATCAGCAGTCACCTGATAATGCTCACTAACTTGTCCATCGTTGTGTACTAGAAGCTTTTCTGGTGCCTTGGTGCCACAGGATAAGGCATCATTCTGTACAGGTGAAGAATTTGCATGACCATTTAGTCCTTTACCCAGAAGAATATTCTGCTGCAATTCAGCTACAGGATTTAACAAGCAGTCCAATTTGTCTTCATTTGTGAAGTTGTCAGTGTCAGTTTTCTCATGAGTCACTTCTGAGATCTGTATGATTTTATCTATAACTAATACACTAGCCTCTTCAGCACCTTCTTGAAGTTTAGAGGATGAAAACAATACATGCTGATCCTCTGCAACATTTTTTTGGGTGGAAATTACACTGAAACCAAATAAACAAACATTTACAAGGAAAAAAAATTTAATTTACGTCTCTAAGAACCACTAGTGCATTTCAAAAATCAGAAATTAAACAACTCAATATGCAATAAACTATATCAAATGGGGGAAAAATTAACGCTTTACCTCTCAGTAATAGCGCATTGAGTTGCAGTGGCATCCTCTTGTTGCCTCCTTTTCTTTCTGTTCTGCCTTTGCTCTGATTGTAAATTAACACTGTCATTGGATATAGAGTGTTTTACTCTTCTTTTCCTTCCTGCCTGAAGCTGTTGCTCAGAAATTGAAGGGGCACACTTTTCACTGGCATATTCTTTAATTTCAGACACATTATCATGTGTTGCTTTTGCCATGTCACCTACATGGGGCACTTCAACAATCACTTTTGGTTCACCAATAGCATATTTCACCTGCTGTCTCTCTCTGAAAATTCTGTTTGACTTCTCCTCTCCCAAGTCCTTTTGCCCATTGCTTGCATTTTCAGGGTCAGATAACAAAGACCTTTCTTCATACGTCATCGGTGTCTTATCGGGAGAATGTTTGAATATTAATTCTGCGCATCGTTTAATCCAGGAAAATCGGGCAGAGCTATGAGGAGAAGCACTATCCAGATTATGCATAGATGGAGAATTGAGCCTATTGCTAACATCAGTAATATCTACCACTTTCTGTGAATCCTCCGCCTTTGGTATAAATCTTTTCTGCTTCAAAATTCTTTTTGCAGAAACTTTCCGCTGGCCTAGTTCAGAATCGAATTTCTGCATCTCAGCAATACTATCTGAGGCAAATTTTAAATCCTGCAGCTTCTTAAGGTCTTCAATCTGGGCAAGTATCTCTTCTCTATCTGCATGCAATAGCTCCCTTTGTTTTTTTAATTTCTCTCTTTGGACCTGCAGATCCTCAATGCAATTATTTAGCTCTGCCCACTCCCTGTTTCGTTGCTCACGTTCCAAATTTATCTCCAATCTCTCAGCATTGAGCCTTTTCATTTCTAAAGCAACCTGTTCCAACTCTTTATCAGTTTTTTCCTTAAGAGAGCTTATATACTGAAGTTCATTTTTCTTTTCACGCTCAAAGGCTTTCTCTCTCTCAGTCAAATCACTCTCTAATTCTTCACGTCTTTTTGCAAAACAGTTCTCCAACTCTCTCTTTTGCATCTCGATCTCCAGTAAGAAATCTGCACGTTCTTGCTGCATCTTGCTGAACCACTCAGTATGATCATGTACCATCTTATTCATAAAGTCTTCCCGTTCATGGCTAAGTGCCTCAACATCTTGTTTATACTGCTCTCGCATTGCTTCCTTTTCCAGTTTAAGGCTATCACGCTCTTCCTTAATAAACTTGGAAAAGGCCACTCTCTCTTGAGCTACCTGTTCCGCTTCGTTCTGTAACTCCTCTCTTTTTTCATCAATTAACTCCCATTCAGCTTCAAACTTGGCCTTCTCTACTTTCAACTTTTCTGAATCAGCAATAACCTCCAATTTTTGAGCCCTAACCATATCTATTTCTTCTTTAAGATTCATCTCTAGAACTGATAACTCACTTGTTTCAGTTTTCATGGCCTCTAGCTTCTCCTTTGCTTGATCAACCAGCTTCTTTTTGTCTTCCAATGAAATCAATGAATTCTGAAGCTCTACTTTCATTTTGCTGATCTCTTCTTTCTCTTCTTGCAATTGTGCTTTATTCAACTCATACTCTTTCTCAGTAGCCCTAAGGCATTTTTCTTTCTCATCAAGTAAATTCAATGTCTCTGCCACTTCTTTCTCCCTATCTGCTAATGTCCTAGTCTGAACCTCCAAGTCATGCTCCCTTTCCGAAATTAGGTTTTCCCGTTGCCTAAGATCCATCTCCTCCAACTCCCAAGCCCGTCTCTTAGCCTCAATTTCATCTTCAACTGATTTTCGCCTCATCTCCAGCTCAGCATCAAATTCAGACTTTGTTGTTCTCAAAGCAGTTTCATGATTGGCAAAAACTTTCTGGATTTGATCCTGCATTTTCCATCCAAAAGATGAAATAAGAAAAACCAACAAGATAATTATGAAGAATAAAGTTTTCCAATAGTAAAATATTAGTAGCAGTTGGCTGAAAGGATCCAAGAAACCAGCCATTCTCAGAATGGAGATAAAACCTTAGGCCTAGCTGAAACCATCTTCCACTCCATAATTTAATTATAAAAAAAAATGCTAGCTAAGAAAAGACAACTCACAGATTCCTTGCTTGCAAGTTTTTCCTGTAGAACATGTAGGTCTTGCCGTTCCTTATTCAGCAGAGCTTCCCTTTTAATGACATCCTGCGAAACTCAAAAGAGAAACTACATGAATAAAGTTTCTTGCAAACAAAGTAAAAATCTTATATACAATTAAAGAAAAAGGGAATCAAAGAAATTAACCTCCTCCCTTTTTGACAGGGAAGCCTTGGTCAGATCCATACTCAATCTCTCATCATTTAGATCTCTAAGTTTCTTTTCAATAGTCGCCTTTGAATCCTCTATCTCCTTTTCAACTCGATTTAGTTCTTGAGACCTACTAAAAATGAAATCCTCCCTCTGATTCAGCAAAGCTTGGGCTTCAAGTAATCTTTCCTGTTCCAGCTGCAAAGCTTTCTGCCTTTCACTTAAAGATTGCCTCTCAAGAATAATATCTTTCTCTTTTTCATCGCAACTAAAACATAAGACAACAACGGCATTACAAAACTACCCAACCAGGTTTCTTGCATGAAAATTTATACATTATAGGAGCAGCTTCTGAAATGACCACTGGGTGACCATGGTGTTAACAGAATAATGGAATTCAGCACAACTCATAATTTTTTTTGCAAGAAGGCATGTTCACAAGTTTTGGTCTGTTTCACCATCTAGACAACAAGTCCAAAAGAAGAGCAATCTCATGACCTTGCATGTAGCTCTCCCTTGAACTACATTATGAAAGGCTTGGAACTAAGGCACAAGCCAAATCTACATATTAAAATAATGTTGAGTTACTAGAGAATTGTGGTCTAGCTTTGATACAGGGCCTTCTTGGCACATCTCATAGGTTATTTTAGTTATTATTGAGTCTTAAGTTTTTTTAGGTTAGAAAGTTGCTGGTTTATTTATTTATTTATTTTTAAACAGTAGTTTGGTAATTTTTACATTTTCTGGAATGGGCTGCCATAGAGGCCCATGAGTCTTATTTTATGTTTAGAGTCCTTTTCTAGGGATAGGTTATTTAGAGTTTTAGTCCTAGAAAAGGATCTAACAATAGACTATATAAAGCTTTTATTGTAGTCAATAATAGTCATAGTGAGATTAATTCTAATAAAATTCCAACAGCTCATTTTAAGGATTGAGAGTGTGAATGCCTTCTCCTACCTAAGTCTGATTGCTTAGGAAATCCTAGATGTGATTGCCTAGCATTTTATCTATCTTATTTCTTGTTCTATTCCCTGTTTTAACACCAAACAACCATCAACATATTCAAGATTCAGTTTTTCCTTAACTTAAACCCTTAAACATCAATCCTTATTCAAGATCCATTCAACAAATCTGCTTAAGTGCTGAATTCCTAAAGATCCTACATCAAAATTGGGAGCTCATTCAAGCTTCCATCCTATGTCAGTTATTTGGTCTATGAATGAGGGAAGGAAGGACGAAAAAGAAATTTAAAAACTTAATTCTCCTCTTTCTGATTCAGTATTGTTGTTGTTGTTTTCTCTACTCTTGAACAAGCGAAGTCTAAGGACCTTGGGTTGACCTAGGAGGTATTAGATCAGTCAAAAGATACCATTTACTCAAAACGCTTCATTGAGAACAGTCAAAGGACAGGTAACATTTTATATATATATATATATATATATATATATATATATATATATAAGTATAGAAAGAAATGCAACACAAAGACTTCCTAGGTGTCACCCATCCTAGTCAAAGGAGAGGTAACATGAAACTTGAGTAGATTATCTTAGACATATTAATGAGCTTAGCCATGAAGTTCAAAAAGAAAAAAACCATCATGCAGTCTGCTTTCCAATCTTTTAAAGTTTGCACTACATGAAGCATAATACCAAATAAATAA
This sequence comes from Quercus tomentella, assembly GCA_028535165.1. NCBI lineage: Eukaryota > Viridiplantae > Streptophyta > Magnoliopsida > Fagales > Fagaceae > Quercus > Quercus tomentella. The sequence continues at coordinate 15,684,093 of JAPQVY010000001.1, forward strand.
ATATAAATAAATATAAATAAAAAGGAGCCAAGGGATCTCATGAGAAAAGGTGCTCTTTGAGCCTTTTTTATTATGCACATATTCCTAATTAAAATTAACCAAACCAACTTGAACACAGGAAGCTAACAGAAGTGGGTTTTAACAAGATATGATATAAATGAGTAAGGCACATACTCAGACTTGAACGATATGAGACGCCTCCTGAGTTCATCTTCACGTGCTTCAACTTCCTGCAGCTTTCTTTCTGCAGCACGGTGATACCGAGTAGCTTCTGCTTGTAAAGATTCTGCTGAATGCAGCTTTGCTTCAGCCTCAGTAAATTTCTTCTGAGCATCCTCTACCATACTGCGTCCTTCAGCCAATTTACTCTCAGCTGAAACCTTTATTTCAGCAGATTCTGTACGCATCTCATGCAAGGCCTTCTCAAGCTACAGAAATCCATCAAACAAACCCCGAGAAAAGATAAATTACAATGATAGGGTCATATGGGAAAGGCACACTTTCTTTAATTTAAGGATGACCATAATTGATAAGCTTACACTTGCTATACACTCGTCCTTGACTCCTATAGCCTTCTTCAGCCTCTCTTCTCGTTTTCTTGCCTCGGCTAAGGCAGATAGGTGCATTGCTTGATCACGCTTATGCATTATTTCAGTCGTTTCTTCAGAAGCTTTGATCTGCTCATACTTGGAAGTTAATTCCTTTCTTTCCAAAAGGAGAAGCCCCATGTGGTGTTGGTGGTCAAAGATCTACATAAAAGAGAATTATAAATGGGTATTGCTAGGATTCACCTCATGGGAGAGATATATTATATAGCCTATGTACACTGGCAACATTTAGTGCAAAAAAAAAAAAAAAAAACCGTACTTTACCAGCACATCAATTTGCAAACAGGATTAAATTGTACAAAATATGAACACAATTTGATTACTCAATGATGACTTGTATATGTTTGCATTTAAAAATATACATATGTTCAGTATCTTCTATGACCAATGCCATGAACAGGCAAGGGATCTAAATTAAGCTTCCCCAAATCCAAAAATACAACACAACCATAAAATATATGTGAATAATCTATATGTAAAATACCACCATCTTTATCGTCACTCTTATGAAATCAATGAGATGTAATCATAAGATACTCTTATTCTTGCAAAAGTAACTCTAAAAAATGAAAATGAAAATGCAAAACACTTGAGATTCTCTGTCAGACAAACAGACAATGTGAATAAATTCCCACTCTAGCACGCATAAATTAATTTCCACCGACAATTACGGTCAACAAGAACTATTAAATTAAGTCCTACATAAGAGTTATGACAATGTTAATATCATTGATAATTACTTTCCTTATCCTCGTAATTATTAAAGACGAAAACTTTACACTTAATTACACCATTCCTTTTATTATGAATGATTAAACCATATAATTAGATAAGTTATTTACATATCAAGATTAAAAAAAAAAAAATCAACTCAACTAGTCCAAATAGTATGCATTCTAAAAGTACTAAGCAACCAATTAGAATTTCAAAATTTCTACACATTCATACATCATCTTATTAATCAATCAAGAAATTCCAACCAAGCCTATAACAAACAAAAATTACATATATTCTGAAAAAACAAGAAGCACAAAAAGTAAAAAATTTAGTTGTAAAGAATTGGGGGAAAATAGGAAACCTCAGCTTCAAGCTTTGCAATATAGGCTATGAGGGCAGCCTTGTCTCTGCGTTTGATGGATTCTTCATCGAAACCAGCCTCCTTGAGGCGCTTCCAGATGGCTTCGTCAGTGAGAGGGGTTTTCAAAACCCTAGAACCAGGCGTTATCGACAAAGCCTTAGTAGTAGTAATACTTGTAAAACTCGGAGTAGCGATCGCGAGTCGTTCCGATTGAGGACTCGCCATCTCCGCCAGCTTCTCAAACCCTAATAAAAGATTCTCTTTCTCTCTCTCTTTTTCTTTGTTTTCGGTGCTTGGCTGTTGTTGATCTGATCTGATATTTTTCTTGCTTTTTGACGCAACTTTCTTTCTCACCAATCAATTCAACATTTGATTCTGTGAACGCAGTTTGTGTGTGAGTCACTACGGAGTATGCTTTTTTGCTTTTTCAACTTTTGTTGTTGCGATGAAAGCGCTTTTTTTATACAAATAAAAGTGAAAGAGTGAAGGAGTGTAAAGAGTAGCAGTGTGTAGGGACTAGGGACTGACAAAATTTAACTAGAATTTTTTTTTTTTTTTTTTTTTGATGAGTAAACTAGAATTTGGCTGATGAGTTGGGACATTTTATTTTTTTACAAGCGGAAATTAGCCAACGACGTCGTTTCCATTGGAGTTTGGTGGAAATGGAATTTTGCGCCTTTTAAACTTTTATTTTTATTTTTTAAAAATAAAGAGAACCCAGTGTTGTCATGGAAGCTTCTAGAGTGAGAGTCAACCTTCCACGTCAGCTTACCAAAGTTACGTTTGGCAGCGGGAAAAAATAAAAATAAAATCCTAGTGATTTATTGAGCTTATTTTGAATAGTTTTCCCACCCAAAAAAAAATTTCTTCCAATTTTTTTACATTACTTTAGATTTTTAACAAATTAAAAAAATTTATAAAATGCATTCAAAGGTGTTAGAATTGATTGTTGGTCTTTTGTTGTTTAATTAGTAAAGTTGAGTTCCAGTTAGTCTTTTGTTGCTGAATAAAAAATTATCATAGATTAGATGTCATAATTTTATCAAATCTATCAAAAAACAAAAAAAGATTGATATTGATAAATTGGTTGGTTGAAAATTCATTTTACGAAAATGGTAAGCCAAAATGTAGCCAATTATCTAAAAATAAATAAAATGCACCCCGAATTTTTTTTTTTTCTCTTATAATTCATGCATCCCAATTATGGGTTCCTTTAAATGGAATATATTTCTTAAGTTTTGGACACCTAAATAATGGTTGCTATTAATATTTTCGACCTTTTGTATCATACTTTAAATGGAATTGCCATATTTAGTTATGATTTTGAAATAATTCATTAGGTTACTATTATATATTTTCCATAAATTGACTTTTGAAAAAAATTTGTACTTAAAATAATCCTAGTTATGCTAGGAGACTTGAAACTCACAGGATACTTCGTGGTATTTCCAACGGATACATTCAAAATTCAAATTCTTACATCTCCAAATATTGATGTATAAAAAAAAAATTACTCATTTTCAAATTATAGCAACTACCCGCCTAATTCTATGTCCTTATCTTCAAATCATAGAGTAAAAGGAAATAATTAACATTTACTTTTTAAAAAACATCCAAAATTAATACTCCTTCAATTATGGATTAAAATAGAACAATCCCGCACTCTCTAAAAAAAAAAAAAACTACTATTGTTTTTATTTGAAATTAAATATATCTTACTATTGAGAAATGATCAAATTCTATAAGGATGGGGTGTAAAATCCATGTTTCACACCATCCAATAAGTGATTACCACGTCAGCATTTTACTTAAAATTCAATACATCCTATCACACCTAATAACATTTCAATAAATTCCCAATTTGGTTGGATTTATATATGAGTATTAGAATTGATTGAGTGTGATTGTGTTTATTATTAAATATGTAATAAGATGATGTGGCATGTTGGGATTGGAGGGGTAAAACATGGGTTTTACACCACGTCCTTATAGAATTTAATCTCTTCTAACATTCCATTCACTTATATTAAAAAATCCTAACATTCATAAAAAAAAATCCTAACAATATTTTTTTAATTTCATTCCATTAATTTCCTTTATTTTCTTTTCCATTCTATTCCATTTATTTTCACTCATTTATAATTTATTCATATCATTCAATTTCATTCTTTTATGAACTCCCAAACAAAATATAAGTATCTATAGTCTATATGGTAAGTGGTTACACTTTGTTTGTCTAGAGTTCGTACTGTCTACCTTTTTATTAAAAATTTATATTTTTTTGTTTGAGAAGACGTCCCTTTTATTAAAAACTAGTAAGTAACCTATGTAATGCATGGTGATTGTTCAATTTTTTTTTTTCTATTTTTTAAATTTTGTCAAAATAAAATATAAAATATGATAATTGTGGTTGTTATTGATAAGTGTTTATTATTATTGTGTATTTATATTGAATTATCTATTCTACCAATTAAGGAAAAATATGATGTGAGAAAATTATAATGCTCAGTTGTAAAGTTATTTTATTGTTAAAAAATAATAATAAAACAAACAATTTTTTTGGTAGAGCTAAATAGCACGACAACATTCAATTCTCGAAGTCCCAAACTTTTAAATTTAGGTTCCAAATAAGCAAATAACCAAAATGTCATACAAAACACATAGTTATAGTCATTTGTGTTTTCTTTTTGCAGGGGTAAGGGCCCAAGATTGTATATTGGGCTTTGAGCTTTATCCGAGGAAATAGATAGGTCCGAAGAGGAGCAAATAATTATTAGATGTTCCCAGTTGAGGTCCTATAAGTAGGGAGCAAATGAAAGGTTGTCCGAGGAGTAGCTCCTCCTCGAACCTGATGAATATAGTTCAAAGTATGTACTCCAACAATTAGAGTGATCTTCCAAGAAGCTCCAATGATCGGGACATGCCTCATGAACATACGAGAAGGAAGGAGACCTAAAAATATCTAAGGAAAAACTGCCACCACCGTATTAAGTGCATTGCAGCTACTTTTCTGGCTGCATTTATGTGGAGAAGACCTCTAAACAGTGCTATCTTGGCTACCACAACTCACAGAGAACCAGAGAGGGTGTCTGATGGGACAGATACTCAAGTAAGGGCTCGGATGATCAACAAGTGTAGGATGAAGATGGTTCGGAGGAGGATAGATAATGTGAAGGACTCTTCATGAAAGGAGGATCGGAAAAATAGAGAGAGAACACTGTAGCAATATAAATTGTATCTGTATCCAACTGTGATCAATATATATAATTGTGACCTCTTCGGACTGAAAGTCCATTGACATTAATACCTCTTATTTGGACTTGATTGTCATTTAATTCAATACTAGCCGTTGTTTAACTCATTAGAGCCTAGTTCTTCGACCCACTCTCTACAAATTTATTGTGTTAGGCTCATTGGGCCGAGATCCCATACACATTGGGCTTGGGCCATAAATCGAGACCCTACACTTTTCATTTTTCTTTTTTTAACTGAGATTTTTTTTTTTTACAAGAGATTTGTTTATGTTTTGTTAAGAAAAATGGATCTTATGTTTTTGTTTTGGAGGGCCACCAAACACATGCATATATGGGATAGATGACCACTTCAATTTTTGGGTTTGAAGGAGCTAATTTTCATTTGGAGGTAGGCCCAAGTATGAATTTTTAGCCAAAATTTTCAAACAATAAATATATTAAAATACACCATTTATAAATTTTTCAAAAGGGCCATGGTCCCACTTGATTACTTGATAATTCCGTCCCTCATAAGTCATAATAAGAAAGACATTTTAATTTGCAGGACACATCCTCTCGTTAGATTGATTATTTTATATAAATAATTGCATGCAACACTAGGATCAACCTCTATGTAAAAGTTTGGGATGTTGCATTCAACAGTTAAACATAATAGATAATACCACCTCCTCTCGTTGGCTTTCCTAAACCACGCACACCCTTGCCCAATGAACTCACGTAAAGTTGCAAACCTAATTCCAATGACATCATATACCAAGCTCACAGCTTTAAGCATTCACAAAGAAATAAGAGCTGCGGTTCCACCCATTGCATTCAAATAATTTTGGATTATGGAGTCTGTAATGAATGTCTGGGACTCAATAAATGATTACAAAAAGGGGTTAAAATGTCATATGCCTTTCTACACCAACAATGAATTTAAACAACAAATATACATCACATTATCAATTAACATTTTAGCTGTTATTCATCAAACAAATAGTAGAAGCATCAGTATGCTTCATAATTGGCTCTTTTCAATATGGTCTTTCTCCAACATAATTCCCTGGAGGATAGTAGTTACACGTGGTGAACATTCCTCCATTAGAGCAATGGGAGCTAGCACAACCAAGATTTTTAGAATTCTTCCATACTATTTGGGTATAATGCAAGCAGTCCTTGCCCTTCAAGCAAGAATTGGTGTTGTAATCGTAATAGTCCTTCTCATCAACCCAATATCTAACTGCGGCCTCAGCGTCCATGAACCCCTCACCATAGCCCCAGTAGATGTTTTCACCGTAAGGCCCTTCTGAGTGAATCAGCTGGCAATCATATCTCTGATTTGCGTATTTCCTAGCGTAAGCTTCTAGGCTTGAGTTCCACTGCAAGGGACCAACCCCAGCCGCTCTACGTGCAGTGTTATGGAGGTCAAGGAAGACTTGAGTGCTGTTTTGGGCATGGCAAATAAGAGCCAGGCCAAGACCCAGAACACAAAGCAAAACTTTGTTAGACATGGTATCCTATATTTTTGTCTGTACGTTGCAAACCAGGCTACTCATTCTCTTTCAAGCACACATATATGTAGATATGAATGTTGGTAACTCTAGCCTAGCATCTGTTATAACTTACAACTACTAAAAGTAGACAAAAGAACTTAGCTATAGCTAGTATATGTGCTTTTATTAGTAAGTTTGTGTTTAATACATATATTCTCTACAGTTTCAGCAACATTTTCTCTAAATAAATATCAGGCAATTGTTTTTTTTTAATTGTCTTAATTAATTAGGAGAAAAGAAACTAAGTAAATGTGCTTCATTGATTGGTTTGTTTTTAGAGAGGTTCATGCTCAATACACATATTCTTAACAGTTTTGGTTACAATTTGTGGTTGGAAGCCACCTAAAACTGGCTAGGTGAAATGGAACATTGATGCAGTGGTGCGCTGAAATGAGGAGGGTGTTGTCATTCATGAGGTAAGGGAAAAACCCGTTGTATGTGCAAATACACATTATCCAAAATAATTTTTCAAGTTTGAAATTGTTTTTCTAATTGTTTTACTTGGACGGTGTGTGCAGTAAACATTGCCCTTTAAGTAAAGGAAAATGATTGATGCAAATACGTTGTTACAAACAAATTTGTACACACCCAAAAATTGCACTAAAATCATAACTTTGAAGTCTCAATTTCAAACTTGAAAATGACTTTAATTTACGTTTTCAGTGCAATTCCTATGTGTGCAAATGTGTAATAAACATTAGTTTTAGATATAGTACTTTAAATGCAATATACGTTGTTTCTAAAAAAATGCAATTTATGTAATATATTAGATTTTTCAATTAAATTCAAATACATAATTGCAATGATTTAATTCAAATAAATTAAGGGTAGAGGGTTTAATTTATACTTATAATGAGTAACTAACTGTGATACTCTAAAATTTGACACAACTTTGGTTTACAGAAAATAGGAATGAGAAATCCTTGTTGTGCTGTTGGACATGATGCATTAGGTTTATGCATCCCGAATGAAGGTACATGCGCAATGAGAGAAGCAAATCTATTATGGCCTTGTTGTGCTGTTGGACGTGATGCATTAGGTTTATGCATCCCGAATGAAGGTACATGCGCAATAAGAGAAGCAAATCTATTATGGGATATGATCATCATCTGACCGATGCAGGAAATAGGATTATTGCAGAGAAATGTTTTAAGGGTTCCTATTTGTGCAAACCAAGGAGCATCCACAAGGCTATTAGCTCAGGAGTCAGGACAGACTCATAGCTAGGCCTGATTTCTTCAACTTATTATTTGTAGCAATAACAACTGGATATATATAGTAAGGACTCAATTTGTGACGATCCCAAATGATATGGGTTTCGCAAGTAAAAAAGGGCCCAAACAACATAATTTATAGAGCGTGGGTTTGAAAGGCTAGGCCTTGATCACTAGACGGTGGTTAGTCGTGATGTTCATACAAAAATAAGTCGTATTCGCTCGAGGAGTCGTTCTCCTCGATACGGTCTGGGAGGCTCTGGTTTTTGGCCTTTTTTCCAAGCCCCTTTTCTCCCGGATTGTTTCTCTCCTTTTATACTAGCTTGCATCTTTTATCCAACATCCACGTGTAGGTTCAACTTTCCAGGACTGATACTTGTCCCATCAGCCCATACCCAAAGTGGTTGGGGTGGTTGTAAAAGCTGAAGAGCATGGTTTTGTCAGGTGCAGAGTATTCAATGGCAGTAATGGCAGCTTTATCTTTGTCCTTGGTCGCTATACTGTCCAGCGGTCCTTTCTCTATCAACATGGATATTTTGGGCTTCTTTCTCAAAACTATGCCTATACCGCTCTTACCCTTTCTTTTAGGAGGACCTCGGGAATGCCGAGGACAGAATCATCCTCGGCTACGTTTCAATTACTACTTGGACTTCCATTATGTATCTTTGGTTATATCCCTCCTCGGCTCGGGCCTTGGGCTCCAATGTAAAAATGGGCCAGGGCCTCAAAATATTGGGCCCCACAATAGCCCTTCAAAATCCTGCTGTCGGATCTTTTGGTCGGAGAGGAGGGTTTTGATGATGCCAAGACTTTATTACAGTTCGTTTAGCTTTGCCCTTCATTAATGTTGGCGTCTCTTCATCTGCTTAAGAAACGCGCCGGGTTAAGAGACATTCTTCTAGATTTACACACGGTGCGCTCCCGCCGTTTCAGGGTACGAGGCACGTCCTCAATAAATTTCCTTTGCGAGGCCAATCAAATCTGACAGTTATAGATGACATCAGGGAGTTGAATAGACGCTATATCCTTTGTAGCTCTTCTTGGAAATTTGTACGGATTAAATGCCACTGGACTTACCTTCCATATAAGAAGCCAGATGAGAGGGTATTCCTTTGCATAAAGACCCTTTAACCTTTCTGAAGCCTTAAACCTCAAGTTGCGCTTAAAGTTTTCCTTATCAGCATAGTCAAATCTTATAGTGTGATATGTCTGAGGTGGAAACGGGGGTGAAGAGACCACATCCTTTCCAAAAGCACCGTGTCCCTTCGAAGCTTAAGATGGCTCGGTCAGGGCAGGGTTGGCAGAGACTCAAGATACTTCTCATCATCTTTCAGCCAAAATCCGAAGCAGGAACTAATCACATCAAGTTTTTGGTGCGATCGAGTTGAGGTTGCTCATTATCAGTACCACCCGCTCTTCTATGAGCATAGCTAATATGGCACCAGTGGGTTAGGAGTCAGGGTCGATGCAGGGATTAAGTCTCCTTGCTTCTTCCTCTCTTCCTTCACTGGTGCCTTCTTTTGCCTCCCCTTCTTCTTCTTTCCCATCACCAGATCCATTCTGGTGCTTTTCCTTCTTCCTCTTCTTCTCCTCTTCCACCAAGGGAGGTCTTCCTCTCAATATGGGTGCTATTGGGGCAGAATTTGGAAAGACTTCGGAGCGGAGCTTAAAAAGACTTCTAGTCATTTGTTTGTTTTCTTGTTTTTTTTTTATTGTTTGTGCAATTCGTTTTCTGTATAGGCTTGTTTAAGCCCATCATTGTACGCTGTACTACTTCTTTACATCAATAAAAGTTGACATTGTCTTACTCTATGTATTCTTTCTTTTCTGCAGTGGTTAGGTCATAAATAGATGTGCGATCATATAATTTCCTTTCATGTTCTGAACGGTGCTTAGGGTAGAAACCCATACTAAGAAAAAGATATCATTCTGAGTTTATTGAAACTATTCGGCACAATAATGCCGACATGAAAAAGCAATATCTAGGGCAGAAACCCTTATTAAGAAAGAGATATTATTCTGAGTTTATTGAAACTATTCGGCACAATAATACCGACATGAAAAAGGGTTGCATACCCCCAAACTAACCGAGAGGGCAGTTGAATGCTCGGTGCCGTGCAAGAGGTAATCATCCGAGGATGTGTAACTTGAAAGGAACAGCCCATGCGAGTCGCCAAGTACCAGGGTGCTTCGCCACCTTCCAAACGACCCTCATAGTCCTAGTTCCTTCTGGCATCCGGTCTGAGGACCGAGGTGCAATCGTACCGAACTTAAACGCTCGTTTTCACCAATTCCCTTAAAACTGGGGATCTGGGGACAGGTTGGGACCTTTATTCCGTTTAGGACGTAATCCAATTTTTAGCAGATAATCATCCTGTAGGACTGAGCAATCTAGAATTCTCCTTAAATGGTTGGTTTTCCCATAGGTTTGAGCCCGAGGACTATGCAAGAACTTGGTTCTGTCCAAAACTTAGATTTTCAATCTCATGTACTTGGTTTCCCCAAAGGTTTGAGTCCGAGGACTATGCAAGACCTTGGTTCTGTCCAAAACTTAGATTTTCAATCTCATGTACTTGGTTTCCCCAAAGGTTTGAGTCCGAGGACTATGCAAGACCTTGGTTCTGTCCAAAACTTAGATTTTCAATCTCATGTACTTGGTTTCCCCACAGGTTTGAGTCCGAGAACTATGCAAGAACTTGGTTCTGTCCAAAACTTAGATTTTCAATCTCATGTACTTGGTTTCCCCAAAGGTTTGAGTTCGAGAACTATGCAAGACCTTGGTTCTGTCCAAAACTTAGATTTTCAATCTCATGTACTTGGTTTCCCCAAAGGTTTGAGTCCGAGGACTATGCAAGACCTTGGTTCTGTCCAAAACTTAGATTTTCAATCTCATGTACTTGGTTTCCCCACAGGTTTGAGTCCGAGGACTATGCAAGACCTTGGTTCTGTCCAAAACTTAGATTTTCAATCTCATGTACTTGGTTTCCCTAAAGGTTTGAGTCCGAGGACTATGCAAGACCTTGGTTCTGTCCAAAACTGAGATTTTCATCCTCCTGTACTTGGTTTCCTCATAGGTTTGAATCCGAGGACTATGCAATACCTTGGTTCTGTCCAAAACTAAGATTTTCATGTAGGTGGGGAATATTAGCCCCTTGGCCCAGGTGTAGGACATTGGTTTGGGGGGATTAGCACCTCAGCCAAGCCCCTAGTGAAAAACGTAGCCCCTAGTGGAACTTTAGGTTAGGGCGCTACAACGGGCTGTTGGAGGTGATGGGGGGACTTTCTCGACCTACCGCCTGTGCCAACACACAAGCCTTCCCACAGACGGCGCCAATTGTAAGGACTCAATTTGTGATGATCCCAAATGATATGGGCTTCGCACGTAAAAAAGGGCCCAAACAACATAATTTGTAAAGTGTGGGTTTGAAAGATTAGGCCTTGATCACTAGACGGTGGTTAGTCGTGATGTTCATACAAAAATAAGTCGTATTCGCTCGAGGAGTCGTTCTCCTTGATACGGTCTGGGAGGCTCTGGTTTTTGGCCTTTTTTCCCAGCCCCTTTTCTCCCGGATTGTTTCTCTCCTTTTATACAAGCTTGCATCTTTTATCCAACGTCCACGTGTAGGTTCAACTTTCCAGGACTGATACTTGTCCCATCAGCCCATACCCAAAGTGGTTGGGGGTGGTTGTAAAAGCTGAAGAGCATGGTTTTGTCAGGTGCAGAGTATTCAATGGTAGTAATGGTAGCTTTATCTTTGTCCTTGGTCGCCATACTGTCCAGCGGTCCTTTCTCTATCAACATGGATATTTTGGGCTTCTTTCTCAAAACTATGCCTATACCGCTCTTGCCCTTTTTTTTAGGAGGACCTCGGGAATGCCGAGGACAGAATCATCCTCGGCTACGTTTCAATTACTACTTGGACTTCCATTATGTATCCTTGGTTATATCCCTCCTCGGCTCGGGCCTTGGGCTCCAATGTAAAAATGGGACAGGGCCTCAAAATATTGGGCCCCACATATATATATATATATATATATATATATATATATATATATATAATTCTTTTTTTTTATAGAAAACTTTAGGATTAAGGGTGTATAATTTGAGGTTTGTAGCAAATCACGCAATTGTTCCGTAGCGAGTTGGGACACGTAATATTTGATCTTGAGTAATGATTATCACACGTTAACTATTGCATACTCATCGTACACATACTGCCACATGAGCTGTGTTTTCAAAACATGATTTTACAGGGAGTATATACCGAGCGTATAGCAAGATTTAGCCTTTGATCTTTTAGTCTACACTAGTCATAGACAGCGCTAGCCCAAGTGATTCCGAGGTCCAAGGCGAAATTTTCAAATGGGGCCTTTATGTTATCACTTAAATAATATTTAATTAGTATTTTATATAATAATTTTTTTAAATCCATCTTTTTACTCTTTAATATGATTTTTTTTATAGAAAATGCTAAAGTTATAACAAATTTTACTATAAACTAGTGTTGTAATGAATGTGATCAATGATATGAGGCTTACAAAAATACTAGAAATATTATAAAATTTACAACATGAGAATTACAAAGATATATCACCAATCACAAATATTCATTAAAAAATGCATTCAATAGTTTGTTGAAATCTACCTATCATATTTATTGTCATATCAAATTATAAAGGTTATGGAGACCACCACGCACCCTTGGTGCAGTGATCACTCCACAAGTATAAGTTCTTGTGGGATGTCAGGAGCAATGGTCGAGATTTAAGTCTCTAGAAGAGAGTTTCACATACATATACACTTAGATTAGATTAGAGTATAATTTTTATCTTGTATAATTAAATAAATAAAAGTTATGTAGTAAAATTTATAGTATTTTTAACATTTTCCTATTTGAATTACTTGTGATTAGTAACACGTCTATTTGTAAGACCTATTTTTAAATTTGTCTTATCTGTATCTCTAGTATTACTTAATTCTTTGAGCCTTCTTAATAGTAAAAAAAATGTAAACTAAAATGTTTTAATATCTCCCAAAAATATTTATATAAAAAAATAAAAAAAATTTGCCCCCAAATTTGGGGCCTTCTATAGTAAGGGGGCCTAGGCAATGGCCTAATTGGCCTAAGCCTAGGGCCGACCTTGGTCATAGATCTGCACAACATGCAGAAAAATTTTGACGATTTTTTTTTTTTTTTTTTGTTAAGTGAAAAAAGAAAATATTAAATTATACTTTTAAGTGTTAGTTCTAAACCCTTTTTAAAATGATGCAATTATTTTCTAACAAAGTATAGTTGATACAATTATTATGAAAGTGTTTTAAATTTTGTAAATTTTTTAAAAAAGGAAATATAATGCATTTTACATTTGATTATTATGTGAGGCAAGATATTTTATGAATAATGTAAAGTGTGTTTGAAATTTATTTTTACTTTTATGTCCCACAATTATGCTAGTTTAGAAACTAAGGAGAAGGTTGGGCTCGCTAGGTCAAACAAGTGATAACCAAAAAATATCCCCAAGTAGGATATTTTGTGATAGATGTAGATTGTGAAGTCAAATCACATTAATTACTAATGTGTTTTCTCTTTCTTCTTTGTTTCACAATTAACCCTAACTTTCAACAAAGTATATGAGCCATGTCTCTCATTTTCGAAGTTTCTAACATGTTTCTAGAGCCACCACCTTCGGTATCCACCAGCTAGTTATTTTTGTTTTGTTGTACATCGACGTGCATCACCTTATCATTCTCATGTAATCTAATGCATCCTAAAGCATCACCTTCTCTACAACTCTGGAGACGCATTCCATGTGTCTCATCCGCAACTACAAGCTTTTGCATGTAGGTTTTATCTCGGTACTTGGCAACGAGCATCTACATCGGTAGAGCTAAAAATTTTAACATTTAATATTTCAAATAACAACTTTATCTATTTTAATACACAATTTCACAATGCACCCTGTATCAATACTCTTATTTTTGCCATTAGTTAACACACTATTCATTTTTTATAATTAATTTCTTTATATCTTTCTCTCTGCCACAAAACCCAATAAGTGATAAAATAATAATTTTTTATGCCTTCCTTGCTACAATGAACGGCTAGTCTTGGTAGTTCACGGTAGCAAGAAGGCAAAAAATTTGCCTTTAGCTCCACCAATGTTGGGCATTAATTGGAGTTTGAGGTGGTAAAAAGCTATTTTACTACCACCAATAGTGATGCTCTTACTCATCTACCGTGTGTTTCTATGCAACTCATTTTGTCACATGTTGGGGACACACTAACATGTTTTATGCTCTTTTCCTTTCTTGGTCGTACACCTTCACTCAATTTAGTGTTGGGCAGCTCATTATGCATTTCCATGCACCTCATGAGATTTCCCAATTATCTTGCCATTTGGAAGAATTTCCTTCCAAACTCAAGTTGTTGTCAAGCTTCCGCCTTGAGTTTAAGAGGGATGTTAGAGAATTAAAGTCGGACCAGCCCTTTGTAAATCTAAGGTTAGCCAGATGATGATTAGCTACGATTAATCTATTATATAGACCCGTCATTATAAACATAGATTTTTTTTTTTTTTTGTGTGGATGTAAGCCGATCAAGGCCATTAATTGATCTTATGCGTGCTCTCCCAACAACAATTTCAAGTTTTCAACATGGCAAAAAGGGGCCGCATGTGCAAAACCAAATCAGATGCACGTAAGTTTTAAACAGTGAAAGAAAAATTTAGAAATAGCCATAAAGGCCACCATTTGAGCCATCTTCATTATTCTCTTTAAATTGTCAACAATATTATAGTTCATCAACTTAGGAAAAGTAATTGAGATGACACTGCTGGGCAGGAAGCCGGAAACTTCATGAACCATGATCCACATTTCAAATATTTGCATGCTTCCCATTTGCCAACCCAATACGCAACTATTTAAACCAATATTTCAAGATACTGCTATCCATTGTGATCTCCAATCATCAGCTTTCCCTGAGCTTGCTTTTCGACGAGGAAAAGATGGTTAACGGACAGGAAAATCACAAAGTACTAATTGGCATCCTTTCGAGTTTGGTGCACTAAAACTTCAGTTTCAATTGAACTGCCATCTCGTAATGAGCATTTATTTACAACATTTTGTTTTTTACATTGTTGAAATGAATAGTTGAAATAAATAAAAAAATATATATATTGTAGGAGATGCGGAGAAACAAGAGAAAGAAAGAAAGATAGAACACAAAAGGAATTGCATGATTCATCCATAGGATAAAGTCCTTGTTGGCTATATCTTTGATATTAACAATATATTAAATTACAATGACCCTACTAGGTTTATATAATAGCCGTAGGGTCTAGGGTTAGGTTTGCATGGACTGAGTAATACATTTAGGCCTCTTGGGCCAATTCATAACCTTTAACGTACGTAATTATTGCAGACAAGGTTTATAAGTGGTAAGATGAACATGATGGCCTTGACATTAGAAAAAGATAAGTCTTACTCTGTTCATCTGGTGATGGCTGCAGGGTTAACACAGACAACAAGATTAAAGAAGTATCTAGCAGAAAGATCTGCATCCACCAAGCTTTCCTCTACATATTGAAAATCACTTTCCTTTCCTGATGGTAGTTATTTATCCAGCCTTCAATCAACTTGATTTCAGTTGCCCTCTGCTCTACCAACCAATCAGGATCCTCTGCAGTTGCAGCACGTAAATCTACGTGATGGGCACCTGACATAGAGATAGTAAAAGGAACCAATTACATTTAGCCAAATACCATGTAGCTATGTTTCAGCTATTCCCCTTACTCTCCTCTTCTTTCTCTTCCCCTCCCTCCAACCAACCATAGAATTAATGGCTCCATATAATAAAATAGATCAATCAAATTATTTGGATGTAGTGTCTTTTAGCTGATAGTAGCATCACATTGCAGGTTAAATAGTCCTCTCTCCCCCTCATACACACACAAACAGAGAGAGATATAGTGAATTTGCCAGATAGCAATAGCAATAGCAAGGGATGTCATGAAACAAGGTTTAACATTGTAGAGATCACTTCTTTGAAATTTCTAGACATTGAAGCATGGAGATTCTATCGAATTTCAAAAAAGAACTAACAGGCATTGAGATTATATGATGTCCACCCACATCAAATTGTTTAGCCCACTTGCTAGGCCATAACAATGCATAGAATCATAATTTTAAATCTAATACAACAATGCAGTTGTAAAGCTGGTTTAACACTAAACTGCTACTGTTTTCTAGGATTTGGTTTCATGTCATACAGATATGGAAGCTATAATTTAGCACCATACCAAAACTGCTTTGGTGTAGTAAAACAATAAAAGTAATCTCTGGAGGGTCAAAACCAATATTCTTAATCAAGGATGAGTTCACAAAATGCAATATATAATAATACAAATGATAAGTTAATGTGTAAAAGAACACAGTCCAACCAATCTGAACAAACCTTCATTATCACTATGGTTCATTAGGAGGGCTGATTGGCTCAATTAATCAAGGACTATAGGCTGCAGATAATTTACAAACTGATGTGTAAACCAATGCTGGCCAACTAAAGCTGAACAAGCATACGAAATGAGGTAGGTATGATTCGATAGTTTATTTGATTTTATGTATCAAGGGCAATTATGTAAGTTCTTAATATTCTGGAATGGGTTGTGCTTATAGTCCATTGGGTCTTACTTTAGTCTTATTTCAAGTTTGGTTATTTAGTTGGGCTTAGTAGTAAAAGCCTAAGGAGTCCAAATCCAAGTCTTATTAGGGTTTTAAGAAATCCTAGTTCAACTAGGATTGGGTATTAGTCTTCTTTTTAAAGAGTTGTAGTACTTTCTATTAAGTTGGCTATTGATTAATGCTTTCAGAATTTAAGAGCTATGAAGCTTTCTTTTATAATTTGTGTGATGCAACCTTCTCTGAGGTGTGATGCCAAGGAACCCTAGGTGTGATGCTCACACCTTAGGAAGTTTAGGTGTGATTCCTAGAATCTATCTATTTTCTTTAATTTTACTATTCACAGCACTGTTCACAGCAACCCAAATCATGATTTTCAACTTTGTTTTCATTCCCAAACTCTATTAATCCTTGTACCCTTTGGAAACCTTATAACCCCTATTATTTTCTATCCTTTCCCCACCAAAATCTAACCCTAATTCTTCAAAACCCAAGCTAAACCAGATCTGCCCCTGGTGTTCTAAATCATATTTTGTTGTTCCCTGTCCTACATCAGTATGATTTTTCAGTAAGGGTAGCAGGTTCCATTGGATTAGCGGGCTGACTATTGAAGATAGCAACCGAGTATTAGCTGAATATGTTCAGCAATGTCTATTACAAAGTTTTATAATGTGTACTTAAGATGAATTTCCTTGAAATGAGAATATTAAAACAGAAAGAAAAAAAAAATATAAATTTAGAATCAACTATATGAAATATATAAGGAAACAATGTATGAGGAAAAATTGAGAGAAGTCTTTAAAAAAATTTCATAACATGCCACCATTTATATAACTCAGATTGAAGGGGCTACAAGAAAAAGAAAAATTTGAGCCAAAAAGACATGATGTATCCTGCAAAAACAAAAATGACCAATTTAGTTAAATACAATTAGTGGGTAAAGTGGCTTTGTTGGTTGATTTGAGAATCCACAATATTTTTAAATGCAACAGAACAAGCCAATTGAATTAAATTGTTGCTATTGAGATTGAGCCACATGTCAGAACTCATAAACATTAGGATTGCCAGTACATTGTTCTTAAACTATCTATATTGTCATATCTTTCGACATTTGACACCCACAAGTTGAATGGGAGCAACTAACGATAATATTTTTCTGAAATGTGACCAGGTAGGTTTTCAAAAAAATTCTTATCAATCCAAAATTTGTAGATTTGAAGTAAATAAGATGGGGTGGCTAAAAGCTCTCATGCTCTGAAAAATATTATTATGCTGGATATTATTAAAAATAAAAAGTCAATGTCAACCCACCAAATAGTCCCTCTCATAGATGCAAGTGAAGCCTATCATGGTTGATTTAAGAACAGAAGATGCGATCAGTCAAAGCATTACCTTCTTCAGTATTAAGAGCAACAATAGTTTCAGATATATTCTGCAGAACACTGCAACAGATGTCACATACAAAGATCAAATTCAGATAGTGAATCTTTAACAACACTAGCCATAATACAAGCCGAACGAGAGGTCACCTGCTTCCACTCCATGGATCTAATAAGCCATTTGCGAAAATGATGTTACTTCCAAAGTTTTTCAGGGTGGCCTTGATGTCCTTCAAAATAAAATCCCAAAGACCAGAAATCATAATGTAGCATTTGAGAAGTAAGCATTCTTCATATTATGCATGTGATGACTCAAAGGAGTCAATCAGTAGCATAGTCCATGCTTTTACAAAAATGTTAATGGTTTCTGAAAATTTCTACATTTGATTTTAATATATGAAAATTCTCATAAGATCCACTTAGAAAAATAGTTTATGTAACTCCCCAACCAAATACATACTGCCAACCAAAAGAAACAGTAGTAGGCAAGAGCAAAGATTACTATACAATTTAAGTTAAATGGAAGTTATAAATTTGAAAAGCACCATTCACTTACATGTCCACCAAATTCTGTTGTTATCCATCTAGGCCTGGGTTTCACCCTGAAGTCCCTCCAGCATTCCTCTTGAAAGGAAGAGTAATTATAATCGAATGTTGGAAACATGCTCTCATCCCGGCTACTAGACATTGGCATAACCATCTCAGTGCATGCCTAAATTTTGAAAAGGAAGCAGAAAAGGCACTTGCATTAATAATAAATATTTTGATGAAGTTATTTGTGAGTATTCTTATCCAACTAGTATTTTTTATTGTTTTTTTTTTTTTAAATACCACAGAACTCTAGACCTGCCAGTTCCAACCATCCAAGCCATGAGGATCCTCAGCATCCACTTCAAAGCAGTCAACTCCTCCAGTATAATTGTAATAGATGCTTACTCCTTCAAATATGCGCTTTAGAATGCTAGTACCGTCAGGAAGACTGTCAATCTTTCTACAAACCTGCAAGAAACAATTAAATGATATTTTAATTCATAACAAAATGCAAAGCTTTTGAAGCATACCCTGACAGTATAGAATTCAGATGACTTTTCAAAAAGCAGTGATGAGGCCATAGACAAATAGACTTAGAGCTACATCAAAATTAGAACGCTTAAAAGCATACAGGTTCAAATTTATACAGAAAGTAGTATGATAGAAATTCTATATTCATCGAAACTTGAAAGAATGATGGACAGGAAGAAATTCTCACTTAGAAAATAGCTGGTCCTAGAGAAATTTAAACAATATTACAGAACAGTGACATACTATGTATTGCAAAGTGGCGTCTAGCATTTTAGCATAGGGTGTGGCAAATAATAGGTATGGAAGGACTTTAAGTTAGAGTATGAAACCTCCATATATGTGTGTACAGCCCATTAGATATTTTACAAATTGTATCATAACTCCCAACTAACCTCTCTTATGGGATGACCAGGCAAAGGCATCATAAAATTGGCGCTATAAGGGTAGTTCACCATTGCCAAATAACTATAAGCAGAATCTAACCAGTCTGCCAGATCTTGTGTCTTGTTTAATTTCCTGTCAACTGCCTCTGATCAGTTAAGACACAACATACCAAAAAAAAAAAAAAAAAAACTCTCTGTATATTCTATCATCATTAGCTAATAAACCAATAGGGCATACATTTGTTTCCTTCTTTTCCTTACCGACACAAGTGGAAAGTTTCTGTCAATTTCAGGAGTCCATCATTTTTTTTACCCTCGGATACTAATGCATCCCAGGACTCCTTTATTGTGTTAAAACAGCTTGTACTTTCACGCTGTTGAAATAAAGCAAGTAACATAGTTATAATGCAGCACATACATATAAACAAAAATAGTATAACAAAGATGAAAACAAATGGCGAAGAGTAACACAAACCTTGAAAGAATTGGAAACAATGTCGTAAAATGTTTCTGGCGGCACAATATCTTCAAACTGAAGAATTGGTGCCGAAGAAGCAAGTGCACCAATCGCAACATGAGGATACTTGAGCCTCATCCATGAGGCCAACACTGTTTCGATTCAAAAAGAGATCATATAAGAACATTTCTAGATGACACTCACACCCAATACATATTCCTTTATTCAATTGACCAATACCACACATAGTAACAAACATTAGTAGAAAAGAATGCAATTGCAAACATCATTTCTTCCTTTCCAAGCAAAAAGACTATCAATGCACATAACTATTTCACCAAAAACCAAAAATTTGTGCCACAAATAACAACATTTCACTTACTTCCACCATAGGATCCACCAAATAACACCACAGGACAAGCCTCGGCTGACAAATTTCGCTTCAGCTCCCTAATCAACACGGCGAAATCGGCGAGGGCTTGGCCAGCCGTAAGATAGGATAAGGTAGTGGCATTCTTATATGCCACATCTATACTTCCATACGGCATCGATTCACCATAGTACCGGTGCTGCCCATCAAAATTGTTTCAACCTCAATCACACATTTTACATTCTAATCAAACAGCCTCTTACGACCAAGTAATTACACTTAAAATGTTAATAACATAAACTAAATTTTCACTCCAAAAGCTTATAGCTTAACTGCCTAATGTTTCTTTACCTCGGGAAAAACGACCATGGCACCGAAACGAGGAGCGATTTCCCAGACGAAGCCGGTGTTTTCGGCGAACCATTCGATGTCTCCCTCATTGCCGCAGTAGAAGAAGATTGGCCCAAGGCGCTCCGGGCCCACCCAGCTCTCGGTGTTGATGAGGTACCGCTGTGGAAAATTTGGGAGCTCGGAGAAGCTGAAGTGGTCGAGTCGTTGCGAAAAGTACTTGGTTTCGTATCGGTACTGTTGTTGTTGATTCGGTGGTTGTGAGAATCTGCCGAGGAAGCGTGGGGCCCATTTGGAGGAGGGACGGTTGGATTTGGAAGACTGTGATGCGAGGGACGGCTGAGATGATAAGGTGATGGTTACGAGAAAACATAATAGGATGACGAGAATGGTTGGTTTGACTTTTGTTGTTGCCATTTTCTGATTTTTCTGTGAGCTCTGTCCTCAGTTGTGAATTTTTGAGGTTGTTGGGGGAGGCTGTACAGTGAAGGGTGGGACTCAGGTGGTTGAGAGTGCAGCGAACTAAGGTGGTCCCATAGTAATGGGATTCGGAAAGTGTGTGATTGATGAGAATTTCGGGAAAGAATGTTGATTGGGTCAGATTTTAGAGTGAGTGCTAGTGGTCTTGGATTCATCCGATTTTCACTTGAAAGTCTTATCCGTTTCAACTGAGAGAGACATTTAAGGTTTAGAGTTTTTTTCATCTTATCTAAAATTTAACTATGATAAAATTAAACTAGAGTTAATAAGTGGGTATAATCTTTTTATTTTTAGGAAAATGAGTTGGTAAAATCTATATTAGATTCATTTCAGTTTGAATCATGAGCTTTAAATAGATGCTCTTTTGTATGTGATATTACTCTACCCTTATCCTTATGTCAAAGTTATGCTCAAAGTAGTTTTAAGGTTTTCAAAAACAAAACAAAAAAGCGTTTTAACTAACATTGGTCCTCATTCAATATCATAGATAGACTATACTTCAAGCATGAAGGAAACAATCATTTCTAAGTCAGGTGTTCGGTGCTGATTTGCCTATTGACACTCTAACAACAAATTATAGTGTCGATTAATTGGGATTTCAAGCTTTCGACTTGATATTTTAGCCTTTAACTTGATTATATATATATATATATATATATATATATATATATATATATAAACCTTTTCTTTTATCCAATCATCTTGGAGGATAAATATGAGTTATATATATAACAATGAAATGGAAGAGTTTAGATCAAATTCTAAGTCTTTAGAAAATTAGGTTTTATTGAGTGACATTAGGTTGCAAGCAGAAAATTTGTAAGCAACACTACTCTACGCAAAATTCACAATCCTAGACTGGGAAAACACCATTTCTCATCTCCATAACATCCTTTTCTCATCATTCAAACGCCCACATTCATCATCAAGCTCAAACCTTAAACACCATGAATTGAAAATACAATTGAAACACTTTGTAGTTCATCTCCAAACCCTACAACCATAAAAAATTTCCAAAAACGTCTCATTCAAACCACTATCATTCCCTTAAAAAAAAAAAAAAAAAAACTCTTATAAACATTACAAGATCACACACAACCAACAAAACCTGAAGGCGTCAAGTCGACTTTTTCACTAAAATCGATATTTGAGGCGGTAAAGGCACAACTACCTTTCTTGGAGTGGATGAAAAGCTCGTGGATTGGCTAATTAGGGAGGGAGAAGCAGCAGTATTTCCAGCAATAAATTGTTGACCATTGAAGGCAATTCACCACCAAGTCCTTTTACGTGAGATAGTGAGATAGTGCATGCAAGTATAAGTTTCTAATCTGTTAAATTTTCTACTCTATTAAAATCCTGCACATAACATGTTTTTATTGAATTATGAGTGAATATGCATTGAAATTGTTGATTGTAACATGCTAGAATGATGTGATTAGAAGAAAAATGACAAGCACGCATGATAAGACCTAATTATAGCATCATGAAACATGCTCACTACACAACAATAACAGTCAAGATGAACATGATAATGTGATGAATATGATTTTGTTTTTGAACATTGGAGTTTTCTTTGATAACATGGTTCCTGTTTGTTCACGTGATGATGATATGATATGGATTGAATGTATTATATGCATAATATGATATCGCCTTTAAATCTTACAAGATCGATATTGGAGTCCGGCATAATTGGTGCCAAATATCTTCTCGTTTCGTAACCTATCATTAGAATATATATTTTGGGTTCAATACTAGTCAATTATCCTTGTGATTTTATGTTTCTTATATTATAACTAGAAAACAAAGCAATGTAAAATTTCTTTAGATGCTAAATAGGACCAAAAATCATGTAATTTCTGGCTTTAATTTATTACATGAAAGATAGTGATCTCAAATTGTAAAAAGTATTCTTGAGGTTTTCTTAAGTTTCACTTCCAATTAAATTAAGTAGCAACTCTTTATGTAAAACCCACAATTTAAAGGAGGGGGGGGGGGGGGGGGGGGGGGAGGGGTATTTGAGGACTCATTTATGGCTTCAATTGTAAGTTGTGATTCTCATCCACCTATGGCCAACCTTTTTAGGATATAGTAAAAATTGGGTTGGGCATCAACACACCTATATACTTCTACTAATTATTGAAACATCAAATTAATCTTTGGAAGGATCACAAATCTAGACTTTTAAGATGTTCCTGATAACTTCTCCTACTCATAGGCATCTTTGGTGGGTTTTACCGTTTTAACCTATTGGTTTTTTTTTTTTTTTGTGTTTTTTTACTTGGGATTTAAAATGAATAAGATTTTAATGAGATTGTGATTATGTTTGTACGTCTCCACTATTTTATTTAAAAATAATAATGTGACATTATTTTTATTGGATGATGTGAAATGGAAGTTCTACACAAAATAGATATTAATTTAAAATTTTAAACTCAATGAATACATATTATTTATTTAGAGAGAGAGAGAGAGAGAGATTGAGGAACATTTGCAAAGCAAATGATTGAAGCGTAGTGTACCCCATATGAGAGGCAACTTGTATTAAGGATATTCATCCCACAAGATTTAGGAGAATATATAAATAAAAAAGGAGCATTTGGAACTCCATAAGGTGAGCTAGATAATATTCTCTATTCCCTCTGAATACATACCCACGAATAAGTATTAATCCATTTGAAATTTCGAAGGTATATAAGCATATATTGTCCGGTTCCCTCCTAATAAGCTTCGACCAGCAAAGCCAGGGCATGATTGTGGTTTGACCATATATGCCTCATATATGCTAGTAGTGATAATTAATGATCATTGATTTTTGACGAGAAGGGAAATGAAATTGGTCCCTACAATGTTGATTCCGGGATCCTTTGATTATCAAGTTGCGATAAGATATGATACGATGCTTACATGGTTACATTTGTTGGTATCTTAATATTTTATTTATACAATTAATAGTTAGAGGCGGAGATTTAAACCCTAAAACAATAGAAAGTGTCAATTGAACTATAAATCTGTAAGGTATCTTCATAATTTGATGGATAAAGATGTCACAATAAGTCCATTTTCATTCTTTTTCTTTTTACAAGAGAAAAAGGGAAAAGTATTTATTTTATTGCATTCATTCTCCTAGGTGTATGTTTGCCTATTCCAGAAAATCCTCAGTGGTATTGCCCCACCCAGCAGTCACAAAAACAGTGTTTGGTTGCTAACCAACGTGTCTTTTCTTGCCTGTGGGAACTAGCCTAAATCCAGTCATATTAATTGATTTTTATTGGTTCCACGGTCCATCTAACATGAACACAAGGGTGATTGATGTTTATTAGGGATTAGGGATAATCATGACTACAGATTGTCAATGTCATTTTATTTTCTAACAAAATCATTATGATTTGTTTTGACTAAAAAACAATTCTCGATAATGATTTGTTTTGACTAATGATTTTCCTTGAAAATCAATTGAAAAGCCAATGGTTATGATTTTGTTCAACAGTATGCCTAAAGTCTAGGTAATTTAAATTATTTAATTCAACAAGCGGTGGAGCTATCATTCTTCAAGATTTTCAAACACAATCATTCACGATATATGTTCATACTTAGTCGCATTAGACAACTTTTTATTTTTATTTTTATTTTTTTTAAGTTTTAACTTATGACGTCCGTTCCTAACAATAACTATTTTATTATCAAATCAAGACACTAGTCAGTTTCTGATGTAGGCAGAGATTAAACCCTAAATTTCTTATTCAACCATCAGAGACTTTACCAGTTGAATTAACTAGAACTCACAGTCGCATTAGACAACTTGATCTAGCAACTAACTACTCTTAATTTGTTGTTGGCATGGTTAAATTGAATATATCAATATAATCTATAATAATGAGGTTATTAATTGATGGAAACTTGTCAATGCCATTTTATTTAAAGAAAAATTAACTATGATTTGTTGACTAAAAAAAAAAATAGTTGACGGTAATTTGTTTTGACTAATGATTTTTTCTTGATAATCAAGTGAAAACCCATTGGTTATGATTTTGCTCAACAATATGCCTGAACTGTGGGTAATTTAATTCAACAAGCCGTGGAGTTATCATTGTTCAAGATTTTCAATCACAATCATTCAATATATATTCATACTTAGATGCATTAGACAATTTGGTCTAGTGACTAGCATCTATTAAATTGTTGGCAAGGTTAAATTGAATTTATTCATATCTTCATTATTTTGATTTTTTTTTTTAAGGGCGTGGTTTCTGTCCAGTGCCTCTAGTATACTGGACCCACTGCGATCATGACACGAGCCTATTTTCAGACACGTGTCATGATCGCAGCGGGTCCAGTGTCGTAGGACACTGGACAAAAGCCCTACCCTTTTTTAAATCACTTTTAATTGGGAGTATTTGAAAACATGAAAAATGGACACCGAAGTCTTAATTTTAGGTTATCTTAAATTATTCAATTTGTTTTCTTTTTATTCCATCTATAAATTTGTATTTGTGAAGTAATCGCCACATTAAGGATACGTGGTGCTTTGAATAATTAAATATGCTACAATTTCCATGCTAAGTCCATGTGAAAGTGTGTTTAAGTAAATTTATTTTTAATGAATTATTTTGTTTAAAAATGTTAGTTAATTAGGTTTGTGTTTGGTGAGTTTCTTTATGAAAAGATGTGTTAATGAGGGTTTTAATTATTGTAGATTTGTTAGGTATGGTCCTGAATGAGAAGTTGCTTGAAGATCTCAAATAAATTGACCTTTTAAATTAAAAATAAACAGACCCTAAAAGTATTTCCAATTTCGCATCATACATACCGGTTAATACGTTTTCGAAGGAGATGATAATGTCAGTGACATAACAAAAATAGTAACTGGTCGGGCTTGTTAGTCTTCGAGTCACTTATATTAATTATTACTACTAG
Source organism: Quercus tomentella (assembly GCA_028535165.1). Classification (NCBI taxonomy): domain Eukaryota; kingdom Viridiplantae; phylum Streptophyta; class Magnoliopsida; order Fagales; family Fagaceae; genus Quercus; species Quercus tomentella. Next base: position 15,709,855 of record JAPQVY010000001.1, read on the forward strand.
GGGAATGAGATTGACATTGGATTGATGAAGCGTGTTACACAATTTTTCTTTTTGACATAACTATCATTTAATTTTCCAAGATAAGCAGAATGGGATATGCCGACAACTTTGAAAAAAAGATATACATTTTTGAAATAAAAATCATCTCTCCTACTATTTTGAGTATTAATTCCACTTTATACTGCACCAATTAGGGCTCATTTAGTAGCAATATTTAAGTATTGATGTTTAAAATAATGTGAAAACTGTGTTTTAAAAAGTGTTATGAAAACATGTTTTAAAGTATTTATGTTGCAAATTATGTATTTAGCGTGCGTTTGGATTGGGCGTTTTGCCCAATCTGCGCGTTCAGCGTTTTTTTAGTAGGTCCTATGGGTACTATTCAAGTACCACCAAACTCAGCAAAACACAGATTTTTAGGTAAATTTGGGTCCCACAGTACTATTCATACTTTTAAAAATTATTTTGATATAGTGTTTTCAGCAATAAATTTTCAGTTTTCAGCAAATAAGCGGTATCCAAACACACCCTTTATACCATATTTCAAATAAAATATTTTAAAATGTGAAAAAACATAATTGTATATTTGGTATGTGTATGTATATATATATTTTAAAGTCATGATTGTATAGTAAAAGAATACTATTTTATTTAAGAGGAAAGAAAAAAAAAAAAAAAGAAAAAAGAGAGAAGGACAAAGAGGTGGGCTCATGAGAGAAAAAGAAAGAAAGAAAGAAAAAAAGGAAAAAGAGTTTGGTCTTGTCAATGGCCTCATAATTTTCAACTTATTTATAAAAAGACCATTCACCAATGTTACTAAAAAACTAAAAATTGGTATAAATGAATTTTCAAAATATATATTTTAAACACCCTAATTTGAGAATTGTACAAAGTGGAGCATTAAAGCTTAAAAATAAGATAAATGATTTTTTATTTACATTTTTTGCCTCCCAAATGTCCAAAGACTAAAAATTGGAAGTTGTCCGTAGATTTACTCTTTTTACTTTTGAGTAAATAAATAAGAATAAGATAATAATTGTTCAAATTGGCCTCACTTGTGAATAGTTGATGACATTAATTTGAAAGTTACCAAGTTAAAGGACTCATGTTTATGCAAAAAATAAAAATAAAAATAAAGGACGTACTCATGGAAGATAATAATATGTTGACATCTACTTTCATGTTTAAATGTAAATATTTCTTTTCGCCTTTTAAAATAATAGATATAAAATGAGTGTAAGAAAACATATTTCCTTTCTTGGACAAATCAACTTACACAATTGAGATAGGTAATTAGGAGTGCTCAAGAACCCAAAAAGCCGATTCATTCAACCAATTTGGCCTAACCCCAGGGATTTTGGACAATTTTGATCATAAGATTTGGGCGACAACGGATCTCTCGGATCTTCATAAACCAAGTGTCAAGCAGGTGTGAGGTTATGAATTTTCATTCAATTAATTTGACCCAATCAAGTCTTTAATACATCCTTCTCAACAAAAAAAAAGTCTTTAATACATGTGTGAGCTCTGTTGATGATGTGGTTGTGTATACTTTGTTGGAAATCTAGGTCATCCATGCACCATATTCCCCATCTGATCTTTTTTCTTTCTTTCTTTTTTACTTTTCCTTCTAATTTTCAATTCCCATTTCCCATAATCTCTCTCTCTCTCCCTCTCATCTTTGCCCACTCACCGTTCATCACGTTGTTGTCGTTTTCACCTATCCATAAGAACTATGTTGAAATTAAGGTACAAAATTTCAAAGTCATGACTTTATTTTCTTTTCTTTTTTCATTTGAGTTTTGTTGGCAACCAAGTGATTTCGTATCTTTTCCTTTTGTCGAATTTCAGGTGACGTTGATTTATGAAATTGTGGCAGACATTTTGTGTAATTTCTAGAGTAGATGTAGGAATTTTCATGTGAGGTTGTTGGGGACATTTCGTGCAATTCATGTTTGTTATATTTTGTACTCTTCGTTGAGCTTTATTTTTGTTTGGTACTCAAGAAAATGGAAGAAATTTAATATATAAAATATTTTGTTATTTTGTTCTCGACTTAAAATTGTTATACTTGATGACCCATCTAAGGTTTGACTGCTCACCCAAAAGTGGCGTGTGGATATATGGTTTCGTCTGGTTCTAAGGTTGAGAATGGATGGGAGCATTCATCATCTGAAATGATCGAGTTGATTAGCAATATGACCTCCAACCTAGTCCAACTGACTTGTGGGCACAGCTATGTATAACATAGGAGTAATATTAAGGGTCTGTTTGGGATCTACTTCTTTTGTTGAAACTGAAAACTTTTTGCTGAAAGTACGGTAAATAACACTGTTTTCAGAACCAGACCGGACCGGGAGGTCGGACCGTGAAAACCGGAAACCGGGATGAAAACCGATTTTTTAAGCATAAAGAACCGGATTTTTTGTTAATTCCGTGAACCGCTAAAACCGGGGTTGGACCGCACGAACCGGTGAGAACTGTGCGGTCCAACCCCTTAGCAATTTTTTTTTTAAAAAAAAAAAAAAACAACTTAACACAATTTTATTCTACTTAATTAAATTATCCATCTCTTACAAGGAATAAAAAAAATTATAACTAAAATCCTTCAAAGATATTCAACTTTACTTCAAAAATTAATCATAAATTTTAATATTTTCATGGTTATTATTTTATTTTATTAACTTTTTTATTTAATTATTAAATATATGCTTGAAAATCATTAAATTTCCCTCACATATATAGATATATTGTCAATTTTGCTAGTTTTATAAATTTAATATCTATATTTAGGCTTTAATTAATTATGACGTCATCACGGTTCAACCCTGGTTCGACTTCGGTTCGACCTCAAAAACCTTGAACCTCTCCTTTTTACGGTTCAATGAACGGTCCGGGTCTGAAAACCTTGGTAAATAAAGGTAAAAGTTAGTTGAAATAGTACAGTAGGACTTATGAATAGTACCAAAAAGTGTAGTGATACTCATGAATAGTAACAAAAATAAGTTGAATAGTAAAATAAGTTGACAAAATTATTCATGCCAAACAGACATTAATAATGGTCATATTAACGAGTGCCCTTAGGGCAATTGTTAACAAATCATTTTAAAAATGTTTTGACACCATTTTTATAGGAAATAGAAAAAACTATCAAAATATTAATTTTTTTTCCCATAAAAACATTACTAAAATGGTTCATCGACAATGCCCTTAAGGCATTCATTAACATTTTCCTATAATAATAATAAAGTAATGCTATAGACACAAACTATTTTACAACATTTTTATAAACTGCTGATGTGACAAATTCTTATTAGTTCTAATATGGGCCTATTATTAACATCACATTTCTACTTGCAATAACTATTTGAAAAATACTAAAACTACATCAGCAGTTTGTAAAAATATTGTAAAATAGTTTGTGTACGTAGCATTAATCATAATAATAATATGAAAAAGATCTCATAAATAAATCTCATTTATTGTTATAGAAAGTTGCTCTCCCTTCCTTTATTTTCTCCATCATTTAAGTAAAATTTTCGAGTGTCACTGTCCAGGTCCTAGTGCTACTATAGAGTGTCATCAATAATAATATCAATATAACAATACCCCTTTTTCTAGAGTGGCTGTGAGCCGCTTTACTAGGCAATAACCAATTATAGCTCGTGAGTTGGGTAAGATAATCGAAGCCGTAGTTCATACTCCATAGTCCACACTTTATTATCTCTACCTCGAGCCAGAGGTGAAAGCTATAATCTAGCCCAAACTATGGGTAATTGGGTACACATTCTTCTTCTCTATCATGATCAGCAACTCTTTAGGGCGTGTTTAGATACTACTTATTTTGCTGAAAATTGAAAATTTATTGCTGAAAACAATAAAAAAATAATTTTTGGGTTAATGTTTACTCTCCAAACACGGTACATAGGAACATGAACAATGCAAGAGGCGCTAGTAAAAAAAAAAAAAAAAAAAAAACGCAGACGCAAGGAGAATAATTTCTATCCAAATGCATACTTTGTCGTGGCTTCTAACAATTTTGCTGGTCAAAGCCTATCATAGTAGGGTACCCGTAAGTTATCCACTGTATCTAACTAAGTGAATGCATGTAATATCAATTTTCAGCTTTAATGAATACTTAGACCAAAATGAAAAGGTCCATACGTCCCACTATACAAATTGCTAATTATATTCTGTTTGAGTTAACACTCTACTCAATTTGAAGTTTTGAACTAACTAGATCTTCCTTTCTAATTTAGTTATGATTTGCTCTCTAATATTAGTCCTTAATTTACAAATTATAATTATAGTTAGAAGAGAACAATAATCCATGAATGGGATTAGACAACTTCTTGGTCTTAAAATCAATGATGGAGCTATGTAGTATTGCCTTAATTGCATCTTATACAGCCGGACGTCTACTCAAAATGATGGAGGTTTTCCTCAAACAGTAGTGTCAAATACCGGACCCCACTATGCTAAAGGATACAATAATGATAACTTTCACTGAGCACATATTCTATTCAATGTACATTCAAGCAATGATTCATCTTGGATGGTCATTATTAGGTGCAAGCCCATGATTATGTTGTCGAGTATTTGTATTTGATGCCTCTATTCATGCCAAAATTGAGAGGAATTTGATTAAATTTGATGGTCTTTAAAATTTTGTCGAGAGGTGGAAATTATTGTAAAATTTGACCCGTGTTTCTTATCATTTAGATTAAGGTGAAATTTCTATAAAGTAATAAAGATCAATAGAATTTAAGTTAAAAAGGTGGAAACTTGTTAAATATTGTCTCAAAATTTTAATTTGGCTTGATTTAGAGTTTCTCCATGTAAATGAAAAGTCTATTCTTTGTCCACTAAGAAAAAGTATTCTTTACCCACCAAAGAAAAGACATTAAATTCTCATATAAAATAATATTATAAAGAGTTTTGTATCTTTCGCCTTAGGTCCTCCCCGTGAGAGAGAGAGACTTTGAATTAGTTTTAAAAAGTCCTAAAGAAATTTTGTTACTTGTTAATTCTCATTTAAGTGTGTGAAGTGTAAACACTTTATAATCTTTCTTTAATATAATGAATTCATCATCTACTACCGGTGAACATAAGTTTTTGTCATAATATTTTCACGATCAATCTTGTGTGAGAATGCATTCTCTATCGGAGTTATCACTATTATTGCTTGCAGCACATGTGCCTGGGACGTCCATGTTCCTGCAGCAACAACCCATATGTAGTATAATGAGACTCCAGCAACCCCAATAATTTGAACACAGGAAGGCTTTATAATTATATCGGTGCTCGGCTCCATATATATTATGTATATGCTGGGGCCCTATTGCCTTAACTTTGTGCCACAATATAGCCGGCAAAGCCTTGACTGTGCTTGCTCCTTACACCCGACCACCAAGTCAATTTTAGAAATGTTTACAAACCCCACTCCCCAAGTGAACCAAATAGTGGGACCTCTCTCTCTCTCTCATTGTGATGGGAGGGCAGTCACCATAGTGGGGGTGATATGGGTCTGTGCCTTCACAACTTTTAAACGCAAACATGATGATTCTATATGAAAGCTTCACCCAACAAGTCTTGTAAAAGAGAGTTCAAGTGGGGCAAGCTAAAGCTTCTGCTTTATGCAAAGTCGGTGAGTTCGCTGATTTTATCCTCTCATCAAAATCAGACCAGATTATATATATATATATATATATATATATATATATATGTGTGTGTGTGTAACTCTGACTAGGATCATGTTGTCCAATGCCGATATATGAACTTTACGAATTATTCCTTCAACTATAAGAGCCACTTGTATTTCACTTTCCTAGGTAAAATTCTTAGTACACGTTTTAGAGAACTAGGGCGTATACGATGTACCTCCCAAGCACAAAGACTGCATTGCCCCTTTCGGACACTACAAAAACGGAAAAACCTCTTTCATAAGGGGGTACTTTCTACTTTTTGGAGACTTTTGAGATAAAAAGAGGATGAGGAGGATGCCTCACGGGCTTGTTATGAGCTCTCTCTTTCATTTCTTCTTTTAGGGTTGGTTTGGTTAGAGGGAGGGAAAAGTGGGAGAATAGAAAAGATTTTAATTTTCTTCATTTTTGTTTGGCTGGGAGTGGAAAAGTGGAGGGATGGAAAAAGTAAGGGTATGTTTGGTAATTATTTTTTCCACTTATTTTCTATTTTCAAAAACAATTTTCTATTTTTGAAACTAAAAAACTTGTTTGGCAACACAAAATGGATAGAAAACAAAAACTGTTCTCAAAACTCAATTTGTGAAGGAAACTGAAAACATGCTATTAGTTTTTAGACCCCTTAAAACACAATTGGATTAACCTAGTTAATTAGCCAAGTTTTTACTTAGTCCAAATTCCAAATGTAGGTTATCACAATCAAACAATCATATCATGCATAACAGCGGAAAGATAAATAACACAATGATATGATCACTCAGGAAACCAAACCGGTAAAAACCTGGGGAGGATTTAACCTAGCTATCTTCAAGGTAAACTTGAATCCACTATGAAAGAATCGAAGTTTTACAATAGGACTTAGACCACTAACATCTTATTGCTACCCACCAGTAGAAACTTACTGACACGACCACGTGCAAGCTCTGAGACCACGGACTCCTTCTTTCTTGGATTCTCCAACAAGTACAAGCACACCCGCTTGTGTTTCTTTAAGTTCTTATGGCAGCAACTGAATGATCATCAAGTTCTTGAACGAATCTCCTTCTTGATAATCTTAAGCTTGTGTAAAGGAAAGCTCCTCACAGATCTCACAAAAGATTTACACAAACAGCAATATAGAGCAATTGGAACTTTTTTAAAAACGTGGCTAGGGTTTTCTTTATATACTGAGAGAATTAGATCTGAAACCCTAATCCTTAATGGGCTTGGGCTGAGTTGGAAATTCTGCAGAAAAAACATTCTGCCCGAGATTCGATCGATCTAGCTTGTTCTTCGATCGATCGAGCCAGGCTGAAAGTCACTAATACTTTTGCAGCCACTCGATTTCAACTTTACATACAACGCACACACTTTGAGCAAGTCTAAACAAGACTAACAATTGTTTTGATCATGGTTTGCCAACAATACACATTAGAGTTTGTTGAGGTCTAAAAAATCACAGCACCCAGGCCTAAAGAAATAAACACAAGGGGCCATAGAAAATGAAAAGAGGTGGTAAGCCCAAAAGACTTGAAGCCCAAAAAAAACCATAAAAAAAGGACAGGCCCGAAAGCCTATGAGAAAAGAAAGAAGAAAAAAAAGAAAAGAAGTCCAGATCAGAAGATTGGAGAAGAACCGGCGTAAAAAGTAAGCTGAGTTGGGATCTCCAGAGGCTGCCAAAGGTTCGGGATCCTCGAGGCGTATAGCACATTCAAGAGAGGATTAAAACAGCTCAAAGGAAAAGTCAAAAGAACACAAGAAACAGAGGATAGATACGTCCTTCTCAGGAACCAAAGATCCAGCAGGAAAAAGAAGAAAGCCTGGAGTGACCTCTCACAGCGCAAGTGGACAGTACCTCGGGAAACCAGAATGAAGGGCTATAAAAAGGGGAGTAGCAGCAAAGAACTTTCAAAAACGGCAGAGTGGGATTCCGCCCATTTGAGAAAAAAGATAAAGAGGAAGGACGGCCAAAAACTGAACCATGAGGAACGTGACATCAGAAACAAGTGCACTCCGAAATAGATAGTCAGCCATGGGCTTTCAAGGAAACAGGACCAAAAGGAAGAAAAAAAAAAAGAGAAACAGGGAAAATTCAACCTTCTGGGCGATGGGCACAAAACGGGTTCTAGGACCCAGGGGCAAAACAGGGGAATCAATAGTTCCCCGGGACCCTAAAAAATAACACTATAAAAAGGGGGAAAGGATCGTGAAGAAGGCAGCAGAAATTACAACAGAATCATTGAGAAAGTTCTGTCCAGAAAAACTCAGAAAAATTAGTAAACCATCTCCCGGTATCCCAGAAACAGCCACTATAGTACATACTCGGATTCAAAAAAATTCAAACTTTGCAAGTCTTAGAGGCTTGAATAGCCATCTAAGTCTGTAATTTTTGAGCTTACTTGAACCTTGTATCACGTCTTAGTGAGCACACCGTAATCATAATAAAGAAAATTTAATGAAGTATTTCTTATTAATTTGAGGATCCCTAACCATTATTTTGTATATTTTCTGATTGTTTTTGCATTACTTTTGTTGTTTTGATTGTTGTTCAATACAAATATCCTCGTTTGCTAGTTTATGTGTATTGTAGGAAGTATGCCCTGTGCACCACTTGGTTCTTAAACAACCTTTAGCTGCGGTGAACCAAAGCCCAGTCCATCAAACTATAATCATATGGCCCAGGATCCTTGGGCCTGTGTGCTAAAGAAAAAGGCACTCTCACAGAGTTCTAAATACATAAGATCCTAAGTTTTTAGAACCTAACACATGCAAAAGGCTGTTTTTAGTTTCTGGTTTTCAAAAGTTAATGAAAACACACATTTGATTTAATGAATCTATCTCATTTAATTAGTTAGCATTAGAGTTCAAACCCTAGTAACAACATATTTTAGTATTTTTTATTTTTTCTTCAAAAAACTATTTTTTTTAATTTCAACGAACCAAACATGTTTTTGATTTCGAAAATACAAGAAAATTGTTTTTTCTTTATATTCTCAAAAACAAGTTTTTGAAAATAGAAAACAAAAACTGTTACCAAACATAACCTAAGTTTGTGTAAATTCACTCATATACCTTTGTTAAAAAATGATACCCAATTAAAAAAAAATAACAAATAAAAAAAACAAAAAACTGCAATCACCCAAATTTATCAAAAAACAAAAATCACGTCTAAACCCAAAAAAAAAAAAAAAGGGAGAAGAAGAGCAATGTTGGACAAAGCTTGCCCCTAAGAAAAAAAAAAGGCAATGTCAAAGAAAAAAGAAAAAAGAAATAAAAAGAAGAAGGAAGAAGCCAACGTCCAGACCCCTACCCACCCACCCCCCCCCCCCCCCCCCCAAAAAAAAGCAACGTATTGGACTAAGCTCATGTGCAAATGTAAATGGATATTTTTGTCATATATCTATCAAACTCCCCCCACTTAGTTTTCTCTCCATTTTAGAGAGAAAACTTTTTTATGGACCCGGAGAGAAAATACATGGACCCCACCATCATTTTCCTCTCTCCCTCTCCTAACTAAACACTCTAAAAAGTTTTCACTCCTCTTTTTTTTTTCTTTTTTTCTTTTTTTTCATTCTTCCTAAAATCCACTCTACCAAACACACCCTTAAATAGGTAGATAGTGGACAAGTAAGACATAAAACACCATAAAGATGTTATAATTAAGTTATAACTTGAACCTTTAACCCCATTTATTTAAGGCTAAAATACAAAAACACATCTTGAAGTTTGGGTCAGTTGCCTTAGGGTTCTAATTTTTCCTTATAACTCCATGAAATTTTCATATATGCCAAATTGATCCTTGAGACTAACTTTCATTAAGTCTTATAAATAAAAAAATCATGTGACCATCAAGTGACTACATTAAGAAGACTCACCTTTCATCTATAAGAGTTAACAAAAGTTAGTCATATAGGTCAATTTGGCACATAAGGAAATCTCAAGGAGTTATAAGAAAGAACTGAAAGTCTAAGGGGTTTTTTTTTTGCATTTAGGCCTTTATTTGATTTATAAACAACTTTTTAAAATTTTACTCTTTTTTTTTTTTTTTGGGCATAGTTTGTTAATAAAAATAAGATCTCCCAAACAAGCATAAAGGGGAAATTTGAAAAAAAACTACTTCAGCTTCATGTAAAATATAAAATATCCCAAACAAGCATAAGGGGGAATTTTGAAATAACTACTTCAGCTTCATGTAAAATAAAAAATACGCAGAAGGATAAAATCTTTAGACTAGTACTAGACATGATATAGGATTGAAATTAAGAGTCCTACAATAAAGAGTAGGGGAGAAGGGTTGTAAACAAGTCAAGTTGAGTGGAACGGAGTATTAAAATTTAATAATTAATTCATTTTATTTTATTTTGAACAAGAGCCAAACACAACTCATTACCAAACTAAATAATGTGTTCAAACTTAGTTCATTTTCTTATTGAAGAAACTTGAATTTGTCCACTAGCTACTTGACTAATTTATTCTTTTTTTGTATATGATAAAACACCACTACTAAAATTTTTAGCTTTGAACAAATTGATGCTAATAATTAATAACTAAATCATAGTTGAAATTATATTATTTGAGTTAATAAGATAGTTTTTTTTTTAGTTTAAGAATTTGTAAAAATTAGATAGTTTTATTTTAGTTTAAGAATTTGTAAAAATTAGACTTACAAACCTAGTTTATTACAAATTTTATATAACTTTTACTACAAAATGGACTATTTATATTATTAAAATATTACAAATAATAATTTGATATCTTATGAACTCATTTTTCAAATTTACATATGCTAGTCTTTAGCTTATATAAATACACTTTTATATATGTATAACATAAGCATATAATATTATTTATACTCGTATCAAGCCTCATATTCATGAACTTATTCACAGACATATATATTAGAATTAGACTTTTTTAAGAGTCAAACCTAAATCTATATTTGGTTGATTTACAACCCTAAAAGAAAGAGTATATGGTGCAACGAAGTTGTAAATTTGTTTGTCAGAAGTATACAATCGTCCAATGTATATGGTGCCAATGGGCTGCAAACTTGTCATAAGTATGAAAATTATAATTTCACACATTTTGATGTACACTTCGTACATATAATTTTTACCATTTTACATAAAATGTTTACATTTTTTTTAACAATGTCCATATTTAACAATGATGTTGAACAGTATGTGAAAGTAGTGTGAGACAATGAAAACCCATGATATCATGATTACATGTACAAGGGTAGTACAGTTGCCAGTGACAGACCTATCATGGGGCTGGGGGCTGGGGGCCGGGGGGGGGGGGGGGGCATGGCCCCCCTCAATTAGTGAAAAAATATATATTAGTATATAAATTTACACAAAATTTTAGATCTTGACCCTTAATATTTATTCTTGGCCCCCCTCCCACAAAAGTTTTACAAATTGACAAATGAAAACCAAAAAAAAAAATTATTTGACTGTTCCTTTTGCCCAGTTGTTCCAAGAACACCAAGATAAACCTTTAGGTAAACCAAAACACTAGTAAACAATTCACAAATCTAGATAATAATGAAAACCTTTAGACAAACCCAAATTACCAACAAACAAATAACATATTTGGTCTAAAACAACAACAAAATACTAATAAATAATTACAAATCACAAATCCCTAACCAAAAAAATTACAAACGCTCCAGCCTTCTTCCTTGGGTCCATTGGTGACTCCACAATTGGCTGAGGTATGGTTTCTTGATCACTGTTTTCTCTGATCTGATCTTTCCCCCTTTCTACTCTCACTCTCTCTCTCGCTCTCTGATTATTGTGTCTACTTTGATGAGTTCTCTAAACTTCTCTCTATTTTATTACTGTAGTAGTATTTTTTTTAAGTTGCTGTGGGCTTTGTGACGTTCAGACTTGTATTTATCTGTATATGTGATAAGCACTTAAAAAGGAAAATAAAATGATGCAAAAAGGTTTATTTGTGGCTGATACTAATTGATGGAAAACGATTCTCAAAAAAAAAAAATAATAATAATAAAAAAACTGATGAAAAACATTTATTATGTATTTATTTAGTATAAGTGTATAACTTGCCCCTTATCATTTTTTTTTTTTTTTGAAAGAAAAGATAGACTTACCCCTTATCATTTGATTGCTTCATTGCTTGAGAGCTGTCGTCATTATCATTAGATTTTTGGATATGCAACTTTTGAAATATCTCTCCTCTTATGCTATTAATTAGCCAATATTTTAGTAGATATATTGATTTAGTAGTTGATATGGGTTTAAACTTTGAACTGTAGTTATTAATATGTAGCATTATAAAAGGTTGCGTATAGAATAATATGAAAAGAATAAAGCCAAATTTTTATGTATTTATAATGTTAAATACATAATTATAATAGTTATGATGTCACCATTTTGACTAAAAAACCAAGAACTACTCGTTTTCGATTCTTTGTCTAATCTAGTTTTTAAAACTATAATAAATTCCTATAGTTACTATGACTTTAATTTGATTTGTAGATTATGGGAAAGTATAGTTTTTTTCAACCAAAAAAAAAAAAAAAAAATGAAAAACCAATAATGATATTGTCACCTTGCCTTCTCTAGCATTGATATTCCAATTTCTAAAATCCTCAAACAAAAGACTTTGGCCTGCCCCTCCAAGTTCGAGTCCTAGTTCCGTCCCTGACAGCTGCTCAATGAAGTATTTAATTTGATCAAGTTGCTTTTACTCATGAGAGGACCAAAGCCATAGGGAAGATGAGGCATATAGCTAGGGCTAAGTTTTGGTAGCAAAACCCATTTGTATTGGATGACACATGATAGAGTTTAAACCTTTTTGTCACACCAGTTTGCAATATTAGGTAATAGTATTAATTATTAGATACTAGGATCTAGGTTTAACCTACTTGGGCACAAAGGGAGTGGCATAACAGATGTTGAATGGCCTAAAGTTCCAATTTAATTACTATAGGCCGCAATTCCCGTGAAAGGGTTTCAGATTATCTTATTAATTATTGTCAAATGGTTGTTCGAATAACCCCACTCTACTATACAAGTTACAGTTAATAATTGTCAATCAAACTTAAATGGCTGAGCTAGAAAAATAATAAAAGACAAAGGCTGTTAATTTAGTGATATAGGGTTTGCAAGTTTATAGTAGAGTTTCAAATTATCTATTAATTTAGTAATGTGAATGAAAAACACTGGAATCCCCGGCCTCCTTAAATTCAAAGTAGCCAGCAATAGAGGAGGGCTTTAAATTCCTATTTTTTCCCACAAGAAAAACTCCTAAAGTCTTCGTTATTTACTTGCGGGATGAGTTACCCAATCATATCCTCAAAACCTGAATGCACATTCACAAACCACGATACAGATCAAATCAATCACTGAAATCAATGAACTGACTAATCAAACATATGGGAATTATAGCTTAAGTAGTTAAGTCCAATGCAGAAATTTACGTGCGACTGAAGCATGTAGTGGTGAGCCTCCAATCACAGCACGTATAACGACACAATGTCACGCTATGATAGGTCGTATGAATCACAGCACTTAGAGGAATGTGGGAATATATATATATATATATATATAAATATCTATCACAGTGAAGTGAACAGTATAGACATGCATAGAGTAGTAGCAAAATAATTAGTAAAGCATTAGCTTCCTTGATTTGGACGGATAGTATAATAGAAAGAGGGAGAGGAGCAAGAAAAATCAGAAACGCAAAAAAAAAAAAAAAAAAAAAAAAAAAAAAAAAAAAAACAGTAGCCTATGAAATACTCCTATAATTTTTGTAACTAACAAACAAAAAAAGCAAGACGGTCGGCTGGCCTTAAAAGGAAGGAAGAAACATCACAAAACCTTATCCCATATTCTTCTCCTCCATCATTGCCAACTTCTACGCTCCACAATCATCAGATCCCCACGGAATCGAATGCCCATCATACCAAATCATTGGTGGGGGCCATATGTCTAACATATACAAAACTCTCTTACTCATCCACGTGTCATCCCTTCACATGACACACATGTGCCCTATAGAGAGAGAGAGAGAGAGAGATAAGGATGGCAATAGTGATATATGATATATGACATGAGATGAGAACCACCACTAACTTAGTTGGTTTTATGTCACTCTATTGTATGGATGAGAATTGGAGTTTACTTAATTGTTTAAATGAAAAAGAAGATTGGCTTAATGAATTTTCTCGATTATACCCAATCATTCCTTAAAGTGAAAGTTGGGGATGAGAGACAAATATATTTTTTGATATTAATTTCTCAAACTGTGTCAAAGTCAATATCTAGCTACTGGGGTCCAAAAATATATTATAGCAATAGCAATCTTCTTACTTTTTGGTATTCAGCCACTCGCAGACAAAAAATTTGGATAATATTTTTAAAATATTCATTGGCCGCCTCTCATGCTCAATAATAACCATATTATTATTAATTTCAACGATGGCTTTCTGTATTTTTAAATTAAAGCAGTATTCATTCCTCACCTCTAACTTAATTGAATAATGATAATAATTTTTTATGGTACTTTATAAATTTTTTTAGGTATATAGTACCCCCTATTGATCAGACTATGTATTTATTTTAATTTTTATAATCTTACTTGAAATTGTTTAATGAATCATAAACATGCATGAAATGCAACACCATTGTTGCCATTGGGTATTGTTTTCTTAAGAAAGTTTAATCATGTTATGACTCTTGGAATAGAAAAGGGCTAGATGTATATTCTTTCTAAATTTAGAATTCTTGCTATAACCATCAAAATACAATTAAAAATATTTTTCAATATTTTTATTAATTTAATAAATTATTTTCTAGAGCAATTCTAGAGTGAATTGTTATATGTTTAAATCTTGTCATATCTAAAGAATATGAACAAATAGAGTACATTTTATTACATTATTATATATTTACATGAATGAAACCTGGGCTATATATAGATCGATATGTTATTTCTTATATTCTTTCATTTTTTATGATTATCCATAAATTGAGATTTAAAAGAAAAAAAGAAAAAAAAAGGTTGATCTTTAATCTCAAAGCTCGATCCCCCTTAACTTTCTAATATTAGTAATATGAAAAATTATATCTTTTCATTTCAAATGAAATAGAGATATATAGGTTCTGTCTGGGATCTGCTTATTTTACTGAAATCGAAATTTTTTTGTTAAAAGTACTATAGATAAAGATATAAGTTAACTAAAATAATACAGTGAGACCCATGAATAGTACCAAAAAGTGCAGTGAAGTTCATAAATAGTTGCAAAAATAAGCTGAATAGTAAAATAAGCTGGCTTTTTAATTTTTGCCAAATATACACATAGTATATATATTTTATGGTCGAGATTGAATTTTCTAAATCCAAGACTCAAACACATGGTCGATTTCAAGCAATATGATACATACCTTTCAACAAAAAACCGATATATAAAAGATCAAACGCATATGTTAATAGGATAAATTATTATTCTCATCATTAAAAAATTTATAATTTTGGCTATAAGTGTTTTCAGCTACCTTAGAATTTTCAGGTAGGTTTGAGACTATATATCGCTTATAAATGCTTCATGTGGAAACAAACATGCACAGTATATATATATATACTTTTCTAATCCCTACGGTACGATTCCTTGCTAAATAATTACTTTCCTACAAATGCTAACAGTTAAACCTAATAAGCAATAGAGAGAGGTTGTGTTATTTTCTCTTCCATTATTTTAGCTTTATCATGTTTTATGGGTGACCTAACCTCTCATCAGCATCGCCGACAAAGCATTATTGGGAGTGCTAAATTGTTCATGTACAGAGCAGTAGGACCCAAACACACCACATCTACTTTCTAGTTAAGCAAAGATCCGGATTCTTGTTGATGAATCATATTCTGGCACCATTATAACTCTTTGAAACTCAAATGGTGTTATCTACCTACTTTCCTTTTTTATTCCCCTTGTGCTTTCTTTGCTTTTCACACACCACACATAGGAAGCAAAAACCACCAATATTTACAATTAGCTAGTGACAGTGCACATCTCTTTCTAATCTCAGCATTCATAATAAGCAAGAAAAAACGGCCCACCGTCCTAATTAATAAAACAATGCAATCTTGGTAAGCAAGGTGACATGGTACCCATCTCTAGCTAGCTAGTTGATGAATGAATTAGGCACATGAGTGGGAGACAGTTCATGTGGTCTGTTATAAAAGGAACTCATGAATATCCAATCATGGCTTTTATATATCTTTTCTTTTTTTATCTTTTTTTATATCTTTTTTGGCAATTTCTTAAGCAATCTTTGAATGAGTGCAAAAACATGGGCAATTATTTGTAATATTAAGAAAGAGTGAAATAAAAAAAAATAAAAAAAATAAAAAGAAAAGAAAGGAGAGAGAAAAAGAAAAGGATAATATCTATCAATGCTGCTTGGACATGAGTAAAACAAGGCAAAAGTGGACTAATAATTGATACATGTAAAGTGTAACTTTATACACAAGGAAGCATAGGAAAAGAAAGTGGTAGTAATAGTTAAATTTGGTATGCTAATGGGTGGCGAAAGGGGCGGGCGAATCATACCCTTGATGTGTTTCCCACTGCCATTTGAACTGTACGATTCTAGCATATGAGAGAGAAAATAAGCAATGAGCGCAATTAATTCTAGCATATTAGGACCCTACCATTTGCCATTATTTTTGTTATAATTTATTAAAGTGGTTGACTGTAAGCAATGAGCAATTAATTTTATAAATAATTGTACAAACGCACTATTAGTTCTTTACTATTGCTCATTAATTTTACACAAACGCACTATTAATTCTCTATTATTCATAGTCCATCATGTTTAAGTTGTAATAAAAGTTATGGCAACATGTGATTGGATTGGACTTTTCCAGGAGAGAGAAGAATTTTCTATGTTTTTATTTTGATTGTTATTATATATAGTGGTGGTAACAGTAGTGGGGTTCAAATGGTCAACCTATGCAAGAGAGATAGGGGGACTTTCATTAATTTCCCAGTGCCAGATTCGTTTCTCTACTCATTCTCACCTTTGATTAATAATCATAGCCACCCACCCACCCACCAAACGTCCCCACAAAAGTCTCATTCATTCTCTTCCCCTCCTTATAACCCTTTGCTCCATAACTTCCAACCATATTATCTCCTCCATTCCCATTTCACAATAACACAGATTATTGTCTTCTATTCTATCTCTCTAAGCCCATTCATTCTTTGGCACTCCGATGGATTTTAATGATGTTTGTAATACAGGCCTTGTACTAGGGTTAGGTCTCACAGCTTCAGCTCAAGAAAGTAGTTCTCCATCAAAGGCACCAAAGAATAAAGCCTGTTCCAATTTCACTCCCACAAGTTTTGAGCCATCTTTGACGTTGGGTCTTTCTGGTGAGAGTTATCACCAAGTAATCCCCAGAAAGATTATTGATGTGAACAAAGGTTATGAGGAATCCATTGATTTGTATCGTCAAGCTTCGCCGCCTCATAGCGCTGTTTCATCCTTCTCTAGTGGCAGGGTCAAGAGGGAGAGAGACCTCAGCAGTGAAGAGGTCGAGGCTGCAGACAGAGTCTCTTCAAGAATCAGTGATGAAGATGAAGATGGTCCTAATGCAAGAAAGAAGCTTAGGCTCACCAAGGAACAGTCTGCTCTTTTGGAGGAAAGCTTCAAACAACATAGCACTCTCAACCCTGTAATTATTCATCAAACCCTCTCCCTTTTTCTTCTCTATTTTGGGAGCTATTGTTTGATTCGTTCTAGGTATATATTAGGATTAATATATTTTGTTCTTGAATTAGCAGAAGCAGAAGCAAGCTTTAGCAAGGCAGTTAAATCTACGGCCTCGACA
This sequence comes from Quercus tomentella, assembly GCA_028535165.1. NCBI lineage: Eukaryota > Viridiplantae > Streptophyta > Magnoliopsida > Fagales > Fagaceae > Quercus > Quercus tomentella. The sequence continues at coordinate 15,727,398 of JAPQVY010000001.1, forward strand.
GGTTGAAGTTTGGTTCCAGAACAGGAGGGCCAGGTACTAGCTATATATCATTTTCTTTCTTTCTAAATTTCGATAGTTACAATAAAAACATAGAGAGATCTCAGTTAAAAATATTATCAGTTCAGCTACAAAACTTTTTTCAACCTTATGCAAAACCATAACCATATGATTATCTCTAACAAAAAGTACCATAACACCCATATACAAAAAACTTTTCTGTCACGAATAAACCCTACTAAAACCTTTTCTATGTTACAATAAATTAATGGGTTCTTGCTCATTTGGCAGGACCAAGCTCAAGCAAACTGAGGTGGACTGTGAGTTCCTGAAGAAGTGCTGTGAAACACTGACTGATGAAAATAGAAGGCTACAAAAAGAGCTACAAGAACTGAAAGCATTGAAACTAGCCCAACCCTTGTATATGCATATGCCAGCGGCCACTCTTACCATGTGCCCCTCATGTGAAAGAATTGGCGGTGTCGGTGAAAACGCTTCGAAGAGCCCCTTTTCAATGGCTCCTAAGCCTCACTTTTACAATCCCTTCACAAATCCTTCTGCAGCTTGTTAGTGCATGAGCTAGGATTTGGGGGAGAAATTAAACAAAACAAAGTTCCCCATAACCGGTATATTTTTGTTGGTTGAGGACTTGTAGTGAAAGGTTAATGTAATTAAATTGTAGAAAAAAAAAATAGTAGTTACAAGTTACTGATCAATTACCTTTTTCTTTTTTTAATTTTATATATATGCTTGTAAATCGTTAAAACATTATATCTATGAAGGTATAACTATTATTTATTGTTGATTTTTTTTTCAAAGTCCAGATAATTTTTCCCCCTTGAAGAATTTTATCAGTTTGAATATAGTTGGATCATAGGATGGATATTGGAATATGGTACCACATCTTGCAAGAAAACAATACCGTTGATTATATATGGGATATCCTTATTCTGCTTCCAGAACTTTGAGAATTATTAACTTGATGAAATCAAAGAGATGATTAACTATCAACAAATGACTTGATTTAACAATAAAGAGAATAATTTTACATTGATCTTTAGTAAGACTATTCAAAATAAAAATCTTCCGTACAATTTTTTGTATTTCACTTTTTATTATGTTTTAAGTAAATAAAAAAAAATGAAGTTATTTTATCTATTAAATTCCTTTGGATTTTCTTGGAAAAATCTAATAAATCATTATGGTATACAAATGGGCTTCTGTGGCATTATTATTAATTAGTCATACCATTATGGAAAAAGGGCGGGGCATGCATGTCACTTGGCTAGGAAACTCTTAGCAAATTCATGCATTTTTTAAGTGCCTTAGTAACAAAGAAATAAATGGATAACGATCATAATGATCAGTTGGAAGTTATGTTTAAGTAAAATATAATGAAGGATATAGGTGTGGGAAAGGAGGTTAGCTCACGTGTATTGTCTCTATAATTCAGTTGTTTAGCTAGAGAGAGAGAGAGAGAGAGAGAGAGAGAGAGAGAGAGAGTTTTTGGTCTAAGAAAAATGTGTGGTCATAGGCGTGTAGAGAAAGAAAGGAATGGATGATTCAGTTGCATGACTAGAAAAAACTAGAGAGAGGGAGAGAGAGAGAGAGAGAGAGGATTAAGTCATGGTCTCGTGAGATGCTCACCCTTTAAGGGGACTGGTGGGTCACACCCCACGTGATGTCCCAATGGCCTCCTTAATTTATTTATTTATTATTATTATTTTTAAATTTCTTCACACAAAATCTCATTATGGGATTTCGTGATGAAAGTCAGACCATACTATTTTTTTTGTCATGGGCCCCAAAAATCCCACCCCCATAGCTTTTGATTAAAATTCCAAATCTCCATCCTAAAAAGCCAGATATTCCATCACACAATAATGGAAGAAATGAAAATCCTAGGTTTGAGAGCTACTCAAAAAGTCAAAATCAACGGTCCAGATTATACCGGGACCAAGAAAAGTAGCCTCTTCTCTCTCTCTCTCTCTCTTCCCCTTATATACGTTAGAGGCACGCTATCATGATTAGTGCGGACAAATACATGAATGATGATGAGATGGGAACTCCCTGTATTACTAGTCCACACATCATTCATAATGGCGTGGACCAACAATATTATGAGAGGGACTTTCCTGGAAAAGAGGCCCTTTCCTGGAAAACTCTTTACTCATCATCACTTTCATCATCATTTTTCCATCACCATCATCATGATATGAACTCTTCAACCCCCCTTTGAATTCCCAATTGGATTAATTATTTTATTTTTGAACCTTATAAAGTGCGAAAGCTATGTAATTTTCCTATTTCTTTTTCCCTTACCTCTTTTTAGCTAATCAAAAATAATAATTGTTTCTTCGCTTTCTTGGGTGATGTTTATACAACATGTGTACATAGAATAAGTAGCAAAGTTGCTTTGAAATAAAATTGATGATCATATAGTCGCTTTACGTGTGTGCACACGTAATGATTTTTAATAAACAAAAGGAAAAAAAGAGACACATGTCTTCTGTTGTATATTTTGTCGGCCTGTCGAGTTTCATGCAATTTGGATATGAATAATTCCAATTGATTTTGCACAAGTGACAGTTAGTTTAATATATTGTTATGTCACTCACGGTCGACATGAAAGGAACTGAATTGGTTTTGGTACCACATAATACCATGTTAATCAAAACTGTGTATGACTTTACGCGTATGATAGTCGCCTCTGCAGTGGCACTAATAATTATCCGATACAAATCTTCTATCTTATTTTTAGTGTCCTATTTTTTTGTGTTTCACTTTCTTTTCCATTAATCATAAATTGTAATGTATTTAGCAATTAAATTTTTTGACACATTTTTATATTGTTCATAAAAGTGATATCAAAACTTTTCTTTTTTACCAAATGTCTTAAGGATAGATATTAATATGATCCTCTTATAAAACAACCATTGTTTAAAATGGAAAAAAATTAAACACATCAAGTTGTGATTAATGAAATATAAAATAAAACTCTATATTACTGTTTATGTAATATATTATAAGCCTATTTAAAAAACTCTATATACTACTTTTGTGTCTGTGTACTCTAATAAGTATTATTATTTCTTAAAAAAAATATAAAATAAAACAAAAGATGTGATAAAGAGAGATAATTAAAAAAAAGAAGAAGAGAGAAATGATTTATATATTCCTAATTATAGAAGGCTTGTAGCCAGCTTGTTTGTAGGACCAATTAGAACATGCGGCATATATGCCAATAATGGCATTATTGCGGCCTCTGCTAGGCTCTTACGACGAACTAGAAATAAATAATGGCTAGTGATTTGGACTCATATGTGGGAGTTATTTATAGTTTTATTAGACTCTCATTCGATTAAAGTTAATTCGGCTTTATTTATGGATAAAATTAAGGGCTCTTATGGTTTCACATTCAGCTGTGTATATATTCACCAAAAGTTTTGTAACTTAATTAATAATTTTTGTGTGTTTTCAACAGATATGTTAAGGGTTTAAATTTTTCCTATTTTATTGTAATTATCAAGAAAAAAAAAACGAATTTTCACTTTTTCACATTATGTGTATATTCTTTTATATTATTTGTAAAAAAAAATTGATATTTGAAATAAAAGTGTGAATATTAATATATTATGTGAAAGATTTTAGGTGTGAAAAGTATGAATCAATAATTAGCCAAAATTAATTAGAATAAGACTATTCCGAACGGTGAAGCCGACCTAGAGTGCTATCAAATGTCAAATAATTGAGGTTAAAGCGACCCAGTGCCCAACATAGCATGGTTCTTGTTTTTAATGATTTTTTTTCTCTCGACACAGCATGGTTCATATGTCATATAATTGTACAACATTGCATAAAGTCAAAATCGACTCAAAAAGGTCAATTTGGCTTTAATTGATGTTTGAGATTGAAAGCAAATATGTAGATGAGAGATGCAAAAGATGTCGCAAGCATGTGATTGGTAGCCTTCTTCTAAGACATGTGGATCCAAAATTTAATGTATAGATAGATGTATTTGAAGGGCAATTCACTTTGAATCAACTATTTCTATAGAATCACATCTCGTGAGAATTAGTCTTGCCGTCTTCATTTAATTACCAATTCACCATGGAAAATGCCCCGAATTCATGATGGGCCAACAACATTCCCATCCGAAGTATATATTTTATAGTTGTGGTCTATAAATAGCTTAGGAGTTAGGACTATTTATGAATTTTAACATTCTAGCTTTTGTTGCGCTAAGGACAAGTCAAAGTAACCACTTTTGACAATGAACTTGCAAGACTTGTGGTTTCAAAAAAGTGATAGCCCACTAATTTCTAAATAAAATAAAGAATAAAAAAAAAATGATAGTCTAATAAAATTCTTTATGGTTTCTTTAGTAAGACTCGTGGTTTCAAAAAAGTGATAGCCCACTAATTTCTAAATAAAATAAATAAAAAAGAGTGATAGCCTAATAAAATTCTTTATGGTTTCTCTAGTAAGACTTGTGGTTTCAAAAAAGTGATAACCCACTAATTTCTAAATAAAATAAAAAAGAGTGATAGCCTAATAAAATTCTTTATAGTTTCTCTGGTTTATGATTCGAATCTCACTTCTCCCTCTCCTACTATAACTAGTTTTTTTTTTTTTTTTAATATAATTTTTAAAAGCACAATTTGTGCTTAAATAGTATATTGTTTTTTCTAGTAAACAACTAGTAGGTGCGAGGAAAACATAATTTTATTTTATTCGACTCTAATGCACCTTTGGTCCAAATATCTAGAAGGCATTGCACCACTAATGGTAATGGTGTAAAATGACAATTAATCTTGGAACTAATCTAAGAATATCTTTTGTAATTGAATGAAGTTCATGGAGTAATTGTATCACCATCATACATCTTTAGGAATGTATTAGGAACTCATGGATAGAATTCAACCTTGAAAACCGACTTGCAAGGGAGAGGGTGTCCAAAAGTTTATAAACACATGGGAAAGCTTACACCTGATCCATATGGAACATTAGAATCATAACATACTACCACACTCTGCAGCCAACATCCACGACATCACACTCTAATAACACTGACCTAATGGTTGCCCTTTCTCTTTTTTGGCAACTCCATTCACCTATTAGTTATTTTAATCTAGTCTCTAAATCGCCCCATTCGAGATCCAATCACAAAACCGCAACTCATTTGATCCCATACTCAATGAGTTATGACCGATTACTCGACGTAATAGTTGGTATTGATACCAAATGTTAGGAACCCATGGGTAGAACTCACATTTGAAAACCAGTTTGCAAAGGAAGGGTGCCCAAGAGTTTATTAAAACACATGGTTAAGCTTACACTTAATCCATGTGGGATATTAGAATCATAACAGAATGGTTTGAAGAAGAAGCTAAAGAGAAGAGTAATTATTAGGTATTCTAGAAGTACAATGACGTGATACTTTTCCCTATCATATTCATGATGGATTCCACTAATCAAATTTGTGGTGGGATCTACCATGAATGAGAGAGGAGAGAGTTGTATTCCAAAAGTACCCATGGGTAGAACTCACATTTGAAAACTAGCTTGCAAAGGAAGAGTGCCCAAGAGCTTCTTAAAACACATGGTTAAACTTACACTTAATCCATGTGGGATATTAGAATCATAACAGAATGGTTTGAAGAAGAAGCTAAAGAGAGGAGTGTTTATTAGGTATTCTAGAAGTACAATGACGTGATACTTTCCCCTATCATATTCATGATGGATCTCACTAATCAAATTCGTGGTGGGATCTACCATGAATGTGAGAGGAGAGAGTTGTATTCCAGAAGTATCTAATAATTTTCTTAAAAAGAGATTGCGAGAAATGTTGGTAAAGATAAGAAAGAGATTTTAGAATATTCAAATCTTAAATAATTGGAGACATGTTAGAAACCAACTGTGATTGATCCTCACAATTCTACTTCATTCCACTTGGCTACCCTTGCTTATTTGGGTCAATAAATGACCTATTTATAGGCAAGGGTTCAAGTAAATTAAGTGGATGATCATATTGATAAAATAATATGACACATACCGCCCAGTGAAGACATTACCAAACATCCTCACATGCAAGACCAAATTAAGGTGTGAATTAAGACATCAGTCCATTAAAAGTCATTCATCAATGGAACCCTTAACTTAATCTCTCCAAACCAACTTCTGTATTCCCTGAATATCAATTCATGTTTTACAGTATCTCGATTCTTGTTGAAGATCATGCAAACATGACATGTTTGTGCCAAAGTAAATCCAAAGAGTTGATTTTCTCCAGGTTGCCCTAATTCAATTTGTTTTGACCAAGAGCCTAACTTCTCAAACTTTGGATGGGAGCAAATGGTATATTTCATTGTCAAAGTACTTTATTCCAAGCAAAGTCTAGAACATCATAGCTTTATATTAGGGCAGCCGCCCTAGTTGCATACATAGATTATTCATTAACATTTGGTCCATGCACGTCAGTAATCATTGCGGTATAAGTTGTATTGTTGAATATCTTGAAATCCATAACTCATAAGCTTCAGTTGAGTAATCAAGATACTATACAAAATTAGTTGGCAAATTTTCTGGATCAGATCAAGAATAGTAAAATTCAAATATTGATTCAACTTTAAAGAAACCCTCTACATTCCAAATTCAAAGGTCTTTTTTTGCATCCCCAAAAGAAAAGAATGATAATCTAAAATAGACTAAATAAATATTAAATATGATTAAAATACAAAACCATCATTGAAATTTGAACTAACACGCAGTACTATAAAGACTGTTCAAAAATATTCAATTCTACACCTAAACACAACTGCACAAGTGATGCTTGACATCCTTTGAAAGTTTGCTCCCTGTCAACAACTTGATTTGAGTGCACAGTGATAGATATATAGAAATTATATGCACAAATGCCTTTTTGATTGATCAATGGTAGATATATGAACTACTACATGATACATATATGTATATTGTACCAAAAGTACCGACACTCACAATCAATGGTCATTAACCATATTTGAAAGCCCTCAGTTTTTATATACACCCTCGTACCCTGTCGTGATCAGAACACTATATATATATATATATATATACAACTCACAAGGTCGTGAATCACGACTAGTGATAAGTCTCATCCAACTCCAAGCTCACTTATAAACTTTTCTCCATCGTAAAATGGTGCAAATAATTGACTATAAACATATGCAAATTTAGGATCATGAGGGAATGTGATACGATCTCAAACTCTCAATCCCACCAACTCCATGATTTCGATCTAAACTCAACCGCTATTCTACTAATAAAAGATTATAATGCGTTTATCAAAAAAAAAAAAAAAAAAAAGATTATAATGCGATTTAGATCATTTAGCAATTCTAGAATAGTAAGATCCTACTATTCGAAATTTTAACAACCACATAAGTAGGTAATGAGACCCTAATTAAAATTTTTGTGAGAGAAAAAAAATTGGATTTTGCAATTGATGGGGGGAAAATTGTTCATAGACGCTAGCAAAACTTACCAAAAAGTTGTGATAAGCCTGCGTTTTCTTTCACACAGGATTGGACTAAGTGCCAGATGATGATATAGAACTGTTTTGGACAGTCATTTCGAATCACCTAGGATATAATTTCTTGGGAAAGCCTCTGTTGTTACTAGGAGTCAAAAGATGGCTACCGATAACTTGGCCCAGTGAGCCCACTCTTGTTGTACATTTGGGCTTATAACTATCTTGGATTTTATCCTACGATGGGCTTTAGAGAAGTGGATATTAAGGGGCTGTTTGGATTTGCTGTTTCCATAACTCATAACTCTGTTTCTATCATGCATAACTAAAAAATGATGGAACCCATGGCTGAGAAGTCTGTTTGGTTTTTGTTTATAGTTTTTGTTTCTATCACTCAATTCTCTGATTTTTGAGTGATGAGTTATGGAAACTGAAAACACATTTCTAGGCTGTTTGGATTTACTATTTCCATAACTCATAACTCTATTTCCATCACTCATAACTCAAAATATGTGGGTCTCACAAAAAAAAACTCTGTTTGGATTTGTTTCCAGTTTTTGTTTTTATCGCTCAATTCTCTGATTTTTGAGTGATGAGTTATGGAAACTGAAAACACATTTTAGGTGTTTTCAGTTTCCAATAGCATTTTGGTAATTAAAAACACACTGAGGGACCCACCAACCGCAACTTTTGACTTCACTCTCCACTTTTCTTTTTTTTCTTTTTTTTTTCTTCTCCACTTTTCTTTCTTTTTGTCTCTCTTCTTTCTCTGTTCTTCAGCTCAGTTCGTTCTTTCCTTTCGCCTTTCTCATCTTCAATTCGTTCTTTCTTTAATTTTTTTTCTTCTTCCTTTTCACCTTTCTCATCTTCAATTCGTTTTTTCTTTTCTTTTTCTTCCTTTTTTCGCCTTTTTCACCTCAAACCCATAAAAAAAAATCAACGATTGGGGCAACGAATTGGTTGTTATGGGTTTGTGAATTTTCTGGGTGCTTCAAGGATGTTAATGAATTTTCTGGGTTTGTGCATCAAGCTCAGACCCGAAGTGGTTGTTGTGGGTATTGGGGGTTGAAGGGAAAAAAAAAAGGAAAAAAAAAAAAAGGAATGCCTGGTTTTGGGAGATCGTCGCGGGTCCGAGTTGCACCAAGTCATAAATGGTGCCGCCGCTGGTGACGGTGGAGATCGTCGTAGGTCCGATCTTTCTTTCTTTTCTTTTTCTTTTTTTCCTTCCTTTTCGTCTTTCTCATCTCATACCCATTAAAAAAAATCAACGATTGGGGCAACGAATTGGTTGTTGTGGGTTTGTAAATTTTTTGGGTACTTCAAGGATGCTAATGAAATTTTTGGGTTTGGGCTTCAAGCTCAGAACTGAAGTGGTTGTTGTGAGTATTGGGGGTTGAAGGGAAAAAAGAAAGAAAAAGGAATGCCTGGTTTTGGGAGATTGTCACAGGTCCGAGCTGCACCAAGTCATAAATGGTGCCGTCGCTGGTGACGGTGGAGATCGTCGCAAGTCCGAGCTTCTAATATTAGCCATTGGGTTGAAGTCTCTGGTTTTGGGAGAGTATTGGGGGCTGAAGGGAAAAGGAAATGAACAGTGAGTGATATGAAATGATGAAATGGTGTGAGGCAGGTAGGCTAACAGGAATGCTTGACATGGTGCTCAGGTATGGGTCCCACAAAAAGTAGAAAAAATTAAGTGATGGGAAGTTGAAAACATGTGCCAAACGAGTGGGTATAGGAAATTGAGGTATTTTAAGTGATGAGTGATGAGTGATGAGTGACGAAAATTGAGTGAGGAGTGATGAGTGATGACAAAAAAAAAAAACCAAACAGCCTTTTTTGGGGAACTGTAAGATGGTATAATTATTTTCATGTTTTGATGATGGAAAATTAAATTTCATGGAACTTGCTTTTTTTATTTTTAGCAAACTAATACCCCTAAGCTTGAAGAAGGTATACCATGTTAACGGTATTAAAATCTAATAAGTGTGAGACATGTCAGCAAAAAATAACTAAGCCACTAACAATTGAAAGACATGTGTTAGTGGGTAGTTAATTTTGCATATCTCTCGTTTATTGGATTTTGATACGAATGACGTAATATCATTTAATACAAAATACTTTTTCCTAAGCTTGTGGACCATGTAGCTTAACTGGTTGATATTGGGACTGTGCAAATCAGTACCAAAGCCAACAAGACCAACCAGTGTCGACGTAGCCGCACCGCTGGTGGGACCGACCGACTGAGCCAAGGCCGGCTAGTAGAGGGCAAAAGGCAGTCCGACGCCGGTACAATGAAGCCAACGGAATTAAAACCTCGAAACCGAAATCTCCCGAACCGACCGATATATATATAACGGTGTGTTTACTGTAGGAAGTAGCAACAAATTTAAAAAAAAAAAAACAAAACGATGCATTTCTCTTGGTTTTGAAAAAAAAAAAAAAAAACTAAATGTTGTCATTTTGTGCTAGGTCAAGTAGGCCTACTATATATTCTTTCTTTTCCTCCTCTCACCTAACTTTTCTCTTTCACCTCACAGTTCTCAATTGTTGCTCTCAGTGTCTCACCGCTCACCAGACAACAAACACCACATCAGGTAAGTGATTATAATAATAATTCTTTTTATGGGTAACGTAGAAATGGTTTGTGGCTTTGTGTTAGGGTCTGTTTGAATACCGCTTATTGCTGAAAGCTGAAAACACTAAAACAAAATAATTTTTAAATGTGTGAATAGTGTTGTGGGACCCAAATTTATATTGAAATCTGTGTTTGGATGACTTTTGTGGGTCCGTAAATAGTGCCGTGTGACCCACATTTTTTAGCAAAACCCACAAACGCAAACATGGTATCATTTCAGTGCAATCCAAATACTCACTTAGTCTGTAGAGAAATCCAAAGGATAAAGTTTGATTGCTTTGACTTTTTGACCGTGTACTGTTAGTGAACTTAGTGTGTTTAGGTACTTTGGTTACTGAGGATATAACATAGAAAAGGGGATGGTTTTGGGATTTGCTTCTATCTTTGATTGAAGAAGAAAACAATGCAATAATATGTTTCACATGGTGCTGTTGAAATGTTTTGTTTTGTTTTATTTTGTTTTTTTATTTTATTTTTTGGTTTGTTTGTTTGTTTTTTTTTTTTTTTTTCCACGGTGCTGTTTCTCTCTCACCTCTCGCCCTTAACTTAAGTTCTTGAGCTATCTGACAATGTGAATATTTTTCTAAGACTCTAATCCACTTCAACCTCAATTGTTACTTTGTTGGACATTTTGTTTAGATGAACTATTGGACATTGAACAGGTTAATTGCTAAAAAAAATTAGAGTTTGACTTTGACAGCTTAATAAATAAATAAAAGTTCGTATTTGCTTGAAGTCTTGAATAGGTTGGTGTATTGATATTTGGCTTGAATAGTTTGTATTTGCTTGAAGTATTGAATAATTTTTTTTAAAATAATTTTAAACTAATCAAACTGAATAAACCGACCACAAAAAAAAGCACCGCAATAGGTCGGAAAACCGACCTTAGGTGGCGTGCATCAGTTCTAATTATGACAAAACCGATCTCTATCGGTTTGGTGATAAATTTGGAAAAAAATCTCACCGACCGAATCGCGTACACAACTAGTTGACACTTTTTAATATTTCCTAAACATCAATCATTTAGAAAAAAGAAAAAAAAAGAAAAAAAAAAAAAAAAAAGAGAAGAAACTCGTGGCCCCAAATTCATAATATAAACTAATCGCATCACACGCGCTCTACACGTACAATGAGGCTTGTAGGGGCGGGTTTTGGTTCTTAGGTCCAAAAGATAAATGGATTAAGGCCCAAAGAACCCAATACAATAAATTTGTAGAGAGTGGGCTAAAAAGCTAGGCTTTAACAAAGTGGACAACACCCTCTATGGGCTAAAGATGGTAAGAGAGCAAGGAAAAACAATGAATAGACAAATGTGGTGCACATAAATTCTTCCTCGGCAATGTATGAGGAGAGTAACTCTTGAATATATTTCTCTTAGATTTTATTACAGTTGCTGTTCTTAATGTTACAATGTTTTCTCTACAAATTTTCTGCCCCCCTCTCCTTGGAGGGTCTCTCACATTATATAGCTCCTTTCAGGCGATCTTGGCCCTCCATTTGTTGGTCATCTAGTCCATCACTTGAGTGCTTGTCCCATTAGACACCTTCCCAAACCCCTTGTGAGTTGCGGCGGCCAAGGCATCACTGTTCAGGGGTCTTCTCCACATAAATGCAGCCAAGAGGTTTGGTGGGATGCATTAAATGTGGGGGTAGCCACCATCCCTTCAGTCATGTTAAGGCTATCCCCCTCTCCAAAACTTTTTCTCAACAGTAGGACCTCCTCTAGCCACGTGCCACTGACGTGGCCTTACCATCCGAAGGGGTGATCTCCTCGGAATGGCATAGCCTCATCAGCCTTGGTATGACACGTGGCAACACCACTCTATCAAATTTTTGTACCCCACAATAGCCCCTCAAAACTCCAGTTTTTTTTTTTTTTCTCTCTCATTCGAGGAGAAAAGTGGGGTTTTGACACTGGATAATTAATTCCACATGCTTCATTAAATTCCACACGTGAGAACGTCACTTCGCACGCCCCGTAACCGTTTTGGCGCTTCGTGATCTGCAGCGTCTTCATTAAATGCTCCAAGCGGCGCTTTGTTCCCCACGTCCTACGGTGAGATGGAGATCCTACGGCTGACATTTCCCCTCAAATTTTAGGCGGGATAACTCCAACCCAATTCCGCCTCCTATATAAGGTGCCTAGGGGGTTCATTTCCTCCCACTTTGCAAATCTTCGAACTCCCAAGACTTCCCAAACTCTCAAGCTTCTAAGACTTCCTAAATCTTCAGACCTTCGAGGAGCCCTTGAAGTAACCCCTGTCCCTATTCTCGTAAGTTTTCACGTTCCTAGGCTCTTTTATTCTCGGCCAGACTCCTCGGCCTTCTACTTTTTAGTCCTTTTTTGAAAATATTTCCTTCACTTCCCTTTAGTATGCCTAGATGTGTAGATTCACTCACCTCGTAGATTCTCCCGCAGGTATGGAGGGATTTAGGGCTAAGTACCACATTCCTCTGGGAGTTTCCTTGCGGTATTGTGCTCCAGGTCAGTGGCTTACCCACAGAGGGGAAGAGGAGGTCGTCATTCCCATGATTGCCTTCATAAAAGGGGGAATGATGCTTCCCATAGGTAGAGTAACTAGGAACTATCTGATCGCCCATAGACTGTGGCCCCACCAATGCACGCCTAACTTGTTTAGGGTCTTGGGTAGTGTGGATGCTCTCAACGAGCAAATGGGGCTAAACCTCACCTGGCACGACGTTGTTTGGATGTACGAGTGCCACTTGCTTGGAGACGTAGGGTATTACCTTAAGTCTACATCCTCCGTTGTCAGGCTCGTCTCGTGCCTCCCCAAATCCAATAAGGGCATGAACGATGACTTTTTGATAGTCTTGGGTGAATGGCACGACGGTCTTCACTGCCCAGTCCGAGAGGGAGAGCCAGGTAGGGTACCCTAGGTTTAGGTCTTTTATTTATTTATTTATTTATTTTAAACATGGGCATTAGCTCTGTAGTTTTGCTGCTTTCTCCTTTCCTTTAGCACTCCATTTATTTCTGATGGATGGCTTCGTTATTCTCACCGTGATTTTGCCTCTCGAATGTTTTTGCAGATAAAAGACACATAGCTCCCAACCTCAACCTCGACAACGTCTCGGACCTTAACAAGGTGCTTAGATTCGAAGTGTTCGTGAGTGAAGACAGGCAATTGAGGGCTGTCCACCTCATCCTCGACTTCGAGCCCTTGTCGGACAAGTTTCAGGACGTAGGCCACGCGATAAAATCAGGCGATCCTCGGTTAGCCTGGATAGACGTCTCAGTGTCCGGTTTTCTAGCCTGAGAAGATATCACGCTAGTTGAGTTGCCCCCCCCTCCCTCTCCCCGCGAAGCCGCAGTCTTAAGAGAAGAGACAGCTTCATCGTTACTATCCCTCAAGGCGGAGATAGACCAATTTCACCTTGAGGAAGAAGGAGAGAAGCAAGAAGAGCCTGTGATCCAGGTCTATGACTCGGAGGGTGAGTTTGACAGGTCCTCTGTCGTTCGTTCCCCCAAGTTCATAGTTGCTTGGGTGGACAACAGTTCAGGGGAGGAAGAAGAGATGGCCTTGAACAAGAGGAAAGGCCTGAAGAATCCGCTTGCGGATAGGGCCAAGGGTCCGGCGCAGAAGGACACCTCAGGGTCCCAACCCCTCCTTGCTCTCCCCCGCTCCTCCTCCAGCAGTTAACCTGCTCCTTATGCCTAACCTAAAGAAGAAAAAGAAGGAGAAGGAGGTAGCCGAAGAGGGGGAGGTGGTCCCCCAAAAGGAGCCTAAGCAACAGAAGATGGTTAAAGACAAAGGGCGGGCCTCCTCGGTGGAGAGCAGGGAGGACCAGAGTGTGGCCAAGGTATGCCACCAACATCCCACTTGGGCCCCTCGGTTGGAGCTAGACAGGGCAGCCATTCCATGGAACTCCACCATTTGGGAGTTCCAGAAAGGGCACGCTTACTACCTGGCTGAGGCCCTAGAGCAGCCTCTCCTTCTACCAAATGATATGGCTGCACTGAAGAATATGAGGCAACTAGACCTCTTTCTGTCCCCAAAAAGGGATCTGGCCCTGGTAAGTTCCTCGGCATGCTTCTCTGATATCATGTTGGGTCATCCTTCTCTTATTTACTAACATATTCGTCTGTCGTTTCTATGCAGGCTATCCTGGAGGTTTTTACAGTCGAGGAATGGGTGAGGGATGCCTAAAATGAGGCTAGGGTTAAGGCTAACCTTTGCCCTGAGACCAACAAGGCCTTGGGTTCCACTGAGCAAAAGAACAAGGAGCTTACGACGAAGCTGACAGCTGAGGAGAGGGAGCAAAAGAGCGCTGAGACTGGCATGAAGAATGCCCAAGACCAAGCTGAGGAGCAGCGTAAAAGGCTTCACTACACTGAAATAGAGCTGGCCTCGGCCAGACAGCAGGTCCTAGAGCTAAAGGCGAATTTAAAGAAGGCTAAAGAGGTTGCTCGGACGGCCAAGGAAGTGGCAAAGGTTGTGGAGCAGGCATCCTACGATCTTGGGGTGCAAGAGATGGAGATCCGTTTGGTAGAGGAGCTGGCGGAGGTTTGCAGGGACTACTGCAAGGAAGTGTGGGCAGAGGCGCTTAACCAGGTAGGAGTCCCTGCTACCTCCGAGTGGAGGAACGCTGAGAATATTTTCTACCCTACGGACATTCGTGAAGTTCCAGTTGCACTCCCTCCTCCCGCCGCTCTTACCCTAACCTCCTCTAAGCAGCCTTCTACCACCCAGGCCTCTCTCCCACCTCCTGAAATCCATAAAGGGCATGGCAAGCTTGGTGACCAAGGTCAGGGGGTTAAGGTGGCTAAGGGTAAGGGGGCTGGCCAGGATAGTCCTCGGCTAGAGGATAAGGGCAAGGGTATAGAGGCTGCTCTCAAGACCAAGGATGTTGCTTCCAAGGCCAAGGGTGTTGATCCCAAATCCAAGGAAGCTGATCCCAAAGATGACCCTCCCCGAGCCAAGGCATGGTTTTAGGATCTTTTTCTTTTACTTTTCTCTTCTTTTTTGTACTTTTTTTTTTTTTTTTGTGGCAGTTTGCCACTGTTTATAATGTACCCCCTTTTTTTGTTCAATGAAAAGATATCAATTTTTGCTTTATGAATCTTTATTTTCCTTGCAATATTTACCTGTGGTTAGTATAGCTATCATTTTGCCCTTTGATGAGACTTGAGATTGATGATGCTTTTAAGTGTGAATACCCATACTTTAACAAAAGCTAATAGTAATGAATTGTTGCTAATTCAAATAAATTAAACGCGTGTAAACAATGAGAAAAGTGATTATGTGTTGGTACTGAAGACTATGCAATCAACAGGGAGGTCTAAATCTTTAGAGATAAACAAAACACTTAGTAGGAAAAGAGATAAACAAGTGTTAATTTATCCAAGGCATGTGATCTGAGGAACCAGACATAGCCCAGGTTCTGCTCAACGCTTAAACAAATAACTAATGAACATTAATTTACTCAAGGTATGTGGTCCGAGGAACCAGGCAGAACCAAGGTTTTGTTTAACACTTAAACAAACAACCCAGAATATTAATTTACTTAAGGTATGTGGTCCGAGGAGTTAGGCATAACTAAGGTTTTGTTTAATATTCACTCAAGTAATAGAGAGTGTTAATTTACTCAAGGCATGTGGTTTGAGGAGTCAGGCATAACCAAGGTTCTGTTTAACACTTAAACAAATAATCCAGAATATTAATTTACCCAAGGTATGTGGTCCGAGGAGCCAGGCATAACCAAGGTTCTGTTTAATATTCACTCAAGTAATAGAGAGTGTTAATTTACCCAAGACATATGGTCTGAGGAGCCAGGCATAACGAAGGTTCTGTTTAACACTTAAGCAGATAACCAAGAATATTAATTTATCCAAGGTATGTGGTCTGAGGAGTCAGGCATAACCAATGTTCTGTTTAACACTTAAACAAATAACCTAGAATATTAATTTACCCAAGGTATGTGGTCTGAGGAGCCAGGCATAACCAAGGTTCTGTTTAATATTCACTCAAGTAATAGAGAGTGTTAATTTACCCAAGGCATGTGGTCTGAAGAGCCAGGCATAACCAAGATTCTATTTAACACTTAAACAAATAACCTATAATATTAATTTACCCAAGGTATGCGGTCTGAGGAGTCAGGCATAATCAAGGTTCTGTTTAATAGTAATAGAGAGTGTTCATTTACCCAAGGCATGTGGTCTGAGGAGCCAAGCATAACCAAAGTTCTGCTTAACACTTAAGCAAATAACCAAGAATATTAATTTACCCAAGGTATGTGGTTCGAGGAGCCATGCATAACCAAGGTTTTGTTTAATATTCACACAAGTAATAGAAAGTGTTAATTTACCCAGGGCATGTGGTCTGAAGAGCCAGGTATAACTAAGGTTCTGTTTAACACTTAAGTAGATAACCAAGAATATTAATTTACCCAAGGTATGTGGTCCAAGGAGCCAGACATAACCAAGTTTCTGTTTAATATTCACACAAGTAATGAACGCAACACATAATGTCATAAATGAAAACATGGCAGGGCCACCTTTCATTAATAATAGTACATTCGCAGGTTATTTACATTCCAAGGTCACGGCACAACTTTTTTGTCTAGATCTTCTAGGAAGTATGCTCTTATGCCTGCTACCGAGGTGATATGGTATGGTCCTTCCCAATTGGGCCCCAACTTCCCCCATGCTGGGTTTTTTGCAGTGCCCACTACCTTCCTCAATACTAAGTCCCCTAGGTTCAACGGTCTTAACTTCACACCGGAATCATACCCTTGTTTGAGTTTTTGCTGCTAATATGCTAATTGAACCATGACGTTTTCTCTCCGCTCCTCAACTAGATCCAGACTCTTTTCTAGTAGGTTTTCATTGTTGTCTGGAATGAATAAGCTAGTCCTCAGTGTTGGGAATCCAGTCTCTAGAGGAATCACAGCCTTGACCCCATAGGTCATTGAAAAGGGGGTCTCCCCTGTCGACCTACGAGGAGTAGTCCGATATGTCCAGAGGATATGTGGAAGCTCGTCCACCCATTTGCCCTTTGTATCATCCAACCTCTTCTTGAGTCCATTCACTATAACCTTATTAACAGTCTCGGCTTGCCCATTCTCCTAGGGGTAAGCTGGAGTGGAATACCTATTCGTGATACCCAATTCACAACAATACCTTCTGAAAGCCTTGCTATTAAGCTGAAATTCGTTGTCTGAGATAAGGGTATGAGGAATCCCAAACCGAGTGACAATGTTCTTCCACACAAACCTCTTGGCATCCACATCCCTAATGTTTGCTAGTGGCTCAGTTTCAACCCACTTGGTGAAGTAATTAGTGTCGACCAAAAGCCATCTCTTGTTTCTCGGTGCTTTAGGGAAGGGTCCCACAATGTCCAAACCTCATTGAGCAAAAGGCTAGGGACTAGACAGAGGATTAAAAACGCCTTTTGGCTGATGAATGTTGGGAGCAAATCTCTGACACTGGTCACACTTCTTCACGGATTCTTGCGCTTTCCTTTGCATATTGGGCCACTGATATCCTTGCTATTAAGCTGAAATCCGTTGTCTGAGATGAGGGTATGAGGAATCCCAAACCGAGTGACAATGTTCTTCCACACAAACCTCTTGGCATCCACATCCCTAATGTTTGCTAGTGGCTCAGTTTCAACCCACTTGGTGAAGTAATTAGTGTCGACCAAAAGCCATCTCTTGTTTCTCGGTGCTTTAGGGAAGGGTCCCACAATGTCCAAACCTCATTGAGCAAAAGGCTAGGGACTAGACAGAGGATTAAGAATGCCTTCTGGCTGATGAATGTTGGGAGCAAATCTCTGACACTGGTCACACTTCTTCACGTATTCTTGCACTTTCCTTTGCATATTGGGCCACCGATATCCTTGCGTAAGGGCCCTATGAGACAAGGAACTGCCTCCTGTATGGCTTCCCCAAATCCCTTTGTGCAACTCTTCTAGGAGTGGCTCTATTGCTTCAGGATGGATGCATAGCAAATACGGCCTAGAAAAAGAGCGATTGTACAACTTTTGGTCCTCATACAGCCAAAATCACGGAGCCTTTCTTCATACTTTGTCAGCCTCTCCCTTCTCCTCGGACAAGATGTCATCCTTAAGGAATAGGATAATAGGATCCATCCAACTAGGTCCCACCTTCAGTTGATGAATCTGGACCTTTTTCCTCTCCATCTCGGTAAGGTTGCATAAATTCTCGACCAGAATGACCCGAGGTAGACTTTGCGCCGAAGAGGTTGCAAGAGTGGCAAGGGAATCAGTATGCGTATTTCTGCTTCTAGGGATTTGGTGTAAGGAATAAGAGTCAAATCCTGATTGCAAGTGCCTAACCTAGTTCTAGTATTCTTGCATTCTCACATCCCTGATTTCCAGTTCCCCATTTACTTAGCCTACAACTAACCTCAAATCTGAAAACATCTTCACTACTCTTCCTCCCATTTTCTGAATCATAGCCATCCCCTCCAACAAAGCCTCGTACTCGGCCTCATTGTTTGTGGCCGAGAAGACCAGCCTTAAGGATTTCTCAATGATGATCCTTTCAGGAGATACTACAACCAGCCCTACTCCTGATCCCCTTTGGTTTACTGCGTCGTCAACATACACCATCCAAGGTTGAGGCTCCTGCAAGGAGACCATTCCAACTGATTTTTCATCTATGCTCGGCCTTTCACCATTTTCTTCAAACGAAGGCTCAGCAAACTCAGCCACTAAGTTGGCGAGGACCTGGCCCTTTATAGAGGTGCAAGACATGTATTTAATATCAAAGGCTCCTAGGATTGTTGCCCATTTTGCAACCCTCCCTGTGTAATTAGTTTTCCAAAGTAGTGAGGAGAGGGAGTTGGGTTAGAACCACAATAGTATAAGCCTGGAAGTAATGTGGAAGCTTCCGTGTAGCATGCACTACTGCCAAGATGGCCCTCTCCAGTGGTAAATAGCGAACCTCTACCTCATATAATGATTTGCTCACATAGTAAATTGGTCTCTGCACCCCATTCTCATCCTGCACCAGTACCAGACTCACCGCGTGTGAGGCTACAACAATGTAAGAGAATAAAACCTCATCCTCCTTGGGTTTGGACATAATAGGTGGCTGAGAAAGATATTCCTTCAATTGCTCGAAGGCCGAGGAACACTCCTCTGTCCATTCGAATCCCTTCCACTTATGCAACAACTGGAAGAAGGGCCTACACCTGTCCGCTGATCGAGAAATGAATCGATTCAAAGCAGCAGTCATTCTTGTCAACTTTTGGACCTCTTTGGGATTCTGAGGAGGCTGCAGGTCATGGATTGCTCTAATTTAATCTGGGTCGACTTCAATTCCGCAATGGGTAACCATATAACCCAGAAACTTGGCAGAGCCTACTCCAAAAGAACACTTAGTGGCATTGAGGCGCAGTTTGTGTCTCCTCAGTATCTCGAAAATATTTCCAAGATCATTTATGTGCTCGAACTCCACCTTATTCTATATCACCATATCGTCTATATAGACCTCGATGTTCTTGCTTAGCTATGGTTTGAATATCCTGGTCATCATTCTCTGATAAGTAGACCCCGCATTCTTCAGCCCAAAGGGCATCACTCTATAATGATAATTCCTTGTGGGTGTAACGAACGAAATCTTCTCTTGATCACCCAGAGCCAAAGGTATCTGGTGATATCCCTAGAAAGCATCCAAGAAGCTCATTCGAGGATGGCCCGTGGTTGCATCCACCAGCTGATCTATCCGAGGCAGGGGGAAAGGATTCTTTGGGCAAGCCTTATTTAAATCCGTGAAGTTTACACACATCTGCCATTTCCCACTTTTCTTCTTTACCACCATCGTGTTGGCCAACCACTCTAGGTAAAACACCTCCTTTATGGCCCCAACCCACTTAAGTTTGAGCACTTCTTCCTTGACTTCATCAGAATGTTCTTTGGATGAGCACTGAGGTGGTTGCCTTTTGGGGAGGACAGATGGATTGACATTTAAATGCTGACAAATGAAGTCCGGATCCACCTTAGGGGCCTTGTAAGTGCTCCATGCAAATACAACAATATTTTTTCTGAAAAAATCTATCAGCTCTTCCTTTTCCCGATGAGGCAGCTGAACTCCGACCTGGAAGAATTTCTCCTCGTCGTTGCCAATAACAACTTTTTCTAGTTGCTCGCACTTAGCCCCTTCTGCCATTGCCCCTGTAGACAACTCTAACACCCTTGATTGCTATAAGTCCCTCACTGCAGAGGCCGAGGACTCACCCCCAGTCTGATGTCTAATTGTGGCCACCATGCATTGCCTGCCCATGGATTGGCTCTTCACCAGTTCCTCAACCTGTCCCCCAGACGGATATTTCACCTTCAGGTGTAGGGTGGAAGGTATGGCCCTCAAGGCGTGAAGCCAAGGCCTTGCCACAATGGTAGTGTAGGGGGAATAGACATATACCACAATGAAGTTCACTTCCACAACCTCTGTCCCTGTCTGAACGGGTAGTCGGATTTGGCCTTTTGGAAAGACAATCTTGCCATCAAACCCTATTAGAGGGGAATTATAGCATGTCAGGTCCTCGGACCTCAGCTTTAGTCCCTTAAATAGGTCGGGTACATGATCTCTGCACCATTGCCCTGATCTACTAGCACCCTCTTCACATCATACCCTCCTATCCTGAGGGTAACTACTAGGGCATCATCGTGTGGCTGCAAGGTTCTCACTTTGTCTTCGTCAGAAAAGCTCAAAACTAGTCGGGCCTCCACTCTACTCCTCTTCGGATTAGGGGACGAGCGATCTGCAGATGGCTGAGCTACATACATCACCTTGGATGGCTGAGAACTAGTTCTTCCCAAGGCAGCCAGGATGACACTGATTGTACCTAAAGGTGGTCTCGCAGAAGCGTCCCTCTGAGCCACTGACCCTGCCTAACCACCTTGTCCGTTGGGCTGATGCAGGAATTGCTTCAACTTTCCTGCCTTAACTAATTGCTCTTGGTGGCTCCACAAAGTCCTGCAATCCTTGGTAGTGTGCCATTGTTTCTGGTGGTACTGGCAATAAAGACTTTGATTGCGCTTCGCGGGGTCTCCCCTCATCTTGTTCGGCCATTGAAATTATGGCTTATTCTTGATTTTTTCCAGGATTTGGTGTATTGGCTCTTGGAACACAGTACTGACTACCTGAATAGTAGTAGATCCAGAATGCCCAGTAAAATCTCTCTGAGGTTAGTTGTTATTATACTTGTCCGATCTGAGATCCCTTTTGTCTTGAGGGACCATCTTAGCCTTCCCCTTTCCCTGTTACTGGTCCTCATCGACTCGCTTATACTCATCAATACGATCCATGAGCTGTCGCACACTCCTAACCGATTTCCTGGTCAAAGACTTTCTTAGATCATGCTCGGCGGGCAAGCCGACCTTGAAGGTTCTTATAGCTATGTCATCAAAGTCCCCATCTATTTCGTTGAATATTTTTCAGTACCTGTCAAAGTACGTTTTCAAGGTCTCCCCCTCTTGCATTGCCATGGACAACAAAGAGTCTAAAGGCCGAGGAACTCTGCTGTAAGTTACAAAATGGGCCCCAAACGCTCAAGTAAGCTTTTTAAAGGAGTTGATAGAGCCTTCCTTCAAGCCGTTAAACCACCTCATCGCTACAGGCCCTAAGCTGGATGGGAACACCTTGCACATCAGGGCCTCGCTCTTGGAATGCACAACCATTCTATGGTTGAAGTGGCTCACATGCTCCACGGGATCCATTCTTCCATTGTACGTGGAGAATGTTGGCTGAGTAAAATGTTGGGGAAGCTTTCCTCCTTCAATTATATGCGTAAACAGTGATTTGAAGATCTGGTTAAGAGCCATGCTTATAGCATCATTGCCCAGACCTTTGTGAGGTGGACTCTTACTCCTTCGTTTGTAATAACGGTCTTCATCGTACGAAAAAGACTCACTGGTAGAAGTCTTGGACCTGGGACTGTAGCTACCATCTTGCTCATCATCAGAAGAAGGGTCAAAATCTGAGGTAGTCCTTCTTCGTCGCTCGCGGCGTAGCCTCCTGCGAAGACGGTCAATCTCCAACTACAAGCTTCTGGTATTCTCCTCGTGGGAGATGTGACTCCCGCCTCAAGACTGGCTCATGTTAGTATGCGTGGTGTGCATACTAACCTCACGGTCCCTCTTCCGCTCAAGGTCGAGGAACTGATCTTGACGTTGGGAACCAATAGACTCCTCCTGGTCTTGCCCTGATCCTGCCATGGTTAGACATCGAACTCACAAAAGCTCAAGCCTTTCCCACAGATGGCGCCAATTGTAGGAGCGGGCTTTGGTTCTTAGGTCCAAAAGATGAATGGATTAAGGCCCAAAGAGCCTAATACAATAAATTTGTAGAGAGTGGGCTAAAAAGTTAGGCTTCAACGAAGTGGACAACGCCCTCCATGGGCTAAAGATGGTAAGAGAGCAAGGAAAAGTAATGAATAGACAAATGTGGTGCACATAAATTCTTCCTTGACAATGTTCGAGGAGAGTAGTTCTTGAATATATTTCTCTTAGATTTGATTATAGTTACTGTTCTTAATGCTATAGTGTTTTCTCTACAAATTTGCTACCCCCTTTCCTTGGAGGGTCTCTCACATTATATAGCTCCCTTCAGATGATCTTGGCCCTCCATTTGTTGGTTGTTCAGTCCATCACTTAAGTGCTTGTCCCATCAGATACCTTCCCAAACTCCTTGTGATTGCGGCGGCTAAGGCAGCACTGTTTAGGGGTCTTCTCCACATAAATGCAGTTAGGAGGTTTGGTGGGATGCATTAAATGTGGGGGCAGCCACCATCCCTTTAGTCATGTTAGGGCTAACCCCCTCTCCGAAACTTTTTCTCAACAGTAGGACATCCTCTGGCCACGTGCCACTGACGTGGCCTTACCGTCCGAGGGGGTAATCTCCTTGGAATGGCATAGCCTCCTCGACCTTGGTATGACACGTGGCAACACCACTCTATCGAATTTCTGTACCCCACAAGGCTCTTTTTTATTTTGAGTTTAATATAATTTTTCAATTTGAATTTATCTATTGTTAGTAAGGTTACACAAGAAGGAATTTTTAAGAAACTAAAATTTAGGATTTAAAATAGAGTAAACTGCTGATTTAGTGTGTGCTAGTTTTTAGGAAAAAAATGTATTAAATGTGCATGAAATATATTTAAATAAAGAGTGTTAATTTTTAGGAAAAAAGTTTCTTGTTTTTTAATTTTGTTGAATTACAATTTTAACCCTATTTTTTTATTTTTTAAGAATAAGGATTATGGTATTTTTGACATTTTCTAATGTCATAACTAACTTTCTATATTCTCTTAATAAAGACTAGCCTCTGAGCACGTGCATGAGAGGCTCTTCTATTTATTGGGTAAGGGTTAATTTAAAGCATTTATTATAATTTGGGATTACTACATTTTCCAATCACCAAAAAAACCTAGGGGTGTGATGAGTATTATGTGCGGTGAAAGTTCAATTTGAGAACAGAGCGAATTACAAAACTATGCAAAGAAAAATAAATAAATTAATTAATTAAACAAAAGAAAAATCTTACAATTTGAAAAATCTTCTTCTTCGTCTCATCGCCTCCCGCTCCTTAGTTCATTCTTGTTGAAGGACAGAATTTTGAAAAGTTCCTCAGCACTAATAAAAAGTCATGTGATCCATGTGTTTTCCTCTTTTATATTCAGTTAAACCACACGCAGGCTCCTTTTATATAAAGATGTAGCCACCTGACAGAAATTGTATTTCAATTAGGAAATAGGAATAGGAATGGTAATGATTGAGAAGAGTTTTTGTTGATGTGCAAACAAAAATTCTATTTCAAACCGGAATAATAGGAGTAGACGTGGGGAAGAAGAGTTTTTTTTTTCTATTTCAACTGAGAAGTTCTTTTTTTATGAGAAGTTCTGATGAAAATTATTTCAACTGACACTTTTTTATTTCTTTTTTTTTTTTTTAGTTATTTTCTTACAAACGTGAGTAGTGGGAAGTTCTTTTTCTATTTCAACTGAGAAGTTCTGATGAAAATTATTTAAACCGACACTTTTTTTTTTTTTTTTTTTTAACGTGGGATAGTTTTTGCTTATTGTATTGGAGGGGTAGTTATTTTCTTACATACGTGAGTCGTGGGAAGTTCTTTTTTTGAGAAGAAAAGTGGGGAAGATTTATTATACACGTTTTTTTTTTTTTTTTTTTTTGACAACACTGGGGATTTTTTTTTTTTTTTCTGACAACATGTGGGGAGTTTTTTATGCTATTGAATAGAAATAGGAGTTTATTAGAAACAGGAAGACATTTCAATGTAAAAATAGGAATTTATTATTTTTGTCAATTGACTATTTTAACCCCATTTTTAAGTTTTAGGTAGGGGTATTTTTGATAGTAAAAAAAACAATAACTAACTTTCTTTTGCCAATTTACTATTTTAATCCCATTTTTAAGTTGTTGGTTAATTAATTTAGGGGTATTTCTGATAGGAAAAAAAACAATAACTAACTTTCTGAATCCTGTTAATATATATAGATAAAAATAACACGATAATGATAAATAGAGCACTTCACTATTTTTGTAATGTGTCACTTATTAACATGGGGGCCCACGGAAAAAAGAGAGTTGATACGATAGAGCCCAAGCCAGTAACGTGACAGCCCATTTAATGGTGGACATTGTTAAGTTCGAAACTTTGTAGCCGAAGGATAACATATGGACGGCCCAAGATTAATGTCTGGACGCCACTGGCCCACCAATTTTCCAAAAACCATATAACTCAACCAAAGCCTATATGGTGGTGTCTCATTCAATGTTTGAAATTTTGGATTAGGGAAATTGGGTTGAGAGAGGAGGCGAATGGTGGCGGGATATGCTACAGTACAATGAGGACATTTGTAATTCGGCAACGCTATATGGGGACTTTTTGTACAGTCCACATAGTTGGGCCTATTCCGAAAATTAAATTGGGCCATTTACATTATCTGTAAATCCTAAATGGTGCCTTTGTGCTTTGGTTGCCAAAATTGCAGGATCGTAAATGGGTAGGAAGGATTTATATCAAACTATTAAAAATTATACACTTAGTAGCCGTTTGGTTTCGGCGTTTACTGCGTTTCAACGTTTGCGTTTTGGGCATGGGATCCACGCTACAGTTACACGCAGTAAACGCGTCCTTTTTCTTCTTCTTTTTTTTTTGCTTTCAGCCGCAAAGGTTGACTTTTCAACCGTGAACAGTGCATCCATGCACTGTTTACGGACCCATAAATATCACTTTTTAACAACTTTTTCATTAAAAATGGGTCATACGGTACTATTCACACATTTAAAAATTATTTTGCTATAGTGTTTTCAGTTTTCAGTTTTCAGTTTCAGCAAAATAAGTTCAATCCAAACAAACCCTTAAGCTATAAAAGAAGAAGGGAAGGCATAATAAGCCGACTAGGGTGCTAACCATGACTAATAAGCTAGCATTGCCTATGAATTGATCCACATCACATCTCATATCATCTTTCTCATCCTTATAAGTACACTCAGTCCCAACACATCATGCCTTGCCTAACTTGAGCTTTATCTATCTTGAATGGTGGATGAATAGGATTCTCTCAAGTTCAAGTGAAATTTGAAGAGTATATTTCACATTTAAGATTTTTCTTTTTCTTTAAAAAAAGATTTTATTTATTATATCTTACGGTATATATAGAGCTATATTATTAGAAATTTTAAATGATGTTGCACATATACACCTTTATGATGAGTTTGGTTGGGGTGAGAATGCAGATGATAGAAAATGGGGAAAGGAAAAGGAGAGAAAAGAAACGTAGGGGTGAATGAAGTTTTCCATCTAAACCCACCATTTTATTCCTTCCAAATTGAAAAGAAAAGAGGAAAGAAAATGGCATTGGGAAAAAAGTACAAAATTATATGCACATTTCCATCTTTCTACTTTTAATAGTAAAGCCGTAATAGTAATTTACTCTATATTCTTTAATTTTTCCATCATTTCAACCAAATACATATGGTGTAAAACAAATTATTTTTCATCCCCAATTTTTCATCTTTCCAACCAAACAGAGTCTTAGATTTGTAACATTTAATGTAATCCATAAAATAAATCCATTTTAAATTGAGATGATCCTTTTTTGAGATAGATCAGAAATGGGACACCCATGTTCCTATTTTGTCATACCTCATTGTACTCCCTTCTCACCGCATGCACACACTCAACTTAGATATAATACTTTAGATCGATGTAGTACATTAGGTTCTCCAATTGAATTTAAATATTTGATTATATTAACCAATAAGACATAAATAATGTTATATTTTTTAAGTACAATTAAATTTAAAAACAACTTAATAATTGAATTTAATTGGAAAATATAATGTAGTTCACTTAAGCTTCTGTATTTAAGATTTATCATTTTGTTTTATCTGCATAGTGGGGTGTCAAGTAGGTATCTTCCCTTGTTACATGCACAAAATCCTAGTACAGTGTCTTATTATAAAGGAATAGTCCTTTGCAACTTCCAAGACTGCTAAGATCCAGAGATTGGTGATACCGTTGGAGGCTCAGGTGACTATGAACTTCTTAGCCTGTGAAGTTCCAAAGATAGGTATATAATCCACGCTGGCTTTCCACACATGGTCAATGTGTTCCCAGGTTCAAAGCATGTTATTTCTGAACTTGTTGACATAATAATTAGATGCCCAGAAGCCGATCAACCTCCAAAGATATCACAGGTTTCTTCTGAGGTCCTGAATTTCAAATACCCATTCTTTCAAAACTCAAAATTCTACACTGCTTCATATACTTCCATTCAAGCAACTCCTTTAGCTTGTTGCAGTTTGCTAATATGTTGGATATGCTAATGCAATTCTTTGTTCTTATTGTCTCATTTGACACCTCACTTCTCCAATGTGCTGCTTGATAAGCTACTAGCTGCCTAACCTAGCTATTATTTGACCAGTTTCTGGTCTGGTTCTGAATTAAATCTTTTCCAAATTAGCAAGCTTGATTCAAAAGCACCGCCTGTACGTGATTATGGGTTTGCTTGCTATACTTGTGTTTCTGCTGATTTTTGCAAATTGTGGATTTCCTGCAGTTGCGCGAGGGATTTCAAATTTCACTACTGATCTTGATTTTTCTTCTTCCAAGGTTTCTTACAATTTCACTTCAGAAGATAAGAGAGGTGTGCCAACAGGAGCTAATCCTCTGCATAACAAGTAGAGAGAGAAAGAGAGAGATGTTGAGCTTTCCTCACAGTTAGGGTTAAGGGAATCTTTGATTTCTATTGTTTGTTTTTGGATGTTGCTTGTGAACATGTATTCAAGATAAAAGAAATGGAAAAATAATTAATTCTTTTGTGGGGTCTGACATATTCTTGCATGAGTTGTCTCTTGGTTTGTTAACCTAAATCGAATGTTTTGCATGCCTATATGGCTATGATAAGTTTATTTTGTTAGTTTTATATAATTATGGTTTAATGATCGATGAAGAAATTGGGTGCCAGTGCCATCATGCACTGCTTCATGACTCACTAGCATTTAGTGAACTTACGAACATATACATAGCATAGCATCTAACAATAATAGTTCTAAATATTATTACCTACTGTACCTCTAGATGACTTATCAGAGTCATCAGACCACCACCACAACTCCTTCATGTTATGCTACTCGATTTTCTTGGTTGGTTTTTAAGGGGAATTAAAATTCACTTAATTATCTCTTACAATCTATAATTCTCCATGACTTTAATACTTTCATATATTTTTTAAGACAGTTTTAACTTATGGCATTCGCTTCTGATGATAGTTCTTTATCATCAGACCAAGACACCAATTAGTTTTTGGTGTAGGCGGGAATTGAACCCCAGATCTCTTATAGAACCATTAGAGACTTTACCAGTTGAGCTAACTGGAACCTACAATACTTTCATATATTCAATAAGAATGTATATATAGAATGTGAACCTGGTAATTAATTACTTACGCTCTAATATAATCTTGGTTTCTCCTAATCACAATCTTGGCTAAAATATATGTTCTCGATGCTCTTAATTTCTTTTGTAATACGCCAAATAGATGGGGCAACTTCAAATTTTATCACCATGCATGCTTGCATTTTCAATTTTATTTTATTTTTAAAAAATGCTCATCACATGTTTTTCATTTTTTTAGTAAGAGAAAGAAACAAGTCTTGACAATTGACATAACGTTACGTAGATGACACTTCCCAATTTTTTTTTTGTTTTTGGAGGACGCAGGAAAAGAGCATGTGATGTACAAAACTATAGTATACTTAATCCTGATATTGTTTAAACCTATTTCGAGATTTCAGCTATTGGATAAGAAATAATAATTAATTACTTTTGTACCACGCGTGAGACATTTATATTTATAATTCTGCTTTTGATAAGTTTTTGTATAATTTTTTTTTTTGTTGCATTAGAGCAGGCGAGCTGCTTTGTTGCTTCCATTTCCATACGTGTCAAATTGGGTTTGGGGATGGTCTATATGTTCTCTTTTGTTGTCTCATTTGCTTGTCAGGCCTGGTTATCTTTTCTTGTCTGGCCTCCTAAACGGTAAAAGTAAAACCACCAACACCCCCTTCTTCCCTTCTTAAAAAACCTTTGATGGTCTCACACTTCCTTTATGCACTTAGCTACACACTATGTGTACTAAATATGAATATTTTTCAAAATTTTGGACACTTGATACGAAAGTGTTTACATTATTTATATAAAGTATACACACTATATATATGAAGTGTGAAACAATACACGATGTATATCGAAACTGTTTGAGGTAATAAGTTGTTCTTGTTGTATAATAAAGTAGTGTTAGTGGTGGGCTCATATGAAAATCAATAATAACCAATTAACTAAGCATATGTGAAGGTTTTTGTGAAAACTATTGTGTCTACAGCCTTGCTCGTTTTATACCATTGCAAAAGGCAAATGTTTTGCAGCCATCCGCTGTGACCAGCTATGGTGGGCGAGGAATCAATTGGTTTCGGAGGAGAATCTCTAGCTTCAATCCAATTCTGTAGAGGCTAATGTTTGATCAACTGGGCTGAAGCTAAAGCTGCTAGGTTTTCAGTCTCCAAAGCCCATAAGCTTGGTTTTTATGTCTTTTCCCCTGGGGTTGGAAATGGTCTGGGCCCATCCAGCCCACTGTACGTAGCCCTTTTGTTTTCCTTTTAATGAGAGTTTATTAAGCAATTTCTCATTAAAAAGTAACAAATTCTTTTTTTTTTTTTTTTTGTCAACGAAGGAATATCATTAAACTTAGGAATTAATAAGTCTATTACAACGTAAGCAAGTTTTATCAGCCGCTAGAATACTTTCCACCACAGGCGGCGGGTACAAAAAAATAACAAAAGAGTCTAAGCTACTAGCACCAAGTTTGGCCAACGTATCAGCACATTGGTTGGCCTCCTAAAAGTAACAAATTCATCTCTTACATTTTAGCACAATGGCCCTTTTTATTAATTAACTACCTTTCATATCCTTCTCCTTAAATAACTCTATTAGTTTGTGTGGGTTTTAGTTAGCTCAACTGGTAAAGTCTTTTGTAGTTGAATAAGAGATTTAGAATTCACTTCCTGCCTACACCAAAAATCAATTGGTGTTTTGATCTGATGATAAAGAGCAACCATAAGGAGCAAATGCTATATGTTGAAACTTTCTCTCTCTCAAAAAAAAAAAAAAAAAAAAAAACTTTATTAGCTTGCTGATTTCCCACTAAATCAAAAAGGAATTAAAAAAATAAAAATTCTTCCCTCTCATTCCAATTTCCTTTACCATGCAGTTTTGTTGTGCATTTTTCACTTATAGTGCTTCTTGTGTGTTTGAGATTAGCTTATAAATTAGCTTTCTGTTTTTTTTATCTCTTATGTAAAATTTTTTAAAACTTCATTTTTTTTTTCTTACTTTTTTACACTTTTTCAAAGTAAAATATATTTTAGCACACTTTTAGCAAAAAAAAAAAAAAAAACTAAATTAGTTGTCCCCAACTCCTTTAGGATAAGATCTTGCTTAAATTTCTCATAAAGAATCTTGAAATAGTAAGGGCATTCAATTCAAATTTTTACCTTAGATATGGGGATTTTGACTTTTATTTTTGTGGCTAAGGTGTTAACAATATATCATCTTCATTTCATATTTTTCTTAGTTTTATTAGAGTGATGTTGGTATATTACATTATTATCCAGAGATGGAACCAGAATTTCAATTAAGGGACCAAGCATAAACCAACATATTTTCTAAATTCGAGACTAAACAATATACAAAAATTTAAAACTAAATGAATATAGGAAAAAATAAAACTAGCATTTATTCATAGCTAACAACAAAAGAAAAGACACAAAATAATTTTTTCTTAATACATTTCTAATTAAATAATCTATCAAAATAGAATTTGTCATTCTTTTGAAAAACATATATGATTGTTTGTGTATTAAATTTCACAAAATTTTCATTTCAATGTACAAAATGAAAGACTTTTAAAAATTCATCTTCAATTTGTTGTAAAGCCAAATTTTGTCAATATTTATGATTGAAAATACTTGTTGTATAGTTGTGGTAGACAATGTTCATCCAAAATCTCACTATATGGGTAAAATCGATTATCATTGTGATTTATTGCTAAAAAAATAATGTTCATCCAAGAAGAAACTTGCTATCATTTTAATTTGTTGATAAAGAAATAATCATTATAAAATAGACACCATCAATTTTAAATGCTATTGCATTACTTGCGTATCTATTGGGATGAAAAAAAAAAAAAAAAAAAAAAACCCTTTTGTTTGCCGTGTCTTTCATGTTGCTTTATCTTTCTTGTATGTATAAGGTGAAGTGAAAGTGGTCTCTCAATAAAGATAGTCCCTCACAATAATCCAAGCCTTAGCAAAATAAATGTTCTTGAAATGTCACATGTTATAAATGTCAAACTGTTATCAATTTTAATTTTTTACGAGTTTAACTTTAAACTCCAAGAATCTATAATTTTTAGGAAAATATTCACCTACACTCAATTTTTTATTTTTTATTTTTTGAAACCTACACTCATTTTTCATTCACTATTTTACACATCACAATTGAAGACAGCTTCCGTAAATTGGGCTCATTAACGGACTATTGCAAGAAACGACAGTCGTTAAGACAGTTGGTGTCATTTATTTGATACACGGGAGGTCGGTGGGTTCTCTTAATTCTAAAAATCGGAAGCGGTACTGTTCTCAGTTCTCTCATTCTATCAGCGAAGGCAGTCATATTTGCTTGCTAAATCAAAAATGGTACCTTTTCTTGTTCCTTAGTCTCTATCACCAACGATTTATGTATCTGAATTCTATGTTTGTATATTTATATATATATTTGAGTCGTACTTATCAGTTACTAGATCATGGATAAGTATTTTTGAGAGAATGAATGCAAAGCGCACCAATTGTTTGCTGAAATTCCTGAATGAGTTAGAAGTTTTAGAAGCGAAATCTTGAGTATGCAGTTTCTGCAATACCAACTACTACGCAATGTTCTTAAGCTGAAAATTGTTATTTTTGCTGTAATGTTTTATATCTAACAACTTTTCGATTGTGGGTATTTATGTTGAAATAGAATTAATATGTTGGATGCATAAAATCAGTGTCCCATCACATGTATATGCACTGCATTGTAGCTTTGTTATCACTGCCTCCACCTCTTGTTTTTAGTTACAATCATTCTCATTATGTATCAGCTCTACCTCTAGGTATTCATGTATGAAATTTCAACAAGTAAGCGAAAAACAATAAAATTTACCCAATTGAGATTTCAAACCTTCCCTTTGTTAGTAGTCATAAGACTTCACAATTCATGAGATTTTAAATTTCAAATAAAAGGGAAAAGGCCTAATTGTATGGCTCTATGCTTCTTGAAAAATCAATAGACCTAGAGATTCAAAAGTTCTAAGTGGAAGAAAGATAGTGGGGCTGAGGATTGTGATGCAGACGCAGAGACATTATTTACATATTTTTATTGTTTTTTTCCCCCTCTTCTTCTTATCCACAGGACCATACTGAACAGGCTAGATGCAGAGAACTGGCCAAATCATCTACATTTTACCGCTCAGTGTACTCAGAGGTGACTTGATCAATCATATGATATTACTA
The DNA here is from genome assembly GCA_028535165.1 of Quercus tomentella. NCBI lineage: Eukaryota > Viridiplantae > Streptophyta > Magnoliopsida > Fagales > Fagaceae > Quercus > Quercus tomentella. The sequence continues at coordinate 15,759,658 of JAPQVY010000001.1, forward strand.
CTGCCACTCATTGATTCTGTGTAATCCGTTTTTTTTCACCATCCAGGACCAAAGTATCATAGCATAACAGTACTTGCATCTAGTCTAGCATGTTGAAATTATGCACTTTATCTTCTTGAGTCTTGTTTCATACATTGGCTACATGCTGCCATGATCATAGAATATACTCTTGCTAATTATCAAGTCAAGGTATAAAAAAAAACTATGTCAGAAGGAATTAAAAAAAAACCTAATTTTTGTTGTTTCCTCAGCTCTTTTATCATTAGAAAACCTTTTGTTTTTGTTTTTTCTTTTGATTTGGTTTGGTTTTGTCTTTTGCAGATTCTATTGTGTTTTACTGTATTGTTTTAGCTCAATACCATCCCTTAAGTCTGTTGTGAAACATGATGGGTTCATCTCAAATCAAGTTACCTTCAAATATATGGAAAACTACATATGTGAACCTAGAAAACTACCTTTGCTTATATTTTAATTTCTAAAAAAAGTATGGAAAAGTTGGACTTAAATTCTATCTGAGCGTTCTATTTTCCAAAAGTGAATTATCCAATTCCTCACCCCCCCCCCCCCAACCAGTCTTCTATTTCAGAGCAAAGGGCTTGTGGGGAAGAGGACAGCCACACACTTTAGTTCACCTCTTATCTTTTATTGCATCAACCTTCAACAACCATTCTCCTTCATAAGCTATTTCTTGTGGTTTCATTCCCTTTAAACTAACAAAGCCCTAGAGTTATCAGAGCCTTTATCTTCTTTTGAAATGGAACGCTCAGATGGTCAGTAATGAAATGTGTATTTTTCAGAATTATTGAATGCTAATTACTTTTCGTCCACACTCCACACACTCACACATGTATATACTTCAAGTAATTTAGTTTTGGATTCCTTTTGTTTTTGTAAAAGTGTATCTTCATGTTCCAATACTGAACAACTACTATGGAGGATCTTAAGTCCTTACACCATACCAATACAAATTTATGTAATTGTCGTTCAATTATGAATGTGTACGCTCCACATTGTGTAGTATGTATGGAACCTTGTTTGCTTCAGTTGAGTGCATTGATTTTGTTATTGCAAAAAACGTCTTTTAGGTTCCTTTTGATCATTGTATATACAGATAGAAGAGGTTGGATGGGAGCATCTGGTGAGATTGGGTGGAGATCTGACGTTTCTTAGCTTTCGTAGCTTGTAAGATGTTCTTTCTTGCTTTCATATTCCAAACTATTTTCCCTTTAAGAAGGAGGATCCAGGTTTTTGTTTGCCTTCTCTTTAATGTTCATGTGCTTGTGTTTTTGCCCCCCTATTCCCATGTAGTTTGCAGTTACAACAGAAATTAGGAAAGCTTTGATGCTTAAAGTTTAATTTGTGGTTTTATATGTTGACAGAATGTTTTAATTGGCCAAAGACATCTGGTGCTATGAAGGCCAAATAAGTGACACCGGAACAGGCAAACAGATTTGGAAACAACATTTTAATCTCTGTTATTGAGATATGAAAAGATTGCTGTAAAACATTATTGCCTTAGAATCTCAAAGCCGTAAAGCATGCTGTGAATGTTTTCAGAGCGTATTACTTATTAAAAGTTGAACTTATCTTCTGAGAGTATGAAAAACTGAAATATATGCAATGAATCGGAAATCAGGTGATTGTGAAGTAAGTTAAGCATACTTTGTTTGTAGGCAACTGCTGGATAACGTTGCCCAGTTACTCTTCTGAGATCAAAACATTGCTTTTCTTCTTCCAGAATCAGATGTTCCTCTTCCACAAACATATGCTACTTCATTGCCTCTGACTTTTAATCTTTTTACAATCTTTTACCGGCAAGGGACATTAATAATGTTCCTCAAAGCCTGATATACACTGGTAGCATGTGAATCAATTAGGTAAATCTGTTTTTCCTCTCTTACCTTTCCCTGTAGCATATTGAAGTCCACGCTGAAATACAGTGAGAAACATGAACACCTTTTGGAGGCAGATGGAAGATCTAGATTAAATTTCATTAGATTTAACTTAACATGAGTCCACAGTACTGTCTAACACTTTTTGAGGTATAATCTTTAATATATTGTAGCTGTGAAGTTAATTAGAGGTTTCTGTCAATTGGTTGTGAATGTATAATTTTATATGCTTATTACCACATGTCACAGTTTCCTGAATTTCTTCATTTGTTTATGCTTATTCATGTCGTGGACTGAGCCTTTGATAAATTTGATTGATAGAGACGAGAAGGGGAGACTGCACTTTATGGAAATTCAATTGGATAAAACCTATCCCAAAAGTCCACCTTCAATATCAGTGGTTGGTTTTCTTTCATCTCTTCTGAAATTGAAGTTTTGCATTATAGGCTTAAATTATCTTTGAGTTTCCTTCCTCAGGATGTACCATATAATTTTGACTTACAATGGTCAATAAACTCAAGATTAAAGGATGTGGTGCAGCAGTTCCAAGAGGTATTTGTTGCAAGCTTTTTAAAAAGGTTATGAGCTTTTCCAACTTTTACTAAAGTATGCAACTACTATATTTTGTACACAGCATCTGGAGAAGCTTCAGGAATTTTGGTCTACGTTGGATGATATTGACAAGTCTCTTTGTGTTATCAATCCTAAACAGCCTTCTCGATCAATTTCCTATCGTCAGATCAATATAGGTTAGCCATTGGTTGATCATGAATATATTAATAAAGCATTTCTCTTTTTTGTTTGTCAGTATTAAACCTTTTTAGGTTTGTGTTTTTCAGGAAATGATTGCTTCATCATGTTGTGTATAGATGCCAACAATCCTAGATCTTTACCAGAGTGAGATTTCATCTCACATCACTGTTCTGCTACTGCTAGTTTTAGCTTTTCATGTGGTTTGAATATGTAAGTTGTGTTAGGTGTCGTTTTATGGGTTCAGGTCCATTTGTGGGTTCGCTGAGAAAGAAGTGGCAGAGAAATAGCAGAAAATGGTATACTCTTGCTTGCTCCTATGGATCTTAATTTGCATTTTGACTTCAATACTTGTTATATAAAGGTAGTAAAAATTGGAAGTTTCTGTGGTTACCTGAGAAATGACATTTTCCATCTGTAACACTGCTCTTTATTTTGGATGACGTGGAACCTCACCAAGGTGGGGCCCTTTGGACCCACCCTTGGGGAGTAAACTACGGATACGCAATCCTACCAGTGTAACACTCCTTTTTTTCTTTTAGCAACAAGATATTATGGCTCAGTTTCTGTTGGTTTTTCCTACTGATATGTTAGCTTAAAAGTGAATGCTGATTTCCAACCCACTCCCTCTCTCTTCCCTCCCCTTCTCTTCCTTACCCCCAATAAAAGGGAAGAAGGATTTCGAATGGATACAATGTAATACTTGAAGTTTTATATTAAAAAACAAAGGGGTCTTTTTTTTTACTTGAAATAACGCTTCCTCTTGCTTGATCTTGCTATCGTGTATTGCCAAATTGTTTTGAATTAGTGAACACTTTTCCTTTATTTTTCTGAAAAATGTTCGCTTGATTATTGCCTATGGCATTATCAGTGATATACTTTATTTTTGTGCTCTGATAATCTGCATAGGACAAAGGACAAACCATACTTGGAAAATCTTGCATGTCTTCTGGAGACTCAACTGCCAAGGCCCACTGATGTACTGAAGAATGACCAGCAAGTTGAATGTGGAATATGTTATGCTCAATGTCTTCCAGTTGGTATTGATATATACATTTTCTGAGATGTTTACTAATTACATCTTTATTCATACATCATTCACTTTTAAATTGTCGATGTAGATGATGAGCTAGGAGCTAAGAGTGGAAGTGGAACTGACTACACATGTGATAATACTGCTTGCAGTAAGGCTTTCCATAGTGTTTGTCTTGGGGACTGGTTGCGTTCCATCACCACAACAAGGCAGTACGTTGAATTTTTAGTGTCCTTGTGGCTTTCTATTTGGATCATGCATGAATTTAACTTAGCTGTCAATTGCTATTTTTTTTTTTAATAACAAAATTGCCCTTTTACAATAAGTTCTAATATTGTTCTCATTATTGCTTGATTCATGATTGATTTGCATACTTCATTACAGGTCATTCAATGTTCTTTTTGGGAATTGTCCATACTGTTCAGATCCAGTTGCTGTGAAAATCAACAACGTTAAAAATTGAACTCTAGGTCGTGTTTTTCTATGGTACCTTTGGGATTTGCTATGGACTATGATCAGAATTCTTTTTTTTTTTTTTTTTTTTTTTTTTTTTTTTTTTTTCTTTTGTTGACAAGTGAAAATTCTTTAAAGATAAAGGCAGACAAAACCATCAAGGATAACCAACTCTCAGGCATCAGCCAACAACCAGCCTACAACAAAAGTTGGAGGGACTGAATGCAACAACACAAAAGGTTCCCGACTACTTCCATCTTTTGCTTATGTCTGCACAGTGATTCCCTTCTTGGAGCATGTTGGATATAACTTATAAGACGCCTCAAAATGCCAAAAAAAGATCTACAATAAGAAATTAGAGCACTACAAAGGTGAAAATCATGAACTGAAGTGTCTTACAAAGCTAAGAAATCCGCAACTAGCTTAGCATCCAATTCAATTATGATTTTCCGGATTCAAATATGCAGGGCTAAGTTGAGTCCATCCCTAAGAGCCCAAAATTTAGCTACGAAGGAATTGGTTATCTCAATGTTCTTGGAGAAACTTTTGAGCCAAGTGATATTGTAGTGTCTAATAAGCCCCGCACTAGCTCTTCCATGGTTGGAAATGACTGACTCATCTGTGTTGAGTTTGAAATAACCAAAGTGGGGTGGCTTCCAACTAATCAGCCTGCAAAGTCAATCCTGTGGTCCAATTTTCAGAGGGTAGTGTAGAGTTCAACTGCCAAAGAAACGGTGTTCTCTAGCAGATTCCATGGGTCCAAAGGTTTGTTTTCCATGACCAATTTGTTCCTTGCTGTCTAGATTTTCCAAGAAGCAATGGGGAAAACAACTTTATAAGGTACAGTAGAAAGATGTCAGAAACCAAGTGGGAGCTAGTTGCAAACTTAATCCACTGCTCCATCTTTCGAAATGAGAAATAACTTGAAGGGGCAAGGTCCCAATTGCTCTCCACAAATTGGCAATCATGGGGCAATCTCGGATAACATAAAGAACCATTTATGGGGTATTATTGCAAAGTGGGCAAGCATCAATCAGGATATTTTTTTTTTTAAAATTATTTTTTTGGGACAAGAGTGTACTTGTTGCTAGGCTACTGTGACAAGCTAGCCAAATGAATGTGAAATTATGGGGATGGTGTTCACATGTCAAGGCCACTCCCAAGATGGGGGAGCCAGAGTTGAGGTAGTGGGACTAATCTCAAGCTTTACTAATCTCAGGCTACGTCTTGGCGTTCACTAATTTGAATCTCTAGTTTTTTAGTGTTTTAATCTTAGCCTTCTATTCATATTCACGAATGAATAGTGGATATTAAAACATGCCGAAATGATAGTTGTGGGTATATATCTTGCCCCTCAAGCAACACAAACACAAAGCTACCATAAAATTATCCACTCTAGGTCTTATTTACTTATTATTATTTTTAATTATGATAATTGGATAGTTGGAAAAAGGAAGATTTCAACCTTTAATGTCTTTATAACACTGTGAGGTGCCAATTGAATCACAGAGCTCTTTAATTATTAACCATCTCATCAAGCTGAGTATTCTATTCCCTGGATGCATCCTTCACAGGGGCAGCAATTCCTCAACCTACACAAAGCACGTTTATGTGATTTGATATCTTTGATGGTAAACTACTAATCTTTGGAGATGAGGTGATCAAGACCATACACTTCCTCCTTGTTTTGTGATCTTACAACAAGGATTCGTTCTTTGTTCAGCCATGGCAGCAATGAGAATTTATTAATCTGACACATTAACAATGTCCAGAGTATTAAGTTAAATAATGGTGTCATCTAAATGTGGCCTCATCTGTTACCCACTCTATAGTACTCTGTTGCTTCATAAATTGTGACCTGCTATCTAACAATGATATGTGCCTTTCAATTCATTATGGTTCCTGTCCTAACTCTTAACCTTGTCCATCAACCGATTCATTTGATTGTATTTCGTAGTTCAATGGGACCTGCCTAAGATACTAGTAGGCTTATCTTAACCTCATGCTTTTGTAACAGAGACTTTTTAGTTCCAGTGATAATTAAATTTGGCTGTATATACATTGCAAGCAACCCAGCTTTTTACCAATATTGACAAATGGATCCGACCACGTTCACCCCCCCCCCCCCCCCCCCCCCACATTGAATTGTCAAAAGTAGCTATTATACACCATGCCCACTATCTTTTGCTCTCTTTGGCTTATCTTTTGGGAGTCATCTACCTCATGATATGATTTTGGCTTTATGAGTTTATGTACCTTGTTGTTTGTTGTGATGATGAGTAGCTTTATATTGATATGATATCAACAGGTAGAGCCGATTGCCGTTTATATTTGACTGTATAGCCTACGTCTTTACACTTTTGTTAACTCAAAATAAATATTTCACAGGATTGTCCTGTTGTTTTTAAGTCAAAACGTGGGGCATCGAGGTCCCTCATTTTAATGCCTTCCCATCGAGCCGGTTGGGATTGTGGTCCTTAAGTTTCATATCAAGCTAAGATGGCCCTGCCCATATCATATAGAATAGTAAAGAAACGAACAGTTCTCTCCCCCTCTACCAGTTATTTTAAAGTCGCTTGTTAAGGAACCTAAGATTGAATTTTATTTACACAAAAAAAAAAAGTTTCTTACCTAGCAATACAGAGCAATTACCATGAAATAGATGTCATAAGTTTAAATCCTAATTCTATCGTATCTATTAAAAATCAATATATATGTTCTTGAAAGTCCGTATAAAAAAAAATGTATGTCTTTGTTGCAGGAGATACACATGATACACTACTCCCACCACTGCCACAGCCATACCCTAGGGTTGTTAATATGTTTGGACATTTGAATCGTATCTATCAATATATCTACCTATCTTATACTTCTTTCAATTACCATTCAACTCAGGCGTTAGTATATTTATTATGATTAATTTGAGGATTAATTGAGGGGACCCTATTGCTTTTCAGTTTTCTTTTGGTCATACCATACAAAACAATTTTTTTTAAAAAAAATACACAATGACGTTGTAGTGTATGAGCTATTGACTAATGAATATGTATCCTTATAAGAGAGATTAACATTCATTTAAATGGAATTCTTGTAAAACTCCATTGGAAGAAAAGCAAATATCCCCTTACTTCGGTAAAATAATTTTGGTTTAATTAGGTTAGATTTAAATATTTATTCATAGTTGGCTTTGTCAGAATGAAACATCGATCAATAGTTATTGAGCCCCCCTCTGCCAATCACCACCAATGCTACAAATGGGGGCAGGTAGCCTTATATGGTTCATATGGTGCTTTGTGAATCCTCTTGACTAGAACATGACAATGTACATCAATACTCACACGTGCACATAACCAACCCCGATCATGACCACCCTTGACTCGGAGTCGGGACCATGTCTTATGTGACACAAGTTTTGCCTATCTGCTTATGTGCTAGTTGCAGAGCCCACTCTCTCTTTCTTTTTTGGGTGGGTGTGGTTATAACTTATAAGCCCACGTGAGATATATTTTCAGGGATGACCATAAATAGAAGAATCATACAACCACAATTATTCGGACGTTTATCAAAAGATAAATAGGAAATAAGCATAGGAAAGAAATCGTTTTGTAATGTTGTTTATGTACAAATCTATATATATTTAAAAGTTGAAGCGTAATATTCATTATTGCTACGTTCCTTTTGAGCCACATCAACGGCCACATCATCTATCTATTTTCCATTTCTCTCCACTACTTCCAACCATAACTTCTCTTTTATCTTTTCAATTCTCCACTACTCTCAATCTTAATGTCACTCTTCATCTATCTCTTCCTCTTCTTTTTATTTTGACTCTTCTTATCTCCTTTCTATTACTATAGATATGACATTTTCTCTCACATTCTATACATATTTTCTCACATGAAAAAGGTTACTACTCTCTCTCTCTCATATTTTTATTTGTGTGTGAATTTTTTATTTTTTGTATCTCTACTTTAGATTGATGTATTTATGTGTTCTTTAGAATTTTACTTTGGGTTGCAATTTGGTTTTGTATTTTTAAGTTATTATCTTTATTTATTTTTTCTTTTTTATGGTTGTTAAATGTTAGTCTATTGCATATAAATATAGTTTACAAAAGTTAGGCCCTTTTGTAGTTGTACTCTGATTATGTAATGTATTATAAACCCGGTTTAAAAAACTATTATTATTTTCATGCGTGTTTTAATAAGTATTACTGTTTACCAAAAAAAGAAAAGAAAAAAAGAATAGGGATGTTTATCCCACATTGATTGTGTGTGTCTAGTGTCCGTTATTTATAACCCCAGTTTACAACTACAAATGTTAGACCCTTTTGTAGTTGTACTCTAGTTATGTAATGTATTATAAATCCAATTTAAAACACTATTATTATTTTCATGTATGTTCTAATAAGTATTACTGTTTACTCAAAAAAAAAAAATATAATGTTATTCTATTATATATCATGGCTTGGATAATTTTATATATATATATATATATATATATATATATATATATATTAATGCTTCTTTTTCTCATTTTATTTTCTATTTCTCTCCCGAAGAAGGTGATTTCTCTCTCTCTCTCTCTCTCTCTCTCTCTCTCTCTCTCTCTATATATATATATATATATTATTTATTCTTTTTTGCAACATTACTTTAGGTTGATGAATCATTGTATTTTTTTTTATAATATTATTGGTTAATACAATTTGGTAGTGTGCTTGATTTTTTAAGTTTTTCGCCACAAGTCTTCTCTCTCCCTCTTTTAGCTTTTGTTTGATTTTTTTTTTTGGACATAATACTTAATTATTTTGGAAGTGAGATTTTGAGTTTATATCAAAATACAATGTTGGCTATGTATTTGAATGTGTCTATCAGCTATTAAAATTAAACTGCCCAAGATGAATATTTATAGACAATATTTTTATTTTTATTTTTCATTGATTTATTATTTAGTTATAACATCAAAATTAAAGTAAATGAATTTGTAAAGTTAAAACTGTCTAAGATGAATTTGTAAAGCCAATATATTTAATATTGTCGAAAAATTAAAAGTAAAAAATAAATAATAAAAAGAATAATGGTGTGGCCAATGATGTAATGAATGAGAATGCTCAACAAGAGCGTATGTAGCAACCAAAATGTGATATGAAGATCCAGTTAAAGACAATTAAATCTTAATAAATAAAAGTGTATGCAGTAAAAAAAGAAAAAAAAAAAAGATCATGTTCTCTTTATGTTGTTATACAAATTATTTTCTTTCATTTCGATAGGTGAAGTGTTCAATTTTAGACATAAAGTCTATTTTTTTCCTACATATTATTTTAAGTATTAAATTTATAATATAGTATAGTCTCTTATGAATGTTTAAGAAATATGCAATTCCAATCTCATGTATCTATATTAGTAAACAAAATTCAATCAATAGTTTGAAGTTACTCCTACGATAAGAAAAATTATAAATATAATAATCTCTTTTTAAGACAATAAAAATTTTGAATAATATATGTGAAACTCAAACAATTTAGTTGTGCAGGATAAATAAATCCAAATAATAAAATGATGATATATTTTTTGAGATAGATAAATGAAAAATAATTTTAGAAATTGTTTGAGTTTTTGGGAGAACAAATTATTTTCCTCAAAATTTAGAGAACAGATTATATATTATATTATAACTAAAATAAAATTATTTATTCCCACGCATCACGTGAGTTTACGACTAGTTAAAACAATTAATAGGTAATGAATTCAAGTTCTTAATTTCTTCCACACACACCCTATGTTTTCTGCACGTATATATGGTACTACTATTACCTTCTTTTTCTCTTCTTTTCTTGTCTTTTACGAAGATTTTTTGCTTATAATGTTTGAAAAGCAGTGCATATATAACATACAAAAACATCCTCTTCACAATTATGCAGAAGCTTTATTGGCTCGTACAAATACAATGCCTAACAAATACGGGGCACATATTGTAGCCCACAAGTAGGAAACCTTTTTTTCAACTTAGACTTAATCAACATATACACACACATGATAATTCATAATTCATATGTTGATAATTCAACACACACACACACAATTAACTTAGACTTAATCCACACACACACCCTATGTTTTCTGCACGTATATACGGTACTACTATTACCTTCTTTTTCTCTTCTTTTCTTGTCTTTTACGAAGATTTTTTGCTTATAATGTTTGAAAAGCAGTGCATAACATACAAAAACATCCTCTTCACAATTATGCAGAAGCTTTATTGGCTCGTACAAATACAATGCCTACCAAATACGGGGCACATATTGTAGCCCACAAGTAGGAAACCTTTTTTTCAACTTAGACTTAATCAACATATACACACACACATGATAATTCATATTTATTCCTTGTATATCCAATATGCATGGCTAGCGGCTCTTTTTCACATATACAAGGGCATGTACGTACGTAAGGGGTAGGAATATATGGTATATGTACCACTTGGTAGATGAACGATTTGGTTGGTTTGAAAATTAGTAACCCGCAACACACTCTGGTGGGGTCACTGGGAACCTCGATTTATCAGTACAGTAGTCATAGATCATGTGGTTCATACGAACCCACTTATACTTTCTAGCTTCAAGTGGACTGAGCAATTGGTAAGTTGTTCCTTCCCACCAATTACTGGGGTTTGAGGCACAGTTAGAGGGTCCTGGCACAGGGCACCCTTCAATATCAAAGTCCTTGTAATAAGCATAGAAAGGTGCTTTGCTCCAATCAATCTTTTCAAGTCCACCTCTTGTAGCCCAGTTATCAGCTTCCCACAATGTTGAATAGACCCCCATAGGTTGCAACTTTGGGAATGGGATTCCTTTAGCTTCGTTATTCTTGTAGACCCTAACTGGCACATCATCGACATAGAAACTGCAGTACCAAACAACAATAACATTAATAACACAATTATTGACACACAAAGTAATTAAAAGACTTTACTGCTTGTAAATATGTGTCGGTCATGCTTATTATGACATTGTTATTTATTTATTTATTTTTTGGGTCAGGCTAACAAGGTATGTGTAACAGTTTTTATAAAGGAAGTAGAAATATAAAGTGGCATAGAACTATAGAGGGGTAGATATCACGTGGGTGGATGGAATACCTTTTGTTTTTAGGTGAATGTCTTAGGACATTGGTTAATAATCAATTTTAGAAAAATTTTGACATTAGTTTTATGGGAAATAAAAAAAAAACTATCAAAACATTAATTGTTTTATTTTTTTTTCATAAAAACTTTCTTTAAATATATTATTAACTAATACCTAAGTGCATTCATTAGCATTTTTCTTTTTATTATTCCATAGTTATATTGAAAATGTCTATTTGAGTTTGAGAATGTCAATTTGAATTCTGAACATTTTTATTGGAAACATAAAAAAAAATGTCAATGCATGACACTGTTAACTTACACAATATGACGGTGGTTCCAGAGTAATGTGTAAGTGTGGAAGTCAGCTGCAGGATCAAACCAAAGGTTGATTCTTTGTTCCCTATTACCCTTTCCACGAGCATAGATATTGGTCTGGACCGTGTACGGTTGTCCGGTCCGATTCCCCAAGAACTCAAAGTCCAGCTCGTCACGAATGGTATCCGTGTTGGAATTCATCTACAACACAATTCAGTGCAAACAAATGAATGTCAAGAACTTTGCTTACAGAGAGGAAAATTTTCAAATTGCAATGTAAACATACATAGAAGGCAGTGACAGTTCCGGCAGAGTCTCCGGGAATCAGCTTAATCTTCATGCTGACACGCCCGAACAAGTACTGTCTCTTGGAAGCAAACCCACATCCTGAAATGCAACAATTTTCTGATCATATAGTACTGCTACTAAACACAAAGTTTTTCATATCTATATGTCTATCGTAAAATATCCAATAATTAAGCTATTTTTCATTACTATATATGTGACCCTACGCAAAGTGTTACCAGAATTTCGGTCTAGAATGAGTTGGATTGCCCTCCCTCTATCGATCTGCTTGATATGGGAATCAGACCACGTGATTTTAAAATCTTCAAGAAAAGTGGCTGGTCTCCCTGTTACCGAGAGAGCAAATACAAGCACAAAAAGTGAGAGACAAGCAAATGCATTTCTTAAGGAGGAGTACATGGCCATGATGATTGTGTTAAAAAAAAGATGGAGATAAAAGAGAGACTTATTATGAATGTGATTTGGAAGAGAACTTTGGGGGGTTGTATATATAGTAGTGATAGCAAGTGATTAAGAGTGCTGCATTCAGATGGAAAGTGCCATTACAGCTTGGCTTTCCATACAGCTAAACGCAAGCAGTCATTAGGCCCTACCAAAAAATTGTTTTTTAGTTCCATTTGGGCCTCTTCTTTATCGTCGGCCTCATGATTTTCTTGATCATTCATCTCATAGCGTGATACAATGAAATAGTGATGTCCATCTAACTATTATTATATGTGGATGTAAAAATTGCCTAACTCATCCTATACTAATTGATTAATTTCCGTGACATTCTAACAAGAAAAGTAAGTTGGGTGTGATTGTGATTTGATTCAAAAGTTTGATTTAATACAGCCATATATTTAACTAGCTAGTACCTAACTCCAAGGTCTAGCCCATCTTTGTTTCATAGCCTGATGAATTCTTAGTCAACTAGCACGCCCTGGAGTTAAAACCAATCTAATCAATTCGTGCTACATCTGTGGACAGCCAGGAGAAATTGATTGATATTGAATGGCTATAGGCAAGTATACAGACTACTGTAGCGTATGACCACTAAAGTGGACCTTGTTCTAGGTTGAGGATGGACTAGCGAGCCATCATTTCAAGCTGTTATATGGATTTTTAAGATAAAGTTGATCATGACAATAGTAGCTTACTGATCAGATTTGATATCAAAATTACCACATATGTGAACTTTATTTAGTAAGCTTTGTTTAAAGACTCAAATTGGAGTGTCAATGATCATATAATCAAGTAAAACGTCTATATGGTTTTATTGTGTTTAAATGCAAAGTCAAGTCTCCTTTTTACAGTTAGCAAAAATATGTCTAAAGTTTTCTCTACATCAAACTTGAGTTGTCAGTGGTCCAAAAAAATAAACGAAAACCTTGAGATGTCATATGTGAGAGTCGTGAATTAAGATCCTTTGGTAGCATTATAAATGTTGTGTACAAATAACATACGGGAGAGTCATCATTTCAACTTTCAATACAAAAATCTAGTGGATAGAATGTTACTATGGTAATGTTAAGGTAGGAGAGCTACTCAGCTACTCTCGTCACCCCTTCTATTATTATTATTTTTTATTTAAAAAAAAATTTGATAAAAAATATTTTAAGATAAAATATGAATATGATGATATCAACTTTTAGTGAGATTTGAGAAAATATTTTCTGTGTAAAAATTAATAACCATATGTTATGGTTTCATAGTTAACAAAAATTGGTTAATGGGATACAAGGATTTTGGGTCCGTTTGGTTGGGGTGAAATGATAGAAGGAAAGAGAAAATATGAGAGAAAATGAAAGAGGAGGGTGTTTGGGTGGGGGGGGGGGGGAAAGGAGAAAATAGGGGTGGAGGAGTCCCCAGGACCATCATTTAAGAGGAAAAAGTTTTCTTCCAAATTTGAGGAGAAAACTAAAGAGAAAAAGTGGGAAGGAAATGGATTTGATGTAAAATTATTATCTACCCTCTCCTTATTTATTAATATTGCTACTGTTTTTTCTTTTTGTTTTTGGAAATGTTACTGCTGCTATGCTACTGCTTCTTTTTTATTATAAAAATGCTTACAAATTAATATAATAATGAATGCAAATGATATTATTTCAACAATATAATAATAAAAAATATTTGAATTACTTTTTTCTAAAGAAAGGCATATCAATATATAAAATTTGTGTAATAAATTTGGTAGTATTATTCAAGGGGTCAGTAGACTCAAAGAGTAAATACGTGGCAAATTCAATACCAATCAAAGGTATAATTACACTCAAGATTATTTGGTTGCGATTCTTTTTCCTTGCATAAATTTCTTTGGGAATTGGGATAGCAGGTTTAGGAGGATCCTCATATTTTGGTCGGTCCAGCAGTACTGTATATGTATAAAGAGAATTTGGAAGATGGGGCCGTCCAAACGAGTCCTTATAACTGACAGGGAAAGACTTAAAGAGTTTTTGAAGCTAAAAGACAAACAGACCACTTTTCTCTTGCATAATTGAAAATGAAGAAATGGCATTGGATAGGGAAGGTATAAATGGGCTGTGTGCACAAGAGTGATGGTAATTTTCTGGGCCTTATCTGACGTTACGTATATGGTAGGAATGACCACCGTACTGATTAATTAGACGCAGTCAAGCCCAATCAATTTCAACACACGTCTCATTCTTGTGCTTAATTGTGGCCTAGTTAAGGATTGTTATTTATTTATATATTAATATTATTTTCTATAAACTGTTTAAATCTATATATGACATTAGATATCTTCTTTTTGGTTAGATATTGTTTCAATGCTGGTGATGGCTTTGCTGTTGCTGATATATATATATATATATATATATATATATATATATATATATATATATATATATTTTGGCAGTGTTACTGAATAAATGGAAGCTGATGCCTTATTTTCATAATTGGTTATATTAATCAATAAAATACAAATAGTGTTATTTTTTCTAACAACAATTAAATTTAATGCAACTATTTATTTGAATTTAATTGGAAAATTTTAAATATTACACCTAAATTTTACCCTTTTCTGGAGGAAAAAAAAACTTGATTTCTGGAAATTTTTTTAATTTTCTTGTATTTGATTGCAACACTAACACATTTTCTATTGGGACAGACCCTAAATGAGAAAACAATTTTTATTTTTTTGGACGATTTGGTAGCCTTAAATGGGAAAATAAACTCCTAATTTGGAATCTACACGAAAATTACATGGGAAAGCAACTACTTTGAGCAAAAAAATAAAATGTTATTTAGGAAAATTAAAAGTCAACATTCATTCAACCACAATCAATGGTTAGTTTGTGGAGAGAGAGAGATGTTACCATTTGAAGGTTAAAAAAAAAGTTATGGTTTAAAATTTTATTTGTAGTGGTATGTTGAGTATATAATGTTTGGGAAAATGTTTGTGACTGTCATAATTACAAACTATAAATAAATAAGGTTTTTTTGCTGAATAACTATAAATAAATAAGTTGCCTAACACATTGTACATTCATGCATTTGGAAGAGAAGATGAAAAATCAAAATTTATTGTGCCCTCTATATCTACAACATACAAATGATTATGACTTTGTAATGAAAGCAAAGAGAAATTCTTTTAGAACCACCATTTATTATAACGTTTTCTATTACTTACTAAAGTAACGCGATTAATGATAATTACTTATGTAGGCTCCGGAAGTGAGGCTGTTGGGCCTGGATACACTTGGGCTAACAATTTATTTGTAAGGTGGGTTTTTGGATTTCCTACTAAGGGTTGTTCTCGGCAGAGAGACTCAATACAATATTCACTCTACTCTCTTTTTTTTTTAACCCCTTTCTCTTCTCTAACTCCTGCTATTTATAGCCAAGGTTAGTGGAGGGATTATGATTACAGCTGCTAATAGTGCTATTGAAGGTCCAATATTGTTTGCTTTAAGTGGGTGTTTAGGTGAAGGTGGGATGCAGTAATTGCGACCTTGGAACTTGGTTCCAGCCTAGTCAATTGTGCTCGGTAATGCGATTCCCCGATCATTTCGTGGCCTCCCCGGACAGGATTTATGAGCTTGTTAGGGAAAACTCATGCCGAGCACCTCTCAGGATCCGTGACCCAAACTCTGTTCTTGCACGAAGGCAGTTTCAAGGACTTAGGGCAATTGGGCCGATACGTTGGGCCTAGGCCCTGGGCCCATACAAGTCTAGGGATCTCGGTACCGTACATTAGCCCCCCCTTGATTCATCCCCGGTTGCCGGGAAGAATCAAGGAGCTGGACGGGCCTCTTGCTCTCGGGGATCCTAGGGCCTGGGACTCGTGATTATGGTTTCCCATTAATGCTCATCTCAAAAGACGTGCCGTTTCGCGGCGTCAGGTACAGTCGTCATTATTGCCTGACGGTTCGTGAACCGAAGCGATGCGCGAATGGGCTTCCTTTGGTATTCGCAGGGCCGTTCGTAAAGCGTGCCCATTTATTGGTTGATTAACCGTTTCTTCGTCCCTCTTCCTGATCCTATAAATAGTTCCCCTCAGAACTTTCTCTCATTTTTCCTTGACCTCCGATTTTTTGAGTTTACTCTCTGCCGACCAACTCCCTCTGCGCTTTCTCACCTGCTCAGTGTTCCTTCCCTCCTTAGAACCCCAAGTAAGTTTTCTTCCCCTTCCTATTCCTTTAGCTTTATTTCTTCAAGTCCCCTTTCACAGTATTAAGCGTCAGGGATGGGTTACTCTTACCTTTTAGAGTCCTCAGCTGCCTTGGCCACCCTTAGGAACAAATTTAGCATCCCCGATGACGTGGAAGTGGCATACTGCCATGAGAGTGATACCGCTCTCCACCGAGGACAGGGCACGGTCTTTTTTCCTTTGATGTCAATCTTAGAGGGCGGGGTTAGGTTTCCCGTGGACCCCCTTCTCACAGATACGCTTAGGTATTACGGACTGTGTCCCGACCAGCTTTCCCTCAATTTTTACCGGGTGGTTAGCTGCGTCAGTAGGTTGAATCATACCTTTAATTTACAGTTAAATCATCATGACATTAACCACATGTATAGCCTATGTAGGAACAAAGCTACCAACTATTACCTAAAGACAAGAGATAATCGGGTACGGTTGATATCATGCCTGCCCGATTCGAATAGGAATTCCGCCGGGGAGTTCGTTTGCGTACGCGGCAATTGGTTTGCCGGGGACGTCCCTTGCCCCCTTTCACGGCGTGAAGTGGGTTTGTACCATTCCCTTAATCTAACTGCTTTCCTCCCCTTTTCCTTTTCTGTTCATTAAGGTAAAACTTCATTAACAGATATTGATACGATATTTGCTCTTTTGCAGACGGCAAAGTTTTCGTTCCGGATCTCAGAGCCGTCCACGTCAAAGATTTGAACTTCATTCTTCGCTCCGAGATATACGTGCATTGGGACGGACAACTCCGGGCCTCGCACCTGATCCTCGGAGTAGAACCGGTCTACTCCACCTGGCAGAATTTTAAACAAGCACTTCTGGTGGATAGTCCCCTGCTGTCGTACATTGACGTTCGGTACGCCAACTTCCTGCCACCGAAGCTTACAACTGGGGAGGCGAGGGAATTTGGACGGCGCTTCACCGCCTCGGACGAGCTAGCTCCTTTGCGAGACGAGTCTGCGGAACGCGTTTCTCGGCGCCTCAGAGAGTTAGCCCACGAAGCTATCCGAGAAGATAATCCCGTTCAGGAACAGGCGCAGCCCGAGAACCAAATCGTTGAGCCTCAGCAACCAGCGACTGAAGCGGCTACCTTGTCGGCTGAAGATACCCGGTCCGGAGGAAGGATGATGTCAAGGAGGATCATGACCATCGATCGCTTCGTGCCCGGCGCACGGCAGTCCACGCAGCCCCCGCCTCCATCTCAAACTGGACGGGCCAGGAAGAAACAAAAAGTCACCGATCAACCTTCCATGGGGCCGGGAGATGCGGCCGTCCAGACCCCTCCGCACCCAACGGGGGGGGTTGTCATTCGTGAGCCGCAGACTCAGATTGGTCCGGGGGCTGCGTCCTCCTCTCAAGCGGCTCCAGCGTGGAAGCCTAAGTTTCTGTTGGACGGCAAGCCTCTGCCTTCAACTACTTGCGTGCGGATATGGGAGAAAGGCGAGGGTGGCCGTGTTGCCCAAACCCTGGCTGAGGGTCTCCTTCTTCCAGAGGACGTGCACGCCTTTGAGGAAGGATCTGAGGAATCTGTGGGCCGCCGATTAGAATGGCACGCTATTGCGGTAACTCCTTAGTCATCTACTTTCTCCCGTACATTATATTTCTGTTTCATCGCTAACTTTTTGTGATTGCTAGGCTGCTCAATTGGCTCACATAATGGCTGGCCGGGCACGAGATCTCGCCGAGGAGGTCGAGCGCGAAAAGAGTGCGCAGGAGTCAGCGGCCAAATCAGTGAAAGAAAAGCTTAAGGCAGCTGAGAACGCCGAGAAGAAGGCCGCCGTAGCGGAGCAAAACTGGGCGCTGGCAGAAAAAAGATGTGCCGAGCTTCTGACTAAGCAGAACGAAACTGACGTGAAGCTGGCCGAAGCCATCAGCCTGAACACTTCCAACGCCGAGGAGCTAGCTGACCTTAGGGCGGCCCTGACGGAGTGCGAGCAGAAGTGGTATAACGAAGGATTCGCTGATGCCGAGCAGTCTGCAGAGCCGGTCGTGACTCAGGCTCGGAAGCTGGGTTTCGAGGCTGGGTGGTATGCCGCTCTTCATGCGTTGGGTGTCGCCGAGGATTCTCACCTGAGAGATCCCGGCCAGATTCCATTTCCGAGAGATGTCACTACCGCGCAGGATCCCCCGGTTACTGTTGACGAGGAGGAAACGGCAAGTATGAGGGAGCTCGTTGAACAAATTGATGCCCATGCCGAGCCAGAGGACATGGAAGCCACCAGCATCCCAACCGTACAGGACCTTCTCGGCGAAGACTCGTGTTACCCCCTCACCGACCAGGCAGAAGTGAGAGATCCGACCCGACCTTCCAGCTGATTAATTTTACGCTTTCATTAATTTTTATCGCACTTGTAGTTTTCACGTTTGTTGGTTTATTTGCCTATGTCGCCGGGATGTGGCGGACGAACAATTTATGGTTTAATTTGCCCGTTTGATCGGTAAACAACTTCCTTGCTTAACTTTGGTCTTGGTTTGTTGAATGAATTTTATCTTTTTGATTGTTTCACTTTGACTGTGTCAATGTTTATGCTGTGCATGTGATGATACCCAAAGCCTATCATGCCGTGCTTTGAATAGTCCGAAATGAATTTTAATGTTCGGAGGGTTGGGGTTCCCATATGCTCGGTGGATTGACCCTGCCGAGGAATATGATTCCATCTTTTGATCCTTTACCTTCTTGGCTCAAAGGTGTCTCCCCCCTCTCGGTGTTTTAATCGTGCCGTGGGCCAGGTTTCCGTCCTTAGAGTTTTTAGCGATAAGGTTTCCACCTGCTCGGCGATTCTAATCGAGCCGAGGGCTAGGTTTCTGTCCTTAGAGTTTTTAGCGATAAGGTTTCCACCTGTTCGGTGATTCTAATCGAGTCGAGGGCCAGGTTTCTGTCCTTAGAGTTTTTAGCGATAAGGTTTCCATTTGCTCGGCGATTTTAATCGAGCCGAGGGTCAGGTTTCTGTCCTTAGAGTTTTCAGTGATAAGGTTTCCGCCTGCTCGGCGATTTTAATCGAGCCGAGGGTCAGGTTTCTATCCTTAGATTTTTTAGCGATAAGTTTTCCACCTGCTCGGCGATTTTAATCGAGCCGAGGGTCAGGTTTCTGTCCTTAGATTTTTTAGCGATAAGGTTTCCACCTGCTCGGCGATTTTAATCGAGCCGAGGGTCAGGTTTCTGACCTTAGAATTTTTTTTTTTTTTTTTTTTTATTTGCAGTTCTCTTGGTGTGTATTGACGGGAACAAAAACAGCATATACAAATGAACTTCATCATAATCTCAACCTTAGCAAAATACAAGCTTTGGCTTACACGTAGAACTTCTTTAAGTTGCTGGCGTTCCACGGCCGGGGAAGCGGCCTCTCGTCAAGGTCTTCCAAGAAGTAGGCCCCTGCGCCAGCGATGGCTGTAACTCTGTACGGTCCTTCCCAGGTTTGAGCAAGCTTGCCTGCAGATATGTCTCGCATGCTTCCCACGACTTTTCTCAGAACCAGTTCTCCGGCACTGAACCCCCTTTCCTTTACATTCCGGTTGTACCTTTGGGCTAATCTTTGCTGATACTCGGCGAGCCGTATGGTCGCCGCCTCCCTGCATTCCTCTAGCCAGTCCAAATGCTCCATCATCAGGTCGGCGTTCTGGACGGGGTCAAACCCTGCGACGCGTGCACTGCACAAGCTCACCTCGGTTGGTATCACGGCCTTTGCTCCATATGTCAGGGAGAACGGGGTCTCACCCGTGGACCTTCTGGGGGTCGTGCGATAAGCCCATAATACACTGGGTAGCTCTTCTGCCCATTTTCCTTTCGCCCCGTCCAACCTTCTCTTCAACCCGTTCAAAATGGTCTTGTTCACTGCCTCAGCTTGGCCGTTGCTTTGTGGGTAAGCCGGTGTTGAATACTTGTTTTTGATGCCAAGCTCGCTGCAGAAGGCCCGAAAAGCTTTGCTATCAAACTGTAGCCCATTGTCGGTTATCAGAGAGTTTGGCACCCCAAACCTTGTGACTATGTTTCTCCATACAAACCTTTTTACGTCAGTATCTCGGATATTGGCCAAGGCCTCGGCTTCCGCCCATTTTGTGAAGTAATCAACAGCCACCAATACAAAACGGCGGTTCCCCATTGCTCGGGGGAATGGTCCGAGGATGTCAAGCCCTCACTGCGCGAACGGCCACGGGCTGCTGACGGGGTTTAGACGACCTGCAGGCTGATGGATCAAAGGGACGTGCTTTTGACACTGTTCGCAGCTCCGAACATATTCAGCGGCATCCCTCTGCATCTGTGGCCACCAGAACCCCTGAGTCATCGCTCTGTGTGCTAGAGATCGTCCCCCAACATGGCCGCCACACACTCCCTCATGTAGCTCGGTCAGAAGCTCTCTGACTCCTTCGGGATGTAAGCATAAAAGGTAAGGGCCTGCAAAGGACCTTCGGTACAGTTTGTGGTCTGAAGACAGCCAGTACCGGGGAGCCATCCTGCGAATCTTGTTGGCCTCGCCTTCGTCCTCTGGAACCTTATCCTTGGCAAGGAAATCTATGATCGGGTTCATCCAACACGGTTTGGCCACTGCTACCTCCGCGACCTCTATTCCGGCTTGGTCGGGAATACACTTCACACTGATACTTGGCTCTTTTATAAGTTCTATTGTGACTAGCCTGGGTGTATCCTCGGTTGCTGATGAGGCCAACGTGGCAAGTGAGTCGGCGTGTTTGTTTTGTGACCGAGCTACCTGGGACACCTTTACTGTTCCGAACTGACCGATAATCTGCTTGGCTGCACTTAGATAAGCTTTCATTCTGGAGTCCCGAGCCTCGAAGTCTCCTGTGATCTGGTAAACAACCAGTCGTGAGTCCGAGTAAACCTCAACATCTCTCGCACCCAGATGCAATACGGCCCTCAAACCGGCTAGTAGGGCCTCATACTCGGCCTCATTGTTTGAGGCTTTAAATCCCAATCTGAAGGAGTGTTCCAATCGTATGCCCTCGGGGGTGATTATGACTATACCAGCCCCGGCGCCCATAGCATTCGAGGCGCCGTCCATAAATACCTTCCACGGGCGTATCTCTGCACTACAAATTACCTTGCCGTCATTCTTGGGTGTGAATTCTGCGATGAAATCTACAAGAACTTGTCCCTTCACCGAGCTTCTTGGTCGGTATCTTATGTCAAACGACCCTAGTCGAGTCCCCCATTTGGCAATTCGGCCTGTGAAGTCTGATCTCTTTAACAGTGACTGTAATGGATACTCGGTGAGGACGAATACCGTATGAGCCATGAAGTAATGTGGCAACTTTCTCGTGGCGTGCACTAGGGCTAAAACCAACTTCTCCAAGGGCAGGTACCTTGTCTCGGCATCAACTAAGGTTTTGCTTATGTAATACACGGGCAATTGTACTCCTTGGTCCCTTAGTAACACAGCACTTATGGCATGGTCGGTGACTGCGAGGTACATAAACAAATCCTCCCCGGGTTTCGGGGCCGTCAACTTTGGCACCTTTGCCAAGTATTCCTTCAGCTCTCGAAAAGCCTCATCACATCCCTCGTCCCAGCGAAACCCCTTCCACTTCTTCAGAAGTTGATAAAACGGTCGGCAGCGATCGGCAAACTTTGAGATGAACCGGTTTAGGGCGGCTAACATCCCAGTGAGCACTTGCACCTCCTTGGGATTGTTTGGTGGTTTGAGGCGGTTCACGGCCTCTATTTGGTCGGGGTTAGCTTCTATCCCCCGAGTAGAAATCAGATAACCTAGGAACTTGCCAGCCCCCACTCCGAAAGTGCACTTCTCGTCATTCAGGCGCAATTTATGCTTTCGCAGTATCTCGAATACTCCCCGGAGGTCTTCCGTATGCTGTGACTTTTTTCTGCTTTTTACCACCATGTCGTCAATATATACTTCAACCGTGCCTCCAATTTTTTCCCGGAACATTCTCGTCATCATTCGTTGGTACGTGGCACCGGCGTTCTTCAATCCAAACGGCATGACCTCGTAGTGATAGTTTGCTCCCGGGGAGATAAATGCTGTCTTTTCCCGATCCTCGGGTGCCAAGGCAATCTGGTGGTAGCCCTGAAAGGCGTCCAGGAAGCTCATTCTCGGGTGTCCATACGTGGCGTCTACTAGTTGATCAATCTTGGGCATCGGGAACGGGTCCTTAGGACATGCCCTGTTCAAGTCTGTGAAGTCCACACAAACTCTCCATTTACCGTTCTTCTTCTTCACTACAACAGTGTTTGCTAGCCATCTCGGGAAGAATATTTCCTTTATGACTCCGGCTTCCTTCAGCCGCCGGACCTCCAGGTTTACTGCATCGACATGTTCCTTTGATGCTCTTCTCGGTTTCTGCTTCTTCGGGGGGAATGATGGGTCCACGTTGAGTTTGTGGACAATGAACTCGGGATCTACACCGGGCACTTCATACGGGTTCCAAGCGAAAACATCTACGTTCTGTAAAAGGAACAACAACATCTCTACTCTTTCCCGGTCATTCATGCTTGTACCTATCTGGAAATACCTGTCAGTATCTGGAAGAATTCTAACCTTCAACACCTCCTCGGCGACGTCCGCCCCCGTCTCCCCTCGGGGGTTCTGTAATTGCTATGAAGCTTCCTTATCGGCCTGCTCAGCTTGCCCGAGCTGTTCATTTTTCCATCTGACCGCGGCAACAAGACACTGTCTCGCTACTTGTTGGTTCCCCCTTACCTCGGTAACTCCATACTCAGTAGGAAATTTTACTTTCACGTGTAGGGTGGACGGAACAGCCTTCATGGCGTGAATCCATGGCCTCCCCAAGATTGCGGTATATGGTGAGAATGACCGGACTACTATGAAGGTAACAATAACTCCCTTGCCTTCCATGTCTACCGGGAGAGAGATTTGCCCCTCGGGAATTACGACTCTCCCGTCAAATGAGGCCAGTGGCGTGTCATATTTCTCCAAATCCCCGGTCTTCAATCCGAGCCCCACGAAGAGGTCCGGGTACATGATGTCAGCTCCGCTCCCCTGGTCGATCATTACCCTCCTCACCAGGAACCCGCCTATCCTAGCCGCCACCACTAAAGCATCGTCATGAGGTTGGATCGTTCCTTCCAAATCGTTATCTCCGAATGAGATGGTCGGCCGTTCAACTTTCTTCTTCTTCCCGGCGGATTCTCCTCCCGCGTATGCCACTGTTAATACCCTCTTCGCCGCTGCCGTTCCTCTTGGTGCAGCGTGGATAACTTCGATTACCCCAAGTAGGGGCGGGAGGGGGTTCCTTTTCTGTTGGACGCCCTGGCCGGTTTCTCGGTTAGTGGAGTCTACTACAAATTCTTTTAGGTACCCCGCCTTCACTAGCTGCCCGAGATGATCTTTCAATACCCGACACTGCTCGGTGGTGTGTCCTTTGTCCCTGTGATAGGTGCAGTACAGGTTTTGGTTCCTCCGGGACGGGTCTCCCCCCATTTTGTTTGGCCACCTGAAGAATGACTCGTTCTTGATCCGCTCCAAGATTTTGTGTACGAGCTCTTTAAACGCCACATTAACCCCTTCGATTTGCACCTCTGATTCCTGCATTCTGAAGTCTTTTTTGGGCCTAGCCGGCACAACGCCCTGCCGAGGCTTCCCAATTAATGGGGCTTTCCCCCTGTTCTGCAGCCGGTCGTCTTCTAAGCGTTTGTATTCCTCTATGCGTCTCATCAGCTGCCTCATGTCCTCGGGGGGTCTTCTTGTCAACAACTCCCGTAATTCAGAGTCTTCGGGGAGCCCTATCCTGAAGGTGCTTGCCGCAATTTTCTCATTCCCTCCACCAATCTCGTTGTAGAGCTCCCAGTATCGGCTGGCATAACTCCGAAGGGTTTCTCCATCCCTCCTCTTCATGGAAAGTAGCGCGTCAACCGGCTGTTGCACTCGGCTGCATGTCACGAATCTACTGCCGAACTCTTGAATCAATTCGGCGAAGCTGCGTATGGAACCTTTTCGTAACCCATTGAACCATCTCAGGGCCGTTGAGCCGAGACTAGAGGGAAATACTTTACACATCAGCGCATCATTGCGTGCATGCAAAGACATCATGTGAATGTAATGACTGACATGCTCCACGGGGTCTATCTTACCCTCGTAGGAATTGAATGGCGGGCGCGTGAATCTGCTCGGCATTGGGGCCCGTTCAATCTCATCGAAGAATGGGGACCGAGCGGCCAACCGCAAGGCTCGGCTCATGGCGTCCATGGCGGCGTTGTGGTGCTGCCGTTCCTCTGGCGATTCTGACCCTTGGTCACCGTATCCATGCGACCGTGACCGGTTCCACTAACGACGTCTCTCCCGGGAGTGTCGGTGTGACTCATGAGAGCATGAGCGGTCTCGGTAGCGTTGCGTATTAGATCGGCTGGAACCCTCCTCGCCCCGATTTCTCCTTTGCTGGGGGTTGCGATCCCTCTCCTGGCGCTGACCCAATGCGTCCAGCTCCAAATCCATTACCAATCTGCGCAACCGCTCCAGCTCTCGGTCTATATCATCATGCTGCTGATGTGCCGAGACGCCCGAAACCGTTCGGTGTGTCTGGTCCGACCCTTCTCCTAATCCGGACCTTTCCTCTCCTCTGGGTTGCTCTCTATCCTCCTGCCGTTTCTGCCTTCTCTCCCTCCACGTCGATCCCCGAGAAGATCCTGCCGAATTGCTCGGTACACGCTCTCCATAACGCTCTTCAGACATTTCCCTTGTTTGAGTCTCGGTTGAACCACAGTTTCGTAGGAGGGCCCCACGGTGGGCGCCAATTGTAGGCTCCGGAAGTGAGGCTGTTGGGCCTGGATACACTTGGGCTAACAATTTATTTGTAAGGTGGGTTTTTGGATTTCCTACTAAGGGTTGTTCTCGGCAGAGAGACTCAATACAATATTCACTCTACTCTCTTTTTTTTTGAACCCCTTTCTCTTCCCTAACTCCTGCTATTTATAGCCAAGGTTAGTGGAGGGATTATGATTACAGCTGCCAATAGTGCTATTGAAGGTCCAATATTGTTTGCTTTAAGTGGGTGTTTAGGTGAAGGTGGGATGCAGTAATTGCGACCTTGGAACTTGGTTCCAGCCTAGTCAATTGTGCTCGGTAATGCGATTCCCCGATCATTTCGTGGCCTTCCCGGACAGGATTTATGAGCTTGTTAGGGAAAACTCATGCCGAGCACCTCTCAGGATCCGTGACCCGAACTCTGTTCTTGCACGAAGGCAGTTTCAAGGACTTAGGGCAATTGGGCCGATACGTTGGGCCTGGGCCCTGGGCCCATACAAGTCTAGGGATCTCGGTACCGTACAACTTATATATCAAACTTTTTTTTTTTTTTACCACTCATATTCATAGTCAATTATATCAAAATTGTGATAAAAATTGTATTACAAAAGTTGTATGTGTAAACATTCTTAACAAAGTAAAAAAAACAAATTATGCTAATCTGTTAGTTAGCTTTCATCCATTCAAGCTGATGCTGATGTTTTATGGGAATCAGAAGTTTATTAAAAAAGAAAAAGAAAAAGGAAAAACAACAATAACAATTAACAACAAAAGAAAGGGAAAGCCATTGAGCCAACATTGATAAGGAGCCAAGCCATTGGTGCTTTCAAATCGATCAATGAATACGCATTGATGGGCCACACCAGCCTAGACTGTGCACCATCAAAATCAACTTTCAATAATTTTGGGCTTTCAAACTGTTGACATTTCACCCGTGCTCTTGAAAGAATAATAATTGGTATAATGTACAAGGGGTGCATTAATTTCTTTTATCACTTCGCCAGGAGAAGAGGAAAAAACAGAAAAATCAAAGATTGCGAAGGAATGCATTAATGGTAGAACTTACATTTCCAAATTCCTAGGCATTAGTCCTCCTAGCGTACATATGAAGCTGGGTCGGGTTTAGGCCTGACTTGCAACTCGACCCCATATCAAGACCCGAAATCTTGCTCACTTGCACCAGCACGGGTCAGGTCGGGTCACTTTCTCTCTCAAAATCAATTAAATTAGATTTAGTTATTTGTTTGAATTTAACTGCATCTATGTGATTGAATTTAATTATAAAACCTAATGTATTGTATAAGTAACATAGATAATATGTAACATTGTGAATTATAGTTAGTTCAATTGATAAAGTCTTAAATTGTCAATAAAGAGATGTGAGGATTAAATTTCACCTATACAAAAAAACAATTAGTATTTTGGCTTAACAATAATATGTAACATTGACTTTAAATATTTAATTTTTTAAAATTTATTTAATTTTATTTTAGATGTTATCAGATTTGAGTATAGCATCCACTCCATAATTATTGTGTTTTATCATCAAACTAATACACCATTCAATTTTTTATATGAATATGATTCAAACCCTAATCCTTTATTCAACAATAAAAGACTTTACCTGTTAATATATAAAATATTTCATATGATTCAATTAGGAGATTTATAAACAAAACTTGAGAACCTTATAGCAGTTATCAATTCAAACTGTGAAAAACCCCGGTCCCCCAAATTAAGGAAAAGATCTTTAATTGCACCACACATATTTGAAGATGACATGCATGCACAATTTTATCCTCCACATACACAATAAAATAAAAAGATCGATAAAGACATAACAACACTGATTCAAAAAAAAAAAAAAAAAAAAAAAAATTGAAATCTATCAATTATATGCTCAAATTTTCTTACCAAAGTCAACACATTTTCTGTGTCAAAGTTGGTCGGTCAAGTGGATTTCAAGATAAAGCTTCCGATAAGTAAACAACAATTTTGACAATTTTTCTCTCAATTACTTATAAGTTATTATAAACGCAAATGATGTTGCTTTAATCATATTAATAGCCCATTTCAATAATTGTAGAAAATAGTGTATCTATCTAGTATTACTCTAAAGCCTCTTTTGTTTTCTTTAGTTGACCCACTAATTAATAATACACAATGGAAATATGAGGGGGTGTTTGGATTTCATGTTTCCATAACTCATAACTCTATTTCCATCACCCATAACTCAAAAATGATGAGACCCATGATTGAGAGGCTTGTTTGGATTTCATGTTTCCATAACTCATAATTCTGTTTCCATCACTCAATTCTCTGATTTTTGAGTGATGAGTTATGGAATTATGTGTTTTCAATTTCTATAACTATGTTTTCAATGGCATTTTCGTAATTAAAACTATATATGGGTCCCACGGTCAGAGTTAGCCGCAACTTTTGACCCTTTTTTTTTTCACTGGGTTGTGAGTTTGGTTTCTTCATCATCATCTTTTTTTTCTTTTTCCTTTCACACTCTTCTTCTTCTTTTCTTCTTCTTTCACTAGGTTAAGGTTTTTGGGTTTTTTTTTCTTTTTTTTTTTCATTGGGTTCGGGTTTCTGGGTTTTTTTTTGTTTTTGTTTTTTTTTTTCTTCTTCTTTCACTGGGTTCGAGCTCCTTGCTGGATCGTACTCCTCGATCATCGACGATGTCACCCCAACCAATGCCGGCTACGCTGAGTCTTCCTGCATCAATGATGGCATTGCCAAAGCCGCAAATGATGTCACGCTCTTCGGCTACGCCGCTAGTGCCAGATGGGGGTTTTGGCTTTGGTTTGAGATTTGAGAATAGTCTGCAGTGGAGCGAAGACCGAAGAGGACTTGCGAAGAGTCGGCGGAGCCATCTTGGCACTGCTGGACCAGACGGTGGTGTTGCTGGGCTTGTCTTCATCGGCCGAAGAGGGTG
This sequence comes from Quercus tomentella, assembly GCA_028535165.1. Lineage (NCBI taxonomy): Eukaryota > Viridiplantae > Streptophyta > Magnoliopsida > Fagales > Fagaceae > Quercus > Quercus tomentella. The sequence continues at coordinate 15,787,859 of JAPQVY010000001.1, forward strand.
GAGGGAGGTCTCCATACAACCCAATGCAGAAAAGACCAAAAAGAGAGAGAGAGAGAGAGAGAGAGAGAGAGAGAGTTGTTAGGAGCTATGAGTGAGTCAGGCATGGGTCCCACAAAATAGTAGAAATATTTGAGTGATGACAAGTTGAGTGATGGTGTCAAATAGACTTCATGTAGAGTGATGGGTATTTTGAGTGATGAGTGACGAAAATTGAGTGAGAAGTGATGAGTGATGAAAAATAAAAATCCAAACAAGCCCTGACTAACGAAGGGACTGATCTTTCAAATACTTCATTCTTTGCCGGTAATTATAGGTGGCTAGATTAGACTAACCAACAGAATTAAAACTTATCTAACATGCTTCTAAGTTCTAACGACAAATATGGTTCACAGGTTTCCTTTTCGTGTTCTTTTTCGAAACCTGTAGTGACAAAGATCACATGCAAACGTACCAAACTAGACGTAGATGTGAATATTCAACCAAAAAGAAAAACGACGTAGATGTGAATAAAAAACAATTAGCTGCTCTCTTGTCCTTAATGGAGATAATTTTGATATGATTATACCATTTTTGGATTCTTTCTCCCATCAATTATTGATAATATCGATTAGATCATTTCATATTCTAAAATCTTTAAACAATATTCATGATGAAGTACCACGTATATCAAAAGTTTAAGCTAGAGGTAAAGCGAAGAAATTGTTCAAAATTAGGACTACTTACTTTAATACCATGATAAACAAACACTTGTTTCAAATTATTAAGAAAATGTATATTTAATCATTTAACCATTATTATAACAATTCAAATTCATTGCTTCTCGTTCCTTTTTATGAATGTTAGCGAAATCTTTTTTATGCTTGACAGCATAATCAAATTCAGCTTCATACCATTAAACAGCATTTCAATAAGTTCTAGTAGTGTCACTTTTTAAGGTGTCTAGTTGTAAATGATAGATAATAAGGGGGTGTTTGGTACATGTGTTTGAAAACATGTGTTTTGTTGTTTGAAAATATGTGTGGAAATACGTGTGGGTAAAAAAGTATATGAAAATGCGTGTAATAATGTTGTTTAAAAACTGAAAATATGTGTTTGAGTGGGTGTACTAAACACCCCCTAAAATTCTTTAAGTTGTAAGCTCCTCTAACATCTTAATTAGGTTCTAAAAATTTCCCTATATATATATATATATATATATATATTTAACATGATACACAAGAATGCAATTACGTGGACAAAAATATGACCCTCGTTTGAACCCAATTGGACCATACCACAACCAATCCACATTTCTATTCAGATACAGTTCTATCTATCTAAGAGCCAAATCCTGAAGTTTGAGCACTTGCATGATTGAAACGCATGCACCAAATATATTGTGTACTTGCATGGTTTTGATGTAAATTTGGACATATGTTATAATCCTCGATGGACAGGAATAATGTTGGTCATGTGGGATGTGGGAATTTGAACTTGGGTTCGATCCCTTCTCTCCTTATCAATGTACCAAGCCAGAACAAGAAGACCCAAATGAAAAGATAAGGACAATTCATGTGGGGTCTCTGGGGAGCTTAGAGAGAAGTCACACCATACGAAAAAAAATGTAACACGATGGACCCAGATTTGGTTTGAAGTGAAGTCTAAACTGTATGCCTTTCTAGCAAATGACCCTTTCAATTTTCGATTTATATGCAATGGCCATGCGTAAGCGTGGAAACGAACCCCACATGCTTACGGATAAGAAAGATATGAACCATTTGTTATTTAAAGGCTGCAGCTTAGTGTGTTTTAATTATTTGCAATTGTCATAATGTGCATGGATAAGAAAGCTTATCAACCCCTAACTTATAGAACAGCTGCAGCTATCGATGTATACCATTATTGTGATGTGCATGTAAGAACCACCTCATATATATTTGTCTGGTTTAGGCAATGAACCACCGAAGTTATTCGCATTTGGCAGTACTGTTAATTTATAATTTGTTGATTTGTGGGAATGCTGACCCTGGTTTGCGTGAGATCAAGACAGAAGGCTAAGAACACATGCTATCTATCAATATTTTCACTTTGTTCTAAGGAATTTACCTGAATCCTGAAGAACTAAATTGATTTTTAGGACACTCATAAAAAATCTACAACAGGGAAGAAATTAATCCATCATTGATGTTCAAGTGATTTGTATGGAAAAACTTAATGAAAAAAATAATGAATTATGAAAAAATTCTTCTAATTTATAGCTAGCCTACACCTTAGAAAACCTTTTGGTGAAAAACAGAGACTTTTCAAAGACAGGACTAACTAGGAATCCCCCTTAATATGCCATTATTTCCTTTACGAGCTCCTAGACAGGACTAATTAACTAGGAATCCCCCTTAATATACCATTAGTTCCTTTACGAGCTCCTTCCATCTAAGAGTTTTATTCATTGACGGATATATTTTTTAGTGACTATTCACCAATTAGCGTTCTGTCACGTTTTCACAAATATACTCTTAATAAGATGAGTCTTTATCTATCACTTTTATTAATTAAGGGTCTAGTTAATGTATGTCCTTAATTAGAGCACATATTGATCCCATTTTTGGAAACATTTTATGGGATATTGAAAAAGCTATAAAAAATAAAGTTAAGTTGTTTCATTTTTTCATAAAAAAATTTTTAAAATGATTTATTAATGTATGCCATAAGAATACATGTTAGTAAAACCCTATTATTAAATACCGAAGATTTGTGCTTACATAGATCTAGAGATTGGTCAATCTGAGGCTAAAATACCACGTCTTTTGAGTTGCTCCGATCAATCTAGTCCAATCGGTTAGGTTTGGATGGAGATCGAAACAATTGAGGTGGACAGGACTGAGACATCTCACCCGAGACCAAGCATTTGTTGATTTCATCTAGTCAACCAGATGTTCATGGAATTGGTGATGCCAAGTCCCAGCATAAGACCTACTAGGCTCAAGCCATGGCTGGTTCTATTCTGACCCCTCTAGGCTATAGAAACAATTACAATGATTAGGATATATTCTTGGCTAGGTATTAACACTGATTTTGGCAAGAAATACTTTTTTCTTTTTTTCTTTTTTCTTTTTTAATTTTAGTAGAAAACGGCAGCATCTATATTTCATAACAAATCCAACACTTCGTACAAAGGGAAAGAGAAAGAGAAAGAGGGACAGTCACACTCTAATCAAAAGAAGTCTTCCTTATTCTCTTTTAGAGCATTCACATCAGATATTTGCAGACTATTCTATTTTATCATCTCAAAAAGCTACTTTATCATTTATACCATACCATTTTACAACACACCTAACATCCCAACTTTTATTTTACCATACTACACATTAAAATAATATAAAATAAAATAAAAATATCCTCTCTTCTCTCTCATAGAAAGCACGTTCATTCAACCACAAGCAAACCCACTGATCAACCACACCGTCACCTGATCAACCACACCGTCACAGCACGACCTCGCCGATCTCGCCACGTCCTCGCACGACCACGCACGACCTCGCCGATCTCCACCGCTACACCCACGCCGTGAGTCCATGACCACGCAAAATCCAACCCAACTCTGGTGGCATGCTTTGAACAAGAGAGAGAGAGAGAGAGAGAGAGAGAGAGAGAGAGAGAGAGAGAGAGATGTGAGAGAGGGAGTGAGAACTGAGGATGAAAGAAAGGAAGAATCAGAGAAAAAAAAAGGAAGAAAGAAAGAAAAGAAAGAAATAGCAGAGAGAGAGAAAGAGAAATAATATAATAAGCATACAAGTTGTTACAGTACCGTCATAAAAGTAAGACAGTACTGTAGTGGTATTGTAAAAAATTTTACAAGTAGCAAACCGGATGCTGGGCTTGTTTGGTGTATTAATGCTAAAATTCTCTTACATATACCATTTGCAATACCAAATGCAAGTGCTCTTACAAACTTACCTAAAGGTTGGATAGCTCAATTACAAGACTTAGTCACAAAAATGTTTCCAATGAGCTGAAGTCTGATCTCTTGCTGCGCCTAATGTTAGGTGCTTATGGTGAAGCACATTAGAGAAAAGTAAGAGGCTATTTAGTTAGCTGAAAAAAGTTGTGTTTTTTATTTTTATTTTCAGTAGGACCCATCACCAAAAGAAAGAAAGAAAAAGTTTGGTTTAAGAATTTTAACTCAATTGTTATTTTCAGTATACAAAAAATGAAAACACATTTTCAACCTTTTCATTTTTATAGAAAACGAATACAATGACAATTTCGTAAATATTGTGAAAATGCAAAGGGCACCTCTTGTAACATCCCCTCACTTCAGACTCTAGTTGTTGGAATTAGTGAAAATAGTGTGTAAGTGAAAAAAACAACTTTAAAAAAAAATAGAAATCAGTGCCAAACCCATATGTATGATGTATTTTAAATCCAAATTATGTATTCAAAATAACTTACCAAATATCCTCAAATGTGAAAATAGGTTATTTTTTCTATATTCAATTCTAGGATTTAAATACAGAAAAATGAAAATGAAAAGTGAATACACCACTTTTTACGCTTTAAATATCACAAAAGCATGTGCCTGTCTGTTTGCTATTCTTAATTTGTTAATAATAATAGCTATACAATTATACATACAAGATATTATCGCAAATTTTCCAAAGATCAATGGACGGCTAAAATGTTGAAAAAATTTTACAAAATTTTTCTTAACGAACGATAAAAAGAAAAATTGCATAATCTATTTGATTATTTGTTACTCATAAGTTTTGGCTTGACTCTGTCAGCCACGCGTCAAAGCAAATCAAAAGATCAAGAAAGCAATAATGAGAAACTTATTTAAAGACTTTTCATTAAGAAAAATGTTAAAAATATTATCAATTTTATTATAAAAATAAGAGTAATGTTACATGTACAAATTATTTTATAATATTTTTACAAATTATTGATGTGACAAATTTTTATTAATTCTAACTTCTAATATGGGTTTACTACTAACATTACATTTATGTTTACCAAAAATTATTTGAAAATTACTAAAACCACATCAACAGTTTATAAAAATATTATAAAATAGTTAGTGTCTATTGCATTACTCTAAAAATAATAGTAAAACTGACTTCGGAATAAAGGTGATTAATTGATATAATATCAATAGTATAATAATAAAATTTTTAATTAGTTTTTATTGCTTGTTTTTGAATTAATATGTCAATTTGTAAAGTCTATATAGTAAAATTAATCACTCTATAATTAATGCGAGCTATTGTAAGGGCAGTAGAGTAGATGGTAGGGACTAGGGGCTAAGAGGGGCCAGCTTGAGTCAAGGGCAAATGTTATTTTATAGTATTGTGATATTGTCAATTAAAGAGTTGAAATTAAAGAACCTTACTAGTGAGAAAGCTGGAGATTGGAAATATGTAGGATTTATAAGATATTAGATGTATAACAGACTTGAGCCTATGAATATGATGGAATCTTAATAGTTCTAACACAGATTGGCAATATGAAAGATTAATCATGCCGAAAATACAACAAATGGGAATGATTTTTTTTTTTTTTTTTTTTTTTTTTTTTTTTTTTTTTTTTGTGCATATACACCAAGTTATTTGATGGCTGGTACAAATTTATTAATTTTTAAGATAAATAGTGGGGGAGGGAGGAGGTAGTATTCAAACCATAGATACGGAGTACATATAAGATACCATTATCATTGAGCACTTGAACCCAGATACAAATATTTTGCAGTATGTTATTGTCATGATTTAAAAATGAGAAAGATGTAATGAACCAGCAGAGACGCAAAGGAATCTTGTGCTGTTAGCATCACGTTTTAAACAGAAAAATCTCACCTCAATTCAAATCCATTTCACAACCTAGTTGATTTATCGACTAACAAGAACCTTACAAAATTTGATTCTGATTGGATAAAGATAGCACTGATCCTTATTTATTATGAAAGGGAAGCATTTATAATATTGTGAGCATCATGTATTTCATAACCCATAAAGACAGATATGAGATAGAGGAATGAGAATCTCATCAACGTTTTGCCCCGCTAGATGTCAAGTTCATCCTTCTTAGAAGGACTGAGACATGTGACCGACTTGTTAAGAGTCAACACCAATTAGTATCACAATAATATTCTTCAATCCTTCTCAAAACTAAATACACAATGATATGATTCTAAGTTCCTAATGACGCTTCTTCTCAAAAAAAAAAAGAAAAGAAAAGAAAAGAGTAGTTCCTAATGATGCCATTTTTAACACTACTGGGCCAGCGAATGAAGCCCCAGGCCCAGCCGAGGAAGCCCAAGAAGGACAAGAGAAAAAGGGACTGAAGGGGCCACTAGGCCCATATCTTGGCCAATTTGACTAAAGTGACCAAAAAGAGGTCTCCCTACAGGATACCTTAGGATGAGGCAAACAGAGGTTTGGTCACCTACAGTTGAGGAAAGGAGTAGAAAACAATCCTCACCATGAAGCTCATGAGAAAAGCAAAAGAGGGCCCAAGAATGGCCCAAAACACGTAGAAGAAAGTGGAAGCCCACAAAAAAGAGCTTCTACTAATGGTCCGTTTGGATTGAGGGAGAGGGAGGGAGAGTAGAGTAGAATAGAGTAGATTTAGTATAAAATTAACTTATTTTTAGTCAACACTACTCTACTCCCCTTCGCTCTCCCCCTTTCCCCCTTCCATCCAAACAGGCCATAAATGACCCAAAGAATTGAATCAAGCCCAGGAGGTCCTAGACTTTCATGATATAAAAGATCGGAGGTTCTGAGCACTTCGAAAATTAAGGGAAAAAAAAGGAAGGAAAAGCCGCAAAACACGAAGAGGGTACAGGAGCATTAAATTCAGTTATGGGCATCAAGTGGCGAAAGAAAAGAGTAGGTCCTGCTCCGCTGCATCCTAGACCCAGAGAAAATGGAGTCAACAGGAAAAAAGGACAATCATGGATTTAGTGTATTACAATAATAGATTAGTGTACCGTAAGAGGAAGAGAGGCTGGAAAGTTCTCAAATTTGTGTATAAATAAGGGTAGGTCTCATTCAGAAAAAACAATACAACAACAAGAGCAACACAACAATAGTGAGAGTCATCAAGATTAGTAGAAAAAAATCATAGTAGAGTAGTTTGAAAGAGTAGAGAAGAATAACCCTTTGGCAGAATATCTTAGCATTCAATATGGTTAAGATTCACTCAAGTTCCAAACCCCATAATTTTGTGCTAGCTCAAAGCAATAAGATTATGGGAGTTGGGACTGAGTTCTTTCTTGACTAACTCTCATTCTGCAGAGGGATATCTCTTATACTTGTAGTACATATACATGTAAATGTATTCATCAGATATTTATTGAAAATGTATGCTAACTCTGCTGTGAACTAACGATTATTGGACTGTACTATTGTATTTTACTATTTGGGGCAACATATTTAGTAAGTAATATTTAGTCAAAACTTTCATGGTTTCACTACTTAAATAACGGGTTTATTACAATTCTCTTTTACACAAATACTAAAGATTATCAAAATATATATATATATATATATATATATATATATATATACACTTTCAAAAAAAAAAAAAAAGATTATCAAAATATCAAACAACCCACCATTCTCAGGTTATTTATAAATATTCATCATCTTATGGTTTTGAATAATAACAATAAAAAGGATGATCTCACTTGTAAAAGAATTTTAACCACCCAGAATATAACACATATATAGAGCTCTCGTGGCCGGGTATTGAAATTTCAGTAAAGTCAGACAACATATCACCCAACCTTCAATCTCCTATGGAAAATTCCAAGTAAATCCCTAATTTTTGTTCTAACTCTTGGCTTCTCTCTCACTGTTCACTTTTGGCTGAGACTCAAGCAGAAAAAAATGGCTGTCTTATACCATATAATTCATTAAACTTCTCCTTGAAAAAAAAAAAAAAAAAAAAAAATGAGACGAGTTGTCACCTGACATAGGAGGGACAGCAACATCACTTTCGTGTCTGTGCACCTCAGGTATGTAAACCGGAAGTTCATGACTTGGCTACTCATCAACTTTGCGCAATTTTTAACATAGTGATGACAATACTTATTCCACACTGCAAATCTATATGCTTAGGTTAGTATAATTTTTAGTCAAATTGAAGCTCTTTTGAGATCCTCAGAATCGCATTGAACTATGCTTTGATATATTATTCACATGATATATGGAAGTGGAACAATGTCAGCGAAGAACCCTGGAATGACAAACTAAAAGACAAAATCGGAATGACACTCCAAAATGAGCATGAAGTCGCAGCAAAACTTTCTCCAGAAAGTTATTCAACAGAAGAGATAAGTTCCAGACAGATACAATGATAATTCAATGGAAAAAGGAGCACAAACGGTGCACCCTCCTGAAAATTTGTGCAGTGAAGAGTTATCTTAGATAAAGATTAAAAAATAAATTGAATAATCATCATGAATTCATGATGATAAATTACAAACTTGTAATAAGCTTGAATGTCATGCTGATACATCTGAGCAGCCTGCGGATTTGCAGAACTAGCTGGTTTTGGGGCAGTGAGAAGTGACTACAGTAATTTGTGTATCAGTAAGGGTGTATTATGGATGGAGAGAAAGAAATGTTAATTTGTGTTATTGGAATAAGACCTGAATGGATGTCAAAATTGTAGATGCATTGTGGCAGGGTGGCCTTAGATCCTGAATAAAATGATATCCATGCATAACATGCCATCATGATAGATTACATTAACCATATTCATGAGAAACGCACACATACACAGTTCAAAAGTATCCAAGTTTCAACAGCATAAACTACAACCATAAAAGCAAAAAGAAAAAAATATGCATCTAGGAAGTTGGAAAACATCGACAACACCATAATAGAAAGACAGAAAGCAAAGCTGAAAAGATTGTCATTTCAATACAGGAATATGTACACCAATTTCTAGCATGATAAAGAAAGTTAAGATTGAAAGGTATCATGACATTACAATCAGAAGGCACTCCGTTTAACATCTGGACAACTGTAATGGTCTGTCACAGATTAACCTCAATAAGCTGATCCCAAGTTTCTGCAAAGGCCAATTAGTGGCAGGAGAGAGTGAATGTTCAATTAGTGTATTAAACACTATGAACGTTTAGACCCTCAATTAACAAATTACCAATTTAAGCTTAATATCAAACAATTAATGTGCGGAATATGAACATAAGCTTAATACAGAATTGATAAACAATCTAAACCAAATAAAATCACATCCACAGCAAAAATTAAATGGCAAAGATTAAGGGAAGAGAGATGCAAACACAAGGACAACACAACGATGTGTTATCGAAGAGGAAACCGAAGCCCTCGGCGTAAAATCTTGTAAAGTGGTGGGCTGTGCTAATGGTGTTGGGCTGCTTCCTGCTGCACTAGGCCCAAGTTTTCTGGATAGGGAGTTAGGACCGGTCCAGCTGCAACTCAAGTTGGTCCGGCTTGTGCGCAAACTAAGCCTGGTTTGCCAGGAACGTGCTTGCGACAGGCAGAGCTATTTCAGACAAGTTGTGGCAGACAGACATAATGATAATAAAATAAATAAAATATCTGGCTATAGGAAATGACCAAACAATCCTCAAACACAACCACAGTAATAATAATCACTTTTACAGAAGAACAGAACAAAATGGGACAAATAATACTATGTATGGGTTAATCGAAAGATGAAAAAAATCAACTAATTAAAATCTGGTCCGCAAGAGCAAAACCAGAGAGGAAAGAACGTTCCTTCTCAACGCGATTAATCTCTCAGGAAAAGTCCTGCCATGGAGATTAACTACCCTAAGAGAAACGGACCTGAATGGTTTATGCACAGAGGCCCTTTCGAGTTTTAACAGAGAGCAGGATTTCGCGAGGAAGAGAGGGAATCCATCTACCGGTGCATGTCTGCCGTTCTAATTCTCACTTTATTTTCTTTCTGGTTGTTTTCTTTCCCTCCCACTCGTTTCTTTTTCTTTCTTGGTATCTCTTTTTCAAATTCCTATTTCTTAGTTATGGTTCCAGTTGTTGCTCTGTTTTTCTATTTACGGCAAGATCCTCTTTTTATAGTGCCTGCCGTGACCGGATTTTACTATTTTAATCCTTAACCTCCTTTATCTGGTCTGGATGTACTGGCCGACCACCACTGATCTGTCTGTGTGCCTTCACCAGACAAAGAAGGGTATTTTGTTTGTTTATCTGCCGTGGCACCTTTTTCTGCTACGGTCTGGGTTCTTTCTCTCTCCCTATCCCTCATGGCATGCACCTAGTGGTTCCAACTCAGGTTGCTTCTTTTGGGTAGTAAGCCATCCCAACAGGACACTTCCCCGAAAGAGCCTGAGCCGGAACCTCAAAAATAGATTTTTCCCCTCTTCCCACCACCAAACCATGCCCTTTGAATCTCTGACCCCCGACCTCACCATGCTCTGTATTGGCTGGGTACAGGCTGGCGGTGCCTGGGCCTTACGAGTGCCTTCCTTCCATATGTGTCCAAAATCTGCTTGCTGCCCATTCGTCTGCCATGGTCTGGAGGCTTGCCTGCCGTTCGTTTTCTTTAACCTTTTATGTGGGCTATTTTTCGAATTCCCGCTCCTCTTAGGAGCTGGGCCTTATTTGATGATGGGCTTTATATTTCTTTGGCCCATTTCTTGATTTCCCTCATTTCCTGCCATATCATCTTGTTATTCTTGCTGTAATGACTCAATCTTGCTGGGTCTCTTTAGGCCAGCTGTTTACTCTTTCCCCCAGTGGCTTGGTATGACCATTGGTTTTCCTACTCATGGGCTCCTGTGTCCTTTTTGTCTTTCTCTTGGGCATCCTTGCCCCACTTGCTTTTTTTGGGCTTCCTTGGCCCTTTTACTAACTCTGCATTCCCATGGGCTTTTAATAACTTCATTGGGCTTCCCTGGCCCAATTACCTTATTCTCATCCTTGGGGTTCATGGGCCTGCCATAAACCCCTTACTTTCTTCGTTTGCATTGCTTTGGGCCTGCGGCGGCCCTTTCTCACTTTTCTACATTATATACTGCCCATGGGTATGCTATTTCTCTCTTTCCGAGCTTCTTTAAGCCCACTTGCCTCTTCAAGGCCCATTTGTTTATTTCATGGGCTTGTAATCTATTATTCCTGCCGTTTGGGCCTAATGGTTTTGCCACCTGCTTGCCGATTCTTTGCCACCCTTGTTGTTGGGCTTTTCTTCTTTCTACTTGGATTCTCACAAATGACCCTCAACAAACCTCTCCGCCGCCCTCCAAGCAGTAAATAATCCACTAAAGAATGTAGTTGGGATATATGAACAGCAGAAGACTCTCCAAGCCTAATCTACCCAATGTACCTAAGCCCTCCAAGCTCCTACTCCAACGAGGTTCTGCCGAACCTATTTCTTCTTTAACTTACCGGATTCCGCTACTTGACCATAGCATCTACCAATATGAAATTGGTCCCTTCTTAACTACTTCCCAAAGCACCAAACAGTCTTCTCACAGATATGGGTATGGTGAGAAAAGATTTTGGTAATGTACATCTCAATGATTTAACAATGGAGAGGAAGAGAGTAGAGGAATTTGAAGAGTCTTTATGTGAAGATTGTGGATGAATCAATCTTGTTTTTCTCTAGGGTTTCTCTCACAAAATTCTCTCTGGAAGCTCTCTATATTTCGTGGGTATAAGGGTCTATATATAGTAGGGTGAGAAGGAATGTGAAAAGACAGTTTTTCCCAAACAGGGTGGTCTGGCGGCTTGGCCTCGCAACTGGGCTGAGTCGCGAGTTCAAGCCGCGAGCTAACGGCCGGGCCAGCCTGGGACTTTTGTCTTGTAGTGCAACAGCTGGCATGACTCTTCAGCTCCCCTGCATGCTCCACACGTGTGCCACTTTGGCGGCTTGCCAGTCACGAGTCACCCGCGAGTCTCTACATCCTTGCACAATCTTGAGCAATTCTTCACACTCTCTCACTCACTACCCTTACATAATTCTCACCTAAATACAAGGTTACTAATTGCTAAAATACAAGCAAATTTGGTACGGAATAAAGCCAACAAGATGGTTGATAAAATTCAACCTTACAGAGAGGTCAAGCATGAATCTTGATTGAAAGTACTTGGCAACTAGAAGTCTACCCCACTAAATATGTAGACCAAATTCATGTAAGTATGGTTAACCCTGCACAATCTCCCTACAACAGTCACCTCTTTGGTACTTCAGTATTGATCCAACTATTATTTTTAACTCCTTCAAAGAAATTTATGTGAAGTTGTGGACTTATATCAACCATTTGATGTTGGCTGTTCTTTTCTCTCCAAAAAATACCTGCTGGGTCCATAGTTAAGATATGAAAAGACAAACCAATCCAACGATATGCTCAACGAAATTTAGTCCATTATAGATGTGTGTTAGGTTCTAAAGACTTAGGAACCAATGTATTTAGAACTCTAATGTGTATTGTTGGCAAACCATGATCAAAACAAGTTGTTTAGTCTTGTTTAGACTTGTTCAAATTTGTGTCATTTATGTAAAGTTGGATTCAAGCTGATGCAGATTTAATAGTGCATTTCGGCCTGGTTCGATCGATCGAAACTTAGACTCGATCAATCGAAAATAGGGCAGAATGCGATTTTCTGCAGAATTCCAATCAGCCCTAGCTCATTAAAACGTTTAGGGTTTTATATTTTTTCCCTAGTATATAAGGCAAACCCTAGCCACGTTTTAGAGGTTGCTCATATTGCTGTTTGTGTAAATCTCTTGTGAGATCTGTGAGGAGCTTTCCTTTACACAAGCTTAGGATTATTAAGAAGGAGATTCGTTCAAGAACTTGATGTTCATTCAGTTGCTGCCATAAGAATTTAAAGAAACACAAGCGGGTGTACTTGTACTTGCTGGAGAATCCAAGAAAGAAGGATTCTGTGGTCTCGGAGCTTGCACGTGGTCGTGTCAGTAAGTTTCTACTGATGGGTAGCAATAGGATGTTAGTGGTCTAAGTTCTATTATAAAACTTCGATTCTTTCATAGTGGATTCATGTTTACCTTGAGGATAGCTAGGTTAAATCCTCCCTAGGTTTTTATCGATTTGGTTTCCTGGGTGATCATATCATTGTGTTATTTATCTTTCCACTGCTATGCATGATATGATTGTTTGATTGTGATAACCTAGATTTGGAATTTGGACTAAGTAATAACTTGGCTAATTAACTAGATTAATCCAATTGTGTTTTAAGGGATCTAAAAACTAACAAGTGGTATCAGAGCGGGTTGCTCTCTTGTTGTTGATCTTTTGATCTCTGAGCTGATCCTTGACCCCTGTTGTCATGGAATACGGACATTCTCTTGTTATTCCTTCTCACTTTGATGGGACTAATTATGCTTATTGGTAAGTAAGGATGAAAGCATTCCTGAAATCAATTGATGAGAGAGTCTGGAACTTCATCGAATACGGATGGGAGAAGCCCACTAGTCCTGTTAGTGAGTGGCAAACTTCTCAAAAAGAAGCAATCGCGTTCAACAGCAAGGCTATGAATGCTATCTTTAACGTTGTTTCTATGGAGAAATTTAAGAGAATCTCTAAGGTTGAGATTGCTCATATTGCTTGGAATATCCTCCAGACTGTGCATGAAGGCACAAAGGCTGTCAAAATCAATAAATTCAAGTAATTAACTTCTAAATTTGAAAGCATTAGGATGTCTGATGATGAATCTTTTGATGAATTCTATGCTAAACTTAATGATATTGTTAATTCTGCATATAACTTGGGTGAAATCTATGATCAACATAAAATTGTCAGGAAGATTCTTAGATCTTTGACTGAAGATTTTAGACCCAATGTGACTGCCATCACTGAGAGCAAGGATGTGGACTCCATCCCTGTTGATGAACTTGTAGGATCTCTTCAATCTTATGAGTTGGACCTACCTAAGATTAACAAATCCAAATCAATGGCTCTTAAGTCAGTTGATGATGTTGATGTTGGTGGATTTGATGATGAGCTCTTTGCTACAGAGATTGCTTACCTTGCTAAGAACTTTAGGAATTTCCTTAGAAACAACAACAAAAGGGCAAGAGATAAGAACACTGCTGAACCTAGAAATTTTAGGAAGAATGATCCCACTAAGGTTAACAACACTGATAAACCTAGAGAAAAAGTAGGTCAATCTTCTAATAATTCTATGGGTTCTCAGTGTCTTGGATGTCAAGGGTATGGTCACATGAAATCTAAATGTCCTACTTACTTGAAGTGTAAGGGTAAAGCTATGGTTGTAACCCTTAGTGATGGTGAAGTTTCTGATGATAAGTCTGGTTGTGACGAGGATGGAAACTTCATTGCTTTCACTGCTACTGCTGTAGTCAATGAAAGCGTATCTGCTGAAGAGAACCCTTCTGATGGGAAACTCTCTGAGGATGCAAATCTTTAAGAAGCCTACAATAAATTTTGCAAAGTTATTGCAAAGGATGCTATGAATGTTGAATTAGGCTTGAAGAAAACTGCATCTCTTGAACTTGATAAGAAAAATTTGCTTGTTAAATTGTTTGATACTACTGAACTTTTGAATAATGTGAAGATTGAGAACATGCTTTTGCTTGATAAAATTAAGAATTTGGAACATGAGCTTTCTATTGCTAGAGAACAATCTAATAGGTCTGCTAGTTCCAAACTTGATCATATGCTTAGTGTTCAAAAGTCTCCTTCTGACAAAACTGGGTTAGGTTTTGTAGAAAGCATCAATGTGTCTGCGCCCGATTCCACTATCTTTGTTCCTTCATCTTCTTCTGAACCCCCTGTGAGTGAGGTTGTCAAACCCTTAGAAGTTACACCTCCTAGAAAGATTAGGGTTGAACTGAAAGAGTCTAAACCTAAGCAGCTTACCCTTTCTAAGGACAAGTCACACGATAAGGCTGCATGAGTTTGTCATTTTTGTGGAAAGTCTGAACACATTCGCCCAAATTGTTACAAGTTGCAAGCTGCTAAGAGAGCAAACAAACCAAAAGTACCTGTGCCTCAAGCACAAGATCCTATGGTACTCATTGGTGAATTGGTAAAGGCTCTAAACCTTTATTTAAATCCAGGAGTTGGAAATCATTCCCATATAAATAAGAACTCCAATGCTAGTGGTGCATCTAAAAAGTTTTGGATGCAAAATACTCAATCTAATTGAGTCCTTCTGACATGGTTCTTGTGCTTCATTGCTATTCTTTGTGACCATTGTTCTTTGGTTTTTTGTTTTCTTTGTTTCTAGGATATGCATTGCATAACATTCATGCATTTCATTCTAGGTTGTTTTTGTTTATTTTTTTCAAATAAATAAAATAAATAAAAAAAAGGAAGAAAAAGGAAGCAAATTGTGTTTTTGCACTATATTCTTGGTTTTGAAAACAAGGTTGGTCAATTTATTTTCACATAACATGTCTTTTGTACTTTGTTTAGCTTTGATGAGCTTACTTATTGCACTTTACTAGTTGAAACTTTGTAGTGCATGTTGTGTGTGAAAGATGATTATGGTTTTGATCACTTTGTCTTGATCTTGAAGTCACATGTTTTTTACTGTTGGACTTGAACCTTTTGAGAAAGGCATAAATAACCATCTCACCACTGTTTACTAGCCAATCATGAACACCTTAGTGCATATCGTAAGATTTTGTGCTTGAGAAAGTGTAACACATGCACAAAAAGAACATAAGGTGTAGCATCGGTTTAAATGTTAAAATTGGTGTGTACATTATTGAACTTAATGTTAAATCAATCAAATAAAATTGGTGTGTACATTATTCTGGCTATTTTAATAAATTTCTAATCAAATAAAATTGGTGTGTACATTATGAGACAAATTAAGAAACTTACATAATTGCAAGCTTGTTTTCTAGGAGATGTGTGAGTTATATGATGTAACTCTTTAGGTGATAGTCTCTTTCAAATTCTATGTGATGAATTTTGTAGACTTTGTGATTGATTTCTATTCACATATCACCTCACATGTATCTTAAACTTTTGCTAGTTGCACACACTACACAAGTTACTCTTTGCTAAATATTGTACATGTTATTGTGTGTGTTTTTGGTCTAACCAACCAAGTTTGCAACTACCTTGAGTTTCTATGCAAAACAGATTTGATGCTTGAGAATTTATGGAAAATGCTTGAAAATCTTAATTTTGGGAAACTGGGCTTAAAACTGTTGTTTTTTAAAAACATTTCATCACATACTCATGCATTTTGATTCATCAATTTTAGTGTTTTGAGGTGTTTCTAAAATGTGTTTTGTTTTTTTTTTCAAAAAACTGTGTTTTCTCAAAAATTTAGTGAGCCTTTGTTTGTTTCGATTGATCCAATCTGTTTTTCGATCAATCAAAATTATTTTAAAATTTTTAAGAAAGCCTTTGTTTGTTTCAATCAATCGAAACTGATTTTCGATCAATCGAAAATCGTGAATCAGTTTTTTTAAAATCAGAGTTTGACTGGTTCAAACTTACTTTTCAAAAAGTTTTTCAAACTTTTCTCTCTCTCCGAATTGGACAAGGCTCAACATCACAATTTTTTGTCTTTTTCCTCCGAAATTTTTGCTAGGTTTTCCTCTCTCTAAGCCGGTAAGTCCATTATGCCCTTCCTTTTGCATTTTATTTCATGTTTTCATGCATTTCATTGGGTATTTTCGGAACTTTTCAAATTGGGGTTTTTGATGATTCAAGCCACTTTTTCTGAAATTGATCATTGGGTTTTGTTCCTATAATGTTATAAACATGATCTATGATGTTTAATTTGATCAATTTGGTGTTTTGTGAGACATTGAAAATTCTAGGGCTTGTATTTATCCGAATTTGGGGATTTTGTTCAAATTGGTTTCAATTGATGAAATTGGCTTGTTGAATTGATGTAATTGATCATTATTTTATGTATTCTATCTTGTGTGATGATCAATTGGTCAATTTTTTACAAATTGAACAAGTGGTTTTTCAAATTTTTGGGGTTTTTGTTAGAAACTCTATGCTCAAGCCAATTTTGTGAACTTGAACTTCATTTGAACTTAATTTCACTGCATTAGAGCATGCATCATGACATTTAAACTGTTCATGCATCATATAGATTTTTGTTCTATATTTTTTTTTGTGCTAACTTGCAGTCTGCCCTTGGTTTTTGTTTTTTCTTTTCTGCTTTGTGTCTTTGTCCTTATCCTAGCACCATGCCTAGGAAGACTAGAGCCCATAGGATACCCTCCACTTCCTCTGAGTCTCCCTCTAGGAGTGAGTTGTTCAGGAATGACAAAAGCGGAGAGGTCTATGAGAAACTGAACTGTAAGAGAAAGATTTGAGCTGAGCGTTCTGTTGTGTTAGATGAGGTTGATCCTGCCATTAGGGCAAACTTTGAGAGTAGAGGTTGGTTGTCTTTGTTAGAGGTTGATCATCCACCCCCGACCGCCCTGATTAGAGAGTTCTTCTCGAATCTCTCTTGCCACATCTATAATTCCAACACCCTTGTTAGGAGTTGGATACGAGGTGTTGAGTTCACCATTACCCCTCGAATAGTGACTGAAGCTCTTGGGGTTCCGGTCGTTAGGGAGCCTGTCTATCCTTATGAGGAGTTTCCACCCCTAGATGACGTTATGTCATACATCACTGGGTCTTCTATCCAGTGGGGTTCTGATCCTCGGATTACGTTTGCTGAGCTTACTGAGACTACCTACATTTTCTTTAGGATAGCATGTCATTCTTTGTGGCCTATTTTTCATCTCCATACCATCCTTCTTGAGCGATGTGTGTTTTTGTACGCCTTTATTTCTGGTGCGTCTATTAGTTTTCCTCATCTGTTTCTTCGTTCTTTGAACGAAATTCATAAGAGTTCTGTCGTTGCTCATGCTCTTATTCATCCTATTTTCATTCATAGGATTTTGTTGTTTCTCGGTTTAGCTGATTTCCCTGCTGGTGAGCCCGTTCATGTTATAGCTCCCATAGGTGCCACCTTCCTTAGGCAGAGGGCTGCTCACTTGAGAGTTGGCTCTATGCATCCTAGAGGTGAGTCTTCTGGTGCTGTACCCCCTCCTCCCTCTTCTATAGGTGCTGATACGGCTGAGGCGTCTGGTGCTGCTGCTGCTGATGCTGATGCTGATGTTCCTCCACCGACTACTTCGGATGATTCAGACATTCGACGTACGTTGGATCATGTCTTGACCGTTCAGGCGGCTCATCGACAGATTTTGGTGGACGTGCTTGATGAGATCCGTGTCTTACGAGCAGAGTTGGCACAGTTTCGACGATCCTCACCGCCACCTCCTTTTGATGATGGATTTTGATTGCCCTTTGGCATTCTGTCACAAAAAAAAGGGAATACTTTTAGGATTTGAGCACTTGTAGAGTTTTTGTTTTCAAGGGGAGATAGCTTTTTTTTGTTTGTTGGAGCATGTGGAGATTAGATTGTATCTAAGTACTTCACTTTGTATTTACTTTTTTAGTTCTTGGTAATTTTTGTTGGGCTATTCATGATAGGGGGAGATACATTTATTTGTTTCATATGTTTCTTGTTTCACTGCTTATTGATTTATATTTATGAGTTATTCATTGATATATGTCTTTATTTTGTGTTGAGTGAAATCAAGAATTTATTTTGTTTACTTGTATTTTCCACACATGCGGTTATGCATTTTGTTTAAGTATTTCAGGAAATATACAGGTTGATTCAATTGAGCTGCTGTCTACACTTGCAACTGATGGATAATAGTTAGGATTGGATTTGTTATAATGAGCATTTTTTTGTAAAGGGCTTTTCTTTGTAAACTTTGAGCTTTTAGTTGTGTTTTGTCACGGATTGCCAAAGGGGGAGTTTGTTAGGTTCTAAAGACTTGGGAACTAATGTATTTAGAACTCTAATGTGTATTGTTGGCAAACTATGATCAAAACAAGTTGTTTAGTCTTGTTTAGACTTGCTCAAAGTTGTGTCATTTATGTAAAGTTGGATTCAAGCTGATGTAGATATAATAGTGCATTTCGGCCTGGTTTGATCGATCGAAGCTTAGGCTCGATCAATCGAAGATCGGGCAGAATGCGATTTTCTGCAGAATTCCAACTCAACCCTAGCTCATTAAAACATTTAGGGTTTTATGTTTTTGCCCTAGTATATAAGGCAAACCCTAGCCACGTTTTAGAGGTTGCTCATATTGCTGTTTGTGTAAATCTCTTGTGAGATTTATGAGGAGCTTTCCTTTACACAAGTTTAGGATTATCAAGAAGGAGATTCGTTCAAGAACTTGATGATCATTCAGTTGCTGCCATAAGAACTTAAAGAAACACAAGCGGGTGTGCTTGTACTTGCTGGAGAATCCAAGAAAGGAGTCCGTGGTCTCGGAGCTTGCACGTGATCGTGTTAGTAAGTTTCTACTGGTGGGTAGCAATAGGATGTTAGTGGTCTAAGTCCTATTGTAAAACTTCGATTCTTTTATAGTGGATTCAGGTTTACCCTGAGGATAGCTAGGTTAAATCCTCCCTAGGTTTTTACCGGTTTGGTTTCCTGGGTGATCATATCATTGTGTTATTTATCTTTCCGCTGCTATGCATGATATGATTGTTTGATTGTGATAACATAGATTTGGAATTTGGACTAAGTAATAACTTGGCTAATTAACTAGGTTAATCCAATTGTGTTTTAAGGGGTCTAAAAACTAACAATGTGCAATTGTCAAATCATGTTAACAATGCAACAAACTTTTGAAAGTAGAGAATACAAGCATAAGTTAAAAAATACCAAGACTAAGCAAAGCATTTGGTACAATTACACATTAAGGTGATTTCCCTTTTTTAAATGAAAGCCGCAGATTTTTATTGCATATTAAAAAAAATATATACAAAGGATATAACCTGGGGTAGAATCTGATTGGGAACAACCCAACCATACTCTATCTTGCAGAGAAAAAACTACAAGTAGAAAGGAATATAAGCGACTACCAGATACAACAACCAAAGAAAAAAATAGCAAGTACAAAAACTTTGAGAAACAGTCAAAGTAGCAAAGAAAACATCACCAAAACTATGTTGTGTTTCCACTTTGTCCATCCATACTCATTGTGTTCCCCCTTTCTAGCTCATTGAATTCTCCTTCCCATGATGTCTTTGCAGCAATAATCTGAACTTTTAGCTCTAAACCTCACTGCACTATTACTTGAATTTCCCTTGATGTAAAACTTTACCTAGAACAAAAGGAGGAGGAAAACAAATTCCAGAAAGAGAGGCTAAGCCGTAAAAAGTAGGCAAAGAATGGTAAAATATAAACAACAAAAGGATGGAACAAAATGAGAAAATACAACAAAAATGTGCGCAGCGCAAATATATCTTTCAACTGTTTAGTACTTCTGCAGTTGTCATAAGAATTGTAATGCATTGCTAGCAGAGATGATGATTTCGGGCTTTAACAATCGTCAATAAAATCCAACCTCAAAATTGTCTTTTCCTAAATCTGTCAGCATTTCACTAGCCGATACGATATTATAGTGATGAAGCACTTGCTTCTGCTTTCTTTCTTTCTTCCTTTTTTTTTTTTCTTTTCCCCTTACATATGGACAACAAATTTCTCTCATTTGTTATCATATACCAAAGTGCAATTAAGATTTCATTGGCAAAGTGCAATAATTAAACATTGCAATCACCCACAATCTTAATTTGTATTGATAAATAATCATAACATATAATTTCGATCTCAAAAATTCAGCCAAATGACTTAATTTAATTTCCCAACATATTGCGAATACGGTGTCGTTCCACACGAACAGGTTATAATCGGACAACGGACTCGCACTACAACTCTAGGAATCCAAATAAACCAAATTAGAATTAGAATGTACTCCTCCGTCCCACTTTTTTTGTCCTCTATTCCATTTTGAGATGTCCCAAAATATTGTCCTGTTTCTAAAAATAAAAGTCATTAATTTACTAATGTTTTTATTATACCCTTATTAATTTACTAATTCAATTTTTTAATAAATTTTTTTAAGGATAGTTTTGGAAACTAATACATTTTTAAAAGATAGACAAGACAATATATATAAAAAATAAATAATAAAAAAGAAGAAGAAAGAATGAATGAAGTAAAAGACGAAAATTTTAAACATAGTGCCTATACGGTTCTAAATTGCTTTTACATAAGATAATCTTTACAGTAAATTAATAATATTGTTATATAATAAATGATAATTGTTTAGGGGAATTGTATTTGTTGGTAGATACATTATGCAGATACTATGCAGTGATAATATATTATGTAGATACATTATATAAACACATAATTTCGAGTAATATTAAAGACATGGTTGACCATAGTAGACAATTAGTGTACCAGCAAAAAGAATAGACAATTAAAAGTTATTGTTATTTGTACTTATTTAAGATGTATTCCTATGTCAATTTTATGTATATAGACAAATGGTTAGTATATATATATATATATATATATATATATATATATATATATATATATATATATATATATATATATGAGTAAGATGAGTGGTAGAGATCATGAAAATTTGACAACTAATTTTGATTGTATCTATTGTCAAAATTTTAGTATGAAAACCAAATTCATTTTATATATATATTGATTACATTAGTTGGTTTACATAATACACGTTTTAAATTACACAAGAAATATAAAAAATAAAAATAAAAATTTGCATACCAAACACCAGAAAACATTCTTAAGCTCATTTTCAAGGTCGTTACCAAACACTGGAAAATGATACAGTTTTCTAGAAAATGCTGTTTGGAAAATGAACCATTTTCCAGAAAATGTTTATGCTGAAACAAACAGAGCGTAAATTAAAATGTGGATGAAACTTGAAATTTTAAGTTAAAATTGAGACTACCTGCGGGGGCTCGTTTAGGAGATAGGACGTAAGTCTAAGCAGAGCTGCAATTTTAATCACAATATGAATATGGGTGTATTGAGTGCAGATAGACATGTATAGAGGTAAGTTTTTGGCTGGAATCTGTGAGGTTTCACGTTTCTGACAAAGAGGGATTCAGAACTTCCTCTT
Organism: Quercus tomentella; assembly: GCA_028535165.1. NCBI lineage: Eukaryota > Viridiplantae > Streptophyta > Magnoliopsida > Fagales > Fagaceae > Quercus > Quercus tomentella. The sequence goes on from JAPQVY010000001.1 coordinate 15,809,849, forward strand.
CTCTATATATCCCTCTTTCTCTGTTCTCTAATTCTTTATTATTATTATTATTATTTTTCAATGAAAGGTCGGGAAGAGTGGAAGACCCTCCCTGGACCCTGCTTTCGTCTGTAGATATAGAAGCATTTTATTCACTAACGGCTAGATTCCACAAAATAGAAATATCAAACATGGGTGAAATACCCATCAAAAAAAAGAAAAAAACACATGGGTGAAATATACACTTTGGCCCTAAAGTATGGTCCTGAAATTTCGAATGAGTGTTTTTAATCCCTAAAAGTATTAAAAAAAAAAAAGAAAAAAAAAAAGAGCATTGATCTCTTCCTCTACTTTTGTTAAGATTTTGAGAAAAGTTAATGAATGGGATATTGGTATAAAAAATATTTTTAGAAACTTTATATACTAAAAGAAAAAAGTAATTAATTTTTTTAACACTTTTTTGTATTCATAAAAGTAGTATTAAATTTTTTCTAAAATTTTTCATTAATAAATGTCCTAAGGACACTCGTTAATCAAACCAAAATTTTTTTGCCTACAAGTCTAGCGAAAAGATGATATACATATACTTTTTAATGACGGGACTAAAAAGAAAAATAGGCTAACACCAACTAAGGAATTAAGTGTCAAATATGACTAATATGAAAACAGCATCAAATATGAAAGCTAAATTGAAAATTATTCTAAACTTTAAGGGGTCAAAATTACAATTTTGTCAAATTCTGTATAAGGATTCCAAAATTTTATGGCTACTGCAATGCGGGGCAAACAATTCGGTTGCTAAAGTTAAAAGTCAAGTTTAATATATAAAGGTTTTGTGAGTATAAATTAATTATAATTGTTTTTTCTATAATAAAATTTTGTATTCATGAATTGCTTATTTTTGGAGTGGTTTTTATTTTGAAGATTTTTTTTTTTAGTTCTCCACTTCATTACAAAAAAATGCTTATGTTGTTTGGGGGATCTAAAAACACTAGGAATGAAGAACAATCTCAATGAATTCGATTGACACAACTAAATTGTAAGAAACAAGAGGGTAACAAACAATAGAAGGAGTGAAAAAACAAACTAAGGATCAAGATGGATTGATTGGCTATATTTCACTAAAAATGGCTTTCGTTAAGTTATACAACAGTTGCTAGACTAATACAAAGCTCTCTCTCTCTCTCAAAAGTAGGATCCCCTTCCCTCATGGGAAGGTCCACCTTTTATCCTCCCAACTCCTCCCTCTCCAACTATGGATTATCTTGCTAGATGTTAGAGGATACTTGTCTCATCAGACTTTTCTCCTCTCACTTTTTGATCATGAAATAAGACTTTTGGAGTGTTCATACTGTTTAGACCGGTCATTCACCATTTAACATGGTAGACATTAGGTAGAAACACCTAATTAATGCAAAGGTGACCCTTACTTTGAGCTTTGTGTTGTCTCTTAATTCTGGATCCTCGGTGATAATTCTAGGAAATGCCCCGATACTCGGCTCTACTATTGACACCACCCTTAGCAAAAGGTCCCTCGGTTTATCTCGACAGGTAAACTAAAGTTGCTTTGCAGCCCTTCTTGGTCCTCGGGCCTATGATCTCAGGACTTGGGCTTGGCCAAGAGCCTTTAAATCATTGCTTTGATTGCCTTCCTTGGCTCACAGTTCGCTTGGTGGGAACACCCCTCTACATTGTTTATTTTGCTTTTATTGATTTGGATTTTAGTTGTTATTATTATTATTATTATTATTATTATTAGAGTGGTTTTTATTTTGATTTTTTTTAAGTTCTCTACTTCTTTACTAAAATTCTTTTGTTGTTTTTTTCTTTTATTGATTTGGATTGTTTTTTTCTATTATTGTAAGAACTCAAAAAGAAAAGCCCAGGCCCACCTAGAATAATGGCTCCCAATCCTTCAAGCCAAGCCCAATAAAATGAATTTTTAAGAGAATGGGCTTCCAAGTCAATTGTAATGCTAAGAAAATTACAAACTTAGGACCAAAAGAACCAAAGCGGCTAATATGAATGAAAAGAACGACAATTTAGTATAAACTCTTCCTCTAGTGGGTTCGAGGATAGATCTCTTATTAATAAGCAAAGGTGATATTTTTACATAATGATCCTTTGTTCTCTCTCTTTCTGTCTTTTTTCTTGGAGAATGTTCATCCCTTCTTTCTAGGGGGTTCCTTTCCTTATATAGTCTCTTCCATTGCATCTCAGCCTTCCATCTGTATGTCTCAGGGGAACAATTTGGTTGTTTGTCCCATTAGGACCCTTTTGGAGGTGGTAGAGAGAGCTGTGAGTTGTGAAGTCACTGTTCAGGTGTCTTTTCCTCATAAATGCGGTCAATTCAGTTAGTGTAGTGCATTAAATGTGGAGGTGGTAGTCACCTTCCCCGATATTTCCTCCTTCCATTGCTTGCACGACTCTTTGTCTTCCCCAGAGCTTTACTTTTCGATGTAAGGAGTTATATAAAGTACTCACAAGGTGCATTTGCTCCTCGAGATCCTCAGTCAGTGGATCAGTTTGCCTTCTTCTCTTCGGACCTCTTATTTACAGCTTTAGCCTGTTTCTGAATGACATTGACATCTTCTCTCCTCGGACTTGGTCCACATGTCAAACTTTGGTTAACATATGAGTGGATCTTTGATCATCCTCAGACAAGGCCCATAGCCTTAAAATGCACTCGGATTACTTACCCCCACAATTATGTTAACTATTAAACTCAAACTGTTAATTATTTTTTTTTGGGTAGAAACTCAAACTATTAATTTTGGACATACATTAATGAGTATGTTGTTTTATAAAATATTGATAATTGGAGGTAGGGAAATTCAAACCCTAGATGTTTTTGTTTGAAATACTAAAAAAAATATCAGTTAAGCTATAAGAGTTTAGACAATTAGTACTTGTTAATTGGTACATTCAATTCAATCTTAGAATTTTCATTAACTTAAAACTATATATATATATATTTAATACCTTTGATTTTCACGTAATATGTTGACCTCAGAATATATATAAAATCCCAGACCAACCTTGGGACTATCAGGTGTACATTGGAACTAATCATATCCTGTCGACCAAGTTCCAATTACTCAATCACTAATGATCTCTGAAAAGTAATGCATTCGATCCAAAACGTGATGTGTCATTACGTAATGAGGATGGGAAGAGATGCCATGGTGGATAATTTGTTCATTCTTTTTCTAGCAACACATATACTACACATAGATAGGTAGGTATGGCGTGATTAGGTTAGATTGGTCAGTCCAAAAACTACAAGAAATCCCAAAAGATGTTGAAAATAAATAAAAAGTAGTTATAGTAGAAAGCGAAAACCCATAATCTACAGCTGTATATATGCATCTCTGTTAGTGTGAACTTGTCCCTTATATATATATATATGGGGTTTGTGGTTTTTTGCCGTCTTGGTTTGCTTCTTGTCTTTAATCTCAGCTTCTTGCTGTGCTGGGTCTATTGGGTCTCTTTCTATCATTTTTTTCTTGGTTGTTTAGTTTTGTTAGAGGCTCAGAAAACGAGGTTAAGGTGCTTTCCCTTTTCGGGATGAGTTGTTTGCTTTCTTTTCTTTCGGCTTTCTCTGCATTTTCTTATTTGTCTATCAGCGTTCCATCACCTCAAAAATCTCATTGAGAGAGATTGGTGGGTAGGGAATTATCGTTCAGTTACTGACCTTGCTTACACCATACTTTACACATTCATTTTTCTCTTTAATTCCGCAAAACTTGCCTATTTACTCTCATTCACTCACTCACACTCTTTATTTCTGTCTTCTTGTTCTCCATTTCTCCCACTCCACTTTGCGTTCTTTTTATAAACTCTCTCTCTCTCTCTCTCTCTCTCTCTCTGTGAAATGGGGTGTAGACGGAGTCACAATTTCATTTGCAGCGGTACACTTTGCTACGTTGCCATTTCTCTTCTCTTTCTCATTTTGAGCTCCGATAAGCTGAGACTCACAGCTGAAGGTAATAAATACTAGTATGTCACTGTTCAGTTTCAAAATGATAAACCATGTTTGCAACTTGAAAGGTAATTTGCTTCTTTGTGTTATGCAGGTAGATCACTATCCGAACCATTTTCCCAGGTGAGAATTGAACTCCCAAAAAAAAATTTTAAAAAAGGATTGTGGTAAGTGAAAGTAATGACTAATATTATTGTTTGCTTCTTTAACTAGACGGTAAGAGAAGATAAGGCAATTTTGAGTGCTCAGATAGGATCAAGGCCTCCAAGGTGTGAGAGAAGGTGCAGCACATGTGGGCACTGTGAGGCAATTCAGGTCCCTACGAATCCCCAAGTACAAAATCGGAACAAAAACTTTTCCACGGCCTCAAATATTGCATATGCAAGAGGCGATGACAACTCCAACTACAAGCCCATGAGTTGGAAATGCAAGTGTGGGAAAATCATCTTCAACCCATAATCAATTGAATTTGGGCGTTTTAGGTGAAGAAGAATCTACTGAGTTTGAATTCTGTATATGAATGATACACAAAGTAATATTTCTGTGTGTCTTTTGGATCCTTTATTCCTTTTACTTCCACTTAATTCCTACCCTCGGGAAAGAGCATTGTTGCATTAAAATTCACAAATTTCTTTGTGTCTATTAGTATCTTCTTTTTGGGTCTCATTTTTAGGAGTAATATTCTCTATAATTAAGATCATGTAACTTTTTTACTATTGTTAATATTAATGCAATTGCATAAACGTTCTCTTGCACGATTATGATGCACTTTCATATGCATTAAAATGAATCGTTGGCCGTTGCAGTCCTTTCATTTCTGAACTTTTGTGATGTTGGAAGAATCAATTGATAATTACCGAACTCTTATCATAAATATGCCAACTGGATATTACAAAAACGAATAGACAAGACTTACATACAGTACTTAGGTTTTCATCTTAAAATTCTATCATGTTGATTTTTTCATATAAGATGGAAGTGTATTTTCTAATTAAATAGTCATATGACTGAATCCTAAAAGGGAAACTTATGGAACAGCATCTAATGTACTGTACTTAAGTTTTGTCCAAACGAATATATATATATATATATATATATATATATGCATACTGACAAGAACCAACATTCGGATGGCCTAGTTGGTTAGATATCGAGCCAACAAGTCTCAAGACTTGGATTCGAGCCTCAACAACTAGCTGTATGTTGGTGCTTTTTATACCTCATTTCCATCCCAAACGGTCCAAATGATAATAAGTGAGTTTCTCATAGACCAGGAGTATGGAATCTCGCCCGGGAGCGGGTAGGGTGCTACTATGGTCACGCCTAAGTAGGGAAGCTACACTAGTCGCCCCCCACTACCCCTTTTTTGTTTACCAAAAAAAAAAAAAAAAATACTGACAAGGCCAATGGCGAGGTGGTTGCCCTTAAAATACATGAAATATAAAAGGCAAACAACAAGACACAAAATTAAAAATGTTTCCTCTCTCTCTCTCTCTCTCTCTCTCTCTCTCTCTCTCTCTCTCTCTCTCTCTCTCTCTCTCTCTCTCTCATAGGGGATAATTGTTTATAATTGTTTTTTAAATTGTTACCTGAACATCTGAAAATAACATTTAAATAAAATACAAAAATAATAAATAAATAAATTGCCACAAACAAATAACCAAATCCTTTTAAATTTTAACAATAAAATAATAAATAAAAAACTCCCTAGTTACTACATAAATTTTACTATATAAAATTTACAACTATGTGATAATTAATGTGATTAATGAATTTTAACTACCTAATAAATGAATGTTTGAGTTGTTTTTTGTTTTTTGAACTAATGACATTAGTTTGTAAATAGTATTACGTACTAAAATTTAGCATCACATTTTCAAAATTGATGTAAAAACTTAGTAAGCTGCAAGAGGGTATCTCCTATAACATATGTATGCAGTGAGACTCTCACGACAGGTTGAAGTCAATAACATTGAGACTCTCACACCTAGTTAGCACCACACCACACCACCACCCAATAACTAATTCAAAGCTTCCATAATCGACTACTAGCAAACCCACAACAACAAACCCGACGGTAAGAATAACCACCACACAGTCCAACATAAACAAACCAAATCAAAGCTAGCACTACCCCTTTGCAATATGATCCATCCTAATTGCAAACTTAGCCACTGAACAATCGATGACAATCACCCATGAACGGTTAACTCCAACCATCACATGCCCAACAAGAGAGAGAGAGAGATGTTAAAATAACAGTTGTAAGAGCAACTGCATCAGTCGATGTAAAAGGTGCTCATTTTACACATTTTGAGCAAAAAAACCCACATCAGTAAATGTAAAATTGTGCATTTATACACAATTGCTACAATAACCGTGCATATATGCACGATTACTGCAGCACTTATATTTATTATTTTATTAGTTTTTTTTCTCTCTCTCTTGTCTTTGGTGCTCTCATTTTTCTATTTTTTTCTCTCTGCTTCTTTTTCCTTCTCTCGTCTCCTTCTGGCTCCAACCCTCGTTGTCCTCGTCACTGGCCTTAACAACTCCAGCCTTACCGTCCTTGTCACTGGCGCCACTAGCTTCGTCGGAATCCATGTCTCCAAGGCCCTGAAGCGACGAGGTTGGGGTCAAGTGTGGGCCCGTGGAGGTGTAGATTTGGAGGAGGTGGATGGGGTCAGTGTTGGCGGGGAGCTGTTTGGCCATGTTGGTGGCTTGCTCTAGAGTCAGTACTAGCTCTTGCAATGGTGCTGGTGGTACTGCTGTTGCCTCTGCCATGCCTTCCATGATTTCTTTGGGTTTTTTTTTCCTCTATCTCTCACTCTGTGTGTACAGAGTGTCTTCTCTCTTTTTTCCTTGTGTGTTTTGGTTTTTTTTTTTTTTTTGTTCTTCTTTCTAGAAACTTCTTGTTGATGGAGAGTTCTTTCTGAGGATGCGAAACTTGTCTGGTTAGAATAGAGAGGCGGATTGGGTTTGTGAGAGAGAGAGAGGTGGTGAGGGAGAGATGGGTTTCGGATTGGGTCTGTGAGAGAGAGGCGATAAGGGAGAGAATAATAAAAATTGTAAAAGAATGAATATTTTATTGAATAAATGTGTAAAATAGATAAACTGATATGGGTGTTTTGTAAAAATGAGTGTGTAAAATAGAAAAAGTAGCTTTTTTAGTACAAAATAGAAAGAAAGTTTGCATCAACTGATGCAGTTGCTCTAATCATCTCCTATAAAAGTCAACCTATTTCCATCCAAAAAGTAAGTGAACACACAATTAACATACACAAAATTCTATAGCTTAATTATCATAGGAGTTTCCTTGTTCTTGGTCTAAGCTGTTGCTGTTTCCTTGTTTCTTGTGTTTGTTGTTTGATGTTTTTCGGTGGCCTGTGTATCTATTTTCTTGCTGTTGAATGATATTTCAGTTCCTTCTCAAAAAAAAAAATTATCATAGGAGTTTTGGCTAGCACCACACCATTGTCCCTTTATTTGAGTGTTATGTTTTGGTTCTTGTGCAAGTTAGGTGACTAACTGAGATTTCAAATATCGTTAGTATTTTTACTAAGTTATCTATTCTTGGATAAACGTACTTTAGCTAAAATGCATTTTGGTTAATGGAATATTGCTAGTCCAATGATGATTGATTTACGGACTTATTAGGCATATTTTTGTTGGAGTAGCCAATGCTATTCTAGTTGATGCTATTATATCAAAAACAAATCTTTTGTCTCATTTTTTTTCTCTACCAATCATGGTAAGTAATGTATTTGACTTTTTTATTTTATTTTATTTTATATTTTGGTTATTTTATAAAAAAAGTCAAGTGATAAATAGACTGCAAATTGTAATTAATAGAGTATAAAATGCAGACAAACAATTGTTTTTCATTATATCTCTCTAATACAACTCCAAACCTTTTGCTCCTCTAATATCTTTCAATACATCTCTTACCCAATGGTTAAATTTTGCGAAGTCTATACATATTATTTCAAGTTAGAATTCTTTATCATCAGCTTACATTTTCAGTTCAAAAATAGCCATGTGTGTAATAGGTTTTACTCTATTATTATTATTATTATTAGCATCAAGGATGGAGGGTCTGCATCGACCGTGTGGTTAAAGTAGGCTTCCCATTAAAAAAAAAAAAAAGTAGGGAAACGAGCTCTTTTTGGGTTTACCAGTTACCACACGCCACCGTCCCGTCTCCCCATGTAGTGTTCATTTACATTTACATAACGTAAAGATACGAAAACGAAAACAGATTAAAAATTAAATTTTTTTTTGAAAGCGATTAAAAATTAAATTTTTTTCGAAAAGTTCACCATTATAATACGCTGGACCCTACAGCAAATCTTTGTCACGTACCATTTCTCGGTGGTCTTTTTCTGACGAGAAAGAAACTAATAGTTGTTTATATAAACAATAAAGAAACCAGGTGACAGGACTTCATCCAGTAATCAATGTCATCATCATTTGAACTAAGAATTGAAACCCCCCAAAAAAATGAAAAAAGAGTTGAATTAAGAAGTAAAAAGAAGAGGAGCTTCCAGTTTGAGCCCAGTAAAATCTTGGAAAAGATTTTACAGGATTCCATTTTCACGTAACAGGAAATGATGAGATGGAAGAGAAAAAGAGAATTGTTATTGTTAGAAAACTGTGGAGGGACCAGAGAGAGTTGATGGGATATTTCATGGGCGATATTCTCCAATCTGCTCCATCTTTTCCTAGTTATTACTAATTTACTACAAACTCCTACTATCTTCTACTATATCTTTCTTGTAGACATGACTTTTTTTTTTTTTTTTTTAGAGAAACCAGACTGGAGACCGCCAGCCTGGGCTTTGTAGACATGACTTAACAGTTCCTATTAAGTGCAAGTACGAATTTTGCACTTGAATTTAATCATAACATATAATTAGTGCAGGCACCACTCTATCTGAATCTGAATGATAACACAACAAAAATTAAGTAGAAGTCAGAGGGTGACAAAGGAGTTGGGATTTGCAAAAAGAGAGTTAAACCGACGTATAAGGCTTCTTGCTGTTGGGAATTACAAGTGTTTTACGCTACAATTTGCTGTAACATTAAGGATAATTATTAATTACTAATTGAGCTAATATTCCGACTTCTAACATTGGCCAGAACTGAGAAGTTAAATTAGAAGTTACAAACCTGGTAGACACAAACACTAACACAACTTTTCAAAAAAAAAAAAAAAAAACACTAACACAACATTTTACTAAGAAAATGAAAATTAATAGTTGCCCTCTACTCGTGACCATAAACTATTTTACAATTTTTTTACAACTGTAAATATGGTGAGTGATTATTGGTAAGTAAAAAGTGATATTAATGGTGGACTTAGATGTGAACTAATAAGAATTGCCACATCAACAGTTTGCAAATATATTATAAAGTAGTTTATAGTTGTAGCATTTTCCATAGAAGATAATTACTAGCGGCAAATTAAAGATATTTTGTCTATACTCATTGCATCACATTGGCACTAATAGTTTTGGAGGATTTATTGTGAATTACTAGCGGTATGCTTTAATTTTCTGTAACATTTGCGATAAGAAGAATTCTTAGTTTACATTATACCATTAATGAATGATTTTTTTTTTTTTTTTTTTTTTTATCATCAATGAATGATTTACATTGAAAACTAAATAAATGTGTACAATGTTGTACACATTTATCTAATTTATAATGTAAATCTTACATTGATAGTGCAATTAATGTAAACCAATAATTGGATTGGGATAATTAGGAAATAACATTCTGGATACCAAATAAGGCCAAATAATTCTCACTGTTGTTGAGAGAGAAGTTACTTTGACAGAAAGGTACAACTTCTTTCTTCTTCCGAAACAACAAATAGCTAATAATGCTTTTACCAACAAAGAGCTAATAATAGTTTAACAAAAAACAAAAAGCTAATAATATTAGGGTCTGGTTAATGTATGCCATCCATTTTGCGAAATTTTTTATGGAAATTTGAAAAAGTTGTCAAAATAGTTAATTTCTTTTTTTTCTTTTTTTCATAAATTTTTTTTTAAAATGGTTTACTAATATATGCTCTAAGGGAACATATTAGTAAAACTCTTTATACATACATCATAGAGAATTTTATAATGAAAATGTTAACTAAATAGTTGCCCTCTACTTGTCAGTAATTATCTTTTGGGCCCTAATGTGAGAGAGTCCATCAGGAGATTTTTCTCACTTGTTGCAGTTGCATCTAGAGTGTAGTTGCGCTCTTGAAAATTGCATTTCAACATTCAACGGTAACTTCAAATAGCAACAGCTATGGTCTAGGCTTTGCCCATAAATTACCATAGATACAAGCATACAGCTCAAACATGTTTCTTTTCGATATAGACAACAATGGTGGAAGTGGAACCCCACCACATGAAGTCCTTCACCTGTTTAACATTCTTCTTTTCATGATCATTAAATCAAACATGTAAGGTGACATAGTACATGAAAGTTTAATTAGTATGTAAAATACTAATGAATGTTTAGACCTCCAATTTCAAATTAAACCAACACAAGCTTATACTCAAACAATATATGTGCGGAATAATAGGTACAAGCAGAAACTCAAACAAATAAACAACTCTACACCATAATTAACCACAACACAACAACAATTAAAAGGTAAGAGTAAGGGTTAGAGAGATGCAAACACAAAGATAACACCGGCACTTGTTATCAAAGAGGAAATCGAAGAACTCAGCGAAAAACCTCTCCACCGTCCTCCAAGCGGTAAAATGATCCACTAAAGAATAAAGTTGAGATACACAAATAGCAATAGACCCTCCAAGCCTAATCTACCTAATGCACCTAAACCCTTCAAGCTTCTTTCTCCAACAGGGTTAAGCCTAACCGTGTCTTCTTTAGCTTCCCGGATCCCGCAATATGCCCATTGCATCAACCAAATGAATTGGTCATCTCCGAATTGCTTCCCAAACAGCAAAATACCTCATCACTGATATGAGTATGGTGAGATAAGGATTTGGCCAATGTACCTCTCAAGGATATGTCAATGAAGAGGGTGAGAGTAGAGGAATTTAGAGAATCAAATGTCTAAGATTGTGGATGAGTCAATCTTGGTTTTCTCTAGGGTTTTTCTCTTAAAATTCACTTTGGAAGCCCTCTACATTTCGTGGGTATAAGGGTATTTATAGTAGTGTACATGAGGAATGTGAAAAGTCATTTTTCTGCATAACATGGCATTCTGGCGACTCAGTCTCGCTAATGGGATGAGTCACGAGTTTAAGTCGCGACATAACTGTCTGGCCAGACTGTACTTTTTGTCCTGTAGTGCTCCAGCTGTCGTGACCCTTCAGCTTCCTGCATGCTTCACACGTGTGGCATTTTGTCGAGTTTCCAGTTGCGAGTCACTCGCGAGATCCAGTCACAAGAAACCTCCAAATGCACACATTCTTGAATTTCTTTACACTCGCTCACACACAACCCTTACATAATTCCCACCTAAATACAATGTATCTAATTGCTAAATTACAAGCAAATTTGGTACGGAACAGTGACAAAGCCAGGACTTGGAGTTAGGGGGGGCGGTTTTATTGTTAGATATATGCAGTGGCTTCGGCTTTTGGCTTTATTGCTTAGTCAGTAAATGTTTTCTTTTATTATTATTATTATTATTATTATTATTATTATTTTTATATGTGTGTAGAGTGTGTCTTTTGTTGGTAAGGACAAAATTATTTTGTTTAAAGTTTTTTAAATGACTAAGTTGTTTGTTTTTGGTAAAATCGGTTGATTAGTCTCAAATTTTTTTTTAGCTTTGCTATTGCCTATTGGTAATTTTTGTTGTCGGGCTAATATTTTGGGCTTGTATATTTTTTTTTAGATTTTAGATCTATAAATTTTTTCATGGACTTTAAAAGGAGGAAAATACTAGATCTACAAATTTTTTTACAAATTTTTGTTGTGATTAGTGGTTATTAATAAGTAAAAAAGTGATGTAAGCGATGGATCTAGATGTAAACCAGTAAAAATTTGCAACCTCAATAGTCTGTAAAAATGTTGTAAAAAAATTTGTAACTATAGCGTTTCTCTTATAATGATCAATAAGGGAGACAAAATGTAATTCTATTGAACGAAGTTGCTAAAATTAGTACCTAAATATATAATTATATAATTATATTATTTTAAAAATAAAAAATTAGGGGAGCCACTGCCCCCTAGTCAATGAATGGCTCTATCCATGGTACGGAATAAAGTCAACACACGATTGAATTAATTAAACTTTACAGTATCGTATAGAAGAAAGGTTTTGAAAGTTTTGCCACCATGGTTAAAGGAACCTGCAATTATGAAACATTCATATTTGTCAGTGGTGGCATGCCCTTATATGTGCCAAAGTTTATCAGAACGTTATTTTTATTTGCTTCAGAAAAATTGCACCATAACAATTAAAAAAAGCTGGCGACTCTACCTTCATATCCAGCGGTTCGACTCATAAACCATCTGAATTCTTGAATGTCACTTTACATTTCTAGGACAACCTCATAATTATGGATAAAAATTTATCCTATATGTGAGTAGAGCCAGAGAAGGACAACTTCACGAATGCCTAACCAACCTGGTAATTTAAACATTTAGGTAGTCTTCTGGCTGCAAATTCAGCATTTTAATTTTCAGAAGTTTAATGATAAAACATTTCTTCCAACTATTGATTTATTATGATAAATGCATAATAAAAATAGTATTAGCAATGAACCCGAATTAAAGTATGCTGCTCTGTACATATCAGTGGTTGTGAAAGTTTGAAAAAAAAAAAATGTTATGCCTAGTATTACACTTTAATTTTTGTTCGACATATTCAAATTTAGTTTATCTATATATGTTTCAACTTTCAAGTACTAAAGCACTAAAATACTCCTTAGTCCTTAACGAGCAAAGCCATGTACTAGCCATGGGCACGCTTGCCACAATGTTTTTAAAAGCCATCAACAAACTAACATGCAAATGAATAACATATCATACACATCAAGACACCCCCTTTATCATTGGTTGGTTTTAATTTCAGATAACATCCCTAAAATGAAACTCGCGTGGAGCCTGTTTTGAGATTTAATAATCCTTAATTACTACACCAGGTACAGTCACGTGTGGTAATATGAACAGAAACACTCACTGCATGTGTTTGAGACTAATTTAGTGTGCGTTTGCGTACTGCGGTTTCAGCGTTTGCCATTGGCTGGTCTCATGACACTGTTCATGGACCAGCCAACTTGCACAAAAAGCGTGAATAGTATTTTGGCTTTTTAAAAAATATTTTGCTACAATATTTTCAGCAATAAGTTTTCAGTTTTCAGCAAATAAGTGGTATCCAAACAAATTTTTATAAGCTTTTTTTTTTTTTTGCTTTTTAGTGTTTATGTACAACTTTTTAAAACTGCACTTTTTTCACTCTTATAAAGTACAAGTATACTTTAGTACACTTATGACACTGTTCATGGACCAGCCAACTTGCACAAAAAGCGTGAATAGTATTTTGGCCTTTTAAAAAATATTTTGCTACAGTATTTTCAGCAATAAGTTTTCAGTTTTCAGCAAATAAGTGGTATCCAAACAAACCCTTATAAGCTTTTTTTTTTTTTTTGCTATTTAGTGCTTATGTACAACTTTTTAAAACTGCACTTTTTTCACTCTTATAAAGGACAAGTATACTTTAGTACACTTTTCAACAAAATTTTTTTAGCAAAAAACTATGTTGGGTTAAGATAACTTGACCCTGGTTAATTAATTCAATTACCCAAGTTGATTAATTATGTCAAATTACATGCAAATTATGGAGGCACCAACAAATCACCAAATAAATTAAATGTAGCAGAAAATAAATTGAACACAGTGATTTGTTGACAAATGGGAAAAACCTCACAAAGCAAAAATCACACCGAGTGATTTTAAGGTCCTACTCCTAAGAATTCACTAATTAACAATCAAGCGGTTATAAGTATAAGAAATCTTATCAATTACCCTTGGCCTATCCCGAAATACCAACCTACAGTTGAACATTTGCTCTAATACCCAATTGGACTTGATCTTGTAGTAGCCTTCTTTCTCTTGATGCACAAATCTCCAATTTGTGACTAACCCTTTGCATAGATCCCAAGTACGTAACTAACTCCAGCAACTTGAATAAATATTGTTGGCTGCAAAGTTCTTCACTTTATCAACAATAAAGATCTAGAAGTACTCGGTTACAAAACTTTATGACGTACAAACGCAGTAACTTCACAAAAAAAAAAAAAAAAAAAAAAAAGTCTCTTGGTTTCTATATCCATGTGTGACAGCCTTTAAAATAAGCCTTATATATGTCTAAGGTTGTGAGAAAAGAAATTCCAAACAAATATGCAAGGCTGGGCCGAATTTTAGATCTGAAAATTCTGAAATCGTAATTCTCGATAAATCGAGCTACTATCAAACTTCACATTAAGTCTCGATAGCAAGCTTTTATCGAGCTATCTGTCGAGACTTAATGAACAGCTTTTCTTCACTTATTTATTGAACCAATCTTTATGTCTTTAATACTTGACTTGAACAACATGTTTTTTGAAGTACTAAACCCATTTTAGATCTACCCAATTACAAGTAAAATGTATTTTGTTTAAGGATTAGCCAATTACAACAAAATGTGCCCTAACAAACTAAATAAATTTTTTTCAAATGGACACATCCATGACTTGAACTCCAAAATTAAAGAGAATGTTAATACAAAGGTTGAGAGAGACAGCTGAAAAGCTTGGGGGCAGAGTGAAAGAAATAGATTCAAATTCCCTCTTTCTCAAGTATTTTTGAGCTGTATATCAGCTAAAGCCAAAGCACAGCATTCTATTTGGCCCATCCCTTGGCCATGGAAAAAAGTAGTATGCCATATCCAACAAACAACAGCAACAAGTCATACCCTGCGATTCCCATTCCCCATCTGACGTAGATGGGGCATGAGGAATCATATTGCTGTGCAATCAGGTCGCCCTATAACAGCATCCGTCAGGGCATTTTCGTGGGTCCTCTGCCCTTAGATTACACAGATTATCCGTAAAAACTAAGCATGATGGGCAACAACACCAAAGGTCTTGGGACTGTGCGCCACTCCGCCAGTAATTTTCTCTTAACTGTATGTACAGTGACCCATACGGCAGTTAGAATTAATGCCATGTATGCCGCTAGAAAGAAATTATTTCTTTGTAGCTTTCCAATTTACACTGAACACGAAATCAAGTCAACTGCCGCGAATTCTACACAAATTTTGGATTTTTATGGATTGTACGTAAATGAGTGTTGTCTATTTCATACAACCATACTACCAGACACGCCACTTTTGCACAAGTCTCAATTTTTGTACAAAAGTGGCATGTGTATATATGGTTGTGTACAAGTGTGTGCGTGTAAGAGGATTAGCCTTTATAAATTGGTTTACCTATCCTTCCGCATCAAATCATGAGCCTTCTTCTAATACATTGGGTAGGTCAAAAAAAATAAGAAGAAGAAACGAGTATCAAATGTTCAAAATTATTCATTTGATTTTATTTCAAATATGAATCGAGTTTGGGTTCATTATAAAACTAAATAATATGTTCAAGTTTTGTTAATTTCCTTATTGACTGGGCTAGAACTTTTTCACGAATACTTAATTAACTTATTTTGGTTAGAAAAATTTTTGTTTGCGGGTGTTTGAGTGGTTGTTTTTGAACCAAAATTTAAGTGAGATTCACATTATAGAATGTGTTTTTCCTTCGTGACATTTTATCCAAGTGAGCTTCTACCATTCACACCACCCACCTAGGCTGAGTTGGCCCTAGTCTATTTGGTAACACATACCTTTTGTTTTAAAAAATTTACCATTTTAAAATTCTTTATAATTGAAATTATATTATTTGAGTTAATTAGATCAAACAATTTTCTCTTATGAACTTATAAAAATTAGGTTTACTAACTTGTATGGTTAAAAATTATATGTAATTTTTACCATGAAATTATTTATATTCTCATTAAATTACAAATAACAATCTAATATCTTATGAACTTATTTATAGATTAATACAATACAAATTTTTTTTTTTTTTTGAAACAATACAATTTAAGTTCTCATCTATATAAGTATATATATTTTGATAATTTGATAGTCATTGGGAGGGGGGAGGAGAGATTTGAACCATAAAAACGTCTTCATTGGAAATATCAAGAGGTGTATAATACACACACACACACACACACACACACACACACACACACACACACTTAAATTGAGTCTCATGCTTATAAACACATTATTATGTTTAAATTTGACTCGTTAAATAGTAAAGTTTATTGTGGGGGGTCCGAGGACTGAAGAGGAATAGATCAAGGAATGGTTTGCATAAAAGTTGAATAAGCTTCGAGGATTCCGTTGACCCAAGGATGGAAGTAGAAGCATGGACATTTAGTATCTTATGAAGGACCATGGAGGGGGAAGAGAACCATAATGGGGTAAAGGATGTGAGAGGAAGCTTCTTGAAAGAGATACTTCCCACCTCCGCATTAAATGCCCTACACCAACCATATCAGCTGCATTAATGTGGAAATGACACCTAAACAGTAACTTTACAGTTAGCAGCCCCTTCTATCACCTTCAGCAGAGTTTTGATGTGACAAGTATCCTAAGAAATGCCTTAAGGCATACAGGTGGAGGGTTAGGATACAAGGAAGAAGGATATAAAAGGAAGAGAACATCTTAGAAAGAGAGAGGGATATTATTTTCTCTAAGAAACAGACAAAGAAGGAAGTGAACAGTGTATAATTTGGTCTAGAACTTGTAACACTTATAAACAAGAAACTAATCTTCAGACTAACCCAAGGAGAGCATTACTTCCAATCACTACTTAAATTTCTCCTCTCTATCACTCTAATCTCTTTGGCTATATACCAGGACTTAGTTTAGAGTTGCACTTGAAGTATTTTTCTCACTCTCTTAGAAATTTTATTGTTTGGGCTTGGTATAAAGGGTAAGGTACCACTGTTCTTAGTGGGCTTGGGCCTTTATTTTCTAAGTACTTACATTTATACTTGGGCTTGAACTTTATTCATTTGATAAAAAAATGAATATATATAAACTCTATCCTAAACAGGTTCCAGTTGTTCATATATAAATAACTTGATTTAATTAAAATCCTAATATTGGACTATTATATTATCAATAAATTACAAATAATACTTTGATATTTTATGAACTTATAACAAACTTACACAATCCAATTTCAAGTCTATATTAGTATATTTCTATTCGTATATACACATAAGTATATAATATTATATATGCTTAAACCGAATTTCATGCTCACAAGTTTGTTTAGGAACACACTATAATATTTGAGTTTAGTTTGTTTAATAGTCAGACCTAAACTAGGGCGTGACTCATTAACTAAATAAACAAAAATGTAAACAAGTTTTTCCTTAGCCAAGTTCGAATTGTTCATAAACAACTTGATTCGATTACAGTCCTAAGTGGGATAGTCGCAAAAAATAGGATCATCTATTCCTAGAAAAATAAAATAAAATAAAATTAAGGTATTCCTTAAATCCATAAAAAGAACTCTAAAATCCAGAGATTCTCTAAAATTTTAGTAATCAGCCTAGGGTGCTAACACTAATCTATAATAAAGAAGACCTTAGAAAACTCTAATGTGTGTTAAGCACAAAATGTCTTGAAAAACAGCTAAGAAGGATAAAACATAAAATTTTATAAATTCTAAGAAATGTCTTGAAAAACTGAGGAGACCAGCTTAGTATGACATTTTTTGAAAATTATAACAAAAGGAAAGATACTAAATTTGCTAAAACGGATACATAAAGCATAGAATTTGTCCCAAAGGAGATGTAAAGTCAATTGTGGACGATGAGTTTTGAGTCCTGCCGCAATTCCCTTCAATTCAACAAATTTTATGCAATTTCGTTACTGGTCTGGATGATTTTTAATTGTGTTTTTCACTTTTCAAATTTCCTACTGTTTGATCTATGATGATCTCTCCAGTCAATAAAAGCCAATAGTTCTACATCACATATAAAAGAGATCTGCTGATTAGCTCTTGATTTATAGCATTTTTGGATTAAATTAGTTCTGTACTTATGTCAAGTTGATCTAGAACCGACAGACTTTCCGCGTAGACAAAGCAAAATCCTTTAGAAGGTCAATAGAAGCCAACAAATTGCAAGAGGAACGGTTCACGTAATTTGGACAAACTTTCCTTGTGGCTTCGTGGACGGCAGAGGTGAAGGGGATTAAAGGTTGAGCCATATTCAAGCCAAACCGTGAGAGAGAGAAATTTTGTTAAGAATGGCAGGAAAGAAAAGAGACAAAGAAAGAGAGAGCGTTTCTTGATAATGGAAGCAAACTTCTTGAGAAGCTGATTGCCTCTTGTAATGGCAGGCCAATTCCTATCCGTAGCTACTCTTGTGAAGAACTCGAGCGGGCAACAAATAACTACGATCCTAGCCATATTTTTCATAGAGATGGGAAATATGAATGGTACAATGGTTCTTTTGAAGGCCGAATGATTTCCATTAAGAAGTGCGCACGACATATACACGTTTTATTTGAGAAGATTTTCACTGATATAGCTGTTTCTGCAAAGATGAGCACTCACAATAATGTTCTAAAGCTCATAGGGTGCTGTCTCGAGACTCAAATTCCCATTTCAGAGTATGAATCTGCTGCAAATGGATCACTTTCGGGTCGATTTAATGTTACTAGTGATCATGATGGTGCACAACATCAACGTGAGCCCCTGTCATGGCAGAGCAGGTTAAAGATTGCAAGGGAAATTGCTCATGCAATTTCATATCTCCACATTGCGTTCTCAAGGCCTATTGTCCACAGGGACATAAAACCTGGAAATGTCTTCCTAGACCAACATGATGTTGCCAAACTAACTGAATTTTCATTGTCCATATCGATCCCCGAAGGTGAAACTCACGTAGAGGATGATGTTTGTGGAACTGCTTTGTTCTTATGCCCCAACTATGCGACTACGAGTTACATAACAGAGAAAGTTGACGTTTACAGCTTCGGATCGTTTCTATTAGAGCTTTTAACTGGACAGAAGTTGCATTACCTATTACGCACAGACTATTTTGATGTTGAGGATTTTGAAAATGACATAAAAAAATTTACCATAAATGAGCTTGTGGATCCTGCAATCCTTGTAGGGGAAGGAGGATCTGTGTTGCAACAATTACAATGTGTATTACAGCTTGCCCTCATTTGCAGAGAAAAGGATCCGGAGATGATGCCAACCATGGTTGATGTTACAAAAGAACTCAGAAAAATTGAGAGGTTCATCCTATGATTATTCTGCCACTTTCCTCCATCCAAGTTCCTTTGCAAAGAATCTATCCTTGAATAAACCTTCAAATTTGCATAATTAAGGAAACAATCAAGTATCTCTATTGTTTTACATTTATGGGAATTAAGCCTGCTAAAGTTCCCAAATAAATAAGAGAGCTGAATAAAATACTTAGCTTGCCCCATCTAATTGATAGTTTTTCCTCCTCCTTTTTTTTTCTTTTTTTGGGGGTGGGGGAATGGGTTTGATAGTTACAATGGGAGAGAGAAAATTTAAATCTTAGATGTCTCCGTTAGAAATACTAACAGATGGTAGTTAAGCTACAAGACTCTTGGTCTCTGTTAATAACTTTTTAATCTAGAGGTGTGTATACTCTTTTTTCCGAATGGATTGGTTCTCTGATGCCCATTTTCTACTACCTTCCCTCAACTTGGAAAGAAAATGATTGTAATATGTTTCAAGAAGCAAAGGATTCCTTGATGTTTTATTTAGTTATTTCTTTTGATTGTTTGATAGTTGGCCATGTGAGTTTTGATTGTTGGGAAATTGTGAGAAAGGAAATAAAAGGGAATCGATATATTTTGAGAAATTAATTATTATTATTTTATTATAAATATTTGGTCCATATTATATTAAGTGACTTTTTTATATTTATTTAGTGCTTCATGTCAAACTAAGTAATGACACTTAGGCTTATTAAGAATGGTTCTATCCGTAACTTTCCAAGTTTAATTAGTTTAACATATATTTGAGTTTCTCCAACCTAAGGCGGCGCTAAAACCCTAGGGTGGTAGAATACGTGCCTACTCTCTGAGTGAGGCTTCCGTTTGACTTAGTGGGATCCTTGATCGACGCAGGAAGAAGCATGGAGAATCTGTCTACTCTTTGGGAGTCTTTTTCGTTGACGGAGTCGGAGGGCAGTACGTTTCAAGTGGACGATGGCGGACTTGAGGGGAAGTTTCTTCTAGCGGCTAGGTTTTTTACGGGAAGAGTGTTGAATATTGAGGCCATAGCTCGCACGTTTAAAATATTGTGGCATACTAAGAAGGGCTTCGAAGCAAGGGATATGGGGGATCACTGTGTTCTGTTTGTTTTCTCGGAACAGAGCGACGTTGACAGAGTGTTAGCAGGGGAGCCGTGGTCGTTCGACAAGAATCTAGTTGCTTTGAAAAGAATTCGACGTCAATCTGAGATGAAGGGACTGGTATACGATAGCGCATGTTTTTGGATTCAGGTGCACGATCTTCCTATCAGTAGCCTGAAGCTACATGTCGCACAAAATATCGTCTCGGTAGCAGGGGAAGTCATACACATGGATGGGGGAGAGGAAGATTTTGAAAGTAGCCACTTTGTGAGAGTTAGAGTTCGATTGGATATTACAAAACCAATATGCCGAGGCAGAAAAATCGGACTGAGTAACGGAGAAGATGGCTGGGCGGGTTTTAAGTACGAGCGATTGCCGAACCTCTGTTATTGGTGCAGTCGTCTTACTCACCAGGACAGGGACTGTTCGATATGGGTGGCTCGTAAGGGCTCGGTGGCAGCAATATGGTTCGTGGCTGTGAGCAAGCACACCGAATCTGGCCAAGAAAACAGTGATCCGGGTTGAAGGGTATGAAGAGCCGCGGCAGGAGGATGAGGGTCCTGCATTTCATTCGGAGCACAGTGAGGAAGAGGACGGGGTAACATTGAATGCCGCACATGGTATTGGGGTTGAAGACAGTGATCATGGTGCTGAGAAGGAGAGTCGAAGCGAGAGGCTTGATGAAATGCCATGCGTGGGGGCTGGTCCAACAGTTTTGGAAGATGTTAGACGGAATGTTGACAGTGCGCCGATCAGGTGCATGGACATTGGGCAGACACGGGGCCTTACCAGCCAAAATTTCCAAGCTCAACTCGATGAAATAGATGCTGAGATTGGCCGGCTGGATGGTGGAAGGGACTGTGGGGAGCAGCACCAAGTTTGGATGGATAATGGTCTAGGGGCCCGGTTGGAAAAATCAGTGGATTATGCTTCTTTTCAGCATGATAATGGTACTGTGTCAGTGGATTTGGGCTCTTTGAAACGTCCAAGGGAGGTGTCCAGTGAGGAGTTGGGTATTGCAAAGGTTAGTAGAAAGAAACAGGCAGTAGTAATCAAAACTCAATCGGTGGAGGCTGATGCTCAACCCCGCCGACAGCCATGAAAATCTTAGCATGGAACTGCAGGGGGCTTGGGAACCGACGTGCAATTCAAGAGCTTGTCGAAATAGTACAAGCACAAGATCCCATGATTGTGTTTTTGTCAGAAACATGGTCATCTATGGAGCATATGAGATGGGTAAAAAATCAAATTTTCTTTGATGGGTGTTTTACGGTTTCAAATGATGATAGGGGAGGGGGTTTAGCTTTGTTGTGGAAAGCAGGGGTGGATGTGTGGGTGGATAGCTTTTCTAAGTATCACATTGATTCTATTGTGCATGGGGGTTCAGAGAATGCTTGGAGGTTGACTGGGTTTTATGGGGAGCCTGATACAGGTTGACGGAATGAGGGGTGGAACATGCTTCGAATGCTTAGCTCTAAACCAAAGCTTCCTTGGTGTGTTCTAGGTGATTTTAATGAGTTGCTTGAGGTACAAGAGAAGAGAGGTGGGGTCCCTCGAGCACACTATTTGATGCAAAATTTTCGTGAGGTGTTGGACCTTTGTGGATTTGTTGATTTGGGATATTCGGGACCAGATTTCACTTGGCATGGTAGGCGTAGGGGGGAGTGGATTTGGGAAAGATTAGATAGAGGTATTGCAAATTATGAATGGATGACTTGGTTCCCTACAGGACGGGTGAAGCATTTGAATTGCTTTACATCAGATCATCGGCCAATTCTTCTTTCTTTGGATGGGTGTATAGAGTACCAAAAGTGGCGTCGAAAGCCTTTTCGGTTTGAAGCAATGTGGAGTTCAGACCCTGAGTGTAAGGAGGTGATAGAAAGGGCTTGGGATTGTGCTCCTAATGGTAATCCAATGTTTGTGGCTGCCACTAAAATTAAAAGATGCAAGAAACAGTTAAAGACCTGGAGTCGGGTCCATTTTGGCAATGTGAAGCAACAGATAAAGCAAGCAACGAATCAATTATGGCAAGCTGAAGAGGTTTCGGCCAGGACTGGGGAGCATGAGGAGGTTATCAAGATTAAAAAGGAATTGAATTCACTTTATGATAAAGAGGAGAAGATGTGGCAACAGAGGTCCAGGGTTCAATGGCTGAAGAATGGGGATCAGAACACAAAGTTTTTTCATGGGACTGCTACTCAAAGGAAGAGGAAGAATTTTATTAAAGGGTTGCGTGATGAGAATGGAATTTGGCAAGAGGATGAGGAGGTTTTTTCAGCTATTATTACTAATTTTTATACTCATCTGTTTACTTCCTCAAATCCACAGGAACTTGACAGGGTTTTGGAGGGGGTCGAAGCTGTGGTCACTGGGACGATGAGAGCAAACTTGGAAAGGCCTTTTACCAGTGAGGAGGTAGGAGTGGCAATTAAGGAAATGGCTCCGTTAAAAGCCCCAGGTCCGGATGGAATGCCGCCTCTTTTTTACCAGACTTATTGGACTAATATTGGTATGGACGTGGCTCAGGCTGTTTTATTCTGCTTAAATACAAAGTCCATTCTTAAATCAATTAACCATACTTTTATTACTTTGATCCCCAAAGTTCCTAATCCAGAAAGAATCTCTGACTTTTGACCGATAAGTTTGTGCAATGTTATTTATAAGATTATCAGTAAGATGATTGCCAATCGGCTTAAACCCATTCTTAATTCTATTATTTCGGAGACTCAGAGTGCCTTTATTGCTGGAAGATTGATCACAAATAATATTTTAATTGCCTTTGAATCTTTGCATCATATGAAGACTACTTGTACAGGGAAGAAAGGCTTTATGGCTATGAAACTGGATATGAACAAGGCGTATGATAGGGTGGAGTGGGTGTTTCTTGAAAAGATTCTTCTTAAGATGGGTTTTTCAGCTGCTTGGGTAGGCTTGATTATGGAGTGTATCACCACTGTTTCTTATTCTATCCTAGTGAATGGGGAACCGAAGGGTATGATTGTCCCATCTCGAGGATTAAGACAAGGAGATCCTCTGTCCCCTTATTTATTTCTCTTTTGTGCTGAAGGTTTGAATGCACTCTTATGTGGGGCAGCAATGACTGTTGAAATTCAGGGGTTCTCACTGTGTAGAGCGGGACCAAAACTAACACACCTCTTCTTTGCAGATGATTGCTTAATTTTTTGCAGGTCTACACTAGATGAGTGCAATAAAATTCAAGAGCTTCTAGCGTGTTATGAGGCAGCGTCAGGTCAGGTGATAAATAAGGAGAAGACCACTCTTTGTTTTAGCAGAAATACAGATGAAGCAACTCAAGAAGCTATAAAAGTGGCCCTTGATGTCCCTGCCATTAGACAGTATGAAAAGTATTTGGGTTTACCTTCGCTGGTTGGGAGGAATAGGACGGCGTGTTTCACTCAAATCAAAGAAAGAATCTGGGGTAGGATGCAAGGGTGGAAGGAAAAGCTGCTCTCTCAAGCCGGTCGAGAGATTATGATCAAGGCTGTGGTTCAATCTATCTCGGTTTATTCAATGAGTGTGTTCAAACTTCCAGTAAGTCTTTGTAAGGATATAGAGGCAATGGTTCGTAAATTTTGGTGGGGTAATGGTGGTGGGAAGAAAATTCACTAGGTCAAATGGAGCTCTCTTGTTTCTTCAAAATCAATTGGTGGCATGGGTTTTCGGGATTTCCAAAAATTCAATAACGCACTGCTAGCTAAACAGGTGTGGCGTTTCATCCATAATCGAGACTCCCTTCTTTTTAAAGTTTTTAGTGCCAAGTATTTTCCGCAGGGTAATATTCTTGAGGCGGCTGTTCATCCAAAATGTTCCTATGCATGGCGGAGTATTCTACAAGCACGAGAAGTCATTGATAAAGGGGCTATTTGGAGGGTTGGTGATGGAAAGCGAATTGATGTGTGGCGACATAGGTGGCTGCCTGACCCTAATCACAGCAAGATCATCTCCCCAAGAGTTGATTTATCAGTGCATCGGGTGTGTGATCTGTTCTATCCGGATACTCGAGTTTGGGACCCGGGTCGTCTTGAGAATTGTTTGATTCCATGGGAGGCAGATTTGGTGCGTAGGATACAGGTGTGTGAAGCTGAGGCAGAGGATACTTTAGTTTGGCCCTTGACGAATGATGGGGATTATAGTGTGCGGAGTGCATACCGCTTGCTGGTTTCAGCCGAATCAAATCTTCAACCGAGTTCATCAGTTTGGGGTAGTAACGGGTTGGTTTGGAAGAAAATTTGGAAGATGAAGGTGCCTCCGAAGATTCGACACTTTATTTGGCGTGCTGCGAAGGATGCTCTGCCCACAAAACAGAATTTACAGGCTCGGCACATCCCGGTTGGAGGAGAGTGTGATGGCTGTGGAGATCACACGGAGTCGATAATTCATTGTTTATGGTTGTGCGATCAGGCAAGGTTGGTGTGGATGTCGCTCCTGGAGTTTCGCTCACTGGTGCAGAAGAAATGTCGGTCGTTCTGTGATTTATTGGAGGAAGTCTTCAGTGCTGGGCCAGCTAGGAAGGTGTCGTTGTTCGCTACTGTGGCATGGTGCATATGGCAGAGGCGCTACCGGTTAAGGGAAAACCAGTCAACGTGGAAGCTGCATGAACTTGGTGACAACGCCCAGCGATTGGTGGATGAATTTTGGAGCGTGAATTCTCAGGAGTGTGGCGCGCCTATTCCTCGGCACAGGGTGCGCTGGCCTCCTCCGCCAGTGGACTGCTTCAAAGTTAATTTTGATGCTGCGTTTTGTGAGGATTCAGGACTGGCTGGTATCGGAGTGGTTTGTCGGGATAATTATGGTCAAGTTATCGCGGCTCTTAGACAGAATCTGGGTCAGGTGCAGTCAGTAGAGATGGCTGAAGCTCTGGCGGCGCGAAGGGCTGTGGTCTTCGCCGGGGAACTGAGTTTATTTAGTGTCATTGTTGAAGGTGATTGCCTGGCAGTTATTCAGGCCTTGCGTCGAAGTGGTCTTTGTCCTCTGCTATTTGGTCACATTGTGGATGAGACAAAGCGTCTGGGAGCTGTCTTAAGAAGCTGTGAGTTTCAACATGTTAGGCGGGAGGGGAATAGATTAGCTCATAGCCTAGCTTAAAAAGCAGTTCTATCTGCAGATTTTGAGGTTTGGGTAGAAGAATTACCCGATGACGTGGATGGTGTTTTCCAGTCGGATCTACCTTGAGTTAGTTTTTTGTTTTTTGCTTTGTAGTTCGTTTGTTTTTCTTTAATAAAATTTCGCTTACCTTTTTCTCAAAAAAAAGGTAATGACACTTAGGGTCTTTCTCAACCAAAAAAAAAAGTAATGGCACCTAGATCCTAGGCATTATGTTAGACATTTAGGATAAGTAGATGGAAAGACATAAAATGTAACATTTTTAATAGTTTAGGGACCAAAGTCATGTAAAAATGATGAAAACAATATTTTTATCTTTTACTAGTGCTTTTTACTTACCCAATTTGTTATTATGCTGATTTTTGTTCTACCTCACTCATGTTCTAATATGTGGAGGCATATTTTCATTAAAAAAAAATGTAGAGGCATATGAACAGAGTTTAGTGCACCATGAGATCTGCAAACCAGTTCTTTATATATGTAGCATTTTCAACTTAATTCTAGAAGCGACAGACCTTCTGCGTTGAGATTGTTGAGGGCATTTTTGGTATAACAATGGGCTAACACCAAATTAGCAAGGAATTTCGGCCCCCAAATTATTTTTTTCTTCCTATTTGTTGTGTGAACCAAGCTCTCATGTGAAAGGAAG
The DNA here is from genome assembly GCA_028535165.1 of Quercus tomentella. Classification (NCBI taxonomy): domain Eukaryota; kingdom Viridiplantae; phylum Streptophyta; class Magnoliopsida; order Fagales; family Fagaceae; genus Quercus; species Quercus tomentella. Next base: position 15,836,023 of record JAPQVY010000001.1, read on the forward strand.
AACCCAACAAAAGGGATAATTAGAAGGTGTGGATAAGTAGATTGAAAGGCAAATGAGTCATTTTGCACTAATCTTGGGCTCATCCAAGTTCTCTCTGATGGGCTTGGAACATAAGGGAAACCATTGAGCCCATGTTAACTTACCTGGTACTCAATATAATTCATAGACATCCCACCCTCAATTTCAGGTTCATTACACAGAGCATGTAATGCTAAATATCTAGCAGATACAGCAAACTCCTCTCTCATTTAGTCGATTTTTTTAGTAACACCAAAAACTCCATAAAAGGGAGGAGGACCTAAACATAAGGAGGTGACGGATTGGAGATTGATGGGGAGAGAGAAAAAAATGAATTTGTAATCAGACATCACCACATACATTCAAAACCAAGCCTCCAAGTATCTCCATGAGTTTTTGGGTGCACTAAAAGGAGATCACCCTTTTCTCCTTCATCATATAATACTCTCATTTTCCCTTTTCCTTTGAAATTAACACCCAAGTTTAGAGAGTTGGCTGCAAGTTTTTCCTCTATTTTTCAGGTTTGTTGTGTCTAGCACATTGTCAAGACACACCCCTAGGCCCTAGCCTTCCTCATCATTCATGTGGAAGTGAGTTATGGATTCTGCTCCCTGAACTAAATTCGGGTCAACGAGAAAAGCCGAATTAAGTTCAAGTAAGTGGTGAATCGGAAAGACCCCAAACAAATATCAACATGTCATTGTCGCCCAACAATTGGCTATTGATCCTCAAAAGTCAAAAGCAATCCTCTAGAAAGCCAAGTCTAGCAAATTGCAGCAGAAAAGTCAACTAGACGAAATTTCATTGTAGCTTCGTGGAAACTTAGGTGGGAATTAAATTTGGGGCTACAATCAAGGAGAGAGATTTTTGTTTTGTTAAAAATCAACTCTGCCAAAGACACCGAAAATTTCAACAAAAAAGAGAGAGAATGTGTTTCACACTCATGGCCAGAAAAAAAAGAAACATAGAAAGAGAGAGAGCGTTTCTTGAAAATGGAAGCATGGTACTGGAGAAGCTGATTGTCTCTTGTAATGGCAGACCTACTCCTATCCGTAGTTTCTCTTGTGAAGAAATTGAGAGGGCAACAAATAACTATGATCCTTGCCGAATCTTTCATAGAGATTTGTTGTATGAATGGTACAATGGTTCTTTTGAAGGCCGAATGGTTTCCATTAAGAAGTACTTAAAAAATTTCGAGGAAGCTGTCTTCACCGATATAGCTATTTCTGCAAAGATGAGCCCTCACAATAATGTTCTAAGGCTCATAGGGTGCTGTCTCGAGACTCAGTATGAATCTGCAGCAAATGGATCGCTTGCTTATCGATGGGAGGTATCCAATTCTAGTCTTAATGGAGAACAACAACAGCGTGAGCCCATGGCATGGCAGAGCAAGTTAAAGATTGCTAGAGAAATTGCTCATGCAATTGCTTATCTCCACACTGCGTTCTCAAGACCCATCATTCACAGGGACATTAAACAGGGAAATATCTTTTTAGATGAACATGATGTTGCCAAACTAACTGATTTTTCAGAGTCGATATCAATCCCCGAAGGTGAAACTCACATAGTAGATAGGCATGTGATTGGGTCTCGTGGGTTTGTATGCCCTCATTATTTTACCACGCTCCGTGTAACGGAGAAAATTGATGTCTTCAGCTTCGGATCATTTCTATTAGAGCTTACAACTGGACAGAGGATATATCATCTAGCAAAAACAGCCGATGATGAAGGTGTGGAATTAGAAGATTACATAAAAAACGTAACTATAAATGAGATTGTGAATTTAGCAATCCAGGCAGGCGAAAGAGGAGCTGTTGTGGAGCAACAAGCACAAGCTGCTGTGAAGCTTGCCCTTCTATGCAGAGAAAAGGATCCGGAGATAAGGCCAAGTATGGTCGACGTTACAAAAGAACTTAGAAAGATCGAGAGGTTAGTCCTATGATCATTCTGTCACTTGTTCCATCCAAGTTCCTTTATAAACATCAATTATCAAATATGTGTCTATTCTCACCGTCTTTCTGTATTTCTGTATTTCGCTGGATGAAAGGTGTGTACAAAAGATGTAAAATTGAATAATGAATCGTTTCAATTAAAGCTTTTAATTGGGCAGAAGTTGCATTAACTATTACGCACAGACCATTTTGATGTTCAGGATTTTGAAGATGACTTACTTTTTTTTTACCATAAATGAGCCTGTGGATCTTGCAATCCTTGAAGGGGAAGGAGGATCTGTTGTGTGGCAACAACTACAAGCTGTATTACAGCTTGCCCACATATGCAGAGAAAAGTATCCGGAGATCAGGCCAAATACGTTTGATATTACAAAAGAACTCAGAAAAATTGAGAGGTTCATCCCACTTCCTCCATCCAAGTTCCTTTGTAAAGAATCTATCCTTGAATAAACCTTCAAATTCTATAGTTGAAATTATATTATTTGAGTCTATTAGAATGCATCTTTTTATTTCTAAACTTATAAAAATTAGATTTACCAACTTTTTATTACTATACCACACCATAGACTATTTATATTTTATCAATAAATTACAAATAATAACTTGATATCTTATGAGCTTATTTATAAACTTGCACAATTCAATATCAAGTTCTTATAAGTATATTTTTGTATGTATAGAAATATAATATTATATATACTAAAATTGAGTACTCTCGAACTTGTTCACAAACACATTATGATATATGAGTTCAGTTTATCAAGCCTAAATTTAGACTTGAAGTTGGCTCAGTTACTAAATAAACATATGTAAATAAGCTTTGTCGTGAAGCCAGTTCAAACTATTCATAAACAACTTAGTTCATTTACAGCTCTAAGTGAGATAATCACAAAAAGTAGACATGTCTATTATGAAAATTAAAGAAAAAAATATCTCTAAAATACTTGAGGGTTCCTTGAATCCCTAAGAATAACTCTAAAAGGTTCCTCACAAGCTCTCACTATAACACCATCTCTGCCAGTAAAATGCTATAAGAAGTAGGGAAAGACACTTAGAGGTTCAAATTATCTGCAATTGTTAAAGCCCAAAATCATTATCTCTGCTACCAAAGCATCACAATTCTTATGAAAACTGCAGAAGTACCAAACATTTGATAGATATTTCTGTGCTGCATTTCTGTAGTTGGATGCGATGTACCATTGGTGTTTTCTCATTTTGTTGGTGATATTTTACCATAATTTGCCTACGTCATATGGCTTTTAGTCCTTTCCGTTGGATTTAGCCTCTTTCTCTGGAATTTGTTTTCCTCCTCCCTTTGTCCTAGGTGAAGTTTTACATCAAGGGCCAATTTGTTGGATTGCTATAGAAATCAGAAGAGCCAATACCCTTTCGTTTTGAAGCTTGCTGGACAAGGGATAAATCCAGCTACTATGTGGTGGATGAAACTTGGGAGGAATAAGGGATCTGGGGTCTGAATGTTTTAAATAGGTCAAGAAAATTCAGAATACAAGAGCAGAGCTTTGACAGTGGAACAAGAGTCATTTTGGAAGGTGCAGGAGTAGGACTAAGGAAATAGAGAAGCAAATTGAGGAAGTCCAAGGCAGAGACACAAAGAACAAAGAAAGTAGAATCTAGAATTAGAAGCTGGTCTCTTCCTAGAGCTGGAAGAGTGGTTGTCTAGAGAGGAAGCAGTATGGAAGAAGAAGTCAAGGGACTTTTGGCTACAAGGAGGAGACATAAATACTAGGTTTCTCCACTCCTCCACCTTAATAATAAAAAGAAGAAAATAATTCTCCCAAATCAATCTAGGGAAAGGAAGTTGGATAAGCGAAAGAAAAGAAATGTACTCTAAGAAGAGTTTTTGTATCAATTGGTCAATCTAGTTATTTATGAAGATTTGAACAACCTAGCTAATTTCACCTTGCATCACTGAGGAAGAAAATGAAGAGCTAAGCAAGCTGCCAACTCCGGAAGAGATTAGAATAGCTCTTTTTGAGATGCAATCCCTAAAAACCCCTGAAGTTGATGGAATGTACTCCCTCCCCCACACCCCCCCCCCCCCCCCCCCCCCCCCCCCACAACACACACACACACAGTCACACACCTTTTATAAGTACTACTAGGAGATTCTGGGAGATCAAATAGTGAAAGCAATGAGGGGGTTCTTTGGGGGGGTAGAATTCCAAAAAATTAAATTACACTTTATAGTGCTAAAACCAAAACATAAGGAGCTCACAATTTTGGCCAGTTTTGCGGCTTTTGCCCAATCAACTTGTGTAATGTGAGCTACAAGATAATCTCAAAAATCTTGGCTACTAGACTCAGACCTCTGCTTAGCAAAATGATAACCCTGCTCAATCAACCTTTGTGCCAGAAAAGTAGATAGTATAAAATATAGAAATTGCTTAGGAAGTCGTCCATTGTTTCAATTCCACGAAAAGAAAGAAAGGTATGGTTGGATTAAAGCTAGAAATTCAGAAAGCATATAATAAAATGGACTGGGATCTTAATATGGCAATTTTGAAGCATTTGACTTCAATGAGATATTCATAAACTGGATTCACTGGTGCATTTCAACCGTCAACTGTCAAGTACACATTATTGCTCAATGGTAGTTGTTTTTAAAGTTTGACCCCAAGGAGACCCCATCTTGCTGTATATGTTCATCTTATGTAAAGAAGTCCTCTCTAGGTTGATTAATAGGGCTTTACAAGAAGGAAGTGTCAAGGAGGTTAGCATTGCCCGGGCATGTTTTGCAACTACTCACATACTATATAGTTTATGCTAATGACGAATTACTCTTTTGGGGAGCAAAAAAGGCAGAGTTTGACCCAACTGATCTCTTGTATAAACACTTATCGTGCTTGTTCTGGAAAAAACGTGAGCCTAGAGAAGTCAGGGTGCTTCTTCTCTAATGGCGTGCACAATTAGTTCAAGACGAGCTTAAAATGCAAGTATGACCTGAGACAACTCTCAACTCAAAATACTTAGGGCTGCCACTGCCACTATTCATTACTAAAAACAAAAAATTAAGAGTCTTTCAGCTAACTAAAAGAAAACTAAAATGTTTAGGATATCAAAATATCACTATTAGCGACATTGAGGACAATTTTGACATATAGGACAAATGTTAGGGACCAAAAGTGTAATAGGATGTTGGTGATCGACTTTAAGTTCATGAATCTGCTGCAAATGGATTGCTTGGTGATGGACTTAATGTCTCTGGTCATGATGATGAACAACAACATTAGCCCATGACATGGCAGAGCAAGTTAAAGATTGTAAGGGAAATTGCTCATGCAATTCCTATCTCCACACTGCGTTCTCAAGACCCATCATCCACAGGAACTTACAACTGGAAAACATCTTTTTAGACCAGAACGATGTTGCCAAACTAACCGAATTTTCACTGTCCATATCCATCCCCAAAGGTGAAACTCACGCAGTAGTTGACTACCTGGGTGGGACTGCTGAGTTCATATGCCCCAACTATTATAGCACATTCCATGTAATGGAGATAGTTGACGTCTACAGCTTCGGATCATTTCTATTAGAGCTTTTAACTGGAAGGAGGTTAGATCATCTAGCACAAACAGCCAAAGATGAAGGTGCGGATTTAGTAGAACATAAAAATCCTTGCTATAAATGAGATTGTGAAACCAGCAATCCTGGCAGGAGGGGGAGGAGCTGGTGTGGAGCAACAAGTACAAGCTGTGTTACAGCTTGCCCTCATATGCAGAGAACAAGATCCAGAGATAAGGCCAAATATGATTGACCTTACAAAAGAACTCAGAAACATTGAGAGATTCATCCCATGATTATTCTCCCCCAAATAGGCCAAATGTATCATTCAAGCCGGTGAAATTTATGGGAACACAGAAAATCCAATCTTAATTCTTTAAAATGATGACGTGATTTAATAAAGTTCATGAAGGCAATAAAAGTTTTGTATTTATTTTGATTAGTCTGATTTGCACACTGTCTTTGCATATTTCACATACCTCTCATTTGTATGGTTAACTATTAATTCAAATTCAACGATCTAGATGAAAGGTGTGAACAAAAAATGTATTGAATAATGTATAAGTGGCTTTGATTTCTTTTTTCTCATCCCCGCATACGAAAGTAACTTCCCCCCCCCCCCCAAAAACCAGAAAAAGGAACTGATCATCTGTCATTAATCAATTTGAAGAGATTCTACCAGAATTTACATATAGGAATCAAATTCTGGGCTGCTTTTTGCCCACTCATATATAAACTATGTTGCACGGATACGGAAATACGGCAATTTTTGAAAAATAAAGACACGACACAGCGGTTAAATAATTAATTATATTTTTTAATATTTTTAGACATAAAATACATTTATGTCTAGCATTTAAATTATATAAGAACTACAAATAACTAAACTCACACCCAAAGTAGTACAATAATACACAATATTTAACTTTAATAAATAAATAAAACTATAGTAGGACACAAAAACAAAAATCACTAAATTCATAATAAATATTATAATTTATAAGGCTAAAGAAATACATTAACGGTAAGAGTGGGATTAAAAAAAAAAAAAAAAGTGTAAACTTATAACTTATATAAATAAGTGAGTAACAGTACTGAACTGAGTACACCCATTAGCATTCAATCACCAATGGGCTTTGCTTCTCCTTCTTCTTCCTCACACTCTTTAACAGTTTCAGAAAGAGGGTTCAAATTGTGCATGGTTGGGTGGTTGCCCCTCTCTGAACCCAATGATTTCACCAATTTGGCCCTTCAAATCAACCACCCAAGACCTTTCTCTTCCAAACCCATTACCATTCAGTCACCAAAATTAATATCCGAAGGAAAGAAAAAAAAAAAAAAAAAAAACAGAGAGAGGAGGTCAGACCTGTTGTCCACGCCGAGAGAGAGAGAGATCGCCGGAAGAGACAGGGCACGGCATCACTCGACGTCTATGGAGCTCACCGATCGGCCTGATCTAGCTCCGGCGAGGGACAGAGGGCAGCGACAGAGGTCAGAGGGAAGGTGGGTTGAGAACTTGAGAGGTGGGTTTCTCAAAATGACTTCTCAGACTCAAAATCTGTGATTTTCTTTTTTTTTTTCTTCACTGCTGGCGTGTCGGACGCGTCAGAGCTGCGTCGGAGCCGTGTCGGAGCTGTGTCGGCGCCGCGTCGGCGCATGTCGAAGAAACGAAAAAAAAAAAAAAAAAGAGGACACTCGCCAGACACCGGAATCCGGTGAGTCGTACCCGTTCCGGTGTCTGACACCGACACGACGCCAAAAATGGCGTGTCCGTGCAACCTAGTATATAAATTTAAAAGCTGACCCATTGAAGTAGAATCTACAAAGAATATTAGACAATAGACATATATAATGCTCACTTCTATTCAAGATAATATATTCTTCATAGGTGAGTTTCAGTCCTGCCAACACGAATACTAGAAAAGACTTCATATGCGCAATCAACTTGTATGATACTTTACCAAAGAAATATACCATAACTGAGATTTAACGTGAAGTTCTACAAGCACATTTCCTAGAATGTTCTTTCCACCCTAAGTTGAACTTTTTTCTCATAAAGTGGGGTTTGCAGTGTTTGCTGGAGTATAATTAGCAATGAATCATGGAGCAGTACTATAGGGCTTACACAGGACTGACTATATTGATCCTAGGGCCCGAGGTTCACTCTGTTCAAATGGTCCATGATAACAAATGTAAGGATGAATAAACTGTTGAAACAGGAAGAATGTGTGTCACGACCATGAGATCCTTTTCATTTACCCTTAACTATATGTATATAAGAAGACAATTTGATGGAATGTACACACGAGGAAGCTTAAGAAAATAATATAGTATCCCTCAAAGGAAGCACAATAGAGTGAATATTTCATAATACTAAGTGGTTCTATAAATACCATGTTAGCTAATCCAGATCCATAACTAAAACTAGAACCAAAACTAATATGTATATGTGTGTGTGTATATATATATATATAATAGAAAAGCTTGCATGCCCACAAGATTTCACATTACTCTTAGCTCTTCTGTAATAAAATATGTTACTAATCAAAAAATAAAAAAAGAATTGACACAACTCTAATTAGGTCAGACCTCCAAAGTCATGCAAAGCCCAAATATTTTGAAACGAGAAATAAAAGGGAAAGCAAAGGGGGTTGAGGGTATTACGAAAGTAGAGCAGGTATGATAGTGCACAGATTGCAGTTATTACTGATGGTGCAAGAATAATGGGGTGGTACTTAATCATGATCATAGAAGTAATTCTAAAAGGTTTGGTTCTCATTCAAATAACAACATAGCCTTAAAAATTTTGATGACCCTGCCACAGGTTTAAGAAAAATTCCCAAATAGCCATTACTCATTTAATCAATCAGGATAAACTACTCCTATAAAAGACTGGCCCCAAATTTCTAACCCCGTTAATTTATTAAGATACTCAATATCATAGTTTGCAAGCTTAAGTTTGTCAACAACCAAAATTGCAAGTAATTTGAACTTGAAGGTGATACAATTTCTAACATCATCTTAGCATCCGAGACAACCATGCCCAGCATTCATAGCATTGTTTTTTCTTTATCTACAGCGCCCCTATTGGATATAAGTACCAAACTTACACAAGTACAACAGAATTCTGCTCCAAAGAACCTACACTCTGTAGTTAAAAATCTTTTAACGCTAAGGTATTGTTGACCTGTTTGAATCAAGACTAATCCCTACTCTAATACAGGGCCATGTATGAGGACATTCCTTTTGCACCCTGCCTTTCATTGTAGAGTTGCAACTTGCAAAACTTTGAAAATGATATGATAAACAAGATATGACATTGTTAAGGCTGCATAAATATATTAGAATCACCTAAAATCGTAACAATCACTCAGCACCCAGTAATTTGAATCGTCATGGAATTAATCTTCAAACTTGTCTCAAGGTGCTTCAATTTCACAGTGTTAATTGCAATCAAACTAATAGCAACGCGAGTTTTCCAAGCTTCTATATACGAGACACATAATCACAATAGACAACCAAAATTCAAATAATATCTGCAACTTTAATGTTGAAAAGCAAAAAGAGGCTGGAGTCTGCATACAAGCTAGGTTTCTACTTTCCTGGAAATGTAGCCACAAATCAATACAAACTTAGCATCTGTGGTTTGCATCTCAATAATAATTCAAAACCCCAAGTGTGAAGGGCAATTGAGAAAGCAGTGATAACATGTTCTCCTTCCTCTCACAGGAAGAGGGAAGCACGATGCTTACATGGTAAATGCTGTTTCAATAGATAGGAATAAAATAACATGAACAAAAACAATTTCTTGTGCTGCATAAAAGTTTTTCCATTTAAAGGCCTTAGAAAACAGTCATCACAACATAGTACTACATAATCGACTCTGAATAAACAAGCATTGGGCAGCAGATATAGGAGCCCACAAAAAGTTTGTTTCTCATTCAAACAACAATAAAGCCTTAAAAATATTGATGACCCTGCCACACATTTAAAATAATTCCCTAACAGCCATTACTCTTTTAATCAATCAGGACAAATTACTCCTCTATTATTATTATTATTCTTTTTTTTGGATAAGTAACTGGCCCCCAAATTTCTAACCCCATTAATTTATTAAGATACTCAATATCATAGATTGCAAGCTCAAATTTTTCAACAACAAAAATTGCAAATGATTAGAACTTGAAGACAATTGCTAACATCATCTCAGCATCCCAAACAACCATGCTCAGCATTCATAGATTTTTTTTTTTTTTTTAATAAGTAATTAAGTTCATTGAAAAGAAATGAGAACAACACAATGGAAAAAAGAACACAGGCAGTGTGCTGCAAAAACAACAGAATAACTAAACTAACTAGCAAGGATTTAGTTAACAATTTTTTAATGCAATGCATTGTTGACCCATTTGAATTAAGACTAATCCCTACTCTAACACAGGTCATGATGGCATACCTTTTGCACCCTGCCTTTCATTGTGGCGTAGCAAAACTACCAAATGATACTATAAACATGATATGGCATTTATAATGCTGCATAAACAGATTAAAATCACCTTTCCATTTTTTTTTATATAAAAATAAATAAATCCATCACTAGGCACCCAGTAACTAAAACTGCCATAGAAGTAGTTACAACAAAAATGGTATCAAAACCATATGCAAACTAAAATTTCTATACAATTGAGACCATGTAAGGAAAAAATTCCTGAACTACAAACATCTGTTGTCCAGCATCCTCAAAAATCCTATGGTGTTAGTTCTAACCAAAAAAATAGAAAGAAATACAAAGAAAACCTTTTTAAAAAGCATGCCCAAACACGTGTACATATAGACACACTTTTTTGTTGTAAGCATACGCCTGCAAACACATTCAGATATCTTCAGTCACTTGATGAGTGATCCAACATAACATAAACTTTCATTAGACCTAATATTTTGAAATTATAGTTCACTAATCAACGCTAGTACAACATGTCAATCATTAAATGAAGTGGCAAACAACTATTCAAGATAATTCAAAATAATCCTTAACCACACATATATCACTAGTAACTCGCAAGTAGTTTTGCAGAAAACACTGAGAAGGCCAATGAGGTAACAAAACAAATACTACATTATTACTGAAAATAAATAAAAAAATAAAAAAAAGCATCCCCCAGTTTTTCTCATCATTATCAAATTTGCCCATTTCCAGACCAAGAGAACTCATAGAAGTCTACATCAATACAAGGCAGATACCATAGATAGTATCTATTTCCAAAACATAATTATAAGAGTTGCTTTTCAAGGCATCTACATTATACAAGTAGTACGAAAACAAAACCTGGACAAACCCCATGAATTCTCCACCTAGTTGAGCAGCTCCAACTCACATGCCCATCTCCATTTTACATATAACCTGCAAATGCAACCCAGACTCTTTTGCTTATCCAAATATACCATTCCAGCACTAGCACATAAATCCCATCAGTGTTGTGACCACTGAATATCCTTAATGTTAATCCCTTCTTTCACCATCTCATAAAGGGGACTCATTTCCCTCAACTTCTCCACCTGATGCACTGTGAGCTCAACCGCCCGGTCAATCTCAGCCTCAGTAGTAAACCTCCCAATCCCAAACCGAATCGACGTGTGAGCCATATCCTCATCAACACCCAATGCCCTCAACACATAGGAAGGCTCCAAGCTAGCACTAGTGCACGCGCTACCACTCGACACTGCCACCTCCTTCAACCCCATCAACAAGCTCTCCCCTTCGACATAAGCAAACGAAAGATTCATATTCCCAGCATACCTCCTCTCCTCACTCCCATTCACCACAACCCCATCTAACTTTTCCCTAACACCATTCAGCAATCGCTCTTGCAACGACTTAATTCGCTTTTCGTCATATTGCATTTCCATCTTAGCCAACTCACACGCAGCCCCCATCCCCACAACGAGTGGAGTCGGCACAGTCCCACTCCGAAGCCCTCTCTCTTGACCACCACCGTTCATCTGCGGCTCAACGCGAATCCTCGGCCTTCTTCTCAAGTACAAAGCGCCCACTCCTTTGGGACCGTAGATTTTATGGCCACTCAACGACATCAAGCTCACATTCCACTTCTCCACATCGACCGGAATCTTCCCCAACGCTTGGGCAGCGTCTGTATGGAACGGAACATTGAATTCCTTGCAAATTTGACCGATTTCCTCCATCGGTTGAATCACTCCAATCTCGTTATTAACAGCCATAACCGAAACAAGCCCCGTATCGGGCCGAATAGCGGATCGGAGCTGATCCAAATCGATTATTCCGTCGGATTTCACCGGCAAGTAGGTGATTTCGAAGCCTTCCTGCTGGAGGTGACGGCAGGAATCGAGGACGCACTTGTGCTCAGTCTGCGTGGTGATGACGTGGCGCTTCTTGTCCTTGTAGAAGTGCAAGACTCCCTTGACTGAGATATTGTTGGACTCGGTGGCGCCGGAGGTGAAGATAATTTCCTTAGGGGAAGCGCCGATGAGAGAAGCGACTTGGGAGCGAGCGGCTTCGACGGCGTTTTCGGATTCCCAGCCGAAGAGGTGGGTCCGGGAATGAGGGTTGCCGTAGCGAGAGATATAGAAAGGCAGCATAGCGTCGAGGACACGCGGGTCCACCGGTGACGTGGCTTGTACGTCCAGGTAAAGTGGTCTTCCAGAGATTTTGACTCCTTTCATTGTAATTCCTTCAGTGTCCTCGTGGTAATCGGCGGCTACGGCGGCGGCTGCGGCGGTGGAGAGGGGGCGGACGTGGTGAGGAGTGGTGAATTTTGATAATAGGGTTTGGCGGAGAGTGGAAGCGAGAAGCTTGGAGGCCATGGTGAAATTTAGGATTTTTATTTTTTAATGTGTTGTTGCTTGGTGGTGTTATAAAGGGGTTTGGAGTTTTGAGTCTCTCAGATAGATTTTTTATTATTGGTAGTTTTTTTTTTTTTGGGAGGAAATGGATGAAAGAGTAAGCAGTACGTGAATGGTGTAATGGATTGGATTGGAATTAGGATTAGGGCTGGAAAGTGGTCACCGACTCGATGCTGACACGTGGCAGAACTAGAGCCAAGAGTGCCTTAAAAAAAAATCTTTTTGGTTGATAAAATGCATTTTTAAAATTACGATTTTCCACAAATACCGCCAATCAAACTTGAGCAAAAAAGGCAGATTTTGGTAAATTTGCAGCTGAATCAAGTCATCAAACGGGATTTTCTTAAAAAATAATTATAAATCCGAAACTATATTATCAGGTAGGCAAAGTTTCAAACTATTTTCGTTTTTAACAATTCGAGTCCAGAGGACTCGATTTTGCCATTTAAAAATGCACTTGGAAATCGAGTGTAAGAAACTCGAGTTTGAAAATCAAGTGTCTCACACTCGATTTTCAAATGCATTTTCAAATGGCAAAATCGAGTCCTCTGGACTCAAATTGTTAGAAACGAAAATAGTTTGAAACGTTGCCTTACTAATAAAATAGTTTGAGGGATTTGGTTATTTTTTAAAAAAATCCCATCAAACGTCTCACAAAATAAAAACATTCTTATTATAACAGCAAAGTTGAATCAGAACAAAAAAAAAAAAAAAAAAAAAAAAGAGTCAAGCCTATCTGACCCAGTCTAGCGGTGGGGAGGAGGAAGAGCAAAGGTGGGGGGGCGGACAAGGCGCTGCTGCTTGGTGAACGCCGATCGCCGGCTTTGTACTTCCGACGAATCTTGATCTCCACCGGCCTTCTCCCTCTCTCTCTCTGCTGCGTTCTTTCTCCCTCTCTCTCTTTCATTTTCTCTGATGTGATAAATGTGGAACTGTGAAGTAAATAGGATAAAGTGTCTCAAAAAAAAAAAAAAAAAGGTTGAACCGTTGAAGTTGAGTAATCAATTGGGTGTGAAAATGTGTGGTGTTTAAAATGAGTAGGTTGAAATAAAATTGAGTTAATCCCTTGGTTTTTTTATTTATTTATTTTTTATGTAATCGTGTGATATGGTATTTAATGTAGTATTAGATAGGTTTCTTTTTTTGAGAAAAAATAGAGAGAGATAATTAATTAATTAATTATAAGTTATTTAATTATTAAATAATAATAATAATCTAAAAAAAAAGAAGTTGTGAAAAATTTAATGCATAAATTCATTCCAAATTACATAGATTTGATAAATTTCAAGACTAATATAGATTTGATAAATGAAAAACAATGTAAGCATGAAAAATATGATCATTAAAAAAAACCATTGGAAAGTATGATTGTTGAAAAAATTTTAAATGTTACCATTGGGGGATTTAAAAACATAGTTATTGGAAATTATAAAAATATAGTAGTTGGGAATGCATAAAGAAATATTAAAAAAAAATAAAAGAAGATTAAAGAAAAAATTAAAAAATAATATTTAAATGAGATAGAGAAATGATAGAGAGTTTGTTAAAATGTGTATTTGAAAAAGTAAGTAAGTAAAAGGTAAATACAACTGTTCACTCTCCAAACAGTTCAAAAATTTAGAGAAGTTGTTGGAGATGCTCTCAACAATTGAAATCATACTTTTTTTTACAAATTTTGCTAAATTTTTCTACCCTTCTTCTCTCAGCCACTTGCGTCTAACTCAAAAAAAAAAAAAAAATTGCCTAATTTTTCTTTCTTCTCTCAATAAAAACTTCATCTCACCTATTATTCAACATAGAAAATAATTATAAAAAATAAATAAATAAAAAAACGGTAATACTTGGGACTGTGGTGAGCACCTGATGAGATTATGTGTTTTTGTTTTGTTTTTTGTTTTTGTTTTTGGGAAATGCATCTAAGATTAGTTGACATGCAAGTAAGAAATGTGAAAGTGAAAGTATGAGAGGAAAGTCACAAAGAAAAAAAAATAAGGGAGAGGAATCCGAGAGATGATTTCATGAGAGAAAAGGGTAAGGAATTATAGTGAAAATAATATGGGTGAGGTTGTGAGACCACCAGCCTTTTATTTTATTTTTAGTTTTGTAGGGACACGTTTTGTAGCTCAAGTCCAAAGTGTGTGGGATATTGGCCCAGTGAACCCTGTATAATAAATTTGTAGAGAGTGAGTTAAAGAACTAAGTCCTAATGAATTTAATAACGGCTAGTATGGATGTAAAAGATGATTAAGCAAGAACAATGAACATAGAGCTGAATGAATTCACTGTCCGAGGAAGTAAATTTTCATATAAATCATTAGACACGTTACAAGTGCAATTTAGATTGCTACAGTGCCTTTTCTCTCTTTTTCCCCGACCCTTATCAATGGAGGACCTCTTACATTATATAGGTCCCTCAGGATGATCTCGATCCTACATTTATTGATTATTTGAGCCACTACTCAAGTGTCTGTCCCATCAGACACCCCTTCTGGCCTTCTGTTAGTTGTGGTAGCCAAGACAACACTGTTTAGGAGTCTTCTCCACATAAATGCGGTCAGAAAGTTAGCTGTAGGGCATTAAATGCGGTGGCAACAGCTTTCCTTTAGATATTTCCTAGCTCTCATCCTACTTGTACGTTCATGAGGCACGTCCCTATCACTGGAGCTTCCTCGAAGGTCACCTTGACTTTTTAGGAGACATATTTGAGTTGTGCTTAGTCTATCCGAGGAGACATTCCTCCTCGGACTACCCTCCCATTCGTATTTCACTTATTAGATTCTAAACTTGACTCTGCCACCTCCATTTATTTGTCTTTGGATCACCATGCTCTCGGCCAGAGCCCAAGGCCCAATATGTGGGTTGGGCCCTTGACCCTACAAGTTTTATTGTATATTTTTTTTATTAAGCTCCAACAAGTTTTTTATTTTTATTTTTTTTTTCATTTTTGTTTTAATTAAGAACCTGAGCAGCTGTAGAATGCAAAAAATTATGTTCCTAATGCAAATAAATGGTTAAATTTAAGAAAATGAGATTGAGATTTTAAGGTGTTTCTTATTTTAAATAAATTGTAATTTTCTTATTTAATGATTATAAAGAAGTGGATGTTGTTTGGTAACCAATATATATATATATATATATATATATATATAAATTTATATGTATAATGTGTTAATTTTTATATTATTTAATGAGTACAAATAATTTTTTTTTTTTTTTATATATATTATGTAGCAAGGGCATAAAAGTCAATTTATATAAACTACATTTTCTATCTTCTCACTTTTCTCTTCAACCAAATAAAAGACTTTTCCACTTCTCCAACCAAACACATATGGGGAAAACTATATCCTTCTACTTTTTTATTATTTTACCAATTTTCTATCATTCTACTTTTCCACTTCTCCAACCAAACAAACCCTTAAAAATTGCTTTTTTAGAAAGTACTGTCCTAAAACACACTTTTACATATCGCTTATTCAAATGAGTCCAAAATTGAAGAATTATGCAAGGTTTAGTAATTTTTGAGCATAAACTTAACACTGTTAGACAATTCTACTATTTTTCTTGATTCTTTCTTTTAACTCCATTATTTATTTACTTATCATTTCTATTTAAACACTCATTTGCGCATATAATTATCCTAATATAATTAACATAAATTAATAGAAGAAAACAGAAAACTTGATGGATCCTAAATTTTCAAACAATGGTAAATATTGTTTGTGATTAGGAAATAAATTAGATATTTTTAAAATAAAATAAAAATTTTGAGAAAATAAAATGAAAAGTCTTGATATCTAATATTAGCCCAAACTTCAACGATTTTGTATTTTACCCTTTTTTAAATGAAAAATTGAACGAGTTAAGTGACTAAAAATAAAAAATTAATAATAATGGTTTACAGACTCACTGTTTCCTTTTATTTATTTTTTAAATTTTGAAAGATGCTTTTTTTTTTAATAGAAAAAAGATGCTTCTTTTAAACCTAAAGACGTTGTTTTATAATCTTTTTAAATTGTTTAATCACTTTAATTCTATAGATTAAACCAAAAAAAATCGCTTTAGAAGCAAACAGCGGCTTTCAAATTCTTCTCAAAAAAAAAAAAATTCCCGTTTGGACTAAATTGTTCTTTGACGACTTGCTTATATAAATTTCTTGATAGAGCCTCCACTCCAAGCCACGAAAGTTTCTATTTGAGTGTCTCTCAGTAAATTGTCGCTGACATTTTTTCTTCCCAAGTTTTCAGATCCAAATTCTGTGTGTGAAAAGCATTAAAGAGAGAAACACCCAAGAATCAACATTGTTCTTTTATGTTAATGTCTGTAACAAAACAGACTTTGGTGAAGTACTTATCCTTATACAATTGCTAATTATAGCAATTTCTGAGATATAGTTATTTTTGGTGAAGTTCTCTTCTTCAACTTTTACAAAGAGACCAGCTTTCTTTTATCATTACAGAATCTGCGGAGTTCTACTTCTCTCTCTCTGGTATGTCCCTTTCGAATTCCAAGCCCTTCACATTTTCTTTTGCCATTTGTGAAAATTTTTGGATTTTGTATGAGATATTCTGTGGGATCGGATCTTTGGTGCTCTGCTTTTTAAGACCCATGTTCAGATCTGTATGGATTTTTCATTGTAATTGTATTTTCTCTGCTTCTGCATTTCATTTTCCTACTTTTGCTTTTCTGTAGTTTCTTTTATTGTGGGTTTTCGTTGGAGTTTGATAATGTTGCTCGAACAGACATTTTTTTTTTTTTTTTTTTTTGGTGGTATTTTTGATTTTCATATAATGTTACAAGAAAATGTTTTTTTTTTCTCTGACTTATCTTTTAAACAGGCATATGGCTTGATATATAGAGTTTGATTGAAATCATAATATGATTGGAGATGTTCAATTTCCTTCTGTTGATCATGTGAAAGATCGGCTTCTATGAAAGCATACTTTATCATATTTGATCATCAAGTATTTTTCCACATTCTCATTATTAAGATTTCAATGAGATTATGGAGTTTTCGATTCGTTTGTCATATAAAATAAGAATTTGAGTTGCGCTTGGTTTGATGGAGTCTTCTGTCTTTGAATAAATGTTAGTATTGATGGAAGATGAACTTTTGGGCAGGTATAGGTTGAGATCAAAAGAAATACATCATGTTGGGCAGGTTATCGCCTCGTAGGAACCAGAGATCCAAAGGATTTAAGGTGAAGCATGCTCTCCAGATATGCCTTTTGCTTGGAGTTAGCATCTGGCTGCTTTACCAAGTCAGGCATTCTCGTGATAAGAAAGCAGCATCATTTGTTGAGAGTGCAAAAACTGGGAATGAAATCTTGAAGTTGGGGAGAAAAGATCTTCATCCTCAAGTGGAAGAGACTGCCATTAGAGATGCAAGGCACAAGGAAGACGAAGATGTGGAAGAAACCAAGAATGAAGAACAAAACAGGCCTGAAGAAATTGATAACGTAGGAAAAGTTGATGCAAATGATGAGACAGATGTACATGACAAGGACAAAGTTGAAGAGGAAGCAGAGCATAAAATGGATTTGGAAGATGGAGTGAAAGAGAAGGAAGAGAGCCGAGATAAGGAGACTGAAGAGAGCAATGAGAAGGAAAGAGAAGATAAGGAGTTTGAAGAGCGCAAAGAGCTGAATGAAGAGAAGGAGAACGAGGAGATCTATAAGAAGAAACAAGAAAACATGGAATTTGAAGAGAACAAAGAGAAGGAAAGTGAAAACAAGGAGTTTGAAGAGAGCAGAATGAAGGGAGATGAAGAAATTAGAGAAAAGGAAAGTGAAAAGAAGGATAGTGAAGAGAGCAGTGAGAAGGAAAGTGCAGAGAGCAAAGATAAGCAAAATGAAGATAAGGAGAACGAAGATAACAAAGAAAAAATAACTGAGGATAATGGAAGTGTGGAGGAGAGTCAAGGGGGAAATAATAAAGAGGAGAGGGAAGAGAGGAATGAGCCTGGTAGTACAGAGAAAGAAGGTAAGATAGAGGAGCTGGGTTCATCTGAAGGTCAGGTTCAAGATGGAAATGATAGGCAGAATGAGGCAAGAGAAGAACAGTACAAGGGGGATGATGCTTCTAGTGCTGTTGTACATGAAAATCAAAATATAACAAATGAGCAAAGCAGTTGGGAAAATTCAAAGGATGCAGAACAAGTCGAAAACAGAGAAAAGAAAGATTTTGAGCTGGAGAATAAAACAAATAGCAGTGAAGTAGTTGATCTCAATCACAATGAGTCAGACAAGAATGTGAGAGAAACTGAAAATTTTGAGAAGAATGACTCAACAAATGCAACTAGCAGTGAAGATGGTGGTAACAAGAGTAATCAGCCAGAGTCAGAGAATGGTTCCAATGTTAGTTCAAATAATACAGTCCCTATTGGAGATGACTCTACCCTGCAAAATGTTGTACTACAACAAACTGATAATTCTGAATCGGGCTCAGCAGCCAATAGCAAGCAACAAGATTCAAGTGGAACACCTTCCACAACAATGGAGAATGGTGATGCAGGTAATGGAGAATCCAGAGATACTTCTACTAATGCTGATTCTGCTGTGCCAGATACGCAGACCGATGGGTCCAATGTATCTGTTGAGACAGAAAACAAATCTGAACATACTGTCATGCATGGAAACAATGATATCATTCAGACTGTAAAGCCCAACAGTGATTCTGGACTAGAGGGGACACAAAATGTTGTTTTGTCATCAGGCACAAATGACAATGTTGACAATGGTCACAAGGAACAAGTTGATTCTTCAGATTCTTCATTCCAACAAGAGAATCATTATGCTGATCAAAGCAACACAAATGGCCAAAAAGAACCAGATAATTCTTCTGATTCTTCAATTCCTCAAGAGAAAGACTCATCCTCAAATACAGATTCCAATGCTGATGCAGGAAAGAATGAAAATGAGAATGTTCAAAGCAACAAAAATGACAGTGAAGGTGCAAGCCAAAAAGAATCAGTTGATTCCCAGGAAGAGAGAGAGGCATCATCAAACACAAATAGTGACAGCAATGGTAGCCAGAATAATCAAGTTGATTCTTCTATCCTTCAAGAAGAGAAAGATGCTCGTACGGATTTGGAAACTTTGCCAGAGACCAGAACTGAAGGGAATCACAACAGTGAGACAGCTGCAGAGTGACCTTTTTCTTGGAATTCGCTGTAGCAATCTTTACATGTTCGTTTATGTCAGTTTTTGTTTTCTTCTTTCTACCCGTGGTCCTCAAGCGGGTACCGTTCTTTGCTTGTTGTGCTCAATGTCTAAGAAATTCTATCTAAGATTTGTGGGACAAGTTCAGAAGAGAAGAATTTAGGTTCCCAATGGTAATATGTATAATTTGTTTGAGATTCAATTGCATATATTTCAGTGTGTTTTGTAGGATGAATTTAGTGCCCATTATTGTTACCATTTTATTTAGTGCAAATTGATTCTATGAATGTTGCATGGTACATGAGAAAAATTAGACAGATATAATTTCCTGTTGAAAGCACCATCAGACTCCAACTTTATACACGAGCTAATTTTCCTTACAGCAAAGGTTGGTAATGGTATAGTGTAGGTGGAAGTCAGTTGCAACATGCAAAGACCAATGAAGCATGCAGTGTAGTGCAATTGGCACAAGCAATGAACACTGACAAGTGACAACCCCTCCAAACCTAAAATTGACTTTGAAAAGCCCCACCTAACCCCATCTTAGACTGAAACATGACATGCGAACTTTTATGATTATGAGTTAGATTTAGGATGACCAGGTACTAGATAGAGCACGCAAGACAAATTTTGACTGGGATCTGTTTTTCGTTCTTTATTTAGTTTTCTGTTTATTGGTGGGGAAATTACTTTCCTTTTTCCACTCACTGTCATGAACCTGAAAATTGACTATGGAGCGGCTTCAAATATTATAGCCTACCAGAATCTTACCTCTGCTAGAATGTCATGTTATTAAGAGCGAAGAAATTATTATTATTATTATTATTAATATACATCTTAAGTGGAGTATGGGGATTCAAACTTGGACTTGTAATCACCAGAAAGTACTAATTAACCAAAAGGACATTAACATAGCAAAGCACTATTTGCATCAAATAAATTAAGTTTTTGCACAGTTTTTCTCTTAGGTTCATGTTAACGGATGCTTTTAGGGCAATTGTTAACAAACAATTTTAGCAAAGTTTTGACATCACTTTCATGGGATATAAAAAAGGCTGTCAAAACATTACTAGTTTTTTTTTTTCTTTTCCCATTAAAACATTCCTAAAATGATTTTTACTAACAAATGTCTTTTAAGGCATTCATTAACATTTCCCTTTTTTATAGGTAGATTTTCAACTTTTCGCTCTTCCAAGGTCCAAGACAGTACCATGAGCCTAAAGAGTCCGAGAATAAATTCTCTATATCAATTCTCTTTAGAGAATAAATTCATATACTTGTGGATGTTGGCAATCCTAAACATTAAGCCCAGCTAATAGAGGCACCTTAAAAATTCTCCCCCAATTTGTTTTCTTCCTTTTCCACGTCATTTTTGTTTTGAAAAATAAAATTTAATTGTCATTTCTCCTGAATAAGAATCCTGAACTCTTATCTCTTTTCATGAATCAATAGGAAAAAGAAAGCATCTACTGCTTAATAAAGGTCCAGAAAGCATTCATGTACACATTCAAAGCTAAAGCAGCTAGTTGTTTGGCCTCAGTCAAACTTCTATTATGAAATGTAAAAATACAAGCCTTTATGTCTTTTTTAAATGAATTCTTGATTTCTTGTTTCAGAGCCTCCAATTGACAAGCCACTTGATTTTCCTTCATGCACAATTCTTCCAAATCCTTATTTCCTACCATTCCACTATCTGCTTCATGCCTAGTTGTCTTGCTTTCATAATGGCCTCTCTCACTGCATAAAGCTTTATATTCTTTTCTTTTTTTGTTTTGTTTTGTTTTTTGTTTTTATCAAGACTGCAATAAGGCTCACTACTTTCTTGCTCTTGATGTTTGTACTAACTGTGAGTCAGCCTACAAAAAGTGTATTGCCTTGGATCACTTTTGCCACAAATGCAATCCTACCCCACCTTATCTGTGGCCAAAAACACCTTTATAATCAAATGAGCTTCCCAGTCTAGTATGATTTCAAGAGTCTCAGTTGTGTTAAATTTTGCTCCTACTCCTACTATCACAGTGCTTTAGCATTCATTTGTAAAGATATCTAACACAGATCAAACAGATTCATCTAAAGCAAATGCAGTTGTGAAATCAACTCAGACCAAAACGACATGTAGTCAGGAACTGAAACCCAAAACTGTGTAGCTTAATGTAATTAGTTAGTGACAAGATTAGATAGAGTGGAAGGCCACGTGTTATTAATCTATTGGTGCCTTAGAAAGTTTGTTAGATCAGAGTAATTGGCGCTAAGTTGTTAGAGTTCGTTAGTCTATTCACATTGTATAAATAGCTTGAATTTAATCACAGTTTATAATAAAATTCCCTAAATTTCTCTCTAGAATTGCTTTTTCTCTTCAGCATTAACACATCATAGGTTGTTGTTGTTACTTGGAGTACCCTAAAAAATTGTTTTGCTCTTGTTGAACCAAATAGATCACAATGTAACTGCCATCATG
Organism: Quercus tomentella; assembly: GCA_028535165.1. Lineage (NCBI taxonomy): Eukaryota > Viridiplantae > Streptophyta > Magnoliopsida > Fagales > Fagaceae > Quercus > Quercus tomentella. The sequence continues at coordinate 15,858,009 of JAPQVY010000001.1, forward strand.
GTCATCAGGTTATCCCCGTCTTTTCCAGCTTGTTAGCCAGTAAACGTCTATTGGTAATTTGATTGGCATCATACCTAAAATTAGTAAAAGATAAAAGAGATTCAACTGGTCTTTTGACCAAATGGACAACTTGGATCCACATCAATGTTTCTCTTGATCAAATTCCATTTGAACAGGCAGGCTTTTCTGACGCGCTGTCCAAATGAAAACTACTAGCTTAACAAGGAAAGTCTCCAAAAGTTGAACCGCATCTCATTTTGGTCATGAACCACCACCATTCTTGGTTTCAACATCCAGAGTCTATTTAAAAGATTAGCCACCCTTTCCTCTTGTTGGATAAGTGGATGTGAACAATCTACTTTTAAAGAATAGGTGGGAGAAATTTCAAACAAGAGAAGAAAACTTAACAAGGACTTCAATGAGGACCAAACAGTATTGAATCCTTGCAACATAACCGACACCTTGGTAAGAAAGAGAGACTTCAGTTTGGTCCCAACCAACCCAAGGGTGGGCGAAGGAGGCTCTTATGGGTAAGTTAACAAATAGGTGGAGAAGTGAAAAATGACCAAGTAACAGTGTGTCAAGATAGCAATTCCCAGTATGCAAGTGAATAGAAGATTGCTCAATTACATTAAATGTGATGGTTTGTTGCGAGGCACAATAAATGTTGATGTGAAGGGAGCAAGCAAACGTTATTTATAAGGGCGACTGCAATAGACAACCAATTGGAAGAAAAGATTTGCAAGTCAACGGCTAGGTCAACCAAAATGCCTGAATAGCTCAATCTTCAGTCTTAGGCATAATGATTCGAAGTATCTTTTGTTCCAAATTTCCAACCCTCCTTTGACATTTAAACAAATAATTTTCCTGCAGAAAAAATGGATTTCCAAATCCAATAATCATGTTGAACTTTACAACCAAGTAAATCTATATTAGGAAAATATATTTTTCTTTACACACTTTAGGGGCTGATAGATGAGAAGAATTCAAGATTCTACAGTATTTTTTTGGCTTACATGGCTTGATTCAATATGGAGACTTTCCTTAAACCTAATCCTCCTTGCCACAAGCGAAGGCTTAGAGTGTTCAAGCTAAGTAAATGGATTTTTTCTTTTTTCCTAGTATCTAGTTTATCACCCCACCAAAAGCTACAGATAATAAAATCCATCTTCTTACAGATGATCTTAAGCTTAAGATATTTTAACACAAGAAGGAATATAGGTAATGCTTGTTCTTGAAGCAGAGGTTTAATAAGGGTTAACCTATCAACTTGTGTTAGAAATTTGCTTTTCCACACTTGACGCTTGTTAGAGACTCTATCCAGAATGTATTGGAAAGACTGTTTCCTTCATGGACAAATCACAAATCTAGTTTCATTCCTAGATAAATTCCATGGACAGGAAGCTAGATTAACCCATAAAATTGAAGCCAGATTCCTTTGCTCGTTATCATGCATATTGGAGCTAAAAAATACATTAGATTTACAGAAATTAGCAACTTGCCCATATACCCTACAGAGCCAAGCAAGAGTGTTTTTTATCCCATCCAAACTCAGGATATCGCCCTTCAGGTTTGAAGAGGAACAAAGAGTCATCAGCAAATAATAAGGAGTTTATAGGGGTGCATTAGGAGCAATTTTGATTCATTCACAAAGTCCTCCCTCGCTTATAATAAATATGCTAGGGTAAGGAAATGGGGGATCCCCTGCCTCGGTCCTCTTTGAAGAGAAAATGTCTTTGCAAGGCCACCATTGAGTAAGATTCAAAAGAAACATTCATAACACATTCCATTAGTAATCCCATCTAATTTTCACTAAAACCCATTTTAACTAATTCCATCATAAGTCTTGGAGACCAGCAAGAGGGGTTTTTCTCTTTTGTTTTCCTGAGTGTATGTTAGCACCTTGCTGCTAGTGTGAACCCAAGCTTTCTCGGGTGTCACTCCATGGCTGGCTTGTTTCTGCCTGCTTCTGCCAACTATCAAATGCCTTTACTACTATTAATACCAAAACCTCTTGTCAATTCACTCACATTCCACACTAAATGATAATAATTGCTATCATTAAAATCAATCAGCTGGAAAGTGAATCATCCAGACTATCATCAATTTTATTTAGCTGAAAGTATGGGAAAAAGAAAACACAAAACAAGAAGTACTAAACAACTTGCCACTTGCAAGTATTAGTCCAGAATCCATAATGCAAAAAAGAAAGTCTCATCATCAACATCCAAAGGTAGTACGATAGAATATGACAGGATGGAAAGAATGTGCAACACTTGGTAGCTATGGACTCAATGCCTTAGTGGTGCTCGTGCTTCACCTCAAAAAGCCCATTAGGACCTGGATCCCAAAAGAAAGACATCAAAATAAATTTATTTGACATGTGACAAACAGATGAAATAATAAAATACAAAGATATCTGAAAGCATAATCAAAAGAATATGTTTATAGGATTGATAAGAAGGAAAAAATAAATCAATAGTCACGCTTCATTTAATCAGCTTAACCCACCTAATCCCCTTATTTTACTCCAAGAAAGAAAAGTTGTGGAAGACTATTTGCATAAGTTATGAAATGGTTTCAACAAACAATGTTGCAACAGTTGTAACCCATGCTACTTCAACACCTCACATTAGAAACACAGCCAAACAAGTACTTACACAATGAATCTCAAAACAGCAAAGCCCTAAAGTCAACCAAATGGAGGCAGTTGACAGATCTAATAAAAGTAAATCAAATGCAACAACATACAAGGTTGCTTAGAGGATCGAAATCAGAAATAATTCAAAGAAACCGATGAGTAACTAGACCACAATATCATAATTTATAGCTGTCGAACAACAAATGGAGATATTACCATGCCATGAGAACAAGCAAACAAACTGATTACAAGTTGGCTACACATCCTAACTGGGAGGAAACAAATAATTAGTTCTAGCCAGATTGAAATGAGAAGTACAATGACCAATGAAAACTCAAGGACACAAGTCCTAAACTGAGTCAATAACATACACAACCAACCTGAATATATAGTAAAACACTAGAAACTTCACTACAGCATGCCAGCAAAACAAAGTTGAACTTCAATAACCAATACTATGAACACCCAGTGTCAAAAGACAAGCTGACCAAACCCCAACAAAACTATTGCCTATTAAATCAAAGTTTAAGTGGGATTAATGGGTTATGGTATTAGCAATATGTTCAACCCTATTACACTCGAACCCAAAAAAAGCTTTCCAAGATAAAGCCCTAACCTTATTCCTAAATTTCTTTAGAAAATTTTCCTAGCCAATCCCATTAAGGTGAAACTATTCATGAAAATAAGCTATATTTGGAATTTATGCATGACGCTAGTTGCTTATTGCATACAGGGCTTTCAACTCTATGGTTCCTCCTCATTTGTGTTTCAGTTGCAAAGAAAAAAATAACATGGATGCTCCTAGTCCCAAATATCACAATCAACTTGCACTGCATCAATCAGAAGGCACTACAGATGATAACTTTGACTTCCATTTAGATCACCATGAATCTTTTCATGTTGTTTTTATTGGTAAGTTAGACGCATCAAAAGGGTCCTAAACCATGACCTCACTCTCCACTTAGCATATAAGGGGAGGAGGTGACAGTTGAGCTAGAGCTCCTAATCTACTTGAGACGGCTTGCTCTTCACCCTAAAATCTAAATACTTATTTTTAAAGGTAATAAAATCTTTAATTAAAAAAGAAAGAAAAGAAGAGATAGACTTGCTCCCCGTGTAAAAAAGCAGTGCACTATGGGGGAACAAGAATCAATTGATGACACTCTCAGGACTAAAGAACAGTTATATATGTTAAGTTATTTCTGTTATTGTATTCCAATTTAATGGTATACTTATGTTATCTTAATGGGATTTTATAAGATATTATAATAAAATCAACTTATTAAAAATGTAATATGATTAGTGTACATATTATATATATATATATAAATATATATATATATATATATATATATATATATATATATATATATATATATATATTGTGTTTTCAGGCAAAACAATGAAACATACCCCATGGAAGTTTTTGTTTTATAAAACGAAAGTTTACCAAAAAAACACACACACACACAATACATGCATATGTGTAATATATGTATAAAATGCGTAGGAAAATAATAGAGAGATTTTATCAATGTTACAAAACATACCCCATGGAAACTCCTTGTTGCGAATGTGTAAATACTGGTATGGCTGCATAGATAAACACAACAATAAGAAACAAGATATCATCACATGAAACAGAAAATGATAAATTGAAATTGTAATACACACGCAATAAAAAGCATTGAAGATAGTAACTAGAAGAAGCTCAATGTTACAGCTAACCCCGGTTGTCATAGACGTAAAAATTTCTCACGCCACGTGTAAAGTAAAAAAAAAAAAAAATCAGATGGCTAAAACAGAAAGCTTACAGGAGGCTCGTCGAAGTGGGGATGGCCCCTTGATAGGTTATAAATTGCTAAAATGGTGCAGGTAGCAATACCTGCAAATGTTATCTTTTCCCATTTTGCCGTCTCATCTATAAAATAAAAATAAATAAAAATAATGTAATATCAATTGCATAATAACAAGAAATAGAAATGAATATTTGTACATTTACAGTTACACATCTAATCAACAATCAAAGAAAGCACATATACAAATCCAATAAAATAGCAAACAATATAGGCAAAACTAAACCTTAACATCCTACAAACTGTCCCTAATTAAAAGCCCCCAAATATTTTGAATTGATATCGAGATTTCTAATACGAAGAAATTAACCAAGCAAAGGCATTAAACTATAAAAATTTTTCCCCCAAATCTCAATTTCATTTCCTAAGCAATTAAACAGATCATTTTCCAAACAAATCAGACAAGAAAACCAAACCCTAAAAACCACGAAATACGATTACTTAAATCGAGATGATAGTTTAGCGAGTCAAAACCCTAAATTGAATAGATCAAAAAAAAAAAAAAAAAAAAACCCGAAACAAGTCAAAGATGACAAATCATATTTACAGGCATCGTCGTGGTGAGCAGAGGAGGCGAAGTTGCGCTTGGGAGGAGCAGAGGGTCGAGAGCCACCACGCAGAGCTGTTCGGAGAAGACCAGATCGGACCATCGCCATAGCCATTTCGGAGCTAGCTACTCTCTTTCTCTAGTAGTATTGTTGGACTATCGACTAGTTTGGTGTAATTTTTAGGAAATTAATGTATGAAACCCTTTGTTTTATACTCTTTTCTTCGCTTCTAGGGAGCAGTCAGCAGAGGGTGTCGCACGTGCCAACCGTATAAACGCTTCAGGCTTCTTCTTTTTTTTTTTTTTTTTTTTGGGATTATAATTTATAATTTCCTTCCCAAATAATTTTTTTGGGGGCAAATTATACTTTTTTTCTTTTTTTTTACCATAATTTTTCACTTTGATTTCACTTGTATCTGAACTATCAAAATGCACTGTTGATCTCTCAAAGTTACAACATTTTAATTTTATACATGCCTTATGTTAGTGTTGAATTTTATCGAAAACGCTTGCACATACACGACACATGACTTCTGCACCCGTTGAGTAAAACTCACTACCAATCAAACTCTACTTAATTACCCCACCCAATCACACACTCGAATCATTTTATTCATTTCGGTTTCATATTTCTAAGGAGAACTAAACTAATAACGAAGAAGAGAAGAGAACATAAATAAAAAATTTAAAAAAAGGGTAAAACAAGATCACATAGATTTAGAGAGCACGTTGAAGAGGAGGAGTCCATAACATAGGTCACAGTAAATCTAGGTCTATGTTTCCTTCATTTCTAGGAAGCATAGGGTGTCGCACGTGCCAAGAGTTATAATCGCTTTAAGCTTCCAATTTTTTTCTTTTCTCTCTTTATAATCCTTTGGAATATACTTTCTTCCCAAATTATTTTTAAGGCAAATTACACTTTTCTATCCTAATCTTTCATCCTAATTACATTTATCCCCGACTATTGAAATGCATTAAATGGAAGATTAAGTGGATGCATGTATGATTTGATAGGCTAATTTGGGAATATTGTGAATTTTTATTATGTCTAAAGCTTTCTTATTTTTAATATATAATAGGAATTCATATGGTTGTTTTTATAAAATTAGTCATAGTGGTCTAAGGTGATGCCAAGTGGTGTATTCCTTGGAGAAAAAAAAGAAAATTCTCTTCATTTAGTCTTCCACCTCATCAAAACTTTGCATTTATGTAGTAATTAATTGTCATGTGTTAATGGGGTAAATGCATTTATTTTCATGTGGTATTAATTATCTATAGATGGTGCACTAATTATTTATATAACAAAAATTTAAATGATTTTTTTTTTTTTTTTATATATAAAAGGAATTTATATGCAGGAACCTTAGTCATAGTAATCAACCGGTAAAAGTATTGTATTTTTAATAAGATATTTGATATTCGAACCCTGTCTACATCAACAATCAATTAGTGTCTTAACATGATGATAAAGAGCAATTATCATAAAGCAAACACCATAAATTGAAATACTAGTGTATCTATTAAAAAAAGAAGAAGAGAGAGGTGATCAAAGGTTATGCGGTCTGTCAGGACTCTAGTAGCTCAACACGTGTTTCAACAAAGTCTCCCCCTAACCATGGATGGATCATATAATGGATCATTTATCACACAAAAATTGAAAAATGATTTGCTTGTGTTTTTGGAATATATAATTATATATAGTTCAGAAGATTTCATTAAAATTTAAGAACAGATACAACCAGAGCCTCTGTTTACCCTTTGCCTATGGAACAACTTGGCTCAGGACAAAATCAGATGCACTAAACACAATAACCAACTCCTTCATCAGATACAACTTGGAAAATATATTTGAGATTGCGATGAGACTTTAGAGTTTAGAATGCAGCATGAATCGAACAGAGCTTCTTGTCGTATTTTGGACGCCCGAAGATTGGGGGTTTGACACCTAATTGAATCAAACAGAGATGGGTGATTGTGATTTGGGGCATTGTAACACTTCTTTTTTTTTTCTTTTTTTTTTCTTTTTTTCAGTTTAATGAAGGCTCCTTTATAAAAAAAAGAAAAAAAAAAAAAAAAAGAGAAAAAAAATACAAAGACTAGTTAAAAATGCAATTATAGCATAATGTCATTGCCAAATGCTTCCATTAACAAGGATCCTTTTTTTTAATGAGATATTCTTCAGCCATCACCAAGGTTAAAAGAGAGTAACGATACTGAGTATCTGACAGTTACAGCAAAGCATCTAAAAAAAATTACTTCATCATGAGTATTATTATTGGAAAAGGAACATCACATAAAACAGATGAAGAGAAAGAGAGTGACTTGACGATATTAATAAATCTGAAAAGCCTATAACATAAAACAGCCAAGCCAAACTCTCTTCCATCATACAATTCATAACAGCCTACAATGCTGCCATGAGGATCAAAAGAACTATCCCCAAGTGAGCACCTGGGGGATTAGTATCTCCTACAGAGTTGATGGCTGCAGATGAAGCATAAGTCTCGGCCAACCTCTCCTCTTTTTCCTTGGTTAGTTTCCCCTTAAGATCCTCCATTGCCACCGGCTGAATAATGAGCAGCTCCTTATAGTTGAGTTCATTAGATGGACTTCTGAACTAGTTGCAGCACCCCTAGATTTCCTTCATAATCTGCTTGAGTTTCTCCCCTTGCTTCTTTTCAGCATCCAATTGAGCGACCAAATCAGAATACTTCTTGTTCAAGTCACAAAGAACTCTATCCTGGCGAGCCTTAGCTTCCTGGATTGTAGAAGCATCTAAGTGGCCAGGCCTTTTCATTACTAAATCAACAGAGGGGTGACCAAAGAAGAAGGCCTTGCCATCAGGGAAGAAGATAACAAGGGCAGTCTCAACAGCACACAAGGTACAAAATTAGTTGGCCTTCTTAAAGAGGCCAGATCGTCATTTTGAGAACAAAAATGGCAGAGCATCATCTCCTTCAATCATCTTTTCTTGAGTCGTTTTGTGCCCATTGCTCTCTTCTTGCACTTGACAAAACTATTTGAAGAGCAGCGAGAGGACAAAAAATGTTTTTTATTATGTTATACTCGTACCCTTACAATCATCATCATAATGGATTTGGATACATTTGCTGGGGGACAGAAGAACTCGCCTATTTAAGACAATGCCAAGAGTTTCAAGTTTAATGGAGAATCTTACACTCAAAGATTACAAGTATCCCCCTATCAATCTGATAGCACCACAGAAAACAAAGAGAAATAAAATTAAAATGTTACTCATATAACTGCCTTTCTTAATAGTTTATTCGCATTATTGCTTCAGAAATGTTAAAAGCCAACAGAAATATTAACAAGAGGGTTATGCATGAAATTACCAATTCCAAGGCAAACCTTTTGTCATCATTTCAATCATATATGCAACATCGAAATGAATTCCTAATTTCTGCGTTGAGGACACCTCTCTAACTAAAACCAATACCCCATATTATGAGTTGGAGTACCTTGTGGGTTTTATTGATAAAGTAGAAACATGAAGTGAATTGTTTCAATATTGTGAGACTAATCAAACAATACCATATCCCACGTCGTTTCATGATTATATTTATATACTTAGTTTTTAACTAAATGCAATTTAAAAATGAGAAGAAAAATTAAAATCTATGTTATAAATATATAACATAACACTCTTGATCGCACATAGATTAAGATGTACATATTTGGCTACCAATTTAAGTTTTACCCAAATTGCAACCTCCTTTAATACTTATTTTCAATGAGTTTTGCACCCAAGGGAGGGGGAACTGATGTAATAACTATTTTACATTCTGGAATTAACTCCCTTTTCAACTCTTTAGATATCTTTGGTAGTCTTATCTTGGAATTAACTCCCTTTTCTGTCCCAATTACTAATAGTCAAATGTAGTTTTAGTATCCCAATTAAGAACTTACGATATTTGAAATTTTATTCCACAAGAAAGAGAAGATTATCTCATAATTTTCTTATCACAGAGGTAGTATATAGAAAGAAATCCAAAAATTGAATAGATTTGAGAGTTGGTTAAGGCATCATACCCTATAAAACCCGGTGTCTCCTAAGAATTTCTCGAGCTTCTCACTACTCTTCAAATAGTTATGCAAACTACAAGAAGATAGCATGCGGCGCAAAAAGACTCCAGCAAAGATAATTCAAGGAAAAGATGCTCGGCAAGTATCATTCTAAAAATGACAATCTGGCCTCTTCAAGAAGGCCAGCGAACTTTGTACCATGTGTGTTGTTGAGACAGCCCTTGTTATCCTCTCCCCTGGTTTCGGTAACCCCTCTGCTGATGTAGTAATGAACAGGCTAGGCCACCCTGATGCTGCTTCTACAATTTGGAAAGTGGAGGCACACCATGAGAGAGTTCTTTGTGAGCTGCACAAGAAGTATTCTGATCTGGTTTCTCAACTGGACGCTGAAAAGAAGCGAGGGGAGAAACTCCAGCAGATTGTGAAAGAAACCCCAGGTGCTGCAACTGGTTCAATACTCCATCTAATGAACTCAGCTATAATGAGCTGCTGATTCAGCCGGCGGCAATGGAGGATCCTAAGGGGAAGCTAACCAAGAAAATAAAGGAGAGGTTGGCCCAAACTTCTGCTTCATCTTCAACCACCAACTCTGATGGAGCTACTTATCCCCCGGCACTGACCTGGCCAGGGTAATTCTTCCCTTGATCCTCACGGCAGTATTGTAGCCCTAATCATAAGGTAATGGAAGAATGTTGGGCTCGCTGATTTATGTTATAGGCTTTTTCAGACTTATATGAATCTCGTTGAGTAACTCTCTTTCTCTGCATCCGTTTTTATGTGATGTTCCTTTATCAGTAATAAAACTCATGAAGTCATATTTCAGATTCAGATGCCTTTTGGTTTGACAGTCCGATACTCAGTAAACAAACTCTGTTTAACCTTGAGATTGCTGAAGAATATTTGGTGACAAAAACATTAAATTAAATTCCATATCTTTTCGTTATCAAATAAATAAATAAAATAAATCCATACCCTATCCTACTTTGAAATAGTTCTAATTGACTTAAAAACAGTTTGGACTATATACTGTAAATTTTTAATATGTATCATAAATAAAAATGAAATATATGTACGTTGTGAGCAGAGTACGTAAAGCTTACATGAAATCGGAGAAAAGAGAAAGCGAAACCATTGGTACGTGAGGCAAATGGTTCCTGCTACGTCGGTTCCTGTCCCATTCAAAACAAACAAAGTTTTGTATCGTCGTCGTTGTAAAGCAAACGAGGGAGACACACAAAACTTCTCGCGTTATAGTTTTGAGCTTTTTGTATTCTCCCTCTTGAGCTCTTGATCTCTGTCTGAGCTTCAAAAGCATGCAATACCTATATATAGTGGCATGACTAATGCACGTATTAATTAAAAATCTAATATATTTTAATTGAGTTTTAATTATATTCTATATGTAAATTTATATATTAGTATCATATAGAAACACAATTATAAGAAAATAAAATTTTAAAACTATAAATATGGTTTTTTATTTTAAAAAAAACTATAATTTATAGTTTCATATATAAAAATAATCATAATAAATGACTCTTAATAACTACCAAAATTTTTAATTTTTATATTTAGACAAAAAATTAAAAAAAAGAGACCATATTATGTTAAACTTTCATGTACATTGTACGAGTTGCTAAATAGTAATATATGTAAAACCGAAAATGTATGGCTTTTGATTAATCTCATAATATTTTGACACGTAAGTTTTGAGGTCTCCTAATTTTAGATGTTATTATTCTAATATATATTTTTTAATTGCTTTTAAATTCTATCATATATTTAAACCCTCCATATAGAATATTTTCAGGTGATGTTTCATTTAAATTGTAGAATAGATAATTTAATATACAAAGAAAATTCTAATAAATACCTATTAATAGTTATCATTATTATCAAATTTTATATTTGGACTAATAAATGCCTATTAATAATTACAATAATGATCAAATTTCATATTTAGACAAAGATAAAAGAAAAAAAAATCATATTTGTTAACCATTTCTATATATGCATTACACGAGCTATTGACTAGTAATATATATGAAACCCAAAGACTTTTGATTTATATGATGAGATAGAATGCAATAGAAATAAATACACCGAGAACGGGTTACCTACCCTTAATGGTCAAAGTGAACCCATTAATTCCGAATTCTTTTCCTCATAATATTTTGCCACACAAATTTTGTTTTACATCTTATTTTTCTAATATAAAATTTTTAATTGAGTTTAAATTTTATTCCACAATTAAACTCTCCATTAAAATATTTCCACAACTAAAATAAATACTATTAATAACTATAATAATTACATTATTAACTACCATAATGAATAAATTTCATATTTAGACAATAAATGAAATACTATTAATAGCTACCAAGTTTATCAAATCTTACATTTAGACAATAAATAAATAAATAAAAGAGAGAAAAAAAAATCATATTTTGTTAAACTTCTCATGCATTGCACGAGTTTTTACAATTATTATCGAAACTATCATAATAATAAATATTAAATTCGATCTATTTTAAATTTCTTGAAATTTTATGGGTTCCAGTTAACTCAACTGGTAAAGTCTCTGATGGTTGTATAAGAGATCTGGGGTTCAATCCCCGCCTACACCAAAAACTGATTGGTGTCTTGGTCTGATGATAAAGAGCTATTATCAGAAGCAGACGCCATAGGTTGAAACTCTCTAAAAAAAAAAATTTCTTGAAATTTTGGGCAATAGAATTTTAGTTGGAGTAATTTTAAAATGTCTTGAAACTTTAGATAATATAGAGTTTTACCTAAATTAAATTATTCTAACAATTAATTAGATGAATATAATTTTAGTTGAAGCAGACTATTAATTTCTTAAAAATTAGGTAATAGAGTTTTAGCTAAATTATGATTTGATAATACAATGGGGGAAGGGAAATTTGAACCATGGTTCTTCTAAAAACATATAGCAGACTCCATTGAGGTACAAGGCTATTGGTTTCTAAGACCCAACTTTTATTATATAGTAAATAATAGTAAAATGAAAGCTAAGATTACCATATAAGTTTTTGAAAATTCACATTTTACACCTTATTCTAATATACGAGAATTTTACTATACTTTTTTTAATTATAAATGTATCATACCTACCTAATCTTAGTGGATAAGAAAAGAATGTCTCAAGTCAAATTGAGGGAATGAGAAAATATAGAGGAAGACAATAACATGTCAATTAAGTAATAAAACATATAGTTTCGGATAAAATAAAACAACTAAAAGAATACATATAGTCAACCTTAACCATTGTATTAAGAATCCATTGCTAGCTCTAAAGTACTGGTATTAGGCTTGGTTGTTAGAGGATAAATTGTCTCTTTTTTAAAATAATTTTTAGTTAGATCATTTTTTTTTTTCACTCACTAAATAGTTGAATAATAATAATTTAATTCACAATAGAAGATGCATAACAATGGGGAAAGTAGGGTCCTTTGTTGGAGAAGGCACATGTTGCACCCGCTGAGTTAGGACATATGTGAATCATTGTTAGGAAAATGTGTCAATATAGAATTAGCTACTCCTTTGACAAAACACACTTTACTTGTAATTGGGTAGATCTAGGATGTGTTTAATGCTTCAAGGAATAAGGTTTCAAGATCAAGTGTTAAAACCATACAAGTCTATCAAAGAAACAAGTGGAAAAGTGCTGGATTTTAAATCTCGACAGCTAGTATCTATCGAGGTTTAAAAAAGTTGTTTTAGCCCAATACTCGACAGCTAGCTTGACAGATAAGGTATTTATTGAGGTTTATGAAATTCAATTTTTTAGAGCTGATTTCACTCCAATCTGTGAATAGATGTTTGGGCTTTCTTTTCTTATAACCCTAAACATATATAAGGATTGTTTTAAGGGTCGTTACAGATGATGCAACTCAATGCAAAAGTTTTTCACAAGCATATTGTGAACTAGAGACATATGCCCTAATTCATCTTTTTCTATTCAAGAAGCTACTGTGTTTATACGCGTTAGAGTTTTGTAACCAAGTGCTTCTTGATCTTCATTGTTGATGAAATGAAGAACTCTGCAGCCAACATCTTTTTCAAGTTGGTGAGTTAGTCACGTACTGGGAGCCGTGCATCATTGGTCAGTCACGTATTGGGAGCCGCGCATCATTGGTCAATCACGTACTGGGATCCATGCAAAAGGATGGCGTTCATATATTGAAGAGTTTAGAGGTTCTAAAGTAGTAAAATGTTTCTACTGTAAGTTCATCTATAGGGATTGTAAAGTCTAGGGACAAAGGTTTTATACTAGATCTGAAACTTCTCTTTACTATAGCAGATTGCTTTTCGGGAAGGTTTTCCCCCAAGTTTTTAACTATGAAACTAGTTTGTTTCATTAGTTTTCCTAAGTCATCATATCTTGTCTTATTTACTATTCCGCTGTGCATGATATTGATGTTAATTTGTTTTATCAAGATTTATTCATAATAAATCTAATTAACAATTTGGGTTTAAAACTTGTTAATTTTATAAACCGGGGTCTAAATTTCCTAACAAGCTGTATGCAGCATATTCTTTAAGACCAAAATTGAAATTTAACCATGATTTCCCAACTATTTAATTAGTAGGCACGGTTTTAAAAGTATATCACTTACTAACATCTCGAGTCTTAAAGACTCAATTTTGGGCTTATAAACCGAGTCTTTGAGGCTCGGTTTTTATGATCTGATCAGATCCGATGTGGCTTTTTTCCCACGTGGCGTCCACCTGGAAATTGAGTCTCTAAGACTCAATTTATAAGCCGACCCTTTAAGCATCGATTTGTATGTGACGTGGCGATCTAGGTGTGACGTGGTTGATCCACGTGGAAGACTTGGAAACCGAGTCTCTAAGACTCGATTTCAAATAAAGGTTTTTTCAAAATTAACGCCTCTCACTCTAACTCTCCACTCTCACTCACCCTCTCTCTCACACAGACCAATCTCACGCTCTCACTCACCCTCTCACTCTCACACAGAACCTCTGAGCGCCTCTCTCACTCACCCTCTCCACTCTCACTCACCCTCTTCTCTCACTCAGTCTCCACTATTTCACATTCATCACCTTCACCGAAAGATTTGATAAAGCCACAGCGAGGTGTATAGAGCTTTGATAAAGTCTCCACTCTCACTCACAAAGCTTTGAGTTCCTTCAGTCTACGCGGTCTCTCAAAACTAAAAAAAAAAAAGGTGAGTCGCTTTATGCAAAGTGTGTTTCACCATTTGGTTGCCGAGAAACAGTGGGAAAAATCAAAGAAACTTTGGTTTCAATTCATTTTTTTCTATTTTGGTTTCTATATTGAATTTCTAATAGAACTATTAAAAAAGATCGAAACTTTATTGTTTTTTGAGATTGAATTGGTTTGTGGAATCAGATTATGTTTCTAGGTTTGTTTATATTTGCTAAGGATTTAATTTTAGTGCTTTGTTGATCAAAATTTACTTTGATCTAAGTTTGATTTGGTCAGTTATGGTAAATTGTTAATAAGAATGGAGAAATTGGAGATATATATATATATATATATATATATATATATATATATATATTTATATACTTGTTGGGTTGCTAAGGATTTAATTTTTAGTTGTTTTTTGGAAAAAAATTACTCTGATTTAGTGCTCTCTCTCTAAACTTTGCTAGAGTGGACAAAATGCTTTGGGTGTTTTTACTTTTAATTCTTTGTTAAATAGTTGTAATTTCTTTGCTTTATAGTTTTTTCTGTTTTTTTTAATCCCTTAGTACACTACCTGTGTGCTTTGGTTTCTTGTTTTGTTTTTTGTTTTTTTTTTTAATTTTTTTTTTTAACAATTACAGTAACATTGGCTTGCTAGGTTACTGAGGATTTAATTTTAGTCCTTTGTTGGAGAAAATATACTTTGATTTAGTGATTTTAGAGATGTTAGTAATATATATACTTTCTCTCTAAAATCAGTATTGTCTAACATGAATGTAAATCATGTCATGTTCAGCTGAACAAAAAAAAAAGGTGAACTTAATTTGTAGTACAACTATACAGATAAAGGATTATTAGTCAAGAATAATGAAAATAAACTTAATTTAAACAGCAGAAAGACAAAGTACTTTTTGTGAAGGTTACGTTTGTAGTTTGTACAAGAATAAGTACTACTCTGATTCATCAAAAACAGTACTACTCTGTTCATCAAGAAAAAAAAAAAAAGGTACTACTCTGTAGTACCTTTTATCACTAAAAGTGGTTTTAGTGATATGAATTTAGGAAAAAGTACTGTAATTCTAACCAAATTTACTAATTGTGAAAAAACAGTTATGTTAGATAATATTGAGAGTACAGAAAAAGACTTACAACCTAAAAAAAAGGGGGGGAAGCAGAGGAAGAACAAGGAAAAAGTTGGCAGTGTCACATGCGTTCCAAGTTGACTGATAGTTTCCCATAGTTCTCATCTATAACTATAAGACTTTTTATGAATTAGCAGCTAGCAAACAACCCCTCCAGCTTGGTGACAATGTGCATTAGGCTCCACAATCATGATATTGATGAATTCATGATCTTCTTCAACGTCTGCTATTAAAAATCACATGTAGCAGTAGTGGTCTAGAAGATATTTTATTTTTCCTTTCCTAGCGTAAGAAAGCAGAGAGAAATCAAGAACAACAATTCTGTGGTTCAGATTTAGCATAAGAAATATATTCATGGTTCCGAAATATGTTGGCCATAAACTTAAGATATCACATATTTAAAATTATTTAATAAAATATTCAAAGTAGGAAAATGATTAATCTTTGATCTTTCAACCTTCACTTTGCTGTTTATGGTGATCATTTTAAAAGTGATATTGATAGTTGGATCAGCTTCGCATTTCAAAAGAGAATCCAAACTGACTCATAATTCTTAGAAACCCATCTAGGACCTGTCTTGTTTTTTTGAATGTTTGTTGTATAAAAGCATATGAACTATTCTCTCTCTCTAAAAGAAGTTGTGGGATGGGAATAATCTCTATTTACACTTGGTTTCAACCTCTAAATGAAGTTGTTATATTCTTATGTCAAAATTTTATGAAGTCTTCATGGCTAACACCTTTTGTCCGTATCAAGATATCACTCACATGTTAGTTTCCCCTTATTAAATTGCCACATATGTTCTGGTAGATGTAACAATGAACTTGTGAATTGAAAACATTTAGGCTAGTGTGTAATTAATGCAAAGGCACAATAAAACTTTAATCTTGCCTGAGAATTTTGTTTCCTTGTTTGTAAACTTGTAAGATAAATGGATTTCTTGTTTCTTTTTTTATTGGAAAAGATGAAACCTTGCTCTATTGTGGGGGTTTTTTTTTTTTTTTTTTATGTATATTTTTTTTGAATTTACCTTTTTGCACTGCATAATCCAAAACAAGCTACTATTGGTAATATTGAGGGCTTCAAAATCTGCTGAGTGCTGATGATTTTATTTTGTATTACAGTGCCTAGGGTAGACTTATTTTTTCCACTGTGATGGTTGGACCCTGAATTAGGTGGTTATGTATTTTTTTTGTAGAATGACAAGATATATGACTTGTGAAGAAAGTAGGCCTGTGATCTCTTTATTTTGTTTGTCTTAGTTTGTACATGTGCAATAACATCTGGGTTGATGCTTGATATTGATAATTTGGATTTGGGTCAAGTATTATCAATCTGACATTATGGTAAGGTTGAACATAATCATGGCAGTATGAGTTTTGCTTCTACCTGCTAGCTGAAGCTGCTCTTGTTGTACTAAAGAGCTTTCCACAAGGAAAGAATAGTGGAAAGATTTTTTTAGGTTTAACTACTAGTTAAAGCAGCTAATCTCTTTACTTACATCCATCTTGCCTAGAATCTAGATTATTGTGGGAATGTGGTATCCCACATGCACAGAATGTGGTACGATGGGATTAGGCCTTTGTAGCTCATTTAGTCACTAAGATCCCTTAAGGAAGTTTCAATTTGAAATCCTTATAAATTTATTATGATACTTAGATTATTTAACCCATGCATATTGGTTGGATTACATGTTGAAAGTGCTACAGCGATTTAACTTATTTTTCATGGGACAACTAGATGGCATATTGCCTAGTATTAGGTTCATGTTTTGGTTAATGATACCATTGCTTTTTATACTTGTGTAGTATTGATTGTTTATATTCTCTCTTTGAGTTCTTGTCTTTGAACAAGGCCAAAATTGGAATTTAACCATGATTTCCTAACTATTTAATTAGTAGGCACGGTTTTAAAAGTATATTACTTACTAACACCTCATTTTGCCATCAATTGACTCTACTCTGATAACCATTGGATACAATGCAGTTTTTTGTTTTTTGAGAATATTTCGTAGATTGTTTTTGTTTTTGTTTTCAATAATGTCTATTACGCGCTAATTGCTTATCATTCTTGTGTAGTAGAATGACTCGGCAGGAGGTGTGTAGGCAGTGGTCGTATTTGTATCATGCTGGACGCCAATATCATCGTCTGCATCACCTTCATCATGGTACTCCATATTTTCCTCTTCAAAATTGGGAACGAGTTCATGGTCATCCACATCCCTGTCAAAGTCGCCTCGCTCAATCCTCTCTTCGTACTTATCCATATCATCAAGATTTTCACCATTATTCACAACATGATCTTTGTCTTCGTCTTCCTCCCCTAAATGTGTCTCTTGAGGTTGGAGTGTTTCACCAGTATTAGCGGCATGATCTTGAGACGGGAGCGTATAACTTTCCATTGTAGTGCATCCATCATCTAGGGCTGTAAATTGTAAAATTGTAGTTGTTTGTTGCACCTCCTCAGTATCAACTTCTACAAGCGGCTCCGAACTTACGTACAACTCAGCAGCATTTACTTAGGGCATTTTATGGATCCTATTAAACATAATTTTTACATGTTTGTCTTCTTTGATCGCCATATACCCGTAATTTATTCGTTCATGAAAGACTTCTTGTGGGTAATGATAAATAATCTTTATGTCATAACAAGTAGGGTTCAAATTCAATTCTTCCATTATTTTCCTCTTCAAATCATTCAACGTTTTCAACTTACGACGTATCATCATGTAGTAGCATTCGATACCCGGCCCTCTAAATGGGAATCCGTCAATCTCTCCAGGATTGACAAGGGGTCTACTATAGTGTACATTTATATCAATATTCTTCAGAGATTGTGAACCTATTAGAGTCAAGTGTAATATGTTAGTGACATATTTTATCTCTTTCATTTAACATCAATTGCAAAACTTTTTCTATCTACTCAAAGTTCAAAAATTACAACTTGTCACCCCACATTTGCATATACTCACCCCACATCACATACAAACACACAATCATTATCATTTCATACTCAAATAACAAAAATCTAAAGACAAAACTCACCCCATTACAAAATTTCAAATCAGCTCTAACAAAAATATAAATATAAATATCAAACCAAACAACAATACAATCATTAAAAACCTAACAATACATCTTAAATATATCAATCATTATTTCATACTCAAGCAAAAAAAAAAAAAAAATTAAAGACAAATATCAAACCAAACAACAAAAGAAATTCATGATACATACCCATGATAAAAACCTAACAATACAAATATATCAACGATTATAATTTCATACTCAAGCAAAAAAAAAAAAAAACTAAAGACAAATATCAAACCAAACTACAAAAGTCATGATACATACCCATGATACAAATATATCTTAACACTATATACACTAACACTAGCAAAATCCACTAACACTATATACACTAAACAACCAACAAACCCTTACCTGACATGAGGATGTGCAAATGTGCTGGGATTGTATGAGTAAGAGGGGGAGTGAGAGAGGGAAGACTACAATGAGTGTTGGGATTGTATGAGAGAGAGAAGGAGTGAGAGAGGGGAAGACCTGTTGAATGTGTATGACCCGAGAGACCCAGACAAAAAAACTAGATTTGATATAGGGACCCAGACATGATAGCCACGTGGGGTAATATTTCACCACAATTTAAAAATCGAGTTTCTGAGACTCAGTTTCACTTTTAGCAAACAGAGCCTCTAAGGCTCGATTTCCAAGTGGCGTCTACGTGGAAACTTAGAGCACAGAAATCGAGCTTCTAATGATCGGTATGAAAATCGAGTCTCTAAGACTCGATTTCCATGTGGACAAAAATGCCAACTCAGACCTGATCAGAACGTGAAAATCGACCCTGTGAGAGTCAATTTATAGCCCAAAATCAACCCTTTTAGACTCGAGATATTATTAAAAAATATAGTTTCAAAATCGTGCCTACTAACTAAATAGTTGGGAAATGGGCTTAATTCCCAATTTTGGCCTATTCTTTTACCCTTTGTTGATGAGTACATTACTAACGAGGCAACTCAACCTTTCCATGACATGACAACTTGGTTTTGTAGAGATGTTACACTTAAAAGAAAGAACCTCCGCCATAGAGCAACGTGGCACCTCGGAAAGAGATTGACCCAAGTAAAAACTCCAAACTTCTCAAGAGCATTTTAATCTCAATTAGGGACCATGAATCTCAGGACCAATTTCAATTTCTAGTGAGAAATAGAGAGAGGATTACTCCCATTGCGAGCATAAAAAGGGGCCAAAGGAAAAGAGGAGGTACAAAAAACACAACAAAAAGAAGTGCTCTAGAATCTCAAGTGGATATGATCCTCCAATCCTTGCCACACTCATTCAGTCAATTCAAAGTAGAATGTTACGATCGAAGAATATATACATTGTCTAAATCGATGAACGAGTTGCATTCAATGGAAGACCAAAGACATCAATATCAACATCAAACTACAACAACTTTTGTAAGAGTTCATAGTCTAGAGATCTAAATGCAGCTCAGAATGTCACAAACTGAATCAGAAAAGAAAAGGTACATACTGACACAATGTAATGAAACCAACAGCAATCATCATATGCAAAACAACTCAATTCAACATATCAGTTTGGATATCAAACATCTAAACTTTTATCTTTATGACAAAAACTCAGTAGTATTCATGTTATATAAAAACCGTGTAATAGAAACACGATTTCAATTTAACATATCAATTTGGATATCAAACATTCAAACCTTTAAGTTTTGGATAGGATATCTCTAAAGCAAAAAATTCAAAAGTATAATTAGTTTGAATATCTATAAGACAAAAAATTCAATACTATTCATTTCATACAAAAATTGTGATGCCTAATATCCAAACAAATATGTAGATGTTTGATATTCAAATAGATATGTAGAATTGAAATCTTGTTTCTAAGACATGATTTATGTATAACATGAATACTTTTGATTTTTTTGTTACTTGGGGATATCCAAACCTTAATGGTTTGTTTGGATTGAAGGGGAGGGAGGGAGAGTAGAGTAGAATTAGCCCAAAATTAGTCTATTTTCAGCCAACTCTACTCTACTCTTCTCCACTTCCCCTCCTTTTCCCCTCAATCCAAACAGGAGTTTAAGTGCCCGTTTGGTTCAATGTTTTTGGGCAAAAAATCACAATTGTGGTTTCAAAATGGAATAAGTGACCGAATAAAATAGTGTATTCCTTGGCTTCCTGAATTAAAATGTTTTACTATGGAACAACACACTTGTAGAGTTCAGAGTCGGAAAAATATATGGAGATTCACCTTTCACTACTGCCTCCTATATGCCACAAATCCAAGAACTATGTGCTCTGCTATGACCGTTGCTTTCTCACAAATAATTTCTAATATAAAACCTTTGAAATAAATGATTCTGGTCATTTTGGATGCCATACCCAATTATAGAAGAGCCCTACATTTCTAACAAAATATTGTTTAATATATTTTTGTTTGAGGATGCTGCCTTTTGGTTTATCTTGCGTTTGCCATCTCGTTAATAACCATATTCAATTCAACATATCAATTTGGATATCAAACATTCAAATCTTATCTCCATGACAAAAATTCAATACTATTTACGTTATACAAAAATTGTGTTTTAGAAACACAATTTCAATTTTACATATCAGTTTGAAACTTTGGATATTATACATAATATCTCTAAAGCAACAAAAATTCATAAGTATTATCAGATTGGATATCTTTAAGGCAAAGAAATCAATAGTATTCATGTTATACATAAATCATGTCTTAGAAACACGATTTCAATTCTACATACAGTATAAATGTTAGAGTTTCAATTTTTTGCTACTTTCTAAGAGTTTCATTTAACTCCTACCAATTCTAACAAAACTACCCCTCTCGGAGAAAACAAAGACGTTCTACTCACTCATTTCACATGAATAGTAAATCCCACCATAAATTTAATTAGTAGAACCAACTATGTGAGAGGAAAGACTCCCAAAGTACTGAATAATTATTCATTTGGCAAACCCAAAAAAATCTAGCTATTTTAGTTTCTACTTTTTAAGCTATTTTGGTGGGATCCTACATGCAAAATTTTTTTTATTAAAAAAAATCCCCATATTTTTGTACTGTATTTTCAGCAAATGAACAATCAGTAAAACACATCTCAGTAAGTAAACAATCAGTAAAACACATCCAATTTCATATATCCTTAAAAGCACAAGATAACATAGACTTTCCAAGAAATACAAATGGTTCATAATTTTTGCATCTCAATTGCTTCATTATATATTGAATTGCCTTCACACAACCTAGAAACTATATTACTAACCTTCATTCAGCAATTTTACTTGATCCCTAAACATAATAATTTCATCACAGTACCTGATAAGGTCTTACACCCATCTTTCTTTTCAATAGGAATGAGAACCATATCAAACCTCAAATAGAGTACTTAGGTGCCTTGATAAGGGAATAATATCTTATGGGACAATCACATAAGATATGACCTCCTTGACAAG
Organism: Quercus tomentella; assembly: GCA_028535165.1. Classification (NCBI taxonomy): domain Eukaryota; kingdom Viridiplantae; phylum Streptophyta; class Magnoliopsida; order Fagales; family Fagaceae; genus Quercus; species Quercus tomentella. Next base: position 15,879,959 of record JAPQVY010000001.1, read on the forward strand.
AGTGGTCCAATCTCAAGAGATCTTACTAACCACTTGAGAAGCACAAAAGGAACAAACCAAAAGGAAAGAAAAAGCAAAGTCCAGTTAAAAATGCAAACATAGCATGATGTCATTGCCTAATGCCTCCATAACCAGCATCTATTTTTGTCACAACATATTCTTCAACAAAAACAAGGTTAAAACTTAAAACAGAGTTTGAATACAGAGAATCCAGCTGTCAAAGCAAAAAGCATCTGAGACAGAAAGAGAGTGACTTGACGATATTAAATAAATATGAAAAAGCCTAAAACAAAAAAACAGTCCAGTCAAACTCTCTTCCATCACCTTATTCAGAATCACCATGATTAATGGCCTACAATACGGCCGTGAGGATCAAGAGAAGAATTACCCCCAGATGCATCAGTACCCAGGGGATCAGTAGCTCCAGCAGTGTTGATGGCTGCAGATGAAGCAGAAGTCTGGGCAAGCCTCTCCTCTATTCCCTTGGTTAGCTTCCCCTTAAGATCCTCCATTGCTGCCTGCCGAATCAGCAGCTCCTCATAGCTGAGTTCACTAGACGGAGTACTGAACCAGCTGGAGCACCCTGAGGTTTCATTCATAATCTGCTTCAGTTTCTCCCCCCGCTTCTTTTCAGCGTCCAGTTGAGAAGCCAGATCAGAATAATTCTTGCGCAGCTCGCATAGAACTCTCTCATGGTGAGCCTCTGCTTCCTGAATTGTATAAGCATCGGGCTGGCCAAGCCTGTTCGCTGCAGCATCAGCAGAGGGGATACCATAGGAGAAGGCCTTGCCATCAGGGGAAAAGATGACAAAGGCTGTCTCAATGGCACACAGGGTGCAAAGTTCACTGGCCTTCTTGAAGAGGCCAGATCGTTGTTTTGACAACGAAATTCGCTTTTCATCTTCTCCTTGAATCATCTTTGTTTGAGTCTTTTTGTGCCCCATGCTCTCTTCTTGCACTTGATAGAACTATGAGAAGCTTGCAAAATACTTAATTTTTTTTTGATAAGTATAGAAGCTTGAGAAATACTTTGGAGAGACACCACGTTTTATAGGGCTTTAATGCTGAAACTAACTCTCAAATCTATTCAATTTTCTGACAGGTGGTCCCCATTTCTTTCCATATATAACCTTTGTGATTCTCGAGAAAATCTTATCACTTTTGTGGACAAATAATGTAAATTTCAAATATCGTAACGTAAGTTCTTAATCGGAGTACTAAAAGTACATTTGACTAAGAGTAATTTGAACAGAAAAGGGAGTTAATTCCAGGATAAGACTACCAAAGATATCTAAAGAATTGAGTAATTCCAATTTAATGTCACTCTTCATTTGAATAGTCTGAATGTTTTTAGAAAGATAAATGGTGCATAAATTATAATTTAAATTAGTTATTATTGTAGGAAGACGGTACCAATGTAGCCCAACTCACACTAGGACCCAAAACACAACCGTGACAACAGTTCATACACACTAATTTAATGCTCCTGAGTCCTGAGCAAGCCCGACTTGAGAAATTCTTTAATGCACCAGGTTTTTGGAAAGACAAATAGTTCATAAATTAGAACATAAAATAGTTATTACTATAGAAAGACTCGACTGATGTGGCTGACATCATTTTAGACCCAAAACACAGACATTACTACAGTCCATACACAGTACCTAATGCTCCATACTCCTAAGCAACCAAACTTGAGAAATCCCTTAAAGAAAATAGTTATCTTATTATGAGCCTAGGCACTGAGAATTACGTTGGTTTATTTTGATGTTATTATATATAGATTTGTTTTGACGTTACTATATTCAGGTACTTGACAGGAAAGCCCAGGCACTGAGAACATTTTTTGCCATGAGATTGTGATATAGAAGCACCAAGTCAGGTTTCTTGTCAATCAAGCAGCATTCACAACCAATTCTGAAGGTCTGCAACACATGAAACTGATTTTTTGAGGATTACAAATAACTTTCCTTACTTGGAAATACCTTCCTTATTTAAATGAAGAGGGAAAAGAGGACCACTGGGGTTGGAAAAAGTATCTTATGAGATGGTCTCCAAACACATGAAACTAATTTTTTGAATATTACAAACAACTTTCCTTACTTGCAAAACCTTCCTTATTTAAATGAAGAGGGAGTGCGATCCACTATGGGGTTGGCAAAGTATCTTATGAGATGGTCTACAAACACATGTATGAGTGTTATTAAACCCGGCCTGACCCGGCCAATCGGACCGGTGACCCAGCGCATAGACTGGGCTGGGTGATCAATTGGATCAGAACAGTACATGACCCGGTCAAAGCCAGTGCAACCCGGTGGGTTTTAAGCAACTCGTGTGACCCAGTTGGGTTTTATTAACCCGGCCGGGTTTGTGAATTGTGTAAAATTACATTAATTGGTCCACTTTATTGACTCTTTTATTGTTTAAATGTGTAATAATATGGTAATTTAAACAAGAGAAAACCTAAAAAATCCAAAAAAAAAAAAAAAAACATTGTTCCCTGTGGATTCGTACTTTGTAGTTTGTACGTGTACCATTGCTTTTCAGTTTTCACAATTCTCCAAACCTACAGCTACAGGATCTTACTATGCATCAATTTTGTGTGCTTTGAAGTCTAAATAAATGTACTTAGCCACCAATTAGCATGTAAATATGACCATATGAATCTATGCCACCAATTATCTTTTTTTGTTTAGGTTTTTCTTTTATACTTTATTTGTTGATTGCTTTTAAGTTTAAGCATCTTTTGTTTGATTTTTTTTGTCGTGTACAATGTGAGTGTGTGACACTGTGACAATTGTTTCTTCTTTGAGTTTTGACTATTTTGTTGTTTTGAATTTGTTTATTGCTTTAGGCTTTAGCTGACCTTAACTTTACTGACAAATATAAATTAAAACTGTAAGTCTATAAGAATTTTTTTTATTATTATATTAACCTTTCTATGTATAAAATTAATGATTGTAAATCACTAAATTGTAATTGTTAGTTCTTACTTACTGCTTTCTATGTATGTTTGTTGTTTATTACTATAATTTATGAAATGGAATATTTGTAGTGTCTACAACAGTTTAAATGTTAGACCCTACGACACAATCAACAATTGATCTTACACCAAATTTTTTTTTGATAGTATGAAATGGCATATGCCTACTTTTTTTTCTTTTTTATTTATTTATTTACATACTCAGGTTATGATTTCACAAACTTAATTTTATATACATTTAATTTTAAAATTTTTTTATTTGACCCTACGATTCGATCGATGACCCATTGGTTGAACCAGTGACCCAATGACCCAGCTCATAGATCGGGTCAACATCCAATCCGGGTTTAATAATGTATCTAATTTTCAAATTCTTCATGACAGAATTGATTTAAACCAGAAATCCAATAAATGATTCAATATAGAATTTTGTCCATAAACCAGAAATCCAAAAGGTGTTGTGAAATTCTGAATATTCTACATTGCCCATAGTTCACTCCCCCACCCCAAAAGAAAAAAGAAAAAAGAAATTAAAAACAGGAATTTGTTGATTATCTTTTTAAACACTTTCAATAAGGATGCCCCTAGGAATGTATAATCTAAATGATGGCCTAAGTTGGATATGACAGATTCAACAACTACTTGCTCAATCTTAACCTGAAATATACGACATTAGGCTTTTATCGAAGCTAAGCTGAGTGGACCAAATGTGACTTGGCCACATATAGACAACTTCTACTAAGCAAACATTATTGGCTGTACAGATCTATTTTATCTTTATAATCATTAATCAATGCAAAGAAACATACCTTCTACAAATTTGAGAAGCCAATGGTGGCCTAAGTTGGAGATGATAGATTCAACAACTACTTGCTCAATCTTAACCTGAAATATACGACATTAGGATTTTATCGAAGCTAAGCTGAGTGGACCAAATGTGACTTGGCCACATATAGACAACTTCTACTAAGCAAACATTATAGGTTGTACAGATCTATTTTATCTTTATAAACATTAACCAATGCAAAGAAACATATCTTCTACTAATTTGAGAAGCCATGTATTACTGCTCGACTCAGCACATACACAATCTTTATTAACTTAAAACCTAAAACTTACAAGACCATGGGCCACTCGTACCCTAACATAAAAAGGGAACCCTTATTCTTAGATTAGTTATTCATGACTTATGAAACTACATTATACTGTAACATTCATGACAGAATTGATTTAAAAAAAAAAAGGGGATAGCAAATGGTGCAAGATCATAAAAATACTAAGTAAGCACACACGCACGAACGCTTATGCACACATTCACACAAGATTGTGAAGAAAAAGTATGCTATACCCTTACAATCATCATCATGACGGAAAGGATACAATTGATGAGGGCAAAAGAACTCACCTATTTAAGACAATGTCACAATGCCAAAGACTTTCAAATTTTTCTGACAATCTTGTCCTGAATCTTTTTTTTTTAAATTTTTTTTTTTAAAATTTTTAATTTTTTAATTTTTATGGAAACTTGCCCTGAATCTTGTGCTCAAAGATAACAATCATCCCTCAATCAATCTGATAGTAGCACAGAAAACAAAAGGCAATACAATTTAAAAGTAACTCAGGTAACTGGTCACCCTTAATACTTTATTCCCATCATATCTTCAGAATTGTTAAAAGCCAACAGAAACAAAATGTTGATATAAGGTGATGCATCCATGGAAGAGTGCTTTGCTATCACATTGCAAATTCACCTATTCAAGAATTATTTTATGGGGTCCATGTGTGAAGTCCAATTGAAGTAAAATTTGTGTGGTTTTCATGGTCTAAGAATGAGTCTTTTAGGTTCAAAACAGTTTTTTATTTGTTATGGGCAATTTTATATTCAGGGGCAAATATGTCATTTCAGAAATTCTTGCAAATTTGGTAATTTATTTGAGTCTAGAATCTTTTAACTTGAAGAGATCCTAAAGTATCTAAGGTTTTATTTTCTTTGGGTCCAAGTTAGTATTTTATTAGGTTTTAGTTTAGTAGTCCTAATACTAGTAGGAGTCCAAATACTACCAGTACAAGAAAGAGTCTTTATAGATATATAGTTGTGCTCAATGTATTCAAAGGATATGGAGAGTTCATTAATAAATTGAATGTTTTGAGTAGTGAGGCACATTGGCCTTAGGGTTCTTTTCTCCTTTCTTTCTCTCTCTCGGTTACTGTTTACAGGTTACAGTTCATAGGTATAGTTCATAATACTGTTCACATATTAAAAAAAAAAAAAAAAAATCTACTTTTTTTCTTTCTTTCTTCTTCTCTTTTAAACCATAAATCCAATAAAAAGATTCTACACCCTAAAATCCACAAATCCACCTAAACCTTAACCTACCACAAGCACTACTAGACATATTTCTCTAATTTTTCCTACGTCATAAGGGCTGCAAAAGAACAATGATTTCACTGAGAACTGCATTGCTGGGAAAAATTAATAATATCTGGCAAGGACTTACCATGAAATACCCAACCATGAGCAATTATGTTAAGCCCACCTAAAAAGGAGAAAAAAAAAAGGCTTCAATTGGGGTTTGAAATCTCTACTACAATTACATGTAAATATCGCTATGATGACAAATTCACATGATAATTAGCAGTAATATTTATTCTAATACACTTTGGGGTTTGAAAACCTTTATGAAAATTTCTAGTTATGATAAATCAATAAGAAAAAGCAGTAATTGACATCTCATAATTCTCTATGACAATGAACAATTTTGTAGGCCAAACACTTCTGGATTCAATATGAATATCTAGTTCTAAAAGTGTTCTTGCCTTCACCTTCCTCAAGATGTCATTTTTTTAGAACTAGATGATCCACAAGGTGTCATAAACTTCTAACACCTAGATCCAATTAGTACTCAAGATAAAGCACACATCAAGAACTCGAGCATTGCCAATTCTTCATATACGCAGCTTTACAAACTGGTTTTAGTTAAGCAAGGTTTGCCCACATGTTTATATATGGTATACATATAATTCATTCTTTTAGTAATTTGCACAGGGCATTGTGATCAAAGAAAAATAGTGTTACGACCACCCCACCCCCCCGGTTTATTATTTTAAGTTTAATCTATACTCTGTATGTATATCATATTGCTTCTTAAACTTTCAGGTCAAGATGTGCATGAGAGAGAGAGAGAGAGAGATCAAGGAAAGCCCAAAGGAATTACACTTGTCATCCATATTTTAATATGACCGCTATGGGAAAACTTGAGACATAACATTACTATTAGCTGCAATAACACATATTTTAAGATATTAAGAAGTTAAATGGTTTATATATTTATCTCATACAGATTTTTTTAATTTTACAAAATTTTCATCATAGCCATATTTAAATGTAAGTGAAGATATAAGAACTGATAATTAGAGAATTGGAAGGCATTTCGGAAAGTTAATGAATAATATAGCAGACAAATTATGCTCTGCTTTATTAATGCCACTTCACGGTTATAGTAATGACTGAAACTAATATCAACTGAAAGAACCAACTTCATAGCAGTGAACAACATGCAAACACAGAGAGAAATTGAATGCATGTGTGTGTGCACATGACAGAATATGCACACAATCAAAGGGACTCAACTGTGCAGTATGTACTATATCCAGCTTCAGCAACTTTACAAGACAAATAAAAGTATCACCATCACTAATTGGCAAACCATGTTCCCTCTAGGAAATATCATGTCCTCCTCTAAACTGGAACTTCCTACAAGCACATATGCACAGGCAATTAATTTTTGTAACCTGAAATCTAATTTTTACCATTTATGGAGATTTAACAAGTCTCAAAGGATGTCGGAGGATATAGATTATTTTTACCTGGACTTCAGGGAATTTATGCTTTCATACTTTTACTTAAATGTTCAAATCGTTAAAGGCTTCTGATGTAAAAGAACTTAAGACAACTGTCATATCTATCTCTCTTAACCTCAGATGCATTATAGGGATTGTATGTATTAATTTTGGTGTGGTATACCAAGCAGAAAATCTAATGTTGTATGAATCACAAATAGCACAGTGACACATATACTTAACATTAAAATCAAAATATAAACTATGAAAATTTTTATATGTTATGTCTCAAGATCACGTGGAGCCAAATGGGAATCACGTGCAGTCAAGTGGTGAAATAATTGCAGAAAGTGGCTAGAGATAAGAATTATATGAAGATAAGGATATTGCCTCAAGTTTAGATGTTATCGTTTGAATTATTATTGATTGTTATTTGAATTATGAATTAGGATAAGGAGCTATCTTGCGATAGGCTCTGTTAGATAGGATTTGGGTTATCTCTTGTATTTGAATTCCAATCCATCTTGTATTTAAGAGCATGAAGTGAAATAAGAGGCAAGCAGAACTTTAATCCCAAATATCTCTCTCTTTCCCTATAATTTCTAGGAGGGTAGTCACCTCGAATACGACTAAGTTATCCACTAGATTGCAGTTTACTGCATTATATGTTTCATATTTGTGATTATTAAAATAATTTCAAAAAGAAAAGGCATACTTTTTGTCATCCTAGCAATCAGGCAACAATGAAATGTATTCCTAATGTATGCATTGAGGACACCTCTCTTACTAAAAACCAGTACCACATATGATAAATTGGCTTACAATGCGGTTTTATTGATAAAGTAGAAACATGAAGCAATTTGTTCCAATTTAAAACAATAAATCAGATACCACGGCTATATAAATGGCACCGATACTGCTCTTATTTATTTAAGGAAAATTTTAGAACAGAACACTAATGTATCACACATAAATTTACAGATTTGGTGCCTGATCAATTTTTTCTTTACCCAAAAATGCAACTTGCTTTGATACTTATTTTCAATGAGTTTTGGCCCCAAGGGAAGGGGGAAGTGAAAGGGAAGATTCAAAGTAGTAACTCCACTTCATGAGGCTGACACCGGCCGGTCGTGCTAGCCATTGGAATTCTAATACTTAGAACTCAAAAGAAACTCCAAGAGCTTTATAAGGAGAACTATGGTTTCAAAATTCAAATACCCTTTCCTCCACTTGTTGTAACAATTTATCAAAAAAAATAATTCAAAAGAAACAAATGGTAGATTTTTTAACCATTAGCATCTTTCTATAGGCTAATTTTTTTTTCCGAAGTCAGTATGTCAAGTACACTCTCACGACTCACCTACTATTCCCAATGCCATTTCGCATTAGGAAATGCAACACAACAGCAAAATTAATTGTTAGGCAGTAATTACGATTAAATTAAACATTGTCTCAACGATAACTGTGTTTAGTTCTTCTTTCCATTATTGCTTAGAAATTAGAATTAGATTAAACCCCATATCTTTTCTAACCTTGAAATGGTTCTAATTGACTTGAATGTCATATAGGAAAAAACATCAATAATATAATATGTATAATAAATAAAAAAAGAAATCAAGAATAGTAACGAAATAGCCGTATACGATGTACGTTGTGAGCAGTGTAAAGCTTACATGAGATTGAAGAAAAGTGAAAGCGGAACCATTGTTGTTGTTGTTGTTGTTGTTGTCATGACCCATCACTATTAAGGAGAAAGCAAACGAGGGAGATGCCCAACGCATCCAAACGAAAGACCATAATGAAAGCTAAGGTTATCAAATAGGTTTTTGAAATTTCTTATTTTTACAGAAAAGAAATAGAGAGAGATAGAGAGAGAGTACCTAACTGTGTGAGCCATGGCAGGGGAGGGACAGTGAGAGAGAGTCTGAGTTAGATACAGAGTGAGAGGTTTTCAGGGGCTCGGGTTTAAAATATATATATATATATATATATATATATATATATATATATTTATATATTAGAAACTAACCATATATGTCTCCTATTTGGTCGCTTCGGTCTAGTCCATTCCAATTTATTTATTATTAAACCCGTGACTGGACGAAACTCAGATTTTTTAAAATTTAGGATCAAAGACTTTTTATTTATTTTATTTTTTGGTCATTGACTTAGTGTATCCCCAAAATTTAGGACCAAAGAAATTTTTTTTTTTTTGGTCTTTGACCTAGTATATTCCTAAAGCTTTCAATCAAGAGACTAATTACTGATTTCTCAAAAAATAAAAATAAAAATGGGACTTACCACTGTTACGACGGGTGAGCAAAGGTAAATCGCTGGTTGAATGAGTTTTTTCAAAATGCAGCCACTTTAAGACTGAGTGTCCAACCACTCGGCTAACCCTATTGGATTGGTTGAATGAGTTTTTTCAAAATGCAGCCACTTTAAGACTGAGTGTCCAACCACTCGGCTAACCCTATTGGATTCAAAGACTATTTAATGAAAAATACAATTAGCAATACCATTTAAAAAAAAAAAAAAGCTTAGAAAAAACTAGATACAAACAAAAATAGAAACTTGTACTACGTGCGTCTTTCAAACATTGTCATGTTATAAGGTTGATAAATAGCCAAATACTGTTTCTGTGGTTCAGTTTGATTTATTGAACCCTTAGCCTACATATCAACCGACCAAACAAGACAGACCGACAAGATGGTGCAAGGAACCGCACTCCTTGACCTCTAGTACTTTCTCCTCTTTGAATGTTAGAAGAGTCCAAACTCCAAGTCTCTCATGTATGTCGACAAGGGAATTAGCAGTCCATTTGTTTAGCTTGCAACTTGCATATTTAATATTGATTGATGACATATCTTGCAACTTGTATTAAAGCGTAAAAGATATGCGATGACAAAGTTTTTAGATCACAGTTTTTTCATTATAAAAATTTAAATTAAATTAAATTGAAGACCGCGCCTCTTTGACCTCAGTACTTTCTCCTCTGTTGTGTTTGTCTTAGTCGAAGACCAAGCACAAGAGAAGAGACCATGTCTCAACTAGAAGCCAGAGACCATCTGATGAACTCAGCTATTATTGTCTAGGAAAAATCAATATCCTCCTTTTTATTAGTTATATTTGAGTAAAAATTAAGGACAATTGTCTTGACTCTTGAGAACTTAAACATTTTTATTGAAAAAAATATTAAATGATTTAATTTTTTTTTCTAGACCAACAAAGAAGATTAAGACTTTGAGTATTATGAATTAAAGTAAGAATTAACATTCTACATTAATTTCTACTAGTGGGTGATAACGAATTTTTTTCCCGCAATTCACTTGACAGGCTATGTGTAAGGGAAGTATTAGAAATAAGCTCTATACTATTAATATGAAAATTAATATTTTGTAACATGTTATAGGTTACCACAGCTTTTACAAAACCACGCATGTATCATGGTTCTAAGGTAACATTAATGGCAGAGTCAAGATTTGACCTTAGAAGGAGCAAAGTTTATGACTACCCTACATGTATTTTCATACACTCAGTAATCACAAACATACAGAAATAGACATTTGTAAACACACACACGTATGATATATAATATTATTTCTTAAGACCAATCTAAACAATAAAATGCCACTCATTTTTATAGTAGCAGTATCATAATGTTAAAAAAATAGCATATCCATTATATAGTGTTTATTTGTGAATAAATCGTATTTCACTTATAATTTTCATGTAATAATTTTCGCATTAGATAAACCTCAAATACAATTTAAGTCAACTTTTGTTTAACTGATAAAATGATTAAATTATAACAATTTAAAAAATATAGTAATTGCAAAGGCAGATTTTGGATCCTAGACCCAAAAGGTAAAAGGATCTAGGCTTAAAGAGCCCAATACAATGAATTTGTAAAGAATGAGTTGAAAACTAGGTTTCAATGACTGAGAGAACACTGTAGCACTAAGAACTGTAATTGTAATCAAGTCTAAGAGAAATATATTCAAGAACTGCTCTCCTCGGACTTTGCCAAGGAGGAATTTCTTTACATAAAACTTGCTAGTCTTTATTTTCTTATCATCTTTAATCCATCATGAGTGTTGTCTCAGTCATTGAAACCTAGTTTTCAGCCCATTCTCTACAAATTCATTGTATTGAGCTCTTTGGGCCTAAATCATTTTACCTTTTGGGCTTAGGATCCAAAATCTGCCTTTACAGTAATCAATTATGCAACAAAACTTTAAAGTATAACTTGAAAACTATGGAATTTATTATAAAAAATTTGAGCTCTTCACATTTTTTTTTAAAGTAGCATTTATATATATTGTTTTCTCTTCAATTAAAAATTTTGCTTTTTTTCTTTTTTCTTTCTTTTAAAATTTTTAAACCTTAAATAAAATTTTAAAAATTATATATTTTCTTTTTTTATTCTTATCTTTGAAATTTGGCATATAAAAGAGTATATTAACCAAAAGACATAAAATTGTAGAAAATAAATTGGGGGGGGTAAACCCTTGGCTCCGCCCCTAGGTACTATGGTTTTAGGAATTTCTAACATAATATTAGAACCAACCCCATGTCTAGCTCCTCAAACGATGCCAACTCGCATCTCAATATTGTCCTTTGTTGTCATCTTTAAGCTCCCATTACACCTAGTGTAACTTTAAGCTATATTACACCACCCAATAATTTGTTCTTGATTTCATATTTTGAAAATCCAACCGTTGATTTAAATATTCTATATGTTCTTAACATGCATACCAATTTCATACCAATTGGCTGTAATTTACCATTTGATCTATAATTCATATTTTATGCATTATTTTAAACTACAAAAACTTGAATTTAAAAAATTGATTGATGACATGGTTATTGATCTTTGATCATCTTTAAATTTTGTAAGCATGAAGAATATATGAAGATCATGTAATCCAATGGTGAATTTATCAAAATTTACATCTAATTAAAAAATATTAGATGGTGTAAACATTACTTAGAGTTATACCAAGTGTAACTTGAACCCAACCCATATATATAAATTTATATATATATATATATATATATATATATATATATATATATATATATATTAATCATCTTACATTCCAAAATCAATGGATCTTTCAAGCTTTTACTTTGAGTTTGAGGGGAAAGACATAAAATACAGTGCATTAGAATCCTCTTTATTTTTCTCGAAATAGGCCTTGCTTATTTCGTGGTTCAAATTTTTAGAGGAAAAAAGTAATTTGTACAAAGTAGGCTGCGTTTGGTTCGATATAAATCGAATTCTGAGTGTAAAATGAATGCAAGGGAAAATGAATTCCCGTAAGAAAATTAAAATCCGGGTGTTTGGGTGTGCAATGAAAAATAGTCCAAAAAACGATTTCCAGTGTTTGGTAATATTCTGAAAATGCTATTTTCCTACAAAATTTTCACATTTTCTCAGCCATTTTCTCAGCTTCCAAACAAATTTTATATCAGAAAAACCACCACCACCCACACACCACCACCCACAAAAAATCCACCACCACCCACACACCACCACCCGCAGAAAATCCACCACTATCCACACAAAACCCACCACCACACAACACAAAAACCACCAAAACACCACCACCCACACCACCACAACAACAACAAAAAAATCAGAGATCAAAGAGAGAAAGATTGAGAGATTGAGGGAAAGAGAGATAAATCGGGAAAGAGAGATCGGTCTTTAGCAGTGGCAACGATCTTTAGCGGCGGTGACGAGATCGGTTTTGGGTGGGTTGAGAACGAGATCGGTCTTGGGTGGTGATGACGAGAACGAGATGCAAGGCAATCGGAAAGATGGGTCTTGGGTGTTTGTGGATCGGTGATGAGGGAGGGGTGTGCTGAGATGAGGGATCGGTGATGGGTGTTTGTGTCGGAGCTTGGCTGGGCAGTGATGAAGGATCGGTGATGAGGGATCGGTGATCAGTGCTGGAGCTTGGCTGGGCGAACCACCTGTGCTCTCTCTTCTTGCTCTTTCCCTCTCTCTCTCTCTCTTTGTCTCTGAATCCTGTAATTCATTTGAAGGTAAAATAAAAACTGAAATCCATTTTCGGCTTGAGAGGGTTATTTTACAGTTGTCGGGGGCGTTTTTTGTGCGCATAGCCACGTGCCTTTGGAGGTGTGGCTTTGCTAGGCCCAGATTTGTTTTAGGGAAGTCAACCTGGAACTCGACATTGGGCCGTATAGACCAATGGCTACCGGTGTATTTTTAAGCCTACAAAATAGATAAAACCCAAAGTCTTAGAATTATGATAATGGTTGAAATAAATAAATAATATGCTTAGCATGATAGCTTTGATTAAATAGTGAGTTAATATGTTATTATTATGTATATTAAGTGATGTCCAATATTAGAAAATAATTAATTAGGTGTCAAATGTCCAACAATGGGATGAGTCCAATAGTCCATGTCTAGTTGCGGTTCATGGTTCATGTTCATCATAATAAGGTATGTCTAGCAATGGTCCATGTCCAAGTAATATATGTCCATTGGTAATATATCAATTTATTAATATGTATGTTTATTATTAGTGAGACCATGTTTATTAAATAGTGAGATAATGGTAAAATGATAATGAGTTAACATATACTCAATAATGTAATTTCAAAGATGGAAAAAACATTGACTTATCTTTTATGTTTCTGACTCCAGCCGTGTAGCATCACTTTGTTCTTCATGTGATTTGTGGCTCCAGCCGTATAATGTTGGTGAGCTTCATAGTTTGTGGCTTTAGCCTTATAGTGTTAATGAGCTGATAAGATTCCAGCAGTATAATGACATTAGTTGAGTGATATAATAATAATGAACAAAATATACTTGATAATATAAGTTTGAAGGTAAAATATAATGACTTATCTTTATAGTTTGGGGCTCCAGCCATAGGACAGCAGTGGACTTAGACATTTCAGCAGCGTGATAGAATGAGTCCAGGTACAATATGATATTATGAGTCCTTCCATGGTGACTTCATAATTGAAGGGGAAAAATAGGTGCAACTGGAGGGAGAGAGAGTATGTCCAGTCGTGTGCATAGGTTGATTAAGTTTATCCCCTTTCATCATACACTTAAATGACTTTCTCCATGAAATACTCTTTTAGTTTTTAGTCAAATATGAGTGATATTGCCTTCCATAAGAAGGACTTTTGATTTTATGAGTTTTTGCTTTTCATAAGAAAGGGCTTTTAGTAATAAGTTCTTGGAAGAGTGTTTGATATATATATATATATATATATATATATATATATATATATATATATATATATACATGTGTGTGTGTGTGTGTGTGTGTGTGTGGAGATGGTAAGAAATATGTATATATTATGAGATATGGTGTTTGTAATATGTATGAGAATTATTTGTAGATACTTTGTTGGATATGGATCTTGTATATGTATACTATGTGAGACATGGAGCTTAGAGATATATGAGAAATATGTATGGGTATTTTGTGAGGAATGTGTTTTGTAAAATAAATGGAAGTATGAGATAGATAAATGAAGGTAAAATGTAGTAAAGGCTGCTGCTGGGATTGTTTTTTGTATTATGATATTGGTTATGTTGCTTTCTAAGAAGGGAGATTTTGTATGGGAAATAAAGAATGAGATGAAGATGTGTTTTGGGTAATAAAAATGAGTGAAATTTCATAGTATTGAAGTGTGGGAGAGATGGATAGTGTGTAATGGTGCTGTCTAGGAAGATATATTTTTGTAAGGGAGATGGAGAAGTATAGAAGAGTTTAGAGATCTTTAGAGATATGACAGCAAAATGAATAGAGTTTTAGAAAATGGAAGATGAGAGAGGAATGAAGAAAGACATGGAGATCTTTTAGAGATATGGCAGCAAGATGAATGGAGTTTCAGAATTATTGAAGATCAGAGAGAGGGTTCAGACAGAAGGGAGGGATGGATCATGTCTTTAGTGTGCAGCTTGGTCCTCTTTATATAGAGCCAAGCTATGTAACTAGATCAGAATTTAGTTGAAGGAAAATTAGCAAATAAGGGAAAATCTTTGATAAAGTAAGTGGTCTTTTGTTTTTTAACCAAAAGAAGAAATTTTGAGACTTAAATGTTGCTGACACAGCTGGATGATGTCATGTGGATGACATCCTTTGCTTGGAGAAAAAATACTTGGCATTAAATTCATGATTTAACTAAAGATGGTGAGATGATCTTTAAGGGATCCTCTTGTTTTTGGTACCACAGCTGCTGGGATTGGGCATTTATGGGCGAATGACATCATTTTAGGGCATGTGTCAACCTGCTGGAGCTGCTACAGATCTGTTGGAGCTGTTACAGCTTCCGTTGGAGCTGTTATAGCTTGTGCAGAAGCTGTTGCAGCTTCCGCTGGAGCCGTTTTTGGTGTTTTCGGCTAAGTTTCTTCTCTTGAAAAAATTATATGTTTAGTCCATATATAATTTTGGTAAGTAATAGATTAGTTGGTTGATATTTGATGAAGTTTTAGAGATATAAATATGATCTTTTTGTATTTTAACCAAATCTTGGAGAGTAAAGAGAGCATTTAATGCTAGATATGAGATGTTAATATATATTTAGCCATGTGCTTGGAATTGATTTATATGAAAATAATAAAATAATTAATATGGAATGATATGATTATATTTTAAAACTTATATTATATGATGAACATTAATTTTTATGTAAAGAGCATAGAGAGTTTTATCATTTTAAGTGCTTATGTGATATGAGAGGCTTACCCAAATGTTACCTTTTGCACACTGACCCATCAGAGTTCAAGGAATTGGGGAAGACATGCCAAGCAACATACTTTCCTTTATCAATTTTGAACCACTGGAACTTTACTGAACATACTTCTTGGCCCTCCAAACCACGACTCCCAAAATTCTCCCGATGAGACTCATGAGCTTGGATCATGAGCCAAAAATGAAATGTTGTGCCATGAGCTCGAACTATGGGCCTTGATGAGATTATATCGCCATGAGTTTTGAACCATGGGCTTCGGCATCATTTTTGTGAATAAGGACTCTTTTGGGCTTTAAAACAGATTCTCCCAAAATCTATGATAATATTGATGTGGTGCGAGTCGCCAATGAAATGAAGCCATGTGGTGTGAAAAATTTGTCCTCAACATTTAGCCCCTCGAGTGCATGGGCTTGCTTTGCAAGGGCTTGTCTTGCAAGGGCTTGTTTTTGAAAGGGCATGCACGAGTGAAGATGTTTCTTGAAAGAGATTGGCCATTGCTGGGCCAATAGAGTTATGTAGTGGAAGTGCCTCTATTGACATATATGATACTTTTATTTTTTTATTTTTTTATTTTTATCAATACCCAATTGTAGCCCCCAGAAATGGAACCATTGAATCAAGCCCCTAAGTGTGTAGAGGCATTGGATAAGCATAGATGGGTGATGTGGGAAGCACCTTGACAAGTTCAACGGTGGAATCTTGACACTTTGATGTTTGAAATAGCTCAGACACTTGTGGTAATGATCTTGTATAATGATGTTTTGCTTGAATATGCTTGATTAGTAGAAGTCTGACTGCTAGAGGTGTTGTATAGACTGCAACACCACTGGAATTCTGAACATGAGCAACTAGAGTTCTGATTTGGATATAACCACTAGATTCTTTTGTGAACTAGGACATGGCGTATCCATTAGTTGAGATGATCAATTTTTTGTAGCAAAGAGATAGTTGGGATCTTCCAGCCATAAGGAGCTTGTTTTGTTTGTCCTGGCAGGCTGCTGGATATGTGTTCAGCTACCGCTGGAGTTTTTTTTTTTTTTTTTGATTTTGAATAAATGGTTCCTCATTCCTTGGCGGCTTTGTGACTTGCTGAATGTATTAATGGTTGTTGAGTAGATGATGATAATTGAGAGCATCAGATCTCCATCTCTTTGTTGGAAGCTCTTAGGAAGGTATGGTTGGTATGAGTTCCAGCGGTAAAATAATATGAGCTAGATTTGCTGCAGGTATCACCGCTGGACTGCTGGCTATTTCTTCTTAGTTGCATGAGCTTTGTTAATTAATTTGCCATGGGCTTGAACCATGGGCTTTAATTATGGGATTGAATTCCATTGATAAAATAACTTTGCCATGGACTTGAATCATGGGCTTTTAAAATATTGCTAAGTTGTATTGGGTTTTTGATAAGGTATTGCCAAGCATTATTGGGCTTCGGCTTTGATAAATAATTTGTCACGGGCTTGAACCATGGGCTTTGATTATTTTAGTGTAATTATAGAATAAATAATCATCTAGTAATATAGTTTTTCATGGGCTTTTGACAAATGTGTGCCATGGGTTTGTAAAATAAACGTAATTGTTGCAGGTTTCAAATATGACTTCTATGAGTTTTGAATATTAGTAACACAAGTTCATATTTCTCCATGAGCTTGATGTATGTTAGCCATGGGTTTTGGAAAGATGAATAGTGTTACATAAGATTAATAGTTACTATGTTTTTATATAAATCTTGTGGTATAGATAAGTACATATATATGTTAGGAAATCTATGTTGCCAAATATTATTAGTTTCGGACTTTTAGTAAGATATTTGAAATAATTTATTTGCCAAGTATCATTAGTCTTGGACTTTTAAGACTTTACAATAATGTTTACCAAATGATATTGCGCTTTTAAAATATTGCCAAGTAGTATTGGGCTTCCGATAAAATGGTGCCAAGTATTATCGGTCTTGGGCTTTGAATGTTAATGGGATAAATAATATAACATAAGATAGATAATTATAATTTTCATGATAATATATATATATATATATATATTTTTTTTTTTTTCATCACGATTTCCATGGGTTTTGTAAAATAGTAAGGTAAATATTAATCGCCGTGGGGTTTAAAATAATTTCCATGGGCTTTTGAATGGTAGAGAGATAAATAATGTGATATAAGATAAATGCTTACCATGGGTTTTATTAAGGTAAGTTCCATGGATTTAATATAAAGTACGAAGTAAATAAGTGTCATAAGTTTTTTAATATAATTGCTATAGATTTTAAGGTAAAAACCTTTATGGTCTTAGATATTAATAACACATATTCATAATTCTCCATGGGCTTGATATATGTTTACCATGGGTTTTGGAAAGATGAATAGTGTTAAATAAATAGTTAAAATTAATCACCATAGGTTTTAAATATAATTTCCATGGGTTTAAATGTTAGTAACACAAATTCATAATTCTCCATGGGCTTGATGTATGTTTGCCATGGGTTTTGGAAAAATGAATAGTGTTACGTAACATAAATAGCTACCATGGGTTTAAATATTAGTAACACAAATTTATAATTCTCCATGGGCTTGGTGTATGTTTGCCATGGGTTTTGGAAAAATGAATAGTGTTACGTAAAATAAATAGTTAAATTTAATTGCCATAAGTTTTGAATATAATTTCTATGGGCTTAATTATTAATGACACACACTCACATTTCTCCATGGGCTTGATATATGTTTGCCATGGGTTTTGGAAAAATGAATGGTGTTATTTAATAAGATAGATAATATGGTATAAATATTTTCCATGATTCATTAGCTTATATACTTGTTTAGGAAAATTAATTTGCCAAAGGTTATTAGCTTTGGGCTTCAAGTATAATGCGTTCGTAAAAAAAAAAATCTGTTTTGCCAAAGATTATTAACTTTGGGCTTTTGAGCAAGATATAATATTTTTGTAAAGTGATTTTGGATTTTTTTGAAATGATGGTTTGCCAAAAATAGTACTTGGGCTCTTAGTAAAATATTTATAATATAATATTTGCCAAGTATTAATATCCTTGGGCTTTTGATAAAATATTGTCAAGGATAGTATTTGGGTTTTTAGTATTTGTAAAATTTTGCCAAACTAGTATTTGGGCCTTTTTGTAAATAGTTGCCAAAATAATATTGGGCTTTTAGAAATGGTTGCCAAAATAATATTGGGCTTTTGTAAATAGTTTGAGATTTTGTAAAAATATTGCCGTGTAGCAACGGACTTAGTAAGAGTGCCGTGTAGCAACGAGCTTTGTAGGGGGTGCCGTGTAGCAACGGGCTTTGTAAGAATGCCATGTAGCAATGGGCTTTAGGGTGCCGTGTAGCAACGGGCTTTGTAATGGTGCCGTGTAGCAACGAGCTTTAGGGTGCCGTGTAGCAACGGGCTTCAAGGTGCCGTGTAGCAACGGGCTTTGTAAGGTTTTGTTGGGCTTTTTGGGTTTTGCCCACAAGGTAAATGAGTTTGAGCTTTTTATAGAGATGGTATAATTTTGTGGCTCGATATGGTAATGAGATAGTAAATACTTGTGGACTAATTTGGTGATGGGATGAGAAATATTCATGGGGCTATTTGAGTATTTTGGTGAGTGCATAAATAGGGTCAAATAGGCATATTTTTATGCTATTGGATATGAATGATTTGCAAAGGGATTTAAATGTTTTTGTTGGAAACTTATCTGATTGAACCGCTGGAGAAGGAAATTAACTGTTCAGCAATAGGAATGGTTTGTATTGATAAGGTCCCCCTTTTTATGCCGAAGTGATGGATAACAATGTGTTTTTCTAGCAACATAAGGGCTTTTTTGCTGATAAGGCCATCTACCGCTGGAGAGATAAATATGTCTAGCAGTAAGAGAGGTTTCTATTGATGCAGCCCTCTATTGTTGAACTTTCAACCATTTTTTCTTTCTTTGCTGCTACCGCTGGATAAACCTTTTCCTTTTAGGCATAAAAGCTTCTTTTTTTTTTTTTCTTTTTTTTTTTTTTTTTTTTTTTTTTTTTTTTTTTTTCATATGGGGGGTATAAGCTTGTAATAAGTGTGTTGCAAGCCTTAGTAGCTCAAATAGTTGAGAGATAGGTAGCTTGGTATCTCATGAAATATCTTGAACATAATAATGTTGACTCAACTCCATGAGCTGCTGGATCTAGGGATATTAAGCATGTGTATGTTGGAGTTGAGATCTCCTTCATGATATGTGATTCTAGACTTTTGGAGTTATGATAAGGCTATACTTTATGACTCCCCAGCGGAGTCGCCAGAATGTCGGGGGCATTTTTTTGTGCGTAGCCATGTGCCTTTGGAGGTGTGGCTTTGCTAGGCCCGGATTTGTTTTGGGGAGGTTAACCTGGAACTCGACATTGGGCCGCATAGACCAATGGATACCGGTGTATTTTTAAGCCTACAAAATAGATAAAACCCAAAGTCTTAGAATCATGATAATGGTTGAAATAAATAAATAATATGCTTAGCATGATAGCTTTGATTAAATGGTGAGTTAATACGTTATTATTATGTATATTGAGTGATGTCCAATATTAGAAAATAATTAATTAGGTGTCAAATGTCCAACAATGGGATGAATCCAATAGTCCATGTCTAATTGCGGTTCATGGTTCATGTTCATCATAATAAGGTATGTCTAGCAGTGGTCCATGTCCAAGTAATATATATCCATTGGTAGTATATCAATTTATTAATATGTATGTTTATTATTAGTGAGACCATGTTTATTAAATGGTGAGATAATGGTAAAATGATAATGAGTTAACATATACTCAATAATGTAATTTCAAAGATGGAAAAAACATTGACTTATCTTTTATGTTTCTGACTCCAGCCGTGTAGCATCACTTTGTTCTTCATGTGATTTGTGGCTCCAACCGTATAATATTGGTGAGCTTCATAGTTTGTGGCTTTAGCCTTATAGTGTTAATGAGCTGATAAGATTCCAGCAGTATAATGACATTAGTTGAGTGGTATAATAATAATGAACAAAATATACTTGATAATATAAGTTTGAAGGTAAAATATAATGACTTATCTTCATAGTTTGGGGCTCCAGCCGTAGGACAGCAGTGGACTTAGACATTTCAGCAGCGTGATAGAATGAGTCCAGTGGTACAATATGATATTATGAGTTTTTCCATGGTGACTTCATGATTGAAGGGGAAAAATGGGTGCAACTGGAGGGAGAGAGAGTATGTCCAGCCATGTGCATAGGTTGGTTAAGTTTATCCCCTTTCATCATACACTTAAATAACTTTCCCCATGAAATACTCTTTTAGTTTTTAGTCAAATATGAGTGATATTGCCTTCCATAAGAAGGGCTTTTGATTTTATGAGTTTTTGTTTTTCATAAGAAAAGGCTTTTAGTAATAAGTTCTTGGAAGAGTGTTTGATATATATATATATGTGTGTGTGTGTGTGTGTGTGGAGATGGTAAGAAATATGTATATATTGTGAGATATGGTGTTTGTAATATGTATGAGAATTATTTGTAGATACTTTGTTGGACAGAGATCTTGTATATGTATACTATATGAGACATGGAGCTTAGAGATATATGAGAAGTATGTATGGGTATTTTGTGAGGAATGTGTTTTGTAAAATAAATGGAAGTATGAGATAGATAAATGAAGGTTAAATGTAGTAAAGGCTGCTGCTGGAATTGTTTTTTGTATTATGACATTGGTTATGTTGCTTTCTAAGAAGGGAGATTTTGTATGGGAAATAAAGAATGAGATGGAGATGTTTTTTGGGCAATAAAAATGAGTGAAATTTCAGAGTATTGAAGTGTGGGAGAGATGGATAGTGTGTAATGGTGCTGTCTAGGAAGATATATTTTTGTAAGGGAGATGGAGAAGTATAAAAGAGTTTAGAGATCTTTAGAGATATGGTAGCAAAATGAATAGTGTTTCAGAAAATGGAAGATGAGAGAGGGATGAAGAAAGACATGGAGATCTTTTAGAGATATGGCAGCAAGATGAATGGAGTTTCAGAATTATTGAAGATCAGAGAGAGGGTTCAGACAGAGGGGGGGATGGATCATGTCTTTAGTGTGTAGCTTGGTCCTCTTTATATAGAGCCAAGCTATGTAACTAGATCAGAATTTAGTTGAAGGAAAATTAGCAAATAAGGGAAAATCTTTGACAAAGTAAGTGGTCTTTTGTTTTTTAACCAAAAGAAGAAATTTTGAGACTTAAATGTTGCTGACACAGATGGATGATGTCATGTGGATGACATCCTTTGCTTGGAGAAAAAATACTTGGCATTAAATTCATGATTTAACTAAAGATGGTGAGATGATCTTTAGGGGATCCTCTTGTTTCTGGTACCACAGTTGCTGGGATTGGGCATTTATGGGTGAATGACATCATTTTAGGGCATGTGTCAACCTGCTGGAGCTGCTATAGATCTGTTGGAGCTGTTACAGCTTCCGCTGGAGCTGTTACAGCTTGTGCAGAAGCTGTTGCAGCTTCCGCTGGAGCCATTTTTGTGTTTTCAACTAAGTTTCTTCTCTTGGAAAAATTATATGTTTAGTCCATATATAATTTTGGTTAGTAATAGACTAGTTGTTTGATATTTGATGAAGTTTTAGAAATATAAATATGATCTTTTTGTATTTTAACCAAATCTTAGAGAGTAAAGAGAGCATTTAATGCTAGATATGAGATGTTAATATATATTTAGCCATGTGCTTGGAATTGATTTATATGAAAATAATAAAATAATTAATATGGAATGATATGATTATATTTTAAAACTTATATTATATGATGGACATTAATTTTTATGTAAAAAGCATGGGGAGTTTTATCATTTTAAGTGCTTATGTGACATGAGAGACTTACCCAAATGTTACCTTTTGCACACTGACCCGTCAAAGTTCAGGGAATTGGGGAAGACATGCCAAGCAACATGCTTTCCTTTATCAACTTTGAACCACTGGAGCTTTACTGAACATACTTCTTGGCCTTCCAAACCACGACTCCTAAAATTCTCCCGATGAGACTCATGAGCTTGGATCATGAGCCAAAAATAAGATGTTGTGCCATGAGCTCGAACTATGGGCCTTGATGAGATTATATCACCATGAGTTTTGGACCATGGGCTTTGGCATCAATTTTGTGAATAAGGACTCTTTTGGGCTTTAAAATAGATTCTCCCAAAATCTATGATAATATTGATGTGGTGCGGGTCGCCAATGAAATGAAGCCATGTGGTGTGAAAAATTTGTCCTCAACAACGGTCAACGCAAAAATTGATTTCCGTTTGACCAAGTTTTCTGTGCTTACCAAACACATAGGCTGGTGTAAAATGATTTGCTGGAATCATTTTCAGCCAAAACAAACGCAACCAAAGTGTACAAATTACTTTTGGCTTGAACAACTAATCAGACTGCTAATGATGTGCTATGGAAACATATAAGCAAGTCAATGTATTTTCGTCTCCCGCAATTTTAAGCAAGAGAATCATGCTATCCACTTTTTTCATCCAAAAAAAATTACATAATGCAATTTCTAGAGTATTCACACATCTGGTTTTATAAAGGTTGGCCAAATTTTGAAATGAAAAAGTCACATTTTCTATTTTAACGATACACTTTTGCAATACACCAACATCCTACTCTTCATTTTATACTACATTTAATAAAATATTCTAAATAATTCATTTTTTCCCTTTCTACCAACTCCTAGCGGTAAATCATTTTATGATAACTTTGATATGAGCTACTTAATTGAGAAACTTGTGAAGAATTGGGACAGGAAGCGGGATCGACCATCGATGGTATCACTCCTAAGGTACCCCACGGCCAAATCGATCGTTAAGACACCTTTAAGGACCACAGATAAGTGGATAACACCAATCAGCCACCTACTGCCAAATCAACCACTGTGGCACCCAAGGCAACAACCGAAACACCTAGTGACGGCCCATACCTATGCCCTGCAAAGCAAGCAACAACCCATGCAATCAAAAGATTCAAAACCCCATGACCACCAACTTCCCCTTGGTTTAGAGAGAGAGTGTGAACAAAGAGCTAAATTTTTGTGGATGTGTTGATTTTTGTAATAAGTTGGCAGAACTGAGAAAGAATAAAAAACAATTAAAAAAGAGATGAAAGATCCGTAGACTAATAACTCTTTTCTTCTAAAGTGTTATTGTAGCATTTTTGTGGTGGCCACTAGCATTGATACGGAGCTTTGGGCTCATAGGGTTGGTTTAACTATTTGTAAAAATTTAAACCTTTTGGTTGTTGAAATTGAAGTAGATGCTCATGTGGTACATGGGTGGATTTCGGATAATTCTAATGCTAATTTACATTATGCTTCTCTTATTTTGGATTGCAGAATCCTCATCGGCCAAATTTCTCAAGTAAAGATGAAGCACAGTTTCTATGAAGTAAACAAATGCACCGACACGCTTGTTAGGAAATGATCAAAGATTGAGCAGGGTTTTGTTGTTTTTGATAGTCCACATGTGGACCTTTTGTTTGCTGCTATTTTATGACAACTCGTTGTTGCTGCTAATTAGTTAATGAATCTTGTTTTTCTACCCCCTAAAAAATGTAGCATTTAAAAAAAAATGAAAACTTGTAGCTAGCCACATGTAGAACAATTTTTGTATATAACTGTTTATGATTTGGCTGAAAAGACGGTACGAAGAACAGAATGTGAATACACTTTATTGATTGTCTTTTCATACTCCTATGCTCCAATTCCACATGTGAATACATATTCTATTCGTTCTTCTTAAGAATATAAATTACTTCTTTCCTAAGAAAGAGAGGCGCTAACAGAAATATTTGTCCTTAGTTGGATTTCGCTCATTTCGTGACTTACTAAGAAACCCTCTTGCGTTTTGAATTCCAGATAAGGCCAGTTGGATATGATTGAGATTTGAAAACGCACCCAATCAATTTTACCTCTGATTCATATATTTTCTTTGTTACGTTTTGTGATTGTAAATGCTTTTCTTTTCCCGGAATAGGATTGGATCATGTCCTATTCAATCCTCATTTTCATTAATTCATTCATTACAACTTACAAGTTCCACATTGTCCAGCTATCCAAAATGATGTAACTAGTTGTAAGTAATGAGAAAAGGTAGAAGTTTTTCTAGAATGGTGGAACATACCACATTCTGCCACGTAAATTGGGGAAAACAGCTTCTTCTTTTTCCCCTTTTTTTTTGTTGTTGTTGTATAAGAACATTCATAGCTGGGCTACTAAATGCCAAATGTAAGCATATTTTAGCATTAAGGCCTAATTTGTCTCAACATCCAGAAGTGGAAACATGGAAAATTGTAAATTTTTTTGGCATAATGCTACAGTACCATCGTAAATGTATGATAGTACTGTAGCAATATGCCAAAAGTAATATTAATATTTTATTCCTGCCTTTCTCTCTCATCTCTCTCTGTCTTTCTCTGTCTCTCACTCACTTTCCTCTCTTTCTCCCTCTTCTCTATCACACTTTCTTAGATACTACATGGCGTTGAGCATCACGCACCAGATCGGAGCTTTCGCTGGAACTTTGATTCCACTAGAAACAAGTAATACGAACTCAGCCGAGACAACTGCGACGGTGAGCGCAGTGTCTGTGTGGAAATCTCCGGTATCGAGTCTCCGATGCAAGGTCCAAAAACCAGATGTCGTGGATTTCGGTCCATCACCGTTGTTGAGTCCATGTAGATCGCCGGTGCTCGGAGCGACACGAGCCGATCTCTCCATGATGATGCCGTTGGATAGCGTGACGATGAACAACACGGTGAATAGGAGGAAAGCAATGAACACAAGTTTGCAGGCACTGAAGAGTGCCAGAGTGGAGGGGATCATGATGTGGTGGGGGTTGGTGGAGAGAGAGGCGGCTGGATCGTACAATTGGGGTGGGTATGCTAAGTTGCTTGAGATGGCTAAGAAGCACGGGCTTAAAGTCCAGGCCGTCAAAGGCCATGGGTGGCTGAATTTGTGGTGGCTAGGTTTTTTTATCTTTGAATTTTTATGGTTGTTGGTTTTTTTTTTGGGGGGGGGGGGGGGGGGGGGGTTTATTACTGAGATTTTGTTGCTAGTTTATTGTTTAGGTTTTATTGATGAGATTTTATTGCGATGGTTGCAAAAATTTTCTGGCGTGATTCGTGGGTTCGGTGTGTATTGTTGGGTGGTTGTTCTGGGTTTGGGTTGGTGGTGGGTGGATGAGAAAGAAAGAAAAATAGAGAGACGGAGAACAGAGGTGAAGAGAGAAGAGAGAAGAGAGAGAGATTTTTTTATATTATTTTATTCTGTAATTTATATTATTTTAATATATTGTAGGTAAAAATAAAAGTTGGGATGCTAGAGCCTAGATGTATTGTAAAATAATCTATATTATTATTTAAGGGGCTTCCTCTGTTTGGATTCCTCATTTTTTAGTTCAAAAATGTCCATACACTCCTAAGTTTAAGTAGAGACAAAACTAAAGGATAATCCAGTAAAAATGCAACTCTAACTCTCACTAAAACATTACCTAAAAAATAGGACCACTCTCCTTTTATTTTTCAAACTGATTTATTCACTTATAAATTAGATTTTTAAAAGAAAAATTATATATATATAAAATAAATAAAAAACACAATTTTTGTTTTACAAAATAGGACCACTAAAAAAAAAGCCTCATCGCACGCACGAAGCGCGTGAGATGAGGCTAGTATTGTATAATTGATAAAGTAATTTTTTGAAATAGTAAAATAAGATAAGATGACATTTTCAAATGTGAATTCTCTAAGTGGGAAACAGTTGTTGTTGTTGTTGTTGGCTAAGTAAGATGACATTTTCAAATGTGAATTCTCTAAGTGGGAAACAGTTGTTGTTGTTGTTGTTGGCTAAGTGAAAAATAAGACGCAATGGCAACATCTATTTTAGTGATAAGTTTGTTAGAATGGAACTTTCTTCTAAGTGGCAAAAGAAGGGAAAATGGTAAATTAAAAACCAAACTAACAAAATTTTTTAGAACGATGAAACACACTACTCATTTCCAGTAGACAGTTACTCTCATTCTATAATCATAGCCGTCCATCAATTCAGGGTCAACCCAATAATTAATGGCCTAAACATGATACCTCATGTGATCACTCTTATAATTTTCATCAAAGATTGAAAACTGAAAACAATTCCTTGCATCAATTGCGTCCAAAGTTCCAAACAATCATCTACGCAACTTTGACCCCAAAAAAAAAAAAAAAAAAAACATAAGACCTAACCCAGTTTCAATCTTCTTTCTCCAAATAAATTATATACAATAAATTAATTGTTAATAAATGAAATGTATATGATGTATAACTATAATCAACTTAAAAGAAAAAATATTCACCATCAATGTCTAACCAAAATTGTTGCAATCACAGCCTCAAGACTCAAGAGAATGCAACTGCTTCAACTGCTTTATACTAAGCCTTTGACGATCATCATTCACTTTAGAACAACTTTTTTTTGTTGAACTTGAAAGTCCAAAAAAGAATGCTCCTCTAGAAGCCCACTTTCATCTACAAGATCAAGCGAGTACACCACATCTTCCCTACTCCATCCCGCACTCAACAACTTCATAGACAGCACTTGCACGTGCCACTTCACACTCTCTTTACATCTCACCAAACCGGGCCCACCTTTCCTCTCCTCATCATCACCATCACCACCGTTCATCATCATCATCATCTCCCTAACCTCATCTTCTTTCCACCCTCCATTTCTCAACCTCCAAAACACTTCCTCCAAACACGTCCCCAAGTCCCCACTCCACCACCGCGTGTCCGCACGCGCCGCCGCGTCGGTCCAGAACTCAATCCTCCGTGCGGTGGTTGCTGTCCACGCCGGAGCTTTAATCCTCGAAGCCCTCGGAACGTTTAAGAATTCAGCTTCTTGGAAGAACCCAGAAACATCAAAACTAGACACATGAACATCTCTACCATTTACATAAAACACAGGATTTCCAGCTATGTTGGGCCTCGAAGGAATGTAAAAATTGCGGTATATAGGTACAAGAACTGGGGCTTTGTTTAAACTCTGCTTGGCTAAAGCTAAGGCTTCGTTAGTGTCATCAGGCCGAGCCCCCCAAGAGTGTGACCAAAACTTTCTTTGAGAGACTTGTTTGAGGAGACCCAAGGTAGGCAAGTTGAGAAGGATATGAAGCTGTTGGGGAGAATAGGATCGCCAATTTGGAAAACCAGGACCAACTGGGACACCTTCACAGAGTATTGAACGGAGGTCCGGAGGGAAAGAGAAGCCGAAAATGGTTTCGATGGAGGTGAATTCTGAGTTGGAGAGGCCATTAACGATGGGGATATTCGAAGACTTGAGATGGTAGATGAGAGTCTTGGCGTAAGCTGCAAATGAAAAGCAGACTAGCTTTGGCTTTGGGGGCTTGTTCATGGAGTTTGTAGGGTTTGGTTTTTGTGTTTGTGTTTGCGTGGTGGCTTTGGCCATGGGTGATTAATAAGAAGTTAAAGTTTGAAACTTTGAAGTGATGAGAGAATATTGGGAATGTGTGTTTTATAATTTTGTTGGTTAGAATTACGTGCGAGTTTGAAGGATGAGGAGGAGGAGGAGGAGGAGGAGGAGAAACAGAAGAAGAGGTATATTGTTGCTAGGAGCGAAGAAGTCTTTGGAGTGAGATTTCAATGGCCTTGATTTTTGTTTTAGTTTATGTTTGTTTTATTTTGGTTTTTGGTATAAATATAGAAACGTGTGATTTTGATTTTTTGTGAGAAGAAAAAAAATGGTTTCCAAAAACTTGACTTATTTGGCACACGGTGCGTTCAAAACGTCTTATGAATTGTAGGATGGGTTGGTTTGCTTAATGAGGACACCAGTAGGCGTGTGAGATGGAACATGCCAAGTCACGTAGCTTGACAACTTACAGTATCACATATTACGTAAGCTGAAAAAAATACAGAAAGTGAAATCCACGTTCATAGATTTGGATCCCGCCAATCACTCGACAAATATGAAAAAAGATAACACTATTTTATTATAGTTTTAACTATTAAATAATTAAATTATTCGGAAAAAAGCATATAGATTTAAAAAATGAACTTGGTATTATGTGAATTTTTTTTATTCATTGTCCTTTTGTCTTCCTTGTTTTCCTCATCATTTCTTAATGGTCAAATTTGCCAGTTTGATACGTGTGTTTAAACAACAGTTTTTAATTTTTTTGAAAATATGTGTAAGTAAAAAAGTGTATGAAAATATATGTAATGTTATTTAAAAACTAAAAACATGTATTTAAACACATATACCAAACAGGCCTAGGACCCTGAGACTTGTGAATTGTGATGCATGGCATTCTAGTGTCATTAAGCGATTAGAAAAAAATTATATTTATATATATATATATATATATATATATATGTATATATATATATAAACAATAAAATATGAACCGTTTTATTAATGACCATTTGTATAAGAATTTACTTTTAATTCATGCATACAGTTGTCATTGTGTCACAACAAATCTAAATAAAGGAAAAAATATAGAAAGCGTCTATTTATTTCTAAATATGACTAATACTCTTAAATTATTTTTACAAAACTAATAATTCATAATTTTTCATTTTTCCTTCTAACCATGTACACTATGCAGTCTATGCTATTGCAAATTGCCCTCAATTGGAAATTTTTTTCTCTTTTAAAATATTATAACTTCTATATATTTTTCAAAAATTATTATAATTTCAATATTAATTAACTTTGCTGTCTCAGTGGTTAGTGGGGAATAAGTAGAAATATAAGGAAATATATTATACTAGTCGCTAACCCGTGCGATGCACGGGTAAATCTTATGAAAGTATAGTTTATACATTAAAACATTTTAATTTTACATGAACTATAATAGTTTTAATAATATTTGAAAAATAAAATAAAAAGTGAAAACTCAAGCCAATTCAAGATGAACCACTGCAATAACAAAGGCAGTCCTCCCATTCATTCTTGCAAGCCAATAGTAACTGCAAGAGCTATCATGAGGGCATTTCATCAGATAGTTTTGATCCAAGTATGCTCCTCCTTTACTTTAATCCTATACATCAGCAATTTGAAGTGAGTTTTCAGCAAGTGGTATCAAGTAAAAATCACGTTTGCACAAAACCTAAACAGACATCAACAATTTTACCAAGTTTTTTCTCACTTCATAATAATTATGGAACACCTTGCAAGCTTTAATCACCGTTGGCACATCATTGATGTTGAAGTTTATACATGCTCTGCATGTGGTATTAAGTTTTAGGGTTTTATAGATGTGGCAGCCAAATGATACATGGAAATACTTTTATCACATAATAATGGTGCAGCAATCAATATATAAATATATTGTGTGTAACAACATTTAAAAGGAACAAATAAAAATTAGTGTAATTGTTTTGAATTATCCATTCATCTTAATCAGAATTTAACAAACTAAATTTGATAAAATAGTTTTCATATGGATAAAGCTTGAGTATAGTTTCCTCTTATTTCTAAAAGTTTCCACATATTTCATCCAACAAAGTCTACAACTCTTCCCAGACCTTTTTTGGAAAAGTGAACGACTCTTCCCAGACCTTACCAAACCTAGAAGAAAAGAATGAAAGAAAACTTCAAATCAAATAATCATTCAGAGGAACAACTGCAAACAACCATCAAAAATTTATGACTTGAGTTTTTATTCATTGAAATTGAACATTTACATGTTTCCTACCATAAGGTTTTGGAATCCATCACCTCTTCTCAAAGGCATTATCCTAGCACGCTAAGCCTTCACCATCCCTGTTAAACTCTATCCCAAACAACTATATAAAGATGCTTGAATCCCAAACATGCTAAATAAAAATCCAAAACTTATCCCTACACTTTCTTATTAACCAAACCAAAATTATTATTAAAACAAAAAATACAAGCATGCACATAATGATACAAAAAGAAAGAGTGTTTATAAGAAAACTCAGATAATACCCAATTGTGATAATCAGAGTCCACTGGCAGCCCATGTAAAAAATACTTGTAGTCAAAACAATGCAATGCAATCTACTATATAGATTAAGATCATTCACCCAAAAAAAAAGAAAAATAAAAAAATGCGAAATGGGAAAGGACATAGATAATAAATTTGAACATCTTGATAAATCCTATGAAAATTTCAAAGTAATCTGACTTTCAAATGAAAATTTGTTAGAGCACACATCAAGGAATTTAGGATTTTGAACAATATTGAGTCAAGATCTATAACAATGCACAGAATAGTCCATTAGATTTGTGTAGACAAATCATCAAATTTAAAAATATATAATTTGGGTATCCCCAAATTCATCAAAAACACGAAGTTTAAACCACTATTTGCCTATTAGATTCAATAATCAATATATCACCTTGGATCACAGTGAAGTCTCTCAAAATATGCTTCAAAAATAGATATAGAAGAAAAAATAACACAGCTCTACCTTTTCAATTTGCTATTGCTGGAATTTGTAGACAGCTTCTAAACTTTATAGGTTCAATCCTTCGCTGTGCATGGCAGAAAGCAGAAAATAAAAGTCAGTAGTAGGAACGAATCTTAGCTTCCATGGTTATACCAAAATTTAAAATACAAACCTTACCATAACTAACAAATAAAAATTGTAGATAAACAGCGAAGCCAAGGTTGCAGAAGGAGGACACTGGAAAAGAAGCTGGGGTCTGCAACCAAACAAAGAATCAATCAAAACCCCTCAAAAATCTAGATGTTGCTCTTAAAGAAGATTCTTATCAAATTTATTATTAAAAAGAAAAATAGCATGATTCTTTGATAAAGTACAAATTCTACATACCCATAAAAATTAGATAAAGAAGTAATAAAAACAATGGTAAACTTGAGATGAAATAATAATTAAACTAAACATAAAACATGCACGGGTAAACAATTAGTTTTTATTTCTTTGAAATTGAACCAAAAAATAGAACCGCACATATGTGAGGACAGTGAAAATGATGTCGAATATTATCATGATGAAGAACTTGGAAATTCACAACTACCTTAAATTTAAAGAACAATGATATTTATTTCACAACATTATATTGAATGATTAAAACCCTTAAAAATGAGTGAGGAAGACAAAAAGTTGTGCAGATCAAGAACTAAAAGTAATTTGGTAGAATTGTAGAGTAACACCTTCTTTCATATGCAAACATATCTCCAAAGTACAAAGCATCTAACGGAACCATAGAGCATGAAAATATATGTTCTTCTCACTAACATACAAATAGCTTAATTAAATTTATGACTAATCAACAATAGCATGGTGTGGAAATTGTTTACCAAAAAAAAGGGAAATATCTAATGATCAAACATATGTATCTAATAATTCTAACCATAAAGCAACTACAACATGAGAATCTGGTTCAAAGTATTTAAACGATAACTACATTTGCAAAATGCCCTTTATATATATTTATAGTGATGGTGTGATGCCCCCACCAACAGTGATAGGGCCTCACCTATTCCACATATGCTTGCTGTCCATGGAGGTCTTCTTAGAATTCTTGTTTTGCACTTCACTAAGCATCTGATTTGCATCTCTCTACCTTAAAAAGAAAACAGAATGAACAGCATGAATAACATTCTCCAATGAGGGTTTCAATTACAAAAACTCATCAAGATTTACAAAAAAAATAGAAAAGAAAAGACAAAACTAAACATTTTATTAAAAAAAATAGGGCATTAACAAATTAGAAATTCAAAGCATGAAATCAACTACCAAATACCAATTATTATTCAACATCATGAAAGCTATGATGAATTGATAACAGATTTTAAAACTCCTAATAATGAAGAATGGCAACCCCCCAACACAACAACATTTTTGCCAAAAAAATGCATATTGCACATCAAATAGTGTATTTTAACTACCACATTGAAATCTGCTGTCAATTCATTCAAGTAAAAAAAAAAGGGTCAACTCTCCAAATTGTTAATTTTTTTAATTTCAAAAACCTCCAAATATAAGAAAGACATTTAATGAAATTAATCATTCACAATGGAGACAATGCATTACCCACATATAATTTAGGGCAGTACAAACATTAAATGGGTTTTTGAGCTAACCATAACATCACTCTCAAAATAAACTTAAAAATCTTTTGCTAATGTCCATATCATAGTAAAACAGAAAACCTTCAAAACCCAAAACCACTGTCACATTCACTTCACAATAAAAACATTCTAGTTTACCATGAATTAGCAGTTTATCAAAACAATACATGAGGTAGTATAAAATATAGCCCAATCATGAAACCATAAATCCAAGATAGGCAAAAAAAAAAAGCCATGAAATTGAAACACATGAAAGCAAAACCTATAGGATTGGGAGGCTAAGATCAAAACTGAATACTGCCACCAAGTATATATAATTAACCACAAATCCACATGAGGCTAAAATAATTCAAAAATCTACAACAGAAAGTTAATTATTCAATAACTAAATTAATATACTTGCATTTGTATATAAACCCAGAAACTCAAATTAAATCCAAACACAAACAGAGTATTAAGGATGAAACCCAGATTGTGCGAAGGGTTTGGTTGAAACGAAACCCTAAATCATATTTAGCAACCAAAATTATAGAACAAAATAAAAAAACTTACCAGTAACGTTTGCAGAGAGAATCTGGTCTGAAAAAAAAAAAAAAACAGAGTATTAAGGATGAAACCCAGATTGTGCGAAGGGTTTGGTTGAGTTGAATCCACCATTAGAAACTTAAAAACAGAGTATTAAGGATGAAACACAGATTGTGCGAAGGGTTTGGTTGAAACGAAACCCTAAATCATATTTAACAACCAAAATTATAGAACAAAATAAAAAACTTACCAGTAACGTTTGCGGAGAGAATCTGGTCTGAAAAAAAAAAAAACAAAGTATTAAGGATGAAACCCAGATTGTGCGAAGGGTTTGGTTGAGTTGAATCCACCATTAGAAACTTAAAAACAGAGTATTAAGGATGAAACCCAGATTGTGCGAAGGGTTTGGTTGAAACGAAACCCTAAATCATATTTAACAACCAAAATTATAGAACAAAATAAAAAACTTACCAGTAACGTTTGCAGAGAGAATCTGGTCTGAAAAAAAAAAAAAACAAAAAAAAAACAAAACAAAGTATTAAGGATGAAACCCAGATTGTGCGAAGGGTTTGGTTGAGTTGAATCCACCATTAGAAACTTATGAGAGAAACGAATTAGTGAGAGGTTAAAGGGGAAGGTCTGTGTTTAGATGAGAACGAAGAGACAGAGGAGGAATTGTCGAATGGGTAGGAAGAAAGAGACGTTGTGAGAAGAGAGAGTTATAGAAGATGTATTATAGGGTTTTGTTTTAAGTGGCAGAGAATTTTTTTTCCGGTTTTATAGTAAAATTAGATTTTTTGTTTTTTTATTTATTTAAGCAATGTTGACGTGGAAAATTGTGGGAGCTTCAAAAGTTTCGGTTTTATATATATATATATATATAGATGATAAGCATAAATATGTGTGGGGCCTAAGAGTCTGATAAGCCCGACCCACTTCATACTAGGGCCCAAGGCACGCACCGAGAAGAGGCGTAGCCGAGGACATACAATGAGAGACCAAATGGCCTAGGGATATAGCTGAGGATGATTCTGTCCTCGGCATCCTAAAGTGCTCCTAGAAGAAGGGGCAAATACGGTATAGGAACAGTTCATGGAAAAGCTAAACACCTCCGCATTGATGGGGAAAGGACCCCTGAACAGTATGGCGACAAAGGACAAGGGAAAGACTGCCATTACTGCAATTAAGTACTCTGCGCCTGACAAGGCAATGCTTGTCAGCTTTTACAACCACCCCCAACCACTTTGGGTATGGGCTGATAGGACAAGTATCAGCCCTAGAAAGTTGAACCTACAGGTGGACGTAGGAAAGAAGGAAAAGGGGAGTATAAAAAGGAAAGAGAAGCAATTACGGTGAGGGGGGGGACAGATCATCCCCCGGGTCATGAAATCCTAAAAAAAGGAAAGGAATAAGAGCACCAAGCCCCTTGGATGAGGTTTAAGGACCGGAGCCGCTCCGAACGTACCGGCCGAAAAGTCTTATTAGATACGTTAAGTTCACCCTCATGCAACTACCATGAACACCATGACCAACCACTGTCCGGTGACCAAGGCCTAGCCTTTCAGCCCACGCTCTACAAATTTTATTGTATGCGCCTTTAACGTGCGAACCCAATATCAGTTTGGGGTCATTACAATTTGAGTCCTTACAATTGGCGCCGTCTGTGGGAAAGCTTGTGCGTTGGCATAGGTGGCAGTTAGTCATGGTGGGGTCAAGCCCTTGTCGGCAGCGATTCCCTCAAAAGAGATAGCTCTGGCGGTGGGGCTAGCTAGGCGAAAGCCTCTCCATCGTTTTTAGCAGTTGTTGTTCTAATTCAGCTCCCACTCAGGGCTACCCTGTGAAATGCCAGTGGCACGGGTAGTTCTAGGGGCTTCCAACATCAAGTCAATGCCCCATACTTTTGTCAAGGGGCTAACCCTCACATCAAAAAGAAAACTTTAGTTTTGGACAGAACCAAGGTATTGCATGGTCCTCGGACTCAAACCTATGGGGAAACCAAGTACATCAAAAAGAAAACTTTAGTTTTGGACAGAACCAAGGTATTGCATGGTCCTCGGACTCAAACCTATGGGGAAACCAAGTACATTAAAAAGAAAACTTTAGTTTTGAACAGAACCAAGGTATTGCATGGTCCTCGGACTCAAACCTATGGGGAAAACTAGTTATTAGAGAATGTCTTAAGTCCTAGACATAGCTGCAATCCCGCGCTGTCCTCGGATCCCCAGTTCTAAGGAAACTAATGCAATCGAGTGTTTGGACCTGGTACAATTATACTTCAGCCCTAGGACCGGATGCCAAAAAGGGTTAAGGCTATGAGTGTTGTCAGGAACGTGGCAAAGCATCATAGTGCTCGGTGACCCTGTCGGATAGTTCATTTTAGGTCACCCATCCTCGGATGATTACCCCATATGCAGGACAGAGCATTCAGCTGTTATCTTGGTTAGTCTTATATGGTTAACCCACTTCAGGTCGGCGTTATTGTGCCTGTTAGTCTTAATAAGTTCAAAGTGATAGCTTTTTGTTAACAAAACACACCAGCACATCATTCACGAAATAACTATTGCAGAAAAGAAAGAATACGTAAAATGGAATAACGTCATCTTTTATTAGACAAAGAAATAGTACAGCGTATAACAAGGGGCTTAAGCAAGCCTATACCGAAAGCTAACTACAAGAGCAAAAAGAAAAGCAAAAAGGAAAAGATACAGGGGAGCGTTAAGTCCTTTAAATTTGGCTCTAGTAGCGACTAAGCATATCAGGATGACCCCAGTGATGGAAGAGAAGAAGAAGCAGAGGCAAAAGGTGGCACCAGGGAAGGAAGAGAGGAAGAAGCAGTTGAACCTAACCCCTATGCCAGCCCTGACTGCAATCAAGCAGGTGTCATATTAGTAGCGCTCGAGAGAGAGCGAATGGTACCGACGATGAGAAACTTCAGTGCTGTCGCACCAAAAATCTGATGCGACCTGCACCTGCTTCGGATTTTGGCTGAAGGAAAAAGAGGCTCCTTTCTTGCCTTGTCAAGGGGAAGAAGTGCCTTGAGTCTTTGTCTCCCTTGCCCTGATCGGGCCATCTTGAATCTCGGGGAAGCCCAATGCTTCTGGAGAGGGTGTGGTCTCTTTGCCCTCATCCCAGACTTGACTATATCACTCCCTAGGGCTCAGCCACTAGGGCTCAGCCACACTGGTAATAGGGGCTATGGGCACAACTGGAAAGTTGGGGATTTGGAAGGCTTAAAGGGTCTGCGAATAAAGAAAATGACCTCCCACTGCCTTCCTTATATGGGGAGCAAGCTGGGTGGCATTTATTATGCACAAATCTCTAAAGAAAAGCTACAAACGAGATAAGTTCCACCCAACTCCCAACACCATCTTCAACCGTTGGATTTGAGTCGCCTCGTAAAGGGAACTTATTAAAGATGCGCCTCGTGCACCGAAACGGCAAGAAAGCGGCGTGAGTAAAGCTAAGGGAATGTCTCATAACCAGGAGCATGTCCCAAGCAAATGAAGAGGCACTGACATTGACGAAGGACGAAGCTTGGCAAGCCGTGACATAGGCTCGACGTCGCCAAAACCCTCCTCTTCGTCCGATGGGCTGGACAGCAGGATTTTGAGGAGCTATTGTGGGGCCTAAGAGTCTGATAAGCCCGACCCACTTCATACTAGGGCCCAAGGCACGCACCGAGAAAAGGCGTAGCCGAGGACATACAATGAGAGACCAAATGGCCTAGGGATATAGCCGAGGACGATTCTGTCCTCGGCATCCTAAAGCGCTCCTGGAAGAAGGGGCAAATACGGTATAGGAACAGTTCATGGAAAAGCTAAACACCTCCGCATTGATGGGGAAAGGACCCCTGAACAGTGTGGCGACAAAGGACAAGGGAAAGACTGTCATTACTGCAATTAAGTACTCTGCGCCTGACAGGGCAATGCTTGTCAGCTTTTACAACCACCCCCAACCACTTTGGGTATGGGCTGATAGGACAAGTATCAGCCCTAGAAAGTTGAACCTACAGGTGGACGTAGGAAAGAAGGAAAAGGGGAGTATAAAAAGGAAAGAGAAGCAATTACGGTGAGGGGGGGGACAGATCATCCCCCGGGTTATGAAATCCTAAAAAAAGGAAAGGAATAAGAGCACCAAGCCCCTCGGATGAGGTTTAAGGACCGGAGCCGCTCCGACGGTACCGGCCGAAAAGTCTTATTAGATACGTTAAGTTCACCCTCATGCGACTACCATGAACACCATGACCAACCACTGTCCGGTGACCAAGGCTTAGCCTTTCAACCCACGCTCTACAAATTTTATTGTATGCGCCTTTAACGTGCGAACCCAATATCAGTTTGGGGTCGTTACAATTTGAGTCCTTACAATATGTATATGTATATGTATATATGTATATATGTTTATATATATATAGGAACCTAATGTGTGAGGTTTCTGCATGTTGCATATTTTTTAAAGAATTCTTTCATTTAGCTTTCCACCTTATCTTTTGGATAAACTTTAGATAAAATACCTTATATGCTATTCATTTATAGAAATGTTATATCTACAACATTTTCACAATACTTTTACAACAAATCATAAATGACAAGTTGTTATTACTTATTAGTGGGCAAAAAATTGAATTTCAATGGTAGGTTTAAATTAGAACCAATAACAACTAATAGTCTATAATTTATTATGAAAATCTTGTGAACGTAGCACTTATCATTCATTTAACCTTTTACTTAAGCAATTATTTTAATCAACTAATTCATTTAATTGTCTACATAAGCATATGTTTTAATGATTTTTTTTTTTTTTTTTGGTTCGAGATAGAAATCATATTTTAACCTAAGAGAGTATGTTG
Organism: Quercus tomentella; assembly: GCA_028535165.1. Lineage (NCBI taxonomy): Eukaryota > Viridiplantae > Streptophyta > Magnoliopsida > Fagales > Fagaceae > Quercus > Quercus tomentella. The sequence goes on from JAPQVY010000001.1 coordinate 15,918,004, forward strand.
TGAGTAGTATAACTTACCCCACCCTCCCTTAAAAGTTACCATGGCATTTGAGTGGAGTTGTGGTGTGCCTTTGTGTTAGAACCCCTTTCCCTCTCTCTTGTGTGTGTGTGTGTGTTTGTTTCTCAAAAAAAAAAGAATGGGTAATTGTCCCACATTGCTTAAGAGAGTGTGTTGTGTGTAGTATAACTTGCCCCACCCTCCCTTAAAAGTTACCATGGCTTTTGAGTGGAGTTGTTGTGTGCCTTTGTGTTAGAACCCCTTTGCCTCTCCCTTGTGTGTGTGTATGTGTGTTTGTTTCTCAAAAAAAAAAAAAAAAGTGTATATGAGGTTCTACTATGTAATGTATTCTTTGATAATTCTTTCATTTAACCTTCCACCTTATCATTTAATTAGTGTCACGTGTCAATCTTATTTAAAAGGAAAATAGGCATTATTTTTTTGAGAGAGTTTTAACCTATGACGTCCGCTCGTGATGATAGCTCTTTATCATCAGACTAAGACACCAATCAGTTTTTGATGTAGGCATTATTCATTTAACCTTCTACCTATGCAAATGTTTTAATAATTCAATTCATTTAACCTTACACTTAATCACAAGTTTTAATGAGTTATCTAATTTTTATTATTTATTTGTATTCAACAATAAATTATTTTATTTCCTTAGTATTTAAATTTTAATCAAATTTTTGGGAACCCAAGATTTATATATATATATATATATATATATATATATATTATTCATTAAAAAGAATTCTAACATAAATAATGGGGTTATGCACCATTGATGACTTGCTAACATGTAAATGAAAAGTATGTAAACAATTTATATAATAATTCTTCTTTTTAGTGTATGTATTATTACCTCATAGTGGAGTCGCCAGTCTGTCGATGTCTCGCAGCAACGCTCGCGTGCCTTATATATACATATATAGGCTCGAAGCTCTGGTGTGTAAGTATTCCAACTTCCAAGTATGTTATCCCCACTAACCTATTTAATATGGGTCATGCTAACGAGTGCCCTTAGGGCACTCATTAATAATCCATTTTAGGAAAGTTTTGATACCACTTTTATGGAAAATGAAAAAAGCTGTCAAAATATTAATTACTTTTTTTTCATTTCCCATAAAAACTTTCTTTAAATGAATTATTAACCAGTGCCCTTAGGGCACTCGTTAGTATTTCCCATTTAAATATTTACACATTAACAAACCATTTATGGTGCGCGATACCATTACACATATTCCAAATATGTCAATTATCACATTTGCATTGGGGTATGGCATTTAGTGGGGGAAGAGATTATTTAATATGAGTTCTTCCGGGCAATGTAATTGAGACACAAGGATCTTGGAATATGGCATTCTTGTTCAAGCTTAGTTGCTTTACCAACAATTGAAATAAAAATCAGTAAACAATAATCAAATCAATAATACATATATTAAAAATTATAGAAAATAATAATGTGGTTAAGTAAATATTTGTGAGTTAATTCAAACATTTTTTTCTTATACTTAATAGTTAATACTAATAATTCATATTTTATCTCTTTCTAATGACATGTAATGTAACTGATTCTCAAATATGATACTATCCAATAAATATTATACATAAACAATAAAGATAATATTTTTACAAAATATTTTTAATATGAACTTATAATGTATTCACACATCATGCGAAACATTAGCTAATTTTGTTTAAAGATAGGAATGACATTGATGAAAAAATCGGGAAGAATTGCTTGATATGGTTTGCTCATGCGCACAAAATAATAATAATAATAATAATAATAATAATAATGCACTAGTGAAAATAGTTATATGATTCAAGTTAAGAACAGTAAAATTATACAAGGTTGGTTGAAAAGAACTAATCCTAAACTTGGTCTTAGTTAAAATAAGATGGGATGGCAGCATCTATTTTAGTGATAAGTTTGTTAGAATGGAACTTTCTTCACTATGAGTGGCCAAAGAAGGAAAATTGTGAATTAAAAAACAAACAAACAAAATTTTCTATAACGATGAAACACGCTACTTACTTCCAGTTATAAGTCTAGAACAACAGTAAGAAGAGGTTTCATCGTTCTAGAAAATTTTGTTAGGAATGACATTTTGTTAGGGACACCTCATAATTTTGAAATTTTGTTTATAACATATATGTTTTAAATTTGTTAAGGTTAAGGTCTTGAAAATGCTGAGGTGTTCCCTTCAAAAAATGAAACTAACCCAATGACCTTGGAAAGAAAAAAAAAAAAATCAACTCCCTACTAGGTGTTTTGTTAACACTTAAAATTCTTTCCAAAGTCTCGTAGTGTGACTCATAAGTTTAATTTCAAGATAATTTGTACAGTTTTGAATATCCCACTTGTTCTTGTAAATAGGTAAAACCGTAAAAGTACTTCTCATCTAGTCTCTAGGCATTTTCTTAATATCTTATTATAAAGGTTTGTCAACTAACATACACTCACATCACCCAAACACTTCCAAAATTCAATGGAGATTTCATACGGTCCCATGACTTTTCCTATTTTCATCATCTTTAAAAAACATCTTCATTACAAGAAAAAATGTTTATTGCAACGAAAAAAAAAAAATCGTTGCAATAACATTAAAGTTATTGCAATAGTTGATGCAAGATGTTGCAATAAAATTTGAGGTAATAGGTTTGTGCAACAAAAATTTTTGTTGCAATAAACTCCAAATATTTTAATGACAACTTTAATGCAATGATATATATATATATATATATATATATATATATATATATATTTGTTGTAATAAATAATTTACTATTTCGAATATCTTGTAGGTATAGGCTATTACTTCACAAAACTTATTGCAATAGATGCAAATAATTGACCAAAAATTAAGTCGGATTAAATTATTGCAATGATGTCTTTATTGTAGTAGATAATTACTTCATTTTGTCATTGCAATAGATTATGAAATAATTTATACCAAGTTATTATAACAATATATTCGTTGCAATTTCGTGTTTGTCATCGCTAGGACTGTCTAGTTAATCAAGTCACCCAACCAAACCGACCGGACACACCCAACCCGAAGCCCAGCGGGCGGGTCCAAAGTGGATGGCGGGTCGAGTGCGGGTCTTGGCATATAAAACTCGACTATTCAGTTCGAGTTGCGGGTTGAAGAATTTGAAACCCATATAGCCCAACCCAACCAAACTTTACAGATTTTTTTCAAAAAAAATATTTTTTTATTCAGCCCTCACTGATTTTAAGGCAAAGTGATAAGGCTTTCCACACATGTCTTCCTCTTATTGGTACAAAATCTATTCTTATCTTCGTAAATTAATTTTTTTTAATCTCTCATCAGTTTCTAGGCAAATAGTTGTAGTCTACTTACTTACTGTCATTGACTTATTGAGAGTTTGAGACTTACATAGTTACAAACACAATTACACATTACTTACACCTTACACGCTGTAGACACTCAATTTTGCACCAATAATTTAATCTTGGAAGATGGCTAAAATGGCCATTTCATATACCCAAAAATCATAGTTGTATTACGTGCATTAATTCATTCATTGCATGTTATAAAAATGATCTTGAGATTCTAACGATCGCGAAGGTATGCCCGATTCCTAAATCGGACCGTCAGATTGAAAGATATCACATGATCAAGTTTTCACGGTCTGCATGCATTGTGTGCAAGTAGAGCTGATCACATGTGATTAATTTAAATTAATTCTGATTAGTTAAACAATTAAAATTAAATAAATAATTTTGTGATTGGTTGTTGGTTTTTGTCAAAAATAAGCCTGCTTACATGGGAATAAAATGGATAATAAGATAACAAGGGAATTGTTGATAATTAAGTCTTTTTAGAATATTTATTGTGGGTACACGACTCACACTAAGCAGTTTTTGTCCGCTTTGGGGAGCCAGTCCCTCACGGTTTTGTCACGAAGGGGTGGGAGCCGAGGAGTATTGCCGTGAAGTGATTGACACCTAGGCTCACCCAAGTCCCACATCGCCTAAGTAACCCTCCCACTCATGGTTTATAAGCTTCTGGAGCAACCATGAGTGGGAGGGTTACTTAGGCGATGTGGGACTTGGGTGAGCCTAGGTGTCAATCACTTCACGGCAATACTCCTCGGCTCCCACCCCTTCGTGACAAAACCGTGAGGGACTGGCTCCCCAAAGCGGACAAAAACTGCTTAGTGTGAGTCGTGTACCCACATTTATCTATTAGATAATTTTTATTTTAAAGACCTGATTATCAAAATAAAGGGATTAATTTTAGAAAACGAGTTAAAATTACGTCCAAGTGCAATTCTCGACTCAGAAAGTCCTTAAAAAAGAGTCTAAATTGAACCAAAATTGGAATAGGGGTTCGACACGTATGTAAGAGGGCCAATCGGCACTCTTAGAGTGCCGATTGGCACAGACTTGAGGCCCGGCCCGAAAACCCTCTGATTAAGATAAAACACATCTATTTCGAATTTTTTGGGATAACGATGCAGTCTAATTCATATCTGATCTTATTCAGCTTATTTTTCAAGCATCCAACCTCTATAAATAGAGAAAAAACATCAAAAATCAGGGGCCCTTCTTTTTCTGACTTCTTTGCTCCCCTTACGTTAAAGACGTTCTGGAAGCCTTGGCTTTAAAATTTTATTTTTTGTAAGTAAACATATTTTAGATCTCAAAGAAGTTAAACTTCTTTCATTTCTAAAGTATTATTTGATTGAAGGGTATATAAATGCAAGTAGGTATTTAATCTCATTCTTATGTTTATTTTTCTCTTTCTTAATTGATATATGTGTGTTGTTCATTGCATGGTTTTCATGAATATATGTTTGATTTCATTGTCAATACAATCTTGTTCATACTTTATATATGTCATGTTCACATGTTTAGTTGGATTTTTTTTTTTTTAAAGTTGATTAACATGTTTACGATTTAGTTCTTCTTTAAATTTCAAGATCTGCAATTAATCACTAAAACTTTTTTTAAAAAGAAACAGATCTGTATTTTCATTAAATACAGATTAGAAATTTTTTCTAAACAAAAAAAGATCTGTCTTTTCATTAAATACAGATCTGAATTTTTTTTTCTAAATAAAAACTGATCTGTATTTTCATTAAATACAGATCTGAATTTTATTTTGAATAAAAACTGGTCTGTATTTTCGTTAAATATAGATCTGAAATTTTTTCTGAATAAAAATTGGTCTATATTTTCGTCAAATACAGATCTGAAATTTTTTCTGAATAAAAAATTATATGTATTTTCATTAAATACAGATATGGATTTTTCTGAATATAAAAACTAATCTGTATTTTCATTAAATACAGATCTGAACTTTTTATGCTAAAAAAAAAAATGGTTTTCTTCTTAAATTAAAATTGTAGATTTTGAATTTTTAAAGAGTAAATTGATATTGAATTTAGGGATTTCAATATGTCATCGTAATGTCATGCATCTTCTGAATGGGTATATAAATGGTCATTTAGAGTCTAGAAGACCAAACTCCGTCTAGGCAAAATGGGTGCCTAACACCTTCCCATTCCGTAACCTAGCCCCCGAATTTAGATTTTGGTTTGTAGATAGTGCTTTATCTTTTCATTTAGATTGTAATCTAGGAAACAAAGCCTTGTAATTTTCCTTCTTTAAATTGTAATCTAGGAAACAAAGCTTTGTAATCTTTTACTAGATTGTAATTTAGGAGACAAAGCCTTGTATATTTCATTTATTAGATTGTAATTCATTTAAATAAATGAGAAGTTGTATTATTCAAATATGTATCATATGTATTTTTTTTTCTTATTTTTTGTAACAAAAAAAAGTGGCGACTCCACACATAATCCTGAAAAGGGAAGATGCCGATGCCTTATCCCTTTTCTGAGAGTCAGTTTTTCTGGTCTCTCACACACGTGAAAGAAATCATAATTCAAAAAGAATCCAATGGCCTCTCTCATCTCAAACGGCCAAACCAATCTCTCATCTCACTCTCTCTCCGTCTCTTTAGTCTCTACTTTTCAAGCTCTCTCTTCATGCCTCAGTCCTTACTTCCCCAAACACACATGGTTGTCTCTCATCTCACTCTCTCTTCATCTCTCTACTTTTGAAGCTCTCTCCTCACTCCTTACTTCCCCAAACCCTAGCTACTGCTGCCTCCTCCTCATCTGTCATTAGTCATCAGTCATCACCATGCCGCCTCACTTTCTTTGGGTCAACATGGGTTAAGTCTCAGCCTCAGCCTCTCAATCTCAGCTTTTAGGTATAGGTTCTTCCTTTTTAATCTCTCTTTTTCTCTATTTTGATTTTGAGGTATGGTCCTTTGTTCAAAATTTCAAATCATTTAAAACTCAAATATTTATATTTATTGTCTTATTGATTTGATTTATTGGGTCATAGATTTGAGTTATCACTTATAAAACTTGAAAATTCACAAAATTGGCCCAATCTGTGGTTCAGACCCACCAAACCGACGAATCCGACCAACCAAACCATTGACCCGAACCGTCGGGTTCAACCCGTATGTTGGGTCGAGTATGGGTCCAATTCTTAGTCACTTGATCCAATCGGGTCAAGCCCAAACCCGGCCCGACCTAACCCGTGGACAGCCCTAGTCATCGCAATAGATTGTAAAAGAATTAATATCAAATTATTACAATGATAACTTCGTTGCAATAAGCTATTAGTTCGAAATTTTTGTTGTAATAAATTGCAAAAATAATTGGTATCAATTTATTGCGACGATTCCTTCATTTTAAGTTATTGCAACAATTTTTCCTAATTTATTAAAGCTTCTATTGCAACTGCAAATTATAAGTTATTGCAACTTATTATTGTTGATGCAATAATTTAACACTTTTAAGTTACTATGGCAACAATTTTAACTTGTAGATGCAATATTTTGTCTAATACTACCATACATATTTTGTTGTATTAACACTTGATGTAATAAACTTTTTTTTGGTGTAGTGCTTTTACATTAGTCATCCTAATTCTTTGAACAAATCTATGGTTTCTATCCTCCATTAGGTTACCCAAATTTCTTAATTCTTTCACATCATTTCCATTAAAAAGTTTATCAAAATAACCCTTTTATCTCTCTCTTATATGCCACATTTTTTTTTTTTTTATCTTCATCTTTGATGCACCGGACAGAATTCAAGCCTCTTGTTTACATTTCCCTTATCTTAACAAGTATGTATATATATATATATATATATATATATATATATATATATGAATCTCTCCCTCCTTTGTCCCCGACTTGTTGTGTAATTTAGTATAAGCCTTACATTTAGTCTCTTGGACAACATACTAATAAATAGAGGTGGCAAAATTTGACATGACCGGTAAACTACTAACCCGTTTATAAACAGGTCATAGGTTAAGGCTAAACGGGTTTAGGTCATATTCGAGTTGACGCAACTAACCCGTTTAATAAACGGGTTGTGTTCGTGTTCAACATGCAAACCTGTCTAACCCGTTTGACCCATTTAGCTTATAAAGTTATTAGTTATTTTGATATTATTGCTTAATTAATGGTTGTTTTTATATGTTTATTACTATATTTATAGTTGTAATTGTATTTCAATTTTAGATATATGAGAATTGATAAAAATTATATAGGTTTGGTATGATCTATTAATTAATCAAATATATTATTAAATGAGTCATTTGTATTGACCTTTACATGACTTGTTAATTAAACGATTTAAACGTGTCGGATCAGGTCAGGTCGACTTGTTTAATAAACAAGTCGTGTTTGGGTTGAGGATTCCTAACAAGTTTACTAAATAAGTCGGGTTCAAGTCAACCCATATAACCGAATACTCATGACTTGACACGACACGAACCCGACCCATGAACACAAATTGCCACTCCTACTATTAAATGATTTTTTTTATTTTTTTTATTTTTTTTATGGAGACTAATAAATAAATATTAATAGCTTTTGTGTAACTTCAAGGGGTTAGCCTAATGTACGAAGATCTGATGAGATCCATAAAATCTTAAGATATACCTCAAATTCTCCCAAAAAATAAATGTAGATATAAACGATTTTTTTTTTTTTTTGAGAAAAAGATATAAACGAATTAGTTATTAATTGCACACACATAAAAAAAAAAAAAGGGCCAAATAATATTACCAGTCTTGGTCCTCTTGGACAGTTGGACATGATTTGGGACTAATATATAATATGAGGCTTGGACTGCATGTCCATAATTCGTAAATGCTTTCCAATTGATGTTTCTGCTTTGGGTGCGTGGATTTTTTTTTTTTTTTTTTTTCTTTTGTGAGAAATATTATGTTCACAAATCACAACATTTTTACAATATTTTTACAACAAAAAAGTAATTTAAGTTGTTGATTCCTATTAGAATTAATAATAATTTACCACTTACGATTTGTAGTGAAAATATTATAAACGTAGCATTTCTTTTTTTTGGACCCGAGACCCATGTAGAGTTAATCACAAATAATTTATTGATTTATCTATTTTTTAAATGAAGTGACGGCAAGATGGAGGTGCCGACTTTAAGAGGCTCACAATATTTATTTATCCTATAATCTATAGCCAAGCAGACCAAAGAGAAACGATCGATATTTATTTATTTATTTTTACTGAGGAAAACGATCGATATTTATGAGTATGACATCTTCCAAAAAGATTTCATGCAGGACTGAATGAAAACTAAGTTTGATATTCTAATATTGTTAACTAATCAATCTTTGTCATTTTTTAAAGTGGTGATAGTTACATGCACCATAAAAAATAATAATAATAAAATTGCATGAACAATTATAATTAAAACACAGGTTGTGTATGGGTTGTGTGTAACTAGATGTGGAAAACAATAATTAACGTTTTTTAATTTATAAATTATTAGTATTTTGCCTGTGCAAATCAAGAATTATATATAAATTGATAAAAATAGTTCAGTATTATAATTAAATTGATTAATATATATATAAGGGCAAAAATTACATCTTTTTTATGAAAAAGTTTGTAATTTTATTATGATGAAGATAAATTCAGTACATTATGAGTAATAGATGAATCAATTAATGATGAATTTTCTTCTATCTAGGTTACATAACTGTTATTGTGATCTATTTCTTTGGCATGTTCTGCCAAGAGATTTGCTGGTCTATTGCCTTGTTGCTTCACATGAGACACTTGAGCTAATCTAAAATTCTGGAGCTTACGGATTATTCCGACTAGAATATTGGAAACAATCACAGGTGGAGTGCACAACCCTAATAAAGTATCAGACACTATCTTGGAGTCACATTCAAAAACCACATCTCTTATACCAACATCCCAAGGAAAAGAAACTCCTACCTCCCTGGCTTTTGCCTCAATCTCCAAAGACCCCAATGGTTAATGAATTTCTTTGGTTAGTGCTGTTGTAACTTGTAACCTTGCCTTCATGGTCTCAAATTACCACACCTACCCCAAACTGCCGAAACTAAGCAAAAATCGCTCCATCCACATTTAATTTGTAGTGAATAGTAGAAGATCAAAAATTTTGTTTTATCAAAAGTTAAAATTACAATAAACTATAAAATAATTTAAAAAATATACTAAAACAACTTATAAATCTCTTGAAACCTTTGATCATTAAATTTTATTCGGAATAATATTTTAATCTTATTAAATCTTTGTTAATCAAGTTTCGTTTAAAGTAAAACGTGTTAACAATTTTAATGAATTAACACTGAGCCAGATGTTTTATTAAAAAAAAAAAACCAGTCACATGACAAAACTATATTGTAGAATTTGTAATACTTACATTGAGTAATTTGAGTTATATTGTGTATGTACGGCATATACGATCCTCTTTTTTTACTGAAACAAAAAATTGTGGTAAATTATTAAAATAATATAAAATAAATAATAAAATTTCTTAAAAATTGACAATTGAGTTTCACATTAATTTTAATTGATAACTAAAGGAAAGGGTGTTTGTTTAATGCAACCACAACATGTAAGATGCAAGTTTTATTTTGAAATATATGATATGATATGATTTGAGTATGAAATGAGCTTGTATAATAATATTTTTGTTGTAAATAATTTACTAACAATAACTAAATGACTGATAATGTACCAAAGATCTATACTTCACATGAAAGGATTTTTCTGTATTTGATAATTTTTATTCACGATTTTTGTGAATTATAGTTCTATTACTTGTAGTTGCTACTCACTCATTGAAAGGGTGAATTGAAAATTTTAAAAAGTCCATGCTCTTAATTAAAAGCTTTAAAATTTTAGGGTGTAATTAGAAACCACTGCAAACTATTGGAGAATTATTTAATTGAACAAAATTTAAGTACAGTCTATAAAGTGTTGTACTTTATGTTCCTAGTTGAATTAAACCACATGATTGTATTAACTAATGTAACAAACTAACAATGTCATATTTTTCAAAAACAATTCAATTTAAAGATGTAATTCAAAAGTCAATGCAAGCAGGTGATTAAACCCTAAAATTGAGTACTTAAAGAACTATACCAAACTTTTGCCCTATAAATTAAATTTACCAGTTGACCAAAATATTTAATGAAGGTTAACCACTTTGACACAAAAAGAGTGTTACCATTTAGCACAACTTAAAGCATCAATAATACAACCATATGGTAAATGATTTGCCAATAATATATGGATATTAATTTATGGGTCATGCTAACGAGTGCCCTTAGGGCACTCGTTAACAATCCATTTTAGGAAAGTTTTGACATCACTTTTATGGAAAATGAAAAAAGCTGTTAAAACATTAATTGTTTTTTTTTCTTTTTCCATAAAAATTTTCTTTAACTGGATTGTTAACGAGTGCCCTAAGGGCACTTGTTAGCATTTCCCTTAATTTATTATTAATCAGTAACCCATACACTGTAAGAGAATCCAACACATGAAATCCCTTTGTCTTTCTTCATTAGCACAACCACTGGTTCCTCGTATTAAAAAATTCAACAATTTTCATAATCATTCAACCACCACAGTCGGATCACAAATGGTCTCACTAAGAACGTCACACTCTGTCCGTTTTGAAAATGACATAAATGAGCTTCAAAATCTTAACGTCCATTTTTTCTTCACTGGCAGGGACTTAGAGGACCCATTAATTACTGTACTTGCCGGTTCCCATATATCTGATTCAACGTCCTAATTAAGTTTAGCTTCTAGAATTATAAGAAAAAAGCGATTTAGTGTATGCCATATGGCATGAGAGATATGAGTGTTGGACCATTCAGAAAAGAATTGAAAGGAGACCAAACCTACGCTACGGGGGTAGGTAATAACACATTACACATTTGGTAGGAACCTTAAATTATTGGTCATTTTAATCAGTCTTCTGCCTCTAGTCCTATTGTAATTAATAATTATATGCTATGATTCTATCCGTTCACTTGGGTGCAGAGAATAGGGAAATAATAATGTTACATACTTTAGTTACTTGTCGTTCAAAGTTACACCACACCTAGCATTAATTATGAGAAGATATGTTATGAGACGGTCTCACCAAATATCTTTCTAACTATTAGAGATATATTAGCCCATTAGCATAGGCCCAAGCCTAATTCTACTTTGTGTGCAAGCCAAGTCTCCTACTTGTACTAGAAGTCTATTAGTCTAGGGTTTAGTCTACTATATATACACATGTTATGATTCATTGTAACACAGGATTTATACTACACTATAATATATTATTAATGTAGCCCTTTAGGGTTTCCTCCGTGGATGTAAGCCGTTAGGCTGAACCACGTAACTCTCGTGTGTTACTGTGTTATATACTTTATGCTTTCGCTTCCGCATCCATACTAGCATATTCAACATGATGTATCAATGCTAATATTTAACATGGTATCAAAGTCACATTCTTGTGGACATAGTTTTCTGTCCTTGCGGTATTTTTAAGAGCAATCTTTGTCTTCCTCGGTGTTTTTTTTCGCTGCGTTCATCTTCTTTGGCTTTCTACTGCTGCCGTCAAAACTCTCTGATATAGTCAAGCCATCGTTAGAAGTCGCATCAACACTGCAAGACCATTGCCTTCCTCAAACTACCGTCACAGAGCCAAACTTCATTCAAGGGATCTTCTCAACTTTATCAAATCTCAAGATTTCATCAAGCTTCCATCTTGAGTTTGAGAGGGGGTGTTAGAGATATATTAGCCCATTAGCATAGGCCCAAGCCTAATTCTACTTTGTGTGCAAGCCAAGTCTCCTACTTGTACTAGAAGTCTATTAGTCTAGGGTTTAGTCTACTATATATACACATGTTATGATTCATTGTAACACAGGATTTGTACTACACTATAATATATTATTGATATAGCCCTTTAGGGTTTCTTCCGTGGATGTAGGCCGTTAGGCTGACCACGTAACTCTCGTGTGTTACTGTGTTATATACTTTATGCTTTCGCTTCCGCATCCATACTAGCATATTCAACATGATGTATCAATGCTAATATTTAACACTAACAATATATGAGACTCACACATGTTATGAGAGAGATGTCTTATAAGACTATCTCATAAGATAATTTTTCAATTATTAATTTTTTTTTTTTTCACTTAAACCTTTTTTTCTTTCAAATTACATTGGTACCATTTATAATTTTCAGTTCTATTAGAAAACATTACTTTAATGCAGGGTTAGGTCTTTAGGAGTTATCATTCAATTATCCCCGTCCTCAATTTACCTAGAACTATTACAATGTTTAGCTTGCTAATAACGAAGGTACCACTGCACTCTTGCCATGATTGTCATTTCACAAATACAAGTTCTTGTGAGATGGATGAGCAATTTGCAAGGTTTAAGTCTTTAGAAGTGATCTCTTTCTCTTCAGATTTTGATTATTTCTATTATAATTGAGATTATGCTTGACTTTGATGTGTGTTGGATTAATTGTAGATGTGATGAGAGCTAACCCTAGGATGAATCAACTTTGGAAGCAAAACAGCTCAAAGAGACAAGTTCAACATCACATAACTGTATATGATCCAAATGTTGGTGAGCACGCATATGATCTAATTTTAGACGTTGAACAATGCTGCTGGCATAGAGTTTTAAGAAGAGTTTTTTTTATGATAGTGATGAAGATGCTGTTGAAGATGTCAATGAAGTTGCTGTTGATGATGAAATGGACTATGAAGACAAAGATGGAGATGAAGTTGAAGATGAAGATATAAATCATCCTAACCTTTTTTTTTTTTTAGCATTTTAGACTGTGTTGAAGGCGACTATGGCAGAGTTTGCTAGAGTCAAAGGTGTTAATGAAAATTATGATGATAAATGAATTATGAATATGAAAGATGAAGTGGACATTGGTGAGTTCGATCTAGATAGGAACTAGAAGTCGCTTAAAATGTACAACGGGCTTATTACGCATCTAGTTATGTGTTGAAGCCAATTATGCCTATAGAAATTATGCCTATGTCATAAAATATGGTGAAGCGAATTATGCCTATGTTAGAAATTTAACTCAAACTCTTCAACAGCATGTGTTTGAAATTTGATACATTGTAATTGAATTGCTACTCCCAAAGAATGCCTAATATTACATGGAGTGATTATTTATGAATAGTTATTTTTTGAAATGAGAAATAATTATTTTTTAGCAAAAGCCCGGTAACGTTTATTCCATATACCACCCCTTAACTAATTATTGCTCCCCAAATACCTAAATCTTCCTCCAATTCACGGAGCTAAAATTTTTAGCATTTAACACTTCAAAAAGTTATTTTATCTATTTTAATACACAATTTCACAACACAATATGCATCAATGGCCTTATTTTTACCATTAGCCAAACACTATTCATTTTTTTATATTAATTTCTTTCTCACTTCTCTACCACAAAACCCAACTAAGTGATAAAATAAATTTTTTTTTTATGCCTTCTTGCTAAAGTGAACTGCTAGTCTTGGCAGTTCACTGTAGCAAAAAGGCAGAAAAATTTGTCTTTGACTCCACTAATGTTGGGCACTAAATTGGAGTTTGAGGTGGTAAAATAGCTAAAAAGCTATTTTACCACCAACAATGGCGATGCTCTAATTGGCATTTTACTAATTTTCAGGCAGCCACACAGGCATGTCAGGGAAAAATTGGCAGCAAATTAAGCCATTCAAAGTTTTAGTAATCAAGCTTTCGATGAAAATAGAAAAGTAATGTTCATCACAAAATATTAGTAAAACTACTAAACTTTAAACTCTACAGTTTTGCCGAAAAAAAATTCAGTAAATTAAGACTTGATTTATTTTTTTTAAACTACAAGGGTAAATTTGTTAATCACCTCTAAATAATGGAAAATTATTAGATACTCCCGGAGTACCATAAATGTATATTCCTCCCTCTCACATGAATGGTGGATCCTACCATGAATTTAATTAGTAGGACCCACCATTCATGTGAGAGAGGGACTACGCATTTATGGTACTCCGGAAGTACACAATAATTTTCCAAATAAATAATAGGGTTCAAAATAATTTTGCCTAAAATAATTTCCAGTACACAAAACTCAGCCCAAGGAACCATCAACTTCTGCTAGTCCAAACTCGGCCCAAAACTCATCCAACATCATAAATTAATTTTGAGCCCGTACAAGCCTCATCCTAGTAGCTTAAATCCTTAAACAAGAGAAAAGCACAGCCTTGCTTTTATAGGAGGTATTTGGTTTGCCACAATGTACCTTTAATATGATGCACATTATGATAATGTGACATTAAAGATTTTGGTTTTTTTTTTTTTAATATTACCATATTTTAAAATTACAAAATATATCACATCATCTTAATCTCATCACATTTATAAACAATATAATTTTGTATTCTTGTATTGAGATTACATTATTGTAATCTTACATTAATGTAAGATTACAATAATGTAATATTACAACGTAATGTAACATCACAGCGAATTAAACACACCAAAAAGGTGCTTAATATTTGTCCAAATCCAATTCAACACAATTAATGCCCAAATAACTCCACCCAAAAAATAAATAAATAAATAAATAAAGCCTAGTGACTCGTACATTCCAGATATGGCAAGTCAAGTATCCAGAGCCTAAGCGTTAATGAATTCTTTTAGGTTGCATTTGAATACTTAAATTTGGATTTGAATTTGAACTTTAAAGTGATAGATTTCGGGCCCGTTTGGTAAGGTATTTCAAGCTCACTTTTGAGCATTTTAAACAACATTATACACATTTTCACACACTTTTTCACCCACACGTATATCAAAAGACAAAAACACCTAAGCAACATTATTCAAACTCCTCTACCAAACGGGCTTAGTTTAAAAGTTTATAAATATTGAAGTATGTATTATGGATTTCTAAAATTCTATGAGTTTAAAAGTTTTTTTTAAATTCAAGAATTTTAAGATTTAAAACCCTTGGTGAATTTGTCAAATCCAATCCTTGACCCTTTTTAAGGGCTTGATTGGTAAGAGGATTTTTGTTTTTGTTTTCAAAACAGTATAAAAATAATTTTCGAAAAATTGAACTAGAAACTAGTTTTCAGATAATAATTTTTATATTTTACTTGTTTGGCTCCCATTTTTAAGAACAATTTTCAAAATACTAAAAACAAAAATAATTGTTTGGGAGACCATTTCTATTTTTGAGATTTAAAAAAAAAAAATATTTACAAAAAGTAACCTGTAGAATCTGTAGATTACTTATTTTCTTTCTTTTTTTGTGGATAATGATAAGGGAAGAGAGCTCATCATTTTTTTTTTTTTAATGATAAGTTTTAAATTTGAAGTGTGAGAATTCTTTTTGTGATAAAGATAAACTCCTAAATTTAAGAGATAAAAGAGTTTGGACAAATATATGAGATCTACTGTTTTCAATTTATTTACAACTGTAAGGACTCGATTAGTAACGGTCTCAAATCCGTTATTAGGTTAGGACGTTAAAGGCCCGAACAATAAATTTGTAGAGCATGGGTGTCAAAGAACTAGACTAACCCCAAAAGAAAAACGATCAAATTCCACATTTACAAATGGATTCCCACTAATATAACGATCAATTTCTCCTTAAAAACCAATTCAGTTCTTAGTTGCACAAGGTTTTCCTCTTAGTATCTTTGGTTTTTAGAAGTTTCGATCCCTTTCTCAATGTGCTCTTCCATGTTATATACTGCCATCTTGGTGTCATTTTCGCCATACACGTGTAGGTTGGATTTGGGGATCCCTTCCTATCCCATCCAACACTTCCTGGAAACCTCAACTAGCAGCTGTAAGGCTGCTTCATCACTGTTCAGGCATCACCTCCACTTTAATGCGGCCAGAAAGTTAGGTGGAAGGCATTTAATGTGGAGGTAGCAGCCTTACAGATATTTGTTTATTTCTCCTGTCTTTCCCCTGGTCCAATATCCCGTCTTTTGCTGTGGTGCAACTCTGAAGTAAGTCTGTGATGGTATGATACTCAAATTCACCTCGGCTACACGCTGTCGAGAACACTTTTATCCTCGGATACTTATTGGACTCATCTCATGTTGTCTTTACTCTTCCCTTAGCTTTGTTCTCTTCACAGTCTTATTTGGGCCTCCTCGGATGGTCTAACATCTTCGGATTGGGCTTTTGGGCCCAATTGGCATGGCCTTAATAGTACCTCCTAATTAATTGGCCCCCACAACAACTATGTCATTAAAAATATTTTCTATATCTTGAAAACACCCTTAAGCCATTTTCAAAAGAGAGGTGCTACGTCCACAACATTTTTACAACATTTTCACAACAAATCATAGGTGGTTAGTTGTTATTGGTTCAAATTTAAACCTAACACTAAGGAAAATAGGATGCAGTTTTTTAAAAACTCTATTTTGAAAATATTAGCCAAACAATAAATTCAAGTGTAGGACCCACCATTTTATGGATTCCAAAACAAAAAACTATATTTAAATACTTTTACTAAATAGCCCTTAAAGTATCCAAACAAGGTATTTAGATTTTAATCACTCAAATCCAAATCTATGTGCCCAAATACTGCTATCCAAACACGCCATTTGTTAATTTGACAATTGAAGTGACTCTAGTCTACTAAAGAAAAATATAAATTGTTATTTTTTTAAATTTAATTTGACAATTGAAGTGAGTTTTAATGGTCTGCCTTAGGTTGAACTAGATTTATGAGTTGGGACTGAAAGCCTATAATTTTTTGTAATTCAGAAGTTTGATGAGGTAGTTACGTCTAAGATTTCACTTGATTTTTTTTTCTTGGACTACGAATATGAAGCATCTTTGTCTAAGAAGACTAAGATTTAACTGTACTGGTATTCAAAAAAAAAAAAAAAACTGTACTGTACCGCTGTACGTCTAAATAAAAAAAAATTTAAAAATAAAACTCTACGTCTAATTAAATTTTTTCAATGGATCCGCTCTAAGTGAGAAGAAGTGATCCAAGTGGAAAAGCCCGATGGAATTGTAATCAGAGCCCATTGGGCATTGTAATAGGCTTCTTGGTTTTCTGATTTGGGGATGTAACGCCCATTTTATAAACTCGAATGAAAAGGAACGAACCCAAGAGGATACTTCAAACTAGTAGGAGATTCATAATTAAGAAGCTCACTTGATAAAAAAAAGAAGCACAATGCCATGGGAACGACTCTCTGACCTGTTAACAAATTTGTGCAAATGCTCCATACTCTTTGTTCGTGGGCAACTACTTCTCAAGCCCACTACCCATAAACGTCTATGCAGGACTTTTTAACTTTTAATAAGTTTAGCCCAAACGAATGATTTTACTAAATATTGTTTATGTTTAAATATAAATTTTTGACAAAGTTTGGGTCCAAATCCGTTTGAAACCATGTTTGGAACAATAGGATCATAATATAAAATGTTGTGAATCGGGATAATTTACTGAATGTAAAAGATAGTTAGTCAATTCGAGATAATCAATTTCCTAAACTTGAGAGAGAAAATAGACATTTTTTGTTAATTTTCTGATTAATTCTCATTAATGCATTTAACCACACATAAATAGCTAAGGATGAGATAACCTCATCAACAAATTCTAAAATATTGGAACTAATTCTATCCTAAAACATAGGATTTTTTTTTTTTTTTTTATAGCAACAAACACACACACACACACACACACACACAAAGGAGGGAGAAAGAGATTCTAACACAAAGACACACCACAAACTCTACTCAAAAGCCATGATAACTTTTAAAGGAGAGTGGAGCAAGTTATATTATACACAAAACACTCTTTTAAGCCTTATTCTATCACTAAACTAAATTCAAATAATTTATTCAGCATTGAGGTCATAACAGAGACTATCTCATAAGACATCTTTCTCGCAACATGTAGGACACACATATTGTGAGATGGATGTCTTACAAAATAATTTTTTAAATATTATAGCAGTTTTTTTTTCCCCTCTTTCTTTACTTAGACTAATTTTTTTCCAAATTACATTGGCACCATTTATTGTCCATTCTATAAAAAAACATTTCTTTAATCAAGCAAACATTTCTTTAATCAAGCTTAGATCCTTTGGAGTTATCATTCAATTATCCCATCCTCAATTTACCTAGAATTTAAATTAACCAAAAAAAAAAAAAAAAAAACAACAACAACAACAGTATTACAATGTTTAGCTTCCTAACAACGGAGTTGAAATTGGAAACAACGAAGATAGAGAATATTTCCAAGTAATCAATAGTAGTTGAGGGTGAGATAATATAACTAATGCTTACTCAATTTCTGCAATGAATTAGCTAATAATAATATGCTTCCAGATAAAGAAAAGAAAAAAAAGGTCACATATCTCATAGATTCAAACACTCCTAAGAACTTTTTATAGTTTAGTGGCATTATATGATCTCCTTCCTAAAGAGAACCAGGATTCAAATCCTCTCCACCTCACTTATTACAACAATTGTATTATAATTAATTGTTCTCAATTTCGATCCATTCTAATAAAAAAAGGCTTAATAACTCCATTTTGATTAGTTAAACAGTACGATTCACCCAATCTATCATGCCTGGGGTTACTGCTTAAGGTCTCGAAGAAGAAGGGGTATCTTGTGTAAAAGTTGCATACAATGCCCCTCTCATACAAACAAAGTTTCTATTCAAACTAATTTGGAAAGATACCTTATTTAGCTAAAACTGAAAACTTTTTACTGAAAGTACTATAGAAAAAAAGCTAAAAGTTAGCTGAATAGTACAGTGGGACCCATGAATAATACCAAAAAGTTTAATGAGACCCATGGGTAATACCAAAAATAAGGTAAAAACTCTAATAAGCTTCAACTTTCATCACTTCCCAAACACACTCTAAGTATGAATTTTGAAATCTAATCGTTGGATTGCATGTTCTTATTATATTCTTCATGTTTGCAAAATTTCAACAAAAACAAAAATCAGTTGCTATATCATCATGAAATGTTAGAATTTCAAGCTTTTGTGATCAAAATTGTGTATAAAAAATAAGTTTTTTGATCGAATAATAAATAATATCTGATTTGAATGAAAGTTAAGAATATGAAATTTAACAGTTAGATTTTCAAAATTCACACTCAAAAAAGAAATATACGACAAGTTTGAAGAGTTTCACTCCAAACTAATTTAAAGAAAAACTTTGTTCCTCTCATACAAGGGTAGATTAGATCACGTGCTTTTGAGGTCTACACTCATAAAGAGATATATGACAAGTATGAAGACTTTAGCTAAAACTGAAAACTTTTTACTGAAAGTACTATAGAAAAAAAAAAAGCTAAAAGTTAGCTGAATAGTACAGTGGGATCCATGAATAATACCAAAAAGTTTAATGAGACCCATGGGTAATACCAAAAATAAGGTAAAAACTCTAATAAGCTTCAGCTTTCATCACTTCCCAAACACACTCTAAGTATGAATTTTGAAATCTAATCGTTGGATTGCATGTTCTTATTATATTCTTCATGTTTGCAAAATTTCAACAAAAACAAAAATCAATTGCTATATCATCATGAAATGTTAGAATTTCAAGCTTTTGTGATCAAAATTGTGTATAAAAAATAAGTTTTTTGATCGAATAATAAATAATATCTGATTTGAATGAAAGTTAAGAATATGAAATTTACCAGTTAGATTTTCAAAATTCACACTCAAAAAAGAAATATACAACAAGTTTGAAGAGTTTCACTCCAAACTAATTTAAAGAAAAACTTTATTCCTCTCATACAAGGGTAGATTAGATCACGTGCTTTTGAGGTCTACACTCATAAAGAGATATATGACAAGTTTGAAGACTTTAGCTAAAACTGAAAACTTTTTACTGAAAGTACTATAGAAAAAAAGCTAAAAGTTAGCTGAATAGTACAGTGGGACCCATGAATAATGCCAAAAAGTTTAATGGGACCCATGGATAATACCAAAAATAAGGTAAAAACTCTAATAAGTTTCAGCTTTCACCACTTCCCAAATACACTCTAAGTATGAATTTTGAAATCTAATCGTTGGATTGCATGTTCTTATTATATTCTTCATGTTTGCAAAATTTCAAAAAAATCAAAAATCAATTGCTATATCATCATGAAATGTTAGAATTTCAAGCTTTTGTGATCAAAATTGTGTATAAAAAATAAGTTTTTTGATCGAATAATAAATAATATCTGATTTGAATGAAAGTTAAGAATATGAAATTTAACAGTTAGATTTTCAAATTTCACACTCAAAAAAGAAATATACGACAAGTTTGAAGAGTTTCACTCCAAACTAATTTAAAGAAAAACTTTGTTCCTCTCATACAAGGGTAGATTAGATCACGCGCTTTTGAGGTCTACACTCAAAAAAGAAATATACGACAAGTTTGAAGAGTTTCACTCCAAACTAATTTAAAGAAAAACTTTGTTCCTCTCATACAAGGGTAGATTAGATCACGCGCTTTTGAGATCTACACTCATAAAGAGATATATGACAAGTTTGAAAAGTTTAACTCCAAACTAATTTAAAGAAAAACTTTGTTTCTCATACAAGAGTAGATTAGATCACGCGCTTATGAGGTCTACACTCATTTAGGAGGGGTGTTGTCACTGTTGTGTTCAATAGGGATGTGCATGGGTCGGGTTGAGGGGATTTTTTGATCCAACCCACTATGGTGGGTCAAAAAAAATTCAACTCAATCCAACCCATCACATAAGTCCAACCCAACCCAACCCAACCCACATGGGTCGGGTTGGGTCGAGTTGAACCCATGGGTTTGACAAAAATTTTTTTTTTTAATATTATTATTGAATTGAGTAGAAAAAAATATAAATATTAATATATTAAAAAAACCTAAAAATTAGTATTAATGTAACTCTTTAAAGGCAAACAACACTAATGACTAAACAACAATAGTAATTTATTAGGGTTTGTGTGAAATAATTGGGTTTTATATAGAATAGGAAAAACTGGTTATTTAAAAAAAATTATTAATTATATAATATTATATATATATATATATATATATATATATATATATATATATATATATATAAAATTAGTATTAGTAGGAGGAACCGAGGAAGTGCTGCTATACAGCTGGTTTTTTTTTTTTTTAAATTATTAAATATATAATATATATTTAAATATATATAAGTGCCCTACAGCTGATTTTTTTTAAAAAAATTATTAAATATATAATATATATTAATTATGGGTGGGTCGGGTCGGATTTGGCGGGTTTGTAATTTTATGACCCAAACCCAAACCCAACCTGACCCGCTATAAAAATTTTTTTGTAACCCAACCCAACCCACCAAGCCTTAAAAACCGACCCAATCCGGCAGATCGGGTTGGGTCGGGTCGCGTTTGGCAGGCCAGTGGGTTTTCTACACACCCCTACTACACAATAAAATAAATCAACTGAAGAGAAGTAAATATCTCATGAGCCTGCTCCGTATCATCTCCCAGGGGAATAGGATTAAGTGCCACTTGTTGACTGATGCGATGGAAATAAGTGAAGTTCAAATTATTGTGCTTCATCTACCCGTATGCACTCATAGGTGAAGCAATGCGTATTAATTTTCATCTTTTACTTCTCTAAGCGTTTCCCCTAAATTCTTGTTTATTGTGTTATTTTAAGATTTTCATAAAAAAGAGAATGAAAGACAAAAAAGAATTCGAGCAACAAAATACCATATCCAGCTTGATATCTAATTCTATTAAGTTCGGCATGGCTAAATCATCATGCCCCCTAACAAAATTTTGGGCAAACCTTTCTGTAAAAAGAAAGCAGTTGACCCAATGGACCAGAGATTTATAATCCAAAATCTATTGTCAATCTAGAAAACAATGCAAAAGGGTGGAAACTATCACCAGTTTTCATGTGGAGGGGGGCCTTTAGGGCTATTTTCTACTGCACAGTCCATTTAGCTGTACCCTCATCTGGTTTTTGAGCAATTTCTTCGGCTGAGCTGGTATCATCTTCCATTTCTTCCTCATTTTCGTCCTTAGTTGATCCTACCACAGCATCTTCAAGCTCTTCAGAAGCATCCTCCTCATTTGCAAAACTCCACCCAGAAATGATCTTTCCTTCTTGTCTATCATGGAAGTCTATAGCTAACGAGTGTCTTCCACAGGCTTCAGAGCTTATTTTAGAAGCACCCTTGTTGGCCATCTCCTTAGCTTGCTGAGACAGATTCAAACTGCCAGTTTTCAAGTCCTGGACTTTCCCATCAATAATTTTCATTTCTGAAGAGGAATTAAGGCCAAATCCACCTATTTGGACTCCAGCAAATTCCTGGTGAACTTGATTGTGGAACACAGGCATCATTAGATTGTTTATTTTGATATCCATGTCGTCAATTGTGTGAGTTGTCACAATATTTGAGATATTTTCATTGTTTTCTTGCTCCATGGCAGCCGAGGGAGATGCTTTGTCTTTGTCTTCCACCTTATAAAGGATAACTTTCTCAAAAATAGGTGATTTACTCTCAGGTTGAGTTGTACATGGTGGAGAAATTCTAGCTCTAGTTCTGGGATGAGACTCGCCAAGAGAAGGTAATGCATTGGCTGACCGTTTCTTTGGTTTCCCTCTCTTTGATGGTTGCCCAGCAGAAAAAGTACCAATAACTTGGGCAATGGGCTCTCCCACAGTTGGTTTCAAAGACGAGACTTCTATTTCAAGTCTTATTAACCGGTTCTTGTAGTCAGCTATTTCTGCTTGCAAGCGATTAATTACATTCCATAGCTGAACATTCTCTGCTGACTGCAACCTCACACCAGAAAATCCAGCTTATTATGCATAATGAGAAAATGTGTGAGACAATACTAACATTATATGAATTGAAGAAAAGAGCTCATACTTGAGCATCCCAAAGTTTCTGATGCTTTTGAGGAAGTTTTGCCTCAGGTCTGATGATTCCTCTTTGAAAAGATTGTGGTAAAGAATTGTAGCCATATGCTCCTGGGACATTGTAAGTGCAAGGAGATTGTGATTGTTGTGCCTGACCCCAAAAATGTGAGGGATCCCAAGTACCTGTAAACAGCAAAATCTGTACTGTCACATGACTCAAATTACATTTATATAGCAGTGAAAGAATTCTATTGCTATTTTCATTTTTGTAAGTCCTTGACAATTATTTACTAATATTGAAATTCCAAAGTTTTAAAGCTGGAGAAATTCAACAAGAAGAACATCTATTCTGTATATCGCAAATGATTCTTGAATTGTTCACCATCTTCATAAGATCAATGAATCAAGGTCCATTTATACTTGCAATTTACAAAATAAAATTATAGTGTACACAAATCAGGTATCGGATTCAAGATGTTAATATACCCAACAAAATGCATTACAGCATATAGCACAGAAAAATTACTAAAATTGCACACTTACCTGGAAAAGCGGGATACGTGTACCCTACAGGGTAACAGAAATTAGAAATTTGTGGTTGGTTACTTGATGAAGTTCCTCCTCCTACAGCACCAGGTGCTTGCCAGCCAAAATCAGTTGTACCAAGGGGAGTGAACAGCTGAAAAGTAGTGGGCGCATTCGCTGCGGATAATGGGTAAAGCATGCAAAATGGTGCTGTTGGTTGAACAAACTGTGGTGGCTGTCCATACTGGGCCAGTTTGCTAGCAGGATTTTGTTGAGGATGTGGTAATTGCTGCCCTTGGCTCTGCATGATAGGTGAGGTTGATTGAGTTGGATCCACAGCATGTTGATCTGGGCATGGCCAATGTAGAACACCTGGTAGATGCTGCTGGTTTAGGGAAGGTGCATTGTCATGCGAGGGGCTACCACTTATGCTAATCTTTGTTGAGAGTGCAACATTGGGTTGGCTTTGGTCTTCCTTGGTCTGTTCATGATCAGAATAGACTATAAGAATTGATTTTAACTCATAATTCCTGTTTAATGAGTATCTCCACAAATGTATCCAAAAGCATTAATATCTTTCTCACATTTTCATAGTACAAAATGTGAGAAAGATATTAATGCACTTCTTAAGAATGGAATTACCGTATAAACACACACAAAAGAAGAAGAATGTAATTACCATACACACAAACAAAGAACAGGAACAAGAAGAGTAAAAGAAGCTCCTCCACATAGATTATTTATTTGTCTATAAAATAATCATTCTTACATATGTGATAACAAATAAATACCATGCCGTGTACCATTATCAATTAATAAGGATGAAATAACCCTTGAGAGGCAACATTCCTATGGATTTTGTAAGGCAAATAATATTGCTGAATACCAAAATGCACCATGTGAAGTAAAACAAAAGGACATTGAAACCCACTAAGGTGAATGAAACATTCAGTTTTAAAATGGAAAACATTTGATAGATAATACCAGAGAAGAAAGGGTTAGCATAATCTGGGGTTAAATAACAAAATAAAGACAAACCCTTTTCAGGAAAGGAAAAAAGAAAAGTGTTTCTTACCAAGGGCTCATCTGTCTCAGGTTCTTGACCCCTTAAGGAAGCAAGTGTTTGATCCTTCTTCATAACACAAAGATAGTTGACAAATGCTCAAAAACTTTTCCTCTTTTTTTGGTGTGAAAGAGTAAAGTCAGTGCTTTAGAATTTAGACACTCCTCATTTAGATGAAAGAGATGGAAAAAGAGGTTTATGTCTTCTCTCAAACCCAGAGAATGTGACGCAATTTTTTACAGCTTTTCCAGTTACTTGTTACTATTGTTTAGTTGCAGACCTGTCCTCCTGTTTGTTTCAACCAATTACAAATATTTAAAGCGCACACAGTGAAAGAGACTGATAGAGAATAGACTGAAAGGCTGCAAAGAAGTGCGCCGTCGATTGCTTTTGTGCAGGAGTGACGCTGTAGCTTTGGCATTGATTTAAAAATTCAGTTTTTTTTTTATTATTTAATTTATTTTTAGTATTATTTATAAGTTTTATGATAATTTTTTTTATTATTTATGGGCGCCATCATACTATTTCAACTACCTTTTACTTTTATTTACATTTATTTTCGTAAAAAATTTTCAATTTTAACTAAATAAACTATTTCTAAATAGACATATATCTACGCAATCCATTTAATAAAACTTTTTTTTTCATAAAAAAACCCTTTTTTTTCAATCCCCCATTTTAAACTTCTATAATCTATAATATTCCACCTCCACAAAGAAATATCAGTTTAATGGGAATGATGAAATCAAACTTACCCTCGTTGGAAACAAGCAAGCGAGCCGCAGTTTTACACTAGCTGCAGTTGCCTTGGCAAGATAAAATAGTCACTAAAAGGATGAGAGAGTGACTGATTGCCTGCTTGTGGTATTTGGAAATGTAGCAGTTGTAGTTGCAGCACCATGAAATTCGTGTTATAATACATAAAAGGGACCGTTTAGTAATGTTATTCTAGTAATGTTGTTCTAGTAATGTTGTTTGTATTTTTTAAAAATATGTTTGGGTGAAAAAGTGTGTGAAAATATGTATAATGTTATTTAAACACTAAAAAATGTTATTCAAAACACTCTACCAAACAACCCCTAAATATTTGAGGAACATTTTCCCGAACCTAGTAAATAGTAACCCATATCATATAGAGAGAAACAAGCAACCATTAAAGGGATCGTGCAAAAAAATTAGAGACTAGCAAGCGTAATAAAATGTTTAATTATAATATATAACCAATGGGGTCTCTGCATTCTTTAATTTTAATGTTAAATCTTTCTGATCACAAACTAGATTTTTTGTAAAAGGGTTTTATTATCGTATGCCTTATGGTATATATAGTGGGTAAAAATATGGTGGTGTTGACTTTCCTACAATAAATTTCGTTATTTGAAGGAAGTTCTACTGAAACTAAGTACATCACGAGACATTAGGACGGTGTGCTCGGTAGAATGTACCTGAATGGGTTAGAGTGTGCTCCTAATAGGATCAAAGAATGTGTACCTGGGAATGTCAAAGAGAGTCCTTGATCTAATGCACATTGGCCAAGTCAGAGGGGTACCTAGGATGGTCTAAGAGAGTGCTTCAGAAAGTCTCCTCAGTCAAAAGGAGTTCTCGGCCTGATGCAACTCGATCAAGTCAAAGGGAGTACCTAGGAAGGTCTGAGAGAATACTCCGAAAAGTATCCTAGGCCTAATGCACCTCGATAAAGTCAGAGGGGTACCTAGGAGAGTCTGAGAGAGTGCTTTGAAAAGTCTCATCGGCCAAAGGGAGTCCTCGGCCTAATGCACTTCAGTCAAGTTAAAGGAGGTACCTAGGAGGGTTTAAGAAAGTGCTCCGGAAAATCTCCCTCGGCCTAATGCATCTTGGCCAAGTCAGAGGGACTTCCTATGAAAGTCTGGGAGAGTGCTTCGAAAAGTCTCCTTGGCCAAAGGAAGATGATCCCTCAAAGGGTCAAAGCTTTAAGAAAATTAGAGAGAGAGAGAGAGAGAGAGAGAGAGAGAGAGAGAGAGAGAGAGAGAGAGAGAGAGAGAGAGTCCTTTTCTAAATGGTCTTTCCCCCTTTTATAATGAAAATCTTTGTATGATTGGCCATGTGGCTAATTTAGGCTTAATGTATCGAACATGTCTCACCATACATGACTCTTTGGTATTACGTGTGCCTAATTTTAATAGGTTGCATATGCTTAAAGAAAATTGTAGTTGCATTCACTTTGTTTAAAAATAGGACCCCCACAGTATACATTAATAAAACATTTTAAGAAGCATTTTATG
Source organism: Quercus tomentella (assembly GCA_028535165.1). Lineage (NCBI taxonomy): Eukaryota > Viridiplantae > Streptophyta > Magnoliopsida > Fagales > Fagaceae > Quercus > Quercus tomentella. The sequence goes on from JAPQVY010000001.1 coordinate 15,945,128, forward strand.
GAAAAATGAAAAAATTACCAACTATTTCTTACTGCTTTTTCAATTTCAATTTTTTTTTTTTTTTTTTTTACAGTTTTTTTAATTTCTTATAAAAAGTTTTTTAGAGATATACATTAACCAGACCCTTTGTAAAAATCATTATACCATTAGAGGATTTTTAGAAACCAAATGACATTCCAAAAAAATAAAAGACTTAAAGAGATGCTTCCCGGGGAAAATAAAATGGCAACACTAGGCATTAAGGAGTATGTAAAAGATTAATTTAATAATGATTTCAGAAATATGTAGGAGATCAACAAGAGGATGATAGAGGCTGAGGGAGCAAGACTATGGAAAGGAACGTTGTGCGTGGAAGACCACCCTCTCTATTTTCCTTCTCTGGTCAAAATCCATTTTGATTGCAGAACAGGATGCCCAAACAAAACAAATGATCCCTTTCTTCAATACCTCTAATAATGTACCTGCACGTGTACTAGCGAAAAGATTAAGGTAATTGTGATCCAATAGATAGATTAAACGAGTATGGATAAAATCAGGTTGCTTGAGGCTTGAAGACAAATCACATTTCAAGGTTGTATTTCAAATCCAAAATCCAATCTTAAGTCTAAAATGGGCCATTAAGTAAAATGTCATATCAATCAAACTGGGCTCATGACAGTTCACTTAAACCACCCTTGACCCACCCATGTTGCAGTATGGTAGCCCACAGTCACAGAGACAGGGAGTTGTTGTTAGTTGTTACTTGTTATCACTTATCGCTCCCATGCTCATGACGAAGGGTTATCAACGTGCCCATAAAGCCACAACCTCGCAATATTTCTAAGATGTACATTGAGGAGCTGTCACTCAGGAAAATAAATGTTTCTCTTTAATATTTTCCAATTTGGAATAAACCGAGAAATGCTAAGGACATCAATTTTGGCACAATTTTGTACCACAACTCGTCACACGGCGACTTGTAATTAGTAAGGATGTATCCCCACATGACCCACTAACACATTCTTACCAATCACAACTCACCATGTGGCGAATTGTGGTACAAATTTGGTGTCCCTAACATTTCTCATAAACCCCTGGCCGGGTAACCCCTCTCTGAAAATCAGTGTCGAATCTCTTCCCATCCTCACAAATAATAAACTTTTTATTTTTCAATCCTTAAAAATTTTCAATGAAATCATATCAAAACTCGGCTACAGGCTCCAGTCTTGATCCTGTGTTGCTTAGGAGCCTAAAATATACTGGGGTCTATTAATAGAAACTAATAACAGATTTAAAAGCATTAATTGTTAGCTGCTGGTTCAATTTTTCAAATATTTACTTCTCCCAATTGATGGAATAGAGGAATTAACACTGGTGCAATTGAAGCTGACAATATACCGGCTCTGTGATGCACATTATTTAGCATTTAGCATAGTTGGCAGTGCCCCCTCAAAAAAAAAAAGCATAGTTGGCAGTGAAGACTGAACAAATGCCAGACAATTCAGTGGGGGGAACAAAAGAGCATAGACGAAATATGGTCTCGGTATGAACAGTTTTGCTTAAGGGCATTGCAAATTTTCAAAAATTGTCGTGGCTTTACATATGCTAAATAATTGAGTATCCTAAAGAACTACCTGGTAGATGATATATCGAGGTAAACATCTCTTACAAAGACACAAACTTTCTAACAAAAGTAATATACTCAGCAAATAATCAAACGAACAAAGCATGGGATATTGAACGAGGCATAGTTCCCCGGGCTCTAAACCTAGAAATTCCACAAGTAACAATAACCAATCTAAGGAAAATAGCACTGGGAACTCATAGCTCAACACAAAAATCCATATTCATAAACATTGAAGAAGTTTATTGCAGGAACTAACCCAACCAAACAGGCAACACAGTAGCCTTACACAACTGCCAATAGAATCCAAAGCATCAACTAGAGGAACCCAACGGTTTCGATATAAAAACACAAGTCATTACAACAAAACCGAAGCAACAGAATGAAAGCAACCTTAGCGACTTACAAGCATTTCCTCTCAGTACTCATCTCCCTCATCACCTTCATCACCCTCAGCAGACTCAGCACCAACCTCCTCATAATCTTTCTCGAGGGCAGCAAGGTCCTCACGGGCCTCAGAGAATTCACCTTCCTCCATGCCCTCACCAACATACCAGTGCACAAATGCCCTCTTTGCATACATAAGGTCAAACTTGTGATCAATTCGAGAGAACACTTCAGCAACACTGGTGGAGTTTGAGATCATGCACACTGCCCTCTGAACCTTGGCAAGATCACCACCAGGAACAACAGTTGGGGGCTGATAGTTGATACCACACTTGAATCCAGTAGGGCACCAGTCAACAAATTGGATGGTGCGCTTGGTCTTGATGGTAGCCACAGCAGCGTTCACATCCTTGGGCACCACATCTCCTCTGTACATCAAACAACATGCCATATACTTGCCATGGCGAGGATCACACTTTGCCATCATGGATGAAGGCTCAAATGCACTGTTGGTGATCTCTGCAACTGATAGCTGCTCATGATAGGCCTTCTCAGCAGAGATCACAGGAGCATAAGATGAAAGCATAAAGTGAATCCTGGGGTATGGGACCAGGTTAGTCTGGAACTCAGTCACATCTACATTCAAGGCACCATCAAACCTTAAAGAGGCAGTAAGCGATGAAATCACCTGAAACAAGCAACAAATGCACATCAGAATAGACATTCTAATGATAAGATAAAACAAGTCGTGGATTAAAAGCAAAAGCAATACCTGAGAGACCAATCTGTTAAGATTGGTGTAGGTGGGGCGCTCAATGTCAAGGGAGCGCCTGCAGATGTCATAGATTGCCTCATTATCAAGCAGCACAGCAACATCAGTGTGTTCCAGAAGGGAGTGAGTAGAGAGGACACTGTTGTAGGGCTCAACAACGGAGGTGGACACCTGTGGCGATGGATACACAGTGAACCCGAGCTTAGACTTTTTGCCATAGTCCACTGACAGTCGTTCCAGGAGAAGGGAGCCAAGACCAGAACCAGTGCCCCCACCTACAGCATTGAAAACCAGAAACCCTTGCAGACCAGTGCAGTTGTCAGCAAGCTTTCGGATACGATCCAAGCACAGATCGACTATCTCTTTCCCAACTGAAACAAATGATAAATGTAAGCCATTGATAATAAACAGAGTTATAGTAAAGGGGAAAATGAAATGAAAAATAATTACTGGTATAGTGGCCACGGGCAAAGTTGTTTGCAGCATCTTCCTTGCCGCTGATGAGCTGTTCAGGGTGAAAGAGTTGCCTGTATGTCCCAGTCCTAACTTCATCAATGACGGTGGGCTCGAGATCTACAAAAATTGCACGGGGTACATGCTTCCCGGCTCCTGTTTCACTGAAGAAGGTGTTGAATGCATCATCACCACCCCCAACAGTCTTATCACCTGGCATCTGGCCATCAGGCTGTAAAACAAATAAAATAAAATTATTAACAAAAACATTCACACACTAATTATTTAGGAAAAAAAATCAGAAGGCAAATCAGATTCATTTTACAATTACAGATGAGATCTAACAAAATCCTTTGATCATTGGAATCAAATACAGTGTTCTCAGAATATTGACACACAAAATCATGTCGTCTACAAAGAGAAAAAATTTATGCAAAACAAAGGCAAAATCACCAAGACTGCGTGCTTGCCAATTACAAATAACATCTCAATTGCATAATGATATTATCATCATCAAAATCAACATACAAATTAAGTTTACACCTATTATACATTGAGTTTCGGGAGATCTAATCATCATATAAATTAAGTTTCAGGAGATCTACTTAACCGGAAATTTAAAAAAAGAAGCACAAAAGTTATTTGTATAGAATTCATCAATACATTTTGTGAAATTGCAATGCAAATTATACTCAGTCAACTTACAATTGGCAAATGTAGTGAAACCCTAGACCTAGTGAAACCAATGATGAATCTGCAACAATTTTGAAAATCCTATATGTAACTTGCAGTACTCCAAGAAAAATGTGTTGCAAAATCTCAGCATATAACGCTAATCAGGCAAATATAGCATAAATCTACACATCACATTATGGATCAAAACTCAAAGCTAAGTCAAAATCTCAACACAAACACTTGAAAATTACCAGCGAAAATGCAACATATACAGAATTTACATCTAGTATACAATAAAGCAACAGATCTAATAAAAGCAACTGAATCGGAAGGAGATCGATGAGGACGAAAAGAAGTGGTACCTGAATGCCGTGCTCGAGGCAATAAAGTTCCCAGCACGCATTGCCGACCTGGATACCGGCCTGGCCGATGTGGATCGAGATGCACTCTCTCATTTTCGCAGAGAAAAGCTAAAAAGGAATCGACGAGACGAAGAAGACGAGTGTGAAAGAGTAGCTGGAGAGAGAAGAGCGTTTATTAAGACGCCTCTCTTTTGCGATTTGCAAAGAAAATAAAAGTGTGGTCTCTGTGATTTCTGGAGTGGGGTTTTTTATACAGGAGGGGAGGAGTGAATGAGTGATGGATTTAACCGCGGTTAGTTCAACCGTGGTTACATACGGGTCCCAGTTGTGGATTCCTATTGGTCAGCCTTAACCGCTCTTAGTTTTTAAAATTTTAAACCGCGCTTCGTCCCCTTTTCACGGGATCAAAATAACACCGTTGGATAAAAGTGGACAAAAAAACAAATGGAAAAATTATTAGTTATTACACTTATCTACCCTTAAATTTGAAACTAGCTTCTGCATGTGCTTACACGCGTACTTAAATGCACTTCTATTTTTTTGGGTAAAAATTAATTATTTTTATCTATTATAATTTGAAATTACTATATTTTTCAATTGCAAGAAATCAAGGGGGTGTGATAAAAAAATTATTTCACCCACAAACGCATATTACTTATCACACTCCTAGGTTTTTTTGTGATTAGAAAATGTAGTAATCCCGAATTGTAATTAATGCAAATTAATAACCTTTACCTAAAAAAATAGAAGAGTCTCTAAGTACACACGTGAGCGCATGCTCAAAGGCCAATATTTCTTAGATAGCTTGCATTTGACTTTGTGATTTCCTTCTGTGAGAAGGTTTGTCTGTAGCTTAGTTATCTTAAGGAGTAATGCGATTTCTGGAGATACTGATATTTTTTATGAAGTGTTTTTTTCTTAATCCTAGAAGGTAGCCACTTAGTCTTATAATGTAACCACTAAGTACACATCTATAACAAAATTTTCAAATGGATAAAAAAGCAAAAAGAAAAAAGAAAAAAAAGAAAAAGAAAAAAGAAAGGCTCTCACAATTATTTTGTTTTGTTGTCAATTTTTTTTTTTAATGAGAGTTACCTTTAAAAAAAAATCCTAAACGGTAGCCATTTAGTCCTATAATGTAGCCACTGAGTACACATTCATAACAAAAATTTCAATGCCTAAAATAAATAAAAGGAAAAGGTCTCACGTTATATTGTTTTTTTATCAAGTTTTTTTTTTTTTTTTTAAATATATTTAAATGAGAGTTATCAAGTTTTTTTTTTTTTTTTCACAATATTTTTACAACAAATTCTAAGTGGCAAATTGTTACTGGTTGTTGTTATTGGGACAAAAAAGTTATTTTAGTGTTAGGTTCAAATTTGAACCAATAACAACTAACCACCTATGATTTATTATGAAAATGTTGTGAAAATATTGTGGACGTAGCACCTCTCATAAAAACTAAAGGTGTGTTTGTTTGGAGGTGAAATAAGGTGGATGGAAAATTTTGGAAAGAAAATGAGAATGAAAACTTTTTTGGTGGGTGTTTGGTTGGAGGAAGGGGAGGGAAAAAAATTAGTGGGGCCTAGGTGTTTTCTCTCCGGAACCACCAAAATAATTTTTCTCCAAAACGGAGAGAAAACTAAGGGTCCGTTTGGATACAGCTGAAAACTGAAAACTGAAAAACACTGTAGCAAAATAATTTTTAAATGTGTGAATAGTATCGTGGGACTCATTTTTAATGAAAAAGTTGCTGAAAAGTGTATTTTGTGGGACCCATGAACAGTACATAAAAACACTATTCACATAAGAAAAGTCAAAAGTTACGGCTTGACAAAAAAAAAAAAAAAAAAAAAATTTCTGAAACGTAAACGCGCGTCTGGGAAGCGCAAAACGCGCTTCCCAAACGCACTCTAAGTGGGAGGAATCTGATAGATAAATGACAAAAATGCCCATGTGCACTTGCACATGGGCATATCCAATCCGTTGCTTTTTTTTTTTCTTCTTCTTCTTCTCTTTTGCTTTCTTTTGTGATTTTTTGTTTTTGTTTTTCCTTTAGATGTTTTTTTTCTTTCTAGATATGATTTTTATTTCCTAATAAATTTGGGTGATTGCTTTTGTTGTCACTTTAAAAAAAAAAAAAAAAAAATAGGGCATCACTTTTTAACAAGGGTAATGAGTAAATTTTTACAAACAAATTTTTTCTATCCCTCCACTTTCCACTCCCAACCAAACAAAAAGGAGGGAAATTAAAATATTTTCTATCCCCTCACTTTTCCACTCTCCCACCATTTTCTATCCTCCAACTTTTTCACTCCTCCAACCAAACGGATCTTAAGTACACGCCACACCCAAAATTCAAATGCCTAAAAACCCAAAAAATAAAAAATTAAATTAAATAGGAAAGGCTCTCACAATCTCATGTTGTTTTGTTTTTTTTAAATGGGAGTTATGAAGTTTTATTTAATTCTTAAAAGAAAACAAATTATAAGAAAGGCCGTCAACATTTGCAAGTACTATTAATCACCAATAATATCATTTAATATTTAAAAAAAAATGTATTTTCTTGAAGAAAAAATAAAAGAAAAGAAGTTGTAGTAAAAACTAAAAGCATTCTCATAAAAGCAATCTCATATCTACTCACTATACAGAAAAAGATGAATCCATATTTCAAATTATCAACAATCCAACCAAAAATTTGAACAATCTAGAAAAATAAAACTTCTAAACCATGTTGAATTTCAAATATATATATATATATATATATATATATATATATATATATATATATGACTAAGTCATTCCAAATTCCAATAGAATGAAGCAATAATATATAAACCGCAACAAATCATGTTCATTGGGTGTCATTAACTATTACATATTTGCATTCAAAGCCATATAAACTGCTTATTTTACTTCAGGAGCCTAACTTATCATTTATCACTCTCTCATTAAAAAAAATGTTTACTATTGTAAGGACCAGAAAAACTGGCGGCCCAAACCCACTTCGAGTGGCTGGATCAGTCCAACCATGGCCCAAAACAATGAATTTGTAAGAGAGGAAAACAAACAACTAGAGGGGGGCTCCGCCCGAGGAGGAAAATAAGGAAGAAAATGAAAATCTTTTTAAATGGAAGAACCACTTTCTCAATACAAGTTGGCCCGAGGAGGTCACATTTACATAAGAAATGTTACTGATCACTATCTTTTCTCTCAGTGTTCTTCTCGTTTCTTCTCTATATCTTGGTACTTGTGTCTCGATCCCTTTCTCTGTAAACCCCCTTTTTCTTATATACTTCTCATTCTCTCATATCTCAACCATCCATCCTTACCTAACATACCTCCTCTCATGACACTTGTCTCTTTCTGTATCTAAAAAAGGTGGCGGCAGGAATCTGCTTAGTTGTGACTTATACTGTTCAAGTCACTTCCTCATCAATGCAGCTAATAAAGTTGTTGCCCACCATTTAATGCGGAGGCAACAGGCTACTCCAAACTAGAAACTTCCCCTATGATTACTGATTCTCTCTCTTCGTATCCTTCTTTCTACCTGGAACGCCTCAAGGTCCTATGACTCATCCCTTCCTCTCCTCGTGTGGTCTTTCTCCTCGAGCCGGTGGCCCGTGGCATCCCCACACCAACACTGCAACTCTTTAACTTCATCCTCGGTCCTCGGGCACCCACAACTGTCATGGTAACCTTGCCAATTTCCAAGTAAAAATTTAGTTGATTTTATATGCCATATCTTATAAACACATTGATGGTGTTGGAATTTCAAATTATGGGCTTATATTTGGTGAAAGGGAAAATTAAAGTCAAAGTTTAAGGAAGTTTAGTAAATGTTCTTGAATTTAATTTTCAGGTTCCTTCCTTCATAACATTACAAAGTATAAAAATGACCAAAAATAATACACAAACTTAATTTTGAAAAAATTAAATATAATCTCCTAAATAACCATCTACTAAAGTTGATATCACCAATTACGAAGAATGTATATTCATCTATATATTTGTAAGATAATACTACGGAATTGGAGGTGGCAACATACATTCCACTGCTATCCACATCTTTATCTAACAAAGAAAAAAAAGTCATCACAATGGGACATTTTATCGAACAACTTGTGGGTTTCATCAATCACAATAGCAAGCAGTAATCTAAAGAACCAATAATAATATGAAAGTGAAAAGAAATAATAGAGATTCACAAAATGTACCTATTGAAATCTATCCCTATAACAAATTGAAAAAAAAAAAAAAAAAAGAAGAAGAAGAGAGACACTTCTCTGCAAACTGCTTTTACTCATATCCACAACTAGTGGTTTGCTAGGATTCAGATCAGTGGCTGAGATTGAAAGTTGAAAAAACAACTTTCAATCTTAACCATTAAATAAAATATATTAAAAGAAAGTTAAAAAATTAAAATTAAAAAGTAAAAAAGTTTGTGAGAGAAAATGGATGAATTGCAACAGGTCCAATACTATTGTTCTCAATAGTATTGGACCTGTTGAGTGAAATTCAATTTAAATAATTTGTATTTTAGGGGTGTGAGTATCTCTTTTTTGTACCCATTTGGATTGCACTGATTCTGGCGTTTGCGTTTTTGTTCTGCGTTTTTCTCTTTTTTTTTTTTTCTTTTTTTTTTCTTTTTTTTTTTGTTTAGCCTGCAATAGTTGACTTGTCAACTGTGAACAGTGCACCTGTGCACTGTTCACAGATCCCACAAATTACACTTTTCAGCAATTTTTTCATTAAAAATGGGTCCCACAGTACTATTTACAAATTTAAAAATTATTTCACTACAGTGTTTTCAGTTTCAGCAAAAATAAGCTCAATCCAAACGAACCTTTTATATGAAAGGAGCGTGGGTTTTCTTATTCTAAACTAAAAAGGAGATGAGTGTAATAAATTAAATCCTCATGCGGCATTTGATATGGGGGAATTTACATTACTCCTGACATCCAGATACCTAGGAATGTGATTTCTTGCAAATTGGATGCCTAGGAATGTAACTATTCCTATGTTTGGTTTCATTGGGAATCCCTTAAGATTTCTAGGAATGTGAGATAATAATATTTGGTTTATTCCTAAGAATCTTAAATGAATTATTTATTTTTCTCATTCTATCTTTAGATTTGAATGTGAACTACAAAGTCCTTTAAAAAAAAATATTCATTTAAATAAATAATGAAAAAAATTTAAATTATTAATAATTTGTTGAGCAACACACACACAACAGCAAAAATGAATACTTGGCAATAATGGAGGGTCCCCTTCAAACTTTTTTTTTTTTTTTTCCACACGTGAAACCTAAATAGAACTTTGTTAAAAAAATATATCAACAGAGTTGTCTATCCTGTTTATGTTATTTTGGCGGGAAAAGATATTGATGATTTGTTTTATATTTTATCTTAATTGCTTAAATGATTAGGAAAAAAGGTTAAAATTGTCAATTTATAAAAAATGCAATTTACTTTAAGCTTGGGAATCTGGATACCCACCTGTTTTAAAGGGAATCCACATTCCTACTAAGAGGGGTTTAAAGGGGGAATCCAGATTCTTCTAGCATCTGATTCCCTGGCGTGATTTGCAACCAAACATAGGAATCTTTAAACATTCCTGGGAATCCTAAAATATTACCCCGTACCAAACACCACATCAAAGAAAGTTAGTATAATTCACTCCAAAAATAATTGTAACAATGGCGTACCACCATTTGTTTGAAAGTTTGAACTATATACATTTCATTGCCACCTCAAAATAACTTGACTTGTTGTTATTGCTATTGTTGCGGTTAGAGCATCTCCAACAGCTTATCCAAATTTTCATACTATTGCTCTTCATTATTTCTTTAATCTGCAAAAAAAAAAAAAAAAAAAAAAAAAAAAAAAAAGAAGAAGAAGAAGAAGAAGAAAAAAGAAGAAGTGGTTAAATATTTTAATTAGTGGAGAGCGATGGCTGGATATTTTAGTCATTAAATTCATTTGAAGAGCAACAGTAACTCTCTATGTGTGGAGAGTATTATAGCTAATTTATTTTATTTTTTACATTTTGGAGAGGTTGTTGAACTAATTTTTGTGGGTTTACTCTCCAAACATGGCTTTAGCGAGTCTATTGGAGATGCTCTTAGACTACCAAATCAAAGCAAACACCCAAAGGCAACCTTACATTACATGGATCTAGTCCGCCAATGGCTCAATAAAAGATCATAATGGTTTTTTTCACTTTTATTTTTCATTAAATATTATAGATGAGTCTATATTTGGTAAGGATGCGTGTAAAACCCATGTTTTATACAATTCAGAAAGAGATTGTCACATTAGTCTCTTACTTAAAAATGCAATATATTTTACTACACCTAATAGCATCTCATCAGTTTTTACTTAAAATCTGAAATATGGTGTTTATTGAGATGTTATCTTGTGTGACTAGATGTATTTATATTTTAGTAATATGATAATGTGACATATCTTTTTTGGAGGGTGTAAGAGCATTCATAGTAGTGGAGTTAAAACATTTAGTTTTTAGTAACTCAAAAGGCAATTTTAACAATTTTAACACCCCACTTTACAATAAACCCATCATCAAAAATTCTATATTTTTACCACTTCATTTAAATATATATTTTTTAATTTCTTTATTCTTCCTCTATCTCTCTCTCTCTCTTCCTCTCCCTGTGAACAACTTACAAACCCATACCCACCGCCACCCACAACCCCCACAAATAGAAATCCCCAGCCAAAATCAAATCACAACCCACAACTGACACAAATCATGGCAAACCAAACCCATTAAAACCCACTGCTATGTTAAACCCAACCCAGCCGCCACCACCACCATCACCGTTGCCACAAGCCAAAACCAAACCAAACACCACCACAAAATCCCACCTTTCAAACCTAAACCCAAACCCAAATCTCCAATCCCTACCAAAATCAAACATATAAATAGGAAATAAAGAGATTTTCAACCATAGATAAAACAAATAAAAAATAAAAAATAAAAATAAAAAGATAGAGAAGGAAAACATGAGCATCGGCCCTCTCATGGGTCTTGGTGGTGGTGGTGGTGGTGCAACCGCCACATGTCTCTAGGTGGCCCTTTCATGAGCTTTGACCATGGGTCTTGGTTAAGAGAGAGAGAGAGAGAGAGAGAGAGAGAGAGAGAGAGAGAGAGAGAGAGAGAGAGAGAGAGAGAGCGTAGAGAAGGAATAAAAAATAATTTTTAATTTTACCTTGCAGCTATAGTGAATTGGTATTGATATCATTTTATTGTAGCTTAGTAGCTAAAAATTTTAGCTTTACCATCATCATCGTAGCATGCTTTTAGTAAGGTAGTCAATACCGTACCGATCGGTATGTACCGTTCCGATATTGAAACATCAACGTTTTGTATCGGTTTAAATACCGGCCAATTTCGGGCAATACCGGCCGGTACAGAAAAAAGTTTTTTTTTTTTTTTTTTTTTTTTAAGTTTTGTAATTTTTGAATTTTGTTAGGACAGAATGATAACTTATTTGCATTAACTTATTAGTATTATTTGTTTTCTTAGTATGCAATGGTAACTTTTAAGCTTTCTATTTTTTTTTTTCCATTTAATTGATACTAAAGTCTAAAATCATGAATAATTAGTTCTGAATTGAGGAAATATTTTATGGTAAACTTTTATATTTATTATAATACACACACACACACACACATACATACATATATATATATATATATATATATATATATATATATATATATATATATAAATATATATATTTATTTATTTATAAATATAAAAAATAGCGGTAAACCCGAAACGGTACACTAATATTGACTGGTATCTGAAATATATCGTACCGCTGGCCAAACCAGTACAGCCTCCGGTACAGTATTGACTCCCTTGGTTTTTAGGTGTGTTGGTTGCTAAAATAGCTTTTTACCAATTTTAGTACAACCATTATGAGTGCACTAAACCAAAGGGTTTATACCAAGTCCAGAGCATCACCATCAATTGTTTAAAAAAAAAAATGCTATTTTGACACACCAAAAGCTTACTTTATTATTTTAACACACCATTTTACAATTCACCATTTGTCACATCTTCTGTTCTTCAATTCTATACATTAAAATAATATATACCAATATTAAAATAACATTAAAAAACCATAAATATAAAAAATACAAAATAAAAATCCATTAGCTGCCAATATACAGAGAGAAATGAGAGAAAAGAGCTGAACTCCACGGCGAGGCTGACCCACCCACTGCCGCCGCTAACGCACCCGCCGTCGACCCACCCACCCATCAACACCCCACATCCCACCCCACCATAGTCTCACACCAGAACCACCACAGCAGAACACCAAAACCACCACCACAGAAAAACAAAAACAAAAAACACAACCAAATTCGCACCCACCCACCGTCGACCCATCCATAGGCCGACCCACCCACCATCGAATTTGCACCCAGAACCCAACCAATCTGCCCATCACCATCTGAACACACCCACTGCCGAACCCACCCATCAAATCACTACAAAAAAAAAAAAAAAAAAGCCCACAACAACACTGATCGACATCAGGTGGCACGGTGAGGTTGAACAGAAGAGAGAAAAACAACAACAATGAGAAGAAAAAAGAGTGAAAGAAGAGATGGGTTGATAGGTCCAGTCCGAATGTCTGAGGAAGAGTGAGAGAGGAGAGGAAAAAAAAGGAATAAAGTAATGAGAGAGAAGAGAATACAAAATAATAAAACCATATCACATTTTGTTTCGTACCGTGCCAAAGTTGAGATGGTACTGTAGCATATCTCAAAATTTTGACACATTTAACACACCTCATGATGCTCTGTTTTTGGTGTTTGGTGTGCCAAATGTCAAATATTTGGCATTTGGCACACTTGATGGTGATGCTCTTATAGAATTTAATCTCATTATAGATATATATTATTAGTATACTAAAACTTACAAGATACACCATAGAATTACAAATATAAACATTCTTAGGTTAGGCAAGTTATATTTTTATTCCAATAAAAACAACAAAACAACACATCGGATGAGGACTGAGAAAAGTACCATAAAAATCACTCCTCTCCGTTTATTTGCTCCGATATTAGCTACTACATCTGCACAATGGCCAGCTTCCCAATAGAAATACATAACAATTACTTCCCACTGCCTGCTTAGAAATGTTCCTCCAGTCATACACAAGATTCGATGTCAATGACGGGGTAATAGTGGGTTTAACTAGAGAGCAATCAGCATGGAATCAGTCTCTAGTTGGACAACCTTTGTTCCAGGTTAGTAAGAGGACATGAATGGCCTATAATTCTACTAAAATACTAATAATCCGGCCAACATGAAGGGAGAATCCAACTATCCATTTCCCAAAACAATCCCTAAGAAGGCCCCCACGACTAAGAATCCAACTATCAGCTGAGAACATTAGATTTTTCTAGGATTTCCTTTGGAGCATCCATCAATGTTCAATTTTGTTAAATAAGGGGGAGGACAAGTCCGACGAAAATTTTTATGCAGAGCGAAGACTAGGCACAATCTTAGTGATAAGGTGATAGAGCTCAATAGCATGGCTTTAGGTAAGCCTTTATTTTTTTTTTATTTTATAATTCACTAGTTAGAGTCAGGGGGAGTTGAACCTAATATGGGTCTCATTTCTTACCTACTCTTAGAGTGTGTTTGGATACCGCTTATTTTGCTGAAAACTGAAAACATTGTAGCAAAATAATTTTTAAATGTGTGAATAATGCCGTGTGACCTATTTTTAATAAAAGTTTTGTTGAAAAAAGAGGTTTGTGAGTCCCGTGAACAGTGCACGGGACCCACTAAACAGTGCCCAAAGCCAGAGAAATGCACTTCAAAAAAAAAAAAACACAAACGCTAGACGCTGATAAGCTGAATCCAAACAGGTATTTAGTCACTTCTGGAACTAGCATTGTGGAAAGTAAGATTAAGGTTCTTGGGATTAAATCAGGCAACTAGATCTATAATCTAACACTTCTTGGTGTTTCAAACGGAAATGTCCAGGTTTAAATCCTCTCACCCCAACTATTGAATTATTCCAAAAAAATATAATTGTCAAAAGCTATGGGTGTTTGAACCCTGGATCAATTTTATTTTCCACAACACCAGTTCCAAAAGTGACTGTGAGTAGTTTAGAAATTAAACCTAGATTTGAGATGGTTATATGCCGCTTTTATTTATTGGTAACCCAAAATTGATGTCCCTCAATCAATTTTTCTATTATTATAATATTATCGATGAGATAAATTGAAATGTTTAAGATTTTGTTAACATGAACAGTTTCTCAATCTTTCCCATTTATTAGAAAATAATTTTTCAAATCCAAAATGTGAGGAAGCAAATATAAAAATAAAAATAAAGTTAATATTTGTGCACGCAATTTCCTCACAATGTTTTTGAAATTGTTCGACAAAAGATTGAAGATTAATCATTAAAGACTAGGCAGATTCAACTTCGAAGTCGCCTAATCTCAAAATTTTGTTTGAAGATTAAGAGCATCAACCATCTAATGTTCTCAGCTGATACAATTTGCAAGTGTCACTATCAGCATTTGATTCACTCTTATCTTTTAAGCTAAGCAATCATAATGTCAAGAAAAAACATCATTTTCTTACAATATAAGCATCGTAGTCGATGAGACCTGCAATGATTCTTTTCTGCTACGATAAAAAAAACCCCTCCAAATATTATAACTTGAAAGAAGAAAAGTGGGTCGTGTGGTCCTACTTCAATTCTTTGCTTAACCAAGTTTTCCTCTAAATGAGAAAAGTTTCTTTAAACTGTTGGTAACTTAAAAAAAGGTATATATCTACATATATTTTTAGTCATATGACATTAATTTTTTTAAATAATTTAATAAATTATTCAATTTAATAAGCATGTAATTTTATAAATAACTATATAGTGAGTTGGAAGAAATTTTTCTAAACCGATTAACCGATTTGAATGATTAATTAGGGACTATGCTTTAACCCTTGTTTTTGTTCAAAAGATTTGTAGCGTGGCGTATTGGAAAAGATTACCTTTCCTCTCTCTGTATTGCAATTCTTTGCATAAAGTTGAAATTTGATTTCCTTTTCCAAAAACAAACAAAGCTCTTCTAGCAAATAGCAATGTACAATCATTAATTTAATTGTGATATACTAAACCTCCACGCAAATGAGTACCACTTTGGCAAAATCCACAGAAAAAAGTGGAGCAATATAGAAATTATTTTGCTACATTATCCATCAAAATTATTTTGCATCATTTTGCACGGACGAGAAAGTTTCTTATCCTGCAGCAATTCAACCACTTTTCGCATAGAGGGTCTCTTATTGGGTAATGCGGCAGTACAAAGAAGAGCTACAATCAAAGCCTTCTCAATCTCTCCACAATCGCATGAAAATGGATCCAACTTCGGGTCTATAAGCTGGACCAAATCAATGTTTCTGATACCATCACTACTTCCTTCTTCAGAAGATGATATAACAATCCCTGAAACCCACTTCACCAAATCGATGTTATCACCAAAGGAGGGGTCATTTGGTCTTTTACCGGTTATCAATTCCAATAGCACCACACCAAAACTATAAACATCACTCTTCTCTGTCACTCTTAGAGTGTAACCGTACTCTGCATTGATTCAACAAAACGCAAATAAAAAAACTAACTAGTTGATTACAAATGACAATTAGTTCTTTTATTTAT
The DNA here is from genome assembly GCA_028535165.1 of Quercus tomentella. Lineage (NCBI taxonomy): Eukaryota > Viridiplantae > Streptophyta > Magnoliopsida > Fagales > Fagaceae > Quercus > Quercus tomentella. The sequence continues at coordinate 15,961,104 of JAPQVY010000001.1, forward strand.
TTATCTAGTTAATTATCATCTTTATGTGAGATGTAAAAACTAATAAGGTAAAAAATAAAGGTTTTACATTTCGCATGAAATAGTAACTACATTGTGCAATGACCCTAACTATCTTATCTGTACTGGATGTCAATCCAAAAGTTGAGTATATGTAGAATAAACAACTAGTTTGACTAACTGTAAAAAACTTTCCCTATTGCCAAAATGTCTAATTCACGAACGTGGTTATACATTTTAGATTATACTTCTCCAATGCATTAAAAGGTTTTTTTTTTCTTCAAGAAACATGAATAAAATTGAAGTACATGTGATAGGAGATTTTCAAAGGAAAAAAAACGTGACAGGAACGTTACTAATACTTGTCAGGGGCACCGAACATATAAATGTGCTAGTTGTATCCAACTGAAACTGAATTTTTGTAATTAAGCAAAAAAAAAAAAAAAAAAAATTTTTTTTTTGTATTTAGCCAAAAAGGGGGGAGGGGGGGGGGGGGGGGGGGGGGGGGGAGGATTGAATCAACAAGTATACTAGGTGGCAAAACCATTGGAAAATTTGGTACCGATAAGAAGTAGTTCATATTGAGTTGGTGACAGGTTAACTTATATATATTAGCATCAAATGGGGCCCTATAGTTGGTGTCTAAATTCAAAACTCCAAAGCGCCAAAACCAATCAGACATAAGAAACAATACAAATTATGTAAACAGAAGTTGCAGCTAACTAAGGCAATATCACCCAGAAAAGAATTAGACATTCAAGACAAACAGTTGCAAGAGAGAAATGAATAATCCTAAAGACACGTCCAATAATATGTTAACGCGTGTGATTATGAGTGATGAACATTTTCTATCAAATTTTATTTACATAACCCGTAATTTTTAACCAATTATTTGCGGTGTACAAGCAAACAAATTATGAAAATAGACGTGTCTGTAATATTGTTGAGGAAGATGAAAAAGAAGAATAATAGACTAACCTGGTGCAATGTAGCCATAGGAGCCAGCAACTCTGGACATAGCACCAGGACCCTCGCCCACCTCATGGTGCAATGACTTAGCCAGGCCAAAATCCGCCACACGTGGCCTCAAATCCTGGTCCAACAAAATATTGTTACTCTTCACATCCCGGTGCACGATAGGTGGAACACGGTCATGGTGAAGATACGCCAATCCCTGAGCCGTACCCAATGCTATCATGAACCTCTTGGGCCAATCCAACAAACCTACACTATCATGATGTCCATGCAACACGTCACCCAAGCTCCCATTTTCCATGTACTCGTACACCAAAAGTCTGCACTCCTCGTTGCTACAACAAAACAACAACTTCAAAACATTGGTGTGTCGGATCAGACCCAGTGTCTCCACTTCGGATCGGAACACCGTTTCTAAATCCAAATCCGGGTTTTGGGTCTTTCCCCAGAGCTTCTTAACCGCTACTGTTTGACCTGTTTTGAGCTTCACCTTATATACCCGACCCGACCCACCCGATCCAATCTGATTTCCTACTATTAGAAACGGGAAAATGTCTTGCTCAGTGAACCCAATTCGTTGGAATGCGATTACCTTCATTTGGCTGTGGAGTTTGGGTTTTGGATCACCAAGTGGTGGAAATTTGGTTTTGTAAAGCCATACCAAAGAAAGTACTAGGATTATAACACAGCAACCTAAAAGAACTAATACAGAATAGGAAGAGGCGGTTCTGGGTCTCGAACATAGTGTCAAGGGTTTCAAAGTGTTGCTACAGAGATTTGGGTTATCCAATAGGCTTGGTAGATAAAACTTGGTGTCGAACTCCAAAGGTACTCTACCATCAAGATTGTTGTTGGAGAGGTTAAACTCTGTCAGCTTCAGCTTCGTCAAAGACTCAGGAATCTCTCCTGTGAGCAAGTTTCCGGCGAGATCAAGATATGTTAGCACCGGTAAAGTCCCCAAGTCAGGCGGTATAGTGCCGGAAAATCTGTTTCCCGATAGGTTAAAATAGGACAAGGCCTTCCAGTTCAGCGAGCTCACATTTCTTGGAATTTCGCCGGATAACATGTTCTCTTGGACAAGAACTTCCTGCAACTTCTTCAATCCTGTTATACAAGTCGGCAACACGCCGGAAAACTGGTTTTGGCTCAGCGAGAACACGACTAGTTGTTGCAGCTGGCAAATTTCCACGGAAATCTCTCCGGTGAAATTATTTCCGGCGATCGAGATGGCAACAGCCCGGAGGCAAGAGATATGTTATGCGAAATGGAACCCTGTAATCTATTGTTATACATTTGGAGGCGAGTAAGCCCAGGATGACTCCAAAAACCCACAGGTACTTCACCGGATAGTTCATTTTGCTCAATCCTGACATAGTTAAGAGAATCGCATTCACCGTATGACATTGGTATTGTTCCACAGAAGCTGTTCTTGAATGTGACTAACCTCTCAAGCTTCTTCCTGTAGCAGAGGTACATGGGCAACTCACCAGTGAGTTTGTTCGTAGAAACATCAATATTCACCAAGTCAGAATTTTTCCCAAGATTTTTGGGTAGTTGTCCAGAAAAGCTGTTGTTGAAGATTTTCAGCTCATGTAGAACCGGGTTCGAAGCTAAAACTTCAGGAACTTGACCTTCGAAAAAATTGTCGTTAAGGTTAAGAGAGTTCAGTGGCATTGCGGCAATCTTTTCAGATAGTGTACCGCTGAGGTTGTTTTCAGAGACATCTAGTCTAAGCAAAGTCCTCAAATTTGCTATGGTCTCTGGCAATCCACCGCTCAAATTGTTTTGATAAAGCTCAATTTGTTCAATGCTTTTTAATCCGCCAATACTCTCTGGAATTTCACCGGAAAGTGAATTGTTGGATAAGTCTAGGTTCTTGAGCGAGACAAGTTTCCCAATTGAGTCCGGTATTGTCCCAATGAGATTCAAACTTGAAAAATACATATTCTCGAGCTTGGTCAAGTTTCCAATCTCTGGAGGTAAAGGACCAGGCGTTAATGGATTGGAAATTAGCTCTAATAGAGTTAACTCACGGAGATTGCCTAAAAATGAAGGGATTGAGTCTGTGATATCGTTTGATCTTAGGTGTAGGAATCTCAGCGCCGGGAACCGCCGGCCAAAGCTCACCGGAATTTTCCCAGTGAAAAAGTTGTCAGAGAGATCGAGATTTTCCAAATTTGTAAACTCCGGCGAGAAGTCCGGCAACTTTCCGCTGAAGTAGTTATTTGCGAGGCTTAGAAAATGAAGATGTGAGCACCTAGAAAAGGCTCGGGAAGTGATTATACGGTTGAGGGTATTGTTGGCGAGAGACAGGTTTTGGAGGGTCCGAATCTGAAAGAATCCAAACGGGAACCGGCCAGAGAGATTGAAATCGGCCAGGTAAATTGAAATAACTTTGTGTTTGTAAGAGTCACAAGAAATGCCACTCCAATTACATGGATTATGTTCACGATTCGAAACCCAATCGTTGAGGCTGCCATTCGGGTCATCCAGTTGGGTCTTCTTGACCCGAATCAAAATCTCAGAATCAGATGTCAGTGAAAGCACTAGTGAAAAGCAGTGCAAGAAGAAGAAAAACAGGACCACAAGGGCTTTGGGTGTTAGGTGTGTCATCATCTTAGAACCTATTACAAAATGTGTAAGCCTTTTGCAAATGGTAATGGAAAATGGGAAATGATTTTCAAGGGTTTTGGGGTTGTGAGGGAGTAACGGTTGGGAAATAAGGACGGTGACAAGAACGAGGTCAAATGCTGAATGGAATTTGCTGAATGGGATTTTAAATAGGGATTAGAAATTCAAGGGGTTCACATGGGAATAGCTGCTGTGTGGTACAGAAAGGGATGGGTTTATTTTTTTTTTTTTGCTAAATAAGGAATGGGTTTAATTAGGCTCATCTTTTGGGATATTGTGATTTGTGAGAGAAAGAGTGATTTGTTAGTGAGGTTGGTGGGTAATTAGAGTGATATAATTGCAGTTTGTTTTGGTAAGTAAGGACAAAGATATAATTGCAGGTTGAGCAAGTTCAGCTTGACTCATTTTTGGCTTTTTAGGAGAAAGTGACATAAGTAATTAAGTAGTAGTATCAAAAGTTGTGGCGGTTTGGTGTGATAGTGGTGGCAAAGAGCATATTTCTAGAAGAAAAGCATGCGTGAAGATTACTACCATGATTCCAGTAAGAACTTGTTTTAGGGAGTTTTTGAGTACATTGTGAAATGTTCCATTTTTAGGGAAAAAGGGAAATCAGAGAGGAGAATTTTAGGTTGAGGAACAAATGTGACGTTTGGGGGGTCGGTGCTTGAAATTAATATCATTGTTTGATTCTTAGGTTTGATGGAGAATGAAGGGGCACTTGTGATGGTATAGAACTTGCTAATATCATTTCCAGATTGGTAGGTTTGGGTCAATTTCAGAACCTTTAATTTTTTTTTCTTTATTTTTGATGCAAAACAAAAAGCATAGGTCTTCCAAGAGCAATGAGAGTATCGAAAATCATGGAATAAGATCAAGGAGGTATCAGTAGAACTCATTGGGGCTATGATGTTGGAAATTGGAATCGCGTGAAATTTGGAGGGCTGAAAGGAAATGGTTTTCTTATCAAGACTTGAGAGCTCAAAGGTCGCCCTAATTTTTGGTGAATTCTTCTGTTAAGGCCCCAAAAACGGTGATTTTGCTATTTTTAGGAATATTTGTTTTCCTTAATAATTTTTAGTTTAAAAGTTAGAGTAAGGTCTCATATGTTTTGGAAAGTCTCTTAGAGAAAGTAGTTTCAATTTCTGCAACTATCTCAATTTTGCTATTTTTGATAAAAAATACTTTGTCTATTGTTTCTCTCGGTGGATTTCAAAACTTTATCACATTGTGGATTGAAGGAACCCTTCATAGACTTGAGGTTTTCATTCAGAAACTAACGTGTTTAGTTTTTTTTTTTTTTTTTTAGTATTCAAAAAGCAACATGTTTGTTTTCTTGTAACTTTCACGACATCAATTTTTTGCCTAGGTCCATCCCTACGTGAGACTATTTGTTTTGCTAACTCATTGAGTAAACTCATTGATTAATTTTAGGTTAATCAAGGTATGTATTAATTTTTTTTTTTTAAAGGTATGTATTAAAGAGTAAAACTAATATTACAAGTTATATGCATTTCCAAAATATATAAAGATATTATGGCAATAAGCCAATAACAGAGTTCCATGCATTATCATATCCATTGAAATAGTCAAATTATTCGCTTCCCTTCTAAGACAAAGCATGGAATATTTCAAGTTAAATTCCCTTCTAAAACATTTAAAGATAAAATGGCAATAAGAATTTGTTGTATACATTTGAAATTTTCAAATCACCCCCCCCCCCCCCCCCCCCCGCGACAAAGCATATGCATGTCCCTTCTAACTGGTCTAAGCCTACCTCCTAACTTTTCACTCCCCCCCTCCACACTTAGTTTTTTTTATGAACTAAAACATCTTATCTATTATCATAAAGAGTCTGTATTATATTCATCTATATAAATTTGTGTATATCTATATTACCAAATCTTTTATATATATATATATATATATATATATATATATATATTGATACAAGATAAAATTCTACTCTAGCCTAATCTAAATGTAAGGAACAATGAATAATAGAAGCTATTTCATATTTCCATAATTTTCTCTTTGTGTCTATGACGGGTATCAGAGCCTTTTGCCTACTTGTATACAATAATACTACTTTTATGAGTTCTATAAATAAGTGTGAAGTATTTAAAACATCTTATCTTATCTTTTTTTTTTTTTTTTTATGAACTAAAACATCTTATCTATTATCATAAAGAGTCTGTATTATATTCATCTATATAAATTTGTGTATATCTATATTACCAAATCTTTTATATATATATATATATATATATATATATATATATATATATATATATTGATACAAGATAAAATTCTACTCTAACATAATCTAAGTGTATATGTGTGTGAAGCTTCATTCTGGAGACTTGAACCCCGACCTTTGCCCCCACACCCCACAAACACTTATACTTGTGGAGTAACCATCATACCAAGGTTGTGCAATGGTCCAAATCTTTTATATTCTTAAATATCATTGTTGTGTTGTTACATTTATAGCTGTTTTAAAGCTAGTACACTTGAAGCCCAAATCTCAATGTACATGCTTGGAGCAACCTAGCAAGTAGAACTTATTATTTATTTGTTATTTCTATAACCTTTTTATTAGCCCATTAACACATCTTTTATATAAAAAATTATACTTGGATGGACCAATACATTGTTAGAGATATATTAGCCCATTAACATAAGTGCAAGCCCAATCTTATTTGTGTGCAAGTCAAGTCTTCTACTTGTATTAAAAGTCTATTAATCTAAGGTTTAGCCTATTATATATACCTATGTTATGGTTTGGTAAGGATAATTCTAAAAGGATGGTAAACTCGTTTACGTAAGATGAGGCCGACGGTCCCAATGAACCCATCAGCCTTACTTGTACATTCAAAGACATAAATGACACCACCTCAAGGCCGACGACTCCACCTTAAGATCACGACACTTGTATGGGACGACCAGAATGCCTATAAGGGATAGGAAGCTGACGGAGATAAAGAAACCTTTGATGGATCTGACAAGGCCTTGCTTGGCCTCCATGCATGAGTATATAAGGAAACATCTTACTCCCCATGATTAACCATAATTAAGAGGATTCCTACATGGAAAGGATCTTGCAAGATGCGCGCATTAATGAGGATCTTCCCTATAAGGAAAGACCCTCTCCGCCAAGGAACGGATGTCAACTCTATGTTACTATAAAAACCCCAAAACCCCAAAACCCTCACAAATCAAAGTATGCATAATTTACCCCAGTTCTAGCACTTTAGAGCTGAGAAAAGTTTTCTGACTTAACTTTCGGAGGGTATTTGGCCGGTACCACACCAGTACTCTCTGTAGGGTCTTCTTTTTCTTTGTTCTACAGGTCTTGTCTAGAGTACGTGAGAAACACATATCGACTTGTAAGCCATACTACCGCTTCCCAGAAAAAAAGTTGCATAGTACTTACTCACTCAATCATGACAACCAACAATAATCAAGGAGACGAACCACGTACCACCGCCCTCGAGAGACAGGTTCAAACTCTCACCGCGGCCGTGGAACGCCTCACCAAGCAAAACCATGACCTAGAAGAGCAACTGCGCCAAAAGAACGCAAGGCCTAATACTCAGGAAGAGGACCAAGAAGGTACCAGCGTTGAGAGAAAGAACTAAGATAGGCCAGAGGGCAACAACGCCCCAAGTAGACAAGAGCGACAGGATACAAGCCGTCCATCCACAGCAGATACGGCTCCACCATATATGGTTGCAGAGATGTAGATGATGAAGGAATGAATGGATTTCATAATTAACACCCTCAGAGGACGAGTGTCTAACGACCTCGACGAATTGGTCCATCGGATGGACTCACCCTTCACTACATCCGTCACTTCATTTACCCTTTCGCCGAAGTTCCGCATGCCACAAGTAGAGGCCTATGACGAATCTAAAGTTCCCTTAGATCACTTGGAGTCTTTTAAAACTATGATGCACTTGCAAGGTGTGGTGGATGAGATCATGTGCCGGGCCTTCCCAAATACACTGAAGGGTCTCGCAAGGGTATGGTTTAGCAGGCTGACGCCAAACTCCATTAGCACGTTCAAGGAGTTGAATGCACAATTCGTCTCGCATTTTATCGAGGGGCACAGGTATAAGAAGTCTACTGCATGCCTAATGAACATCAAATAATGGTAGGATGAGACGCTGAGGTCCTACATAACTTGCTTTAAGAAGGAGGCCTTCTCGATTGATGAAATTGACAACAAGATACTAGTGGCAGCATTTACCAATGGGTTACGGAAGACGAAGTTTCTATTTTCCTTATACAAGAACGACCTAAAAACCATGTCGGATGCACTTTACAGGGCTACTAAGTACATGAACGTGGAAGAGCTGGCCCGAAAAGAGAAGCCCAAGAAAAGGGAAACACAAGTGGACGCGTGGCAAGATAGAGGGTGGAAGATGGCTAAGACCGGAGACCGACAAAAGGACAAGCGCTCAAAACCCCTAACTAAGAGGTTCATAAGCTTCACCATGCTAACTGCCCCGATCGATCAAGTCCTGATGCAGATTAAGAATGAATGAGTATTGACATTTCCTGGTAAGCTGAAAGGAGATCCTAGTAAGGTCTAGAGACAAGTACTGTCATTTTCACCGTGACCACAGTCACAATACGTCCGATTGCTATGACTTAAATCTACAAATATAAGCTCTTATTAGGCAAGGAAAGCTGCAAAGGTTCGTCAGCAAAAAGAGGACGGACCCACCACAAAAGCAAGCTGCCCAGAGGGAAAACGATCGTCTAAGGCCCCTCTAGGAGAAATAAGGATGATCATAGGGGGAACCACAGCTTCCAATTCATCCAGGAAGGCACGCAAAACCTACCTACGGATGGTGCAGAACGTCCAACTGACGGGCTTCATCCCAAAGATGGCACGGATTGACAACCCTGTTATCGGGTTCACGAAGGAAGATGCTCGATGTCTCCACCACCCACACGACGATACGCTCGTGGTTAGCATACGGGTAGGGGACTACAACACTCATCGTGTCTTAGTGGATAACGGGAGCTCTGCTGACATCCTCTATTACCCGGTGTTCTAGCAGATGAGAATTGAGAGAGAATGGCTGGTTCTAACTAACGCCTCGCTCCTGGGGTTCAGAGGAACAAGAGTATACCCCTCGACGTGGTCACATTGCCTATAACGGTTAGTGATTACCCTCAGCAGATCACTAAGGATGTTACATTCCTTGTTGTTGACTGCTCATCTACCTATAACGCCATCCTAGGTTGACCTACGCTTAACTCATGGAAGGTCGTAACTTCGACCTACCATCTGATGATCAAATTCCCCACCGAGTATGGAGTAGGAGAGGTACGCTGGGACTAAGTGGCAGCACACGAGTGCTACATAGTGATGCTAGAAATGGACGACCACTTACAGACCATGAGCATAGAAGAACAGTGGACGGTTGCGAAGTTCGTCGAGGGGTTGGAAGAGATACTCCTCAATAACTCAAGACTTGAGCGAACGACTAGAATCGGCACTCTCGCTAGTCCGCCAATCCGTCAAGCACTCACCACGTTTCTAAAGGAAAACTAGGATGTCTTTGCCTAGAGCCATGAACACATGCCCAGAATCGACTCTTCAGTCATAGTGCACAGGTTGAATGTGTCGCCCATTTTTCCCCCTAGGGCTGTAAACGAGCCGAGCTTTGTCAAGTAGTGAATGTTCAAGCTCGACTCAGCAACAAAAGTAGAATGTTTAAACTTGGCTTGAGCTTGATATGAGCCTACAAATAATGTTCAAACTTGAGCTTATTATAAAGTATTAAAGCTTGAGCTCGGCTTTGCTTGGCTTGATTCATTAATCAAGCCAAGCTCGAACTCAATATCAAGCCCAAACTCAAGCTCAATATCATGTTTTTGAGCTTGAGATCCAACACAAGTATATTATCAAGGCTATATCAAGTTTATTATCTAGCCTATTTAGTTTGGATGAGTGGTCTCAACTTATAATTAATTAAAGTCTTAGAAGGATATGAGTTTACTTGTCAAGCTCATATCAATTTTATTACCAAATTCATAAATAAGCCTAGGCTCAACTTGTTTTGTTACTTTTGTATCGAGTCTTGGTGTTCACGAGCTTGTTCATGAACAATATTTTTTACTTAGGCTTGGCTCGTTTATTAAACAAGCCTAAAAGTAAAGCTTAAGCTTGACTTGTTTATAAACAAACAAACATAAACAATCTTTTTATCGAGCCAAGCCTGAGCTGTTTACGAACGGCTTGATTCATTTACAGCCATATTTCCCCCTATCCGTCAAAAGAAGCAAGTGTTTGCCCAAAAGCGAGACCGAGCCATAGCAAAAGAAATCCGTAAGTTGCAAGATGCAGACTTCATTAGAGAAGTTTACTACCCCAACTGGCTGGCCAACGTGGTGATAGTCAAGAAAGCCAATGGGAAGTGGAGAATGTGCGTAGACTTTACGGACTTGAACAAGGCATGCCCCAAGGATAGCTACCCTCTCCCGCAGGTTGACATCCTAGTAGACTCTACAGCCCGACACCAGTTGCTAAGTTTCATGGATGCTTTTTTTGGTTACAACTAGATAAAGTTAGACGAAGCTGATTAAGAGAAGACGTCGTTCGTTACTAGCCAAGGCCTCTTCTGCTACAAAGTAATGCCATTCGGCCTAAAAAATGTGGGCGCAACATATTAGAGGCTCATGAACAAGATGTTTGCACATCAGATTGGAAGAAATGTCCAAGTCTACGTTGACGACATGCTAGTGAAAAGCCGAAGGGAGGATGACCATTTGGACGATCTCAAGGAGACCTTCGACACCCTCCGCACTTACAAAATGAAACTCAATCTGAGCAAGTGTGCGTTCGGGGTAACGGCTGGAAAGTTCCTGGGGTTCATGGTGTCTCAGAGAGGTATTAAGGTCAACCCCGATAAGATTCGGGCCATAATAGAGATGGCACCACCAAGGAACGTGAAAGAAGTACAAAACCTTAACAGTAAGGTAGCCATGCTAAATAGGTTCGTGTCAAGGGCAACGGATAAGTGCCTACCTTTCTTCCACATGTTGAAGAAGACTTTTGAATGGATGGCCGAGTGTCAGCAAGCATTCGAGGATCTAAAGGCCTACCTCTCTTCACTGTCGTTGCTAAATCCCTCCAAACCAGGGGAAGAACTATTCCTTTACTTGGCTGTATCCCCTGCTGTTGTTAGTGTGGCCTTAGTCAGGGAAGAAGACAGGGTGCAGAAGCATGTGTACTACACAAGCCGAGCACTCCGAGGCACGGAGGAAAGATACCCACTAATGGAGAAGCTCGCTTTCGCTTTAGTTACCGTAGCCCGTAAGCTTGAGCCCTACTTCTAGGCCCACATTGTGGTCGTCCTGATTGACAAGCCTCTACGGCGAATGATGAGTAATCCCGAAGCTGCCGGACAGATGACGTTATGGGTAATAGAATTGAGTGAATTTGACGTGCAATATCATCCACGTACTGCCATAAAGGGACAGGTAGTTGCCGACTTCATCATAGAATTCACCAGTATGGAAAGCCAGGGGGCAGAAGAACAATCTCAATGGAGCATCCACACAGATGGATCGTCCAACATGCAGGCTGGCAGGGCAGGTATAGTGCTCCGTTCCCCAAAAGGGGATGAGATTGAATGCATGGTTCATCTCGATTTCCCAACGACCATCAACGAAGCAAAATACGAAGCATTAGTAGTAAGGCTAAACCTTGCAAAAGCCGCAGGAGCAACAAGCATGGTCATGTACTGCGACTCTCAGGACCAGTCAGGTGAACGGTGACTTTGAATGCAAAGGGGAAAAGATGAAGAAGTATCTAGAGTAAGCGAGAAAACGAGTAAGCGAGCTAAAGGCCAAGTTCATACAAGTTCCCAGGGAAGAAAACGAGAAAGTTGATCGCCTTGCCAAAGCCACATCTATGGAACATATGCTCATCATCGGTAAGGTACTTTCTTTTGTTCAACTTTCACCTTTAATAGAAGACGTCCACGTGTAGGACATAGACTCAGAAAGCAACTGGACTACGTTGATAGTTTCTTACTTAAAAAATGACACACTACCTAACAGTAAGGAGGTTGCAAGAAAGCTGAATGTCCAAGCAGCACGATTCGTTCTGATAAAGGACATCTTGTACAAGAGAGGCTTCTCCTGATCTTTCCTGAGGTGCTTAAGCCCCGAAGAAACGGACTATGTCATGAGAGAAGTCCATGAAGGGATCTGCGGGAACCACTCAGGATCTCAGTCTTTGGTGCACAAACTGATTCGAGCTGGATACTACTGGCTTACTATGTAGAAGGATGCCCAGGCTTATGTCAAAGCCTGTGACAAATGTCAAAGGTTCAACAACGTCATCAGACAACTAACAGAAGAGCTCACCCCAATGACGGCCCCATGGCCTTTTGCTCAATAGGGATTGGACATCATGGGCCCATTCCCAACAGCAACGAGACAGCTGAAGTTCCTAATAGTCAGCATAGACTACTTCACCAAATGGGTAGAAGCTAAAGCCCTGGCCACCATCACAAAGAAGAATGTAAGAGGCTTCGTCTGGAGGAACATTATCTGCAGATACGGGATCCCTAGAGTCTTAGTCTCAGGTAACGGGAGGCAATTCGACAACGACTCTTTTAGGGACTTTTGCTCACAATTAGGGATCAAGAACCATTACTCCTCCCCCGCCCACCCTCAGGCCAATGAATAAGTTGAGGTCACAAACCGATCCTTGCTTAAAATCATCAAGACTTGGCTCGAGGGGGCAAAGGGTATATGGCCAAAAGAGTTGCCAAGCGTACTATGGGCATATAGGACAACGGCCAAAACACCTATAGGAGAGACACCGTTTCGACTAGCATATAGAAGCGAGGCAGTTATCCCAGCTGTGGTTGGACTCACAAGCTACGGGGTGGACAATCATGATGAAAGAAGGAACGACGAGGCCATGCGTCTACAGCTTAACCTAATGGATGAAGTCAAGGCGGCAGCTGAACAAAGACTAGCACGATACTAGGACCTCATGGCCAAGCACTGCAACTCCAGAGTCAGGCACAAAGACTTCAAAGTTGGAGACCTCGCCTTGAGGAAGGTGACGAGCGCCACTAGAGATCCCTCCTAGGGAAAGCTCGGTCCTAACTAGGAGGGACCTTATAGAATCACTTCATGGCAGAGGAAAGACACCTACCACCTAGAGATGTTAGATGGACAGAAGTTGCTCCATCCATGGAACACCGAGCATCTTAGAAAATACTACCAGTAGATGATATCATGAAGAGCGCCACTCCTCATTTCCAATTTATTTCTTTTTAGTTAATTTTTATCTATAGTACTTTCTAAGCCCAAAGGGCAGGGTTTTATTCTTTTTAAGGACAATTTTTTACTTATGCATGCATCTATCATAATAAGAGGAGTTATTTAGATATGACCTATGTATGTGTACGCCTCTACGAAACTACATCTGTGACTAAAGTCCACAAGTGGACAAGTTCATCCCATGGGGATGCCTTAAAATTATCAAGTCCACAAGTGGACGAGTTTATTATTAAGTCCACAAGTGGACGAGTTTATTACAAAGTCCACAAATGGATGAGTTCATCCCATGCGGATGCCTTAAAATTATCAAGTTCACAAATGGATGAGTTCATCACATGAGGATGCCTTAAAATTATTAAGTCCACAAATGGACGAGTTTATTATTAAGTCCACAAGTGGAAAAGTTTATTCTTAAGTCAACAAGTGGACGAGTTTATTACAAAGTCCACAAATGGACGAGTTCATCCCATGGGGATGCCTTAAAATTATCAAGTCCACAAATGGATGAGTTTATTATTAAGTCCACAAGTGGATGAGTTTATTCTTAAATCTACAAGTGGACGAGTTTATTATTAAGTCCACAAGTGAATGGGTTTATTATTAGGTCCTTAAACAAGAACTAGTTCATTGTCATGCCTAAAGGTGGACGAGTCCACCAAAGCAGACGGGTTCATCCCAGATATCCACCAAGTCGTTTGAGAGACAAGTACATCCTAACATGTGTACACAGAACTAGACGGACATACGCATATCTCAGAATAAAGATCACACATGGGAAAAATATGCTAAAAGTGACGGATATAAAATAATAACAATATACCATAAATAAAGTAAAGTCTTTACAAGCAAGGCCCAAAAACAGAAGGGCACTTAATATTGTCTGAAAATAGGACGAAATACATAAATTATTACTAAAAATAAAAAGCTAAACTATAAGGTTCTAGACGTCCTGAAATGGAGGATTCTCGTCGTCTTTAGAAGGAGGATTTTGGGCGTAATGAGTAGAAGGGTTTTCAGTGTCATGAGGAGGATCTTCAGTAGATGGGATCAAGGGAGTGATGGGCTTCTCCACAGCAGGTTGAGCAAGAATTACACCATCATTTTTTGGATCCCGCTCTGACTGAGTAAAGTCATCGGTCTCCTCACTGATGGTGGTGTTGCCACCCGTAGGGGTCGACGGCAGGGGGTCGTCCATGGTAACCTTGGATAGATCCAAGTGTGGGTAGACGGACCTGACCTGCTTCAGGAAATCCTCAAACCTGTCACCATAGTAGATGGCATAGGCGTCAATAAAAGGCTGTGAAGCCTTGAACTCTGTTACGGCGTTAGCCTTGGCCGTCTCTACCTGCCCATAGAGAGCCGTCAACTCCTTCTCCAAGGTCACCTTGGCCTTTTGCTCCTTTTCCCACTGATGGGTCTCCTCCTTCAACTTCTCGTTCAAATCTGTCACCTTATTATTGAGAGTACAGAGGGTCTCCTTGTATTGATCCTGTCCGTTGGTCAAGGTTTCATTGTGCTTCCTCAGACGGCTGATCATCCCCTCCTCAGTGACGCACCTATCTTGGAGTGCCTTCATGCGCACCAGCGCCTGAAAATGAATTACAACCGCCAGCTGATGAATAAACAACAAAATAAAAGAGTCTAGGAAAAGAACATACCCTAGAGAGGTCAAAAAGACCTGACGCTCCTAAATCCTCCGTCTTTTGCTTGGCACAAGGGTCTAAGTTCGTCTCCTTGATGATTAACTCAACCATCTCGACGGCATACCCCTTATGCGTAAGGAGACGACGAGATCCCTAGGTGACGGGGCCCGTCGCTGTCATTAAGCCTTTGCTAGCTCCATGACTTGGCTTTGGGGGCGACAGCTTTTTGGGCTGTTTGTCGCCAAGAGTAACCGTTCCTTTCTTAAGGGGACAATCATCCTTCCCTCTAGCTTTTCTCTTGGGCACCCCCTTCCCGATGACCTTAGGGGCCGACGAGGACGCTTCCTCCTTCCCTTTCTCCTTTTCCTCTTTTTTATGCTCCGCGACTGATGCCCTCACCAATGCTCACTATCTGGCTACCTCCATTTTTGCAAAGGATAAAGGACAGGAGTTAGACACAAAGACGACAAGAAAATGACAGAAAGAAATAAGTAAGGAAGGAAGGACTTACGCCGACGAGAGTAACTGTTCAATATACGTGCTGCAGGCGTCGGCTCTGGACCACCACAATAGGCGTGCAGCGTATCAAGAGTGATCAGGTCTCTGCACTTCCATTCCTCGAATGGAATCTCAAGAACCCAACGAATAAAAGCCTCCTGCTTGTCAGTTATACGCGGACAAACACTAACTGAAAAAGAGGAACGTCGATGTTAAATACTGGACAAATAAACAATGAAAAAAGTAAAATAAAGACCGACGATGCTAAACCTGAGTCTTTGACAATACCCCAAGTATTGTCAAAGCCATAAGGCATTGTAACCCACTCCTCTGGACAGCATGCCCAATTCATCCCTTGAACGAAGAAATACGTGCCCTTCCAATTTCTATTGGAATCAGGCATATCTAACATGAGCCTAAGCTCTTCCTTCCGTGCAGCAAAATGGTATATCCCTTGAGACGAGACGATGTGCTGAAGCTTATAGCACCAAAAGAACTCGTCCAGTGAAAGCTAACGGTTCCCACCACTAAGACGCCCCCATAGGATTTCAGCTCCAATAAATATCCTCCAAGCGTTGGGAGCAATCTGGCTGACAGATACTCCTAGGAAATAGGCCAACTGACAGTGCAATGACGTCAGCGACAACCTCAGTCCTGCCACGAACATGGAATCGTACATGCCAATGTCTGCGGTCTTCCCTGAGTAGCACTTTTCAAACTTCCCGGGAAGACGGATTGGGATATGGTCAGGAATTTGAAAATGGTCCCATAAATTCTTAAAGATGTTGGTTGTCATCGTTGGCTTGAAGTCATTGATGGTCCACATCTTGGAGAGAATAAATGGACGAGTGTGGCCATCCCCGGGGCTTCCTGAACTTCCTCCTTCAGAGTCTCTCCTGTCACCCTCACCCTCGTCCCCGTCATCTTCTCCCCCGTACTCTTCGTCCTCTCCTCCCTCATCACCCTTGTCCTCACCCTCTTCTTCCTCACCTTCCCCTCCATCATAACTTTCCACTTCGTTGTTAGGAGAATGGGCGGATGTTTCCCTCTCTGACAACCAAGAAAAGCCCTCCTCGGGCTCATGACTTGACTGAAAGATTTTGTCATAGTCCGTTCCCTCACGAACTGACGACTGTTCACTTGTCGCTTCTCTAGACATCTTTTCACCTACAAGCGACAGAGTAATCTAAGAACCTATTTGACAGGTCTCTATAGAAGCGTCGACTAAACTACAAGAGCCAAAGTAAAAAAAAGAAAGAAAACGAAGGGAAAAGAGGACTTACAGGATGAAGTGACGACTCTGGAGATGACGGGATCCACAAGTTGATGGCGACAAAGTGACGGATAACAGCTCTCTTTCTCTTAAGGTTTTCAAGGATGAAATAAGGAGAAATATGAGGAAGAGGTGAGATATTTATAGGATGAAAATACACGGGAAACGAAGTGACATTTTTGTTCAGGAACGAGGCCAACCAACCTGTGCCACGTGTCCTAAGCATTAAATGATGGCTGCTCGAGGGACCAATAATGAACACACCTTTTTCTGAACAAATAGAAAAGCTACAAATCAAACTCCATAACTCGTCAGCTAGAGTTGACGGAGCTATGGAGTAGGGGGCAGCTGGTAAGGATAATTCTAAAAGGATGATAAACTCGTTTATGTAAGATGAGGCCGACGATCCCAATGAACTCGTCAACCTTACTTGTACATTCAGTTACATAGACGACACCACCTCAAGGCTAACGACTCCACCTTAAGATCACGACACCTGTATGGGCTGTATGGGATGACCAGAACACCTAGAAAGGATAGGAAGCTGACGAAGATAAAGAAACCTTTGATGGATCTGATAAGGCCTTGCTTGGCCTCCACGCATGAGTATATAAGGAAACATCCTGCACCTCACGGTTAACCATAATTAAGAGGATTCCTACAAGGAAAGTATCCCGCAAGATGCGCGCATTAATGAGGATCTTCCCTATAAGGAAAGACCCTCTTCGCCAAGGAACGGATGTCAACTCTACGCTACTATAAAAACCTCAAAACCCTCATAAATCAAGGTATGCATAATTTACCCCAACTCTGGCACTCTAGAGTTGAGA
The DNA here is from genome assembly GCA_028535165.1 of Quercus tomentella. Taxonomy (NCBI): domain Eukaryota; kingdom Viridiplantae; phylum Streptophyta; class Magnoliopsida; order Fagales; family Fagaceae; genus Quercus; species Quercus tomentella. The sequence goes on from JAPQVY010000001.1 coordinate 15,978,269, forward strand.
AAAGTTTTTTGACTTAACTTTCAGAGGGTATTTTGGCCAGTACCACACCGGTACTCTTTGTAGGGTCTTCTTCTTCTTTGTTGTGCAGGTCTTGTCTAGAGCACGTGAGAATCGTGTAACTCACTGACTGTTTTCGGCATCATCATGGTTCATTGTAACACGTGATTTATATTACACTCTCATATATTAAAGATGTAGCCCTTAAGAGTTTCTTCTGTAAACACAGGCACTTGATTTCACTTCGTTTCTATTCTAACATATTCAACATGATATCTCAATACTAAAATTTAACATACAAAATCAAATTTGTAATTAAGAGGGAAAATTATTTAATTATTGTGAGTACATCAAAATTGTTCAATGATTACATCAGACAAAGTTACCATTCGTGAAGTAGCAGTAACCCTAGGCAAACATATAGGCACTGTGTTGCCGTGAAGAATCAGTTGTTTAGGCGAGAAGCTGTCTCTTTTTATGGTCTCCAAGGTCTGTGTGTTCAATTATGCAAGAAGTTATAAACGCGACTATCTGGCTCTCGAGAAAATGCATGGAGTTATTGAAAAGTTATAAACTATCTTTTGTGTAAGGTAGAGAGTCCTATTTGCCGATGGATAAATCCATCTATTTGACTTAAGGAAAAGAAAAAGAACATAAAACATACAATCAGGGGTGTAGCCAGGATTTTCCACTTGGGGGGGTCGAATTATATATTTATATGCTAGTCATAACTCATAATTATTACAGTAATTATATTTTATATATAATAGTCAAATTTAACATTATATAATATTTTAAAACTCAGGTAAGATTAAAAAATTGGTCATTTTTCTATAAACATATAAAAGTTTTTTTTTTTTTAAAAAAAAAAAAAGCCTTAGCATCTCCTATGAATTGTGCTTGATGATGACCATTCATAAAATAAATTTCATTCATTATTATTTTCATAGTGAAATTTTGATCAATTTTTTCCTTTTTCAAATTGGGACAGGGTTAAGACTTAAGAATGTTTCTTATCTCTAGCGCAACCTAAATTATGTTGTAGAAACATATCAATGTTGGTACAACTTATAAGGCACCTAGATTTGAAAGGAAATCAAAAAATCAACTAAAAATATATAAAAATGAGATGATAATAATGAGAGGAAAACATATGAGGAAAAAATTGGAAATATGAGAAAAGGATCAAATTTTTTCAAAAAATGATGATGATGGGACCTGAATAAATAAATTTGAAGGCTAAGAATGAAAAGAAAAACACCCCAATTCGAGCAACGCGCATTGCATTTAAAAATTGAAAACAATAGGAACAACGTCCTTTTTCTATTCTTAGAAAAAATAAAAAGAAATACACCTAGAGATTAGGGATTTATAAGATTTTGGTAAAAGTGTGTGTATTGTTTGGGTGGAGTCCACTTGAGAAACTAGCTAAATATTGGAATTGTAAATGGCTAAATGCAATCATTGTTATATTTTAAAGGGAAATAACATAAAAACTAATAATGAATAGATCTCTATGACATTTTTTTTAAAAGGAAAGTCATTATCCAAAATCAGAGTAAAGAGAAAACTAAGCAAAACAACAGTAAATAAAAAAATAGCATGAACTGTGAAGATGATGAATATTCATAGCTAATTAGAACTCTAAAACCAGAGACTATCTTCTATTCAATAGTTTGAAAACTCCAGGTTCTTGGCATGTTTTGCAAGTAGGTGGGCCACTTGGGTACTTTCTCTTTTATTATGATTTAAATTGAGTTAAGAGTAGTCTAGACTCATGTATTAGGTGGCCTATCCGACTATGCTAGACCAATTTTTTTCCATTGACAACAAGAGGGTTATATGAAATTTTTTGGAGGGGACAATCATTATAATTTGTAAGAGCCCAATTTATTTTTATACAACACTATAAGAGGTTTTCAAAAGTTTTTTTTTTTTTTTTTTGGGGGAGGGGGGGGGGGGGGGGGCATGGCCCCCCAAGACTATATGTACCTCCGCCCCTGCATACAATTACATGGATTACGGATCCCACTTACATGCCCCATTAACATTTAAAATGGTTTATTCATAAATCATAATCAATTTTCAGTCAAGAGATCAAAAGGAGAATATACACTCATTAGTCAAACTTGGTCAAATTGCATGAGGTATGTTGTACTGTGGCTTAAAATATTAGTGTGTTCTTTTCTTTTTTCTTTTTTCCTATTTGATAAGGAAAAAAGGGTGGAAGAAAAGACAAGAAATAGGACTCACATGCTAATATGAGAAGCTCACTACAAAGGGAAAAATTAACAAGATATTGAAAAAACACCACCCAAAAGTAATTGCCCAAGATTCAGGGCTGAACACACTCACCACTTAATGAACTACCTAAAAAAATACAAAGTATAAAAAAAATAATTCTTAATAATAATCACACTATAATTTGATCTCTCATGTAACCAAATAGCTATATGTAATGCTTACAAGTTAGCGTCGTCCCTTATCTGCATGAGGACTTGGTCAAGTAGAGTGTTTAGCGGGGTGAAGTTGATAGTCCTCCTAGGTGGAGGTCTTGATCTCCTATCATCCATTCGGTTATTCGTCCGGGTAGACTTTCTTCCTTTGTCATGACGAGGATTGTCTTGTCTTTCATATACTTCGTGGCCTTGTATAACATGTCGGCCATTGTCTTTGGGTAATTCTTGTAGATGGAAAAGAGGAATTCTCCCGACTGGAGTCCGTTGGTGAACGCGGTGACCAGGACTTTGTCGCCGGCCTCATCAATCAAAAGGGCCTCCTTATTGAATCGAGTCACATATGATCTCATGCTTTCATCTTCTCGTTGCTTGATGTTGAGCAACATTGCCGAAGATCTCTTATACCTCTGGCCTTCAATGAAGTGGATGACGAAGTGTTCGCTAAACTCCTTGAAGGTAGAGACGGTGTTGGGGGCTAACTTACTGAACAATACTCTAGTCGACCCCTTGAGCGTGGTGGGGAATGCCTACACATGATCTCATCTAGGACCCCTTGTAGATGCATAAGTGTTTTGAATGATTCCAAATGATCGAGTGGGTCCCGCGATCCATCATACGCTTCCACCTATGGCATTCGGAACTTGGTTGGAAGAGGGAAAGAAGTTACCTGCGCTGTGAAGGGTTAGTCAGTTCGTTGGACTAGCTCATCTAGGTTGGTGGATACTCATCCCCTTATGGCGTTCATCATCATGTCCATCTTCTCCTTATCATCTGCATGTCCAGCGCCATGCGTATCGTGTTGCTCTCTAGTTCCGACGAAATGTCGGTATCTTCCTGCCTGTCCTGCCTACTGGGGATGTTGCTCTCTTCCTAATCTTCCCCTTCTTGTCGGTCTCCCGTAGGGAGGTGATTGCTGTTCTGTTCTTCATTGCCCCGTTCATCGTGCTGGTCTTCCGAACGTTGTTCGTTTCTCTGGTTTAGCTATTGCTCCAACTCCTAGTTAAGCTGGGTGAGCTGCTCAACTACCACGGCTAGGGTTTGCACTTGCCTTTCCAAGGAGTTGGAGGGATTCCCTGTCTCCTGGTTGATAGTAGCCATCAATCATATCTAGACCATGCAACTCTTTGTCTTAGGAACGATGATATGGCTAATCACTCGTCCCCATAGATGGCGCCAACTGATAATGCAAAAAATTGTCAGTGAGCTGATTGTCCTCGAACGTTCCATTGGGTACCTAAAGAACAAGAAACCAAGAACCATACAGAGAGCATCGGTGTGGTGCCAGCCAAAGACCCTCCAAAGGTTAAGTCAGCGAATGAAAAATCTCCAAGAACTCTATAGTGAGAGAGCTAGGGATTTTTTGCGTACCTTGAGGAGGAGAAAGCCTGCTGTTTATATAGTGGTGAGGAGTAGACCTAGATCCCGAGAATACAAGGGTTTTCCTTATAGGGAGGAGGTGGAGTTAAGTCATCGAGATCATGGGGATATCTCCCATATTGGGACGATGAAAATCGTGTAGTAGGATCTTTGTACGTGGCGCGCAAGATATTTCCATATAGGAATATATGTGTGGAGATCACACAAGGACACGTAAGATCCGTCAGTATGCCCATTCGTCTGTCAATGTGATCTGTTCGCTTAGTATGGGACATGCATCCGTCTAGGCATGTCTGCTTGGACATCAGGAGCAAACATCGTCCTACTATTATAACCTAGCCTTCAACTTTTGTTGGTGTAGGGTACGAGGTTCCAGACGGATTTCTCTAGAGACCGACAACTCCTTTGGAGACTGGTGTCGTCGACTTATAATTGGTGTGATGTACACTTTCCAGACGGGTTCTAAAGTTAAGAATTCTTTTCCTATTTCAAAAAATATCCTTATCACATATTTTCTACTGCCTAGCTTTGGAGAGGGTGTAGATGGTGGCAGTGGTAGAACTTGTTGCCTTAGAGGATTAAACGAAACCAAGAATCTTTTATCACGACTTTTTGAAAGGCAAAGCAAACCATTGCAACATGTCACTAATTTTGTGAACTTTGCAACTAAATTCAAGTCAGCCTTCAAGAAGACACTAACGTTTGTAACTGTTACATGATCTAGTGGTTTTTCGTTTTGGTTGTGATGGTCGAGAAGTAAGATTTTGGGTTCTTCAACACATCGAGAATCGTGCTTGTGAGCTAGGTGTGAATCATCAATGATATTGCGCCATTGTTGAGAGATAAACCTGAATTGGAGAAGTGACTTGATGGCTAGTCATGAAAAGATTTCTAAGAGGATATCTGAATGAAATTGCATCATGCCTTTTTTTTTCTTTTTCATTTTTTTTTCTTTTTTTATGAAAAACTGCACCATGCTTGTTTACGTGGAGACTTGCTGAAGTAATAATTTGATGCCTAATACTAATAATATAAACTCGCTTCTGCTTGAGTTTGACAATAGGAAGACACTGCTAATCTAAACTTTCAGTCTTTCACGAGAGGAAAAATATACTAACAATATATTCTAAGGGTCCAAGTAAATATTTATATATGTAACATTACAATATTCGATCGGATTCGGAATTAATTTAAGAGTTTTAAATTGACTCCAATACAACTATAGAAAATTAGAAATCTCCTTAGAAGGTTTTTTTTTTTTTTTGGAAGAGTTTTACTCGGATACAAATATCCATTTTATGGTGGAACTGGCCTACACGATTCAATATAAAGTCTTTCAATGTGATTCAGATACAATCAATGTAGTAATGAATATGATTAGTGACACTTTAAAAAAAACAATAAACAAGTATTTGAATGAATGATATTAGTGATATTATAAATTTTATAACATGGGGCTTATAGAGATGTACTATTAATCACAAAAAGTAATTCAAAAATGTATTTAATAGGTTGTTGACTTCCACAAATCCTATTAATTGTTACATCAATTTGTAAAAGTTTTGAAGTAAAATTTATAATATTTCTAACATTTTTCTATTTAAATTATTTCTTGATTAGTGACATATATTTGTATGACCTATATATTTAAAATTGTATTATCATTAGTATTACTCAAACCTAGGACTTCTTAAAAGTAGAGGAAAAATGTAAAACTAATTTTTTTTCCTATATCTCAAAAAAAAAAAAAAAAATTGTGTGCTTAAATAGATAAAGTGTTGTGAAATATCTCCTAGCATGTAGGGTCACTCTACACTATTTGATTGCTGTAGCTTTATCTATTGGTGGCAAGAATCCTGGAATTGAAACTTACGTATAGCATTATACAATCAAAACTTAGCTTTTGTCATGATGGTTGTTGTTGGCCTTTTTTACAATGTTGGGTTGGGCTACCTCCTGCGGTATTGGGGCCCAAGTCTTCTGAGTAAGGGAGTTGAGACCGGTCCAACTGCAATTCAATTTGGTCCGGCTTGTGCGCAAACTATACCTCATTTGCCAGGAGCATGCTTATGGCAGGTAGAGCTACTTTAGATGAGTTGTGGCAAGCAGACATATAATAATAATAAAAGAAAGTACTTTGGCTTTTAATCAAAGTGAATAAATAGTCCTCAATAAAAATGATAATCACAAGCAGTTTTGTAAAGAAAACAGTGGAAATAAGTGGGTAAGACACAAGTTAACAGAAAAAAGAAATAGGATCAATCTGATGTACCAAACTGTGCTACAGGACCAAAACCAAAGAGGGAAGAACGATTTTCCTCAACGTGAATAATCTACCGGGGAAATCCTACCGTGGAAATTAATCATTTTGAGGGAACCGAACCTGAATGGTTGGTGCCTAAGAGAACCTTTTCCTTTTGACAGAGAGCAGGACTTTGAGAGGGAGAGAGGGAATCAACCTATTGGTGCATGCCTGCGTTCTAACTTCTCTCTTTTTCCTTTGTTGTTTTTCTTCTTTTCTTAGTACTTACTCCTGTTTTTTTTACGATTTTCTCCTAGGGATTCCTATAACCGTGATCGTGTTCTCCTCTCCTTGCTATGCATGGTAAGGGCCCCTTTTTATAGTGCCTGTCGTGACCGGATTTTACTATTTTAGCCTTTAACCGTCTTTGTCTGGTCTGGGTGTACTTGCCAACCACCACTGGTCCATCTGCGTTGGCTGTGTCACTCCCCATTACCAGACAAAGAAGGCTATTTTGTTTGTTTGTCTGTCGTACTTGCTACGGTGTGGTTGCTCTCTCTCTCTATCCCTCATGGCATGCACCTAATGGTTCCAACTCATCCTTGCTTATTTTGGGCAGTATGTCATCCCAGCAGGACATTTCCCCCAAAAGAGCCTGAGCAAGAACCTCAGAATAGGTTTTCCCCTCTCCCCACCACCAGACCATGCCCTCTTACCTTTGACCCATGACCTCATGGTGTCCTGTATTAGCTGGGTATAGGCTGGTGATGTCTGGACCTTGCGCGTGCCTCACTTCTATGTCTGTCCAAAATCTGCCTGCTGCTCATGCGTTCGCCGTGGTTTGGAGGCTCATCTGCACGGTCTACCATCCGTCCTTGACTTTTTATGGCGTGAGCTGTTTTCTGATTTCCCATTCTTTTATGGCTTGCTCCCCCTTAGGGGCTAAGCTTTATTTAATGGTGGGCTTTGCCTTCTTTTAGCCTACTCTTTTACTGCTATCATTTCCTGCTACACCATTCTGTCATTCATGCCGTGACATTATTTGACCTAATCCTGCTGGACCTCTTTAGGCCTGCTTTATTCTTCCCCCAATGGCTCAGTATGGCCATTGGTTCTTTTATTACATTACTTGCGGGCTCCAGTGTCCCATTTGCTTCCTCTTGGGCATCCTTGGCCCATTTGCTTTCCCTGGGCTTCCTTGGCCTTTTTCCTAACTTTGCATTCCCATGGGCTTTTACTAACTTCTTTGAGCTTCCCCAGCCCAATTACCTTATCCCTTATCCTTGGGGTTCATGGGCTTGCCATCAACCCCTTACTTTCTTTACTTTCATTACTTCGGGCCTGCTTTGGCCCATTCTCACTTTTCTACATCACATACTACCCATAGGTTTGCTTTTTCTCTCTTTCCAGGCTCCTTTAGGCCCGTCTACTTCCTCAAGGCCCATTTGTTTATTTCATGGGCCTGCAATCCATTATTCCTGCCATTTGGGCTTAATGGTATTTTTTTCTATCCACTTACCAACTCTTTTCTGCCCATGTTGCTGGGCTTCTTCTTTCTATTGGGCTTCCGAAAATGATCATCAACAATGGTCATATCATCATGGCACCGTTTCAATAGCCAATTGAATAATGCTATTCATTTCTTCTTTGGACTTCTACAGACTTTGAAGGCCCTATATGTATATATATGTGTGTGTGTATGTGTATGTTATTAGAAAGGTTGTAAGAGGACTTTTGATAGATGAAAAAGCTTCAGTTGGATTATTGTAGATTGTGGCTGACCACTTAAATAATAAAGATTCACATATTATCTCGTCCAAAATTTCTGTGTTCCTCTTTGCTCTTTCTTTTAATTCATAACACATTATTAGCACGACGTTCTAGCCAGACTCAGAAAAAGAGTTGCCATCATTCTGCCTCTTAAAGTAAAAGGTTATTTCTTTGACACTTTATTTGACACTTTATCTTAATTCACATGTGTTACAAAATCTATATAGAATAAGTTCACGTCTACATTATGTGGAGCAAATATTGTACAGGTTAATTAAATTTTGCATGTTATAAATATTTATCTATTGCAATTATTAATATTGTTACATTCCTGTCATACCAATAGATCATGTCAAACTTGGCAAAACTTGAATTCAATGCTCTTGACATATTGGGCAAGAATTATCTATTATGGGTCTTGGACATAGAGATCCACCTGGAAGCAATGGCCCTCACAGAGACCATTAAAGATGGCAACAAAGCTTCCTCATAGAATAAGGCAAAGGCAATGATATTTATTCGCCATCATCTCCATGAGGAACTGAAAATTGAGTACCTCACAGAAAAGGATCCCTTAGTCCTGTGTAATAAATTAAAGGAGAGGTATGAACACTATAAGAGTGTAATCCTTCCAAAAGCTCATTATGAGTGGATCCACCTTAGGCTGCAAGATTTTAAAAGTGTAAGTGAATATAACTCAGCATTATTTAGAATCACTTCTCAATTGAAATTATGTGGTGAAAAGGTCACTAAAGGAGATGTGTTAGAGAAAACTTTTGCTACATTTCATGCCTCGAAATGCTCCTGTAGCAGCAATATCGAGATTGCAAGTTCCAGATGTATTCTGAACTTATATCATGTCTTATGGTGACTAAACAATATAATGAGCTTCTATTGAGAAATCACCAATCTTGTCTAACTGGCTCCACACCATTCCTTGAAGTGAATGGAGTATCATTTGAAAGAAATGGAGGAAATAAAAGTAGAGGGTGTGGACGTGGACGTGGTAAGAATAATCAAAACAAGGGGAGACATACTCATAATCTTTCAAAGGGGCATAGCACACCTTATAACAAAAAGTGGACAAAACAAGAAAGAGGCAAAGGTTTGCAAAATAAACCTTCAAAAGGCCATGAAAATATATGTTTTAGGTGTGGAATGAAAGGGCACAGGTCACACACATGTTGTACACCTAAACATTTGGTGGACTTATACCAAGCCTCCTTGAAAGAAAAGGGAAAAGGAGTTGAAGTGAATCTTGCCAAACCTGATAATCCAGAGGATCCAATGAATTACCTTGATAACTCAAATGAAGTAAATATGACTCATTTTGAAGCTTCTAACTTCTTTGAGGATATAGATAGAGAGCTTGAGAATATGGTTGGTAACCTTAATGTTAATGCCAATTAAGTATTTCCTCTCATTGTATCATATTATGCTATATAAATTATGTATGTGTTAATTATTTCCTTTCATTATATCATCATATTATGCTATGTAAATTATGTGTGTTTAAATTAATGAAGTTCAATTTACATTCCACATATGCAATCTTATTGAATATTTGGTCCATAAAGACCCTATGATTCAGGAAATCACATGAATCACTTAGACACACCCAGAAACCTATTCATTGTTCACATGAATGGCTTATCAGTCATACACCCAATACACTAATGGGGGGCAGAAATCTGAAAGCAATATCCTAATGGATTCTTTGCTTTAGATTTAAGGGATTTTGTCTCACAAGTGGTAAGCTCTCAGCTACCAAAGCCTCTCCCCCTTTCTCTCTATATATACATGTACAAAAATCCATTATCAAATACACCAAAAACTAGAAGAGAAGGAAGATATATATATATATATATATATATATATATATATATATATATATATATATATATTTGGTATCAACAATATGCTTTCCTTATTTTTCCTTTGTGTTCTTCTTTTGATCTTTGTGTATCTATACATGTTAGCTATACAACACCATTATTGTGCTTTGTATTCTGATTATTATCTATAATGGATTTAAACTTCCTTCATTATGTGTTTATTTCATTTGAAAGTATTAAAACTCAATAAATACATTTTGCACATTTTGAAGAGGCATAGATCCTACTAATGGATTTAATTCCAAGATGATTAGGGAAGATCTTTGTCTAGCAGACAATGCAAAAACACATACAATCCTTAAAGATAAGAAATACTTTCAAAATTTAACATTGATTAAAGCTAAAGTCAATACCATATCCAGTTCATCAAACATGATTGAGGGCGCTAGAAGAGCAAACAACATGTTAACAAACGGCACAAAATTTTGCATTAAAGATGCTTTGTACTCTTCTAAATCCAAAAGAAATTTACTAAGCTTTAAGGATATATGTGGTAATGGCTATCATATTGAAACCAACAATGAAGGCAGTCAAGAATATCTTTATATTACTTTAGCGGTTTCAACCCAAAAGCTCAGATTAGAGAAACTGTCTATTTTCACTTTTGGGTTATATTGTACCACCATAAAAACAATTGAAGCAAATGTTGCAATGCACCAGAAGTGCCCTGACCCAAAGATCTTTATGCTTTGGCATAATAGTCTTGGACATTCGGGGTCAATAATGATGAGCAAAATCATTGAAAACTCTCAAGGACACCCTTTAATGAACCAAAAAAATTCTTTCATCAAGTGACTATTCTTGCTGTGCTTCTTCTTAGGGAAAATTAATTGTTAAATCATCACCAACAAAAATTGTTCTTGAATCTCCATCTTTCTTAGCAAAAATTCAAGGTGATATTTGTGGACCTATACACCCACCTTCAGGGACATTCAAATATTTTATGGTCCTAATAGATGCATCAACAAGAAGATAACATGTTTGTCTACTTTCTACTAGAAATGTAGCATTTGCTAGACTCCTTGCTCAAATCATAAGGTTGAGGGCACAATATCCTGATTATCCAATTACGAAAATTCGCTTAGATAATGCAGGTGAATTTATATCTCAAGCATTTAATGACTACTGTATGTCAATTGGGATTGATGTAAAGCACCCTGTTGCGCGCGCACACACACACACACTCAAAATGGTCTAGCTGAAGCACTGATCAAGAGATTTCAATTGATTGCTCGACCTTTGCTTTTGAAAACAAAATTACCTGTTTTTGCTTGGGGACATGCTATATTACATGCTGCATCATTAGTTCACATTAGACCAACTGCTTATCATAAACACTCTCCAATGCAACTCGTTCGTAGCCAACAACCAAATGTTTCTCACTTTCAAACTTTTGGTTGTGCTGTATATGTTCCAATTGCACCTCCACAATGTATTAAAATGGGTCCTCCACGTAGGCTTGGAATTTATGTTGGTTTGGATTCTCCATCTATTATAAGATATCTTGAACCATTAACTGGTGATGTATTTACTGCACGCTTTAATGATTGTCATTTTGATGAAACAGTTTTCCCACCATTAGGGGGAGAGAAGTTGTTGCCTGAAGCACGATGAGAGATAACTTGGAATGATTTAGCATTATCTCATCTTGATCCTTGTACAAATCAATGTGAACTTGAAGTTCAGAGGATCATTCATTTGCAAGGTATTGCAAATCAATTACTGGATGTATTCACCAACAATAAGAAAATTGTGAAATCTCACATTCCAGCTGCTAATACTCCGGCAAGAGTTGAAATCCCCAAGGAACAAAAAATTAATATAGTAGTGAATGAATCAAAACCACGCCTCAAGTGTGGGAGGCCTGTCAGTGCTAAAGATAAAATTCCTCGAAGGAGAAAATTACTAGAAAATCAAGTTGTAGCCCTTGAAGAGACTATACCCACTAAATAGGCAATGGAAAGAATTGATCTATCTCAAATTCATGAACAAAAATCTCCTGAAAGTGAACCTTCTAAAAGGGACCCTTCTAAAGAGGAGTCTCTTAAAGGATTATCCTTTGAAGATGATCAGCTACTTGAAATAATGAGATCTCAATACATTATGTGAATACAAGAGATATACAGGATAGAAATAAAATCGGTGTCGACAACATATTATCATTTAAAGTTGCCCTTGACATTAGTGGAAGTGATGATCATGAAATGGAACCACAATCTGTTGAAGAATGTTGATGTAGTAATGATTGGCCAAAGTGGTTAGAGGCAATTCAAGTAGAATTAAATTCACTGGTAAAACGTGAAGTGTTTGGGCTTGTAGTACAAACACCTGAGGTTGTAATGCTTGTCGGATATAAACGGGTATTTGTACGAAAACGTAATGAGAAAAATGAAATTACGAGGTACAATGCGTGACTTGTAGCACAAGGTTTCTCATAGAGACCTAGCATTGATTATAATGAAACATATGCTCCAGTGATGGACGCAACTACATTTAGATTCCTGATCAACTTGGTGGTTAGAGAAAATTTAGATATGCATTTAATAGATGTGGTCACAACATATCTATATGGATCATTAGATAATGATATATACATGAAAATCCCTAAAGGGTATAAAATTCCTGAAGCATATAAATCCACATCTCGAAACATGTATTCTATCAAGCTACAAAGATCTCTATATGGGTTGAACCAATCCGGACGCATGTGGTACAATCGCCTCAGTGAATATTTATTGAAAGAATGATTTGAGAGTAATCCAATTTGTCCATGCGTTTTCATTAAATGATCGGAATCCGGATTTGTTGTTATTGCAGTATATGTTGATGATTTAAATCTTGTAGGGACTCTAGAAGAGCTCATAAAAACTGCAAATTACTTAAAGAATGAGTTTGAGATGAAAAAACTTGGTAAGACAAAATTTTGTCTTGGACTACAAATTGAACATCTTTTAAATGGAATTCTTGTTCATCGGTCAACATTTACAGAGAGGGTCCTAAAGCAATTTCTCATGGACAAAGCTCACCCTTTGAGCACTCCAATGGTGAATAGGTTGCTTGATGTCAAAAAGGACCCTTTTCATCCTCAAGAAGATGATGAAGAAATTCTTAGTCCTCAAGTGCCTTATCTTAGTGCAATTGGTGCTTTAATGTACCTTGCACAAGACTCGACATAGCATTTTTAGTCAATTTACTAGCAAGATATAATTCTGCACCTACTCGAAGACATTGGAATGGAATCAAACATATATTATGCTACCTCTGTGGAATGACTGACATGGGATTATTTTACCCAAAAGGATCAAAACTACAGTTGATTGGATATGCAAATACAGGTTATCTTTCTAACCCACATAAATGCCAGTCACAAAAAGGATATTTATTCACTTATGGCAACACTGCCATATCATGGAGATCTGTCAAAAGACACTATCTGCTACTTCCTCAAATCTCTCAGAAATTATTGCAATCCACGAAGTAAGCCATGAGTGCATTTGGCTAAGATCAATAATACAACATATTCGAGAGAAATGCGGGTTGTCATCAATCAAAGATAGCCCCACAATCTTATATGAAGATAATGTTGCTTGCATCACCCTGATCAGGGGAGGCTATATCAAAGGCGACATAACTAAACATATTTCACCAAAATTCTTTTACACACACGAGCTTCAAAAGAATGGTAAAATTGATATTAGGCAAACATGATCAAGTGACAATTTGGCAGACATATTCACCAAATCATTATCAACAGCAACATTTAAGAAGATAATGCATGGCATTGGCATGCGACGACTTAAAGATCTTCCACGTGCTCATGAGGTTGAGTAAAAGCTCAACATAACATGTGTTGATTGTACTCTTTTTCCTTCGCTTAGGTTTTTTTCCACTGGGTTTTCCTTTGCAAGGTTTTAATGAGGCAATCCTAAGGCACTTAAAGGTTCACAAGAATATTGTACTTTTTTTTCTTTGCCACTGGTTTTTTCCCATTGGGTTTTTCCTTGGCAAGGTTTTAATAAGGCATATTCTTAGTAAGTGGTCATCCAAGGAGAAGTGTTGTGAAATATCTCCTAGCATGTAGGGTCACTCTACACTATTTGATTGCTCTAGCTTTATCTATTGACAGCAAGTATCTTGGAATTGAAACTTACGTATAGCATTATACTATCAAAACTCAGCTTTTGTCTTAATTTTCATATCATCACTGCTCCATTTCAATAGCCAATTGTGTAACACCCCGACCCAACTTTGTAGTTGAACTATGTGTTTGAGTAGTTAATTATTATTTTTAAGCCACTTCCTTTTTATAATTAATAGAAGAGTATTAACTAAACACATTATTTTATAATGACTTTCAATAAGAATTGTAAAGATTATAAATAATTGAATGGCTAATTGTATTATAAATATATACTAAGTATGTACAAAACTATATTAAGTGGTTAAGTTATTAGATATATATATATATATATATATATATGTAGTTGTTGGTGTTTAATTAAGTATAAAGGTAAGGGTTTATATGCCAAGTTATTTTATAGTTTGGATCTTTATAGAATATAAGCTTATAAAGGGAGGTGGGGTGGTAAGTAATTTTTAAAAGCTACAAGGGTGAGTCATCAGCCCTTTTCCTTTATGCATACACGTGCCCACCCAAAATTTTCTCCATTATCTTTTCTTGGTTGCACCAGAAACTTCCTTGGTCTTTCTTTCTTTGCTTCTTTGTTTTCTTCCTTCTTTGTTCTTATTGGCTGCACCTTTATCTCTTCTTTGACTTTCTCAAAGAAAGAAGACTCAAGAAGCTCACTCCCTCTTTCATACCCATGGTCCAACACCAAAAGAAAGAAAAACTCTCAACTTTCCTCTCCCTTTCACACCTACAGGTCCGGCAGCAACAAGAGTTTCTTTCAAATCTTCTCAAGCTCTTGTTCCCATCTTGAAGCTAGAGTGATTTTAGCTCTTATCACTCCAAGAATTCGTGTCTAGGGTAAGGGGAAAATCTATTTCTTTTATCTATTTATCCATTTAAACCTAAGTGATGGTTATATGATTTTGTATATGGGTTGGATTCTAGAGATTGTTGATTAATTCGAATTGAATCATTGTTATGCTTGCATGTGCTCCTAGATGATAGACTAAGATAAAATCTATTATGGGTAAGTGTTTAAATGAGTAAAATAGCTAGGTTAACTTTATGGAATTGTTAATTAAGGTGCTGAATGTGTAGTTGATTCAATAATTGAAGCTTGTTAAGAGTTGGTTCATGAACTTGCTAAGAGTTGCACTCATTGGTTAACCTGTTTGGTTGTCATAAATCCTGTATTTTTCTAGGACAGATATGGGTAAAAGGTTTGTTGGAGATTATTATATAATATGTCTAGTATGTATGTGATAGTTTTTAGACCCCTTAAAACCAATTGATTTAACTTAGGTAATTAGCCAAGTTGTTACTTAGTCCAATTTAACAAAACTAGGTTATCACAATAATAAAGATCATATCATGCAAAGCAGCGGAAAATAAATAACACAAGATATGATCACCCAGGAAACCAAACCGGTAAAAACCTGGGGAGGATTTAACCTAGCTATCCTCAAGGTAAAAAACAAATCCACTAGAAAGAATCGAAATTCATACAATAAGGCTTACAAGCCCCCACGCTCGACTTCTTATTGCTACCCACCAGTAGAACTTACTGACACGACCACGTGCAAGCTCCGAATCCACGGACTCCTTCTTTCTTGGATTCACCACCAGATACAAGCACACCTGCTTGTGTTTCTTTAAGTTTCAATGGCAATAACCGAGTTGATCATCAAGGTGTAGATAAATCTTCTCCTTGAAAACCCTAAGTTTGTGTAAAGGAAAGCTCCTCTAGATCTCACAAGAGATTTACACAAACCGCAATATGAGCAACACTAAAACGTGACTAGGTTTTGCCTTTTATACTTAGGACAAATAAGAAACCCTAAAAACGTTTTAAAACAACTAGGGCTGAGTTGGAAAATTCTGCAGAAAAACATCCTACCCGAGCTTCGATCGATCGAGCCAGACCGAAATGCATTAATCTTTTCTGCATTCAGCTCGATTCCAACTTTACATAAATGCACAACTTTGAGCAAGACTAAAACACTTCTAAACACATTGTTTTGATCATGGTTTGCCAATAATACACATTAGAGTTCTAAATACATAAATGCCTAAGTCTTTAGAACCTAACAGTATGTATTAATTTTTATATGAAAATACCATCGTTTGATAATTGTTTGTGAATTTACAAGAAAATGTTTCAAAGCTGTCTCTGTGACAGATTCTGTGTTTACGCATCATAAATTATGTATTAAATTGTATACAGTGAATTAGGATTCTAGGAGTAGTTCTTATGAATTCTAAGACACATATGGTTGTAATGGAAGTGGTCTCATAGCATTTGGATTAATATAAAAATAATGGTTTAATTTCTAAGTTGCATGAAATTCTGTCAGGACAGATTTGAGCACGTTGTCTTGTATGATTTTTAGTAAATTATGGTTTCATGATTTGACTCTGAAATTGATATATTATTTTCTAGACATCCAGAGGAGTGGCTCTATAAAATTTCATGAAGATTGGATGTGTTTAGATAGCCCATTTGTATTTTACAAATGAGGCATATGCTTCTGAAATGAGCAGTAAACAGTAAATGATAACTCTGACTTTGAGGATTTAATTCTAAAGTTAGGGTGAATGTTTTGAGCTATAAATTCATATGATTATCATTTGGTATGTATGGATCATAGATAAATTTTGTATAACTTGGTTTAAGGTTTAGTACTCAAATGAGGGGTTCGGGTTCTAAACCATTCAGTTGTTGTATTTATGAAGCTGTTTTGTTCATGTTGTATGTTGCCTTGTGTAAGTTTATGTAGGGGTGTACACGGTTCGGTTTGTTCAGTTTTAGAGATGTTTTTTGCACCACACCTATAGGGTGTGGTTTCATCCTATGCTTGACCGAACCTCACTTTTGGAAGGTAAGAACCGACCTACACAAGGTGTGGTTAATCTTAGCAGCTAAGTGCGGTTCGTTCAGTTATATGGGCTGGACTTTTAAAAATTACTATTCTAAATTTTGGGCCTTTAAAAAATAGCATTTTGAGCCCATTTTGACTTCTTTTTAACTGAGCTTTTCTTTATCAAGTTTTAACCACAAGAACACAAAATCTCAACCTATCACAAGACTCACAACATTCCAAATCAAATACACAATTATAGAGTATAGTCTCAACTATAATATAACTTAACTCTCAACCTGTCAAATTAAACATGTGTTTATTAAACACATTAACACATATTAATAAATCTAAACCTGTCATAACATTCCAAATCAAACACACAATTATAAAGTATCAAGTCTCAACCATAACAAGAGAGAATAACCCTTAAAACAAAATCAAACAGCATAGAAAAAAAATCAAACATTAGTGAACTCAAAAAAATATTATAAACAGTATGAGAAAATACCCAGGAACTCTTTAAGCCTTTGAGATTTAGTCCTTTACTAGGCTGAAGCTAAATCTCTTAAATTACCCCTGAAATTACAAGAAAATAACCCAAAAAAAAAAAAAATTAGAATCAACAAGAAACATTCACTGAACTCAAAATAAAACCAAAAAAATTAGGGGTTAGGGTTACCAAAGACAAAACTACATAGTGGCAGAGCCACAGTGGAGAACGGAGATGAGAAGGAGACTGACTGAGGGCAAAAGATTAGTGAAAAATGGTTAGGTGGGAGCCTGAGAATCTGAGATTGAGAGGGAAACTTTAATATTTGTTTGGCGGGATTAGGGTTTGGAAGAAAATGAAAGTGAGTAGGTGACTGAGCTAAGTGACCGAGTGAGTTGAGTATGAGAGCAAAAGTCTTAAAAAAGAGAGAAAGAGACAAGTTAGACAACTCAGTCTCAAGGTACTGGGTATGTGTGTGGCTAAGAGTAAATAAGAAAAAAAAAGGGATAATTACAGTAAACCCACCTGAGGTAAGGCCCGTTTTCGCTTTGCCTACCCGTGGTTTAAAACTTTACACTTTGCCCACCTGAACTTCAATCCGTTACCCATCCGTTACCCACCTCACCCCCAGCTGTTAGAAAAACACATTTTTAGAGAAAAACAAACATAACAAAAATCAAAAAGCTAGGGTTTTGATTCCTTAAGAACTTCTATAAGAACAAAGTACATGGAGCAAGGATGACTTGGATGCCGATATAAAGTCACGA
Source organism: Quercus tomentella (assembly GCA_028535165.1). Classification (NCBI taxonomy): domain Eukaryota; kingdom Viridiplantae; phylum Streptophyta; class Magnoliopsida; order Fagales; family Fagaceae; genus Quercus; species Quercus tomentella. Next base: position 15,996,256 of record JAPQVY010000001.1, read on the forward strand.
GCGTCCAATAAGAAAGGCCAGGCATGGGATTGAATGGAAGAGGGGCTCTGGAAGTTCTTGCAGCACTCCAAAACCTCTTGGGGCAGACCCAACTCAGCGAAGGACTTCAAAGGAGCATACTTACCCAATTTCACATTATGCCAGCTCACCACAACCAGACCATCTTTCACAGTTTCATCCTCTTCTTTTCCTTGGTGGGTTTTGCTTTCCTTGTCATCCTCTTTCGGTTTCTTATTCTTACTCTTCTTCTCTTTGGCCTCGATTTCTTCATGCTTTCGCTTGGGATTATTAGCTTCAGGTTCTTCGGCTTTGTCCTTGTTCCTTTGCTTATTCTTCTTCTTCTTCTTCTTTATCTTACTTTCTGGGTTTTGTGGGGGTTCTGAATCACTAGGAAGAACGACGGTGGTGGTGGAGCCCTTGAGTTTCCGACCCATCAAAAAGCTAGGATTGCCCCGAGTTTAGAGTGAGAGAGAGGGCTCGGTGAGATTTATTGTGGGAGCTTGAAGGGTCGGCCATGGAGGTCCAATGGAGGCTCGGCCTGGGAAAGCTTCAGAGATTGGAGTGAGAGCTCAGGATTGGTGAGGGCTTGGTAAGGTTTTTTGGTGAGGAAGAGCTCGCCATTGAGGTGGCGTCGATGATTAAGGGAAACGAGCTTTAAGGGTCAGCCATGGAGTTTCATTTGAGGCAGCTCAAATGAAACCCAACCACAGTAGCAAACCCAACCCCAATTCCAACTTCAAACCCACTTTGAATCCCAGCCACAGTGGGGAGAGAAGCCAAGATCAGAGTGGGATTTGTGTGCTATTCCTCCATTTTGTTCTTATAGAAGTTCTTTAAGCAATCAAAACCCTAACTTTTTGATTTTTGTTATGTTTGTTTTTCTCTAAAAATGTGTTTTTCTAACGGCTGGGGGTGAGGTGGGTAACAGATGGGTAACAGATTGAAGTTCAGGTGGGCAAAGTGTAAAGTTTTAAACCACGGGTAGGCAAAGCGAAAACGGGCTTTACCTCAGGTGGGTTTACTGTAATTATCCCAAAAAAAAATCTTACACAAAGTGACTTTAAGTCTTTAACACTAACCAAACAACATTGTTTTTCTTTTTTCTTTTTTTAAATGCTAGACAACTTAGACAAGACAACTATTCAGACTTTAGGACTGACAGATGCTAATACTTTTTATTTATTGATGATAGGCACACTAACGTTATTTTTTGGGATAATTACAACTTACCCACCTGTGGTTTGTCTCAAATTTAACTTACCCACCTATGGTTTCATTTTTGACACTTTACCCACCCGTGGTTCATTCCGTCTATGCTTTGTAACCCACCTCTAAATATTCCGTTACTCTAACACATTTCGTCCAAAAATTTAACAAGAAATCAGACCAAACACTCCTCTACCACGCACACTCTCTCCCACACTTGCTCATCCATTCTAAACCGAGAATCGACTGGGTTTTGTTTGTGCAAGAACATTGAGGAAGGAAACCCACAGATTCGTGTTTGGGAACATTTTGGTCTTGAATCCGTTTGGATTTCTCTTTACTTGGTGAGCTACTTTAGATGTTCTGAGCATGAAATTTTGATTTTTCTTTTACTTTCATCTGCTCTTTTCCTCTTATTCTAGGTAGATTTAATGTTTGAAACCTAGGGTTTTAATTTTATTTTATTTTTTTTTTAAATTGGGTTTCTGCAAAGTAAAAGTGGCCATGTTTTAATTTTGACATGTTCTTTTACTTTCTGGTTTTTGCAAAGTGACCGTTGAACCCAAAAATCGGCCATTAAATTAGCTATGACTCTGGAAGTTTCGTAGATTGGCCAAGTTATCTAGCTTTATTAAAATTAGTAGGTGGGAATGGGATTGCCCTGTTGCCAGGTTTGAGCGGCTGGTTACTATCAAAGATAATTGTTTTGAGGTTCAAATTAATGGGAATGAAATTGGGTTTCTGCAAAGTGGTGTTTTGTATTGTTGAGTTTTGCTGTCAAAGCAACAAGAGTTTATTCCAATGCAGCAAAATTTTTTTGGTATTACTGAGTTTTCAAAGCAGTAGATTTGCAAAACTTCAGACTTGCAATAGAAACCTTTTCTTTTCTTTTATCAATTTGTTGCTACACAAAGAAAATTTTAGATAGAAGGAAACAGTACAAGTAGTTAATGTAACATTTAGCCATAAGAACAAAGTTTAACAGTTGTTTTATTTATTGTTATTTGTAGCCTTACTAAGTTCATTCATTGAGATAGGTAGGCCTCAAACTTTACCTGCTGTGAATCATAGTCTGTAAGCTTGCATTTCCCCCCCCCCCCCCCCTTCCCTTCATATTATAGACCATTTTCATTGTTGCATTGTTTAGACAAAATCATTTATTATTATAATTATTATTTATATTGCTATTGTGATAATATTTAGGCTTAAACCATCAATATCAACATCTCAAAGGATTTTCAGGTACCAATCAGAGAAGATACTTGCTCATTAGTCAATCAACTAGGACATCGATGGCTGATTCTCCTCTACATAGCTGCTTTTGTCATTGTAAATTGTGATGTTGTAACCATGTGCCATTTAAGTGCATCGTGCTTATGAACCTCTTGATTCTTGAACAGATGATAAGCAAAAGAGCCAAGTTTAGTAACAATTTTCTAGTTTAGTTGTATTTGTTGTCTTTGTAGTGGGTAGTGGTTTCAACTTTCAAGTGTAACATGTATTTAGTTGTATGCTCACATGTAACGGGTTTGATATGGTTAGAAGTTCTTTGTCAATGACATTTGCGTTTAATTTTGTGAGTAGAGTAAACTATCTTTTTTTACTTTTTATTTTGCCATATGCACTATTCATAATGATAAAAACGTAGACTTGACAAGGATTCAGTAAGTATTAAAGATTGTGGATGCAGTTACTAAATCCAAAAGGATTTAATAAATTATAACTTGACTTTGGACACCATTTATAACAAGTGGAAAATGAGCAAAGGTGAAAATGATATTTGCAGTCAACATTGGCAAAATCAGTGTTAGGGAGAAACATCCTGAAAATCAATGTTGCCAATATTTATTTTCTCACCATTGTTTGCCCTGGAAGTTGTAGTTACATTTCAGAGCAAGTGCTTTTATTAGCTTCACTAGTTCTTTTGTCACTTCTACAAATTGACACCACATCCCAATCAAAGGGCCTTCTTAAGATTAGAAGTCACGTACAGAGCCTTAGGCTTAACTAAGCAAATTAATCTTATACTCCAGTTAGACTTACAGTACAGTTAATTAAACCCATTTGAAAAGTTGACACTTCTGAACAATTATTAACATCTAGTGCGTAAATAACAGTTGCTCATGATGATAGAGCTCAATGATGCAAAACAAATTCTTTATTTCAAGAGCACTAGCATGACAACACTTAGCAATGAAATTCCAACTTTACAAACATAAGTTCCCATTGCATCAACAAGCTCAGATAAACAAAAGTCAGAGTGAAACATAATCTTCAGAAGTACTAGTTCTTTTCGCAACAGCATCACAAAGCTCAAAAACTTCTAAACTGGAAGATCATGAAGCCTCTCATCATAACTGGAAATTTCAAACCCATTGGGAATGATATACAGACCCCTTGCACCAAGGGAGACCCCCTTCAACATCACATGACAATGAGTACAGTCAATCCTTTGCCTGGTCTTCATGAAGCTCAGCATATAGTACTTTATAGAGGGCATGTAAAGTGAATAATAGCTAGCACTGAAAAGTAACAGCATTAGCTACACAAGCAATAAGGCATTCTTCCAATCAGATGCTCAATCAATAAGGCATTTTTCCCTAAGCAACAAAGCCACCGCAAATTAACTTTCTAGACCAATCTTTTGATAATTGCAACTTGCAAGAAAATATCTCCATTGTGCTAGACCCTTGGTTAAAAAAGCATTAAATCCTCCCTGCAAGTTCTACCTGTTGCTTGCTGCTTCTATTGCAAGGTTTCTATTGCAAGTCTGAAGATTTGCAAATCTGCTGCTTTGAAAACTCAGTAATACCAAAAAAATTCTGCTACATTGGAATAAACTCTTGTTGCTTTGATAGCAAAACTCAGTAATACAAAACACCACTTTGCAGAAACCCAATTTCATTCCCATTAATTTGAACCTCAAAACAATTATCTTTGACAGTAACCAGCCACTCAAACCTGGCAACAAGGCAATCCTATTCCCACTTGCTAATTTTAATAAAGCTAGATAACTTGGCCAATCTCTGAAACTCCCAAAGTCATAGCTAATTTAATGGTCGAATTTTTGGTTCAATGGTCACTTTGCAGAAACCAGAAAGTAAAAGAACATGTCAAAATTAAAACATGGCCAATTTTACTTTGCAGAAACCCAATTTAAAAAAAAAAAAAAAAAAAAAATTAAAACCCTAGGTTTCAAATATTAAATCTACCTAGAATAAGAGGAAAAGAGCAGATGAAAGTAAAAGAAAAATAAAAAATTCATGCTTAGAACATCTAAAGTAGCTCACCAAGTAAAGAGAAATCTGAACGGATTCAAGACCAAAATATTCCCAAATACGAATCTGTGGGTCTCCTTCCTCGGTGTTCTTGCACAAACAAAATCTAGTCAATTCTCGATTTAGAATGGGTGAGCAGGCATGAGAGAGAGTGTGAGAGAGAAGTGTTTGATCTGATTTCTTGTTAAACTTTTGGACAAAAAGTGTTAGAGTAACGGAATATTTAGTGGTGGGTTACGGAGCATTGACAGAATGACCCACAGGTGGCTAAAGTGTCAAAAATGAAACCACAGGTAGGTAAGTTAAATTTGAGGCAAACCACAGGTGGGTAAGTTGTAATTATCCCTTTTTTTTTTTTACTTCGCATGCGGGTGAGAAACTGAGAGAACAAAGCACGGCGTGCTCTGTTTAAACTGAGAAACTGAGAGCACGGTGTGCTCACTGCTCAGCACGGCATATATTTTTTTTAAAAAAAATTATATAGATATTAAACATACTCGATGCGGTTCGGTTCTCAGCGGGGTGCACGTCTCAGCGTCGCTGGCCGCACCGGTCCAACATCGGTACTGAAGAAATGCCGCCGACCACCGTGCTGGAAACCTTCGGCGGAGCCCTGAGAGGAGCGGATCGGTGCGGTCAGACCGGTTTCAATCGGTGCCACTAGATCAACGAACAGGCCTAAGGTTATGCATGCACCATTGTTTCCAATCTCAAACACATTCTGAATTGATTTTAAAGCTGATTGACATAATCTCAATATGAACATTAAAATAATGGTTTCTCTATGATTTGGTACATTATGGTGTTTGATGAATGTATCTTGTGTTTGTGGGAACCTCATTGAGGTGGGATTAGGATTTCCTTGATTCTAAGATATAGGTTTTGAGATGAATGTGTAAGTTTATGATAAGGATTAATTGATAGTAATAAGTTTTGATATTTGGTTTAGGTGTTACCAGCCCCAAGTCTAAGCTCCTTCAACTTTAGGCTCTCGGTTCCTCTGCATTCAGGTAAGAGATAAGTTATATGAGCATCTAGTAAGTCATTAGGTTATTTTAAAGTATATGATGCATTAAAATGTTTTTGATTAGAGATGTGGCATATAATCATGTTTTAGCCAAAGATATGTTCGTGAGTTCTCGAAACCTTATGTATATGATTTAAGCATATTGATGCTATTATTAATTCCACGAACATGATGTTTAAAGAAAACAATGAAAATGCTTTTATTATAAAATGTAATGCAAACTATGAATTTCAGTATGATGTATATGTATGAAATGTTTTCGGGTTATGTCCTCTGATGATCTGAACTTTGCTAGTAGGGGTTTAATTACTGGCTTTCCATTGAAAATGTTATCTGATTGGCCATTAAAAGTGGGACTGGCTCTGCTGTACCTGCCCTTGTTGGTTACGGCCAACTTGTGGAGGAAGTCAACCGACCCCCATGGTTGAATATATGTATTATGATGTGATCCCGGGAATACCTGGCATTGTGGGGAATGCTGGATGCCTAGCACTGTGGTGCTAGAAGCCTCCCAAATAAGTACAGACTTATTAGATATGGACTAACCAATATGTTATTTATGAACAGTTATATTATGTTATTAATCATGAGAGAATGATTTTGTTTAAATGCATTATGAAAAGTTGAAAGCTTTCATGAAAAGAAGAAGTTTCTGATGAAAAGAAAAGTTATTCCTTAAAGATAAAAGTTTCCGAAGTTTTAGTGTTCTATAAAGATAAAGTTTCTGATGAAAGTACAAGTTTATGTTAAAAAGTTATCAGATATCTATTATTTATGAAACGTTAAGTTTTATGACTATGAAAGTTATAATATTTTATAAGGAGAAGTTTATGAAGAAAAGTTTTATTATTCTTTAAGATGTTTCGAGTTTAAGACAAAGTTACCAATTATCTGATTTAAGTTAAAATGATTATGTTGTAATGAGAATATATATACATATATGTATGTATGTAAGTATATGATTTTAAATAATCAATATTATATTTGGTGACTTTGTAAGAAATGAAAGAAGTTCAATTCGAAAGGTTTTGGTAATATTATGCTGATAAGAAAAAGAAGAACAATTATTTACCTATGAAAAGCATATAAGTTATTATTATAAATAGTATAAAATACTATGCATGAAAATATGTTCTCCTATCTGAACATTTATAAAATGAAATGATTTGATTTACATGCATCCTTATTAAATTCTTATGTATCTTACCCTTACTGAGCTGTGTAACTCATCTCTTCCACTCTTTCAGTCAACAGGTTTTATTTTGGAGTAGAGGGAGCCTTAGTCGAGTTTTGGAAGGAGCTAGTTTTAGTTTTAATGTATAGATCCCAAATTAGCATTTGATGTTTAGCTTTGTAGTATTGTACATTTTAGGATCTAATAAAAGTTGTGTACCTTAAAGTATTAAGAAATGTATTATGTGAAATTTAGAATTTGAGTAACTGGTGGATTATGTTATTTTTTGAAGTACAATGTAGATGCTCTGAATATCAAGTGATAAATTATATTTAAAGTAAAGAAACAAGAATTTTAAAGAAAGAGGGAAGCTTTTGAAAAAGTATAGTTGGTTCTTGTTAATACTAGGTTTAGGCTTGATATTAATATGCCGGTCATGGTCACAAATCCGAGTATCGGGTTTGGGGCGTGACAAATTGAATAATGCTATTCATTTCTTCTTTGGACTTTTACAGACTTTGAAGGCCCTATATATATGTGTTATTAGAAAGGTTGTAAAAGGATTTTTGATAGATGAAAAAGCTTCAGTTGACTTATTGTAGAATGTGGCTGACCACTTAAATAATAAAGATTCACATATTATCTCGTCCAAAATTTCTGTGTTCCTCTTTGCTCTTTCTTTTAATTTATAACATAAAGTGAATTTTTGAGATATTAAAAGCTAAAATTTTTTCTCCACCCTTTGGTTAGGGGTGGCACTACGTTGTAGTTAGGGGGTTCAAATGAACCCCCTAATCCGAAAAAAAAAATTTATATATATATATATAATATTTTTTTTAAAAAGCCCGTAAATCAAATTTTAAAAAATCATAAATAAAAAAGAGGGCCAAACCAAACCTAAGAGAGAAAAATGTAGTCCTATCCCACTATCCCTTTTCACTCTCCAAACCCAAAGAAAAAAGGTAGCCACTTCACCCACAAACAATCTGCCGCCATCTTACTCAGATCTGCCGCCGCATTGCCAACGCTTGGATTATCCTTGATTTGCTGCCGCCACTGCTTGATCTGATATTTTCATCTCTCTTTCATTCACTGTGAGAGTGTGTGTTTATAGTGTTTTGATAGACTTCTTTCACTGAATCACGGTGTGTGTGTGTGTGTGTGGGGGGGGGGGGGGGGGTTATAGTGTTTTGATACTTTATTTTTGAGTTTTGAGTCTTTGACTAGTTGACCGTCTCCTTCTATACATTTGTACTATTAAGTTTTTGTAGTGATTGATATAAAGTATTGAGTTATGAGTTATGAGTTTTGTCTTTTGCACTTTTGAGTCTTTGACCGAAGTGTGTGGGAGTGGTTGTTGCTACGTGGGTGGGTCAGTACCTTAAATGAAGAGTTGTAAAGAAAATATAAAATAATTTATCAAAATGTCTTGCAAATTCATAAAAAATTGGTAGAGTAAAAAAAAAAACTAATAAATTAAAGTATTGTAAGTAATAATAATTAAAGTTCACTTACAACAATAATTAATATGTTATTGTATTAGAAAAAAATATGTCAAATGAATTTATAGTGTTTTTTTTTAATTGTGTGGACGACTAAATTTCTAGTTTGAAATTAATCAAACAAGTAAAAATAGTTCACAAATGCAAATTTGTATTGATGAATATGTGGTACAATTCTTTGAAATTACAAAAGAGTGATCCTCTGATTTGATTTCCTTGAAAGATTTGTTGATTGGAATTGTTGTAATGTGATTTTGATTCGAACACCAAATATACGTCAATTTGGCTGAAGAATGAATCTCTGGCTATGAGCTTGTTAGAAATCCTTTGTTCCTTACGTTTTTCATGTTCTTCGTGTGTTCTTCGTCTTCGAAGGTTTATGGTGGAAGTTCTTTGGGGATTTAAAGGCTTGAATCTGTAGAGCTTCGCTGATTTGTAGTTTGTTGAGGTTTTTGGAGGCTTTTGAACTTGATTCCAGTGAACTTTGAGATCTAGGAATATGATTTAGATGATTCCTTTTCGAATGTTCTTCGTATTTGAAGGTTTGTGGTTGTTAGGTTCTAAGGATTTAGGATCTAAATGTTTTAGAACTTCAATATGTAATGCTGGCAAACCATGATCAAAACTTAGAGTCTAGATTTAGGTTGCTCAAAGTATGTTTATTGTGAAGTTGGAATTGAGTAATTGCAGAAAATTACTGTTCATTTTATGCAACGCTCGATCGATCAAAAATTAGACTCGATCAATCAAAACTTGTGTAGAATGTTATTCTGCAGAATTTTCCAACTCAGCCCAAGCCCATATGACATGTAGGGTTTTATGTTTTGCCTTAAGTATAAAAGGAAAAACCCTAGCCATGTTTTCAGATTGTTGTTTATGCTGTGTGTGTGAATCTCTTGTGAGATTTAGAGATGTTTGCCTTCATACACACTTAGGGTTATTGAGATCAAGATTGATGTTGAGAGCTTGGTGATCGTTTCAGTTTCTGCATAAAGAGCTTAAAGAAAAACACAAGTGGGAGTACTTGTGGTTACTGTGAATCCAAGAAAGAAGTAGTTCGTGGACTCGGAGCTGTCACGTGGTCGTGGTAGTAAGTTTTCTACTCGAGGTAGCAATAGGATGTTAATGGTCTAAGTCACTATTGTAAAACTTCAATTCTTTCATAGTGGATCTGTTTTACTTTGAATAACTAGGTTAAATCCTCCCCAGGTTTTTTACCGATTTGGTTTTCCTGGGTTATCATATTGTTGTGTTCTTTATTTTCCACATTATTTACTTGATATGATTTACTTGTGTTAACCTAGATCTTATTAATATACTTGTTAATCAACTTGGCTTAATATTAGGTTAAACAACTTGTTTTAAGGGGTCTAAAAATGTACAAGTGGTATCAGAGTGGGTTAGCTCTAGTATTTAGATCCTTTTATCTAAGAGTTGATCCTTGACCCTTGTTGTCATGGAACATGGTCACTTTTTTGTGATCCCACCTCACTTTGATGGGAACAACTATGCCTCCTGGAAAGTAAGGATGAAAGCATTCTTAAAATCTATTAATGAGAGAATTTGGAATTCTGTTGAGTACGGATGGGAGAAGTCCACTACTCCAGTTAGTGAGTGGCAAACTTCTAAGAAAGAAGCAGCTGCTTTTAATAGTAAAGTTATGAATGCTATTTATAATACTGTTTCTATGGAGGAATTCAAGAGAATCTCTAATGTTGAGGTTGCTCATACTGCTTGGAATATTCTCCAGATTGTGCATGAAGGCACAAAGGCAGTTAAGATTAACAAACTGTAGCAGTTAACTACTAGGTTTGAAAGTATTAGAATGTCTGATGATGAATGTTTTAATGAATTCTATGCTAAACTGAATGATATTGTTAACTTTGCTTATAATTTGGGTGAAATCTATGATCAACCTAAGATTGTTAGGAAGATACTTAGATCTTTGACTGAGGACTTCAGACCCAAAGTGACTACCATAACTAAAAGCAAGGATGTGGACTCCATTCCTGTTGATGAACTTGTAAGATCTCTCCAGTCCTATGAGTTAGATCTACTCAAGACAAACAAATCCAAATCAATGGCTCTTAAGTCAGTTGATGATGTTGATGGGAATGGATTTGATGATGAACTCTCTGTTATAGAGATTGCATATCTTGCCAAGAACTTTAGAAATTTTCTTATGAACAACAACAGAAGGGCAAGAGGTAAAAACAATGCTGAACCTAGAAATTTTAGGAGGAATGATCCCACTAAAATGAACAATACTGAAAAATCTAAAGAGAAAGTTGGTCAAACGTCTAATAATTCTATGGGTCAACAATGTTTTGGTTGTCAAGGGTATGGTCATGTGAAATCAGAATGTCCTACATTCTTTTGATCAAAGGGTAAAGCTATGACTATAACCCTTAGTAATGATAAAGTTTCTGATCATGAGTCTGGTAGTAATGAAGATGGAAACTTCATTGCCTTCACAGCTACTACTGTAGGTGATGAAAGTGTTATGGTTGATAAGAACCCTTCTGATGGGGAACTCTCTAAGAATGCTGATTTGCAAGAAGCTTATAATAAGCTTTGCAAGGTTGCTGTAAAGGATGCTATGAACGTTGATTTAGGTTTACAGAAAATTGCTTCTCTTGAACTTGATAAGAAAATTTTGCTCTTGAAATTGTTTAATGCTAATGAATTGCTTGATAAAGTGAAGATTGAGAACATGTTATTGCTTGATAAAGTGAAGAATTTGGAACTTGAATTATTTGTTGCTAGAGAACAAACAAATAGGTCTGCTAGTTCCAAACTTGAACACATGTTGAGTATTCAAAAGTCTCCCTTAAACAAAACTAGTCTAGGTTTTGAAGATAGCATCTCTGTTTCTAAGACTCATTCCACAAACTTTGTTTCTTCTTCTGAGCCCCCCGTGAGTGAGATTGTCAAACTAGTAGAAGTTACACCTTCTAGGAAGATTAGGGTTGATCTTAAAGAGTCTAAGTCTAAGAATCCTACCATTCCTAAGGATAAGTTACATGATAGACCTGCATGGGTTTGTCATTTTTGTGGAAAGTTTAGGCACATTTGTCCAAACTGTTTCAAGTTGCAAGTTGCTAAGCAAGCAAATAAGCCAAAAGTGCCTGTGCCTCAAGCACAAGATCCCATGGTATTTATTGGTGAGTTGTTAAAGCCTTTAAATCTTTATTCCAATCCTGGAGTTGCTCATCATTCTAATATGAATAATAACTTCAATGCAAAAGTTACATCTAAAAAGTTTTGGATGCAAAAGGCTCGATTTAATTGAGTCTTTCTGACATGGTCCTTATGCTTCATCTTTCTATTCTTTGTGACCATTCTTTTTTGCTGTTTTTTTTTTTTTTTTTTTTTTTTTTTTTTTTTTTTGTTTCTAGGATTTGCATTGCATATCATTCATGCTAGGTTATTTTTGTTATTATTTTCAAAAAACAAAAAAAAAAAAAGGAGGAAAAGCAAAGAAAAATGTGTTTTGCATTATTTTTCTTGGATTTGAAATCAAGGTTGGCCATATTATCTTTACATAACATGTTTATGCACCTTGTTTAGCTTGAATGAACTTATTTTATTGCACTTTACTAGTTTGAGCTTTGTAGTGCATGTTGTGTGGGAGTTGTTTATAGTTTTTAATCACATGATCTTGAAATCACATGCTTTTGATTGTAAGGACTAAAAAATCCTAAAAGAAAGGCATAAATAACTATCTCACTACTGTTTACTAGCCCATCATGAGCACCTTAGTGCATATCATATGATTTTGTACTCGAGAAAGTGTAGCACATGCGCGAAAAGAACATAAGGTGTAGCCTCGGCTTATAATAAAATTCAAATTGAAATAAAATTGGTGTTTACATTATCTTGGCTATCTTAATAAGTTTTAAATCAAATAAAATTGGTGTGTACATTATAAGGCAAATCAAGAAACTTACATGACTGCAAGCTTGTTTTCTAAGAGATGTGATAGTTATATAATGTAACTCTTTAGGTGATAGTTACTTTCAAACTTATATGATGAATTTTGTAGAAATTGTGATTGATCACTATTTACTTATCACCTCACATGTATCTCAAGCTATTCTAGTTGCACACACTACACAAGTTATTCTTTGCTAAACTTAGTACATGATATTGCGTGTGATCTTGTTGTGGCCATCCAAGATTAAAAGTTCCTTGATTTTACTGCAAAATGTGTTTAAAGTTTGAGTTTTGAGGACAAATTGATTGATAATCTTGTTTTTGGAAGATCTGGGTTAAATTCAACGGTTTTTGAAAAACTTTTTATTTCATACTCATGCATTCCATTCATAAAACATTGTGCTTTGAGGAGTTTCTGCATTAAAATGCTCTATTTTTCAAAAAATTGATTTTTTTTTTCAGATTTTCGATTGATCGAATCTATTGCTCAACTGATCGAAATTGTAATAAAAAACTTGGTTTGAATCTACCTGGCTCGATCACTGCTTGATTGATGCTGGATCGATCAAATGTGATTTTCGATTGATCGAATCTATTTTTCGACCAATCGAAAATCGGTCAGTGAGTTTTTAAAAAGGTTTTTCTCTCACATGTTCATCACACTGTTCATACCTTTTTCAAAAGTTCTTTGACTTCTCTTGCTCGACCGATCCAATCTCAGCATTTTTTGTCGTTTTCTTCCTAAATTCTCTCAAGGTTTTTGTCTTCTTGTGCCGGTAAGACATTTCTACCCTTTCTTTTTCATTGTATTCACATATTTCATGCATTTTTCATGCATTTTAGGTGTAATTTTCGGACTTAATGATTATTGGGGTTTTTGATTTTTGAGTTGGTTTCTGTCCAAATTGATCAATGGGTTTTTGTTCTAAGATGATGTAAACATGGTTCCATTGCTTTAATTTGATTATTTTGGTGATTTGAGAACAATTTGAAATTCTAGGGCTTGTAACTACACAAATTTGTGGATTTTGTTCAATTGGACTTAATTTGGTAGAATTGACTTGTGAAATTGATTGATTATGTCATTATATGATGATTTCTGTCTAGTGTAATGATTAATTACTCAATTTGGTTAAATTTTTTGAATGTGGGTTTTCAAAATTTGGGGTTTTTGTTATAAACTCTATGTTCAAGTCAATTCTTGGTTTTTAAAGTATAATTGGACCGTTCTCAATACATTAGAGCATGCATCATGTGTTTATTTTGTTCATGCATCATATAGAGTGATATTTTCAATTGTTGTTTTCTCTCTAACCTTGTTTGATGCAGTCTGCCCTTGGTTTTCTTTGTTTTCTTTCTTTGGTTTCTTTTCTGTCTATCCTTTCCAATCCTTAGCATCATGGTTAGGAAGACTAGAGCCCATAGGACATCCACCTCCTCTTCTACTCTAGCCTTTAACCGAGATAGGTTTCAAACTGAGAAAAACCAAGAAACCTATGAGAAGCTGAACATCTTTAGATCAGTTTGGGCTGAGAGGAAGGTAGTGTTAGATGAGCTAGATCCGGAAATTAGGAGGAACTTTGAGTGTCGGGGCTGGTTACCTTTGCTGGATATAGATCATCCTCCTCCTGCTACCTTGATTAGAGAGTTTTACTCGAACCTTTCTATCCACTCCAATGATTCCAGCACTCAGTTTGTGAAGAGTTAGATGCAGGGTGAAGAATATGTCATTACTCCTTCGGTAGTGGCCTCTGCTCTTGGGGTGCCTAAGGTACAATAGCCTGTATACCCTTATGATGAGACCCCTCCTCTAGATGACATTATGTCATATCTCATTGGTACTTCCATTCAGTGGGTACTGATCTTCGAATTACCTCTTATGAGTTGACCGAGATTCATTACTTGTTTTTCCAGATTTCTTGTCATTCCATCTAGCCCATCTTTCACTTGCACACCATTCCTATTGAGAGATGTGCATTTTTGTATGCCCTTGTGACAGATGCTCCTATGAGTTTTCCTCTTCCTTTCATTCGATCCTTGGTTGAAGTTCATAGGAGTAGTTCTACTGCACATGGTATTTTCTTCCCTATTTTTATACATCGGATTTTGTTACATCTAGGATTAGATGAGTTTCCTGCATCTGAGCTCGTTCACATTATAGCTCCCATAAGTGCCACCTTCCTTCGGTAGAGAGCTACTCAGATGAGAGCTAGCTTTAAACGCCCTCGTGTAGAGTCTTCTTCGGGTGTTGTACCTCCTCCTCCTCCTCCTTCTTCAGGTGATCCCACAGCTGAGGAGTATGTTGATCCGACTGCTGCTATTGATCCTCCACCTTCTACTTCGAGTGATTCTAGCATTCGGAGTATGTTGGACACTGTCATGACCGTTCAAGTGGCTCATGGTCAGCTTTTGGTGGATATACTTACAAAGCTTCAAGCCCTGCGTGTGGCTTTGGCGAGCATTTAACGATCACCTCCACCACCTCCTTTTGATGATGAGTCTTGATTGCCCTTTGGCAATTCATTACAGAAAGGGGGAGTACATATGGATGGAGATAGGAGGAGATTTTGAGTTTTTGGAGCTTTAGCTTGTATCTAGGTGCTTCATCTTGTATTTATTTATTTTGGCTCATGATGTATTTATCTTGATGTATTTATTTTTATGTGATGTATATGTTAGGGGGAGACATTATGTTTTTTATTTATATTTCTTGTTTCACATTGTGCTACATTGGCTATTGATTTATATTATGAGGTTAGTCATGATATATGACTTTTACTTTTTGTTTTGTGAAATCAAGAATTTATGTTGTTTTACTTGTATTTTCCACACATATGTTTATGTGTTTGTTGAGTGTTTCAGGAATATACAGGTTAATTCAGTCGTGCTACTGTCTACACTTGCAATTGATAGATAGTAGTTAGGTTGAATTGTTTTTGGTTGAGCAATCTTATTGTAATGGGCTATTTTTGTAACTTTGAGCATTTTGTTTTATTATTTGTTTTGTCACGGATTGCCAAAGGGGGAGTTTGTTAGGTTCTAAGGATTTAGGATCTAAATGTTTTAGAACTTCAATATGTAATGTTGGTAAACCTTGATCAAAACTTAGAGTCTAGATTTAGGCAACTCAAAGTATGTTTATTGTGAAGTTGGAATCAAGTAATTGCAGAAAATTACTGTTCACTTTCTGCAAGGCTCGATCAATCGACAATTAGACTCGATCGATCGAAGCTCGTGCAGAATGTTTTTTTGCAGAATTTTCCAACTCAGCCCAAGCCCATATGACGTGTAGGGTTTTATGTTTTCCCTTAAGTATAAAAGGAAAAACTCTAGCCACGTTTTTAGGTTATTGTTTATGCTGTGTGTGTGAATCTCTTGTGAGATCTAGAGGTGTCTGCCTTCATACACACTTAGGGTTATCAAGATCAAGATTGATGTCGAGAGCTTGGTGATTGTTTCAGTTGTTGCATAAAGAGCTTAAAGAAAAACACAAGTGGGAGTACTTGTGGTTACTGTGAATCCAAGAAAGAAATAGTTCGTGGACTCGGAGCTGTCACGTGGTCGTGATAGTAAGTTTTCTACTCGAGGTAGCAATAGGATGTTAGTGGTCTAAGTCACTATTGTAAAACTTCAATTCTTTCATAGTAGATTTGTTTTACCTTGAGGATAACTAGGTTAAATCCTCCCTAAGTTTTTTACCGGTTTGATTTTCTTGGGTTATCATATCGTTGTGTTCTTTATTTTCTGCATTATTTACTTGATATGATTTACTTGTGTTAACCTAGATCTTATTAATGAACTTGTTAATCAACTTGGCTTAATGTTAGGTTAAACAACTTGTTTTAAGGGATCTAAAAACGTACAATGGTGGAAGTTCTTCGGGGATTTGGAGGCTTGAATCCGTAGAGCTTCACCAATTTATGGCTTCTTGAAGTTTCTGAAGGCTTTTATGCTTGATTTCAGCAAACTTTAAAATCTGGACAGGTAGTTTGGATGATTCTGCTTCGAATGTTCTTCGTATTCGAGGTTGAAGTTCTTGAAACTCTTGGAGGCTTCAGGGCTTGATTCCAGCAGAGCTTCTATACTACTGAATCTTCTTTGATGTTACTTGTGGCATGGATGCCTTGGTGTCTTCCAAGATCTCCCCCAAGATGTCTTGGTAAGTGTAGAAATGCCTTAGGAAGGTTTCTATTTATAGGAGTTTGGGGGTGGGTGAGTGAAAAGTGGCGAAGTTTGATTGGTGACATGTGTCACAGTCTGATTGGAGGGGGTTTAAGACTTTTTCTCCAAGACACGTAGCATTTTTTGATTGGCCGAAATGTTTTGATTTTCAAGGTGACACATGTCAGCACCTGATTAGGCTGCCTATGTCATCGCTTACACGCGTCAGGCTGCTTGTGTCATCGCTTACGCGCGCCAGGCTGCTTGTGTCATCGCTTACACGCGCCAGGCCGTTTATGTCATCGCTTAGACGTGTTGATGTGTGATTGGTTTTTGCATGCATTTTATGCCCATATTTCATTGACATTTGGCAAATTTCTATTGGTTTCTGAGTAGTGATAGCAAAACCTAGTAACTGTACGTGGCACTTTGTAATTAGCCATATTTTGTGGACTTGGTAATATGATGTGTTTGCTTGTGATAGGTCAAAAATTTTCCCTCTCACTACCAAAAACGCGCTTTGGAGCTGCGTTTTCAAAAAACGCAGCTTTAGGGTGCTGTTTGAGCTGCGTTTTACGAAAACGCAGCTCTATCACCGGTTGTGTAACTGCGTTTATTAAACCCGGCTATAGACCAGCTCTGAAGCTGTGTTTTTTGATTGTAGCTGCGTTTAGCTGGGTAGGAATGAAGCTGCGTTTTCAAAAACGCAGCTTTAGAGCCATCCTGAGATTTATTTATTTATTTATTTTCAATATATCCCAGAGCTGCGTTTAAAAAATGCAGCTTAAACTGATATGGCGATGCGTTTGACTAAACGCAGCTTCAAAATGTCTAGAGCTGCGTTTAATAAACGCAGCTTAAACATTTTTAGACCTGCGTTTGGGTAAACGTAGCTCCAGATATGTTCGAGCTGCGTTTTATCAAACGCAGCTCTAGGTTTGCTATAAATTGGAAAAAACCCTAAATTGAAAAACACAGTTGAACCCATTTCAACCTAGCTCACTCTCAGCTCAATCTCAACCTAGCTCCCGATCCCTAATCTCGCCGCCGTGCTCTCAACCACATGCCTCCCTCATCAATCGGTAAGCTCTCTCTCTCTCTCTCTCTCTCTCTCTCTCTCTCTCTACTTGTAGGAATCGTTTTTCTCTTTGCTTATTCTAGAGTTTAAAGATTCTTTCTATATTTTTCTGGGGTTTTTGTTTTTTGTTTTTTTTTTTTGTTTTTTTAAATGGTTTTGACCGTTTGATGTCTGTTTCTTCGTTCGAAACAAAAATGAGCTCTGGGTATTTCTGATTCTGAGAAACTGTCTTCTGGGTCAGTGTCTTTTGAAAGTGAAAGTGAGAAGGAGTTTTTGAATATACTTCTTTTGTTTGATTACTGTACTTGGAAGCATTGCTTGGTTTTCAGTTTATTAGAGAGAGAAAAGAGAGAGATTTGAAGATCAAGTTATAGTCGGTAGCTGATTCTTATATGCAATTCTAAGTTATAGCTTTGAGAGAGAGAGAGAGAGACAAAGAGAGAAAGAGGTTTGAAGAAGAAGCTATAGTGGGTTGCTTTCTGGGTATAAAGGGACAAGGTTCTGAGTTTCTGAGACTTAAAGGTTGGTTCTTCAGGTTGTTTTTGCTTGCTTTCATTGATGCCTACTTCAGAAAAAAGTGATTTTGTTTTCTTTTTTCCCTTTTCCTTTGTTTAATTTGCTTTCTGATCACTATAGATTGCGAATCATTGTTCTTTTTTTTTTCCTTACTTGTTCTTACAGTAGTGAGGCACTGTTTGGTGGCTGTTAATGGGCAAATCCTCTGAAAGTTAAAGAGAAGTCAAATAAATTCGAGGTAAAATAAAATACTAGATTTCTTATTATTTGCTTTGAATTTTCTTGACCTTTTTTGTGGGGTTGGTCCATTTTGAATAAATTTAAATACACTTTATAATACAACTGTAATCTGTAGATAGGGACTCCTACCTTCTCTTCAAAGGAAAGTCTCTCACTCTCAACTCCGGTGAACCTAGTTTCACTTCTCTATCTCTCTGTTTCTGTTTTCTCTGTGAAAAACTGAAACTTTAGACTGTGAAGCTTTGGATGTTTCGTTCATTTTTTCAATTACCCTCCATACTTCACGTAATCTTCTTCTCTCTCTTTCTATATTTACTAATTATTTTGTGACATCTTTTCAACATTGTGTTATTGAATCTTATTTTTCATTTGGAAATTGTGATTCATTCTATAACATACCTTGGTGTATGTTTGTCAGCTTGCAGCCTGTAAGGGACACCCGTGAGAAGCAGGTACAACTTTGGAAGGATCTTATTCTTGACTATTGTAGAACACAAAAGATATTTGTGATTGGACTGGAAGAAGATTTTTTGCTATTTTCAAATCCTATGATTGAAAGTAAGTCCTTTGTTTTTGTTAGTTTCTAATTTGGTCATTGAAATTTGTGCTTTTGAGTCCTAGAAACTGTTTGACATATCAGTACCCTATAAGCATGGCCTTGTACATTTTCCATTGAAATTGGCAGAATGCCCTTTATTCTAGTGGACGGACTTGTTATTTGTGCTTCAACTGTATTATTGTTCATTATTACTCAAGAAATTGCACTTCATTCATAAAAGTTCAAATTTTTTGGCGTTCTGGTATTTTGGGGTTGGAGCAGATCAGTTCTCCATTTTGGAGGTTTCCTTCTTAACTATTTTTTTCCCATCCAGCAATAATTAATAAGTTAGTAAGGGGTGTTCCAAATTGAAGGTGACATCAAATTGGGGATATCTTCTTCTGGGGTCTTTGATTGTTTAGTGAAATTTAATTGGGGTAGGTTGCAAAAGAAAATCTAATGAATTAATGAGATTACTCAAAAGAAAATCTAATAGTATTTGTCAGCAACTAATTAGTATTAAAACCTAGTGATATAGGTTTCATCAAATAGCAATTATCAGTACGATATCACTGCAATATTAATGATGTCATTCCTTAGCCCTTATTAGCCAGTAGCCTCCTAGTACTAAAACATAATCCATATTCCCATTGCAGGTTTACTTCGACCAAACCAATTAAATCTCAACCTGGTCAAGCATGCGTTTAATTAAATAAAATGAAAAATTGAAGAATCAATTGCCTTGTTCTACACTGCTACTCTGGTAAGACCATTCACTTTCACACTCACATTATGTAGGTCCCACATACAGTACATATGATATATGTGAACCTTTTCTCTTTAAGAAAATAAAAGTGGGGTGGGGAGCATTGTGGAGAACCTTTAAAGTTTAAATTCTTGTTAATAATAATTGTCTCTCTAACAAGTTTTCAACAAGAGGATATCAAGATTAGACCAAAACACTAAGTCCACCAAACCATCAAACTCAGGAGATGGCAGTGTAGCTCTTAGTTGTTTATGTTGGATCACCTTTTTGTTTAACATTTTTATATAGTTTTTTTTTTTTTGCCTCTTCCCTCTCTATCTCTCTCATCTATATGTGAAATGAGCAACATGCAATTGGTGTTCAAACTTCAAAGCCTCAACTCTCAAGTCTCAGGGACAAGTTCAATTCAATATATTTTGAGGCATAAAACAGTACAGTTAAGTGGGATTTTTTTTATTATAAATTTAGATGTCAATTAAATATACGTCTAGACAAGTATGCATGCCCAATAAAAATATATTAATTAATTATTTAATGCTATTATTATTATTATTATTGTTTTATAATTTTGGTTTGTGGATGCTTATAGAATCGAAGAACAAGGACCAACAAACCGTGGTGATCATATCAGGTTCAATAGTTTTTGGGGTTCTTCTGTTGGTATATATCAATCAGCTGGTTGTTGATTTGGAAAAGTACCTTCCACAGAAGCAACGGTAAGTACATGAACACTTCTTTTATTCTCTATGTCCTCTAATTGTAAAAATTTTAAAAAGTTAAAACTCGTCATTGTGTCCAAACCTGAAATTTAAACTGTCAATTAATATAGTCCAAACCTGAAATTTAAACTATTTTTGCTACCTTTTTATTATAAATAAAATGAATACTAGACCACTAGTCTCTAGTTGAAAGGTAGGGCACATACAGTTTCATTTCATTAATGTATTGCTGAACTTGATTGAATTGGAAGTTTTGACTAGATTTTTTTCTGCTCTCTAAGTTTTAACTCTGATAAATTGACTAAGTATGTTACTATACTACTCTTGTTAAATTATTAACGAATAGTTGAACTACAGCTAGTCTTTCTCTCATGTTACTAAGTCTTTCAAGTGTTCCAAGCTTAGGGATTTTTGCAAGCCCAATTCAACCCAATTTCTGGTGTTCTCATTGTCACAGGTATATATATATGTAGGTACGGGCATTGGACTGATTGATCAAGTACCATGATGCTTGCTAACAATTTTTTGTGATGTAAAAAATCCTTGACAGATATGCATTTTGTGATGTAAAAATCTTTTGTTGGGAACTTGTTTTGTTTATGTAATTATTTGGGCAATGAACTTGATGCATTTATGTAATTAATCTTTTGGCAATGAACTTGTTTTGTTATTTGGCAATTGGTTGGGAACTGTTGAGTGTTGGCAATTTGTATTGTTGGTTCCAATTGGTTGCATCTGTTGAGTGTTGGCAGGAATTACAGGTCTTGTTTTGGGCAGGAATGTGTTTAGGAAGAAAAAAAATTGAAAAAAAAAAAAATTATTACCTATAGCTGCGTTTTTCTACAACCATAAGTTGAGACCTATAGCTGTGTTTTTGTAAAAAATGCGGCTATAGACCCGCTTTGGCTGCATTTAAAACATGGTTATAAGTTGGACCTATAGTTGCGTTTTAAAAAACGCAGCTCTAGGTCTTAGCCTATAGCCGTGTTTTAAACGCAGCCCAAAGCAGGTCTATAGCCGCGTTTTTTTATAAAAACGCAGCTATAGGTCTCAGCTTATGGGTTGTGTAAAAACGCAGCCATAGGGTGTAGAAAACGCAGCTATAGACCCGGTTTGGGGCTGCGATTTTAGAAACGCAGCTCTAGGTCCCCGTAGGGGGCTATAGCCTCACCGCATAAGCTGTGTTTGGAAACGCGGCTATAAAAACGCAGCCATAGCCTATAGCTATGTTTTTATGGGCTATAGCTGCGTTTTTCAAATGCGGCTATAGCCCTTTTTTTTGTAGTGTCTCTACAAATAGAATTTGTATATGGAAACGCGGCTATAAAAACGCAGCCATAGCCTATAGCTGCGTTTTTATGGGCTATAGCTGTGTTTTTCAAATGCGGCTATAGCCCTCTTTTTTTGTAGTATCTCTACAAATAGAATTTGTATAATTTATGTTTCTTATTAACCCTCTGAACAAAAATCTTGGACCAGGCCTTTTGGTCCATTGTGAATTGTGAATGATCTTAGCACCTAATTGTTAGTATACTTGTTTTTCCACGCACATATAAATTATTCTTTGAATTGAGATAGCGCGTCAATATTTTGACCTAGTATAAAGCGAATTGAATGTATTTTGTCTGTAGCTTTCGCTGGTAAGTGCAAGGAAGCTTCGTTACTCTTTTAAACATTAGCAGAGAGTAGCTCAATAAGCTCCATTGTCTCAGATCTACTTTACCCTCTTTGTTCCTCTACAATGGTTTCCGCATACGGAGTCAGAGACCTAGAAAGCGAGAAAAGAAAAAAATCGAACATTTTTACGCTATCGGAGATCGCCATTATGGTCACTGCTCAAACTACTGCCACTCTCTTTGGCTTCCACATAGGCACCCCATCTTTGTCCGCCAAGACTTTGCTGACCATTGCGTTGCTTGTTCAATTGGTGGCTTTCCTTTGTGGTTTGACTTCCATCTTGATGGTAAATCCGAACCGACTCAATATTGCTCAGGCTTACTCACGCGTTGGATTTGTATTTACAGCCTTGGGCTTCATGTTAACGATAGCCATGTTCGTGCTCTGGTATCTTGTTTTGATTGTCGTACTCGTCTTTGGTGTTGTCTTGATTATCTCCTTAAAGACCAATTGGATCTCAACTATTGCCCAATACTGCCTTCATTTAAGGCAACCGCCCCCGGCCAAGAGAGGAATACTTCTGCTTCTGCCAAATGAAGAGTAACAAGTTTCTTAAGAAGGAAGAAAAACTATGAGACTTTGGAAGAAAGAAAAACCGTGGGAAGGGTGTCTGTATTTTTGTATGGGAAATGTAACGAGCTCCTTAGGACTCTGGTTAAGAATCCAGTTAAAAAAAGTTTTTATGAAAAAAAAAAAAAATTAATGTTTTGACAGCTTTTTTTCATTTTCTATAAAAGTGATGTTAAAACTTTCCTAAAATGGATTCTTAATCAGTGTTTTAAGGGCACTCGTTAGTATGACTCTTTTTGTATTAGCAGGATGCCAAAGAAATGGTTTCAAATTGCTGTATTTCCTCCTTTTCGTTGTGCTATTTATTTATTTATTTTATTTTTTGTGTGTAAATATTGTGCTATCTTTTTTGTTTAGTAGTTATGAGTATGTATGGGTGAGATGCATAGGCATAGCTATCTCGGAGCAAATAATAGCTCCTTCGATTAGTTATTAAATACTTGGATCTTTTAACTTGGATGGCTCTTGATTAAAAAAGAAAAAAAAAAAGTCCATAGTGGAGAACTTGAATTCTTTGTGTAACATATATTATTCTAGTCTAAGCATAAGAGAATATTCAATGACTTTACAATTTCCAAGACATAAAATTTAAAAAATAAGAATGAAATAAATGATATGGTATTTCCCACAAAAGCATATTTCAAGATTGACTAGCTAAATGCATTAAGATCAGCAAGATTGACTAAATAAATGCGGTAGTATCAGCCTTAATGGGCTTCGACTAATAGCACAAACTATGGATAACAGGCTGGTATGGGCAGCCATATTTAGACCATAAGATTCTTCTATTTGGGCTTGTAAGACAACACTGGTTGTTAGGTTTTTGTTGGCTCTTTTTTGAAAACTCCCATTTCACTTTTTCTTTTTAACGAATGTGATGAAAATTACAACTGATTGTTGAGGCATTCCAAAACAGCAAAGAGGAGTCAAGACAAGAATTTGAGCTAGAATTCAAGAAATGACATTTTAATTAAACCAAAGAGGGAAATACATTATGCATAATTGATAAGTGATAATTCACTGCACAATAAGGGTTTTTTTTTTTTTTTAATGAAAAAAATCCACGAAGGACCCCATAATATGCTCAAAGGGAATTTCTCCAAACATGTCTCATTATAATCTTGGTTCTTTATGTCTGTGTCTCAGAACTTGCCATTAGCAAAAACTTTCAGATGATTAAGCTTTATTTTCTTCTCTCTGCCTAAACCTCTAAAAGATTACAAAAGGAGATAAGAAAGCCAAGTTAGCCGAGCTAGCATACCCCATTACATTATCTTCAGTCAGGTCAATAGCAATCCATATGGAAGTGACCAAAAGATTAACCATTCAATAATCATTCACTTGTTGTGTATAGTTCATTCGAAGAGCATTTGCAGCAATGTAGCTATATTGCTATATTTTAGCTCCTCAAACACTAAAATGATGCTCCAACAGTGGAGCTAAACCTATTTTTTTTAGCTCCATTGCTACAGTGCGCATCTATAGATAGATGTGCATTGTTCATGAGAGCTAAAAAAAATATATTATTTTATTCTACCGGCCCGATTATTTTATTAAAAACTCACTGCCTCTCTCTCTCTCTCTCTCTCTCTCAGTCACTGAAAGCTCTCATCTCATCTCTCAAAACTCTCTCAAGCAAACTCTCTCAACGTTGTGCTCCGGCCGTTGGGTCGTGGTTGTGCTCCAGCCTCTTGGATCGAAGTGGCTTTCCGTGGATCGTGGTTGTGCTCCGGTGTGCGTTGGTATCGGGGTTGAGATCGGTGTGTGGTTTCGACGTTTGGGTAGCTGGATTTGGGTTTGGTGGGTTTCGGCGTTTGGGTTGCTGGATTTCAGGGGTCACGGTGGAGATGGTGGTGGTGGTGGGTCGTATCGGCGTGGGTTCGATTTGTGATTTGTGGGTCCGATTTGTGATTTGTGGCTGTGGGTTTGTTTTGTGGTGTGCTGTGGGTTTGTTGGTGATGCTGTGTTGGTGGTGGTTGTGCCGCATTTTTTTTATTTTTTATTTATTTTGTTTGTGATTGGTGATTTTGTTTGGTCTGGATTGAGGAAAAATATTGGAGATTTGGGTTGGTGGTTTTTTTTTTTTTTTTTTTCTTTTCTTTTCCTGCTGTGGACTGGTGGTGGTGGTGGTGGTGGTTGTGGGTGCGGTTGTGGCTGTGGCTGATGGTAGAGGTGGTTGTGGTTGGTATTGTGGATTTTTTTTGGGTAGCGGGATATATTATTTTATTGTAGTGGTTATATTATTTTATTGTGATGTTTATATTATTTTATTGTGTTGAAAGCTAAAATAGATTCACTGCTGCAGCATTTGTATAGATAAAATAGATAAAGTAACTTTTGATGGAGCTAAATAGCTAAATTTTTAGCTCCACTGCTGTGGATGTTCTCAAAACCAATGATATTCTTTGTTCTCAATGGGTCTCAGTATGTGGACTCTTTAGTCTTTAGTCAAGAAGTCCAATTATGGTTTCCAGTGGAGCATTTTTATTTTTTTAACTTCTGGCATCAAAGATCAGGCTGCTTTCGGCAGGTCATGTTCTAAACCGAAACCTTTATTGACTTATGAACTTGGCTGACAAGAGGTCTTTTTCCGCAATTAGTACAGCAATTTTAACAAGATTGTAATTTTGTTTTAGTTTTTCTTTTTTCTTTTTTCAGTAAAAATGTTCTATGAGAAAATTGTGCCACCAGTCAAGTCTATATGTATCCCAATATCATGACCACATGTGCCAAAATATAGGAGGGTTGTGCTGTCTCCCTGACACTCAAGAAGGTCACCAAAACTTTGGGTCAATAAAAATACAATCTAATTGGAACTTTAAACTGTTTCTCTAAGAAAATAAATTGTCAATGGATCAAATCTATGTGTATTTATTTTAAGTTCTAGTATTGATGCAATTGTTGTATGCGTCACTGGCTCTTATTTAAGGTTTGATGACCTGTATTAAGGTTTTTGTCTTCTAATTTGCCTTCGTTTTGAGAAGGATATATATGGAGTATAAAGAGGACTTTTACTCTATCGATGTCGATGATGATTATATCAAAGGAAATGCTAGGTGATAACTAAATCAACGGAAAATACTCAAGTAGGAAGAACCTAAGAAAATAACCAATCAGTGATTCTATGAAAATTCTTAACAATTATGCAAATAAAAGTGTACTACAATGATTTTTCTGTCCAAAAAAAAAAAAAAAAAAAAACTATGATTTGAAATTCATATTTGCATTAACACCTTACATTGAATCCTAAATGAGAGATTGAAAGGTAGACTAACAATCTTTTTTTTTTTTGTTGAGAAAAAGACTAAGTTTATAAGTTTGTAACGATCTACTTGCTTCTCGTTCCACCAAAGCCAATCCCCATCCAAACAAAGTGTATGAGATTAAAGCATATATGTGAAAAGAAAAGAGTTTGGGAAGGGGAAGAGAAAGAAAAGAAGAAAATAACTCTTCATACATGTGTTTGGATGTAAAAGAAAAATGAGAAAATAATCATTAAAAAAAAAAAAATAACTCTTTTATCTTTGTAAATTATAAATTAACAATTCATTAGGTTTAGGAGGATATGAAAGTAATTTTATAAAAAGTTCAAAACTTTCATTTACTTTAACAAGTGTTAATTAAGAATAATTTTGTACAAAAGTTAAACCCTTTGCTCCGTTGTTAATTTGTTGTTTTGTTTTTTATTTTTTATTTTTCCAAATTGGATGAGAAATAAAAAGTATAAAATTAGTGGGACACACATAATGTCCTTCCCTCAACCTTCCCATTCTCTCCTCTCTCTCTCTAACCAAAAAAAGGAAACTAGAACTACTATCATTTCTTTCCACTCATTTCCTAATTTCATTCTGCTATCCTCCCAGCCAAACAAGGCGTATACATTTGCATTTTTAATCAATTTTGAAATGATTTAGGCAAATACACATTATATGCAACTTATTTGGCAAGCTTTTTTCAAAAAATTGTTCTCAATTTCACTGTGCAAAACAGTTTTAAGAAAATATAATTTCCTTTTCTCATTTTTTGTTCGCAAAATCATTGTTCACTATAATATGTGTAAATATATTTTCATTTTTGTGGACTTGAACTTGCTCCCAACAGGAAAGAAACATGTAC
Organism: Quercus tomentella; assembly: GCA_028535165.1. Taxonomy (NCBI): domain Eukaryota; kingdom Viridiplantae; phylum Streptophyta; class Magnoliopsida; order Fagales; family Fagaceae; genus Quercus; species Quercus tomentella. Next base: position 16,022,760 of record JAPQVY010000001.1, read on the forward strand.
AAAACCTAAACCATCAAACCACATGCATTTTGGTATTATTTATATATATATATATATATATATATATATATATATATATATATATATATAAAACACCAAAATCATTTAAAAATTAAATGACACGTCACGGTTTCACTTAGGTTAAACTTTGTTCTGATCTCAAAAATCTTGAACCTCTTATTTTTTTCAATTCTTTGAACGGTTTGGATTTCAAAACCACACTTGATACTTGATTTGGTTGATTTGGGGAATTTGGTGTTGCTAACGTGTGTGATGGGTGGGGATAAATTGTATTGTAAGCATGCCAGTAACGGATTGGGAATGGGGTGGAAATCAAAAACCCAAAAATATTGTCCACCAAATTTTGAAGGTTGAAATACACTTCAAAACCAATTTTGAGAACACCAAACACAATATAGTTTTTTGTTGGGTTTAAAAAAAAAAAATATATAAATATATATATATATATATATATATATATATATATATATATATAAATAAAAAACAGAGAAGAAGACAGACAGCCCATGAGGTCTTACTCGTATTTAAGGCTTTTTAGAAAGAAACCATTTTAAACTATATTTCAAAGCCCTTGTACGCCCAAATTGTACACCGCCCCATTTGACGTAGCTAGTTAATCAATATGGAGATTATATGAGATGATGCATGAAAAATTAGCAAGCAACTCGTCCATTTAGAAGTGCTGAAAGACATGTAAGAAGGAAAAATGATACCGGATAGCACCGGTGGGGGTGCCTGTCTAAGCTTCTTTGATACTTAAGTTAGAATCTCATAAAAAATCTTCAAGAACTCTAAAAGTATAAGAGTTGGATTTTTTCTCACGTATCTTGATTTTAGCGGGATTTGGCTTTTATATAGGGGATCTTAAATGGGTCTCTTTGTTTTGTGCCACTCTCCTAATGGGAAACATGTTGGCTAAGTGGAGTTAGTGAGAACAAATTTTGGGGAGATTGCTTCCACATTCTGAAGTAGTGGACTTCTGGAGTAAATTCCATTGGTAGCATCTAAGTATAGAATGACTATTACCTTAGACGATCATGATATGAACGATTGTTTATAATCCTCTTGTGTAATTAGGTGGTCATTTGTATGGATGGTTGTAAATGTGTTGGACAACACCTAAGACGAGACTGTTACTTTATTCCTTAGAATGGCCATCTACGTGGATGAGTCCTCTATGTGGACAACCATAATACTATGGACGGTTGATTACGGTCTTATGGTGGAAATAGGCAACATTCTCCTATTTTGGCCAAACCAACATGAGATGGATGACCCTCTAGACGGGCGTCATTTTATTTCGTCTTACTGTCCATGTGGTTTGGTTTGCGTAGTTGTAGAGAAGTTGTTCCTGACTTGTGGTTTGATCTCCTTAGACAAATAATCTACCTAAACAAGTTAGGCATTTATCGCTAGTGTGACAAGTCACTGCTCGCCGGACAAATCAATCTGATCGTTGATGGGTTGTTCCCTATATGGATGAGCAAATAAATAGTCTTCATTGGAAGAATCCCATTTGGAAGTCTCATTATGAAGAGTCCCCGCTGCAAGAGTTTTTCTTTAGAAGAGTCCCCTCTGGAAGAGTCTTCCTTTAGAAGAGCCTCATTTGAAAGAGACATATCTAAAAGAGACTCATTTGGAAGAGCTAACATTTGTTAGACAGAGTCATTTGGGAGAGTTTCCCGTTTCAAATGGAATGTAAGAGTTTTTCTTTAGAAGGGTCCCCTCTAGAAGAGTTTTCTTTTAGAAGAGCCACATTTGGAAGAGATATCTAAAAGAGACTCATCTGAAAGAACTAACATTTGTTAGATAGAGTTATTTGGGAGAGTTTTCCTTTTCAAATGGAATGTACCATGGTCGTCCATGGGGTTAGACGACTTACTTCTGGTGGTGATGATGGAAGGCTGGCTTTGTAGAAATATTGGATGAGTCTATTGTAGAGTGACAAACAGTTCATTTAAGTAGTGAAAATAATATCCTTATCAATATGCAAAATAACAAACATAAAATTAATGGGGAACTCCCGTGGAAGCACACAAATAATAGCAGACACATGAATAATGTAAGGAAGATAATTGCTATTTCTGATAACATTTTGTCTTCATTAACTACGTTTGCACAATGAACGAGCTAAAATTAATTAATAAAATACCAAATTATTCGTAAAAACCGGCAATGTTTTCACAATAGCAGAAATGTTTAAACAAAGTACTTCGAAACCGCGAGGAAACAAAATCCCAGTTTCCAAGGCCATTTATATCGCATTTGATTAAACTGGAATCATGACCGATACATATTAACAATGAAAATAATGCAATCATACTGTATTTTATAGTTCTTGAATCATGATATTTTATACAAGACATAAAAAACAAATAAAGAAGTCATACTTTATAGTATATTGAGCAGAAAATATAGACTGGTCTCAACCACAAACAAAACTTGTTAGCTTCGTTTAGAAAGCTGTGATTAACAACGGCGTGGTTTCATTTTTTATTTTTTGATGAATACCAATGGAGATGTTTCTATTTCAAGTGGTTTTTTAAGGCACCTGTGTGATCAATAACTCATAAGTAAATACACTGCAGATACTAAGCTTTCTTTATTAGAAGTTGCCTCATTGAAAGTGTTGCAATCATCTAATGGGATCATGGCATGCATGGGCGTACAATGGTGTGCTCTTTAATTGATTTCAATGTAGGACTATATGGTACGACTACAAGGCTCCTGTATAAAATAGCAAAAGCAATTATCTCTAAATGGAACCTTTAAATATCAGATAGTAATTCTAGCTGTACTATGTAATGTACTAGTGCTACTTGGAGAAAATGTAGCAAGGAATCCCACAAAAGTTACACAACCCAGCAATTCCAGTGTTCTCAATATATAGGAGTATCATGGTTGGTTTAAATATCGAACTTGTGAGAGGTAGGCTGAACTGATCTCAAAGGCTTTTGAAGCCATAGCTGGTGTAGAGAGTAGCAGCTTGCTGAACAAGCAGTCTACAATTACATATTCTCTCCCTAAAACTAATATTATTCTTCCTAATTAAACAAGTCAACAATAACATATTTTTCTCTATCATAAAACTAGAGTATGCTTTGCTGGGATCAAAATGTATATACTGTGTTATAAAGATTAAAGAATATGCTTCGCTGGGACCAAAACGCATATACAGTTTTATAGATCGGGATGAGAGTTTTCATGGAAAAGCTGGAGGAAGAGGGGTGTGGAATTTATGATTGCACTCAACATAACTTGTTTGAAAGAGTCTGTCCTCTAATTTATAGTTGAGAGGGATAACCAAACATGCAAAATCATACGGATAAACCAAATTATCAAACTCAATATGCATAAGAAACATGAAAAGAATTTAAGATACGATCCAATCTCATGAATGCAACGCACCGACAAAATAACTGTAATTAGATAATATACTTTGTCAGAAAGCCATAGCATCTATAGTTTGACAATTGACAACCCATATATAAAACATAAACCAAACTGTTCTGCCTCTTCTAGATTATTGAACTACCAAGGTAGAAAAGAAAACGCATTTCCAGTTGTTATAAATTATAATCAACAAGAAACACAGCAAAAAGAAATAAAATAAATATTCAGATTCTTCATGTCTACAAATACACACTCTTCAAGTAACATTTCAGCCATGAAGACGATAACCCAATTCAAATTTTCATCATGGTAGGTGATGATGCTTGTTATTGCTCTTCCTTTTCCAGAATCTCAACAAAAAACAAGAAAAGGAAGAGTAGAGTACTAGTAGTATATGAAAAATCTAAGTACAGAAGTCTGTAACATTTACCAAATAGAAGAAATAGAACTACAAGTAGTCTAAAGCTAAAATTGCCTGGCTCCATCCTGTCTGCCTCTTTCACTATTAAGGAACGGTGTGTGTTCTACACAGAGAGTCACATTGAACTCCTTCACCTCGGAAATTGCACGACAATGACCTTTGATTTACAAAGGAATGTCGAAAAAGTACCTAATTCTTAGCAGGGGCAATTTGGTTATTGCATGTAAGTAGGAAACAAGTGGTTGGGAAAGATGAGAAGTGCTTGTCTACCTAGAGCCATTTGTGACTTTGTGTTAACCACAGTACCCCACTAGAAAATTCCCTTCTCTTTCTCTCTCTCTCTCTCTCCCTGACGGTAGGAGAGAGAGAGAAAGAAAGAAAAAGAGGACAGAAAGAAAGGTGAGAGAATGATGGGTTTATAAAGAGCGGGCCCAGGTGGGACTTAGGAAACGAAGAGGCATTGTTTTTTGCCCATGCGGCTTGATTTGGCAAAGCATTGTGTTTTCGGCATTTGAGTGGCCGGTGAAAATTTGCCCTTTTTTCAACTTACTCATTGGCCTGTTTTTCTGGTAAGACATAAACCTCTCTCTTTCTTTCCTGGTCCGGGTCCCATTTAAACCTAATTATTATTCGAGGGTTCGCACTATATTAACCCAACATTTCATGGACTTCCCATGCAGTTTCACGACAAGTTAATGAGTGGATGAATTGGTGTTAAACCTATCACTTCTCTCCTTTCTTATGTTCATTTCTGTTGGGTAATTTAGATCCTGATTGTGATTGTGTATTATGAAGCAGATTTCAGAGATTAAGTCCAATTATGTCAATCTAACCAATCAAGTTATAATTAATTTAAAACAACATAGGTATATGGAGTCACCAATTGCAATTCAATCAACCATAATAAATATGAGACAACGATATAGTGATAAAGTAGAAAATTCGAGGAAAAACTATTTAAGATAAATCAACTACAAAGGAAACTTTATCCAAAAATCAATCCACTATAATCAACACACTAAACTCCAACATTGTTTATGATATCTCTCAATCTGAACTCATATAGTTTGTAAAATTTGGCTTGGATGATTTTTCTCTCTAGGGTTCAACAAGAACCCTTTCCAGTCTCTTGCAAGTCTTGCATAATAATATCTTTTATACTTGATGTAAAAGTAAGGTACAAAATTTTGGGCACAATATACTATCTGAAATTAAAACACATTAGCCACAATTTTTGGTCGATCAAGCCTCAATCGAGTGGCAGTTGAACTTTGATCAATCGAGCCTCCATCAAAGGGTAGCTGAACATTGTCTTTTTGTTTTTCTTGAGATGTATCATGTACAAACCATCTTGAACTTTAATGACCTCTAATGAGTTGATTACTACCTTTCACAGTTAACATTGGAATTTGCTCACACTAAACCTAACAATTTTCATCTCTAATGAATTGATTACTACCTTTGATAGTTTACATTGTAATTTGCGGACACTAAATCTAACAATTTCCATCATATTACTTTTTGTTTTTATTTTATTTTATTTTATAAAATTGTTCCTTCTCTTTTGATGGATCAGTTCCCACGGATGGCTTATTGACCTCATAGGTCTTAAACTATAACTTATTGTGTTGTGCGGCTTGTTCCTTTGGTGATGGCGAAATTACGTTAAAGGTATTTTGAAAATTCTTATATACGTAAAAAAAAAAAAAAAAAAATATATATATTTATATAGATAGAAAAGTAAAACTTAGGGATACTTCTTTAAATGTTATACGTTATATGTTTTCCAATTGAATTCAACCATATTATTGCATTGATCAATAACACATAAGATTGAATTTAGTAGTCATTAGAAAAGAAAATATTATTTTTGTTGAATTGATCAATACAACTACTTGAATAATTTTATTTGCAAAATGTGAGACACAACACCTAAATAATTGTAACTAAATTTTGTTCCCTTTTTTATATGATCTCAAAAATTGTAAACTCCCCCTCGTCCACCACCCCTCCCCAAAAAAAGGGAGGGGTGGGGGGAGATCTCAAAATTTAATTTTAGGAAAGTGGAAGCCATAAGAAAGTAAAGACTATCTAGGATTTTTTTTTAAATAAATTATTACTAATTTTTTTTTTTTTAAAGTTAAACTATCTCATGAACAAAGTTGCAATATGTTACGTCATAGAGAATATAAATGTTCAATTCATATTAATTGATTTGTAAATTAGTCTACATCACATGACAAGTTTTCATTAACCTATTTACAACAAATGGATATCAACTAATTAAAACTTAATAATGTAGAAAGGTCTTAAAAATTAGAGAAATGATATGTTCACAACATTTTCACAATATTTTTACAACAAATTCTAAGTGGCAGGTTATTACTGGTTGTTATTGTTGGGGCAAAAAAGTAATCTTAATGTTAGGTTCAAATTTAAACCAATAACAACTAACCACCTATGATTTTTTAATAAATTATTACTAATTTAATTTAATTTTTTTTAAGTTAAACTATCTCGTGAACAAAGTTGCAATATGTTACATCAAAGACAATATAAATGTTCAATTCATATTAATTGATTTGTAAATTAGTCTACATCATATGAGAAGTTTTCATTAACCTATTTACAACAAATGGATATGAACTAATTAAAACTTAAAAATGTAGAAAGGTCTTAAAAATTGGGGAAATGATATGTCCACAATATTTTCACAACATTTTTACAACAAATCCTAAGTAGCAGATTATTACTGATTGTTATTGTTGGGACAAAAAAGTAATCTTAGTATTAGGTTCAAATTTAAACCAATAACAACTAACCACTTATGATTTGTTGTGAAAATATTGTGAAAATGTTATGAACGTAGCACATCTCTAAAAATTAAACTGAATCAAAAGCCTTTTCCATGGTTTGAGTTAATCATTTCTCACAAAATATATATGAAAATTTTAAACACTCTAAGAGTAAACACACGCACACATAACATATAGTTTCTTTTAATTGTGTTTTGGTTTTATAATTTGGCTCTTCCAAGGAAATTTTTAATTATATGCCCCTGATTATTGACTTGATTTTGAAGTGGTTTAGGAATTAGGATGGATTGAGGCAATAATCTTGTCAAATAAAAAAGGAAATAATAAATTGGTGTTACATTAATCAACCTTTAGACTAAAAGAGGAAATAATTTAATTTAATTATAAATCACAAAACTCATATGGGCCTCCTTAAGAAAAATGAGACAGCCACGGAGCCACCCATATTCATCCTAGGTTGTGTCAATCATGTCAAATAAAAAAAGAAATAATAATTTTGTATATCATTAATCAACCTTTAGACTAAAAGAGAAAATGAAATAATTTAATTATCCTTCTCAAAAAAAAAAAATTATAAATCATTAAAATCTGGGCCACCTTAAAAAAAAAATGAGACAGCCACCAATAATCTTCGTAGGTTATGTCATCATCCTGTCCAAAATGATTTTAAATCATGGAGAAGCATTACTTAATTGGGCAAATACTGCTTTCAAAAAAAAAAAAAAAAAAATGGCCAAATACCCATATGTACTTAACTATTAATAATTTAATAACACATGTAGATAATTTGTTGTTTGGCCGGAGGGAATCCCGGGTACACTTAATTTCTCATGTTTTGTTGGAAACGACTATAAAATATTAACTATGAGTTGTGTGGGGCACAAGAATTTAAATAAGGTACCTGTGCCACGTGTCATATCCATAGCCGAGGAGTCCATTCTCATGCCGAGAAGGCCATACGCTCGGACAATAAGGCCACGTCAATGGCACATTGCCAAAGGAGGTCCTACTGTTAAGAAAAAGTTTCGGAGAGGGGATTAGCTTTGACATGACTAAAGGGATGGTGGCTGCCCCCACATTTAATGCATCCCACCAAACTTCCTAGCTGCATTTATGTGGAGAAGATTCCTGAACAGTTCTGCCTTGGCCGCCGCATCTCACGGGGGGTTTACGAAGATGTCTGATAGGACAAACACTCAAATGGTGGACTGGACAATCAACAAATGGAGGGCCAAAATTGCCTGAAGGGAGCTATATAATGTGAGAGACCTTCCAAGAAGGGGGAGCAGAAAATTTGTAGAGAAAACACTGTAGCATTAAGAACCGCAATTGTAATAAAATCTAAGAGAAATATATTCAATAATTACTCTCCTTGAACATTGCCGAGGAAGAATTTATGTGCACCACATTTGTCTATTCATTGTTTTTCCTTACTCTCTTACCATCTTTAGCCTATTGGGGGCGTTGTCCACTTCATTGAAGCCTAACTTTTTAGGCCACTCTCTACAAATTTATTATATTGGGTCATTGGGTCTTAATCCATTCATCTTTTAGACCTAAGAACCAAAACACACCCCTACAAGTTGCTAATATAATAATTAATTAATTAAAGTTTTAAACTAAGATACTAGCTCCTCGTTAGTCATTAGCACATGTGAACTGCAGAGGCATATAATATGGATAAAGAAATCCAAAATAATACAAGAAATGTTGTATCCACAATATTTTCACAACAAATCTTAAGTGGTAAGTTATTATTGAACGTTATTGATGGGTAAAAAAGTAATTTCAACAGTGAGTTTAAATTATAACTAATAATAATTTACCACGTAAAATTTATTGTGAAAGTGATGTGAAAAAGTTGTGAGCGTAGAGTTTCAAATATTATGGGTCCTGTTAACAGTGGCCTTAGAGCATTTGTTAATGAGTCATTCTAGGAAAGTTTTAATACCACTTTCTTGGGAGAGTTAAGCTAGCGTCCAATGCATTTAAGTGAAATGGACACGTATCCAATTTTGAACACTTGTCCAAATTCCAATGTATCCCGTGCATCACTACATAGTTTGCACTGAACATAAATCGTGTCCATTTATAATATATATATATATATCAATGAAATTGTGGTCTGGTATGGGGGGTATGTGTAAATACAGCCTCAAAATGAGACAGCCCCCCTATTTTGACAACGAAGGAAGGGTGTTGTGCCTTTCACGTCAATGATTCTCTACTACATTCAAAAAAACCCATCAAAGCCTCTGCATATTTCTTTTTTATCCCAATAGCGACTTCTCCTCTTCTAGAATCCAAAATACTCGATTGCTCATATAAGTGTAGAATGAGAGGGCCGACAAAATAATATACATGCTATACATCCGCTTCTTGTTACCCATATATATATATATATATATATATCTCAATGAAATTGTGGTCTGGTATAGGGGGTATGTGTAAATACAGCCTCAACATGAGACAGCCCCCCTATTTTGACAACGAAGGAATGGTGTTGTGCCTTTCACGTTAATGATTCTCTACTACATTCAAAAAAACCCATCAAAGCCTCTGCATATTTCTTTTTTATCCCAATAGCGACTTCTCCTCTTCTAGAATCCAAAATACTCGATTGCTCATATAAGTGTAGAATGAGAGGGCCGACAAAATAATATACATGCTATACATCCGCTTCTTGTTACCCACCCAGCAACTTTAAGATTTCCATGAATTGAAATGACATAAAGAAACTTTGTTATTTTTTATATACATATTAGTGTAACGTGTGTAAGTTAAATTACTTTATTTGGATATTTTTTAAGGGATGGATTTAGAGGGGTGTTAACTAATTTTAACCATTTATTTTTAATTCTCCCAAATTGGAGAGATTTGGAGAGAGAGTAGAGTATAAAAATACTTAACTAAATGAATTACCAAATTTACCCTCATTTTATTAACAATATTACAAACTATAAAAAAATTAATTATTCACCTCTTACTTAATTTTAAAAATATTCAAACAAGATGAAGGATAACAATTTCCCTCTACTCTCCTCCTCTCTACTCTCCTCTCCCTCCAAACTTCCAAACATAGCATAAAGTATATATATAAAGAACAAAATTTAGCTACAAAATTGGTTGTAACCTTAGGATACAACTTTACTCAATATCTTTTTATTGGAGATGAATTTTTACAAATCCACCATTGGATTACATCTTCTTCTTATATCCTTCATGCTTGAAAAATTTCAAGAAAATTAAAAATCAATAGCTATGTTATCAATAAATTTTTTAAATTGCAAGTTTTTGTAATTTAAAATTATGCATAAAATATAAGCTTATAAATCATATAGTAAATAATATTTAATTGACACAAAATTTGACATGTGTATTAAGAGTGTAAAGAATATGCAATTCAACTGTTAGATTTTCAAAATATGTAGTAATATTTATTTTATTGAGTAAGTTTGTAGTAAGGTTACAACCAATTTTGTAGTTAAACTTTGTCCATATATAAATTAGAAATTCTCTATCTTGTCATTGATTGCATCCAAAAACTAACATGTACATTCCCTCCACAACAAGGTGAACCACACAGGGATGGAACCACATAGAAGCTTAGGGCCTGTTTGATAGCAACATATATATATATATATATATATATATATATATATATATATATATATTATACAATAAAAAAATTCTACTCTAACTTAGCTAATCTAAGTATATATGTGTGTGAATCTTCTTCCTGTAAACTTGAACTTCATCCATTGCCTCCTATACCCCACAAGAACTTGTGGAATGACCATCGCGCTTAGGGTGCGTGATGGTTGATAGCAACATTTAAATCACAGTTTTCACTGTTAAAGTACTGAAAATGGTGGAGGAAAAAAACCATGTTTGGTATCAGCATGGTTTCCAAAGTTACTTGAAATTTTCAAAAGATATATGGTTGCCCACTTGCCCACTTGCCCCCTTCAAACTTCTCAAGTATTAAAACTTTACTCCTAAATTTACTTAAAAATTTTTAAAGATGTAAGGTTGGCTCTCCAAACTCTTCTCATTTCTTGCATGAAACTTCTAAATTGGTTCAATTTTTATATTTATTATTATTTTGGTCCCATTCTCAAAAGAATTCCCCCCCCCCCCCCCCCCACCCCACCCCACCCCACCCCACCCCAGAACAGTAGTACTCCCACTAACACGATGAGGCCAAGCTCTTGTTCAATCTAATCGAATTTGTGTGTGAAGACATAGTTGATACAAATAATGATGATTATGGTGGCCGCTTTAATGGAATTGATGGAGAAATCTGATACAGACGATGTTGATGATCATGTTCAAGCAATGGTTTATATTTGGCTAAAGTATTTTTTTCATCCCTAAACTTTACACAAAGTTTGGTTTTTTTCCTAAAACATTAAAAAAAATTTGTTTTTATTTGTCTAAAATTTTCCCACAAAATCAATATTATGAATGCCAAAATACAGCCCAATTCCTGCCTGAATTTGCTGCCCTGCTGCTGGGACACTCACTTTTCCTGCCCGATTTTCTTATCAAACTGCAAACAAATAAGTTCAAGAATAATTTTTTTCCATATTCATCAAACTTGGACATGAGTTTTCATGTATTGCCAATTTACCAAAGTGGAGATCTTTTTAGAGAAAGGGAATTGATAGTAGATTTGTAAGCTAGCTTCACTTTAGTCTTTGGCATGTTCTTTAAGATGCTAGACCCAAAAAAATAAAAACTGACAACCAGTCCCTTAAAAACTCGCACCTGTTGTACCAAAAAATGACTAAATTCCGGTTCTCTTTTACCGAAATGGTTCTACATCCTCATTCCTCATTCCCTTAAGGTTTAAATAACATCACACGTGTCATATAATGATAACAAACTCTTGACCAGTTGGCTTGAACAGTGAAAATGAGAGTCTTTTGGCAAAGTGAAGAGTGAAGACCTGTTGAGTGCATGTATAACTCACCAACAAATCAAAAACACTTAAAAAAAAAAAAAACACTTAATTGTTCACTCATATTTCTTTTTAAACTTATTTTGGATAAGGGATTCGATGTTAGAGTATCCAAAGCAATAATGCTATTTTTTTAGCTATTTGGCACAACAAAAATCCACTTTATTTATTTTACCTACTCACTTTACAATACATTCAGCATCAATGGATCTATTTTAACTTTTAATACAATAAAATAATATAAATATCACAATAAAATAATATATCTACTACATTATTTTATTAATTTCTTTCTTTCTCTCTATCTCTGCGCCATGTCTCTCTCCACTTTCCACTCTCACTTCTCACTTCTCTCTTCTCTCTTCTCTCTCACTTCTCTCCCTTCTTTTCCCAGCAAGTCTCATCACCACTTTCTCCTTCCCACCCATCACCATCTCGAAACCTTCCTCGCCAGTGTCGGAGACAAACTCGTCGAAGCTCTTGAGGATCCTGTCATGGCTGAGGGCCTCTTGGGCCGCTGAGAACACCGGCATTCTCCAATCGGGGTCGCGGGTTTGTGGGTTGTGTCGTGGGTTTGTGATCTTTCTCTATACTCTAACCGATCTGTCATGGGTTTGTGATTTGTGATGTGGGTTTGTGTTTTGTGGTGGTTGCAGATTGTTGTTGTTTATAGCGGAGGTGATGTGGTGTGGATTACTCACCGAATCGTTGGGTTAATTCGGTGGCGTGCGGCAGGGGAGTTGGGTTGGTGAGGAGTGGAGTGGGTTAATGTGATGAGCGTGGTCGACGGCGGAGCGTGGGTCGGTGGCGTGCAGATCGGCATGGAGGAAGAGAGAAGCAGATGGAGAGAGAGAGTGAGGAGAGAGACACAGAGAAAAAATAGTAAAATAATCAAAAGCAATGTGAACACACTAATAAATTTTTTTTTTTAAAACCTTTTAGCTACCATGCACAACCAAAAATAGCTGTGGAGTCAAAAAATATAGATTTGGCTCCACTATTGTAGTGCATATTTTGGTGTTTGGTGGTGCTAAAAATAGCAAATATAACTATTTAGCATCACTGCTGTTGATGCTCTTAGGCTAGTTTTTTAATCTAGTATCTTAAAATAACTTGCCAATATGAAGCTAGCTTATAATATTTCCTCTCTTTTTTTCTTTTTTTTTTGAGGAAATAATATTATTTCCTCTTAAAATATAATTTTGAAATCAATTCAGATGTCCACTTTGGTAAGTTAGGAATATGTGAGAATCTTGTCCAGAGGGTTTGATCAATATGGAAAAAAAATTTCTTGGAACTTATGTGTCTGCAGCTTGATAAGACAACTAGCTAGCAAAAGTGAATCTCTGGGCAGCAAAGAAACCAACCAGTAGGGCAACAAATTCGAACACGAATTAGGCATTATTTTTGCATATATAGGGATGCTACCGCACAAAAGAAAATTCATAACATCTTTCACAATTGTTGAAATTGACAAATTTTTATAGGTTCTTATATGGATTCACTATTAACATTATTTTTTAACCTATTGTTAACAATTTACCACATTAATATGTGTGAATTTTGTTATGTCCATAGACTCTCTCATTTTCGCATTCATAATACCGAAATTTGTGGGCCTATTTTGGCATTCTTAATGTGTACTAAATTTGTGGGGCTTGGTATTTAGAGTGCCAAAATTTGTAGGGCCCATTTTGTTGCAAAAGTCCGCAATTTCAACTAAACAAATGCCAAAAAGTCCAACTATGAACTATGGCAACTTGTGCTTACCGACATTATTCTTTCTCCTCAAATACCTAAATAACTTGGCGCCATAAAAAGAAAAAAAAAAAAAAAAAAAGAGATAGATCCCATCAATGAAATCCTCTAATTCCCTTTAATTTTTATTTAAACAGAAGATACGTGTTATTTAAATTCAAATAAATGTCATGTGTCGCACCTTTTGAAAAAATTAGAGGTGTCTCTCCTTAAAAAATTTATAGAAAAATTTTGACTCCAAATATATTTGCTTTTGTTTTTCTTGAATCCACTATATGGAAATTTTTTTTTTTTTTTTTTTTTTTGGTTTAAAAGAGAATATGACAATTAAAAAGACTATTCATATGTAGGTTTTAATCATATGACTTTTTTTAACAAGTCATGTGACTTGTTTAAATAAACACGTGAATATTCTTACAAATCATTACGTAATGAATTAGAAAATATAGCTCAAAGCCGATTTGAAGCTAAACTTTGTTCAAAATTTATATTTAAACAATATTTAGTTAGGACCAAATCTATCGTTTGGGCAAAACTTTCTTAAAGTCCTGCACAGGCGCTCAATGGTATTGGGTTTGAAAAGTAGTATGGAACATTTGCACAAATTTGTTAAAAGGTGAGAGACTCTTTCCCCTTGCATTGGGCTTCTAATTTATGAATCTCCTCCTAGTATTCTCCCGGGTTGGGCCCCATTTCATTCAAATTTACAAAAATGGGCCCTTACATCCCCAATCAGGATACCAAGAAGCCCATTAAAATGACCAATGGGCTTATTAAGACTCCATCGGGCTTTTCCACTTGGATCACTTCCTCTAACTTACCATCTCATCCAGGTGTAATTATCTTTTCTTTTCTTTTATATATATATATATTGTTTTTTTGTTTTTGTTTTTTAGATAGAATTATTATCTTTATCTTTAAGACACACCCAAAATAAATAAATAAATAAAAACCTTCTAATATTGAGTGAACAGTCCTTTTTACCATATGAAATGTCAGTTACATCGCACGAGTTCTGTCAAGTTAATTATTTAATGTTCGTAAATAAGGTAATAAGCTTGCTCATTTGTTAGTAAAATTTTCTTTAAGTAATTATCACTTTTCTACTTAGATTAAAGAGAGCCATTATTTTTTAGAACAAGCGTAGATTTTATTTCTAAATAAAGTTCTTGGTCTTTCTAAAAAAAAACTTCTAGCCCGTACTGGACAGACCAAAAATAGAATTGATGATGCTAAAATCGTCAGTTGGATCACTTGTCCAATTCGGAGTTTTAGACGATCTTGTAGGACTGCAAGATAAAGAGAGTTGATCGAAGAGACCATCGGATTGTGCCCGGTGGGATAGCCTCCGATGCTTAAGTTAGTATCAACCCATATCTTTTCTACTATAGATAGCATTTTGTAGTGGTTTTTGACATACCTTAGCAAATGGACAGATTGTCCCTTTTATAGGTGACTTAGGTAGCACATAAATGAGGGTGATTATTACCCTAATTGTAATGTTTTTTGTCTTGATGAGAGAGTTTAAGGCCTTTGACGGTCGTTATTGAATGTGTTGGGCGGTTACTCATCTATCTTTGATGGCTTACTAATGATGCACTGACCGTTCAATAAGATGGACGACCTTAACGATTTTTATGGACTCATCAATTGCCCCCCATTCCTAAGTCTGATTTTGCTTTATGCTAGTCAGGCTTTGGGAATATTCTTGACTTGTTTAGATTTGGACTTCTTTATCTTCTACTACTTTCTTCTTCAAGAATGGTAGTATTTTTGTGATGACTTCTTAGTATCTGCCTTTTGAAGGTCTTTTTGGACGTTCGAGGGATCATAGCTTGATCTTGGAAGTGAGTTAATTTCCTTGGACAACCATTTTTTATCATTGTTGAAGAATGAGCTAATTTCTTTGGACGACCATTTTTTATCACTTCGATGCTTCTTCTTTCATTCATTTTCTGGTCATCACGTTTGATATTCTTGATTTGCGTGTTGTGTTTGCGTGAGAATCCTTGTCTACTTACACTCGTCTAAGGGTATTTAGTCACTTAGCCACTTTTAGGTGGCTTACATCCAGCTACGGAGCTTCGTCTTTTAGATTTCGTCAGCGATTTACATCGGTCTAGCAGAATCTTGTCCATTTTTTTTTTTTTTTTTTGGTAACTTACATCCATTTTTAAGGAATCTTGTCACTTAGACTTCGTCAGTGATTTACGTCCGTCTTGGCGGAATCTTATCACTTAACCATTTTTTAGTGACTTACATCCATTTAAAGAATCTTTTCACTTAGGCTTCGTCAATGATTTACATCCGTCTTGGCGGAATTTTATCACTTAGCCATTTTTTTGGGTGACTTACATCCATTTAAGGAATTTTGTCACTTAGGCTTCGTCAGTGATTTACATCCGTCTTGGCGGAATCTTATCACTTAACCATTTTTTAGTGACTTACATCCATTTAAGGAATCTTGTCACTTAGGTTTCATCAGTGATTTACATCCGTCTTGGCGGAATTTTATCACTTAACCATTTTTTTGGTGACTTACATCCATTTAAGGAATCTTGTCACTTAAGCTTTGTCAGTGATTTACATCCGTCTTGGCGGAATTTTATCACTTAGCCATTTTTTTGGTGACTTACATCCATTTAAAGAATCTTGTCACTTAGGGTTCGTTAGTGATTTACATCCGTCTTGGCGGAATCTTATCACTTAGCCATTTTTTGGTGACTTACATCCATTTAAGGAATCTTGTCACTTGTTGCTGGAAAGATTCCTTGACGCTATGTCGTTTTGGACCTTCTTGAGGCCATGTTGATATCTGCATTAAGTTGCACATGCACTTGCCAAGACTTGGTTAAACAAGAATTTTAGAACAATTTATATATAAATAATAAGTTACCAATAGCCTAGGTGGACCTTTTTCTTATTTCCTTATAATCCTAGAGTTTTACCTCTTTTATGGTCTATCTAGTAATGCATACATTTTTGCATGAAACCTTACTAGGTGTAAATTTTTATAGATGAATATAAAAGAGACAGAGATAAATATGTTACCTTAAATGACGATATTATTTTGTCACATACCTCGATCTTTTTATTGCTAGGATCTTCTTGACAAGCTCTTCCTTTTTAAGATGACGAGCTCTTTTTTTTTTTTTTTTTTTTTTTTTTAGCTTAACATGATACTTCATGTCTAAGACTTCTTTTGCTTGCTAGACTAGGCTCATTACAAGATTCTGAGTTTGTTTTATATCCCTGTCCGCCTATGGACATTAAGAAAACTTTTGAGGCTGATAGCCAGGGCTTGTATTCATTCAGGCTTTGTCCTGAGTTTAGTTGCTCTTAGTTGTTTTATAATATTTCCCCTTTTACCCAAAAAAAAAAAAAAGAGACTTCTTTTGCTTCAATTTTTTGAAGGCATAAAAACTAGGCCACGTTTTTGCCCCCATTCAAATGTGAAAAGTATAATTCTCGTTTGTTGACGACTAGAGGAATGGTCTATCACGATTGGAACCTTTTTTTTTCTTTTTTTTTTGGCGTGCTTTGATGACTATGGTCATTGCCATTTGTAATAGCAATTTCCTCTTCCTTCTTCTTTAATTGTACACTTAAGTCACTTCAATAGTGCTAGCTACATGACAATGTACAAATGTACAATTGCATGCTATACAAGATGAAGTGCATTCTATATGAATCATAGAGAAGTATAAAAATTGAAGCTATTTGACTATATGCTTTTTTAAACTGGTCTTTGTTAGGTGCTTGCACCGCATATGATTTTCAAAGCAATTTAAGAAGATTTTGGTGAGTTGATGGAGATAGTAGAAATTTATTGAGACTTAAATTCATGAGCATATTGTGAACACGATCATCTAGCATTTTGAGTTTAGGAAACTTAATAGAACTTCTTAGCTTCATGATAATGAAACATATGCTACTAATAATATAGTCATATTGATTGTGATAATTGTAACAATTTTATAGCAATATTTTCAACATGTTCTACATACACATTTGTAATAACCATGCAAGTTTGATATTTATTTAGTTTCAATAAAATGATCTCATGGATAAAAAAGAAAGAAAGAAATGAGTTACCTCAATAGAAGACCTTAAGTCTCAATACTATTTTGTACATATCTCGGTCTTTTCATTGTTGTAGTCTTCTTGACGAACTCTTCGTCATTGAACTCTTACTTATAGAGCTCTTCTGAATAAGAGACCTTAGATCATGATATTATTTTGACACGTACATCGATCTTTTTACTATTGGAGTCTCCTTGACGAGTTCTCCTCCTTTGAGTTCTTTTTTGTTAAGCTTAACATGATATTTCATGTTGAAGGCCTAGATCTCTCTTGCTTCATTCATTTGAAGGGATGAGAACTAGGCCACATTGTTGTAATTCGTCAAGGTCGCTCCAAGGCTATATTTCATTTCTTGAAGGACAAAGGTCATCTTGAGTTCTTTTATCATTGTTGTCCTTAGTATCTGAAGACGACCAAAGGGTTTGCCCTCATTCAAACATGAAGGCTACAGTCATTTGTTTGATGATAACCAAAGGAATGATCTGTCATGATTTGAACCTGTATATTTCTTTCTTGGGGCTTAATCTTAGATTTAATTGTGTACTCAAAATGAGTCACCTCAATAATGCTTGTTGCATTTTGTTAGGAAACAATATCCAAATAGGCAAATTGCATGTTGAACTATAATAGATATCTTTTGACGAAGTGAACTAAATGTGAATCATAGAGAAGTATACTATGATATATGAATACTAAAACTACTGACTATATGCCTCTTTAAAGTATCGAGGGACAAAACTTTGATCTTCTCCTTGGCAGGCTCTCTTTACGAGTTCTCATTCTTAATCCTATGAACTTAAAGAATATATGTACAGTAGCTAGTCTAGTTGTTGTACTATAATGTGCTCTTACTGCACAAAGTGTTAGATTTAGAGCTATATTGTCAAGCATAAATAATATTAACCACAAATATTTGAATTATTTACTTATTTTTAAGGACGGTATATGTTGATGCATCCATGACATAGTCTTTAGCACAATATCCCTTCAAGTGACTATGTAACACAAATATGTATGTGTGTATAAAACAAAGGAAGCGTAATTTAGTTCATATTGAGCACTAAAATAATGGCTCAATTTATGAAATTATGATGCATAGACATATAGATACCACTAAAGTTTTCATGAAACCATATGGTGGGATGTATAAATGGAACAATTTAAATTCTCCATTCTCAAAGTCAAAGTAACATTTAATTATACATGGAAAAGTTTGAACAGTAAACTTTGTTCATTCTATGGTGGAACATTTCAAGATATAAAATTTCATATCTTAGTAACGATGATGAAATTTATTTCAAGAAGAAATGTACTGATACTAAATAATATCTTTACGTATATTGGCATAAATTCTAATGATTTTTGAATTATGAAATTTTACAAACTTGCATTCCTTGAATAACTGGGTCCTTTGACCCAAAAATAATGCCATTATCATATATTTTTAAACCATCTTATATCTAATGTTATTGACCACTTTGGAAGTAAAAACATATAACGTTTTATACATTTAATTGACTACTCTAAGGAGCATTTATAAAATTAATTTCCATTAGGAAACTAACGGTAGAAAGTAAAAACATATGGGAGTATTCACTAACTTTCTTTATCCAGCAATTCTTTAACTTCAAAAATCGAAATTGAATAATTCGGGTTTAATACCTAAAGCAGTTTTTTATTTATTTTTATTTTATTTTATAATTTAGACAGGCAATAAGATTCCAATACACCTTTTTAGTGCTCAGAATTATGACACACTATAATTCTATAAAGATAATAAATTTCGGTTTTACTTTTTTCAAATGCAGAAAGTTAAGATTTATTATCTTTGGCAAAGCAATAATCCTTGGCTTCCATCTTTCCTATCTTAGCCAGATGTATTAAGAAAGAAAAGTAGTGATATAAAAAGCCATAATGCTTGAATATCAACTAGGATGTTATCAGAATATCAATTGAAGACACAAACGGTCTGTTACAATATTAGGAAAGGTAATAAAACCCTTTCTAATGGCCATAAATTGGATTCAAGATCATAATACTTTGCCGGTATTTGGCCATGAATATTTTTTATTCCTCTTTCTTTTGCTATATATTTATAGTGTGTTTTGTGTATAGGTTGTAGATTCTTAAACTTCATAGTTGTACAAATATTTAAACCCTCTTTTGGATAAGTGTATCTCTTGTGATATCTGTGACTATTTGAAACAAGTAATATGAGATTAAAACTATTCTTGTGAAATCATTCACTATTTTTGGTGTAGCGACGATTATGGTAAGTTTCTAAAAGAATTTGAATTGCATGCCTCTTTTATAGGTGCTTTGCTTAATTGGAACCATTCCTTTTTAAGCAAATTTTCTAGAAGACTTACCTAAAATTAATATATGCAATACCAAATTGTAAATACACGATTTGATAGCTATAACGTAATTGTTTCCGAGAAAATTTTATGCCTTATTTAGAGTCACCTAAACGGTAAGACTTTAGGATCTTAGGCAATACATAATTCTACCAAAAAAAAAAATTTTACAATAAGGAGAATCAAGTCGTCAAACGTACCTGAGCGATTGTACTCAATGGACGGATTAGTGGGTTAGCCCATGGAATGCATCCATTTACCATTCATTTATGAGAAGGATTTTTTTCTTTACATGTCCTTCACCAGCAAAACGACGAAGGTGCTCTAGTAGTGTATTAGAGATTTAGATGGGAGGATTCCTTGATTGGAGTGATATTTTGGGTTATTTGGTACTGCACTTTAGCATCCATTACTCCAAATTGAAAAGAGTAATCCTTTGTTATAGGAAGAGCTTAATGGCTAATCTTCCCTACAGACGGCGCCAAACTGATGATGCTAAAATCGTCAGTTGGATTACTCGTCCAATCCGGAGCTTTAGACGATCTTGTAAGACTGCAAGATAAAGAGAGTTGATTGAAGAGACCACCGGGTTGTGTCCGGTGGGGTAGCCTTTGATGCTTAAGTTAGTATCAGCCCATATCTTTTCTACTATAGATAGCATTTTGTAGTGGTTTTTGACATACCTTAGCAAATAGATAGATTGTCCCTTTTATAGGTGACTTAGGTAACTATTGGATATAAATGAGGGTGATTATTACCCTAATTGTAACGTTCTTTGTCTTCATGAGAGAGTTTAAGGCCTTTAATGGTCGTTATTGAATGTGTTAGACGGTTACTCATCTATCTTTGATGACCTACTAATGATGCAATGACCGTTCATTAAGATGAATGACCTTAACGGTTTTTATGGACTCATCAAGAATTGTCTCCTTTTTTTAGTATATATAATTTAATATTTTTTTTTATGGGAATTTAAATTTTTTTTTTATAGAGTAAAAATTTGATAATTGACCCTTCTAGCACGCCGCTTTTATTTATTTTTTGGTTTACAAATATTTGGATCTCCCGAGGGCATGATCACAGAAGGAAATTGGAGTTGTTACTTACAGTTACAGGATAAGATTAGATTCCACACTTCCCAATTTCTCAGCAAAATCTTTACGTCATCTCCATTCTTATTATTATTATTTTAAAAAATATTTATTTCAACAGTACATTTATACATTAAAGCCATTTAAAGGTCTCCGACCCTCATTGACACCTTATTTCATCAGAAAAACAAGTTTGTTCGTCTATTTTGCTTCAATTAACTCAGAAAGATGGAGTCCATTTCTTCAGATGTGAAACAACGCCTTGCAAAAATCTCAGCTCATCTCAACCCTTCTCCTAATCTCCAGGTTTCCCTTTGAATCTCTTCCTAACTAACTACTATTCACTTTGCAAATTCTCTATGCTATATATATTAATATAATTGATTGAATATATTATCATAATATTAGATGGAGGAGAATTGGGTTTTGAGAGGCGAGAATTGCCGGGCGAAAGGCGGGTCACCCGGATTCAAAGTGGCAATTCTGGGTGCTTCAGGTGGCATTGGGCAACCACTAGCCATGTTGATGAAGATGAATCCACTGGTTTCAGTTCTTCATCTCTATGATGTTGCCAATACTCCTGGTGTTACTGCTGATATCAGTCACATGGACACCTCTGCCGTTGTAAGTAGTTACTTCTTCCTTCTTCTTTTCTCTTGTTTTTTTTTTTTTAATTTATTGTATTTTAACTTATGGGTGATTTTGAATTTGGACCACCTTCAACTGTTTTGTCCCATATTTTGGTACCCATTTGGTTTGTCATGTAATTTTGTCGGGGTTACATCAAACTTTTTATTTGATAATTCGATAGTTGGGGAGGGGAATTTGAATCTTGAGCGTCTTCATTGAAAACAGCAAGATGCGTTAGTTGAGTTACAAGGCTTTTAGCAGAAGAAAATACCAAAGGGGGAAATAATTTACAATGAACAGCCGTGTATGCAAAGTTGTCATTTGGAGCACGAAAGGTTTTTAGATGATTATCCAAAAAGAAAGGTCTTACCAATGCACAAAACTCCCACTTTTGTCGAGTTTTAGAGAGGCGATTGGTAGGCAGCCTTACCCCCAATTATTTTTTGGAGAGGTTGATTCCCGAACACAAATCCATGACCTTTTGAATGGGATAGTCAGTTTGCTTTTTATTTGAATCTTTGAACTTTTTTGGGTAATATTTTCAATATGGTGAGGCAGGATTGACAAGTATCTTTAAATGTATAGGTGCGTGGGTTTTTGGGGCCGCAGCAGCTGGAGAATGCCCTTGTGGGGATGGACCTCGTAATCATTCCTGCTGGTGTTCCCCGTAAACCGGGAATGACAAGGGATGATCTGTTCAACATCAATGCCGGAATTGTTAAGACACTTTGTGAAGGAATTACCAAGTTCTGTCCAAATGCTATTGTCAACTTGATCAGTAATCCTGTTAACTCCACAGTTCCAATTGCAGCAGAAGTTTTCAAGAGAGCAGGCACCTTTGATCCAAAGCGACTTTTGGGTGTAACAATGCTTGATGTTGTTAGAGCTAATACTTTTGTGGTATGCACAGTCAATCTCAGTTTTTTTCTTGTGTTTCTTTATTTTTGGAAACTTGGAGTGGTATTGGTTATAATCCAATTTGACATTAGCAAGGATAAATATATATACTAGTTTATGGCTGATCACTCTGATTATTATCCCAACCGTCCTTTTATTTTTCATATTCATTGACCATTCATATATTATTTCTAAAGCACCTGTTAGTATAGGATTTAAGGCTTTGTTGAGTACCCCATGGGGTGGAAGTCGCTTCCTTTATTTTTGACCAGTGCTAAGAGAAAAACGTGTGTGTGTGTGTGTGAGAGAGAGAGAGAGAGGGAGATGGTATTATGTCATTACATGGAAATGTTTTCCATGATAACAAATGTAATCTGATGGGATTATAACTGAAAAGAAGACTTCCAGTAATATTTGTGACTTGGAGATGGAGCTTTTTTGGTCAGTTGTCTTTCATATTGTAATTTTTTTTTGTCTGTTTTCTTTTCTTCTTCTTTTTTTTTTTGGGGGGGGGGGGGGTGTTGGCAGGGTTGTGGGGTGAAGGCGAGGGCTGTTGCAGGGAGGTTAAAGCAATAATCTACTTTTGTTTCTGAACCCAACTTAAAATTTTCCTTTATTTTCTTTTGGGTCTACTGCAGGCAGAAGTTTTAGGTCGTGATCCCAGAGAAGTTGACGTTCCAGTGGTTGGCGGTCACGCAGGGGTTACAATTTTACCTCTTCTATCCCAGGTTGAAAAAAAGTTGTAGCCAAATGCTTGTGTTTAGATACCTGAAATAGTATGCTCTAGTGCAGCATGCAGATTATTTCTTTCTTTCTTGACAATTGATTGTATACAGGTTAAACCTCCCTGCTCTTTCACTCCAAAAGAAATTGATCAACTGACAGATCGCATTCAAAATGGTGGAACAGAAGTTGTTGAGGTACAGAAATACATGTTTGGTTTGCTCTTAGGAATATATATTTTTATGCTGTATTTTTCTTTATTATGTGGACAATGGACTTACATTAAATCATTTCACTTTTGTGAAATGATACTATGCCATGCCTTAGGGATGATTTTTTCTTATTGGTAAATTATACACACACATGGTGGGTCTTTAACCCATGACCTTACTCTTCATCCAATTATTGTAGGAATGCCATTGGAGCCAGAGCTCATTGGCATGATTTTTTTAGTCTTTAGGAGACTAAATGACAAGGACCACATGATTCTCAGAACTGACATGGATCTACTTGTGTGCTTGTTCTGCCAATTACATGGTTGGCTATTACATGTAAGCCTTCTTGGTCTTATGAACATCAATTGAATTGGATCTCAGTCTCACAGACCTTGTTTTTTACTTGGATCAATTGATTTATACGGACCTTATAGGTGTTCTACAACACATCGTAAGTTTGGAGAGAGGTAGACTGTTTTACATTCATGTGTAAATAACTACCTAAATTGGAAGTAGAAGGAAAAGAAAAGGCTTAACAATTATAAGATTAGGGGAAGAAGAAATAAATGAAGAAAAACTTACCTGCAACTACAACAGATACTTTCCTGAACCAGAAAGGCTTCCTGAATTTCTTGAGGCATGCTAGCTTGCTTCTACTTAAATTATGAGCGAAATGGGCTGACAAAGAAATCTTTGCTCTAGAATGTTTATGAAGCAATTGACTAGAATGCAAATTACACCCTCTAAGTTTCAATTCATTTTTTTTTTTTTTTTTTAAATTTTAGCTCTTTATATTTAAATTTTTATAATTTTAGTCCTTAATGTTTGAGATCATTTTTTAAATGTCGTTCTTTTTTTTTTTCTTCCTATTAATGACATGGAACTTAAATGCCACAATAACATAGTTTTAGCTTATTAAAACTATGCCGTTAGCCATAGGCAATCCGCTTATGGGTGAAAAGTTTAGTGTTTTGACTTTTCCCCCCATGTTTACAGTGTCCTAGAGACACACCACCATGGCTAGTTGCCTCTTGACCTATCACCCACCCAAAAACCTCCTCCATTGAGCTCTGCCCCCACCACACTCACCCACCATAAATACCGCAATTGTTCATACTGATTGACCAAATTAAAACGGTGACCTAGACCCACAAAATGCTTCCTTCCATTCCTTCAACCTGAAATCCAAAATGTCAAGCCACTTCCGTTCACAGCCATGGCCAAAACCCAACATCCTAAGTCACTTAGAGGTTGTTTGGATGCAGTGAGTTTTGAGTGATATGATCCTGTTTTCATCACTCATCATCCAAAACTGGTAGGGCCCACGGAAAACATTTTGTTTGGACTCCATCACTCATGATCTGTGACTCAATTTCCATCACTCAATTCTTTGATTTTTGAGTTATGAGTTATGGAAACTGAAAACACATAAAATGTGTTTTCAGTTTCCATAACTCATAACTCAATGGCATTTTTGTAATTAAACACACATGGAGGGACCCACAGCCGCACCTTTTGATCTTTTGACTTTTTTATTTATTCATTTCTTCTCCTGGGTTCGGTCTTTTTTTTCTTTCTTTTTTTTTTTTTTTTTTTTTTTTTTCACTTGTTCGGTCTTCAGTTCTTCCTTCTTTTTTTTTTTTTTTTTCACTGGTTCGGTCTTCAATTCTTCCTTCTTCTTCTTCATTTTTTTTTTTTTTTTTTTTTTTCTCACTGGGAGTTTGGGTACTAGGGGTTGAAGGAAAAAAAAAAAAAAAAAAAAAAAAAAAAAAAGCTGCACAAGGTACAGGTATGGGCCCACAAATAGTTGAAAAATATTGAGTGATGACAAGTGAGTGATGGTGCCAAACGGGGTGGGGTGTTTTAAGTGATGAGTGATGAAAACTGAGTGATGAGTGATGGATAATGAAAACTGAGTGATGAGTGATCATTTTTTTAAACCAAACAAGGCCTTACAGATCCACAATCCAAAAACCAATTGGATCGCCTCCTGCAATCAGTGGCCTAAAGCACACCTAGATAAATCCTCAATCAAAATTCACCTTCCATCAATTAAAACAAATCTGAGTATCAAAGACCAATTACAACATATTATTTCACCTATGTCCTCAAAAAAGCATTATGCAGATTATCTGTCATTAAAAGAAAACCTTAACCCTAATTAAGTCTTTCTAAATTTTCAATTTTTACACCCATTGCAGCTATAAGAAAACCAACCCTAACTCCCTCAGTCCCAACCCAAATTCATCTTTTCCCCAACACGTAAAAAAACAAAAAATGAAAGAGAGCCCAAATATAGCCGAAGTTGAGTGAAAAAGTGGAGGGTGTCTTCTCTTGCTTCTGATAGCCGTGTATAATAGCAGGACAAGTAGTAAATTGGGTTCTAGAAGACACTTTACTAGTTAAAAAGTGGGACTTAGATACGGAGACATTATGGACTAGCTCTTGTTTGGTGTATTGTATCACAATCACAGCTAGCTCTTGTTTGGAGTGTATATAGAATTTTAAATTTAGCTGATAATGAAGCCTGGAGAACTCACCTGCACAAGACTGCAAAACCTTAGACAACATGCTTGAAGAACCATACAATCATACTTAAGAAAAAAAAATGCCTGCAGAGCCATTATAATTTTCAATATTGGAAAACTGGTTTAAGCCAAGGAGGAAGTTCTGTGTGGATATATGGCTTGATGAAGGTAGATTCAGTGATCTATTATTGAGAATAAAGTTAGCGCCACTATCTAATCCAGTAGGGTATTATATTAGAGTCATATAGAATCATAGATAGAAGAATATGGCCTCATAGTATGTTTCTGTTGGCACAGCTTTCTACAAGTGCATCATCTGATCCAGTGCACTAGGGTTTTTCTTTGGTAGGCATGGCTTTTTATATTAGTGCATCACCTGATTCAGTGCAAGGATAAAGTAGCTTTAGGAGTCTATATTGCTAGATATGTAGCAAACTAATTTCCTGAAAATAGAGACAGTAGTTGGGAAATGTCTATATATTTCTTAGCTGCTACCTTGAAATTCACTGACCAGTTGGCAGTTTTTTTTTATTTATTATTTTTTTTCTTTTTTCTTTTTTTTATAATTGAATAGTTGGGGGTGGGGGAATTTGAACCTTGAACGTTTCTATTAGAAATACTAGGAGGTGCCAGTTGAGCTACAAGGCCCTTGGCAACTAGCTAGCTAATTTGATATAGTGTCATCTAATAGATGAGGCTGGTATTCACTGTATTATGACCCAAATGCTATGTTGTGGTTTAAAAATACTTGGGGGAGACAGTTTTGTTACCTATTATAAAGTATTTTTGCATTTAGAACTTACTAAAGTAGCTTGATTGCTCTTCTAGCTCAAGTTTTGATTGATTATCTTTCCAGAACTCTTATCTAGTTTTGTTCTGTTGTCATTATGTTTTTCACAGTGAATTCTTATTTGACTCAGCACTGCTGACATTATTTGCAGGCAAAAGCTGGAGCTGGTTCTGCAACACTATCAATGGTTTAGTTGTTTTCTACCTTTTCTTAATAGTTGCTTTATCTACATCTATCATTTCCACATAAATTCCATGCCTTTAATGGTTGAACTCGCTTGAATATAAACAAATGTTAAAAAAAAATGCAGGCATATGCTGCTGTTAAATTTGCAGATGCATGCCTTAGGGGCTTGAGAGGAGATTCCGGCATTGTTGAATGTGCATTTGTGGCTTCTCAGGTATGTTCTTTGAGTCCCATTTACTTTAGCATCTTTGAGTATCTTCTTCTTACTTTTAATTTTTACAGTTTCAAATTGTGTTTATTTAAGAAATAATGCATTTCCTGGTCTAGGTGACCGAACTTCCTTTCTTTGCATCCAAGGTACGGCTTGGCCGTACAGGAGCCGAGGAAATATTTTCTTTGGGCCCTCTGAATGAGTATGAGAGGTCTGTACAAAGAGAGCATAATTTAATTCCCTGCTCTATTTATATGATGATTTCTAAACTAGGCAATGATTGTGAACAGGGCTGGCTTGGAGAAGGCAAAGAAAGAATTGGCGGCAAGCATTGAGAAGGGAGTCTCATTTGTCAGAAAATGAGAACAGCTGCAAATAACCTGGTTGTCCTGGATAATATTCCAACCCTTGTGGATCATCATCTGTTTATTCAAGAACACAGTTCCTGAAAATAAGTGGTTGGATCTTTCTTATAAGTTATAGCTGTGCTAGATAGAAGTGCCTTGCAGCTGCCACAAAGAGGTTTCAATCATGTGGGTTGCTTGTTTGGGCTTAATTGAAATTCATGTAATAAATTAATAAATGGTTGTGTTTTTTAAAATGTGAACTGATTTTTATTTTCAATTTAATTATACAGTAATTTATCTCTATCCAAGATCGAGTACAACCTGCTTTTTACTTTGCATGGTGTTTATTTTCTGGACATAAGAACATTGAAATTTGGAATCTACCAAGAGAAGAAACGAATATTGGAGCCTATTCCAAGATGAGAATTTTCTTATCTTGGGAATTGGATTTTCAGCAGTTCTTTCAGTATACTACTATTTCCTTAAGAAACCACCAATGCCTAGTTTTCAGCAGTTCTTACTGTTAATGTGTCTATTTTATATTTTTAATAGGGAAAAGGTCACTGATGCATCAGAGCGGGCACTCCCCATTATAATTTGATATATTTATATTTTTGAGATTTAATAAATGGTTGTTAATATGATTTATTTAAGTATTTTGAGAGTTAGTTTTGGTACAATTTGAATATTAGGCTTAATTATGTCTAATCATTTTATTGAATATTGAGTTTAAATAATATCACTTTTTTACTTATCAATAAACACCTAATCCATCAATAATTTGTAAAACATTTTGTAACTCTAGCATTTTCCTCATTTTGAAGGCCATAAAAAAATTTTAAAAATCTAAAACAAAATACACAAGTTCAAAAAAATTAGCCCAACAACATAAATTACCAATAACAAAGTTAAAAAATTTAAGCTCAATTAATCAATTTTTCCTAAAATAAACAATCTGGCCCTTTAAAATTTTTTAAACAAAATAATTTTGTCCTTACTAGTAATAGATGCATGCTACCCAAAAAAACAAACTCATCGGCTAAACAACAACAAAGCTGGAAGTTGAAGACACCACATGCAGCCAACAGCAGAGCTATCTCTCTAACTCCAAATCTTGGCACCCTCACTTAGGTTGAGTTGAAAAATTCATCAATTCCAACCCATACACCCTCATATTACTTCTTTTTATCAGTTGACATTCTAAGTCCTAGCTCCGTCACTTAGGTTTGGGTTCAAAAATTTATCAATTCCAACCCACTTCTTTTTATTAGTTCACATCCCAATATTTATTTTTGACATTGGGGGGAATTAAGAACTTCAACATTGGGGATTAAGAACTTGAGTTTATTAATAAATACACTTACAGTTGAGCTTGTGTCTTGACAACTTTCTACTCTGATGAGGCTGGGTTTGGTGATCCATAATCCTTCGATGTGGAAAAGCATGTGAGCACTACGGACCATTGCTAGATGACTTTGGGCCAAACAGATCAAAAGTGTGGATTTCTACATTAGGCCCAATAACCTTTTCAAAGTCCTCAAAAGGCAAAGCTATTTGTTATTATTATTTTTTTTTGAAAACAGTATTTGCTATTTCTAGTCACCTTTCAATTTTAATACGTTTTCACCCATTGAATAATATGCCTACATGTGATTTTATATATATATATATATATATATATATATATATATATATATATGGGTTGAGTTTAAGTTACACCTGATGTACTCTATGTGCTTCTATATATATATATATATATGGGTTGAGTTCAAGTTACAACATTGCTTCTAAGCAATGTTACAACACCCAATAACTTATTATAGAATTCATATTTTGAAATCTCACCACTAATTACATGTTCTATATGTTCTTAACATTCATGCCAATTTTCATGTTAATTGAATGTTATTTACCATTTGATCCATAAACTCATCTTTTATGCATTATTTTAAACTACAAAAACTTAAATTTAAACAATTGATTAATGACATAACCATTAGTCTTTGATCACCTTGAAATTTTACAAGCATAAAGAATATATGAAGATAATGTAATCTAATAGTAGATTTGTTAAAATTTGCATCCAATTAAAAAATATTGAGTGGTATAACATTGCTTAAAATTATACCAAGTGAAACTTAAACCCAATCCTTTCTATATATATATATATATATATATGTGTGTGTGCGCGCGCATATATACACACCCTAAAAGTCTTATAACTTAATTGATCCTTCTTGGTATTTTGAACAAACACATGGATTTAAATTTCTCTTTCTTTTATTGTGATTGAATTTAAATCTCTTTCTTTGATTGTGATTGAATGATATACACATACACGTGTTTATGCACATACAAGAAGTGTGAGTGGAAGAAGGTGCGGTAGTATCGATAGTGTTGGTTGGTGAATAAATAAAGAAGAAATGATGGATAAAAATGTACTTGAAATATAAACTTTATTGACTCGTTATTGATACGGCAACTTATATCGGCATGAAATGAATACGTGCAGAAGCTGAACAATGATTATGAAGAATTGGCCGTGAAACATTACATAATTAAAGCAAGAGTTCCCCTTCTCATTTCCTGCCTTCTTGGCCCCCACCCTTTCTACTCATCAATCGATACACCCCAACAAACTTCTTTATATGTCTGCATTTATAACAAACCATTCATCCTTTCCTGTTCATCAAGCTGTCATCTCGCTCTCTCACTCTCAATTGACGTGTTTCACTTGAATGGTGAACAGTGTAAGATGTTTACTTTCCATTTTTATAATCAAGATAATAAGATGTGGTAACTCAAGGGTAATGTAGTTGTTTTGAGGTTTCATAGGATCTATAAAGTTGTTAGATTTTTTGAAAACTATAAAGTTGTTAGATTTAAATCTTCTATTAACTATTTTTTAATAATCCCTACGGGATTTTTTCACTACGTGTGGAACGGTACTACTTATTTTGGAGATTAATTAAGTGATTTAAGTATCTGTTTGGAATGTACTTATAAACTAGTTTATTGTTTTTTTTTTTTTTTTGTGAGTCTCATGTTAGTCATTTACTTATTTTAGTTTATTTTTGCTTTATTTTTTTATTATTTGCAGATTCTATATGAGTTAGTTAGTTATTTTATTTAACTTATATCTTTATTTATGGTATTTTTAGCAAAAATATTTTAAGAGAAAATACTATAATTTTTTCTACAACTTGCTCACGTGATAAATCGTGAGTGATGAATCCACAATTTCACTATTCACAATTTATGACGTAAATAAGTTGTGACAAAAATTGTGATTTTAATATTACTTTATTTTAAAAAAAGTTAGATAAATTATTCTAAACCAACCTTAATGCACACGTTCAAAAATATAATAATAATTAAATTTGGACAAAGATTAATTTTTGTAGTAATGCTCTAAAATTTTAAGAGGGTAGGATTGAATATAAAATTAAGTAGTGGAAGAAAAAAACACTTTGCTCATTCTGTGCTAAAATTACTATACAAACTTAGACCTAGCGCCTAAAGTTTAACATAGGCAAAAGTTTTTGATTTACTTTACAGCTTTCATTTGCTCCTGTGTCTCCTTTCACTTTTTTATTATGGTATTTAATATTCAAAAGTTACGAACATGTATGAAAGTTGAAAGGTAGAGTCACGTCCACCTTTTTGCTTTTCCAACATCACCTCAAATGTCTCCCTCCATTTGCATATTTTGCATTAAATGTGTTTTAATAAAACAAAAGTGGGGGTGATTTAATGAAGTCTACATTTCCATTTTTGTTTTTTTCTTGGGTGCATGTATATTCCGTGCAATAAAATTCAGGTTTGACATGTGGAACAGTGTAAGTCTATATGCAGTGCTGGTGACTGGTGACTGGTATATGTCTGTTCTTTCTAAGGAAGATCATATTCATTGCTAGCTAGACAGCATGAATGGATATATATATATATATATATATTTTTTTTTTTTTAATTTGTAATTAAAATGAATCCTTATATTCATAATAGAGTAATAAAAGCACGTGAATACAACTTTTTTTGCTATAATTATAATGTGAACTATTATAAAAAGGATTTTATGAATGTGTGTTCTAATATACTATTTTTTGAAAAAGTTTTCTCGGAAATAGAAAAAATTTTGACAACTTTTTCAATTCCTGATAAAATTTTTTCAAAAACGTATTTGTTAATGTGTGCCCTAAAAACATACATTAACCGGACTCTTATAAAAATTATGGCTAAAGTTGCTGTTGTAGAACAACCATAACTTTATCTACACCATTATATAAAAGCGACTCGTGAATGTTTATTGGTATAAATCACATCATCCATTAATTTGACATAGACATTTAAATATTCCACTCCTTGGGTATCCATAGTTCCCTTGATGTAACCACGGGTAGTAGAAGCGGATTTGAAACTCATTGTTGTCTTTACATTTAAGTTTGATACCTTATCTTCCACACTGTAGAGTGGAAACTTTGGCCTATTCTGTCTCATCTTTTTTATCCTTAACACTTTATCTTTGCTAAGCCTTTCAGAATATAATATCAGGAAAAAAAGGCATTGCATTACTCGTGGTCTCTACGTTGCCGTTGGTCCTTGGTTGTAGTTGTAAAACAAAAAAGCAATAAAATGACAAAACGAGATTATATTCCTGCATCCACCTTCCACCTATTGGGAAATAAAAAAACAATATTGGGAGTTGTTGGACCATCATCCAATCGCACTTTGACCAATTAGTGTCGGAAGATGTTTGAAAACATTTTTATAGTTGTAAATGTTAAGGGTAGTTTGGTTCAATTTTCTGAAATTGTATTATTTGAAAAAATGCCTTTTTGTTATTGCTAATCACTTGATTTAATGTGAAAATGCAAAAAATCACGGTATACAGCCAAAAAGGCATGATTTGTAATTAAACTTTACCAAACGTATTTGCAAACGTAAACTCTTTTTGCCCAAAATGTGATAACCAAACATGCACTTACAATTGAATAACGATGTGAAAAATTAAATAAAAAACAAAAATGAGAAGATGAAAAAATGAAAAAATCCTCACCTAAATGCTCAATTTAGGTTTTGATATCATGTTAGTTACCAATAACCTCAAAGATCGAATTATGAAAAAAGTGGACTAACAATATATGGCAAACACAACCTTAACATGCTGAAGCAGTTGGCAATTCATAAAGGATTGAACCAACTTAAACGAAATTCAATGAATATAGTTTTCAGTGGGGATATGGCCTTTTGGATGTGGTCTTCTATAGCAAAAAAGAGGGAAGAATTGTTTGGTAAGTGCTTTTTGCTCTCCACCATGTGTAGATAGTTTTTGATCAATGAGGTGGGTTAGGCTTTAGATTGTTCACTAAATTCCTATATCAAAATAAAGTGTTGTAAGAATTGTATTTTAGTTAAATTTGGTTTATATTAAATCGAGTCAAGAAGATGACTCATGGTTCAGAAGATTGGACCAAGAGAAAATATTCTCACATGAACCAATGTCTGACAAAAAGTTAATGAAATTCTCATTCGACCTTCACTAAAACAAATTTTAAATGAAAGTTCATGAGACCTTTGCTCAACACTTATTTAACCGAGCTTGCATGAATAATTTAACAACTTTAAGGTGTCTGTTCACACACAAAAATAAAAAAAAAAAACACTTTAAGGTGTATAAAATATTCAAAATTCCTCTTTCTAGAGTGCTTTTATTTGTGAGACTTTTTCAAACTTTTTCTTTTGAGGGTTCCTTACTTTGAGCCTTAACCGTGGGATTTAAATGTGAGAGTAATAGTATTGTTAATCGAAAGTGCATAAACTTAAACCTTTGTCACTGAAATTACTTATTTCAAAATCGATTGGTGCATCTTAAAGATGGATGTATCTTAGAAAGCCCATAGAGATGTTACTCTAAATATTCTAAAGGATTTTAATCTGAATTACATCGTAGATAATTGGTTAATGGATTGGCTCCTAATTATTGACATTTCAGTGTTCTCATATATGACCATACAGAGTTTAAATTCCCCCTACCCTATTCTAACGGGCAATTAAAGGTCTCAAAGTTAATATCTCACGCCCTGTGTACAACTGTACCATTGAGCAAAATACTTATTCGTGACATGGACATAACATACTCTATCTTAAAGCTTCATAAACAAAAAAAAAAAAAAAAAAAAAAAAAAAAAAAAAAAAAAAAGAGCTAAACATCTATTTTACTATTAAGTAGCTATCAACGGCCCCCTGATCTAATTGCGTCCCAGCTCAAGCTCAACTTAAAAGGGGGTGAACTTTCGACTCATTAACTCCCTTCAGAGGTAAACTTGGCTTTATTTTATAAAGGGAAAAAAATAAAAGCCAACCGATATGATATTCAAGATGGTAACATTACATTACCTCTCTTTCTTTCTTTTTTTTTCCTTTTTCTTTCTTTCTTTTTTTTGCTTTTTCTTTCTTTCTTTCTCTCTCTTTTTTGGCTTAAAAGATTGTAATATATCTTTAATACTACTTTTTACTTTTTCTTCTCTTTTTTCTTTTCTATGAGACAAGATATTATATATAAGTATTATGCAATATCATTATAAAAGGTACTTTATTGAATCTAGAAATTTAGATGGCTTTTTTTGTCGAAAGCATTGAATGAAGTCAAAGAAAGCAAGAGATGGCAACATTAAATTAGAGCTGTCATGTGGGGTGCGACATCAAGAATTAGCCTACCTACATTGTGGACTTAACCCTTTCCCCTATAATTTTGCATTTATTGCTCAGACCAAATTCTCCGTCTAAATCTGTTCTTGAATTCTCTCCATATGATTTTCGTTTCATATACTATTAACATATACTTTTTTTTTTTTTAAGAACTTTTTATATTTCTCATAAAAATAGCATTAAAACTTTTCTAAAATGATCAATTAACAAATGTTCTAAAAGTACCCATTAACTGGACCTAACATATAACAACTATTGGTTTAGAACAACACAATTAGATCAATTTTGAACAACCATTGGTTAAGTGAACATCACAAATATTGTGCAATCAAAAGTCAATGCAGTAGAAAGATAACAACACAATATGGTAAACACAAGAAAACCAATAGACAATTGTTCCAAAGTAAAAACCATAGATAGGGTTTGACCTTACCAACCCCAAGGTAAAATAAATCCATTGACTAAATCAAAGTTTTTACAAGATAGAATTATCTAACTCTAAATGCTACTACCATGGTTTTAAAACAAGACCGGACCGGCCGATCTGATTAGAAATTGAGTATCAGTCCGGTCCGATCAAAAATGCCCAAAACCGGTCAAAAATCGGATTAAATGGTTTTGCTTCCGGTCTGATTTTTAAAGCCATGGCTACTACCTAGTAAATACTTACTGATGTTATCCAACGTAACTCCTAATTTGCAGACTCATTAGTTACGGAGTTTGTTGCATGCAAACCTCTATCTATGACTTCAAGTACCCACTTGAAGATTCTGGTCCAGCATATAACTTCTAGAATGTGCAGCAACTTCAATACAACGGTTATTGATGTAGCTTTACTGCTTTAGTCTTGAACACCGATAGTGGCTTTTGAGAGCAAGGAGCAGAAATCCTTGAGATCTACAATAAGAAAACTCTCCAAAAGCTTTTTTCACATGCTCTGATGCTCTAGGGGTTTCTTATATACCTTAAGGCTGTATATGGGCTCAATTTATGTTTCAGGTATGCTGCATTTCGATCAATCCAAATAAGCTCAAAAGACAAAAATCTTAGTTGTTCGATCGATCGAATAGCAATTAAAAAGTTGTCAAAATTATGGAACCTTGAATCTGAAATACAGAATTAGGTAGCTATCTTGACTTCAGAAATATACTTCTAAAAACTAATACAATACATATGTTGTTCAAAGTTTGCAAACCCAATGTAGGTTTTATTCATAAAATTTTATTTCCTTGTCTTGACTGTGGAAGCATTTTAAAAATCAAAACTAGTAGTATCTCCATATATTAAAGGAAATTATTAGTTATTATTGTATTTGTCCACTATCATAACAAGGAAAGGAAAGGAGGTGCAGGGCTATATAGTACTAGCTAGTGTGCTAGAGAATTTTTTCTAATTCCTTGGTTTTTATGTGCTTTCATTTTATCTCTCTTTGTCTCTTCGTGTGCGTTTGGATTGAGATGGAAAATTAAAATTATTTTATTATTCAGCTTATTTTTGTTACTATTTATGGACCCTACTGCACTTTTTGGTACTATTTATGAGCCTCACTGTACTATTTCAACTAACTTTTACCTTTATTTACAATACTTTCAGCAATATGTTTTCAATTTCAACAAAATAAACAATATCCAAACACGCTCTTCGTTGCTGAAAAAGATAACATAAGACAACTAAGTACAGTGAAAGGAGTTGACTCGAATATGAAAAAACTATTTGATAGATATATTCATATATATATGAGGAAAATGAGACTATTTGATAGATATGATATAGTTCTAGAAAAAGGAGAGGCCGAGGTTGCTAGACAAAAAGCTAGTCCCCTATTGGAATCCCATGTTTGGTAGATTTTTTAAAAAGTTGTTTGTCATATTGGGATCATTTTGTTTCTTTTCAAAGCAGAGTAGGATTCTATTAAAACTAAAAGTTAGAGTTCTTACACATTTTAACAATGTGGATAAATCAAAATCTAACAAAATTGGTAATCAAAATCTTGCAAACATTCACATTTTGCATTTGTCCATTCTAAAATATTTTGTCCTCTAAGTTTGGTGTAATAGAGCTTCCTGATTGAAATTTGTCCCAGTTC
This sequence comes from Quercus tomentella, assembly GCA_028535165.1. Lineage (NCBI taxonomy): Eukaryota > Viridiplantae > Streptophyta > Magnoliopsida > Fagales > Fagaceae > Quercus > Quercus tomentella. The sequence continues at coordinate 16,058,984 of JAPQVY010000001.1, forward strand.
ATCAATCATGAAGCAATGATACGCGGAGCTACTATACTAGTTTTTCTTTAGAACTACTAGTCTGATAATCCACTTGGAACAATTACTATTGCAGCATGCGTTATCTTATCTATTGTATGCTTTTGCATATTGTCAATCCATTTTCCTTTCAATTGAATAAAATTCAAATTTTTAGTTTGGACTTATTATTCTTAGTGAGTGAGAGTAGGTTGGATTAGGTTTAATCATTAATATTCAATATCACATTGCTTACCCCACTAGTAAGGGCTACAGCTAATGGGCAAATCCTAATTTAGAGCCATTTTGTCCTCTTGCACAGTATTACCTTTAGCCTTCATCTATTAAGTTCTATCTCTAGCTAAGCTTGTTGTAGCAATGATACTATTTGATCAACGGTCTAACCCGATCCATAACCTACAAAGAGGAAAAGGTACTAAGGTGATACGTCAAAGTCAGGTTGAATGAGAGACTCTCTAATACTTAAGTCAGCATACAAACTATTGGAAGAAATGTTAAACGCTGCCTTCTTTTCTTGTACTTGTACCAGTGATCGTCCCCCATTAATATTTACGTTGCTCAAGGATGTAATCCCTTCAAGACATCAGAGAGATTATCATGTTTAATATACCCTCCTTAATTCAAGGGTTATCTCATGAATATTGAGATACATACTGATGAGTCGGAAATTTACGATCGTCATTAAACTAAGATCGTCATTAACCAAGAGAAGACGTCACGCATTTATTAGGCTCATTGATGACAAAGCGTAACGGATGGAGCAACGATCACAGAATGAGCTATGAACTTCAAACAGAGATTTTGTAACGCACTAGTCGTTGAACATAAATACAACAATTCATTGCCCATTAATTAGGCACACAACTATAAAAAAGAAGGTAACAGAAGTTAAAGGTACTGAAAATCACTCTCCAGTCAATTCTCTCTAAAATCTTTCTCCCTTATTGACTTAAGCATCGGAGGCAGTTTGGCTAATGTCATACTGGCATGTTACTCTTTCACCCAGTTCATTTTTGTAGGTTTTCCTCCAACGGAAACTAACACAATCACAGCTTAGTCCATCCACTACGATGAGGAGGTCAACTGCTGATTTTTTGCATCATCACATACTATAGATTTTAGTGTTGTTATGCAAGCATGAATGCATTTCAAGATGTAAAAGAGAATGGAATATCAGAGAAGTTCTCTAGTAATGCTCCCATCAAAAGAAAAATGATTTTATTTTCGCTGTATGTAATGGAACACTCATTGAGTCACGACATATAAGCCCCAAACACCCCCCCCCCCCCCTCCCCAACCTATGATTGTTAAGTAAGAACACAAAATACCTCCCCATTTGAAAAATAAAAGTACTTGAGAGGCAAAATGGTGGAATTATGAGTAGAAAGAGTTTATAAATAAAACTTTTGTATTATAATTTTTGCTATAACTCTAATGTATGCAACTGTGAATTATGAAAAAAAGAAGATGATAGATTCATGTGTAAACACTAATTACAAATTTACAATCACTTATGTCATGAAGTTTTGGTATAGTTGTGGTATGGTATGTAATAATAAAAGAACAAGAACTGATAAATAGAATTTTTTATTTTAAAAACTCATCCTAGCTAGCCCATTTAAACCGACGAATACAACATTGAAGATTCTCCCATACAAACACATCATTTAATGTTGAAAGAAGAATCAAACATCATAACCCATCAGTCAGAGACTAAGCCAAAATATGCTAACTCCCACAAGCCAAAGCCCCAATCTAGAAGTCCTTTATAAAGATGGGACATGCCACGTTGGTGAAAGGATGTCCCAACTCTCATGCAAACAGATCTTTCACTCTTCTTGCATTTGTCATTTCAGTATCAAACACTGACGTACGTTTTCGCATAGATACCTTTCGCGCCCAATTTTATATTCGAGTGAGTGGACTGGTGACTCTGTAAATTGGACAAAAATTGGTGGATAGTTGTTTAGCAAGTGTTCACCACTTTTTTTTTTTTTTTTTCATTATATTTAAAATGGTTAAATATATTATATATTAGCATGTGCTCTTGTTTGCTAGGAGCCTAGGACTGTGTTTTTTTTTCAGCCCTATTTCAAATAATTTTTACGATTTTTGAAGAGAAATTAGTTTTTAGCTTTGTCTTGCATTATACAAATAAATTACTAAAATATGTTGTTCTCAAACACACAAAATCCTAAGAATGTATCACTTGGACTAAAAAATTTGGTATGAAATTGGGTGTAAACTTGAATGTGTCATTATTTTTTTTAAAATTTTAATTTAAAGTTTTTATTTGTGAGAAAAATGTTGTAACTTTATTAAGGAATGTCAGTCATATCAGCTAAAATTACAGCATTAAAGTGTGAAAAAACATTCTTCATCCACACCGAGAATTCGCTAACATGTCCAACAATGTTACCTCTTAATATGAAAGAAATGAACAACGAGAAAGTTTTCAACTAAACATTTTGCCTCATCAATCAAATGACTATAAAACGCCAATAAAACATCATCACTCTTCAAGGCATTGAAGATTATCTCTTTGTCTCCCTACAAAATAAGAGATGACAGTCCAATATCTTGAGCAAAGGTTAAGGCCTTGGCAGCTGCCATAGCTTCCACAATTGCAACTGAACTTGCGAGGAGGATCTTCTCGGCCATGGATGCCATTACTTGACCCTTTTCATCCCGGATTACAACGCCTATTCCAGCTGCGTTTTTCTATTTAAACACGCCCCCATCAAAATTGATTTTGAAGTAAGATCTCGAAGGAGGCTAACTGATTTTGAGAAAGCTAATTGGTGGTATTTTTTAAAGCTGGGTAGTCCCGTATTAGTAGCTCAACAGTAAACGCATAGTATATAACAAACACTACCAACCAGGCAACCAGGACGTGGGCATTGTCTGGGTCCTCTCAAAAATATGCATAGAGAGCAAGTTGGCTCCAAAATATAATTTCTTTTTTATGTCCTTTTCTACAAGTTAATATTCACCAAACCAGTATCATATTTGCACCAGAAATATTTTTTACATGACACAAACACCCTTTGTAAATGTATAGTCACATAATATAATACGTATTCTGTAGAGAGGTATTTTTGGAAATTTCAGAAGTCTGGAAGAATCTTCATTCTAATAAGATTCAAAAGTTGAACAAACCAAAAAGGACACTCACCAGCTCTGTAACAAACAACGTGTTGCATTACATGTCAATCACGTGCGAGGCATATGACAAGTCACTTTTGTGGGAGGCTAAAAAGGGCCACAATGCCTCCAAAAATCTGCAAGAAAATTTGAGTTCCAAGCAGAGATAATCAGATAATTGTCGGATTGGCGGGTAGAAGGTAAAATTCGAAAGTTATTTTCATGTCCCCTAAACCTAAGAATTATCAAAAACTTCAACACTATCCAAAATTTTGCAAAATTCTAGAGTGCTCTAACTAGTTTGAATAATATCACAAAAAGCTCGATTTTGTGCTCCACCTGATATGATTGTGTCGAGTCCAATGCACCCAAGCGGAAGAACATTAATTATATTATAGAAATTTGTAAAACACTTGAAGAGCAAGATGCAAAAGTATAAATAGATAGCTAAAATAGTTATAAGTAGAATTTGAGTGAAGTTTGCAAAAACTGAAAATGGATGATGCAGAGGTATACATTTGGAAACTCAAATGAAGATGGACTGCATTTTACTCTTCATATGAAGAAAAATACAAGTCCATTAGCTCATGCTACGATCAATTTTTAATTCAGAAAAGGGGCTATACATAACCAGAAAGCCAAATAGTTCTCACTTATCACTTTCAGTTTCACTTTTCACTTTCAGTTTCACTCTCTACCAGGTAAAACCCACAGTCTCGGTAATTGAAAGGCACTGTTTTCGCAAATGCCTATCCAATGTTGGGGTCCATCATCATTAACATTCACAGACCACAAACACATTTTTCCATATACCCCGTTCATGTCTCTTTCAATTTCCCACCTCACACGTCAAATACAAATACACTGACTCGCCTTGCATTTTTCCAAATGCAAAGCTCTGGCTCTTGACGTTAACAGTGCAACACTAATGGAGGACCAGAACAGTACGTAACAGCTGCGCCATAAACAGACATCAGAGGAAGCACAGTAACAAAAGTAGCTACTAGTACTAGCGCATGAAAATGACAAAACGCAGAAAATATCCGATTATCACCCCCCCAATCTTACTGTACACAAAAACTTTGAAACATGTACTAGTACCTCCTTAAAGTTAGAGCAAACCTTAGCCAACCCTCCCCCAAAATCAACAAAATTAAAAATAAACGCTGAAATTATAAAAAAGAGCTAACACAATCCGTGGAATTTTTTAGAACAAACACTTCCACTCCCAACAAAACTAAAAACACTTTCTTCAAATGCTTAGAAGATCAGGTGGTGGTGATTGAGGTTGTGCGTCTTTCGAGTCTTTGGTTGTTGTTGTTGTTGTTGGAGAGTCTACAATAGCTGAAGTTGGGGATGACTCTGATGTGACTGTTGAGTCTCCTTGTTTTGAGTTTGGTGGTTTTGGAACCTCTGTTAGAATTTGAACCACTTCTCGCATTGTTGGGCGCTCCACGGCCTGTTCTTCGACACACAACATTGCAACGTAGAATACGTGCATCACTTCATGGAGGGGAACTGAGGGGAGTCTTGGATCAAGGATTTTGAGAACTCCTTCCTTTTTCGAGTCTGTGATTTTTCGGACCCATTGAACTATGTCCACACCATCCCCAAATTCCCCAACTGGTTTTCTACCAGTAATTAGCTCTAACAGAACTACACCAAAGCTGTACACATCGCTCTTTTCATCGACCTTAAGAGTGTAGGCATACTCTGCAAAAACAAAAGCTTTTAATTACAACCTATATAAGGTACTATAACATTTAAATTGCACAATTTTTTCAATTTGAGGTCAACATTTTACCGACGGACCATTTGACAAATAAACATAATTGTGATTGTGTTCATAAATAAAAGTCTTATACAAGGAAGAGAGTTATGGTTTACAGGGTTAAAGTCAAAACTCACATATGAAAGAGACAAAACCACAATCTAAATAATGCAAGAATTCATTTCAAACCACAGTATGAGACAAAAAATCAATGTTGGGTTTCAAGATCTTTGACATAATTAAGACTTTGAAAACAAAAGTTAGTACTTGCATGTCTATAGGAACACAATCCACAACAACAAAAATTCACAATTAATATATCACAGCTTTGAATCATATCATACCTGGTGCTATGTATCCGTAGGAGCCAGCAATCGCAGACATACACTCTGAAGTGCCCGAATCTTGCAAAAACTTGGCAAGGCCAAAATCAGCAACATGTGCTTCAAAATTGGAATCAAGCAGAATGTTGTTTGATTTCACATCGCGATGGACGATCAATGGGGAACAATCGTGATGCAAATAGCAAAGGCCCTTAGCAGACTCTATCGCAATCTTGTACCTAGTATCCCAGTGCAAATGACCTCCCTTCTTGCCATGAAGTACCTCACCTAAGCTCCCATTAGGCATGTACTCATAAACCAAAAGATTAGTCTCATGGTTTGAACAGAACCCCAATAATCTCACAATGTGTCTGTGCCTAATCCTCCCCAAAGTCTGTATCTCCGCGTTGAATCCATGGTCATGGGAAGATCCCCTGCTCATTGCCGGAAGCCTTTTCACGGCAACCTGCTCAGCATTTGGCATGGAACCCTTATACACAATACCAGCACCACCTTTGCCTATAATGTTATCCTCCTTCAACGAATCCAATACATCATCAACCGTGAAATCCAACCGTTGGAACGCGGTTAATTTCCAGGCACGAGACTCACTGGCCTTCTTCAAAGACCTGGCTTTGATGATTGCTGCCACTGCAAACGCAATGGAGCAAATGAGCAATCCAATGACAAGCAAAAGCTTTAGAGAAGCAGAGAGTGGGCCTTTCTCATGAGCTTGGTGAGTTCCATTGGCAACCCCATCTTTGCAAGCCCCTAAATAAGGACCGCACAGATCTGGGTTCCCCAAAAACGACGTGTAGTTAAAATAGCTGAATTGGCCAGTGCCAGGAACCAAACCAGAGAGATTGTTATATGAAAAATCAACAGAGGTCAAGCTTTGCATAGTTGCTATTGAAGCAGGAATGCTACCAATAAGATGATTTTTCGAAAGGTTGAGGTAATTCAGAATCCTCATACCAGTAATCTCGTTGGGAATCTGACCCGAAAGATCATTTCGGCTGAGATCAACAAAGGTTAGAAGCTTGCATTGGCTGATTTCAGGTGCAATGGGACCTGAGAACTTGTTGTGGCTGAAGTCTATCTTCGAAAGTTGCTGTAACCTTCCAATCTGAGGTGGGATTGGACCCGAAAACCTGTTTCCATCAAGGAGTAGCTTCTGTACACTAGAGAAGTTACCAACACTCGAAGGCAACGACCCCGAAAGCATATTGTTGGAGAGACTAATCTGTCCTAGATTAACAGACATCGAATTGGTCTCAGGAAACTCCCCCACTAGATAGTTGTCTTGCAGTTCTACTTGTGTCAGCGCTGGCAAGTCAAGAAGACCTTTTGGTATTGAGCCATTGAAAAAGTTCTCACCCATACGGATCCGACTCAGTGACTGGCATTTTCCTAGTGATTCTGGAATCGGACCAAACAAGAAGTTTCCCAGAGCAATCAGGGTCTCAAGCTTATTTCCTGAACACAAATCAGGAGGCAGAGACCCAGTAAGTTTGTTGGAAGAAAGATCTAGAGTTCTAAGCCTTCCATTCTTTCCCAAACCCTGAGGAATGCTACCAGTAAAGTTGTTCTCCCACAACTGTAAAACCTCGAGCGCCGGCAAGTCTCCGACAAAGTCCGGAATAGCACCGTGAAGCTTGTTGCGAAACAAGTTCAACAGCGTCATGTTCTTCAGCTGAGCAAACGAGGATGGAATTTCACCGGTGAGCATGTTGTTCGACAAGTCCATGGATTTCAAGCTCGCCAAATTCCCAAGCTCCACCGTCAAAGACCCCGAAAGCGCATTCACTTGCAAAAACAGAGTGTCGAGCTTCTGTAGCTTCCCAATCTCCGGTGGTATCTCTCCGGTTAACCCACAGTTTGCGGCGTCGATGCGAACAAGCTCCGACAAGTTTCCGATCTCGGCGGGAATGCCTCCCTCGTAGGCATTGAAGTATCCAAGGTAAAGCTCACGCAGGGTCGACAAGTTTCCGATCTCGGCAGGTATAGTGCCGTTTAGTTCGTTGCCGGAAACGGCCAAATACTCAATAAACTGCCATTGTCCGTACTGGGTCGGGATCTGACCGGTGAAATAGTTACCGCCGAGGTGCAAATGGCGGATGTTAGGCATTTCAACGACAGTCAGAGGCAGCTCACCGGTCATGTTGTTGTTGTAGAGATCGAGGACCTGGAGGTTCTTGAGAGAAGCGAGTTGGGTCGGGAAAGTGCCGTTGAAAATGTTGTTGGAGAGGTTGAGGTAGCGGAGAGTCGAGAGAGAAGAGAGCTGCGGAGGAATGGGGCCGGAGAGTTGGTTAGAGGCGACGGTGAGGTTAGAAAGGAAGCGGAGGTGGGCGAGGTCAGGGGAGAGAGTGCCGGAGAGGTTGAGACCGGAGAGGTCTAGAGATGTCACGTGACGGTGAGTGGTGTCGCTGCACGTGACGCCCGTCCACGTGCAGTGGTTCGTGGTGGCGTTCCATGATGAAAGGGCCAATTGTGGGTCGTCTATGAGGGACTTTGCCGAGAGAAGTGCTTTGTATTCTGGGATGTGGGCTGAGTGAGTTGTGTGGATTTGGAGGTGGAGGTGGAGAAGGAGGAGGAGCAAGAGGAGAAGCTGCATTTTTTTTTTTTTTTTGGATTTGGATAGGGGGTAGATGGAGAGTGGCTGTGGTGGGAGTGAAGAGAGTTTCAGTGAGACTGATGAGAAGGGTTGAAACTTTGTACTTTGAAGCTAGTGTGATTTTATTCTTCGATCTTTATTTAAAATACTGAAAAAGTAACTCATATTATTAGTATTATTGATTATATATTATTCTTTATTTACTACTCCTATATGGCAGTAGCAAGTAGGAATAGATAGGTCATATTCAGCCAAAAAACAAAAAGTAGATATGTCATAGGGTAGGTTTTTCAATTTTTTTTTTTTTTGGGGGATACTTAACAATATGATTTAAAAAAAAAATTAAAGTAGATAGGTCCTAGCTTTAAATTTTAATCATGAAGAGATGCATTGGGGGTGGGGAGGTACTTACAAATTACGACTTACGAGTAGAGAGAGAGAGAGTTATACTTGAAATCTTGAAGGTTATTCATTTACTTTATTTTGGATGTATGTTTATTGATCTTTAACTAGGGCAGGAAGGTTCCAATAAAAAAAAATTAAAAAATAAATAAGTAAAGGGCATGCATGCAGATGCAGGAAGGGAATAAATAAAAAGGTAAGAAAGGAAAAAAAGGAAATTTCCGAATATGCATCTCTTGTTAGCCCAAGGTCCCAACCCTGCCTTTTTCACTCCCCAAAGATACACATTCTAAGCACAAAAAGTATGGCTTCTTTTGTCTTTGCTACAAAGAAAGTATGGCTTTCTTTGTTTGAGTTTGATAGCTATTATCCCGTACACCGAAAGATAAAAGATAGCTCTAAAAAGTGTGTTGAAATGGGACAATCAAATATTCAGCTAAAAAAAAAGGTGGGACAACCAAATTTTAGTTAAACAAAATCAGGACAAAACATTGATTGTATTTTTCACTGTATTTTTCAATAAATACTTGCTTTTGGACCAAAAGTTTTGGTACAATGTACCTGGTTAACAATTTAAATTATTAGGGTAAAATTTTTCCTTGCCTTAACAACTTGTCATGCTCTAGGCCACTAGCAAGATCAGGACTAGGAGGGCCTTATTGGGATCGAGAAGTCGGCTCATCAGGCTACCCTCCAATGTAATCAAGGTTCTGATTTTGCTGATTGACTTAGTTCTCCAATTATATATATATATATATATATATATATATATATATATATATATATATATATTTACTATTATTGGTGTTCAAATTTGATTCGGTTTTTTGGCTATTTATTAAAAATTTTAACTAGTAATAAGAATATACGAATTTCTCTCTTCTTTTTTGTGTGAGGATTTGATCTGTGTGTGGAAATGTATATGTGTATGTGTGATTTTTAACTTAATTTTAACTATTAGTATTTTTAATTATTATTATTCATGTTTGTTTGATTGATAGCTTTTGTTATAATTGAAGCTTTGAAATACGATTTTGCTATATATGACATTTCTAGGCTAGAGAGGTTAAATATGTATTTGTAAGCTTTTTTATTTTTGCTTTTGATATATAGGTGTTATTTGATAGTACATAAATTAGAGAAGGTTTGTGTACACAATTTTTGTGCCACAACCCTAACATGTGCAACGGTGAGGGATGGAAAAAAGTTGTGAGTTTATGTGATTATGAGTGATTATGAAAATTATGGATTACCAATCATAGTTGCATATGTTATCAAGTTATGGCAAATTCAGTGGTCCTAGGCGAATTACTATGAAATAATAGTAATTGATTTTATTATTATTATTATCTTGATTGGTTTGGTGGTGGTTGGTAACATGAAAAATGCATGGACAATGTGAGGAGTATAGTACTGGAAGAGAAGAGAGACGGAGGAATTTGAAGATTAAATATGTCAAAAAAATGCAAAATATGCTAATTTAGATAATAACCTAACAATTTTAGTTTAGTATAAAATGTAGGAAGCCAAATATAGTACTTGGAAGTTTGTGAACAAAATTGTGACTTGTGATAGAAGGTTAACCATTATTAATTATAGTAATTGAATGTTTTTTCCAAATTTTTATTAAATTAGCAATTTTTTTTTTTTTTTTGAGAAAGTAAATTAGCAATTGTTGAGTAAGTTAAAATGACAAAGAGATTTTAATTACCTCATTTACTAAAATCTCTTATCTTCCTATAAAAAAGGTAGGATGAAAATTTTCAAATCCTGTCTATATTAAAATGAAAATTAATCAGTTTGGTGTCTTGACTTTTTTTTTTTTTTTTTGAGAAGTGGTGTCTTAATTAACTTGATTGTAAAGAGTAGTTATTTTGAAATAGATATTATAGACCAAGATACCAATCGATTTTTGGTGTTGGCGAGAATTGAATCTCAAATCTTTTATTCAATCATCAAAGATTTTACTAGATGAGCTATGTTGAAATTCTCTCAAAAAAAAAATCTACTAATATTAGAGGTTCTTATTTTTAATATTATTTTCCTAAAAGAAGTCTATTGAGCTTTCAAAAGTTGGCTGAGAATATGTTTCATCTGCTCATATGAACGTCTTAGATTATACTCTTCAGGATGGTTTGCCCCATTATTTAGTGCGATTATTGTTCTAGGACTTTGAGGCTTAAAATTAAAAAGAAATTGAAAAATAATATTGCTATCTTCTTTCCCTACGGGTTCTTTCATATTATCATAAATAGAGCCAATATTTTTTTTTTCAACAAGATTTTCATCTTGAGGGAAATGAACTTACTTTAAGGTTTTTTTTTTTTTTTGCTCGCAGAATTAAACTTAGAGTTAAGTAAATTTATCATGTAGAATTAGGGTTAAAGTATAAAAGCCCCGGGTTTATGTGTTTGACTCTCATTGTTACGTTGGATTGTTCGAATATAGAAATGTAGAATTCACATGATCACAAGATTGGGATATGTGCAACCGAGATAACTAAAATACACTGCAAAATTAGGATATTTGAGTTTGATACGCAAAAATTGGTGGGGATTACCATAGGAATTATCACCATAATTGGCCTAATTTTCAAAAGTTTACAAAGAAATGTTCACCACCTTGGTGGGTCATGGCCCCTAAAAGAACAATATCGCTTTCATTGTATATATAGAGAAGAATTTTATTTATGAAATTGTTTTATAATCAGGCGTATAATGAATTTTGAAGTTTGATTCATCGAACATTTTCTTGAAAAGACATTAGTAAATATTAATCGTCTCAAATTAGTTGAGAGCTTTATGGAATTGTTAAATACAAACAAATTTTATGGCAAATCCTTGGACCCCCTTTAGTCTATTCTTAATTTCCTTCGAAAATTAACTTACTTTCACATCTTCTGTTGTTTCTTCTGTGTTTTGCTTTTGGTCAAACAAAGGTGTCATGGGCTCAATTGCATGGTCAAAGGGGTAAACAGACTACTTTCTTGTCTATTTTACCGTTTGCGGGTCACGATAGAGATTTGTTGCGGCTGCTTTGAGAATTTAGAAGCATTTCTGTGCTGTGTGTTCATGATTTTGGAACTGTTGTTTTCATTACTAATATTAATTACTTATTCATAAAGAAATATAAAAGATAGAGATATATGCTAATCAAATATGGACAAACCTTTGAAAAATGATTATTACTCCTCCGTCATTCTCTAGAAATTTCCATGGAGGTTAATAAGTAACAAACAAACCTTTAACAGTTGAAGTTTCTAATGTCATATTTTGTTTTTTACATCAAAAAGTGAAAAATAATCATACCATGAACTCAAAATTGAAATAAACTTTAAAAAGGTAAGATTTAAAAGAGTTAAATTCAACAACTCCTTCAGATATGTCTAATCCATACCGACATTTTTTTTCCCCAAAGTGGTATCTATTATCAATTGGTAAGATTTAAATCGAATAAATTTTTTAAATGTCAAAAAAGCATCTTGTTAAATGGTTAAAAGATAAATTGAAATAAACTGAAAAAAGAGGGTGAGATTTAAATGTGTTAAACTAAAAAAATTCTTTAAATATATGGCAAAACTTGGATTCAGTATTCCAATGCATTAGACTTAACATGATGCAAACTTGTATTAAATTTTGGAAATATGTCCATATCGTGATGGGTATGGTGCATAGAACACTGGACCTAAGCCAAATACTTTAATATATTTAATCCCATAACAACATTTCATCCATAGTTGTAACTATTGTTATAAAATTATAGTTATTGAAATTTTCAAAACTAGTCCAAGTCTCGACAATTATTAATTTTGAAGGGAAAGAATATTATATAAATGGATTTTTTTTAGTGCACTGGACCCAAGTTGAGTCCTTAATTATGTTTAATTCCATACCAATATTTTTATCAATAGTTGTAACTATTAATAATTTTAATCTTAATTTTATAAAACTATAAGAAATTTTCAAAACTAGTCGAAGTCTCAACAATTATTAATTTTGAAGAAAAATAATATTATATATGTAAGGACCAGAATTGGATCCCTAGCCCAAATGATGGATGGACTCAGGCCCAAAAAGGCCAAAACAATGAATTTGTAGAGAATGAGTTGGAAAACTGGACTAAAATGAGTTGGATGACAAATAAAGTGAATTCAAATGACAAGAACAGAAAGATAGATTGATTTCAACTAAAGAAAATTGTCCTCGGCATGGTCTGAGGAAATCAGTTCTTTTATATTTCTCTTAAATTTGATTACAAGTTTGTTTCCTGATTGCTACAGTGTTTCTCTCTAGCTTTTTCCCCCCTTTTGTCTCATTGCTTCCTTCTCCTTTTATACTCTATTCTTCTTTCATCTCTACCCTCCACGTGCAGACCAGATAGTTGGTGTTTGATACTTATTCTATTAGCACATTCCTAAAGTCTTTACATAGTAGCTGTAAGGCTGAAAACCACTATTCAGATATCACCTCTACGTTAATGCGGCTAGAGAGTTAGCTGCAGAGCATTTAATGCGATGGTAGCAGCTTTCTCCTTAGATATTTTAAAACTCCCCTCTGTCCTTTGCTTCTGCAACGCTTACCGATACCAACATAATTTCCTAGAACATTCCCCTAGACGGTAGACCACCTCTATGGACGGCTTTGGTCAGGCGAGCAAGCATTCATCCTCGGGCCAACCTCCTGGGCCATTATGATCAAAACTAACTTCTTCAATTACTAACACAGGCTCCCTTGACAATGTTTACTTCTCATTGGATAACCTCCCGCCTTAGGCCCAATATATACATAGAAAATGAGCTCCTGGACCCAATACCCCTACAATATAAATGAATGTTTTTTTAATAACTGGACCCAAATCAAGTCCTTAAATATATTTAACTCCATACCAATGTTTGATCCACAGTTGTAGCTATTAAAAACTTTAATTTTTTTATTATAGAAAACTATAACTACTGAAATTTTCAAAACTACTCCAAGTCCCAATGATTATTAATTTTGAAGAGAAAATAATATTATATAAATTAATTTTTGGAGCATTGGATCCAAACCGAGTCCTTAAATATATCTAAATCTATACCAATATTCTATCCATGGTTGTAACTATTTACATTTTAATTTAATTTTTCTTTTTTATAAAACTATAACTATTGAAAATTTCAAAACTCCTTCAAGTCCCGACAATTATTAATTTTGAAGAGAAGAAATATTATATAAATGATTTTTTTTTTTTTTTTTTTTCATGCTTTAGACCCAAACCAAATCCTTAAACATCTCTAATTCCATAATAATATTTTATTGATTTTTGTAACTATTAGCAATTTCTTTTATTTATTTTTAATAAAACTATAACTATTGAAAATTTCGAAATTAGTCCAAGTCTTGTCATTATTAGTTTTGAAGAAAAATAATATTATATAAATGGATCTATTTTTAGTGTATTGGACCCAAGCTAAGTCCTTAAATATATTTAACTTCATACTAATATTTTGTCAATAATCGTAACTGTAGGCTCCGGAAGTGAGGCTGTTGGGCCTGGATACACTTGGGCTAACAATTTATTTGTAAAGTGGGTTTTTGAATTTCCTACTAAGGGTCGTTCTCGGCAGAGAGACTCAATACAATATTCACTCCACTCTCCTTTTTTCTGAACCCTTTTCTCTTCCCAAGCTCCTGCTATTTATAGCCAAGGTTAGTGGAGGGATTATGATTGCAGCTGCCAATAGTGCTATTGAAGGTCCAATATTGTTTGCTTTAAGTGGGTGTTTAGGTGAAGGTGGGATGCAGTAATTGTGGCCTTGGAACTTGGTTCCAGCCTAGTCAATTGTGCTCGGCAATATAGTTCACCGACCATTTCGTGGCCTCCCCGGACAGGATTTATGAGCTTGTTAAGGAAAACTCATGCCGAGCACCTCCCAGGATCCGTGACCCGAACTCTGCTCTTGCACGAAGGCAGTTTCAAGGATTTAGGGCAATTGGGCCGCCACGTTGGGTTTGGGCCCAGGGCCCATACGAGTCTAGGGATCTCGGTACCGTACAGTAACTATTAACATTTTTATTATTATATAAAACTATAAATACTGAAATTTTCAAAACTAGTCCAAGCCCTGCCAATTATTAATTTTGAAGAGAAAGAATATTATATGCCCTGCCAATTATTAATTTTGAAGAGAAAGAATATTATATAAATGGATTTCTTTTTAACACATTAGACCTAAGCCAAGTTCTTAATTATATTTAACATCATGCTAATATTTTAGCCATAGTTGTAACTATTAACAATTTATTTATTTTTGTAAGATTCTTACAATTGAAATTTTTAAAACTAGTCCAATTTATATATATATAGAGAGAGAGAGAGAGAGAGAGAGAGAGAGAGAGAGAGAGAGAGAGAGAGAGAGAGAGAGAGAGAGAGAGAGATTCTTTAAAAAAAAAGAGCCTTTAAGCAGTACACTTGGTTAATAATAAATATATTTGATGTTATTAAAATAAATTTTAGAAAAGAATTCTCACAATTTTTTCATGAGAAGTAATGAATTGTAAGAGGGGAAATATATATATATATATATATATATATTATAGGCAAACCAATAATAATTTTTTTTTCTTATAATTTAATAATTTTAGAAATGAAGATTTAAACCATTGATGATTCTGTTATAAATACCCATAAGTAAACTACAATGCTCTTGATATCCCAATATTAATACCTTATAATTAGATAATTTTGAGAATGAAGATTTAAATCATAAATATTTCCGTTATAAACATCAGGAGAAAGCTACAAAGCTCTTGACAGCAGAAAATTTTTAGGTATTTTCGGAATACAGAAAATTTTACTCATTTTTCTCATATTTATAGTGAGGTCACCATAAATGTGAAATGAGAGAGCATCATTTCTTAGTATTCTGTAAGTACTTAAGAATTACTCATTGACGGCAATACCTACCATCCTTTAATTACTGTTTAAACTTTATTGTCTAATCTAATCCCTTAATTACTGTTAAAACTTTATTGATTAATGAAATGATGCTGAATCGGTGACATATATCTCTCCGTAAAAAAAGGGGACCCGCTGTCAACTGTGACAGTGAGATGCACGAAATGGATGATACAAAAAGAGAGGTCCCATTGCACCACACCAATATATTCAGTCAGTGTGACCAAAAAGAAAAAAAAAGAAGAACACAAAACAACAAAACAAGCATCATCACCCAAAATTCTTTACCTACTCTACATTTTTTGCTTTGACACTTCGGGACAACTCAGTTTTTTCACCCCCTTTATTCGGTGCAATATAGAATCTTAGATAAACTAAGAAAAAGACTAAAAAGAAAAAAAAAAGGATAATGCCTAATTATTAAACAGTAATAATTTTGTTGGGATGGATAAAGTTAGTCAAACAATTTTGACTGACATAGATAGACACAAGACATTGTGTTTTTTTTTTTTTTTTTTTTTGGGTAGAACCCCATCTATCTGTCTTTCTTTTTTTTCTTTTTTTTTTACAACACACATTATTATTATTACAGAGAGGCCCATTTTGAAAAATTACGTTTTTACCCTCATCGTATGTCTGTATTACATTGTACTACGACCTCACAGACTCACCAGTGACCCATGAAGAGAAGCTCATGATAATATGGTCCCAAAAATAGACAGTAACATTTGCTTTTCCGGAAGAGGAAATTACGAATCTGTCCTTCCACGCCTAAAGAAAAAAAAAACGACACGATTTCGTAGGGGGTGTTGTCTTTGAAATCCGGCAAAGGACTAGAATGCCCCCTCTTGCCTCATGGGCTTGTCTTGGCTTTTAATGCAAGTGTCTTTATCGAGGTTTCGAAAAACATCTCATGTTGTTCCAATTCCAAAGGATGTTATAGTAATTTTGAAGCAAGAATCCAGCTAGCAAGTCTTTATCTATCTTATTAGTTCACTCACTTTTTTAATTTGGCCCTATTCCATTCCATGTTGATAGGGTACTCGAAGCCAATGATTTAGCCATCCCTATTTCTTATCAACCCTCAAACCTGATCTTATAATCAAAGATACTGAAGACTTATGATTTACGAAGCTTATTAATTGCTTCATTTATCTGTAATAAATTACAAAAAATAGTGGTTACATCTCTTCTTCTTCTTTTTTTAAATTTTTTTTTGTGTGTGGTGCTGATTCAAGAATCAAAATACTGGGCTCATGATGGTAAATATGGTCAAATTCAACATATGGGATGGTTTTGGTCATTATTCATTAAGATGAGGATCTATATAAGGCTGTGATTTGGACATGTAAACAAATTTATAGTACAAGATGACAAAGATTTATAATGTGAGGCCGAATTTGACCGTCGGTTTGCATTCTGCAATCCTATCATTTGAGTATCCTACCAAACAGATCAAATCGAAAATGTTTGGGTCGAGGGTCACCCTAAACAGGTTGCAAAATTGGTTGGATTAATCCGGCTACAAGTCGAGTCAATGGGATTCAGATTGACTCATATTTTTTCACATACAAAATAACAGTAATTATTATTAAATATTATGATATTGTTCTTGTCTTCTTTTTAATATAAATAAGAGAATAAGTAAAAAAATAAAAGTTATATAATTCATAAATTATTAAGTTTGCACAATCCAAAGTTCTCAAATTTTATCATCACCACACAATAATCAAGAAAAATACTAAGGGGGTGTTTGGTAGAGGAGTTTGAATAATGTTGTTTGGGTGTTTTTGATATACGTGTGGGTGAAAAAGTGTGTAAGTATGTTTAAAATGCTTAAAAGGTTGTTTGAAATAGCCTGCCAAATGGGTAGTGGCGGCTCCAGGAATTTTGTTTAGGGGGTCATTAAAAAATTTTAATAAAAAAAAAAAAAAACTTGAATATATCGAGTTATCGGCAAAAAAAAATTAATACATGAATATTTACAATTTTCTTCTACAAGTTTTCAAATTTTGAATTGTTATATGATAGTTCATTATGAGTATCTATTGCCAATGTGGGTAGCTATGAGCCTATGACTATTTTATTTTGTGAAGTTTATCTAACATTTTTATTTTTATGCAGTTGTTATTATCTATTTGTTATTGTTTTTATAAAAATATTTTAAACTAAATGACTAAACTAAACTCATTAGCTTTGTATTAATTATTGACGCACGCAACCACACTCATTCATACATAAAATTATACACTATGTGTCTACTTAACCAATTAAATGCTTGGACAATTACTAACTTTATAATTTTTTTTCTTAAATTTTACTAACTCTATAAAAAAAAAGTTATTATAACATGATAACAATACACACACATGTAACAAACCATCTCTATTTCCTAATTATTAAATTATATAAATTTATATTATATTTATATTGTACACACAAGTGTCCACACACATGACACATCATAATTTACACAAATAGCATTATAACAAAAAGTAATGCACACAATCAATATTAGACACACTCACACATAATATAAATTTATAAAAAAGAGTGACACTTACAATTCACAAACACTTACTCTTTACTCTTAGAGTTGGAAATACTTGTAATAAGAGTGTGCAAAATTTAAGTTAGGGTGTGCAAAAACATTTTTAAAAATAAATTAATTTATTAAACTAACAAAAAAAAAAATTATATATGTATATATATATATATATTTTTTTTTTTGAAGTCAGGGGATTCATTTGAACCCCTTGAATATAAAGTAGCGTCGCCCTTGCAAATGGGCCCTAAATGTTGTGAACCATATCAAATTATCAACCTTTTTAAGTATATATACTTGTTGCATATAAAATAATAATAAATTAAAATTATCTAAGTAGATAACTAAACAAATAAAGCATAACATATTAAGTAAAAAAAAGTAAATATTTAATAAGAATTACACCTCAATCTACTCAATGTTAAGTAGATCCATCTATGGAAATATTCACACTTGAGAATTGCATCTCAAGATGACAAGTAATTTCTTCCGTATTTTCATCTACACTACAAAATGTTAATATTCCTTTAGTATACAATGAAAACGAGTAAATAATGAATCAACAAAAATTTTATATCTATAATTATTCTATAAATGTATTACATATTACATTCGAATTTATATAAGCAATTGCGAGTGCAAATAAAAAATTCTACATTTTCGGATAAAATACAAGATTGATACTTGGTAAAAACTTTACCTTTTGTGCCAAGAGTTGATTCAAACGCAACAACATTTATAAGCTTAAAAGATCGCACGCCATCAATGAGAGCTTAGAAAACCGATTGTTATTTTCATTCCACGAAGTAGGGGTGTGCATGGGTCGGGTTGAGGGGATTTTTTGATCCAACCCACCATGGTGGGTCAAAAAAAACCCAACCCAACCCAACCCATCACATAAGTCCAACCCAACCCAACCCAACCCACATGGGTCGGGTTGGGTTGGGTTGAACCCATGGGTTTGAAATTTTTTATTATTATTATTAAATTGAGTAAAAAAAAATTAAAATATTAAAAAAACCTAAAGATTAGTAACAATGTAACTCCTTAAAGGCAAACAACACTAATGACTAAACAACAATAGTAATTTATTAGGATTTGTGTGAACTGATTGGCTTTTATATAGGATAAGAAGAACTTACTATTTAAAAAATTTTATTAATTATATAATATATTTTATATATATTAAATTAGTATTAGTAGGAGGAACTGAGGAAATACTGCTCTACAACTGTTATTTTTTAATTATTAAATATAATATATATATATATATATATATATATATATATATATATATATATATATAAAAGTTCCCTACAATTGATTTAAAAAAAATTATTAAATATAAAAATATATTTTAAATATATATTAAATATGGGTGGGTCGGGTTGGGTTTGGCGGGTTTGTAATTTTATGACCCAGACCCAACCCAACCCGGCGGGTCGGGTTGGGTTGGGTCGGGTTTGGTGGGTCGGTGGGTTTTCTGCACACCCCTACCACGAAGATAGATAAATCAAACCTTTTCGTATTACCTTCAAATAAAATAAAAAATGAGCAAAAAGCTTTTATTTTTATTATTTTTTAAAGTTCCATTCTTTAGAAAAATGAGTTGGATCATGTTACAGGGTGACCTGATCGAACATTTCAATAGGTTGAATACAAGTTGATCTGTTATTCCTATGGATTAAAAAAAAAAAAAAAAAAAACTCTTGGATTCGGGTCCAATTTTACCGGGCCTACCTATCTTTGCCATAATAAGTGTGAATGGATTGCATAATCAAAATAGTGGATACATCAATATTATGCAATATATCAGCTAGGGTTGCCAAATGCAAATCGAAGGATAAATTCGACTTTTCCTTATGTATCTTTTGCTAGAAATGATAGACACGGTAAAACGGGTCAGAATTTCTTAACCCGACCCTAAAATTACTTGAACCAAACTCGAATTTTTTGACCTGTGACAAAACCCAATTCTTTTTTTGCGGGTTAACCCAACTTGACTCGCGACTTGAACCATTAAAAAAAAAAAAAATTGGGTAAAAAAAGAAAGTTAAGACAAAATTGGTTTAATTGTTTTTTTGTAAGTTTTAAGGAAACAATTGAGACCTTTACATAATTGTATGCAAATGAATTGAAAAATGAATAGTTGAGGCATTTTGTGATAAGTAAAGATTTTTAGATATCAAATAACAAAGTACATGTCAAGATAATTTGGTTACATAATAGTTAAAAATATATATTTAAAATTATAAATATGTATGAGAAACATTCATACGTGTGAAAAAACTTAAGCTAAAGTATCATTGAAATTAGCATAAATTATGAATGCCTATTTTTTAACAATTCATGTCTAAGATAAACGACTTTTAAAAATAAATTATGATATTTCCTAGAATATGTGTTGCTTAACAATGACATGATATTTATAAAAGAGACCATGTATAAATAAGTAAATAATCAAATTTTAATGTATATTCTCAAATTGAAAGAGAGTGCAAACCAAAATTGATTAAAGATTATAAAATTAGTTTTCAAGATTATAAATTTCTTATATGCTTTTATTCTTCATCAAATTAGTTATCCAATAAGGCATTTGTATTTTTTTTTTTAATGTTTTGGGATGTTGATATTGTGTAGAAATGAAACTTGTGTATTTGTTTAACTTATTCTTTGTGCTATTTTATTTTGGTTAGTAATTGTGGGATTTATATAATTTTAAAATTATTGAACAAATATTAATTTGTTTAGTTAAGCTCATTATTGATATGAGTGGGGAATTTAAAGTAATATATTTTACATCAAGTAATTTGCTGCGTGACTTTTCAAATGACAAATACATATTGTTTTCTTAAAAAAAAAAAAAAAAAAAATCATGTGAAAAATATGGATCAATTTGACCTAACCTGCAACCCGATTGACCCAACCCAACTTGACCTGCCTGTTTGCTAAGCCTAAGAAATGAGAAAGTTCATAAACACAATTTTTATACTACTTTTGTCACAACTTTGATAAGTACAATTTTGAATGGTGGAGAAAAATTTGTAGATAGATATGAAAATAATGGTTCACCAATTACAATCACACATATTATTAAGTTGTGACAAAGTCACATAAGAATTGGCTCAAAATTTATTTATATGTCCAAATCACTAACTTACATAGATCCTCGTCTAACGACCGAGACCATCCCATAAGTTGAATTTGACCATATTTTACCATCACGGGGCCCCATTTTTTTTTCCTTTGTGGTAGTTAGTTGCTTGTTAGGCCAATATCATTACCAATTGTTTTGTATTGAAAGTATACAATAGAGCATGAAATGAAACAAAAAAACTTAGAAGGTTTGCTTTGGGGAGGGTTGAGGGTTACTTTCTTTTGCTGTGTTTTTATTGGGAGTGCGGTTGGGAGGGAGTGAAGGAGTTGGTAGAGGGTGGAGACTGATTCGCTGCTTGTATCCACTTTAGTTTTTCAAACCATTTTCACTTAGAACTAGAAAAAAAACTTTGGGCTAAGTCATGAAATTCCAGAGCCCAAAGCTCCTACACCCCAGAAAACACGTCGTATGAATTACTATTTTAAGTCTTGGGTGTTGTTCCCTTTTGTCTCCTCTCCCTTGGACTCTCTTTTAAAATTCAGTGTTTCTAGTTTGTACTCTATGCTCTCAATAGTTCACTGCAAAGCCTTCTTTCTTATGATTTTTAAGTGATCCGGAGTGAGAGAGAAAACTCTCAATGAGACCATGGCCAGGACAATCTTCTAGTGGACCACGTCATTTGTCCACCATTTTATTAAAAAATTCTCACTTGTTTAAAATTTCTGAGTCAGTAATTAGTTTCTGTTTAAAAAAATATTATAACTCAGTAATTTTAAATAAGTGAGAGTCTTTTAGTGGAATAGTGGACCACATCACTTGTTCACCATAAGGACCTTATAATTTCTCCATGGCCAGGGGCGGCGTTAGCTTTGGTCCAAGGGGTTCATTCTAATAACTATATATATAATTTTAATTTTTAAATTTTTTTTTGGTTTTTGACCCCTAAAATAAAAAAAAAAATTGAATACTCTAACATTAAATTTTTTTTAAAGTCAAATTGAAATAAGCCCGAATATGATTATCTTAATAATCTATTATTGCAAATAAAATTACAATTAATTTATACATTTGATAAAATCTATGAGTATACTGGTTGAATTTAAATGTTTTTTTAATTTGTTATTTGTTAAGTGGGGATTGGGGGCATGGGTCTATTAGAAGTTAACAAATGTTAACACTAAAGCTTCGTTTGGATTGCACTGAAAACAAGGGATGTCTGCGTTTTGCATTTTTTCCTTGGGTCCTGTGCATTGTTCACGGGACCCGCAAGTACGGAATTCAGCAAATTTTACTCTAAAACTAGGTCTCACGGCACTATTTATACATTTAAAAATTATTTTGCTATAGTGTTTTCAGCAATAAGTTTTCAGTTTTCAGCAATAAGCGGTATTCAAACAGACCTTAAAAGACAATTAAACAAGAGGTGATTTAAAAAAAAAAAAAATTAGACAAGGAACGTGGGAGAGGGGAGTGATTGAGTGAAGACTAAAACAAATGTTAAAACAACAAAAAATGTCTTAATACAATTAAAAAAACCAATAGTTATCAAAGTTGAGTTGAATTATTAAATAAAAAAATTGTACATAGTAAAGACATAAACTAATTGATAAAAATAATCTAAGTAATAATAATTAAAGTTCACTAAAAAAAACAATGATTAATATCTTTATTATTTTTTTAATTTTTTTAATTTTAGATTGAAATCCTACTTTAGCTTAATCTAAGTGTATATGTGTAAAGCTTCATTTTAGAGACTTGAATCCTGGCACTTACCTTTCCACCCTACAAGAATTTGTACTTGTAAAATGACTATCATGCCAAGGGTGCATGGTGGTATTGTATTTAGAAATAATAAATTATTTCTAAGATTTAATCTTAGCAACTATAATTAGTATGTTCATTATATTAAGACACAATATACCAAATGAATTTATAGTTTATCTTTTATTTTCTCCCTAGTACTATGAACAAATTTGTAATAAGAAATCACGTAGACTACAAGATTCATCTTTTTATTGGCTCTTCTAAAAAAAAATTTCTGGAGCCACCACTAACCATGGCAATAATCTCAACGACAGTAAAACTCAATATTGCATTATAACTTTTTTTACTCAATTATTTGTCGACTACTAAAGGTTATAATTAAATGAAAAGATTACATAATTTAATTCATCTAAAAGAATCTAATATGAGAAGGGCGTTACATATACCCATTACACCATGTAGCCCCTCTATACTAATAGTCTAATAGCCAACCAAGGGCTAAATTCCGTCCTTTATATAATACTTGCGCGTTGAATGAGAGAATCTGGTAATTTTTTTTTTTTTTTTTTGCTAGGTAAATGTTTATGCAAGGGATAGAACCCTTGAGTTGAAAGTCACTAGCATGACTAGGTACCACTTGGGCCAGCAGGCCCGGTGGTGAGAGAATCTGGTAATTGGGATAGAAAATATGATGATTTTTATTTCACTTCAAACCATAAGGAGGTTTAGCCACAATTTTACAAAACATAGAGACAATTTGTAGTTCCTCATAACCACATTGGGAGTCATTTTCAATTTACCTAAAAAGAATTATAATTGAAAAGAGGGAAAATTAAAATATGGTATATAACAAGTTGCACAAATGCACATTTGCTGTTGGTCTATGTCTCTTGTATCATTCATAAATCGTAAGGGGATATGCAATAACTCAAAAGAAAACATAGTCACGTTTCAGTCATCTTCTTCTAGATGTGATATGGATTGGAGGGGGTTATAACTGGGACCTGCATAAGGGTCTAGAATAATAATGTGGTTGTAGTGAAAGGATAATTACATGAAAGGATGATTACAAGCACTAAGGCATATCAGCCTGCAAAAGCCCATTTCCTTTGTCTGATCTTTACATTGTCTCATAGAACCAAAAATTGAACATTATTCCAATTCTATATGAGCACAAGGCATTCCTAAATTAAAGAAATGTCTATACCCATCCCCACAGGCACATATCCATCAATGGCCACTTATTCATTGTCATGGCATGGAAAGAAAGGAACAGTTATCATTTCAATAACGTGCAAGAGTAAGCATTTTTTTTTCTAACATGATAATGTGATTGAAAGTGATGGGAACTAACAATAATTCTTTTATGTTTTCCTTTCTTGGTACGGTTTATTTGGTAATTTTCTACCAGACTAGAGTTTTGTTTGAACTGGGCTCTTCGAGAATTGGTGTGTGATGGGCCAGGAGTTGGGTATGGCCATCAAATTGCGCCTAATCACATCACGTCTAATACGTTTTTTTTTGCGAAATTTTTAATGGAGTTCTATTTTTGGATTTATAATAAAATCCAAAATTTAATTAATCAAAAAACATTTTCATTCCAGAATCCAAAATTTGATAAGAGTCAAAACTAAAATAGCTAAAATAATTTATAGACTTTCTTTCCTTTTTTATGATTGTTCTAAAGTCAATTCTTTATAGACTAAAATTAAATTTTTTTTGGTGTTAAAATTTTGATAATTATACCACTGACCTTTGGGATAGGTGGTATATTCTGATATTTCCATTGAAGACATTCAATATTCAAATCCCTCTTTCTTTCCTTGAAAATATATATATATATATATATATATATATATATATATATATATATTTTAATAGTACAAAAAGAAAAGAAAAGAGTGTAATCCATTACATTGTGTCACTGGTTAATCAGCAAAACATGTTCACAATATATGTAACATGTTTGAAATCAAGTTGTCACTTCTTCATCCAAAAAAGTTGAATATGACAAGTACCAACCACAATGTATTCCGGTTCAGCAGTGTGGACAATGAATTGGAGTTTTGCTTCTTGCTTGTCTATGCCACACGATTGGTGCCTAAATAAAAGCATTTTCATGAGGTGCTTTTTCTTTCATCAGATTCCCTAAAGATTTTTGTTGCCTACAATTCTAAGATCACATAGAGAATTGTTTTGTAAGACATCACCACATTCATCTCATGAGTACAATTATATGTAACTTTATCCATGACAAACTAAGGTCAAGGATCACACAAGAAATAAATTCAAATAAAGTGAACCTGTGATACAAATTGAAAAACATTGTTTAGACCCCTGGGCAGGCTTACTACCAATTTTATGCTATTAAAATTTACGTGGTAGTTAATCAACCAATTTTAAATGTAATGTGGATAAACCAAATGCATAACAATCACGTAACAACTCACACACGCTAATGGTTTGTTTGGATTGAAGGGGAGGGAGAGGAAGTAGAGTAGATTTAGCACAAAATTAGCTTATTTTTAGCCAACTTTACTTTACTCTCCTCCACTCCCCCCTCTTTTCCCCCTCCATCCAAACAGGCCACAAGACAAGGAATTGTTCAGGAAGTGAAAATTCGATTTAGAGAAACACTTGGGGCTAACCCAACTCATCAAATCCACAAGGAAGAATGTTGCGATACACACTCACTTACAAAATTTCCTGTACATGTAAAGAGACACTATACCCAAGCTTATCGCTCTTGCTTGCAACTGCTAAATTCAACCTTGTGTCTTCACAGTTCTTTGATGCTGTAATCGACATATATGCTAACCACCAAACCAATCTCTTGGTTATTTTAAGGCTTCTTGAAGATTTGACTTGTTTCTATGGTTTCAAATTAGTACTCCAACACACATTTGATGATCTTTGTGTTTGGGTGGTAAAATTCCTCTTTAAGTATATGTAAATTGGAGAGGTTGAAAGACTTTGTGGCTTTGGTAAGGTTTTTTCAAGAAATTTTTTGGCCATCTTTCCCCTCTCAATATTAGGATTAATTTGCTCTGATTGAAAATAAAGAGACTAAATTGATACTCATAAATTAATCCTAAAACAAACCTAAAACAATGACCTAGAAGTCTAGAACTAATTCCCAGGCACATGAAAACTACCATATTTTTCGTGCAAGCAAACGTAGGCGCAATAAGAAAAATGAAGGTGGTCCATGACCATGAGCACATAGGAAGGCTTGGGAGGAACGGTAGGTAATGTTCTTTTTGGGACCATTGCCTTATCCTTCACATTTTTAGCTTAATGAGCGTGGGGAAGCAAATGGATTTGTCTTATCTTTTAGTGAAGGATAGCAGACAAGGAATTAAAACTTTAATGAGTTGGACTCATTTCAAGGATCAAAGGAACTATTATTAATATTAGTGTCTAGCTATGTCGCAGTCATCATTTCAGGTTTTTTGAGAGGCATTGTCTTTATGCTTGTCTTCATATATGGGAGCTTCCATGACCATGACCAAGCTAACTGGACCCTTTCTGCTATTTCTATGCGTTTGGCCAGTGATTAATTGTTGGGCCGGGGTAATCGACAAAAGAACAAGAGGGTGTGTTCATTATTTTTGTTGTTACCTAATAGCTTAAGTCCTTTTCAACTTTGTCTAGCCTTAATGTTTTTATGAAGTGGGCAGTGCGTCATATTATTGTTGTACATTCCCAACTTGTGAGATTGTATATTACGATTTGCTGCGTAGTAAAAAAATTGCTTGTTCTTTTATTTGAAAGTAATATACAAAGTTGGACATTCTCTCTTAATAAAAAGAGAATTAAAAATCGGTTTTTTGAGCCCTCTTTAATGGCTATCTTTTTAGCATTCTTATAATTACAATTGCTTTTGAATCAACTTTTAGCAATGGAAGTAAAATTCTTATTTAGTATTAATCTTGTCTTTTACCTTAGAATGTGGAAGCTTTGTTGTGCACTCAGAAGTTGGTTATATGAATTTAAAGGTAGTTTAATTCACTAACATAATAGTCATAATTATAAAATTTTAATTATCTATTGACTATATATATTTTATTGAAGATTGAAAATGCTGATGAAATTGGCAAACTTGAGGTGCAATTCCTCAAATATGAATATTTTCATTGCAAAATTTATTACTAACATTGAGTAGATTGGGATATAATTTATATTAAATATTTACTTATTTTTCTTTACCTAATATGTTAAGTTTAATTCTTAAAATTTTTATTTTTATTTTTAGTTATCTTTCTAGGTGTACATAACACCACTAAGGCATGGGAGAATACGTAAGTGGTTGAATTCGGACTCTACACGTGGAGCAGTTGTAAGGCAAGGGAGAGTAGGTGATGGCTAAGAGATTTTGTCTTGGTCAGTGCTGAAGGAGTGACTGCCTTGGGAAGGAAGTAAGATTTACATTTGACATGGTATTCAAGCACTCACAAAAAGAGAGATAGTGACCTTCTAAGGTTAGAAATTATGAGGACACCCCTTATTGGCTGAGTACATCATGAGTCACCATGGGAACACGTGTACCAATCACAGTACTTCTAATGTCCCTCTCAATGTCCAAGACTTGTCTCCCAAGCAGTGGCAAAGCTACCTACTCACGGGTCCAGTGCCACGTTGGCGCAATTCTTATCCCTTAGTCAGCAGATAGCATCACAACTGTAAAAAGATCTCAAGAGAGAGAATATGATGACTTGACACTTGTCCTTGTATCTAGCCGTGTTCCTTAGAGTATAAAAGGAACATGCAACTGAACTTCTAGGGCAAGAACCCAAGATACCAACCAGATATTTTGAGATGAAAGTAGAGAGTCGGTAGGAGAAAAAGGCAATCTCATTGTAAACTGATCTCTTTCCCCATACATAATACAAGCTAAGCTGAGCAAGAATGTTTTGTTCTTGCTTAAATCGTGGTTTTTTATCCCTTCTCTAGGTTTTTCCACGTACATCCTGTGTTGTTTTCTTGATCAGCTTCTTCTTCTTGTTTAAATGTGTGTCTTTTTCATGTCCTATCATGGCTTTCTTTATTTCTTGTTTGCGTGTCATGTCAAAGCTTGCATCTTTTCGAGCTTTCTTATGTAAATGTACTGTTAGCTAACTTATTTCACTCACATAAATAAGATTAAATCTAACTTGCATGTACATTTTTGGTGACTCCACTAGGGATCTTTGGTTATTTTCCTCTTTAAGGGTGTTTTGTTGAGTTGTATACCATTGTTTATAGTCACTTCCTTCATGCCTCCAAGGAAGAAGATGGTTACTGGGACGTTGACTAGTATGGATAAGAACCATCGGTCAGAACCAAGTGCAAACCATATATCCATGCATTCCAAAGGCGTAGAATCCTCTGGAGAGATTGGTCGTCGTGAGACCAGGGGGATCATGGCTGCCATCGAAGATCTTCAACGTCCTCATGTTGCCATGGCAGAGTTTCAGTCCTTGCATCAAGAGACAGCTGTACCTCAGGGTCCTTAAGGTCCTCAGGGGACTCCTTAGCTAACTAGGGAAGATATACGTGTTATCCTGCTTGAAACTAAGAAGATGGAAAGTGCTGTTTATGTTGATACCAGGCCTCCTTATCCTAAGGAGATAGCTAGGAAACCTTATCCTGCTAACTACACACCTCCTATATTCCCTAAGTATGATGGTATAACAGGGAACGCTAGAGAGCATATCAAGCGGTATGTAGATGCGTTGACAACTCACTCTCATGACCATGAGCTAAGGCTCAGAGAGTTCTCCAAGTCTTTAGAAGGCCGAGCTTTTACTTGGTACACCAGTCTTGCACCAGGGTCAGTTCTAAACTGGAACGATTTGGCAACGCAGTTCATGAAAAAGTTCTTTGCTTTAGAGGAAAAGCTCATGTTGTCAAATCTGCAACACGAGAAGTAAAGGGTGTCTGAGGGACTGCTGGAGTATATTCGTAGGTTTAGAGATATCTCTTTGCTGTGTTATGATCCTGTAGAGAAAGAAAGGCTGGTGGATGTTTGTATTGCGGGTATGTTTTATGAATATTGGCCTTACTTAGAGAATCTTCAGATCTCTAGCTTTACAAAACTTGTAGAAGCTGCAAGAAGAACAAGTATGTCCGTAGGGAAGCCTTCAAAAGGTTCAACTTCACAAGCTGTGAGTACTCCTAGACAACCGTGAAGGAGAGAAAACAAGGTGGAGGTTACCATGACAGAAGAGCCTAAGAAGGTTGCCCAAGGAAAGAAAAGGGACAGAGGTGGTATTCCCCCTCCTTTTACTGTGTCCATTGAAGAGTTGTATAGCATCCTAGAAACTTAGGTGAAAGATGGTGTAGTGACGTTGCCTGAATGTAAGCATGAACCTACAAAAAAGGAGAAGCAAAATCCACTTTATTGTAGGTATCATAGGAGATGTGACCACCATACTATGGATTACTATGCTTTGAGAAATATCTTCCACGATAGGGTAGCCAAGGGAGATTTGGTTATCAAAGCTGGGAAAAGAGCTGATCCAAGGATGCGTAGACTAGACGTGGCAATGACTTTCTTCAGAGGTCGTGAGGACCCTATGGAAGAAGAAGCAGAGAACATGGCTAGCAGTAGCTTAGCATCGCCATCATTAGTAGATGAAGAGATGATAGTGAGAATCCAGCAGGAAGATAAAATACATTCATTTCTTGAAGGAGTAGGTCTTAGACCAATGGCTAGGAGAGAAGCAGCCCAAACCTTGACCAGGGTGATGGAAAGGAATCATGAAGTGGTCGCTGTTGAAGGAAGCTTAATGCAAGGGGCATATCAAGAAGCAAAGGATTCAGTCACCTTTTCTAATAAAGATCTAGTCAATAGAGTTGTTGACGGCGATAGACCTTTATATGTCAATGCTAAAGGGCATTTAAGAAGATTCAGATGATATTGGCGGATCCTCACACCATGGTAGCCCCTATACCTGGGAAACCCTTGCTGTTGTACATAGCCAATATGGAACAATCCTTGGGAGCATTGTTAGCTCAAGAGCAAGAAGGGGTAGAGAAACTGGAATATTATATTAGCAGGCTTATGAAGGGACCAAAGTTAAGATACTCAACTGCAAAGAAAGCAATTTTGTCTTTAGCTTTTGCTATAACGAAGTTCAATCACTACTTTCTAAGGCATCGTGTGCAGCTGGTGACTAAGAGTAATCCCGTGAAAAATCTTCTAACACGCCTTCAACTATCAAAAAGAATGGCGCAATGGGCCATCCTAACATCATGCCTTGATATTGAATGCATACGGCCAACTGCCATCAAGGGCTAGACAATAGATGATCTGCTGACTAATTTTGCTGGGACAAGTGATTTTTCACCTCTCTTACTGGAAGTTATGGTGGCAAAAGAGCAAGAATGGTCAATGTATTTCGATGGGTCATCTACGTTTCAAAGGGGAAGGATAAGAGTAGTCCTAAAGTCACCAGGGGAAGAGCACACGTTTGCCTATAAATTGCATTTTCCTTATTCTAACAATGAAGCAGAATATGAAGCTTTACTAGTAGGGCTAAAGGCTGCTAGAAGGTTAGGTATAAAATGTTAAAGGTATTTGGTGACTCTGAGTTAGTAATAAAGCAGGTTGAAGGAACTTATGGAGTAAGGAATCCTAGTTTGGCTGCTTATAGAGTTGTAGTGCAGAAGGTTATGGAACACTTTACTTTCATAGAGTACAAGGTGATCAACAGAGATGAGAACAAACTTGCTGATTCACTAGCTACTTTGGCCACCAAGTCTATACTGAAGAAAGAAAAGATGACACTTCAAATTGAGAAGCAGCCTGGCTTAGTTCAGGATGAACTATGTTTTACTCAAGACTGGCGCGAACCCCTGTTAAAAGCAATGGCTCAAGGGAAGTGTATTGGGTCAAAGTTACCAGCAAACATGAAAGACTTCCTTAGGATTAATGGAGATTTGTTTCTAAGGGGAGCAGAAGGTTTGCTGATGAAGTGTGTCTTAAGGCCAGAGGGACTAACCATGTTTGTGGTGTAAATCTCGATGTTGGCCTTTATAGAAGATTGCAAAGACTGGGGATCTTCTAGCTAGAAATGGCCAATGATGCTAAGGAAGAACAACGGAATTGCAAGACTTGTTCTCTTATACCTCCAGATCAAGCAGAGGTGCTTAATGGCGGGTTGCAGGAAGAAGATTGGCAGGAACCATATTTGAGATACCTATTGCAAGGTATGTTGCCTGCTAATTGCATACAAAGAGAAAAGTTAAGAAGATATGTGACCAGATTTAAAGTGGTAGATGGGAAATTATTCAAGAGAAGTTTCCAAGGAAGATGGATGTTGTGCATTCCGGCTAAGGAAGTTAATGGCATTCTTTCAGACTTGCATGAAGGGGAGCCAGTAGGACACCTTGGTGGGAGGAAGTTATGGCAAATGGCTTTGCACCAGGGATATTATTGGCCCACAATGCAAAAGAATGCTCAAGGCTTTGCGAAGAAATGTCAAGAATGCCAAAGGCAGGGAGTTGAAATACACACGAGCCATCAAAGTCTTCATCCAACTGTGGCTTCATATCCATTCCACAGCTAGGGGCTGGATTTTATAGGACCTATAAACCCCCCCTCTAAAGGATGTACATGGATACTGGTAGCCACTGAACTATGTACCAAGTGGGTAGAAGTTGTGGTTATGAAGAATGTAACAGGTAGCTTAGTGGCTAATTTCTTGAGGGAGAATATAATATATCGTTTTGAGGTACCTAACAAAATTATTTTTGACAATGGCACACCATTCCTAAATAAGGATGTGCGTTGTGTAACAAAATGATACTCCATTTCTCACACGACATCGACACCTTATTATCCCAGGGGAAATGGCCAGGTTGAGGCCTCTAACGAAAGATTACTGAAGATATTAGGAAAAATGACTAAGGAGAATGGAAAGGGGTGGAAGGAAGAGCTCCCTACAGCTCTGTGGGCTCATAAAACAGCCAAATCACAAGCTACAGGAGCTTCACCACTTTCTCTAGTCTATGGCACAGAGGCTGTTATTAAGGCTAGCGGTGAAGCTAACAAAGATTGCAGGAATACCTAGGGAAGACACTTTGGAAATTATGAAGGAAATGCATGATAATGCTGCCTTTCATAACCACCTTTATCAGGCTAACATAAAGGCTAGGCATGAAGGCCAAGTCAAAGAAAGAAAGTTTGAAGTGGGAGAACTTGTTTGGAAAGCTTCCCTGCCTGTACGAGGAGTTGCTGGCATAAATTTTCTCCAAAGTGGGAAGGACCATACATAGTAGAGGAAGCACATGCAATAGAACATTATTGGCTAAAGGATCAAGCAGGTATGAAGGCGTATTAGCAGAGCTCACCTTAAGAAATATCATCCTTAACCTTGTAATTTTTTTTTTTTGGTGGCCATCATGTCAAAAATGCTTTTGTATTTTGCAAAACACATACTATTATAAACAAAGGCTTATATGTAGCTATTTCATATGATGTTGTTTATAATACGTATGTAAAGTCTAAATAGTCTGACAAAGTAAGGCATGGTAAAGTTATAACTACAACACCATGGCCTTTCAAGACCACAAAAAAAATATTACAAATTGAAAATTGGAGAATGTTTGTGAGAAAACTAAAATTTTCAAGAGAGAAGTCTGGATTGCTCAGAGCTCCTAGCTCACTTTCCAACTTCTCAATCTCTTTCCTCAAAGAGTTATGTTCTACGGTGACACCTTCTAGTTGAGTTTGAAGGGCAGAAATTGCTTTTTGCTGGAATGTTAATTCCACCTGAAGTCTGTTGATTGATTCCTGGAGCTGAGTGATTGAAGCGGCATGCACCTATAGGGCTGATTCTGCTTCTTTTGCTTCGTCGATACACGAGTTCTCCTTGGCTCTTAATTCATGAAGTGAGGACAAGGAAGTATGAACAGAGGATCCTGCCTTCTTTAAGTCCCTCAATGCGATGACATGGCTATTTAGCCAGTCGACATTGACATTTAAGCTCTCAGCCTCACTCAGTGTGGAAATGAAATTGTCAAGGGGGAGAGCTAGACAAGCCTCTTTATCCTTTGACTGCAGTTGGGATATGATAGACCCAATTTACTATAAGAGAAAGCCCCTAAGTGACAAGGTTCATTTGCTAGTATCCCTCATGGTTTCAGGATATTTTGAGAGCAATAGAGAACAAATTGCCCTCAAATTGGGAGAAACCAATGAGAGCAATGGATCGAGCTCTGTCAAGGTGCTTTCACCCTCTTGTTCCTTGGAAATAGCTTCTGTCAAATCTTCTTTGTCCTGGGAATTTTCGGCATACACCCGATTTGAGTCCCCCTTTTCAGTGTTAGACTCTGTTTCTTCATTAGAAGTCATTTCATTTTATGGAAACCTCTGGGGTTGAAGAAGTGACTCTTGCTTTAGATTGAGCTTGAGGAACAGAGCTTGTAACTTGTCAAAGGTCAAAAATAGAGTAAAGAAGAAAAGTTAATTGAGTCTAGGGAGAAAAGAAGAGGTTACAAGAAACAATTATTATAGAGAAAAGAATGTACATTTGGCTTCTTGATAGAAGGGGTTTTGGTGTTCTTCTTTCTCTTAGTGCTTGAAGATTTGGCTTTTGAAAAGGGCTTCAAAGTCAAATCTCCCTAAAAGATAGGTGGGACATCCACTCGTTGGGCACCACTTTCCCCAAAATTCCTAACACGCTCTTTGATGTCGGACCACCATGACTTAAACCTGGGTGAGGGTAGTCCATTTTTGGTGGGGGAAGTAAAGGGGATCTCAGGGCTTGACACCAAAATCTTGATTTTATTTTCCTTCTTAAAGGCTAGAGAGGCCACTACAGCGGGCAAAGCTAGAGTAGAAAAGTGTCCTAGTATGCCTTGGTCAAAACTGAATTGACGGGAAAATCTATGGGGATTGTAAGTTTGAGTTTCATACTTATCTTGAAAGTGTGCCGGAAGGTGAGAAGGAAAAGCACAAGCGATAAAAGAAAATTCTTCCTCAGACCAGGAAGTGTCTCTGTACCGAGAAACAAAGATGCTTTCGAGGGAAGTGAATAATGGAGGAAGTCCACCTTCCAACACAGAGTAAGGTCTAGCTATCTAATCAGTAGGGTCATCTAACACTTTGTAGAGGAAATTGTTTGAAGATACTGCCACTTTGTTCCAACGCCAAGAGCGTGGCAGACCTTGGGGTGATGGCAGACTGGTTTTATGGGAGCTTAACACTCTAGGGACAGGAGCATAATTCCTAAAGTGTTCCTACAACCATATTTGTAAAAAAGCAATGGGTACAAAGGTTTAAACTTGAAATCTACCTCAGGAACGTTGCAGGTCAAGAGTAAAATGATCTAGTGGGAATATAAAGTTCCTAGAAAATATGAAGCAAGGGGGAAAGATTGTCCTCTAGCTAGTTTAACGGCTAAAGGGAAATGTCTACTTATAATCTTTTCATATGGATATCCCTCAAATAGATGGCAAGAAAGTAAAAAGACAATAAAAGCTTTAAGTTCATAGGGGCTAAAGTTACCTACCACAACAACAAAGTTAGTGCCTTCCTTCAGGGAGTCTCTATTGGCTTCCTCATTCACGCCATCAGCATATTCTCTCCAAAAATATCCGATCCACCCCTAGAAGTTGGCCCTAAAACCTTTGTCTCCGCCAACAGTGGTATCTTCTGGTACTTCATCATTGTGGGCTTTCCCTCTCCTTGCTGCTTTCAGAATTGGCTTCTTCAAAGTTTTCTTCACTGCATCCTCAAGGAATTTCACAGCTTTAGACTTATTAGGGGACAAAGAGATGTTGACTACCTCACTATCTCCGAACAGTGGAAGTCTCAATAGAGTTCCAACAGTACAGAAGGGAAAGTAAACTCTCACTGTCCTTGCTAATCTATAAATTGGAGAATACAAGAATGGTCTCCACAAACTTTACTCTTTGCAGAATTTCCAAGAAAGGAGGAGGAGTCAACATTCTTCGACACCAGATTCTCTAACCTCTGGAAACTGAAGTGTGGGATTTGAAAACTACATCTATGGTAGGGGAAAAATCTCCCCTGCAAGTGTCAAGCCTTGGAATGTGCTTCAATTCCAGATCCATAGTTAAGAGATCATTAGGTTCCCTACATGCTGTGTACGGAGGGTCTTCAGAGCAAATAGTTGAGTCCCAATCGAGACTTTTGTCAAATAGGTAATCTTCGAAGAAGGGAGGGATGATCCACTGTTCTTCTATGGAAGGATTTTCCTCTCCCCCTAGAAGAAGTCGGTTACCTTTTGAGGTAGAAGGTTCTGCAAATTTAGTGGAGCTGGATTGTAGACCGCGTTTTACACCCATGGTTTAATCTATGAGAAGAGTTCTGGGTTTCAAGTTGAAGAAGGAGAAGAAGAAGATAAAGGAAAAAGGAGAATAATAAGGAAGGAAATATTTGTTTTTCCTTTTATACTTTGAAGGTTTAATATTTTTCCCCCCGAAAGAGATTGATTCAAAAAGGGAGACATCTTTTCAAAATCGACACGTGTCAGCATAAGGAAGAAACTAAATTTCTAATAAGGAATGATAATTAATGGTATTAAAATCAAGAAAACCGCCTTTATAATCCAAGGCAAAGGTGCAACCC
Source organism: Quercus tomentella (assembly GCA_028535165.1). Lineage (NCBI taxonomy): Eukaryota > Viridiplantae > Streptophyta > Magnoliopsida > Fagales > Fagaceae > Quercus > Quercus tomentella. The sequence continues at coordinate 16,094,178 of JAPQVY010000001.1, forward strand.
TTCACCAATAGGAGTTTGATATATAATAAAATAAACATATAATACAACATTAAAGAAAGAAAAAATAAACATGTAATGAATAACTTTCTTTCTTTTATATATTTTTGTGTCTAAAAGTTTTTTTTACAAAACAGAAAAGAGTGATTTACATGATTTGGCCCTTATGGCCTATCACCTCTTTTCTAATTAACAAAAGAACACAAAAATTCATATCCAAAATAAGAAAGATAAAGTTTTCTTTACAACCTAAGCCAAAATATGGCTAAACAAAACAAGCATAAACATAATAAAAAAAAGAAAAGGGAAACAGCAGGTTCAACAGCGAGCAACTCAAGGAGACCTTGGCCCATAAGCATCCATGTCATCCTCAGAGTCTTCTTGGGGATAATCTGGAGCCAAGTACTCCATCTCCTCTTTATCATCATCATTATCATGCTTTTCTTTCTCTTCCTCGCCTTCATCATCCCCCAAATCGAAGCCATCAGAAGAGCTGTCAGAAGAGTCTGCCTCTTGGGAGTCAGAGAGCCTTAAAGCATTGGACTCTGAGCTTGAGCGGCCAAGCCTTCACCTTCTCTTACGGTGAATGGGCACTCAGGAATGCAGTAGTTGCTGCATCTTCAGCTTCCTCTTCGGCTGCCAACCGAAGTTCCTCGGAGTCCTCTCCCTCTTCGTCGCTCCAGTTAAAAGGAACAACTTCCTCGGGAATGAAGATTTGATAAGGTAATGGGTGAATGGGAAAAGGGAGAGGAGGGTGCATAGGGCTTAGTGGTGGGGAAGGAGTGCGATCAGTAGAAGCACTCTCAAAAGAGATTGAGGAATGCTGTAAGGAGTTAGAACCACCAGAAGAAGAAGAGTTGGACATTTTTTTTTCGTGGAGTTTAAGGTTCTGAAGAGAAAGCAAGAAAATACAAAAGGAATGAAGTTTGAAGAAGAAACATTCTCTATTTAAATTTTCAACTGCAATTAAGTGAAGAGACATGACATTTATGAGGAGTAATGTCTGTTTGCCAAAACACAAGAATTGAAGAGGCACCAAAACGGCTAGGAGCACCCTTTTGAGCCACATGTCTGTTTTGAACGTCACAAAGGTATGATTACTAAAGTATTAATACCTGAACCAATGTGACTGTTAAAGGCCTTTGCCATTAAACGCCATTGACAGTCAGGGGGCTAATGTACATAACACCACTAAGGCATGGAAGAATGCATAAGAGGTTCAATCCGAACTCTACACGTGGAGCAACTGTGAGGCAAGAGAGAGTAGGTGATGGCTAAGAGATTTTGTCTTGGTCAGTGTTGAAGGCGTGACTGCCTTAGGAAGGAAGTAAGATTTACACTTGACATGGTACTCAAACACTCACAAAAAGGGAGATAGTGACCTTTTAAGGTCAGAGACTATGAGGATACCCCTTATTGGCTGAGTACACCATGAGTCACCATGGGAACACATGTATCAATCACAATACTCCTGATATCTCTCTCAATGTCCAAGACTTGTCTCCCAAGCAATGGCAAAGCTACCTACTCACGGGTCCTAGTGCCACATTGGCGCATTTCTTATCCCTTAATCAGCAGATAGCATCACAGCTGTAAAAAGATCTCAAGAAAGAGAATATGATGACTTGACACTTGTCATTGTATCCAGCCGTGTTCCTTAGAGTATAAAAGGAACATGCAGCTGAACTTTTAGTGCAAGAACTCAAGATACCAACTAGATATTTTGAGATGAAAGTAGAGAGTTGGTAGGAGAAAAAGGCAATCTCATTGTAAACTGATTTCTTTCCCCATACATGATACAAGCTAAGTCGAGCAAGAATGTTTTGTTCTTGCTCAAATTGTGGTTTTTTATCCCTTCTCTAGGGTTTTCCACGTACATCCTATGTTGTTTTCTTGATCAGTTTCTTCTTCTTATTTAAATGTGCGTCTTTTTCATGTCCTACCATTGTTTTCTTTATTTCTTGTTTGCGTGTCATGTCAAAGCTTGCATCTTTTCGAGCTTTCTTATGTAAATATACTATTAGATAACTTATTTCACTCACATAAATAAGATTAAATCTAACTTGCACGTACACTAGGTGATCTAACTTTGTATTAATTTATGTACAACATAAATAGGTGTACCTAAGGAGGTTAAAAACTTAATAGGGTCCACGACATTTAGTATTTTTATTTTATTTTATGGTAGTGATATCATTAGTGAACTTTGAATTGCATAAATATGAGAATTTTCGTATTATTTAACTTTTACTTATGTATTATTTTGTTATTTATTCTCTTTTTTGTATTAAAAGAAGATGAAGATGATATGATCATTTTTTTTCTACATGTGTAAAATATATTGGTCAACCTGTAACCCATGGCTCGACCCAGCTCATAACTCGTTTAGGTCGACCCATTTCTGGCTTGAACTCAATTTTGCCTAAACCTAAATGGCATCCAACCCGAACTTCGTGCTCACGACTTGATTGTGTCGATGTATTGTGGCTTAAGCTTGACCACCAATGAAGTATGATGGTGAGTTGAGAGAGATAAGGTATAATAACCCCAGATGCATGATGGAGCTTCTCTCTTATTGTTTTCAATCATCTCTTAAGATCCCTTATAAACTTTTGCAAGTAGAGCTTGAAATTCAAGATATGAGCCAACTTAATAGGCATGATTTAAATTCAGGACTCATGAGACTCAATTGATCAAGTCTCTATTGATCTGTTTAGGGACAACTTGATCGATTGAGGGTGTATCAAGCTATCTGTCAAGAAAACAATATCTTCCCTTTTCTTGAACTAATTTTGGGAATTAGACTTGAACTTGAAAGTACAACTATTCGACACAAAAGACTTACAATTTATTTATGGTTTGCCAACAGTAAATACTATAGCCTAACAAATGGAAAAACTCAACCTACAAAAAAAGTCAAAAGCCAATAGTTAGACTTACCATTCCTACTTGAACTATTCAATAATTTAGGAGCTGCTCTCTTAACACCTGAATTAGGGGTCTTAACATGAATTTAATTAGCATGACCCATTATTAGCTTAAAGGAAAGAGGAAATGAATAATTTATTACCCATTAAATTTGAAGATACCAAGAAATCGAACGAACTCAGGAAGCAAGTCTTTAATTTTTCTCCTTAATTGAAATTTGTAACAAAAATTGCAATCTTTTTACTGATAATTATATGACAAATGTTAGTTCTATTTGTTATAGAAATGTAGGAGTAAAACAATTTGAAGAAAAGTGTGACAGAACTGCGACTGCATATTCATGCTCAAAAACTCTGTATCTAGAAAGTTCAACAATCAGGAATGAATTTGGGAAGATGCAAGAAACAGAGCACTAGTTCCAGATCCACCATGAGAATGTTCAATATTCACATTGTCTGACAGATCATTTCCAAGCATTTCCAAACATTGTTGTTAAGATAGTTTCTAAAGACTCAATAGTGCTCATAAAGCTCACCTTCTACAGTTACTGTTGTTCCTAAGAATAATAATTGATAAATAAATTGAATTTCATTACATTCAACATATCATATAAATTATTAAAATTCACATAAATTAAATTTACCATAAAATTAGAGAATAGTGGAGAGATGTTACATTGATAATACTTTAAAGTGATCTCATAATAAGAAGTAAATTACCGTCAATTCATATACATTTTTAGATGGCGGGGTTGAGGCATGGATCATATCACCATCTTGAAACGATACACGCATCTACAGGGTTTTCGGTGTAGTAGACTAAATATTATGCATGCCACCCCCAGTATACAATAATCCAGTCACCTTCGCTAATTATCTTTCAAGCCTACACTGCTTGTAGGATAGAAAGCTCTCAATAGTACTTTTCTTTAACCCAGAAATATAGTATATATAAGGATATATTATTTTCATAAAAGATGAGAAAACTAACAAAGTAAATACATAGATAGTTTTCTATTACATGAAAATATATATAGATAAAAGTTTCTCTTCTATATCTATATCTTTTATATTTTTTTTCATGGCCGGACATATAGGGCTGAATATATAGAAAAGATATGTGCCAACTGGTCATTAAATCATGTTTAAATCAAATTAAACTTTCGGACCTTTTTGTATTTAAAAGGTTTGACAATTACTAAAGGATTGATAGCCATAAAAGTGATAAACCGTTTGAGCATTTTATGCTCATTAAATTGAGCAACTAATGGGACACAAAAGATAAAAGTTTGACAGATTTTGCTGATAAAAAGAATTTAAAAGGTATAAATTTTAAATCACTTAAGGCAGCAATTAATTAATATTTAAATTATTGTATTCTATAAAAATATTCCAACTGTAGGGATACGATTTTGGTTAACCCGGTCCTGAACTGTCAAGCCCTGGCTTAATGAGTCCCACACAATGAATTTTGTAGAATATGGGCTGAAGAACTTGGTTTCGGTTTGCTCAAACGGTTCGTTGCATGTTTCTCATGGATATAGAAGCGTGAATCAAGAAAATGGATGGGGAACTAGGAATTTTTATTCACAGTCCGGCCTCCTTACAATGAATATCTCCCCCCTCTCTCTGGGGACCTCTTACATATTATATAGGCTCTCTATTATTATCTGGGCCTTACACCTGTTGATCATCCAAACCCCCACTTGAGCATCTGTCCCATCAGACGCCCTTACCAGTTCCCTGTGAGTTGCAGTGACCAAGGTGGCACTGTTCAGGGGTCTTCTCCCCATTAATGCGGCCAGGAGGGTAGTTGGGATGCATTTAATGTGGTGGTTACAGCCTTTGATGGAATATTTGAATCTTCTCTCTTTTCACATGTCTGGGGTGAGGGCTGCAGTAAACGAGATGCATCGTTGATCTGGATCTTGGAACGTCCGAGGAGGAATCACTCCTCGGACGTGTTTCCTTGGCCCCCCGCTGACTAGAACAGGGATTCTGGGCCGCTGCGTCTCCTCGGAAAGCCTGGTCCTCGGACGGGCCAAGGCCCAACCTACTTGTTACTCTGGGCCGGTTCCCACAATAGCCCCTCAAAACTCCGGGTTCGATCTCCCTCCGAGGAGAAGAAGCGGGGTTTTGACATTTATAAAGGGCGGAACGAATGAAACTCGATCCACACGTGTGGGCGGTTACTTTTAATGCGTTACAATTTTTGAGGCGCGGCCATTTACTCCAGACAACTTTATGTTTCCTTCATCCAACGGCCAGCGTTGTCCCTTGAATTTTTGAGTGGGAGGGATTGTTTCTCTCTCTCACCTACTATATAAAGCGCCAAACAGGTCCCTTGTTCCTTTTATCAGAACAGAGAACTCCAGAGAACTCCGGCGTCCAGAAGTCCACGAGCATCTCCATCCTTCAAATCTCCATAATCGTTTTCGCGAAGTCCCCTTTTGAGATTTTCGATCGCCTCGCCGGTCGTTTAGTGAAAAAATCCGTAAGTTGCGTTCGTTTTGTCGCTTCGAATTCTTCCTCGGATCTTACTTTTCTCCTCGGTCTTTATTTCCATTCCTCCGGTTTGGCCTATATGGGTAGATTCAAAGACCTAGTAGACACCCCGGCTGCCATGGAGGCTTTCAGGGCAAAATACCGCATCCCGCAGGGGGTGGCTTTGCGGTATTGTCCCACAGAAGGAGTATTGCTAGATAGAGATGTGGGCGAAGTGGTCATTCCGATGATTGCCTTTATAGAGGGAGGAATGACCCTCCCCATGCGTAGGATTACCCGGGACTACTTGTTACACCATAGGTTGACACCGCACCAATGTGCCCCAAACATGTTCAGGATACTAGGCTGCATAGACGCTTTAAACGAGCGGATGGGCCTAGGTCTGACTTGGCACGATGTGGTTCACCTGTACGAGTGCCACTTCGTCGAGAAAGGGGGGTATTACCTTAAATCTCAATTTGAGGCGGTTAGACCGATCTCCTGCCTCCCCATATCCAATAAGACCATGAAGGATGACTTCCTCATTACTTCAGGAGAGTGGAGCGATGGTCTTCATTGCCCAACCCGGGCAAGAGCTCCAGGTGCGGCGCCTTTAGGGCCAGTCTTTTAGGGAGGGGGCTTAGCTCTTCGGACTCGCCCCCCCCTCTTTTGCTTATGTCGTAAATCGTATTTTAATTTTAATTTCCTTTTCGGCTGTGTTGCAGATAAAGCGGTGCTTACTCCCAAGCTAAGTCACGTAAACGTTCAGGCCTTGAACTATCTTCTAAGGTCAGAAATCTATGTCACCGAGGACAAACAGTTACGCGCGTGTCATTTGATTTTGGGCTACCAACCACTGACCCGCTCTTTTCAACCTATTGGTCACGCGATAAGAGCCGGTAGCCCAAGGTTGGCCAGGATTGACGTATCCAAGCCCAAGTTCTTGGCAGCAAAGGACCTTAAGCCCGTTGTGTTACCTGGCGCTCGGATTCTTCCACCAGCCGTGCAACTGCCTCCGACAGCCAATCTTGACGTTGCTGCGCCAGTTGAAGAAGAGACCGAGTCCTCGCGTCTTTCTCTTGAGGAGGAAATAGACGAGTTCTATTTGGAAGAGGAGGTTCGTGAAGATCCTGAGGGAGAGCAAGATCGAAATTCTGCGATCGGAGCTCCAGTTATTATAACCTGTTCGGACAGCTCTTCAGACGAGGAGGTGGACAATATGGCTGGCAAGGGAAAAACCTTGCGAGAGTTGATGTCAGCCCGAGGAAAGGGTCATTCTTCGAAGGTGCATTCGGAGTCGCAGGCCCAAGACCGCCCTCCGGTCGCTCCTCAGGCTCCTTCTGACCTTGGCTCTAAGGTCAATCTGGACCCAAAAAAGAAAAGGCCTGCTGACACCCCTGAGGAAGGCGAGGTGGTGCCCCGCCAGAGCAAGCAGCAGAAGACCACCCAGGGGCAGAAGGGCAAAGGGACTTCCTCCTTAGAGGGCCGAGAGGAAGACAACCGGGCCGAGGTGCGTGTTCAACCACGTACATGGAGCCCGAGGATGGAGCTAGATGGGGTTGCTATCCCTTATACTGCGTCGGTCCGAGAATACAACAGGGGCCGAGCAGGGTATATAGCTGATGTTTTGGAACAGCCGGTGCTCCTCCCCCGGGATATGGAGGCCTACAGGCGGTTCTCTCAGACCGAGCTTTTTCTGTCCCTTAAAAGGGATCTGGCAATGGTAAGCCGTTCTCCTACCTTTTCGTTAGATTATTGAACATTGTCGTGTTCTGAAATAGTTTTTGCTTTGTTCGCAGATAACTCAACAAGTGTTTGTGGCTGAGGAGTTTTGCCGCAGCAACCGCAGCTTAGCTGATGCGGAGGTCCAGTCTCGGACAGAGGTGGAGAAACTTCTGGGTTCCCTCCAGCATGAGCATTCTGAACTTGTGGAGAAGTTTAAAAAAGAGGAGAAAGAGCGCCGAAGTGCTGAGGCCGGCTTGAAGACCGCTGAAGCCCAAGCGGAGGATCAACGCCAAAAGTTGTACGTGACCGAGACCAGTTTAGCCACTGAAAAACAAACAGTTCTGGATCTCAGGGCCACGCTACAAAAGGCTGAGGAAGAGGCCCGGCGGGCCAAAGAAGAGGCTCAGCTGCTGCGGGAGGCTGCCGAGGCTGAAAAGAAAGCTGCCTATCAGCTCAGGGCTGAAGAGACTGAAGCTAGGCTTTCCGAGGAGATTCCGGAGGTGTGTAGGGATTACTGCAGCATCTCATGGGCTCACGCCCTTGATGCCGCAGGAATTCCTGCAGATTCGGCACTAAGGTTGCCCGAGAAGGTTTTCTTTCCGTCGGAGATCCGAGAGAATCCTGACGGTGCTCCTGAAGCTCCTGAGCAGGTCCCGGCTATATCTGGTGTCATTCCTCTGCCTGATAAGGCCAAGGATTCTGCGAAGGCGTCCGTCCCCGAGGTTCCTCCTCCTCAACTAGAGCAGAAAGAGACTCCCCCTGCTATGGTCTAGATTTTAGGTTTTTGAGCATTGCCCACCTCTTTCCTCTTCTTTTTGTATGAGGGTTGTCTTGTTTTTGCCCATTTGTAAAGACCCCTCACTGTAATGATTTCGGAAGATTAACATAGAACATTTCCTTTGTTTCTTCTTTTTCCCTCTTTTTTTTTTTTTGTGGATGTCTTCTGATATTATCCCTTTATTTATTGTTTACGATGATACGAATATATATACGGACAAGAGAGATGGATATCGTTTAAAAACTTTTGATAATTGGGATAATTTGCATAAGTAGTAATCACCCTTAGTCCTGTGGTCCGAGGAGCCACGCAGGACTTAGGTTCTGTTTAAAACCTGGAATAATCGCGTAAGTGATAATTTCCCCTAAGCCTGTGTTCCGAGGAGCCATGCAGGACTTAGGTTCTGTATAAAACCTTGAATAAATGCGTAAGTAATAATTTCCCCTAAGCCTGTGGTCCGAGGAGCCATGCAGGACTTAGGTTCTGTTTAAAACCTTGAATAATTGCGTAAGTAATAATTTCCCCTAAACCTGTGGTCCGAGGAGCCATGCAGGACTTAGGTTCTGTTTAAAACCTGGAATAATTGCGTAAGTAATAATTTCCCCTAAGCCTGTGGTCCGAGGAGCCATGCAGGACTTAGGTTCTGTTTAAAACCTGGAATAATTGCGTAAGTAATAATTTCCCCTAGGCCTGTGGTCCGAGGAGCCATGCAGGACTTAGGTTCTGTTTAAAACCTGGAATAATTGCGTAAGTAATAATTTCCCCTAGGCCTGTGGTCCGAGGAGCCATGCAGGACTTAGGTTCTGTTTAAAATCTGGAATAATTGCGTAAGTAATAATTTCCCCTAAGCCTGTGGTCCGAGGAGCCATGCAGGACTTAGGTTCTGTTTAAAACCTGGAATAATTGCCATAGATCAGCGGGTACAGGATAATCATGGAACAAAGCATGGGCAAAGCCATTTTCATTAATAATAGTATCTCCTTAGATTGTTTACATTCCATGGTCGAGGTACAGTTTTTTCATCCAGATCCTCTAGATAATAAGCACCTATCCCGGCTACAGATGTGATGCGATACGGTCCTTCCCAATTGGGCCCCAGCTTGCCCCAAGAGGGATTTTTCGCGCTGCCGAGAACCTTTCTCATCACGAGATCACCCGGACCTAAAGGTCGCAGTTTGACGTTGGCGTCATATCCTTGTCTCAGCTTCTGATGATAATAGGCCATGTGGATTGTGGCTCTTTCCCTTCTATCCTCGGCTAAATCCAGACTTTTTCCCAGTGACTCATCGTTACTGTCCGGGGTAAAGGAGCTAGACCTCAGTGTGGGAAAGTTGTTCTCGATTAGGAGCACGGCCTCAGCCCCATAAGTCATCGAAAAAGGGGTTTCATCGGTTGATCGTCGCGGCGTTGTCCGATAGGTCCATAAGACGTGTGGGAGCTCCTCCACCCATTTCCCCTTTGCCTCGTCCAGCCTTTTCTTTAGTCCGTTCACTATGACCTTGTTCACGGCCTCAACCTGTCCGTTTCCCTGGGGGTAGGCGGGAGTGGAGTATCGGTTAATGATCCCAAACTCACGGCAATACTCTCTAAAGTTCTTGCTGTCGAATTGGAGACCGTTGTCTGAAATGAGTGTGTGTGGGGTTCCGAAGCGGGTAATAATGTTCTTCCAGACGAATTTCTGGGCATCCACGTCCCTAATGTTGGCCAAAGGTTCAGCTTCCACCCATTTGGTGAAGTAGTCGGTTCCGACTATTAGGTATCGTTTGTTCCCCGCAGCTTTGGGGAGAGGACCGACAATATCAAGTCCCCACTGCGCGAACGGCCAAGGACTGGAGAGGGGGTTGAGGGTACCTCCGGGCTGATGGATATTTGGGGCGAATCTTTGGCACTGGTCACACTTCTTGACGTACTCTTGGGCCTCTCTTTGAATGTTTGGCCACTAGTATCCCTGGGTGAGTGCCCTGTGTGCTAGCGACCTCCCTCCGGTGTGACTTCCACAAATCCCCTCGTGTAACTCCTCAAGTAGAGATTCCGATTCTTCTGGATGTATGCAAAGTAGATATGGCCCGGAGTAGGAGCGCCGATATAGTTTGTGGACCTCCGACAACCAGAACCGAGGAGCATTCCTCCGTATCTTCTTTGCCTCCAATTTTCCCTTGGGTAGGATGTCGCCTTGGAGGAAGTTTTTTATGGGATCCATCCAGCTGGGATTCTTTCTGATCTGATGGACCTGTGCCGGGTCTGTTGCAATGGGACTCGCTTGGGCTAGATCCTCGACCAGGATCATTCGTGGCAGATCATGCACCGAGGACGTGGCGAGGGTGGCCAGCGAGTCTGCATGGGTGTTTGCATTCCGGGAGACGTGTGTCAGGTTGAAGGATTCAAAACTCGACTGCAGGCGTTTGACTCGTCCCAGATATTCTTGCATTCTTGCATCTCTAGCTTCCAGCTCGCCTGTCACTTGGCCAACAACCAACTTAGAGTCCGAGAACGCTTCTATAGCCCCTCCGCCCAATTTTCGAACCATCGTCATCCCTTGAAGCAAGGCTTCGTACTTGGCCTCATTGTTCGTAGCCGAGAACCCGAGTCTCAATGATTTCTCAATGGCAACACCGTCCGGCGATATCAAAACTATTCCAATTCCGGATCCTCTCTGATTGGCCGCACCATCCACGTAGATCTTCCAATGCACGGTCCCCCCTGCTGAAATTGCACCAACCGATTTTCCATCCATGTCTTTCCTCTCGATTATTATTTCTTCCGAGGGTTCAGCAAACTCCGCGACTAAGTCTGCGAGGACTTGACCTTTGATGGAGGATCGGGGCATATATTTAATATCAAAAGCCCCCAGAAGCGCACTCCACATGGCGATCCTTCCTGTGTAGTCGGCACTTCGAAGGACCGCTCGGAGGGGAAGCTGGGTTAAAACGATGACCGTGTGTGCCTGAAAGTAGTGAGGGAGTTTTCGTGTGACGTGCACTATTGCCAGAATTGCTTTTTCCAAAGGTAAGTATCGCACCTCGGCCTCGTGTAATGATTTGCTCACGTAGTAAACCGGTCGCTGCACCCCGCTATCATCTCGTACCAATACCAGACTTACGGCATGGGGAGCTACGGCCACATATGCAAATAATACCTCGTCTGCCTCAGGGCTGGACATGATGGGGGGTCGCGACAGATATTCCTTAAGTTGCTGAAAGGCCCGAACACAGTCCTCCGACCATTCGAACCCTTTCCATTTATTAGTCAAGAGGTAGAAGGGCCGACATCGATCCGCAGATCGTGATATGAACCTATTTAACGCTGCGATCATGCCAGTGAGCTTCTGTACTTCTTTCGGATTCCGAGGAGCTTGTAGTCTGTTAATTGCTTTGATTTGATCAGGGCTTACTTCTATTCCCCTGTGGGTTACCATATACCCTAAGAACTTTCCCGACCCGACCCCGAATGAACACTTGGAGGCATTGAGTCGCAACTTGTGCTCCCTTAATATAGCAAAAATGACTTCAAGGTCTTTCACGTGCTCGGACACTATTTTACTTTTTACAACCATGTCGTCTATGTACACCTCAATGATTTTGCCTAGCTGTGGCTCGAACATTCGGGTCATCATTCTTTGGTAGGTTGACCCTGCGTTCTTCAGTCCGAACGGCATCACCTTATAATGATAGTTTCCGACGGGTGTCATGAAGGCCGTCTTCTCCTGATCTTCTAACGCAAGGGGTATCTGATGATAGCCCTGGAAGGCATCCAGGAAACTCATTCGAGGGTGTCCCACCGTCGCGTCCACCAACCGGTCAATTCGAGGTAAGGGAAATGGATCCTTCGGGCACGCCTTATTTAGGTCCGTGAAGTCCACGCAGACCCTCCACTTCCCCGTTTTCTTCCTTACCACCACCGTGTTTGCCAACCATTCGGGGTAAAAGACCTCCTTAATAGCCCCTGCTTTTTTCAGCTTTGCCACTTCGTCTCTTACAGCACTAGCATGTTCTTTTGAGGGGCATCGAGGTGGTTGCTTCTTCGGAGTGGAAGAGGGATTAACATTCAGGTAGTGACAAATGAGGCTAGGATCAACCCCCGGGGCGTCGTAAGCGTCCCATGCAAACACATCGACATTTCTTCTGAGAAATCCGACCAACTCCTCTTTTTCTTGTAAAGGCAGCTCGGATCCGACCTGGAAAAACTGTTCCGGGTCGTCGTTGACGATGAACCTATCTAAGTTTTCACACCTTATCTCCTCGGCTGGCTCACCGTCTTGCCCTGCCGAGGGGGCTGGTTGCTATAAGTTCTCAGGGGCCGAGGACTCAGCCTGGGATCGATGCAGAATGGCGGCCACCATACACTGCCTGGACACGGTTTGATCTCCACGAATCTCTTCTACTTGGCCCCTGGACGGGTATTTTACTTTTTGGTGAAGTGTGGAGGATACGGCTTCTAGGGCATGGATCCATGGCCTGGCCACTATCGCTGTATAGGGTGAGTAAGCATCGACCACGATAAAATTTATTTCCACTACCTCCGATCCAGTCTGGACGGGCAGCTTGATTTGCCCCTTGGGCGTAACAGTCTTCCCTTCGAAGCTGATAAGGGGAGAGTCATAGGCTGTTAGATCCTCCGGCCTCAGGTTCAGCCCCTTGTATAGGTCGGGGTACATTATCTCTACTGCACTTCCTGTGTCTACTAACACCCTTTTCACGTCAAAACCTCCAATTCTCAACGTAATCACTAAGGCGTCGTCGTGAGGTTGGATGGTTCCTCTCTTGTCTTCGTCCGAGAATCCCAGTATCAGAGAGCTTCCCTTTTTAGACTTTTTAGGTTCCCTTCCCCCGTCCTCGGAGGGGAGCCGACCAACAGCTAAAACCCTGAAAGGGGGTGGCCCGGTTCTTCCTGGTGCGGCAAGGATGACATGTATCGTGCCGGTGGGGGGTCTCAACGACGCGTCCTTTCGGGGCTCTTGCACTACTTGACCTGGGTGGCCGCTCGAGGGGTGCAGAAGATGACGTAACTTCCTTTCTCGGACCAACTGATCCAGGTGGCTCCACAGATTCCTGCAGTCCTCAGTAGTATGCCCATTGTCCTGATGATAGTGATAGTATAGGTTCTGGTTTCGTTTGGAAGGGTCTCCAGCCATCTTTCCCGGCCATCTGAAATAGGGTTCGTTCCTTACTTTATCCAGCACCTGTTGCACTGGCTCTCGAAATATGGCATTCATCGTTTGCGTGTTACTCTGCCCAGCCTGTCGCGAAAAATCTCTCCTCGGCTGGTTATGGTTATATCGTTCCGACTTGAAATCGCTTGCTTTGGGAAGAGTGGTCTTTTCCTTTCCCTTTCCTTGCAACTGATCTTCCTCCACTCTTTTGTACTTGTCGATCTTGTCCATCAACTGATGAACGTTGGCAACTGGCTTGCCAGTGAGAGATTTTCTTAAGCCATGCTCGGTGGGGAGGCCGCTTTTGAATGTGCTGATAGCAACATCATCATGGTTATTATCTAACTCGTTTCACACCTCCCAATATCTGTCCGAATATGCCTTCAGGGTCTCCCCCTCGTGCATGGACAGGGACAATAGCGAACTCAGGGGCCGAGGGACCCTGGTGTTTGTAATAAAGCGGGAGCAGAAAGCCTGAGTGAGCTGCTTGTATGAGCCTATGGAATTTGTCTTCAGGCCATTGAACCATCTCATCGCCATTGATCCCAAGCTGGAGGGGAAGACTTTGCACATTAGGGCTTCATTTTGTGAGTAGATAGCCATTTTCTGATTAAACTGACTCACGTGCTCTACAGGGTCCGCTCGGCCGTTATAGATGGCGAACACTGGTTGGTTGAAGCGTCGAGGCATCTTAGCCCCTTCGATCCTATGCATGAAGGGTGACCTTGAAATCTGGTCCAGCGCCCTATTCATAGCATCATTTCCCGAACCCTTGCTGGATGGGCTTTCATGTTTCCGCACAGGGCGCGGTTCCCTCTCGTAAGAAAAGGTTTCGCTCGGGGGGGTCCTTGACCTCCGTCGATAACTCGCATCCTCCCCATTAGAGGACTCGTCTGAGCCAGAGGGAGATCGTTTTCGTGTCACACGCCTTAACTCCCTTTTCAGGTCAACTATCTCTCGCTGCATGGCCTGATGACTGTTTCGCCTCTGGGATACGTGACTGCCTATCTGGGTGTGACTCTGGCCTGTCTGGGCAGGATGCATGCTTCCCTCACGATTCCCCCTGTCGTCTTGGTTGGCAAGGTTATCTAGCCTCTGAGACTCGATGGGTTGTGTCTATTGAGAGTTACCCTGGTGAGGGTTTTCCTGGTGTGGGCCTGGCTCTGCCATGCTCGACCGTCGTGCTAACTGATACCCTAGTCCTTCCCACAGACGGCGCCAATTGTAGGGACACGATTTTGGTTAACCCGGTCCTGAACTGTCAAGCCCTGGCTTAATGAGTCCTACACAATGAATTTTGTAGAATATGGGCTGAAGAACTTGGTTTCGGTTTGCTCAAACGGTTCGTTGCATGTTTCTCATGGATATAGAAGCGTGAATCAAGAAAATGGATGGGGAACTAGGAATTTTTATTCACAGTCCGACCTCCTTACAATGAATATCTCCCCCCTCTCTCTGGGGACCTCTTACATATTATATAGGCTCTCTATTATTATCTGGGCCTTACACATGTTGATCATCCAAACCCCCACTTGAGCATCTGTCCCATCAGACGCCCTTACCAGTTCCTTGTGAGTTGCAGTGACCAAGGTGGCACTGTTCAGGGGTCTTCTCCCCATTAATGCGGCCATGAGGGTAGCTGGGATGCATTTAATGTGGTGGTTACAGCCTTTGATGGAATATTTGAATCTTCTCTCTTTTCACGTGTCTGGGGTGAGGGCTGCAGTAAACGAGATGCATCGTTGATCTGGATCTTGGAACGTCCGAGGAGGAATCACTCCTCGGACGTGTTTCCTTGGCCCCCCGCTGACTAGAACAAGGATTCTGGGCCGCTGCGTCTCCTCGGAAAGCCTGGTCCTCGGACGGGCCAAGGCCCAACCTACTTGTTACTCTGGGCCGGTTCCCACACCAACAATCCCCCACTAATTTTTATAAAAATATAAGTACATAATGTCTGGGTTAAGATAGAATATTATGCATAATAAGGGTGTGTCAATGGCTTGAACCCTCATTTAGTGTTTCAAGTTTCAACAATGTTTGTTTCAAAGTCAATAGTGAGCTAAGTCTTGAACTATTACTTTTTATATAGAATCAAGATATTACATCACACACATAATATTCCAGTACTCTGTCATGAGCTTCTAAGCCAGCACATTTACGGCCTTGTACTTGATCCTAACTTTCACGAACAATTTAGAGAATCAGCCCTATTCTCAAAGGAAGCGGCCCCACTTCCATGCTCAATTAGGTGTATCTATCAAGGATGCTCTACTTTAACATCCCACTCATAAGAGCTATAGATCAGTTTTTAAGGCCATAGTGGACCGAATAGAACCAATATCGACCTTGGTTTGGCTTGGCTTTTAAGGCCACTATAGTTTATGGAATCAGTGGGTTATCAGATGTAGGTCCTTGTTCATAATCAATCCAATTTAAATAGATTTGATTTCGTATTAGGTTTGTTATTTTTTAAAACTAACATAATTCTATTCAACACTATTTGTAATTCTAAGAGTCAAATTAAAATGTTAACATGGAAGGATATGGGCTTTCAAAAGTTTATGTAGCAAAATTAGAAAAAGTCATAAAATATCGAAGGCTTTGTATAATAATAATAATAATAATAATTGATGCTTCCTTGAAAATCAGTAGGTTGAAAGTCTCGGGCGCTGATGATCTTAGGGCTGGATACTGAAAAAACTAATACAAAATCAGAGGAGACCGGTGGAGGCCGGCCAAAAGTCCTTCGATGGTAAAGTCAGTGGATTTGGGATTCCAAGTAAAAAGGGGGTATTTTTTGGAAATGTCTGAATACCTTACTTTCTCATCTATGAATGCTTATATAGCATATGTGAAATGGTTATCTATTTAATAACCGTTCCTATTGTCGAGGAGTTCGGAGGTAACTTCCATAACTGCCATGGAAGTTACCTTATTCGGGCTTGTGTTCCATAGTGGTTAGTGGAGTCCCTTACGCTCGGTGGAAATCAAAGTCGTCCAAAGCTCAACACGTTCAGAGCCCAATGATCTCGTCCATCCTTTATTAAGGACGGACGAGGTAATTAGGGACGACTTTTCTTCATGCATTCACTTTTTCCTTCTTTTCTCACGGACGACCCGTATGGATGAGATGAGACTCATGCACTTTTATTACACCATCAGTTGCCCCCTCGTCCACACGAGTCATCAAGGGGATGGGTAACCAGGTTTGATTTCCTTTGGACGTACGCATTTGGTGTCAATGAGTTGATGTGTCACGTGTCATAATTCAATTGTGCCACGTGCCACAATTTAACTGGTTACTAGTCCCGTCGATTAGCTTTTTCGAGGTGAACGCCACGTGTCATCTCCTGATTTGTTGTGTCGTTTCATGTGCCCAGGTCAGCTGCCTATATATAGTGGAATTCCTCCACTACCCTTCATATTTCTGAGATTTTTCGTCTTTGACATTTGTCATCTAGAGCCTCGTTTAGGAGTTTCCTCGCGACCATAGCCTTTGTTTGTCTTAGAGCCAGGTATTCCCTCTTTTCTCGTCTTTTAGGTTTCTCTTCAATTTTTTTTCAAAAATGTCTGAAACAACTATTTCCTCGTCTAGTAGTAGTACAGAAAGAGTCATAGACGAGTATTACGACGAGAGTAGTTAGAATAGCACTAGTTCTAATGGCACTAGTAATAGTAGTGGGGGGAATACCAGGGACAAAGAGTACGTTTCTGGCGTCCCTGGGTTCCCTATGGAAGTCGTTCAAGAACAGAGTAGAAAGGCTTCGGGGTCCCAGGCAGGCACCTTGTCCAATATCCCTCCATCTAGTCCTTTGGACGAGGCGAAGATTACTGTTTATAGTGGCGTGGTAGATATCCCTTCCAAAACAGATGAGCAAAGACTTAATAATCTTAGGGCGTGGTACCAAATCCCGGACGAGGTTAACCCCAAGTTGCCCGTCCATGGAGAATGGTGTTGTAATCCTTATTTTGGGATAGGCGTCTACGAGGCTTATCTATTGGGGGGTCTGCGATTTCCTTTAAATGCCTTTACTACAGAATTATTGGTTAGGCTAGGTTTAGGGGTATGTCAATTCAACACTAATGCGTGGAGATTGGTCACCTCTATGCAAATTTTGTGGAGGGAAGTATTTGGAGGGGACCGTCCTCTTATTGTGGACGAGTTCCTTTATTGTTACAAACCTTCAGAAATACATCAATCCCTTGGCTTTTACCAATTCACAGCTAGGGGTAGAGACTGTAGATTGATAAAGTCCCTAGCCTCGTCTGACAGAAAATGGAAGACAGAGTTTTTTTTCGTCTCCGGCTTCTGGGTTGAGAATCCTGTGGACGTTGGCCGGGACACGTTTGGTCTTTACACTGGGGACCTAGGAAACCTTCGTCCTAAGGGTAAGTCCCTACCCTTTTTTTTTTTCTTTTTCTTTTTTTTTTTTTTAAATTTTATTTTATTTTTTAATTTAATTTAATTTTATTTTATTTTATTCATGTCTAACCTCTACTTGTTTCTTTTCAACCGCTGGATGACCTTCTTTGAGTAAATTTCATCGTGACCGCGTCCACAGGGCTCGTCTACATGCGGATAGGGACTTCCATTCCTTAGTCACACTTAGACGACTTGCCAAGTGGGGATTAGGCCCTAACTCGTCCGAAGAAGCACTAGCACACGAAATTACAGTAAGAAGAAGTAAGTTTTAAATTCCAAACATTCCTTACATTGTTTACTTTTTGTTTTAATTCTAAAAACTCTTCTTCTTCTTCTCTTTTCTCCCTTTATTTTTTATTTTTTTATTTTTTAAGGAATGGCAACAATGAAAGGGAATAAAGGAAAAGAGGTAGCTGATGAGGGGGATCATCCTGAGATTGAGTCTCAGGCTCGTCCGTTGGCTGGGGACAAAAGGAAACCTTTGTCTAAGAACTTGGATTTGGGAAATCTCCCCAGTCGACGAGGCAAAAAGGCTAAGCATGGCTCGTCCCAAATAATCAAGCCAAATCTTCCTTCACCCCAACAGCCTGCCCAAGTATTCGATGTAGATTTGTCCATTCCGGTTGAGACCACCCCGTCCAAGACTCCTTCGCCCAAGATGACTGTATCTGCCTCGTTTCAACCTTCCTAAAAGGTCCCTTCAAACATTATTGAAAATGAAGATCTGGCCTGGGAACGCTTTCAGAACGTTGTTTTTGATGAGGATATAAACACTTGCTATGACATGTCCCTAAAGGAGTTTGAACACTCTGGTGTTCATGATCTTTTTAAGGTAAATAACTTTGTCTTTGCCTTGTCTTTATATATATATATATTTTTTTTTTTACTTTGATCATTTGTTCTTTACCTTTTTATAGGCTATGTCAAAGTTTATAGCAGCGTCTAGATAGGGCACAGGATTGGACAAGACGAAGGTCTTGTAAGAGACGAGGATTCAGGAGCTGAAAAAAGAATCTAAGAAATGGGCTGAGGTAGCTGCCAAGGCTAAGGAAGAGACGAAGGAGCTACAAAACTTGAATGAGGAGTTGAGAGTTGATGCAGTGGAGAAAGATACTTGTCTTGATCATTTACAGAAAAAGAACGATGAGCTGAGTACTCTTCTCTCTAAGGTGAAAAAAGATGCAGTGGCTGAATTCAAGGCGTCCAAGCAATACACTGATCTTCTGGACACCAATTATGCAGCAGGTTTTGAAGATTTTAGAATGGATGCTATAGAAAACTTCCCTGAAGTGGACTTTAGCTCCATTAAGCTTAATCTGAATGCTGTTGCCACTAGCTCTCTTCTTCAAACCGGCTCCGAGGAAGTTAATATTGAGGACGATGCTACAACTCTGCCTCCTCAGGACAATCCTAATGTTGATGCTCCCCCTGCTTAGAAACCATTTCAATGTTTGTGTTCCTTTTTTGTTCGGTCCACTGTTTAGGACCTTTCTCTTTTTTTTTTTTTTTTTTTTTTTTTTTTTTTTTTTTTTTTTTCAAGTACATTAAGTTCATCCATGATTTTAGGACGAGTTGTTAAAACAATTAAGTTTCATTTCACAAGGGTGTTTGGACGTTGGTCGTCCGCCCTTAATTAACTGAATGAATATTATTGTTTTCTATTATAATATGGACGGGAATTTCTGTTTCCATAATAGGTTTAGAGCTTTGGCTCGTCCATAGAAGGAATTTCCCCCTTTTTAACACGAACGTATACTTTTCATTCCTTGAATTTTTTAAGTATGATTTGTCTTCGTGAAATGGTAATTATCAGCTTTGCTCATCCTTAGACTTGACTGATTTTCACGTTTTATGAAGACAAGGCCCAACCTTTTACTCGTCCATAGGTTGGATTGTTTGGTTGGGATCTTAATAGATAAAATAAACATTTGCTTTTGCATTTTCCCGTTCATGGGTTGAACTAATGCAATAGGCTTTAACTTGTCCATTACTCAGACAGTTTATAGTTTTATTCGTCTATAGCTTCAGCTCGTCCATGATTAGGATGAGTAAGCTCTTCAATTTGCCCATGGTTTGGACGAGTATGAGAATTTAGACAGTACATCCCTGCATCTAGAGAATTTATTTGTCTTGGGCTTTTAGCCCTCTTATGGGTTAATCTCAACGAAAACAGTGGAAATCAAGAACTTAAGCACAAAATTATGTACATAAATATTGTTCATAGATGAGGCATGCGCTTTAGAAGCTAATGCCTTATAGAGAAATAAATACAAGCCAAACCATAACTTTGTCCATAACTTCAACATAATAATTACAAAGCAATACTATAAATATGTATATAAACAAGCTCTTTATGTAGATAGACAAGTAGGTAAATGGTCTCTAGGCATTTTCAGAATTATGCTCGTTCAGGCTGGCATTTTACTGGTAGTACCTCCTCAGGTGCTCAACATTCCAAGGATGCTTTAATTTCCTCCCGTCTAGGGCCTCCAAGTAGTAGGATCCTTATCTTTTACAGTTGAAAACTCTGTAAGGGCCTTCCCAATTAGGTCCTAGTTTCCCATGAGCTGGGTTCTTGGTCGCTAAGGAAACCCTCTTTAGGACGAGATCTCCTATGTTGAACCGCCTTGGTTTTACCATTGCGTCATGTTGCCTAGCCATGAGGTTTTTGTACTTTGCTGTCCTTTACTCTGCATCTGTCCTTACCTCGTCTATTAGATCAAGGTTTAAACAGAGTTGCTCCTCATTATCTTTATCTTGATACATCATCACCCTGTGATTGGCCATATGCACTTCTGCAGGTATGACTGCTTCACTTCCGTATGCTAGCCTGAAAGGAGTTTCCCCTGTAGGGGTTCTTACCGTCGTCCAGTATGCCCACAAAACACCCGGTAACTCGTCAGGCCATACTCCCTTTGCCCCCTCAAGCCGAGTCTTAATGATCTTCAACAAGGATCGGTTAGCAACTTTAGCCTGATCGTTTGCTTGTGGGTGGGCGGGTGAGGAGTAGTGATTTTGAATTCCAAAATGCTCACAGAAGTCTTTAAAAAGTGCATTATCAAATTGTCGTCCGTTGTCGGATATTAATACTCTGGGCATTCCAAACCTGCACACAATGTTTTTCCACACGAAATTTTTAACATTTTGTTGTGTGATATTTGCTAATGGTTCCACTTCCACCCATTTGGTGAAATAGTCAATGCCAACCACTAGAAACTTCATCTACCTCGTGCCCAACGGAAAGGGACCCAAAATGTCTAGTCCCCATTATGCAAAGGGCCATGGGGCTATCATCGGGGTGAGGTACTCTGATGGTTGTCTGGGGACGTTGCTAAACTGTTGGCATTGGTCGCAGACCTTGACATATGCCTTAGCATCAGCTTGCATATTTGGCCAATAGTATCCCGCATGGACAACCTTGTGGACGAGTGACCTGGCTCTTGAGTGATTGCCACACGCTCCTTCATGAACTTCTCTTAATATGTAGTTCGCCTCGTCCGAAGCCAAGTATCTAAGATAAGGTTGAGAAAAACCTCTTTTGTATAGCACCTCATCCATAAGAACGTACCTAGCCGATCTTACTCTCAGCTTTCTGGCCTCGTCTTTCTCTTTTGGAAGTCGTCCGTCCTTCAGGTATGATACAATTGAGGTCATCCAATTTCCTCTGCTCTTTACCTGTTGTACTTCTGGGATGTCTATACTTGGCATATACTGAATCTCATCAAATTCGTCCATGGATTCATTTGTTGAGGCTTCTTTTGCTATGGTGTCAGCTTCCACGTTCTCCTCTCCTGGGATTTGAATGAAATCAGCTTCCTCAAATCTTTTCATAAGGCGCATCACCCTATTAAGGTACTTTCTCATCTATTCTCCTTAGCCTCATATATCCCATTCACTTGGCCCATAATCAACTGAGAATCTCCTAAGACGAGTATGGACTTGGCTTCCACAGACTTAGCCAATTCTAGCCCTTTGAGGAGGGCTTCGTACTCGACTTCGTTATTAGTTGTTTGGTACTGCAAACGAACCTTGTGTTTCAGTTTATCTCCTTCTGGGGATTGTGGAACCACACCAATCCCTCCTACGTGCCGTGTAGACGAACCATCCACATGGACGACCCATCTCTTACTATTTTCCGTCTCATCTAAATCATCATAATTTGGAGTAAACTCCGCAATAAAATTTGCTAGGGCTTGAGCTTTTATGGCATGCCTTGGTTGATATCTAATGTCAAACTCACTGAGCTCGACAGCCTATTGGATCAATCGTCTTGCAGCTTTCAGTTTGTTCATTGCCTTCTTGAGCGGATGATCCGTCATGACATTAATGACATGAGATTGGAAATAATGCCTTAGCTTCTTGGAAGCTGTTATCAATGCGAAGGCTAATTTCTCCATTTGTGGATATCGTCCTTCCGCTCCCCTCAATGCCTTACTTGTATAGTACACCGGCTTTTGTACTTTGTCTTCTTCTCTTATCAATGCTGAATTTACGGCATGCAGGGTGACTGCCAAGTACAAATACAACTCTTCTCCTAACACAGACGGACTTAGCAAAGGAGCCAT
This sequence comes from Quercus tomentella, assembly GCA_028535165.1. Taxonomy (NCBI): domain Eukaryota; kingdom Viridiplantae; phylum Streptophyta; class Magnoliopsida; order Fagales; family Fagaceae; genus Quercus; species Quercus tomentella. Next base: position 16,116,226 of record JAPQVY010000001.1, read on the forward strand.
GGTGAGATACGCCTTCAGATTTTCGAAAGCTTTCTGACACTCATTGGTCCATTCAAATGCCTTTTTAAGAACCTTAAAAAATGGCAAACATTTATCAGTAGCTTTAGAGACAAACCTGTTAAGTGCAACAACTCGTCCGGTGAGGGACTGGATTTCTTTAATATTTTGCGGAGGCTTCATGTCCAGTATTGCTTGAATCTTGTCAGGATTCGCTTCAATCCCCCTATAAGAGACCATGAATCCAAGGAATTTCCCTGATGATACTCCAAAAGCACATTTGCTAGGGTTCAATTTCATATGGTACTGCTTAAGTGTGTCAAATGTTTCCTGCAGGTCGTCTAGATGCCTTCCCTCGTCCTTACTCTTCACCAGCATGTCATCTACATAGACTTCCACATTCCGCCCGATCTGTGGACGAAACATGTGGTTAACCAATCTCTGATATGTTGCCCCCGCGTTTTTTAAACTGAAGGGCATCACCTTATAACAGAACAAGCCTTGACTGGTGACAAAGGATGTCTTCTCTTGGTCTACCTCGTCCATCCTTATATGATTGTATCCAGAGAAAGCATCCATGAAGCTAAGCAACTTGTGGCCCGCAGTGGAATCTACCAATTGGTCAATGCGTGGCAGCAGGTAGCTACCCTTAGGGCAAGCCTTGTTTAGATCGGTGAAATCTATGCACATTCTCCACTTGTCGTTCGCCTTCTTGACCATTACTACATTGGCCAACCAATCTGAATAGTACACTTTTCGAATAAACTTCACCACAATCAACTCTTGAACTTCGTCTTTGATAGCATTATCTCTTTCAGGGGCAAACACCCTCTTCTTTTGTCTCACTGGTTTGGAGGAAGGACATACATTCAGACGATGGGTAATGACACTAGGATCTATACCCGGCATGTCCTCATAACTCCAAGCAAACATATCAATATTTTTCTTCAAAAACTGGACGAGGTCCTTCTTAATTTTCTCTTCTAGATCTGCTCCAACCCTGGTACACCTCTCAAGGTCATTTTCATCTAAGGAAATATCTTCCAACGCTTCGGTGGGCTTTGCTACAACTCTCTTTTCTTCAATATTCATGGCCTGAACTTGTTCGTCCATGGCCAACATGGCTAGGTAACATTCTTTTGCTGCCAGTTGGTCTCCTTGTACTTGTCCTGCACCGTATTATGTTGGAAACTTGATCGACAGGTGGTAGGTAGATGTAACAGCCTTCCAACTATTTAAAGTTGGCCTTCCAATTATGGCGTTGTAGGAGGATGAACAATCTACCACAAGGAAGTTCACATCCTTGGTGATTTGTTGCGGGTATGCCCCCACTGCCACTGATAATGAAATAGTGCCCACAGGCTGTACCTTCATTCCACCAAAACCTACCAAGGGGGAGTTCAGTAGGCGGAGCTGGTCTCGTCCTAACCTCATCTGCTGAAAAGTTGGATAATATAAAATGTCCGCCGAGCTTCCGTTGTCGACTAGCACTCTTTTGGTTGTGTAGTCAGCAATAAGCAGGGTGATGACGATAGCATCATCATGAGGGTGGTGAATTCTCTTGGTGTCCTCGTCCGTGAAAGTGATCGCTTGCTCGTCCGTGGACCTTGTCCTCGGGGATTGTCCAGAAAGTTAGACGCTCTGTACTACCTTCAGGTATGCTTTCTTTGACTTGGACGACTGGCCTATCGAACTTCCCCCTATGATAATTCTTATTTTTCCGAGCGGTGGTCGTGATGATTCTTCTATCTTCCCTTTCAATTTCTCGTCCTTGTGGTCTCGTCCAAGGAAATTTCTCAACTTCCCTTGCCTTATGAGATTCTAAATCTGCTGCTTTAAATCAAAACACTCGTCTGTATCATGCCCATGATCTCTATGGAAGCGACAATACTTATTCCTATTGCGCTTATTGGGATCTCCCTTCATTTTCTCCGGTCACCTCAAGGAAGGATCATCCTTGATTTGCATAAGAACCTGCTCAAGTGGCACGTTCAAAGGGGTATATTGTTGATTCCGCGCTGAAGAGCCAGGCTTCTTATTATCTCGGTCTTTCTTTTCTTCCGTCTATCCCTTCTTTGGACGAGAACCTTGCTCGGAATGACGATTGGGGTTTGCTTCTTTTCTCTCAGATCTCTTCCTCTTCGTAGCTATGATTGCGTCTTCTGCATTCATAAAATTTTGGGCCGAATGGACAAGTTCGGCCATGGACTGAGGCTCTTTTTCATAGAGTTTATGTATGAATAAGTCAGAATTAACCCCGTTATGGAAGGCCGCCAATAAAAGCTTGTCATCTACCTCATCCACGCTTAAGGCTTCTCTGTTGAAACGAGTGATGAAGGACCGCAGGCTCTCATTCTCTCCTTGTTCTATAATTAACAAACTGGACGAGGAACGCTTGTGTCTCTGCCCCCCAATGAAGTTATTAACAAACAACTTGCTTAACTCTTTGAAAGAACTTACTGAATTCGGGGGTATTTTACTGAACCAGACTCGTGCCGGACCTTTAAGGGTGGTAGGGAAGGCTCTACACATAATTTCATTAGGGACCCCTTGAAGGTGCATTGTAGTCTTAAAAGTAGCAATGTGATCAAATGGGTCACGCGTTCCATCATACGAATCCAGAGAAGGTAACTTGAACTTTGGTGGTAGAGGGTGACCGTTGATGGAAGCCGTAAAGGGGGAATCAGTTATGTGGACCAAATCTTCTACAGGATTCGCCCTTCTCATGTTCTCTTTCATTTCTTCCATGATTTTTTTCATTTGGTCCATCTCCTCTTTCAAGTGCGGCACCGTTCGTGAAGTGGTATCTCTTAACTGACTTCCAATTTCAGCGTTTTCTCTATCATCTTGACTCTGTGTTTGTCCTCCTCCTTCACGCTCTTCATGTGTTTGCCTTTTCAAATTAATCTCCCTTCTTAATTCTTGGTTTTGGCGAGTTAACTCTGCCATTGCAGCCGCCATAGATTGCACATGTTGGATAGATGATGTCTGCATGACAGGTGCAAATTGGCAATCGCGATGAGGGTTGCTTGAAGCGTCTCTGCCTCCCTGATGGCCTGGGCTAGTAGCCCTTGATCTGGTCCAAACCATTCAACCTTTTATCACGGAAAAGAAAATAACTGCAAAATAATCTCTTTCCCACAGACAGCGCCAACTGATGCTTCCTTGAAAATCAAGAGGTTGAAAGTCTCGAGCGCTGATGATCTTAGGGCTGGATCCTGAAAAAACAAATACAAAATCAGAGGAGACCGGTGGAGGCCGGCCAAAAGTCCTCTGATGGTAAAGTTAGTGGATTTGGGATTCCAAGTAAAAATGGAGTATTTTTTGGAAATGTCTGAATACCTTACTTTCTCATCGATGAATGCTTATATAGCATATGTGAAACGGTTATCTGTTTAATAACCGTTCTTATTATCGAGGAGTTCGGAGGATTCAGAGGTAACTTCCATAACTGCCATGGAAGTTACCTTATTTGGGCCTGTGTTCCATAGTGGTTAGTGGAGGACTTGGCTCGTAGCAGTTCAACTCGTCCCTTACGCTCGGTGGAAATCAAAGTCGTCCAAAGCTCAACACGTTCAGAGCCCAATGATCTCGTCCATCCTTTATTAAGGATGGACGAGGTAATTAGGGACGACTTTTCTTCATGCATTCACTTTTTCCTTCTTTTCTCACAAACGACCCGTATGGACGAGATGAGACTCGTGCACTTTTATTACACCATCAATAATAATAAAGATTAATTTCTCATAATTAACCTCATTAAAGTTCTATTAAATATTTCTAGATTATCCATGCAAGATTTTAATTAGTTTTTTCAATGAACTAGTTATCATTTTTATTATTGGACTTATTTGTTATTAATAAAGTACATAAAAAGTACTTCTATCATTGTATCATTCAATAATTTATAAATTTTAATTCACATTAAGTGCTACTTTAAAAAAAAAAAAAAATTAATTCATACTGTGGGGCCAAAGAATTTGTGATTCCGGCCCACTTTGCACTAGGGCCCAAGGCCCGCGTTGAGGAGAGATGTTGCTGAGGACGTGCAACGAAAGTCCAAATGGCCTAGAGATGTAGCCGAGGACGATCCTGTCCTCGGCATCCCAGAACCTAGAAGGAAAGAACGGCACGCCATCAAAGGCAGCCCCCAAAGTGCTCCCAGAAGAAAGGGCGAGTACAGTAGGACGTGCACGGAGGTACAGTGTAGGAGCGGTTCAAGGAGAAGCTGTCACTTCCACATTGAATGTGCCAACTAACGTCCTGGCCACATTAATGGGGAAAGGACCCTGAATAGTGTGGCTTTGGTTGCCGCAACTAACAGAGGGTGGGGGAAGGCGGCTGATGGGACAAGCACTCAAGTAGTAACCTGCCTGATCAACAGATGGAAGGTCAGGATCAACTGAGAATGGCTATATAATGTAAGAATTCCTCTATGAAATGGGGAGGGAGGAAAAAGGAGAGAGAGGTCAGTAGCATTACGTATCATCTCTATGACCATTGTAACCTAGCGTAAAAGAAATAATAAGAACATTAAGTTCCTCGGACGAGAGGCCCGAGGACAGAGTTTCCCGTTTTAGCCTATGTATCTGTTATTCAACTCATTCATGACCATGTCCAGTCATTGCAATCCTCGCTAAAACCTAGTTCTTGAACCCACTTTCTACAAATTTATTGTATTGGGCTAGTTGGGCTTGATTCCACTTCTCTCACGAAAGCAGTGTTCGAACCCAGCCCCTACAATTGGCGCCGTCTGTGGGGAGAGCTCGTGTGTTAGTGAGGACAACAATCAGGCATGGCAGGATCAGGCTCTCATCAAGCAGGCTCCCATCAACCCGAACCAGCCAAATCCCAACAACAGGGTAATTTCCTCAACCCTGAGCGTACTTGAAATGAAGAAAATGGAAGGTTCCGGGAGGGAAGTGTGAACACCACTCAGACCAGCAAAAGCCATTCTCGTGTGGGCAACCATGTGCTCCAGAGACAAAACAACAACCGGGTCACGCAACCAGAAGAAGTTAAGAGTCATGCATCCCAGAGACAGAATGATAAGCGGGCCATGTAGCAAAAGATAGAAGACTTGAAGATGAAGTTGTACCATGCACAACGAAGGCCATCTCATTCCATGCATGACATACCCTTCGATGACGAAAGTGATGATGATTATAGGCAAAGATCGAGGACTCCTCCAAGCGAGACCTTCTCCCACGAAGAAGAGCATTTCCGGAGGCGCGAACGTAAAAGCCCATCTCCCAGGGGCTCGGGAAACGATGCCATGAGCAAGGCACTGGACCAGCTCTCCAAATCACCCTTCACGCACCGCATAGAAGGGGCTACGCTTCCTCGACGATTCCAGCAGCCGACCTTCACCCTTTATAACGACAAAACAGACCCCGTAGAGCACATGAGCCAGTTTAACCAAAGGATGGCTGTACATTCTAGAGACGAGGCGCTAATGTGCAAGGTTTTCCCGTCCAGCTTGGGACCTGTGGCGATGAGATGGTTCAATTGCCTAAAGACGAATTCCATAGATTCGTATAAGTAGCTAACCCAAGCCTTTGGCTCCTGTTTCGTCACGAACAGCAGGGCCTCTCGGCCCTTGAGTGCACTATTATCGTTGTCCATGCATGATGGAGAAACTCTAAAGGCCTACTCGGACCGTTATTGGGAGATGTTTAACGAACTGGAAGGCAATTTTGACGAAGTCGCCATCAGCACCTTCAAAAGTAGCCTCCCGGCCGAGCACGGCTTGAGGAAGTCGTTGACAGGCAAACTTGTCACCAGTGTGCACCGGTTGATGGATCGGATTGACAAATACAAACGAGTAGAGGAAGACCGGCTGCAGGGTAAGGGAAAAGAGAAGGTTATCCCCTAGGAGAGGAGGGATTTCAGGTCGGACAGATACAACAGCAACCGCCCGAGGAGAAATTTCACAGGGCAGCCCGGCGCAACCCATACACAAGCCGTTAACGCTGTATTCCGAGAACCAGTGCATCGAGTGTTGGAGAAAATTAAGAACGAGCCGTACTTTAGATGGCCGAATAAGATGGCTGGAGAGTCCACGAGGCGCAATCAGAAATTTTACTGCCAATACCATCAGGACCACGGGCATACCACGGAGGATTGCAGGAACCTTTGGAACCACCTGGACCAGCTCGTCTGAGAAGGAAAGCTGAAGCACCTCCTACATCATTCCAGTGGTCACCAAGGCCAGATCCATCAGGAACCCCAGAGAGACGTTGCCCTAAGGCCGCCCGTAGGGATGATCAATGTAATCTTGGCCATGCCAGGAAGAACAGGCACGCACCCTTCTCGGGTGTTATCTGTGGCTCAGCTGCCTGCCGGGGAGTCCCAACAAGAGCCGAAAAGGGCCAGAAGGAGTCTTCACCTGGCCTTGAGCTTTTCAGAAGAAGACATGGTCGGTACCATCTAACCACATGACGATGCGCTATTGATCACTCTTAGAATCGGGGGCTACGATGTGAAAAGGGTGATGGTGGATGGCGGCAGTGCTGTCGAGGTGATGTACCCCGATCTTTACAAGGGGCTGGGGTTAAAATCAAAGGACCTAACGCCCTATAGCTCCCCCTTGATGACCTTCGATGGGAAGCTTGTTACCCAAAGGGCATGATTAGGCTACCCATCCAGACCGGCCCAGAGACGGTGGAAGTGAACTTTATCGTGGTAGACACCTACTCTCCATATACGGCCATCGTCGGCAGACCCTGGCTCCACACATTGGGGGCTTTCGCCTCCTCCCTGCATCAGAAGTTGAAATTCCCGTCAGGGGACCAAGTCCATGCCCCCTGACACAGCCGCTGACGAGGCGAAATGCGAAGACTTGGAAGAGGTGGTTATTGGCGGCAATCCGGAGAAATTCTTTTGGGCAGGGGCTCAGTTGCCTCTTCAGGAGAAGGAGGAATTAATTGAGTTCCTCAAAAGAAACATCGACGTGTTTACCTGGGATGCCTGCGATGCTCCCGGGATCAATCCGGCCTTCATCTGTCACCATCTCAATATCAACCCGTCCATCATTCCCAAGAAGCAGCCACCTCGTCGCCCGTCGAGAGAGCACGCTAATGCGATTAGAGACGAGGTGGCAAAGCTTAAGCGTGCAGGGGCTATCAAAGAAGTTTTTTACCCCGAATGGTTGGCCAACACTGTGGTGGTCAAGAAGAAGAGTGGGAAGTGGCGAGTTTATGTGGACTTCACAGACCTAAATAAGGCGTGCCCTAAGGACCCGTTCCCAATGCCTCGGATAGACTAGCTAGTGGATGCGACAGCAGGCCATCCTCGGATGGGCTTCTTAGATGTCTTTCAAGGCTATCATCAAATACCACTAGCACTGGAGGATCAGGAGAAAATGGCCTTCGTGACACCTACTAGGAACTACCACTACAAGGTAATGCCGTTTGGTCTGAAGAACGCAGGATCCACTTATCAACGGATGATGATAAGAATGTTTGAACCACAATTGGGCAAGAGCATCGAAATCTATGTCGATGACATGGTGGTGAAGAGTAAAACGGTGTCCGAACATTTAAAGGACCTCGGCAGCACCTTTGGCGTCTTAAGAAAGCATAAGCTGTGCCTAAATGCTTCCAAATGCTCGTTTGGCGTGGGATCGGGCAAGTTTTTGGGCTACATGGTTACTCATAGGGGAATCGAGGTTAACCCCGACCAAATCAAGGCTATAAATGACCTGAAACCACCACAAAACGCAAAAGAGGTCCAAAAGCTTATTGGAATGATCGCAACCCCCAATCGATTCATTTCCAAGTCGGCAGACAGATGTAGACCGTTCTATCTATTGATCAACAAGTGGAAGGGGTTTAAGTGGTCCGAGGACTGCGTTGTGGCCTTCTAGCAACTCAAGGAGTACCTATCCCGGCCACCTATCATGTCCAGCCTCGAGGCCGATGAAGTCCTATACTCATATATTGCTGTGGCCCCCCATGCTGTGAGCTTGGTGCTAATACGGGATGACAATGGCATCCAAAAGCCAGTCTATTATGTGAGTAAGTCACTGCATGAAGCTGAGGTCAGATACCTACCCCTGGAGAAGGCCATACTGGCTGTGGTCCACACCACGCGAAAGCTCCCTCATTACTTCCAAGCCCACACAATGGTTGTTCTAACCCAACTACCCTTGAAGTCTGTACTTCGAACCGCTGATTACATTGGAAGGATCGCCATATGGAACACGATTCTGGGGGCTTTCGACATCAAATACATGCCTCGGACCTCCATAAAGGGCCAAGTCCTAGCCGACTTAGTGGCCGAATTTGCTGAACCACCAGTAGAAATAATAGCAAAGGAGCAGAACATGGATGAAAAATCGGTTGGAGTAATCTCCATGCCAGGACCCCCATGTTGGAGGGTGTACGTTGATGGCGCAGCCAATCAAAGGAGATCCGGAGTGGGGATAGTCCTAATATCTCCCGAAGGAGCCGTCATAGAGAAGTCCCTTAGACTTGGGTTCCCGGTCACGAACAACGAAGCCGAGTACGAGGCCTTGCTACAAGGAATTGCCATGGTATAGAAAATGAGGGGAAAAGCAGTGGAAATGTTCTCGGACTTGAGACTGGTAGTAGGCCAGGTAAAGGGGGAATTAGAGGCCAGAGATGCGAGGATGCAAGAGTACCTAAGTCGGGTCAAACACCTGCAGTCGGGCTTCAATCTCTTCAGCCTATCGCACGTCTCAAGAAGTGGAAACACTCATGCGGACTCACTAACCATGCTTGCCACATCCTCGGCAGGGGATCTGCCTCGAATTATTCTCGTCGAGCATCTGGACAAAACGAATGAAGGAGCGAAAGGCATGGTCCCTGTTCATGAGGTTAGGGCGGGCCCCGGCTGGATGGACCCTATGGTGAGGTTCCTCAAAGATGACCTCTTGCCCGAGGAAAAGTCGGAGGCGGAAAAAATACGAAGAAAAGCTCCTCAGTTCTGGCTATCTGAGGACCATAAACTATATAAACGCTCATACTCCGAACCATATTTACTGTGTGTCCACCCTAAGGCATCAGAGCTACTGCTTGAGGAGCTGCACGAAGGGATCTGCGGGAGTCACACAGGAGGAAGATCCCTATCCCACCGGGCCATTACCCAGGGATATTAGTGGCCGGGGATGCAGGGGGAAGCCCTGGAGTACGTTAAGAAGTGTGACCAGTGCCAAAGGTTCGCCCCAAATATTCATCAGCCGGGCGGGATCCTCAACCCTCTGTCCAGCCCATGGCCGTTCGCCCAGTGGGGCCTGGATATTGTGGGACCTTTCCCAAAGGCAGCGGGAAATAAGAGGTATCTACTGGTCGGCACGGATTACTTCACCAAATGGGTCGAAGCCGAGCCCCTGGCCAACATCAGAGATATGGATGCTAAGAAATTCATCTGGAGAAACATCGTTACACAATTCAGGGTCCCTCGCACCCTTATTTCAGATAATGGACTCCAGTTTGATAGTAAGGCCTTCAGAAGATATTGCTGTGAGTTGGGGATCACTAACAGGTACTCAACCCCGGCTTATCCTCAAGGGAATGGACAAACCGAGGTTGTCAACAAGGTCATAGTTAATGGGCTTAAGAAGAGGCTGGACGACGCCAAGGGAAGATGGGTAGAAGAGCTGCCGCACGTCTTATGGACTTACCGGACTACACCACGACGGTCAACAGGGGAGACATCTTTTGCCCTGACCTATGGGGCCGAGGCTGTTATCCCTATAGAGGCAAACTTCCCAACGCTGAGGACGGACTCCTTCACCCTGGACGGTAACGATGAACTACTAAGGAAGAACCTAGACCTAATCGACGAACGAAGAGAAAAGGCAATGATCCATCTAGCCTATTACCACCAGAAGCTCAAACAGGGTTATGATGCCAATGTGAAGCTCAAACCACTAGCACCAGGGGACTTGGTGCTGAGGAAAGTTGTGGGTGCTGCGAAGAACTCGTCCTGGGGTAAGCTCGGACCCAATTGGGAAGGGCCATACCGAGTTACCTCAGTTGCAGGAATAGGAGCTTTCTACCTAGAAGACTTAGATGAAAAAGCTGTACCCCGTCCGTGGAATGTAAATAACCTGAGAAGGTATTATTATTAATAGAAGTACTTCTCTAGTTCAAAATTTTAATTCTATTATGATTATATGTCTCTTATCTTGGCAACAATCTAAGTACTAGACAGAACCAAGGTTTTGCATGGTCCTCGGACTCAAACCCATGGGGAAACTAGATACTCCAAGAAAATCTAAGTACTAGACAGAACCAAGGTCTTGCATGGTCCTCGGACTCAAATCTATGGGGAAACTAGATACTCCAACAATCTAAGTACTAGACAGAACCAAGGTCTTGCATGGTCCTCAGACTCAAACTTATGGGGAAACTAGATACTCCAAGAAAATCTAAGTACTAGACAGAACCAAGGTCTTGCATGGTCCTCGGACTCAAACCTATGGGGAAACTAGATACTCCAAGAAAATCTAAGTGCTAGACAGAACCAAGTTCTTGTATGGTCCTTGAACTCAAACCTATGGGGAAACTAGGTACTCCAAGAAAATCTAAGTACCAGACATGGCCTAAGAACACGCTCAGCACCTCGGATTATGCACTTAGCCCCCTAGAAATATGTGTAGACGCAAACTATGCGTCCCATGGGTGCTGGTAAGTTAGAATTCTGGGATTTAATTTCAAATATATCATATGTACAACCATTCATACATGTTAAGATAACTAATTCAAAAACCATGAGATTCGCAGCAATAGTAATATTGGCGATGGCAACAAACGTATAATTTAAAGGAAAAAGGAAGAAATGAATTTCATACTTATGGTCAAAAAGTTTAATTACAAGCAAATTCCAAGGTCCTCAAAATAAAAGGGAAACTAGCTAACAACTAAACTAAAAACAAAAACAAAAGTTGGCCAGGACCCCTACTTCTTTGACTTTATTTTGGCCACTTCCTTGGAGAGCTGAGCAGGATCAGCCTTGGGACCCTGGAAGACATCCCCTTCCTTGGGAAGCTGAGCAGGATTAGCCTCAGAACCCTTGGAGACATTAGCAGGGGGAATGGTCTAAAGGGGTTGAACCAAGAGGGCCGGCTCCTCGGCGTGAGGGACCTGAGCATTGACTGGGGACCTGGCAGCCTCCTGGGGCACTTCAGGATTCAGGCCTCCCAGTGTTTCTGCCACCCCAGGAAGCTCGCCCCCCTTGGCTAACTCGTCAAGAGTGGGAACAACCAGGACAACCTCTGGCCGAGCAGCCTCAGCCTCTTCTGGAGTGCTCACGACCTCGGAGCTGGCAGAGGCGGTCTCACAGATGGCCGGAGGATAGTACACCTTCTCCGCCTTCCACAAGTCGGACGAAGCCTCCACCCCAGCTCGTTTGAGGGCTTCATTCCAAACCTGGGAGCAGTAGAGCCTGCATACACCAGGGATTTGAGCTTTAAGAATGGCCTGGGTATCAGCCACCCCCGCGACATAAGCCTCCTCCTCAGCTTTATCCTTGGAGGTCTCGGCCTCCGTCCTGGCAAACTCAGCCTCTGTCTTGGCCTTCAAGGCTTCGTCCTTAGCCTATTCCGCGACACCCATAGCCCCATCTGCCTCAGTCAGTTTCTTCTTTAAATCGTCAATCTGCTCTTTGGTGATCTTCAATTGCTCCTCGGCGGCAAGTAACCGCCTCGTCTAGTCCTCGGCAGCAAGCAACCGCCTCGTCTAGTCCTCGGCCTGTCTTTGGGCACCGGCTAGGCCTGCTTCAGCACTATCCTTGGTCATCGCCTTTAACTCCTCCCTAGCCTTCGTGAGGTCAGCCTCGGAGTTTTTAAGGGTTCGCGCAGCCTCCACACGCTTATTACGCTCAAGTTCCACGGACTTGCTCTGCCCCTTAGCCTCATCCTCCAGCCTATAAGTGGCCTGGACGGCCTTCCAATTGAAACAAACACATTATGAATGAAAATTTAGGAGAAAAAGTCGACGGAGTCGCAGGTATTAGAAGCCTTACCATACCCAGGTACCTCTTCTTGCTGAGGAAGACCTCCTGCATCCTCATATTCTTCAACTCATTCATGTCAGTGGGAAGCAGCAGGGTCCTCTCCAACGCGTCGGCCACATAAGCGCCTTCGCCTTCTCGGAAGCTCCTCATGGATGCATCTTCCATCAATGGCTCCCCGTGGAGCATTTGGGCAGGAAGCCAAGCATTGGGCGCGGATTGGGCATCGACCCCTTTCCCCTAGCCTTGATGTCCAATCTTTAACTGTTTTTGAGCTCGCGGGGCTTCATCCGCCTCTTGAGAGGAGTAGGATTTCCCCCCATCCATTGGCTCCTTACCCTTGGAACTCCTCTTTCTCTTTGGGTAGGTGGGCTCAGGCCGAGGAGGCAGAGTCGATTGGGGAAGGGCAGGAAGTTTGGGTCGGGGAGATTATGACTGCGACCGGGAAGGAGAAGACCTTGTCTGGACAGGTTGGGGCTATGGTGGGGGAGTTGGAAGACTGGATTGCGACTTTCCCTGTGCATCCTTCCCTGGCTGGCCCTCAATCAGGTCGAACAAGCTAGTCGGGGGCTTTCTCTTAAAACCCATCTCCGCCCGAGAAGATGTCCCCACTGACAACAGTTCCGCCTCGGACAAGTCGGGGTCGCCCAAGTCACCGAAAGGATCCTCGGATGAATCAACTTGGTCAAATACACCGAACCCTTCTTTGGATAAACCCAAATCACCCTCGGCCTCCGCTGCTTGGTGGGACGGAGAAGAGCCTGCCAATGGGATGCCCTCCGGGACAGGAGATCCTTCAGAGATCAAAAACCCGTGCTCGGCTACAGTGATTTTTTGAAGCCGAGGATCGTTAGCTCTGATCACGTGCTTCGGGGCGGCAAATGACTTCTGGATAGGGTCGTACCCTAAGATTTTGTGAGCGGCTCTGACTTGGTTGTCCTTTTCATTTACAAAAACCGCCGCCTTGAGAATGGTGTCCAAATCCTCCCGGTTGATCAGATGAAAGTGTCGTTGAAAGGCGTGTGGATCTGCAAAAAGAAGGCATGTTCATGGTTAATAACCGAACCATACAAATCAAGATGGCATAGAAGATTAGCCCCCTCCTACTCTCTACACCCCACCTGGTTCTCCCTCCACAGTTGGGCAAGGAAGGCCATCGTGCCACTCCCCAGATACAATAAGAAAGTCATTGTTCAATCCTTTGCTGGACTCGGGGAGGCACTGGATTAGCCGAACCCTATCGTCTCTCATCTTCATGTAGTAGTATTTGCCCCTCAAATGTTGGAGGTTGTAGCACTAGTTTACGTCATGATGGGTTAGTTTTAGCCCCATTTTCTCGTTTAAGGCATCCACACAACCCAGGATCCTACACACATTAGCAGCGCACTGGGTGGGAGCTAACTGGAAATGCCTAAGGTAATCCCTCATTACCGGCCCCATGGGGATTCTCATACCCCCTTCTATAAAGGCGAGAAGGGGAATCACCACCTCGCCCATCCTTCTCTTAAAATGCCACTCCCCCTCCTTGCAGTACCTCAAACCTACATTGGGGGCTATCCTATAGTCAGCGATAAACTTTTCCATCGCCTCTTTGGTCTCAACCAACTTTTTTAATTTACCCATCTCTAGAAACCGCTAAAGAGACTCAGGGGATGATGGAAGAAGGAGAAGAATAAGAGAAAGATAAACCCAGAAGAGAGGAAACATGAGTTAGTGAGAGCAGAAAACTTACAGAAATGAGGAAAAGTTCCTCGGACGAGCTTTTTATGCTGGAGAGAGACTTGAGTTTGGCTGGAAGTTTGACTGAACCCAAGATATATGCGCCAGAACTCTTAAGTGCGAAAGTGAAGAGACAAATCAGTTCTAAAGATTATTTATACCTCCCATTAAAAGTAACTGTGCGGATTTTCCCGCCCATAAAGATAAGGAAATCTCCACTGTTAGATTACCATCGCACTGTTGAACGTGGGGAGCCCAGAGCCGCCCGCATTTAATGAAGACGCGCTTCACATACCAAGGCGCCAGGAACATGTCTCGGGCAGACGAAGAGGCTCTGGTATTGATAGATGACAAGGCTTGACAAGCCATGACAAAAGCCTGATGTCATCAAAACCCTCATCTCCGTCCGAGGAGCCGGACAGCACGATTTTGAGGGGCTATTGTGGGGCCAAAGAATTTGTGATCCCGACCCACTTTACACTAGGGCCCAAGGCCCGCGTCGAGGAGAGATGTTGCCGAGGACGTGCAACGAAAGTCCAAATGGCCTAGAGATGTAGCCGAGGACGATCCTGTCCTCGGCATCCTAGAACCTAGAAGGAAAGATCGTCCTCGGCATCCTAGAACCTAGAAGGAAAGAACGGCACGCCATCAAAGGCAGCCCCTAGAGCGCTCCCAGAAGAAAGGGCGAGTACAGTAGGACGCGCATGGAGGTACAGTGTAGGAGCGGTTTAAGGAGAAGCTGTTACCTCCACATTGAATGTGCCAACTAACGTCCTGCCGCATTAATGGGGAAAGGACCCCTGAACAGTGTGGTTTTGGTTGCCGCAACTAATAGAGGGTGGGGGAAGGCGGCTGATGGGACAAGCACTCAAGTAGTAACCTGCCTGATCAACAGATGGAAGGTCAGGATCAACTGAGAAAGGCTATATAATGTAAGAATTCCTCCATGAAAGGGGGAAGGAGGAAAAAGGAGAGAGAGGTCAGTAGCATTACGTATCATCTCTAGGACCATTGTAACCTAGCGTAAAAGAAATAATAAGAACATTAAGTTTTTCGAACGAGAGGCCCAAGGACGGAGTTTCCCGTTTTAGCCTATGTATCTGTTATTCAACTCATTCATGACCATGTCCAATCGTTGCAATCCTCGCTAAAACCTAGTTTTTGAACCCACTCTCTACAAATTTATTGTATTGGGCTAGTTGGGATTGAATCCACTTCTCTCACGAAAGCAGTGTTCGAACCTCGCCCCTACACATACCTATTCACATAGCTACATATCACTTTTTTAATTCATATTGTCATTTAAGTTTTCTATAAATATTTATTATAATGAAAATCAATTAAATTCAACCAAATTTTTGCCAACTTGAGAGAGAGAGAGAGTAATACCTATGCATGGCATGAGTTATAAGCTAGCATAAAATAAAAGAAAATTAATGAAATTAAAAAAAAAAAACAAAAAAAAAAAGATATTTACAGGGAACAATTATATTGCTTATTCAACACATTGTAAATTATTTTATTGGACAATTGTTGATTTTTATTTTAATATATACAATATTCACTATTCTATTAGACCGGGAACAAAAGGAATTCTCAAACTTGGTAGCCAAATGGTTCCATTGATAAAGTTTTCAACAGTATAGGGTTTCACTTCTTCAGAGTTTTTGGCAATATGATACCCAGGCCATTGAACCCTTCCTTCTGTATTAGCTCCTGGGCCACGGTTGGCATACTCTACGTAATTTAGTGTGGACAATGCTTTCTTATCACCACTCTCATACCACCCTTCAGGGTCTATCAACTTATCAAGAAAACTTTCCATTACAATGGTTTGAGAATAGCTATACCATGGCCTCCCTAAGAATGCTTTGGTTTGGTTTAGGTAGGGTTCAAGATCTTTGTCAGCCTTAACAGTGCAATTGTGTAGCACTATTCCATTTGTTTCATTGGCCTTTCCACGACCTTGGGCTGTAATCACAAGTAAGTTGCTTGAGTTTGAGCGTTTTCTCAGGTAAATGTTACAGTTTTGGAAGACAACATGTGAAAATCCAAATATGAAATCTACTGTGCCATAGATATCACATTCGCGGAAGAAGTGAATGCCATACTGAGTCAACAATGTATCTTGGTATCCTTGTATAGAACATTGATAAATTGCAATTCTTTCACCGGCTAATCTAAGTGCCACAGCTTGGCCACCATCTGGTCCGACATAATTCACAAATCTGATGCCTTTGACCAACACATCGTTGGCACTAATATCTGAACGAAGAAACATAAGTAAAAATAATCAATAATTGGGGAGGGTAAAAATCCCTTTTACTTAATAAAAATAAAAATTCTAGGAATTAAACATTTGTATTATAACTTTTATGTAGCCAATTGTGAGTAGTGGGTTCATCAAGTGAAAGTAATTGTCCACCACTTACGATCAATCACTTCAACAAATTAGAGCAAAAATTGTGATCAATGGTGTGGTCATAGAAGAATTGTTGTAGAAATTAATAAGGTTGTATATAAATATGAAGATGCACGTGAAAAGAACAATAGCTGAAAATTAATAAGTGAATAAGACATGCATTACCCACTGTAGCCGAATCTGAAGTTGAGCCAGCAGTTTTAGCGCTTTTGTTGAATTGAATAATTGTTTTGTCCATTCCTTCTCCAATGAGGACTAAATTTGACTTATTTTGTCCTATAGAAATGGCTTCATTGTATGTTCCTACTTTTATTAAAACCACATATGGATCATTTCTATTAACTGGTATCTGTGAGATGGCTTCACTGATTGTACCAAAGTTACCACTGCCATCAGTGGCAACTGTGACATTGGGAGTGCCATAAGTGGCAACCATGACATTAGGAGGGAAAGAGAGAAGGCTACCAAACAGTGAAAATATTGTGAATGCAAATACTAACATATTAGTATTTAGTGCCATGGGGAAAACAAGTAATCAGAGAGACTGAATTCGAACTTCTAAATTCTAATGTTGAGTGTGCAAAACTATGAACAGTATTACAGTCTATTTATAATGTCGAGGGCAATGAGAAAACACTATCTCCTTGTGCACCTGTAAATCCATAAACTCCTTTGTTGACGTTTTCATTAGTGTGAAAAATTATCTTTGTTTCTCATCATTATTACTTTCTAGTAATAATTAACATTATGGGAGTGAGGGAGTCCCTTTTACTCGTTTAAGATAATGAACCTCCCTAACCATTACTGATGAAAGCATTTGATTGCATGGACATTTCCTATCAATACAGTTTTTTTTTTTTTTTTTTTTTTGGGGGGGGGGGGGGGGAATAGATAGGATTGCTGCATGGAAATTGCCTATCAAGATATGTTATTTTTGATAGATAGGATTGTTTGCATTGAAATTGGGCTATCATATCATAGCCTTTTTTTTTTTTTTTTAGATAGGATTATTACGCATAACAAGTACAAATTTCTTTTGAAAACTGGGAAGTTTTCATAGTCATGAAATATTAATTTCTAGTAGTAATTAATATCGTGCATCCCTTTTATTCGTTGATGATAATGAACTTTCCTAATAATGACTATGAGATGCATAATACGTACTGATGAAAGCATTTGCTTGCATGGAAATTGCTTACCAATGCATTTTTTTTTTTTTTTTTTTTTGTTATAGATAGGATTTGTTTGAATGGAGATTAAGCTAGCAAAGGGTTTTTATTTTTTTTGCATAGATAGGATTGTTTCTTTTGCATGGAATTAGGCTATAGATAGAATTGTTTTGTTTTGGATAGATAGGATTATTCATAACAAGTGCAAAAAAATTGGAAGTTTTCATAGCATGAATTATTAATTTCTAGTATAGAATAAACATGTACGATGGAGAATATCTAATAATCAAAGATTGCCTACATGTATAATAATTATTGAAGAAGAAATTAAGGCATGCACAACTCTGCTTCAAACACCAGGAAATCCATTAATCCATGGTAAATTTGCGAAGGAAGAATAGTATTTCATCGAAGACTTCTTGAGCTTTCTCATGTTGGATAAAATGGTACCCATATGTTAGGTTCTAAATATTTAGGATTAAATGTTTAGATTCTTATTTTGTGTAAGTTGACAAACCAAGAACAAAAACATGTCTAGATTAGGTGTTAAACATTGCTCAAGATCGTACAAATCAAGATTCAAGCTGCAAAAAGGAGACTTCAAGTTCAGTGAAACTCGATTGATCGAAAATTAGACTCGACTGATCGAAAATCGTAGAAAATTTAATTTTACAGGTTTTGAATTAGGCCCAAGCCCGCTAAAACATTTAGGGTTTCAGTCCAACACTGCAAGGTATAAAAGGAAAACCCTAATTACATTTTAGAAGTCCTTGGAAGACTTATGAGTTACTCCTGTGAGATTTGAGAGGTTTCTGTACTTTCTAACTCAACAAGCATCTACAATCAAGAACTGGTGGACACAAGTTGCTGCATGAAGATCTACTACTAATGGTGATCTAAAACCTTCGAGGGGGATCTCAAAATCATAAGCGTGGGAGCTTGTATTCTGCAAATCCAAGATAGAAAAGTCCATGGAGTCGGAGCTGCACATGGTCGTGTTAGTAAGTTCTACTAGAGGCAGCAATAGATTTAGGTGGTAAATCTTTTGTAAACTTCCATTCTATTTTTATTGGATTTGTTTACCTTGAGAATAGCTAGGTCAAATCCTCCCTAGATTTTTACCTTAAAATAGTTAGTTTTATTGGTTTTCTTTGGTAATCATATCGTTGTGTCTTTTACTTTTCTGTTATGCATGATATGATTTACTACTATTTAACCTAGATCTCATAATTTACCTAAGTAACTACTTCGATAATTTACTAGATTTAAACAATCTGTTGTAAGGGGGTTTAATCAAACAAACACCATCTATAATAACAACTTTGAGGTTGGGGAAAAATCTCTTGAAAACATCTCCCGTCACATATTCCCTTGTACCAATGGATTCAAAACCGATATCTTTGTCACCTACTATGAACTTTGTTGGGACAGTAATTTTTGATCCTTGCCATGGTGCCAGAAGTTCCCAATTCCTGTCACATTTTGGAAGTAGCTGATTAAACATAGTAATGGTATGGGCCTCCAATGTTCATAAAAATTTAGGAGATTTAAGTTTATGTGGGATTGACCAGTCCAAACTTCAGTCAGTATAAGATGATTCATTTCTAGGAGGCCTGTGAGTTTTGACTTTTGAGCATTTAGAATTCAGTTTTAGATGACTTGGTCAATAATATCTACTTCATTATACCCAAATGAACATTAGGAGTCAATGAGGACATATCTCCAGCCAAGTAATAAAATAAATAAAAACCTGTGCTGCGATTTTGCAGACACAATTTGTTTATTTATTTGTTAAAATAATGAATGAGAATGAGAAAAGCAGATGAATGACTAATAGGTTTAAGTTCCAAATCCACCTCAATCTAGAAAAATAATCATTAACTTGGCAGAGAAATGTACTTTGATTTTTTTTTTTTTTTTTTGGGGCATTTTGCTAAATGTGCCTAGAATTTGTTATTTCATATAGTTACACCTTTTAGTTATGCTGCAATCCAATATTTTTATTAGATACTAAATCCTAACTCAAGCACATAGATTGAATTATTGAAAGTAACTAGTAAGTTGGATAATTTTGTGATATTTTATGTAAAATGGTTTTGGAGAATGTTGTACATATATTATAAAGAAAAAGTAAACTAAATTAAAGTAAAGAAACATATACATTTTGAAATATTAATATTTAGTTTAGTAACTCTACTGCACATTTATAGCTTTCGCAAGGTAAGATTATTATTTTTTTTTAATTTTAAATATGAAACCAAAAATAAATGTAAAAGAGTAACAAAACCATAAAAATCAACTATTTTATGTTGTGTTCACAAATTGTATACCACGAAATGAATGTATGTTAAACTCTCTCATCGTCTTCCACTCATCGATAATGTGTCATTAAGACATGGTGTGGGTAAGTGCGTATGCATGTGTCTTATAGATGATTTAAAACCATGGTAGAATATAGTTTTACATTGCGCACCAAATATTCTCTCTACTCATATACCCAAAACAAACACTATCTAACCAAATTATCTAAACTAAAATCATATTTAAGCCCTTAATTAAAAAAATAAAAAAATAAAAAATTTACCCATAGAGGTTTCGACGGCTTGACAGTGGTGGAAGGCTAGTATGACGAAAGTGGCAGTTCCTCAGATTCCTCTTTCTCACTCTTACAAATGTTGTGTCAATCTTAGGTCTTTTATTTTGGTAATGGTGAAACAATGCATTTCATTTAACAATCCACAACATTTTCGTGTCTCTCTATCTCTCTTCAAGGCCTTATCTGGTTACCTATTACTATTAGTCCTTAATTATTATTATTTTTGTTTTTTTTTTTTAATACTAAAATGATGGGTATGCTAAAAGACATGATTAAATTAATTAAAAGTTGAAATTGAGGTAGGAATTCTTGTAAACCTTAAAATATATAGAGTATTTAGTTTGGAAGGCACATAATCTCCAAATAGTGCTGTTTCCTGGGCCATCTTCAGTAGGAATCTTCTCACAATCTCCCCCAAATATGTTCCTGCAATCAGCTTTTCGAAGATTGAGAAAAAAGAAGATTCAGAAACTAGACCACAAATGCAAAAAACTATACAGGTCAACCAGAAACTAGGAAAAATAAGAGTTGCCAAACCTGGCTTCCAGGATTGGGGCTTTCAGCATATAACCTAGAATCAAACTCAGTCAAAAGAAAATGAATGGAATTGAAGTTTCCCCATTCTGTGCTTATAACCTGCAAAACTAAGCACACAATTTTAACTTGTCGGTTCACTACTTTGAATGTAGTACTTTCGCCAATAGCCTTGTAGCTAAACTAGCATCTCTTGTTGACTATAATGGAGACATCAACGGTTCAAACCTCCCCCCCTCCCCCACTATTGTAACCAACGAATTATCAATAAGAATGTAGTACTTTCATGGCTGCTTACCATCTCCTCTGAATTAGGTGACAAGCCATGCCATCTGGGAACTGCATGTGCTGGTTCTACATAAGCAGCATTTGTGGTCATACCTAGAGTAACCGAAGCCACAGTTTCTCTGTTATAGTATCTATCTCCAGCCAAGTTTCCAATTGTATCATTAACCTGATCAAGAAGATAGCCAAATAAGAAACTCACCATAAAGTCTTTTCTATCATAAGGAATGATATTTTTGTGTGTTTTTAGGTCAGATCCTGTTCAATTATAAAGCAATCAGATAAACAGAAGATAAGAAATGGGAAGAGTTGCTTACAAATGCATAAACACGGAAGTTCACATGTTTCTCAAGAGATCATTGATGTCATTCACCAACTCTTTTCCAACCTGATTCATTATTTCAAATTTCAGACAAGGAGTTATTCCTCTTTGAGTACGACATATAAAATTTAAATTTTATAAGACCACATATATGCAAGGAACAACTCTCAGTGACTAATGGTATATCCTTAATGGTCTCTTTAAGGAAATAATATGCAAACACAGAATGGCATAATATCTTTTTAGAAAGTGAATTTCTTCTTGTTAGGCTAACTAGAGGCATTGGCATTCAGCTCCTGGGCTAATCTGTATCCTTTTTTTTTCCCTTTTTCTTTTTGAGAAAAGGCTAAACTGTATCTGTATGGCCATAAAATGTAATGATTATTCCTTAAAATTGTATAATGATGGTTAGAGTTTGGGCAATTATTTGATCTTTTTGGCACAGTCAAGGTTATAATGTGCAAGGCTTGACACTTGGAGGGTGTACTTTATTAAGCAAAACTTAGTTACAAACTTACAATTCCAGAGATGTTATAACTTAAGTTTTCCATTTAAATCAACTATATAATTGTATTGACCAATACAACACAAAAGATCTTATCTTCTTCTAATGACTATTAAACTCAACTATATGATTCATTGGGCTCACTTGATCACTTAAATAGATTTTTAATCAAAATTTCCATAATCATTACTGTAAAGATTAAATGGCTAATACAACCACGTGTTTAAATTTAATTAGAAAATATAAGGTGTTTAAGTTTTTTCTAATGTTATTAATCATCATCATATATACAGGGCAGAGGCAGCTTTTCTATTTCAAGTTCAACCCTAACAATACAAATTCATACTATAAGAATTATAACAAGAAAATGTGAAGGAAGCTAGAGAGAATTTTGGGAATTTTCTCTATTACGTATTGAATTGATCTGTACAAGTACCTCTGGTTTATATACCAAAAAAAAAAAAAAACCGAACTTCCCAAACTATAGGCTAAGTTAGTTTAGCACGTGTGATAGGCCAGGTGTGTTTTACATGTGTAGATAAATATACTGCCTAAACTACTTGCAGCTTAGCTAACAACTAATAGCTTTCTGTCGTTTATCTACAATTCTTGTCGTTTAGCTTGTTATTTTCAGAACCCTTTTCTTTCTTCTGATCTCCTCTCCTTCTCTTCTGATCTTTAGAATCTTGACACATACAATTCTCTGTCTCTCCAAAGATTTTCAAGGCTGTGTGTGTGAAGCGTGTGTGCCTTACTTTGGTAGCAAATTACCATCCCCGTCTAATAGGGTATGATTTGTGTGTACTTTGTTGGTGAACAAACCTATTTTTATTTAAACTAATAACTTTCCTTTTATTTAATATAAAACTCATTTTCTTAAATCTGGAAGAATTAATGAAGTAAACTTATTTGTAGGCAAATAAAATCAATCTCTCACAACAATTTTCATAAAATATTTTACCGTTGTTAAATTGACAAGTTGTTAATGATAGGTAATAAAATAATGTCAATGAATCCCAAAAAAAAAAAAAAAAAAAACAAATAATACGGAGAATGGAGCCTATGTCTAAACTCTATACTTAAAGTAGTAAAGTAGTAAAGTAGAAGTCAAAATATCGACAGGGGAAAAAGAAAAATGCAATCGTAGGTAAAATATAGGGACTCAACCATGTCATCAGCTGAGAAACTCTTCCATTTCATAGCGGTGCCAGGGGAGGCTACACCTTGGTCCACTGGATATGACAAAGTGAAAGCCAATTTCTTCGGGTTAGTTGGAACATCATTATCATTTTCAGGCTGTGCTGAAACAAATTTTGCGAGCTCCAAAGCAATGAAGTCAAACAATTCCTGATCAACAAGAAAATTCAGTCGTGTTTTCCCACCATAGTTTCTAAAACTCACTAATTAAATAAACAAGTAAATCCACTTTTAGAGAGACTAGCTTCTAAAAGTCTAACACTGTGTTTGGTTGGGGTGATTTTAGGGGGATGGAAAACATAGAGTGGAAAACTGAGTGGAAAACAGTGTTTTCCACTGTTTGGGAAAGAGAGGAAAATAGGGAGAGTGGAAAACCCGGGAGAAAATTTTCTCTCCCAGGCCCACAAATTTCGTCTCCCCAAATCGGGAGGAAAAGCTTGAGTGGAAAACTGATGAAGAAGACTTTGTCCATAATGCCCTCTGGAATCAAGTTAAAAAAAATAAAAAATAAATAAAAAACAGAGAGAGAGCGTTGGAGAATGAGAGCTGCGCCTGCTAGTCCAGTTCTTGAATGAGGGAGACAAAGCAAATAAAAGAAGGGGATAGAGATATAAGGACAACGTGTGTAGGAGAAAAAAAAAAAACCAGAGAGAGCGAACTGGAGAAAAAAAGAGAGAGTGCTGGAAACTTGAATGAGGGAGAAAAAGAAAAAGAAGGGGGTGGGGATAGAGATACAACGTGTGTGGAGGAGATAGCGTAGAAAAAAAAAAAAAGAAAAAAAAAGTATGGATGAAATGAAAAGAAAAATAATATAAAAAAAAAAAAAAAAAATCCTATTTGAGAAATATTACTATAATATTTTCACAATAAATTTTAAGTAACAGATTGTTATTAGTTAATATTGGTGAGTAAAAAAATAATTTCAATAGTGAGTTCAAATTAGAACTAGTAACAACTTTCCATATATATTTTGTTGTGAAAGTATTGCGAAAAATGTTTTGGACATAACACTTTTCATTGAAATATATAATTGTTAGTAAATTTTATATTATTTAATGAGTACAAATAAATTTATTTCTTACCTATTATGTAACAAGGGTATAATAGTCAATTTATATAAACTACATTTTCTATCCTCTTACTTATCTTTTCAACCAAACAAAAGAGTTTTCTACCCTTCCACTTTTCTATCCCTCCAACCAAACACACACTAGGGAAAACTAAATATTTTATATCCTCCCACTTTTCCATCCTCCCACTAATTTTCCATCCTCCCAATTTTTCACTCCTCCATCCAAACGGACCCTAAGTGAAAGTATTACCGACAAGAATGGTGGAATTGTGAGGTGGGAATGGGATCAATCATGAAATAAAGATACATCAGGAATCATGATAGAGAATGTGACACAATGATTCAACAGCAGCATGTCTTTTTTGCAACTGGTTAATAATCAATTAAAAGAAAAAGAGAAACATGTTGTTCAAATCATTGGCCACGCCTATACTAATACCTAATTCCCAACTCAATCCTAATAAGACCTTTATTTAGATTGATCACATTGATATAGAAACCAATCCAAATATACAATTGCAGTGCCAGTAAAGCCATCTGCCCTTCAAAACAAAAGAAGCAGCATATGAAAGAACTAGATTTTAATTCTTTAAAACCAAACTTGAGTAGTACCAAGCATCACATTGGACGGGAATGAAATCTCCTCTCTACGTAAATCAGATAAAGGTTTATTCTTCCCTCCAAGTCGTGCGCACAAAATCAAAAAATTAATTTGCCCCTTGCAAATTCACCCCATAGTATAAACCTTCCTCATCTCTGCCACCACCATAAACATATCAAATAACATTTGATAAAATCATAAAATAGTGAAAGGCAGAGAGTTTGAGTACCCAGTGGGAAGTTTGAGTACCCAGTATGAAACGAGCATGTTAAGGTTGGTGGTGTGGTTTGAAGCAAGAGAGGCTTGCATATCGGAGACCAAGGCATCGGCAACCTGGCTGAGCTTGGGGACCGGAGTGCAAAGTACCTTGCAAATTTACGTAGAATGCTTTGCGTTTGATTCCACTGTCTCTCCTTTCTCCTTCTCCACTTGACATCACTTTTTTACCTTTCTTTTTTGCTAGTATATCACTTTTTTACCTACTTTTAATATCTTGCCACCTATATTTTGTTGTTAAATTTTTGTGCAAATGTTGTGTCAACAACACTACTCTTAAAATATTTAATTTTATGATAAAGAAAAAATGTTTCAAATTTTTGCTTGTTCGTTAAAAATAAATAAATAAATAAATAAACCTTCTATCTGGGACTATGACTTACTTTTCCATTAGACAACAAAAACGAAGTTGTTTTTCCTTGCATTTTTCTTCTTCATCAACAAAAAATTACACTGTCGTTCCAACCAACTAATCTATATTTATATCTATGATTTCTTTCTTCATTCTCTCTATCTCTCTTTCTCCAATCTATGTTTTCTTAGCTTTTATCTTTGTTTGATCAAGTAGTTTTCTTAGCTTTTATCTCTGTTTGCTCCAATTCTAAGAGAGTGACCATGTGTATGGTTAAAAAACCGTATACTTCAAAAACAAAAATTTATATCAAATTTTTTTTTTTCTTCTCATTTATTCCTAGTCCCACTCCTAGGTTTGTTATTATTCTTCTTTATCATATATTTTTATTTAATTAATATTACATATAAATATAATAAGTTATTATGCATTAATTCAATGGTTGTTGTCTTACTGATCTTTAAACTATTAATAAATTTTTTAGACTATTACACGATATAGTTGTATTGTGTACTAAATTGTATTTATTTTAGATTATTGTATATAATATGGAAATTGTATCTACCAAAAAAAAAAATTAATCATTTTATTTTTTAATCGCTCCCATGACAAATTCCTAACTCCGCCACTACTGACCCCCCTAAAAAAATCCTAGAGCGGCCACTACTGCCACCACCACCTTCTTCCTCATCTCTCTTCCTCTTTGTTAGAAAATGTATTAACAAAATCTACTTTTTTCTCTCAGTTTGTTTTAATTTTCTTAAGGATACAAAATAACAGAAAGTCCGTTCTACTTGCGAAGAGGGGCGAGTATCATGGATAGGGAAAAGAGGGAAGCATGCATGACGTATGTTGGTCCTTTGTTTGGAAGCTGTTGGATAAAGTTGATTGAGAAATGATAACAAGTTTTAAGTGATAAATTGTTACTAGCAACGGTTATGGATAGGTAAAAATTTAATTTAAGTGGTAAATTCAAATTAGAATTAGTAACAACTTATCACCTATAATTTGTTATGAAAATATTATAAAAATGTTAAGAATATAACACTTCTCTTTAGGATTGTAATGGGCTAAGAAATAGTCAAAAATGGAAAATATTATTCCACCTTCATTGTTGACTCACTGTACACTTGCACAAAATATCTATAATTTCATGGATGCTTGCCGCATTTAAAATTTAAAACGTGAAATTGGTGATATGTTCGAACTTGAAACTAACTTTTTTTTTTCTTCTCTAGATAGAATTTAATATCAACCTAGGATATCTATTCCATGGTTATTGGTTTTTATCATCGGACCAAGACAACAATTGATTTTTACTGTTGGTGGGGGTTCGAACCCCAGATTTCTTATTCGATGGCAAGAAACTTTATAAGTTAAGATAATTGGAACTCACAATGAAACTAACCTTGATGGCTAGGTAAAACCAACAACAATATGATATCAATTTTTTTTTTTTTTAATGAGATTTGAACACAAATTCTTTATTTGACAACAAAAACTTCACCAATTGAGCAAATTGGGAGCCACAATTATTTGTGTTTGTTGATGATATATGTATATATAAAACTAAAAATGTTTAATTTTTTGTCGGCCTTCTAATATTTTGCCACTTAAAATTTTGAAACGTTACAATTTTACACATTATTATTCTAAAATATATTTTAAATTGAATTTAAACTTTACTCTATATTTAAACTTCCATTAAAATCTTATCACATCATATTTCCTTTAAAATAAATAATTCTGGATACAAACACAATTAAAATAGATGTGTATTAATTAACTATCATAATTATTAAATTTCATATTTAGATACTAAAAAAAGAACATTTTAAAAGGAAAAAAAAAAAAAAAACATTTTTTTGTTGTTGTTGCTGTTGAACTTCAAAAGAAATAGATGAAGCACAAATGCATGGACCAAGCCCGTGTGTAAGCCGAAAGGGAAAGTGTGGGAGTCATGGGTTGGTGTTGGAAGGCAAAAGATGAATTTTATTTTCACCTATTTTGGGCTATATAAGCAAATGGGTTTGGAGGTATGTATAGTCTTTAAGCCCAAGAAAGGTGTGTTGTGCATGCGGAGGACGAATGCAAGTGAAACATATTTGTACGTGTTGAACATAAGTTTGCAACGTAACCTCGAATCCTCATTAAATGTCACGTAAACCTACAAATTTAACATCTCCAAAAGCCATAAATCCCCTTTTAAAACAAACCAAATCGAACTAAAAATCAACCAAATTACCTTGTTTAGTAAAAAATAGAACCTACTCACCCTCCTATGAACTTTTCTACCCAACACATGGATTTTGCTACTACAGTAATAGTACTGTTTCAAACAATTTTTTCCTTCACTTTGAAAGATTTACCAAACTACAATTTCATAAATGTCTGCCTCCGGTTGAAATTTGATCTTCTATTATCTATCAAACCAGAGTTCTTATATTTGTATGAAATAACTTGTTTGACCCCTGAATTTGTGAAATGATAGTTTTACTTTTAGATCTTGGCTTTCTTGAAAAATTTAAATTTTCTTTCATTGTAAAATGAGGTGTTTTATAGATGCATTTTGAGCTTAAGGGTACTGTACGGCACCGGGCCTCCAGAGCCATTTGGGCCTTAGACCCAAGCTCTACGGTATGTCCCACGGTTCCTGACACCCATGTCAGAAATTGAGCTTAAGGCCCACTAGGGCCATGGGCGCAGATCCTGTGGCATCATGTTTGGCCCAAAACCTGTTGGGCCGGTCGTTGAAATATGTACTTATTAATTCGTGGCCGGGAAGTTGCCCGGCGCGTCCCATCTCCTATGCGTGTGAGTGCTCGGGAAGGCCATATCCTGGATGCCCGGCAACTCTTGAGAAATTCCGCCGCCGAACATCATCCCTCCCTTGAAGTGGGAATCAGTTCCAATGCCACTCTCACCACACCCCACTCCCAACTAAACTTCCACTTAGAGATAACAATATTGGACCTCCATTCCCACTAGCCATGAGAGTAATCATGATTTTCTCACTAATTTTGGACTATAAATATATGAGGCTAAGGAAAGGGAGAGGGTTGTTGAAAGTCTGAAATAAGAGCCTCGAATCAAGAATAATAGCAACAAAGAGCGAGAGGAAAGCAATACAAAATTTGTAAAAAAATTTGCTGGATCTTTAGGTTAGAATCACCCAAAGTAAGAAATCTAAAGCCCACATTATAAGTATATTGTGAGCCCAAGAGCGAGACTTATCTTTTAAGCTCGTTTGGGGTGCGCACAGGTACAATTTTATTTTGTGTTAAAAAGCTTTCTGAACATGCATTGTCTTTGGCTCATGTGTGCTCAGATGGTGTTATGGGCAAACTAGCTGGAAGAAAGTTAAAATATAATGTGTTATTTTATTTTTATCATTTACATGGTCTGCTTTTACTTTAACCTCAGGGAATTGACATAAAAGCTTCCGCTGTTACAGAACTTTTCTTTAAGACCTGAAACACACGCCTTTTGGGTTTCTATTGTGGACCTAATTAGTTGCACGATGATTGATAGGAAGAAGGACAAATTCTGGCATCTAGATTTCACAATTTTGGTACTCACTGGTTGGTTGTTGTTTTTGTATTTGTTTTATAATTTGATGGTTGGTGGGTGGGAAAATTGAATCCTGAATATCTTTATTGAAAGTATTAAAACTTGCCAATGAGTTAGGTTACGTACAACTATAGGGCTTTTGGCGGTACTTGTTTTTTGTTAAATTTAAATGCAAAACATGATTATATTCTAACTAGAAAATTGATTATTTTTAATAGATATGATAGAATTTGAGGGACCAACGTCAGTACTTTATTAGTAATTTGCTTATGTTTCAAAGAAATCACGTGACTTTGAGAGAAAGCAGAAGTTAATTACAATATTATATGTTGCCTATTGTCTTTTTATTTTTGCTACATTACTTTTTACGCTAGAGGAAAGGCTTGAGTCCCTGATCTGGCGAGTCCATGAGTCCATGGTTAAGCTTCTGTCTGTCGTAGACATTGTCACCAAAGGTTTGTTTGGTTGGGGGATAGAATAATGAGATAATAAAAAATAGGAATGGAATAGAAAAGTATGAGGATAAAAAAAAAAAAAAAAAAAAAAAAAAAAAAAAAAAAATTCTCTTATGGTATTTGATTGGAAGGATGAAAAAGTGAAGAAATGAAAAACTCATTTACTTGGTTGTGAAAAAAAATAAGAGTATAGAAAATGTTGTTTGTAAAAATTTACACACATGGCCCTATCACATAATATAAGAAATCTATTTTTTAATCAATAAATAAATAGAAAATTTTATTTGAGGTGAAAGCCACCATTTTGTTTAAATAATAAATAAATAAAAACCACCTATTGATTCAACCCAAAAAAAAAAAATTAAAAGAAGAGGAAAAACAACAGCAATGTTAAAATGCATAGTGAGTGGGAGGGGCAATTTGGTATTTTCTCAAAACCCCTCCCCTCCTCCTATTTTATGATTTTTATCTCCTCAAATCTTTCTAAATTAAAGAGATAAGATTTTAGTAGGCTGAGAGAAAATATCTGGACGTCATCAAAATCCTTCCCCTCTTTCCTCCTTACCAAACTTTCGCCCCTATTTCCTCTCCTATTTTCCTCTCTCTCATTTCCATCCTTCCTAAAATCACTACAATTAAACAAACTCCTAAAGCTAAATTCTAGAAAAGTCCGATTAATATGTACCTTTACGGTATACATTAATCATCTATTTTAAAAAATTTTATATGAAAAATTAAAAAAACTTTAAAAAAATTAATTACTCTTTTATTTTTTTATAAAAAATTTCTTAAAATAATTTTACTTTGGCCATATGTTAGTAAAACCTGTTACCTCCGCCTCAAGTGATTACTGACGGTGCAAAATTGTCAACAAATCCGCCTACCCCACAATCACAGAAAGGCCAAATGGGCCCTTGATATGACCCCAAAGCCCATAAAGTCTAAGATGTGGCTTACAGAAGGTTTGACAGTTTTGTGGTTAAAGGTCCATCGTAAGTCAATTTTGTCGTGCTCTTAAAATTGATTATTGGATCTTTGTGAAGGGATAATTTGGGTAGCGTAGGTGTCAACTTACTTTATCAAATATAGTCAACATTCCATGTAGAATGTGAGCCACAACCGACAGGCTAAATCAACTGTAAAAAGATAGCCGGGCTTTTTATGTGAAGCTGAAGCCCCCCCTTGATGAATGATCGATGAGCTAAATAATTATTAGTGATTGACAGCCACAAGTTAAACTCACCGGCCCAGACATGGCCAGTTGTGAATGATTACAGGAGTGGGAGGTGAACCATTTTAGTCCTCCCTAAGTCAAGCCAGAAATAATTTGGAAAAAGGATGACCAATGAAAGAAAGAGGTAGAAGCTTGAGACACATCTATGCATTATTGGCCACCTAACTTTGATTCGGGATCATTCTCATTCTCATTTTCAAAAAAAAAAAAAATTGATTGGGGAATTATAAAAGGAAATAATTCATCCATTTATTTAGTAATAAGATAAAATTTGAGTAATACTTATTATACACATGCTTTTTACGTACAATTTTATAAACACTTTATTTTTAAACTAAAATCATTATTTAAAGTTTTTAAATTAGAAAATTGTGACATTAAGTCACAATTTCAATATAAAAATGGGACATTTGTTAATAGACTAATAGTTTGTGTATAATATATATAACTTAAATTTTTAAGATAAAAATTTGTAATATCGGATGATGGGGGCAATAATGGACCCCAGTTTTGTGCTCCTTAAGGCTCACTAATCTAGGCTTCCCTGCTCGTTTCGTTTTCAAGCTGGGAAGAATAAAACAATAATTCCTTTATATCTTTTCCTTCTTGTTCAAATGTCCACATCCATCAATTATCACACAAGAAATTCTACTCATCTAAGAATTGCCTGTCATTATTGTAATTAGCTGTGTCACGATTTAGGAAGGTCACGATTTGGCTATTGGTTAATCGTGTATGTAGTATGTACGTTATTTATATATATATATATATATATATATATATATATATATATATATATAAATCTTCTACACGTCTTTTTGCCTAAATAGAATATGAAAATGCTTGGTATTTTTGTCAAATGAACTTAATGATGTGTTAAAATCGTCAGTGAGTTGTAGACTTCAAATCACTCCAACGGTTACTTGTGAATAAGACCAATAAAATCAAAAAGAAGGCACCGGTGTTGTACCGGCCAAAAATTCTTCAAAGGTCAAGTTAGCGAATGAGAAATCTCTATCAACTCTTTAGTGAGAGAGTTAGAGATTTTCTGGTACCTGAGAAAAGATAAGGTATTATGCTTATATAGTAGTTTAGTAGTAGGACAAGATCCCTTAAGCGTGAGGATCTTTCCTTCTAGGGAAGATTTGGCATTTAGGGTTTTCGAGATTGCTGGGTGTCTTTCCATATGAGGGAGATGCAACTTCGTAGCAGATTTACTTTGCATGATACACAAGATTTTCCCTTATATGGATTTTCGTGGGGACCAAGACTCAGGTGGACCCATCAGCTTCATGCTCACCCCGTTAGGCTTTTGCTTGCCTTGTCGGCCTCTCTTTCGTCCATCAGGATTTTCGTCCGTCAGCTTTATAGCGTGGTCCCGTCTCTTTGCATGATTTTGGATCCTTCGTCTGCTAATATAGGACTAACGGACCTAAGGGCGTTGCCAATGCCTATGCATGACGTGTCTGGGCTACGGTCAGAAATAACCTTATTAGCTACCCCCTACTCCATGGTTCCGTCAGCCTTAGCTGACAGGCTATGGAGTACTTATGAATATTTATGGCCATTAATTATGACTTTCCTCGAAGGAGGTGTCATTAAATGGCTTTAAATAGCTTTGAGCTTATATGCCAAATGACACATGGTACTAGCAGGTTGGCCTCGTTTCTAATCATAAGCGTCACTTCGTATACCGTGCCCTCTTGTTTTATAAATAGTTCTTCACCTCTTCCTCATTTTCCTTTACTTCATCTTGAGAGATTTGTGAGACCTAGAGTTGCCACACCGTCATCAAAGTTACTTGTCACTTGTTGTCCGTCAACTTTCGAGGGAACTGTCGCTTCAATCCTTCATTCGTTTCTTCAAGTAAGTTCCCTTCTTTTTATCTTTATTATATTTTTTATTTCTACTTTTCTGGCCCATCATCTTTTGTGTTTTGAGACCCGTCAAAATAGGTTCCTAGAAAACTTTCGTCGCTTGTAGGTGGATAGATGTCAGATAAAGAAGCGACGAGTGAACTGTCGTCGTCAGTCCATGAGGGTGCGGGCTACGAAGAGATCTATCTGTCAGGGCGCGAGCCTGAGGAAGATTTCCCTCGGTCTCCAGAAAGGGAACTGTCTGCCCATTCCCTCCATGATGACAAGGAGAATAAGGAGAAAGAGGATGAGGGAGACGTCGAGGGAGATGAGTATGATGAGGGAGATGAGGATGAAGAAGACGAGGAGGATGAGGAAGACGAGGGGAACCAATCCGAGGGAGTAGAGTCAGTAGGTTAGGAGGACGGGGGTGCCCGTCCCTTTATTCTCCCTTCGATATGGATAGTCAACGACTTCTACCCTAAGAGAACTGATAAGGTGTTCAACACCCTTCAAGAGCATTACCAAATTCTTGAGAATATTCCTCTCCGTCTACCCAAAAAAATTTGAAAGGTGCTATTCAGGGAAGATCGCGGATGTTGGCATGTATGACGCCATGTTCGCCGTAGGGTTGAGGCTGCCACTAACGGATTTACATCATCAGTTAGCCAACTACTTGGGTCTGTCTATCAGCCAAATCGCTCCCAATGCTTGGAGAATATTTATTGGAGCTAAAGTAATCTGGGGTCAGCTTAGTGGTAGGAACTGTCGACTTACTCTCAATGAGTTCTTCTATTGCTACAAACCCCAGCACATCTCCTCGTCTCAAGGGATTTACCATTTCCTAGCGAAGAAGATGTCGCTTAGGCTAGTGTCATACATGCCTGATTCAAACAGAAATTGAAAAAATAGGTACTTTTTCATCCAAGGGATGGACTAGGTGTGTAGACGGGAAGAGTGGGATAGCATGCCCGACAATTTTGACAACACATGGGGCATTGTGAGGGAGGCAGGTGTGCCGTCATCTATGTCCTTTTACCCTTGCCTTACTCATCTTTGTTATGCATTTAACATCATCTATTTTCTTTTTCAGCCCAGGTTCGTTCGCAAATAATCGATGAGTAGGAGGCCTTCATTCATCGCATGATGGAGATTCCTCTTGGCGAAAGGAAGTGGAAGGACCTCGTCACCCTTGACACCCTTCACGCGTACTGCAGTGGCCCTGAACCGATGCTAGTATCTCGACGACTGCACGCCTTCTCCTGTCGACATAAGTTCTGAACTCATTATTTGCTCCAAGCCATCTGTCTTTTTTTTTTTTTTTTCTTTAACATCTATTCCTTTCCTTGGCAGAAATGAAAAACAGAAAGACAAAGGGCACTTGTGAGAAAAGCCGTTGCGGCATGCAAGCAGCAGCAGGGCGGATCCTAGGCATCGGCCTCCAAGGTCGTCGCTAAGGAGACACTTAAAAGAAAAAACGACGGCAAAGACAATCGTCCAAACAAGAAGGGGACAGGCCCCTCTATCAGTAACAAGCAGCCGAAGCACTTGTTGCCCCCCAAATCTAGCCATGGAGTTGGGAAAGGCCTAATGACGGGGAAGGGCCCCGTTGCTCTTGGCGCCGTCCGCAGAATACTTACGCACAAGGATTATACCGTCGAGATGGTCAACTCGATCATCAAGGAGACAGACTTAGATCCTTGCGCCGACCAGACCACGGAGGACTTGGGGGCGTCTGGTCTTTTTGACCTGTTGAGGGTACGTTCCTCTCAAGTTATGGTTTTACGTGCTTTTTATTCATTCTTTTTCTGATGGGTGTATTGATTCAGGTGTTAGTATGGATGAGGGCGCTTCAGGATAGATGCGTTGCCAATGACGGGATGATTCGTCGGTACCGTAAGCGTCAAGAGATTGAGAATAAGGAGTGGGATCAATACAAAGAGGCCGTCCATATTCTCAACGAGAAGCTAATGACCACAACTGCCAAGCTAAAGGAGAAATCCCGCCTTAGGGAGGAGGCAGAGAAGGCGAAGGCAGATTTGGCGATGGAGTTGACTACCCTCCGTAGACAAGTGGATAAGGCGAAGGTCGACGCCGTAACGGAGTTTGGGTTTCCTTGATGCTTGTGGTGACAACTATGGCATGGGATTCAACGACTGCTTAAAGCAAGTTGAGTCCGTCTACCCTGACTTGGACCTATCTCGGATCGCCATAGACGACACAGTACCGCTGACTCCTAGGGAAGATGACACCGTCAGTAAATAGTCTAATGATTCTGCCCATATAGAGTCAAAGGACGACGATGTGGTCATTTCCCAGCCTGTTCCTGAAGGCCTTGTTGCCCCAATTGTCCCGTCTGTTATGGATTCGTTTGCTGAGGGTGGCCAAAGCGTCATGAACCTGACTGCCACAGATGCCCCACTGTCTTAGTTTTTAATTTTTAACTAGTATTTAAGCATTTTATCTCACTTTTTAGACAATAGAGAATGCCCCTTTGTTTTTGGGCTTTGATGTAAACATTTTACCCTCTATGGGTTTTTTTTTTTTTTTAATCCGTCGCTTACTCTTGGTTTTATTTGTTTGAATATGCCTTCGTCATATGTGAACTATTAATATTTCGTTCTATCCGCCTACCCTATAGAACTTAGGATAATTGTTGATGACCAGGTACCCGTTAGTATCCATGGTTGTTCGTCCACCCCGTAGGTAGGACTTAGTCTAAGACTAGGTATTCGTCAGTATCCCTGGTTGTCCATCCACCCCATAGGTAGGATTTTAGTAAAATTTCTAAAACTAGGTACCCGTCAGTATCCTCTGTTGTCCGTCCACCCTGTAGGTAGTAGGACTTAGTAAAATTTCTAAGACCAGGTACCCATCAGTATCTTCAGTCGTCAGTCCATCTCGTAGGTAGGACTTAGTAAAATTTCTAAGATCAAGTACCCCTCAGTCATCCGTCCACCCTATAGGTGGGCCTTAGTAAAATTTCAAGACTAGGTACCCGTTGGTATCCCTAGTCGTCAGTCCACCCCGTAGGTAGAACTTTGGTGCGGTAGAGAGTAAAGCAACGTTTCTGATAATGCATCCAAATCTTATTAATGATAGAAAGAGCAAGAAAAAAAATTTGACATCCTTAGAGTCTTTGACATTCAACTTTTGATATAAAAAATGGAAAAACAAAAGGAAAGCGATAAAATAAGTTGCATCTGACTATTACTGGTAGTACTTCCTCAAGTGCTCAGTGTTCCACGGATGATGAAGTCTCTGCCCGTTGAGGGTTTCCAAGTAGTAAGTCCCCTTCCTATGGCAGTTGACGATCTTGTAAGGTCCCTCCCAATTGGGGCTCAGCTTACCCTATGAGAGATCTCTAGTGGCTGTTGTCACCGTCCTTACGACCAGGTCCCCGGTCTGAAAGTGACGAGGCCTGACCTTTGTGTTGAAGTGCTTCGCCATAAGGTCCTGATAACGGGTCATTCTCTGTTCTGCTGTTGCTCTGACTTCGTTAAGAAGATCTAACTGTAGACGCATCCCTTCTTCATTCCTTCCTTCATCATGGTGGGACACTCGATAGCTGGTTAGTCCCACTTTTGCCAGGATGACGGCTTCGTGCCCATATGTGAGGTGGAAAGGTGTCTCTCCTGTAGGTGTGCAGGCCATTGTCCTATACGCCCACAAGACACTGGGTAACTCATCTAGCCATATGCCCTTTGCCCCTTACCCCTTCAAGCCGAGTCTTGATCATCTTGAGTAGGGGTTAGTTTGTGACTTCAATTTGCCCATTGGCCTGGGGGTGAGCGGGAGAGGAGTAATGGTTCTTGATCCCCAACTTGTTGGCAGAAATCTCTGAATGTGTCATTGTCGAATTGCTTGCCATTGTCAGAGATAAGGACTCTGGGGATTCCAAAGAGGCAAATGATACTTTTCCAGACAAAGCTCTGGATGTTCTTCTTTGTGATAATGGCTAATGGTTTGGCTTCAACCCATTTGGTGAAGTAGTCAATCCCCACAACAAGGAACTTGAGCTGCCGCACGACCATGGGAAAAAGACCCACTATGTCTAATCCCCATTAGGCAAATGGCCAGGGGGCGCTCATTGTTGTGAGTTCCTCCGTCGGCTGTCATATGAAGTTGCTGAAGCGTTGGCATCTGTCACACGACTTCACATAGGACTGGGCATCCTTCTGCATAGTAGGCCAGTAGTATCCAATCCGTATCAGCTTATGCACCAGTGAGCGTGCCCTCGAGTGGTTCCCGCATACCCCTTCGTGTACTTCTCTCATGACATAGTTTGCTTTGCCTAAGGTCAAGCACCTCAAATATGGGCGGGAGAAACCCCTTTTGAAAAAGACATCCCCCATCATGATGAAACGTGACGATTGTACCTTCAGTCTACGGGAAGCGTTGCAGTCTTCTAGCAATGAACCATCCCTGAGGTAGGATATGATTGGTCTCGTCCAGTCGACCCCTAAGGGGATGACCTGTACTTCCACTTTGTCAATTACAGGGGAATATTGGATGAAGGATAGTACCTGACCGGGGATGTCCGTATACTCGATGGATGTTGCTTTGGCCAAACGGTCTGCCTGTTCGTTCTCCTTTCTTGGGATTTGTACGAACTTAACCGAAAATTCCTTGCCTATCTTGCTTTTGACCATGCTTAAGTATTCTTTCATCCATTCCCCTTTTGCCTCGTAGTCACCATTGATGTGCTCGACCACAACTTGTGAATCGCAGTGTATGACAGCTGACTTAGCTCCTGCTACTTTAGCTAGGTCAAGGCCCGAGAGGATTGCTTCGTATTCGGCCTTATTGTTGGTCGATTGAAAACTAGAGGCGAACCGCACATTCTATTGTATCTCCCTCCAGTGACCGTAGCAGGACTCGAGCTCCTCCGACTCATTGGTTAGTCGAATCGTCTGTCCATATCGTCCATGCGATCATTTTCTCCTCTTCGTCTTCACCTGTTGTTAACTCGGCAATGAAATCAGCTAAAGCCTACGCTTTGATCGCAGTCCTTGGTCAATATTGGACATCGAATTCGCCGAGCTCAATCGCCCACAGAACCAATCGTCCTCTACCTTTGGGTTGTTCATTATTTTTCACAGCGGCTTGTCTGTTTGGACCACTATGGTGTGCACTTGGAAGTACGAACTGAGCTTTCAGGCTACAGTGATTAGTGCAAAGGCTAGCTTCTCCATTGTGGGATATCTCCTTTCAGCTCCCTGAAATGCCCGGCTGATGTAGTATACAAGTAATTGCACTCGGTCTTCCTCCCGTATGAGAGCGAAACTGACGGCCGTTGGGGATACAGCCAAGTAGAGGGAGAGTTCCTCACCAGGTTTGGACAGACTGAGCAGTGGTAGGGACGCGAGGTACGCCTTCAGTTCCTCAAATGCCCCTGGCACTCGTCGGTCCACTCAAAAGCTCTCCTTAGCACCTTGAAGAATGGTAGATACTTATCTATTACCCTTGAGACAAAACGGTTAAGGGCTGCAATCCTGCCATTATGGCTTTGCACCTCCTTAATGTTTTTTGGAGGGGCCATTTCTATTATAGCCCGGACTTTTTCGGGGTTAGCTACATTTCCCAAAGGTCGTCCAAATGGCTAACTTCCCGCGCGCTTTTCACAAGCATGTCGTCTATGTACACTTCCACGTTTCGCCTATTCTGCTTAGCAAACATCTTGTTTACAAGTCTTTGGTATGTCGCCCCTGCATTCTTCAATCCAAATGGCATGACTTTGTAGCAAAAGAGTCCTTGGCTTGTGACAAATAAAGTCTTCTCCTGGTCTGCTTTGTCCAACCTGATTTGGTTATACCTCAAGAAGACGTCCATGAAACTTAGCAGTTGATGACACGCTGTAGAATCCACAAGGAGGTCGATGCACGGGAGTGGGTAGCTGTCCTTTAGGCATGCCTTATTTAGGTCGGTGAAGTCTACACACATTCTCCATTTACCGTTTGCTTTTTTGACCATGACCACGTTGGCCAACCATTCAGGATAATAGACTTCTATGATGAAATCCGCCTCCAGCAACTTGTGTACCACTTCGGTTATGGCTTTGTCCCTTTCTTGGGCAAAAACCCTCTTCTTTTGTCAAACGGGGGTGACAGACGGACATACATTGAGCCTGTGTACCATGGTACTGGGACTTATTCCCGGCATGTCCTCATGGCTCCAAGCGAAGACGTCTCGATTGTTCCTTAGGAAGAGGGCAAGTTCTTTACGGACTAAAGGGTCGGCTTGCGTGCTAATATCGATAGTTTGGCCAAGGGTATCATCATCTAAAGAGTTTTCTTCCAGATCCTCCGTTGATTCTACAGTGACCCTTCTTTTCTCAATGTTCAAGGCTTGTAAGTGATCGTCCATCTCAAGCATAGCTATGTAGCACTCGCAAGTGGCCATCTGGTCTCCTCGCACTTCTCCTATCCCATACTTCGTTGGAAATTTTACTAGCAGGTGGTATGTGGACGTGGCCACCCACCATGCATTAAGCGTGGGACGACCAATGATGGCGTTGTAGGTAGTGGAGCAATCGACGACAAGGAAATTGACCTCCTTGGTGAGCTATTAAGGGTACGTCCCAATGGTTATCGACATGATGATGGTTCCCATGGGGAAGACCTTGGTGCCACCAAACCCTACTAACGGCGCGTCAAAGGGTAGGAGGTGTTCTCTGTTAATCCTCATTTGCTGGAACGCCGAATAGTAGAGGATGTCTACCGAGCTCCCATTATCTACCAAAACTCATCAGGTATTGGAATTTGCAATTGATAGACTGATAACCAAGGCATCGTCATGAGGGTGGTGTAGTCATCTAGCGTTGTCTTCTGTGAAGCTAATGACAGGGTTGTCGACCCTTGTTGCCTTAGAAGGCCATCTAAAGATTACCCTTATTTCTCCAAGCGGGGCTCTGGTCTTTCTTCGGCTCGTTAGTTGTGTTCGGGGTCCTTTGGTGGGTTTTCTCCATTCTTGATAAATTACTGCAAATAGGGGTGTGCATGGGTCGAGTTGGGGGGATTTTTTGACCCAACCCACCATGGTGGGTCAAAAAAAATTCAACCTAACTCAACCCATCATGTAAGTCCAACCCAACCTAACCTAACCCAACCCACACAGGTCGGGTTGGGTAGGGTTGAACCCATGGGTTTGACAAATTTTTATTATTATTATTAAATTGAGTAGAAAAAAATATAAATATTAATATATTAAAAAAATCCAAAAATTAGTATCAATGTAACTCTTTAAAGGCAAACAACACTAATGACTAAACAACAGTAGTAATTTACTAGGGTTTGTGTGAATTAATTGACTTTTATATAGAATAGGAAGAATTGGTTATTTTAAAAATTTTATTAATTTTATAATATTATATATATATATATATATATATATATATATATATATATATATATATATATTAAATATATGGGTGGGTCGGGTTGGGTTTGGCAGGTTTGAAATTTTATGACCCAAACCCAACCTAACTCGCTATCAAAATTTTTTTTGTAACCCAACCCAACCCACCAAGGCCTAAAAACCGACCCAACCCGGCAGGTTGGGTTAGGTCGAGTCGGTTTTGGCGGGTTGGCTGCACACCCCTAGCTGCAACTTCCTCTACTTGATAAGGGCTTCGATCTGCTACTTGAGGTCGTAGCATTCGGAGGTATCGTGCCCGTGGTCCCGGTGGAAACGGCAATACTTGTTTCGGGACCTTTTGCTTGGGTCGCCCTTTAACTTGTCTGGCCATGTCACCGCCACGTCCTCCCTTATTTGCATGAAGAATTAATCCAGCGAGGTGTTCAAGGGGGTGAAGTTTGTCATCCTTCCTGATAGGGGTTTCGATCTCCTTTCATCCCTTCGCTCATTTGTTCGAGACAACTTCCCTCCTTTGTCTAGACGATGGTCGTCTTGTCTTTGTCTCTTCCTTGGCCCCTCCCCCTAGGTTATCATTGCGTCTTTGGCGTTCATGTATTTCGTGGCCTTGTACAGTGTTTCGCCCATCATCTTTGGGTCATTCTTGTAGAGGGAGAAGAGAAACTCCCTCGGTCCCAACCCACAAGTGAAGGTCATAACAAGGAATTTGTTGTCGACTTCGTCAATTAGAAGGGCCTCTTTGTTGAAACGGGTCACGTATGACCTTAGGCTTTCATCTTCCCGTTGTGTAGTGCTTAGTATGGCCGCTGAGGATCTTCTGTACGTTTGTCCCTCGATGAAGTGCGTGACAAAGTGCCCATTCAACTCCTTGAAGGTTGAGACAGTTTTCGAGGTAAGTTTGCTGAACCATATCCTTGCTAGCCCCTTCAGTGTGGTAAGGAAGGCCTTACAAGTGCATGAAGGTTTTGAATGACTCCAAATGGTCTAGTGGGTCCCACGAACCATCATATGCCTCCATCTACAGTATTCGGAACTTGGCTGGAAGGGGGTGTTGACACCTTATTTTGCAACCCGCATTTAACCACACATGAAGGGTAAAAGGGTAATTTCACCTTGGAAATATGCATCTTGATTATGGTCATTAGATCCTTAATCTCATTTCACCAAAATGATCTTGATATTGTAACGATCAAATCGACTGGTCATGAGCTCGGACCATCAGATTGAAAGTTATCATCAAATCAAGTTTTAATGGCTGAGATGCACTATCACAAATTGAGTCCGATTATATGTGATTATGAACAATTGATTTCAATTGGTTATAAGTATAATCAATTTGCGTTAGATGATGTGTCATAATTTGATTGGTTAGGACTACATTTTATGGTAGGGTTGCACACACCTAATTAACTAGATAGTTAAATACTAATTATTCAATGAGTAATTTGTGCAATTATCTTTTAATTAGAGTAAATTTAGAACCAATTAAGTTTGAAATGGAAGTGATTAGAGCCATTTAATGTTAATTGGGAGCTAATTTGGGGACCTATTAATGTTAATTGTGCTGAAACCATTTTCTAACAAATGACCTCTGCTCACCATTTCATCGATATCTCTTAGAATATTTTGAATCTGTGAATGAGGTTAATTTGCCCAGAAACTAGACATTTGAGGCTTCAATTTGAGCACAAGAATGAGACAATTCCAATCAGAATTGAGGCAGATATGATTTTTCAAAGTTGGCTCTACAAGCTGTTACAGCAGTTATGGGAAAACCGAACTTTGCTTGCTCTTCACTCTCATCAATCTCCACATTTAATGCACCAAATTTCCCCAAAGGCTAAAATGAGGTCTAGGTTCATGATTCCTTGCCAACCCTCATTAAATAGCCTTCCATTCATATTTTCTCCACCACTACTATATAAACTCCCCCTCTCCTTCATTCCAAGACACAAAAAAACCCCCCCTCTCTCCCCTCTCTTGAGTTCTAGTGAAGTTGAGAAGTCTTGTCATATCTTAGTCTTCTTGAGACTCAAGGTATTGAGTGAGACTCACTCTTCCTCTCCTAACTCTTCTTTTCCTCCACCCTTAGGACCTCCATCAAGAGTCCCCTCCTCCACCATATGAATCTTGCATGAAGGTATAATCCCCTTCCCTAACTGTTTGTTTATGTTGCCATGATGTGAATTTAAGATTAAAGCATGATAATTCCCTTGAATATGTTTGAATGTTCTTAATTGTTCTTATGTGTTCTTCACATGTTCTTGGTTGTTCATCACATGTTCATGCATATCACTAGATTTAATCTTAAATCCACATCAAAAATATGAAAAACATGCTTGTTTAATAATTCTTTCAATTTTCAAATCCTTGAATTTAGGTTATCACCATCCACACACATTCACTAGAATTTATTTTTTAATCCAATACTTAATAAATTGAATTAGGGTTTATCACATGCACACACATTAAATTCAACATGTAAATTGATTGACATATTGGATGATATGATATGAATATTGGCCACCATAATCTAGAAGATCGGTTTCATCGGGCAAGGTGGGTGCCTAACACCTTCCCACCTTGTAACATAGCCTCCGAGCTTAGATCAAGGGTTAGTAGATCAAATGCTTATCCATGTAATTTTCGATTTTTAGATTGTAACTAGGAAACAAAGCCATGTACTTTATCTTAGATTGTATCTAGGACCAAATCCATGTAATTTTCCTATGATCAATGTAAATTAAATTACAGATTAATAAAATGAGGAATTTTTCAATTTTTGGTTTTTTTATTTATTCCAATAATTAAATAAGTGGTGACTCCATTGTAAAACGCTTAATCTAAAGGGGAATATAATCAGTCGAACCTCCATTTTGAGAGGCAATAACACGACTTCACCCATTTACGTGGGTTTGGCCTAACACATCATAAAAACGGGCCGGGGGCACGGTCTCTCACATTGGCGACTCCATTGGGGATATTGAGGGCTAAGCTTCAATTAGGTTATGGTGGCCAACCATGTCATTGTTTGTTTATTTCTTTTTGTATATAATATGTCTAATATGTCATTATTTTGCATGTCATGCATCATTTGCTTGAATGAAATTTATTTTATTTGTGTGCTAGCCCGGAAGCTCGGTAGTATTAGCCGTGGATTGTGGTCTTCCTGAGACTCACATACCCAGCGGTGAACCTACCACCCACCGCGACAAGGATCAACATGGTTATGCCATAGTGGTTCATAAGGACAAACTGTATCGTTCGGACCAACGCGGCGCTCCTGGCGTCATGAGTTGGGAGGT
The DNA here is from genome assembly GCA_028535165.1 of Quercus tomentella. Taxonomy (NCBI): domain Eukaryota; kingdom Viridiplantae; phylum Streptophyta; class Magnoliopsida; order Fagales; family Fagaceae; genus Quercus; species Quercus tomentella. The sequence goes on from JAPQVY010000001.1 coordinate 16,159,046, forward strand.
ACGACGTCCTAGCTTGTGGGGACCTTTAACCTACCTTTTACCCATGTTGTAATGACCCATAGAACCTACCTCTACGTCGGTCCATGTTAATTGCATTGTATTATGCATGTGTTTGGCCGTTGTTTGAACCATGATGAGCCCAAGTCCAACGCTTGTGTCCATCATAATTGTTTGAACCTTGTATGCTATGAATGAATTTAAGCCCAAAAAGCCTATGATTGAACTCTACTTGACATGGAGGCCCAATTTGTTTGTCTAGAGAAAATATAACATGTGTGCATGAAGTTTCCCAAGCGCAAGCCCAATCAAGTGAAGGTTCAGGTCTTTAAAGTTCAAGCTTAAGTCAATCAAGCTCATCGTCAAATTCATTTGCCAACCCAAACTCATTCCTTGTAGCCATGGTTGAAGAGAATACATTGAATGAGCCCATGACCAACTTTCATGAATTGTTCAATACTTTGGTGGCGAGCCAAGCCCAACTTCATGAAGAGTTCAACACTTTGAGTCAAAAGCTCAAAGGAAAAGATACTGCCACTTTCCAAAATGATGAGAATGAAGTTCAAGGCCCACAATTGACTGAAAGTGAAAAAAAATTGAAGGAGCGCTTGGATCAAATGGAACAACTATTTCAAAAGTTTCAGTGGAAGGATGATGCCATGAACTTCCATTCTCTTTCTCTCTTCCCACAAGTAAGAGCTCCACCAAAATTCAAGATGCCAAGCTTGGACAAGTTTGATGGGACAGGCTGCCCCAAAGCCCATTTGAAGATGTACACAAGGGCCCTCCAACCCTTGGGAGCTACTGAAGAACTGTTGGCCCAAATGTTCCAAAACACACTTACTGGTGCTGCACTCCGTTGGTTTTTGAATCTTGAAGACTCTTTAATCCGTACTTGGGAGGACATTGGCAATGAGTTTTATAAGCAATACAAATACAATACTGAAGTGGACATTACTAGGCGTGATTTGGAGACAACCAAGCAAAAGCCCAAGGAAACTTTCTCAGTCTTTATCACAAGATGGAGGGCGAAAGCAGCCCAAATGACAAATAGGCCCAACGAAGAAGAGCAAATCCAAATGGTGGTGAAAAATTTGTTGCCCATATACCACAAACATCTCTTTGCCCAATACTTTCCCAACTTCAAAGCCTTGATCATAGCTGGTACTCAAGTAGAAGATGTTGTCAATGAAGGAAGCTACACTTCTAAGAAAGTGGCAGCCCACACCACCAATGAGGAAGCAGTCAATGTTGTAGATTCTCAAGCATCATCGATTGCCAATCCTAGGCCTCGAAGGAAGTTCAGTGAACTCCACATACCCATGAGCCAATTGTTTGAAAGGCTCAAAATTGAGGGGTATCTCAACCCACTTGACCCTCGCCCTTGTCCAAGCCCGTTGCCAAAAGGGTACAAGCCACATGAGTTCTGCAAATATCATCAAGAACCTGGCCATCAAACAAACAAGTGCATCAACTTGAGACATGCCATTCAAAATCTAATTGATGCAAAAGTTATCACTCCACCTTCATCCACTGGTTGATCAAATTTTGCCTAAGTTCAATTCCACAAACTGTTGAGCAAAAATTTTTTTTGTGCTTATTTAGAGTTTTTGGTTGGTCAATAAATTTCATGATTGGTGCATTTTCATGCTTGTTTTTGTTTCATTTTGTTCATTACCAAAATAAAATAAACAAAAGAAAAAGAAAATCAAGATTTCCAAATCTTTCCAAAAAAAAAAGGAAAAAATTTCAAAAAAAAAAATAAATCTTTGGACTAGGGGCATTGAACTTTCTAGTGACTTTTTCAGAAAGGCCCAATTTTTTCTTTCAAGGATTTCAAGATTAAAAAAGAAAAAAGAAAAAAAAAAAGTCTCCTTTTCAAAATGGTACATGAGGATCCTTTTGACAAAACATTTTCTAAATCTTAATGTTTAAAGGCTTAAGCAATCAACTTGTACCAAGGAATGATTAATTTCATTCGATCCATGTAAAAAATTTTGCTACTTGACTTAGAATATAAGAAGAAATGGTCTTAAAAGGCAATCAAAAAGAATCCATCCATTGGAAAATCCCAAGAATCCATGCACTTGATCCAATTTTCAAAAGTCTTTTGTTTCACAAACATTAGAGCATTTGTTCTTTTTCTTTAAGATGAATTTATTAAAAGAGCTAGAGTCACTGTGCCTACAAGCAAGCATTACTAGGGATAGGAGGCCATCTTTGGTTAAACCAAATTATTTCCTATTACCAAGAATGTTCATTATCCATTGCTAGCCCATTTGAGCCTTTAAACACTTAGCCTCTTTTTCACATGAACCCACTAAAATCTAAACCTAAGGTGTGAAAATTCAAAGTATGCATGCTTAAATCTCATGTTGAGGAGGAGTCAACCTTGTATCTTTGAAGCTAATTGATAAAGCTCTCCTAGAAGACATGAAAGACAAGTAGAGAATTCATTAAGCTAAAGATAAGAGATCATCAAAGAAAAAGAGCTTTCACTCAATCAAGGAAAGAGAAATGAAATTCCATCAATGTGAGAAAACAAAATGTGCATCAAGTTTGAAGAACCTAAAATTCATCATGCCAGGAAGAGTAGAAGGTTCATCCAAAAGAAAGTTCATCAAAAAAGGAAAAGATTCATCAAGCACAAAAAGGTGCAAGTGCATTGAGGCAAGAAAGAAGTTTAGAGAGTGCATCAAAATGACCAAAAATCATTAAGCTGAGAAATACAAGAAGGGCAAAAGGTCCCCAAAAATTCATTCAATGAAGAGATGAAAGACCACAAAAAAAAAAAAAAAAAAAAAAAGGTCCGCTAGGCTGAAAACCCAAAAGGGCGATCTAGGCAAAAGTTAGGGCAAAAAAAGAAAAAGAAAAGAAAGTCCGCTAGGCTGAAAACCCAAAAGGGCGATCTAGGCAAAAGTTAGGGCCAAAGAAAAGAAGAAGAAGAAAAGGAAAAAAAATTGGAAGATCCTACCAAGTTGGAAACTTGAAGATGCAACCTAAAAAGAGAATAATTTTACAAGATGAGAATCTAGAGGTATGATTCAAGATGAATGAGCATAAAAACAAATGTTGATACAAGTGACCAATGAAGACTAGTGAGAAGATGACAAAGAAGAAATGGGACAACTCCTCCAATACTTGATTTTTGAGTAATGCATACTTGGGGGAAACATCATAGGGAATTTTGAGACTTTTATATCTTTCATTTCATAACCCAAACCCGGCCTACATTACAACCCATGAATAAGACCTCCTTGAAGTATTGCTAATTGTAGGCGCATCTTAAACTCTAATAATATTTTCTCTTGAATTAAAAAGGAAAAATGCTTAAGATTTTCAAACCCCACTGGATGATATGTTGAAGGACAAAACTTCTCAAATTCTTAAATCCCCAAATGGCTCAAAAGAACTTTCAAACTTGGAGCACTCTCCTTGTTTGCACCCAACAATGTGATTCATAAATATTATCACATTTCATTTCTTGATTGCCTTTGGAGACTTAATCTGATGATGTTCAAAAGGATGAAGCAAATTTGATTACATGGGTTTAATGATCTTGATCCTTCCTAATCAAAGAGATTTGTTTGATTCTTAAACACTTTGATTTGCCAGAATGGTTGTTCAAAGGATCACCTCTTGTTCCCAAAAAAAAAAAAAATGGAAATTTGTTTTTTTCAAAAAAAAAAAAAAAAAAAAAATCATTCTTTTTCAAAATCCAGTTCTCTTGAACTACGTCTTGACCTAATTCTCTATGAGAGAGGTATGTAGGCAACCTTTCAAAGGCCCAGTCCCACTCACCCAAACAACCTTGGAGAACAAAGTCAAAACAATGTGACAAAATTGTTTGAGTGCATGTTAGGTTAAGCCCATTTGTTTGCATTAAGCATATTTAAACTTAGAGCATTGGCCTATTTATATCGTGTGCAAATATGCTCTTCTTGCAGGGAAGTATGTTTTCATTTGAGGCATTAATCCATTTGTTTGCAAGCATGTCCACACTAAGGACATCGGCAAAAAAATGTTTTCACGATAATTGGTTTCTAACAAGCTAGAGAAAGAAAGTTTTTTTGCAGGAACCAAGGATGGCAAACCATGATCTTCTTTCATGGTCACAACATCAAATGAATTCAGCTTCAACTAAGCATGGAATATGCCCCAAACTAGGGGCATTAGGTAAGTACTTCCAATTCATTTTAATGAATAAATCCATTGCTAATTGAAATTATCTCTTTGCAGGAATTAAGTAAGGACTTATCCAGCAATCCACATCAACTTCTAGCCAAAGTTGTTCTCATTCAAAGGATAGGTTTTTCAAAAAAAAAAAAATAAAAAAAATCATCATGAATAAATCTTCATCATTTCTAGTCCATCTTCATCTTCTTCACTTTGTGATCATAAAAAAAATCTCCATTTTCAAAAGGAAAAATCTCCATGAACAAATCTTCATTATAATTGTTTCAAAAGTTCAATCTCTAGAATAAATCTTCAAGGAAAAATCTCCACGAACAAATCTTCAAAAGGAAAAATCTCCATTTTTCAAAGGAAAAATCTCCAAAACCATATTCCAAGGAAAAATCTCCATGAACAAATTTTCATTAAAAATTGTTTCAAAAGTTCAATCTCCAGAATAAATCTTCAAGGAAAAATTTCCACGAACAAATCTTCAAAAGGAAAAATCTCCATGAATAAATCTTCATTAAATTTTTTTTCAAAAGTTCAATCTCTAGAATAAATCTTCAAGGAAAAATCTCCACAAACAAATTTTCAAAAGGAAAAATCTCCATTTTTCAAAGGAAAAATCTCCAAAACCATATTCCAAAGGAAAAATCTCCATGAACAAATCTTCTTAAAAAAATTTCAAAAATCCAATGGAAAAATCTCCAGAATAAATCTTCAAGGAAAAATCTCCATGAACAAATCTTCAAAAGGAAAAATCTCCAATGAATAAATCTTCATTACAAATTTTCAAATCATCAAAGGAAAAATCTCCAAAAGTATTTTTCAAGGAAAAATCTCCTATGAACAAATCTTCATTAAAGTTTTTCAAAATTGCAATGGAAAAATCTCCAGAATGAATCTTCAAGGAAAAATCTCCATGAATAAATCTTTTTTTTTTTAAAAAAAATTTCAAATGTTTAAAGGATAAATCTTCAAGATAACTCTTCAAAAAAAAAAAAAAATCTCAATTTTTCAAGGAAAGATCTCCAATGAATAAATCTTCATAGGAAAAATCTCCAATGAACAAATCTTCATTAAAAATTTTGAAAACTTCAATGTAAAAATCTCCAGAGTCAAAGCTTCAAAGGATAAATCTCTTAAGCATAGCTTCAAATGAAAGATCTCCAAAACAAATGGCAGATGGCGATCCTCTTCCATAGTCTCCAGTGGTGCAACATCAAGTCAATTGTCCACCCTCAGCATTCATCGAAGCATGGAATATGTCCCAAACTAGGGGCATTCGCTAGGTATGCCAAAGTCTTTTCAATGAATAACTCTGTTACTAATTGAAAATATTTATTTTGCAGGTATTAAGGTAAAAGGCCCACACACATCGATATGAATAATACCTTCCAATTACATCGGACCTCTAGAAAGCACGTCCAAAATTCAATTTCAATAGACCTCTGGGAAGCACGTCTAGGAAGCACGTCCAAATTCAATTTCAATGGACCTCTGGGAAGCACGTCCAAAATCAAACCATCGGACCTCTGGGAAGCTCGTCCAAACTTCAAACCATTGGACCTCTTGGAAGCACGTCCAAATTCAATTTCAATGGACCTCTGGGAAGCACGTCCAAATTTCAAATCCACGGACCTTTGGGAAGCACGTCCAAAATCAAACCATCGGACCTCTAGGAAGCACGTCCAAACTTCAAACCATCGGACCTCTGGGAAGCACGTCCAAATTTCAAATCCATCGGACCTCTAGAAAGCACGTCCAATTTTCAAATCCATGGACCTCTGGAAAGCACGTCCAAAACTTCAAATCCATCAGACCACTGGTAAGCATGTCTTGTACTCATTTTTTTTTTCTTCCAAAAAAAAAAAAAAGGGGGGTGGGGGGGGGGGGGCTGCATGCATGAACTACGTTTAGACCTGATCCTCTCACTAAGAGGTACGTAGGCAATCTCCCTCGAGATTCGGTCCACATTTTGATCTAGAACATGACTATCTGCATTTTTATCTATATGCATCATACATTCACCACGGTTAAATACTGCTTGCAAAGTTAGGTGTCTCTTTCATACATTGACATTCGCTTTTCAAGCTCTGCCAATGAGGGGCATTCTGTTGACACCCTATTTTGCAACCCACATTTAACCACACATGGAGGGTAAAAGGGTAATTTCATCTTGGAAATATGCATCTTGATTATGGTCATTAGATCCTTAATCTCATTTCACCAAAATGATCTTGATATTGTAACGATCAAATCGACTGGTCATGAGCTCGGACCATCAGATTGAAAGTTATCATCAAATCAAGTTTTAATGGCTGAGATGCACTATCACAAATTGAGTCCGATTATATGTGATTATGAACAATTGATTTCAATTGGTTATAAGTATAATCAATTTGAGATCGATGATGTGTCATAATTTGATTGGTTAGGACTACATTTTATGGTAGGGTTGCACACACCTAATTAACTAGATAGTTAAATACTAATTATTCAATGAGTAATTTGTGCAATTATCTTTTAATTAGAGTAAATTTAGAACCAATTAAGTCTGAAATGGAAGTGATTGGAGCCATTTAATGTTAATTGGGAGCTAATTTGGGGACCTATTAATGTTAATTGTGCTGAAACCATTTTCTAACAAATGACCTCTGCTCACCATTTCATCGATATCTCTCAGAATATTTTGAATTTGTGAATGAGGTTAATGTTTCCAGAAACTAGACATCCGGGGCTTCAATTTGAGCACAAGAATGAGACAATTCTGATCAGAATTGAGGTAGATATGATTTTTCAAAGTTGGCTCCACAAGCTGTTATAGCAGCTACGGGAAAACCGAATTTTGCTTGCTCTTCACTCTCATCAATCTCCACATTTAATGCACCAGATTTCCTCAAAGGCTAAAATGAGGTTTAGGTTCATAATTCCTTATCAACCCTCATTAAATAGCTTTCCATTCATATTTCCTCCACCACTACTATATAAACTCCCCCTCTCCTTCATTCCAAGACACAACCCCCCCCCCCTCTCTCCCCTCTCTTGAGTTCTAGTGAAGTTGAGAAGTCTTGTCATATCTTGGTCTTCCTAAGACTCAAGGTATTGAGTGAGATTCACTTTTCCTCTCCTAACTCTTCTTTTCCTCCACCCTTAGGACCTCCATCAAGAGTTCCCTCCTCTACCATATGAATCTTGCATGAAGGTATAATCCCTTTCCCTAACTGTTTGTTTATGTTGCCACGATGTGAATTTAAGATTAAAGCATGATAATTCCCTTGAATATGTTTGAATGTTCTTAATTGTTCTTATGTGTTCTTCACATATTTTTGGTTGTTCATCACATGTTCATGCATATCACTAGATTTAATCTTAAATCCATATCAAAAATATGAAAAACATGTTTGTTTAATAATTCTTTCAACTTTCAAATCCTTGAATCTAGGTTATCACCATCCACACACATTCACTAGAATTTATTTTTTAATCCAATGCTTAATAAATTGAATTAGGGTTTATCACATGCACACACATTAAATTCAACATGTAAATTGATTGACATATTGGATGATATGATATGAATGTTGGCCACCATAATGTAGAAGATCGGTTTCATCGGGCAAGGTGGGTGCCTAACACCTTCCCACCTTGTAACATAGCCTCCGAGCTTAGATCAAGGGTTAGTAGATCAAATACTTATCCATGTAATTTTCGATTTTTAGATTGTAACTAGGAAACAAAGCCATGTACTTTATCTTAGATTGTATCTAGGACCAAAGCCATGTAATTTTCCTATGATCAATATAAATTAAATTACAGATTAATAAAATGAGGAATTTTTCAATTTTTGGTTTTCTTATTTATTCCAATAATTAAATAAGTGGCGACTCTATTGTAAAACTCTTAATCTAAAGGGGAAAATATAATCAGTCGAACCTCCATTTTGAGAGGCAATAACACGACTCCACCCATTTACGTGGGTTTGGCCCAACACATCATAAAAACGGGCCGGGGGCGCGGTCTCTCACAGGGGGAAGGAAGTCACATGCGCAATGAAGGGTGAGTCAGTCCACTGGACTAGTTCGTCCAAGTTGGTGGATACCCATCCTCTCAAGGCGCTCATCATCATGTCCATCTTTTCTTTCATCTTCTGCATCTCCTACGCCAGGCGCAACGCGCCAACCTCTAGCTCAAAGGGATGACTGGTATCCTACTGATCACGTCTACTGACGGCATTACTTTCTTCTTGGTCGTCCCTTTCTTGGTGATCATTTGTTGGGAGACGATTGTTGTCACGTTCGTCTCTGTCTTGTTTGTCATTCTAATCGTTCGGCTCCTAATCATTCTGTTGCTCCAGCTGTCGTTCCAACTCATGGTTCTGCTGAGTGAGTTGTTCAACCGCTGCGGCAAAGGTTTGTAACTGCCTCTCCAATGCACTCGGCGAGTTCCCGGTCTCTTGGTTGGTAGTGACTATTGATCGTGTTAGGACCATACAACTCTGTCTTTGAAACGGCGATATGGCTTATCACTTGCAATTCCCCACAGATGGCGCCAACTGATGATGTGCTAAAATCGTCAGTGAGTTGTAGACTCCAAGTCACTCCAATGGGTACCTATGAATAAGACCAATAAAACCAAACAGAAGGCACGAGTGTGATATTGGCCAAAAACCCTCCGAATGTCAAGTTAGCGAATGAGAAATCTCTATCAACTCTTTAGTGAGAGAGTTAGGGATTTTCTTGAGTTTGGGGATCTTTCCTTTTGGGGAAGATTTGGCATTTAGGGTTTCCGAATGAGGGAAATGCAACCTCGTAACAGATTCACTTTGTGTGAAACGCAAGATTTTCCCTTATATGGATTTTTGTTGGGACCAAGACTCTGTTGGACCCGTCGGCTTCATGCTCACCCTGTCGGGCTTTTGCTTGCCCCATTGTCCTCTCCTTCATCCATCAGGATTTTCACCCATAAGATTTATAGCATGGTCCTGTCTCTTTGCATGATTTTGGATCCTTCGTCTGCTAATGAGGGACTGAGAGACCCAAGGGCGTCGTCAATGCCTATGCATGACGTGTCTGGGCTATGGTCATGGTCAGAAATACCCCTATCAGAACTTAAATTACAGTATTCCAAAATCACGTGGTGTTACCATACTTTCATGAAAGTGAACCTTTTTTCATAGACTCAAAAGTCAAATCAAACTTTTATAATTTGGCACATCATCAACTTTAATCCGGCTTGAAACAACATGTCAACGTGTGTATGTACATATGTCATTCGTTTGAAGAAAGGGAACCTAATGAGAACAGAGACTTTTTCTTTTTTCTTTCTAAGTAATCGATTACTTTCTAAAAACTGAAGGATAGAAGAGTAGGTTTAGAGACTTTCTTTTATTAATGTAGACGTAGTTTGGCGTATAATGAGCTTGTTAAGGTGGGAAACAAAGAGAAACAGTAATCGACCCCTTAAATTTAAGACCACCGACCATTAATTGGACCATTTGGGTCAGAACTCAGAAGTCCAACCAATTCCAAGAAACTGGAATGAATAGAGTACGTCAGCAAAAAGAAAAACAATACAAAAAGCTTTGATTTTATTAGCAATTGATATCCAATTAACACATGTTGCCCTGACTTTGACTATCCCATTTGATGGGTATAATTCTCGTCGGAAGGATGTGAAAAACCCATTCTCTTGTACTAATTTCGTTACCTTCAAATGCTGCCAATTTTGGGCGGTTTCATTTCATCAACCACCATTAATTGAGGACCTTAAAGAGTTTCTAGAGTATGCAAATTTTTGCCAAAAGATTGTTCGTTTTGATCATTGCCAATTCCATCCAGCATATGCAGTATGCAGTGATCAAGATCTTCACAATTTGTTTGTGTGAGTGCTGTGAGGTTTGATTAAGTATGGTTGTAATTGATATCGTTGATAGCGGATTTTGGTTGGTGTTACCCGTAGATGTAGGCATAGAGTTAGGCGAATCACATAAATATTGTTGTCTCATGTTGATATTTTATTTTTCTTATTCGTGTGAATGCGCTATTGTTAACCACAATTCACAACAATTGATATTAGAGGTTCTACTATTGCACAACACAAGGTTTGGTGGCAACAATTATAGTTGGTTACTATGTAGGATGCTAATTTTTAATATAATAACAAGTAGAGCAAAACTTAAGTGCGGTACTTTAGGTTTTCCAAATAAATTTTATGATTGTATTGAATTTAATTATTTTTGAAAAAGAAAATATTCTTTATATTTTATTGGTCAATACATCTATGTGTTTGAATTTAATTGAAAAACCTAATATACTCCACTAAAGAACTATACTTAAGATTTCTCTTAATAAGTATCATGGAAAGTTGAGAAAAACAAGTTTAACTTTGGTATAAGTGGGATGAGGTAACAAGTATTGTGGAAAGTTGAGAAAAACAAATTTGACTTTGGTAGAAGTGGGATGAGGGGACCACAAATTTCAAGCTCAAAGAACTGTAACACCTCGTAAGCTAAAATAAATTTAAGAAAAAAACTAACGAATGCCCTAAAAATATTAGTTTAGAAAATATTTTTAAAACTTTTTTATAAGAAAAAAAAAAGATTTTTTAACATATTTTTATATTTCTCAGAGAGCGTTATTAAAAGTTTTCTAAAATAAACTATTAACAAATGTTTTAAATGCATCCGTTAACAAAACTTTTTATTTTATTCTTTTATCTTGTCTAGTGGATGATAGTCTGAATCAACTCGTCCTTTACAAGCTTTGGATTGCTGTTACGTACATGGCTCCCACTGGTTTTTGTTATTGCTATTTTTTAATTTTGAGTATTTGAAAAGGTCATAAATTTCGAACCCGGCAAATGATGTGCACAATTTCTACGCTACCCTTCTTTTTTTCTCCCTGATAAGCTATATAAGAATTACAATTTGTATTAAGGAACGAGGGTTTATATAATTTAATAAACAGAAATATGCAAATAGAGAAAGAAAGAGTAAAAAAGTCTACTAATTGCGAAGATTACGAATCTCTTGTGGGACAAGGGTTGTCTCCACTCTCCAACCCTACCTATAATTTCACTTAATAAAAATCTCACGTTGACACGTTGAGCTTCATATAGCTGTATTAATCATCTACAGTGACCTCTTCCCAATGTCCACATGCTTAAATGGCCGTTTGCATCGATCACACCCAATTAGCTTAATATATATAAAATATACTACACCCATATTATAAAATACTGCCCTTTCATTGTTGCGTGAAGCTGTCATAAAAAGAAGGAAAATCTCTAAATTTGATGGAGTAAAACTAAGAACAAAGAGTAAGAAGACATGGATTAATTGACAATATCCAACAAAAACAACGATTATTACTCATCGAGTCATTGAAGCAAATACAGAGGAATTCATTTTTGTACTAAACAAAGGACAACATCATAGTATTTGAAGGTCCTTTTGAAAAAAACTAACGCCAATCTCTGTGAAAGAAAGTGCCTATCTACCTATCTGTCTCTCAATGTAATAACAAAGATCCTTTTACAAAGGGAAGGAGGGAAGAAAGAGGTCATGTTTGAAAAGTCAAAACCTCTCAAAAACCCTTCCAAGAAGTTGCGAGTTTCATTTACAACACGTGGGTAATTGAACGTGGTCCAAGGGTCAACCACGAAAAAAGGAACAAGGAAAATGTGAAACTCGCAACAAAATTATTCTGAGAGATTGACAGGCCTTCGTTTCTCTGAAATGGTGCTAAAAAAACACTGTAAATAAAAAGGACAAGTCTAAAACTGGAGCTTATTACTAGTCATCCCACGCTTCTGATGTGAAAAAAAGAAAGAAGAAGAAGAAGAGAAATTAAGAAACATAGACAATCCTTCAAGTTTTGTGATTTGCTAGCTATGTCAAATGAGTTTCAGCAATGCCTGTCGTAGGTTTCTCGCAAGATCTTTCACTGTCATGCAGAAATCAACGTCCATCTGCAAGAAATAATTGACAAGTTTTTGTGATGAGTCTAAATTCAAAAAATAAAGATGAGTATAATATTTAGTGCTATGATGTGACAATCTTGTCAAACAACTTATTTCATAATTTGTTAAAATGTTAAAATTGTGAGTGATACAATATCAATTTCACATAAAGCGACTAACATTATTTTTTGTAAAACGTCGATTATCAAGAAGACAAAGACCAAAAAAAAAAAAAAGATGAGTAAAGTTGGGGAAATGATATTTTTCATGAACTTGACTCACAAATTATCAAAGTATTAATTTTTTCCCTGATAATCAACGAGGTTATGAGTACTAGTGCAATACAGTTTTCACTAGATCCCACCACTAATATTACTTTTGAAAATTTTTGTATGATTAGGCTCATTGAATAAAGATTGCTTAACACCCCCCTCCGATCTCCTAAAAGAAGAATAACTGTAGTATCAGTCCTGTTGAGAGAAATTATATGGGGATGTAACATAAGCTAACCAAACACACATTATAATTAAGAAGCATCAAAGTGTCATTGAATATGTCGTATAGAAATATGAAGGACTTCAAAGAAGGATAGACTGGATAGTGAAATTACCTGAGCAACAACAGTTATATCAAGTGTCGAATTTCCAAATGGCAAGACACTGCTATTTAAGATAGATAGATCAAGTTTCTCTATTTCGCTTAGTATTTTTGCTGCATAGCCTTTGCGGTTCTCACAATGGATTCTAATAAGTACATCCTTCTCCAAAACTCTAGCTTCAATATGGGGGAGCTGTTCATTGGATTCGCTATCCGAGTTATCCTCAGATGAAGATGTGTCATCAGCGGCTGAGAGTCGAGTCTTCTTCACAAAAACCACTGATTCCATCGTTTTCTTTGCAGCCTGCTCTTCGAGTGTCTTTACACGTTCTTGAAGCTGTTTCAAGTACTTAATAGCGTCTCCCAGGACAGAAGCCTTATCCATCTGCATACAAATATTAGGGTGTCACACAAAGATATGCTGATTAATAAATCTTGATTGTACTATTTCTAACTATAAATATTTTTCTTATTTTTTTTAGTTAAATGTGATGGCTACACGAAATTATAGTGTGTAGTATATACTAAGGAAAATAAACTAGGTTCCATTATCTGCATGTAGGAAATATTTTTTAAGTGTCTATCTTCATACCATAGCCTAGTGATATTTGCCTACTTATTTGGCAAAATATTTGAAGTTTGATCAACCATGCATATATATAGGTGTGGGATTTCTTGGGTTAGTGCTTCTTCTATCGCTTGTTAACGGAAAACAGAAGGGTAGCCCATCGATCTCCACACTCTATGGATCATGTTTTACCAATTCACAAGAAGTAATGCTAAGGATTCAAATCCAACAAAGGTTCAATTAATTAATGTGCTAATGTTTATAAAAAGATATAGTTTTCGATAACTTTTATGTTAAATGTGTTATAAAATGTTAAAAGTTAGTTTATTAAAAAAAAAAACTAAAAGCTAGATTATTTGTAAAAAAACCAAAAATAAAAAGTTAAAAGCATCAAAACTTTTTCCAGAAAATCTCAAACGCACACAGTACTGTCATATTCTGTTTTTGTTTGTACTAATTCGGACTTTATATTGTTAGGGCAACATTGATAGAAAGCAATTAATTAAGCAGCATAACCGTTTCATCTAACTAAGAAGTAAAAATAACTGATCTTTTTGAAAGATAAATCATGCGTAATATTTAAATAAAATTAGACCCTTTCAAGAACCAGTGAGAGAGATTAACAAAATAGTACCTTCTTTAGGCCAGGAACAACTGCAGAAAGTGCTATAAACCGCTGGCTGAGCTTTTCTCGGCGCTTTCTCTCCGCTATTACATGATCTTGTGCATGTAAAGGAGTTCTAGTCATTGTAGCTACCTTCTTGGGGACCTGTCCATGTTTTGATGAACAATTTTGCATCCCAAAGGAACTCTCAGAAATCATAGCTGGGAAATTAGTATTTCTATCAGAAGCCGCCTCGCTCTTTGGTTTCATGGTGCAATCTAGACCATAAAATTGCTGTGAAATGGCTGGGGGTGAGTTTGAGTTCTCGAATGAAATCAAATGTGAGGAAGATGAAGAAGCAGCCTTTGAAGGAATATGGTCAGTGGCGCAAGAATTCCAGCTGTTTGTCTTGAGCTGTTTTGCCGGTCTCCCAAGGTCAGTCTGAGGATTTTCTATGACTGAAGCATGAAAGTTGTATGTGCTTTTGGGATTGAGATCTGGGTTGGATGGGTAGCTCTCACCAGAAAAAGAATGAAAATCTAGATCATCAAGTGAGTATCCGAAAGAGTTGATCTCGTATTGATGGATAAAGGCAGGATCTTCCATTTCCTGGAAAAAAAAAATGAAAAATATAAGTATTACCAAGAGAAGTGTGAAGATTTATCCGTGCACAGAAATGAAAGAAAAAAGAAAAGAACAATTGGTATAAGTTGCATAAGAATATTACCAGTTCAGATATCCATTTGGCAGATGAGCTTTCCATAAAGTTAAGCACCCTTTTTGTTTCCTTAAAGATGAAATCTAGGACCCTGGGAAAATTGAAAAAGGCACCGAAATCTTAGATTTTGAGCCACCAAGGTAGTAACTATAGCAGATTTTAAGATATATTGATAATAGAAAATGATTCCAAGTAGTATATTTGCTTTTTATTAAAGAAATTAAAAATTACACAGTAAATGAAAGGTTAATTAATTAAGTACGAATCACTTTGTGTACCAAAGTTCGGAGGTAAGGATAGGGAAAATAGGAACTAAGATTAAAGAGGAATAAAAAACCCAAGGCCCTAAAGCAAAAAACTCAAGAATTTGCATAAAATTCCTTAGTTTCAGAAATTATAGTCCAAATAAAGTATAACATCCACCAAAACCCTAAGAAAAATTTTTATATTTCAAGGCCAAAAGTAGCATTGGTAATTGGACAATGATGGTGATAAAAGCTGAAAAATAAGACCTTGAGCTATAGGTTATACAAGATATTTGGTTCTTCAAACATTTTCAAGAATTTTTGTTTTAGAAAAAGAGAGAGAGAGAGAAAGAAAATAGCACCTCCAAGAGAACTGGAAACCAGTGTGTAAGAGTTGAAACTTGAAAGCTTAGCTTACCTTCAAAGTTCAAAGAAGACTGGAGCTAGCTTTTCTTTTTTCTGATTCGACAAAGCGTATAATTTTGTGTCTTTTATAAGGGTACCGTACGCGCTTGATAATTGATATAATTTAACTCGTATTCGCCCATGTGAAAATATATGTTCTGTTCTACTTCACCACTGTTCATATGATGGCTCTCACTCACAAAAAGCTAAGAGGGAAGAAAGAAAAATGCTCTCTCTCTCTCTCAGCTATTGGTCAAATTCTGACTCCTCTGCATTTTTGGTCGCTATAATATTCCCATGTCAACTTTTTCCTTATAGACTTTCTCTATTAATTGTTCAACGTTCACCAGCTTTGGTTTTGGCCCCATTCAAGTGAAACTTCTTTTATTCTCTATTTTATTGAGACACCCATTAGTACTGAGAGTGTGAAACTTCAATTTGATTAGGATCATTTTAATTAGGCTATTTTGTCTATATTAAAAAAAAATACACGAATGTGGGGCTGACACGGACAAAACAAAGCCATGAATCCATGATATTGGGGATGGCAGTGGGCGGTGTTGGGTGGATTACCTCATAACTTCTTTCCATATCTGCGAAAATCACAAAAACAAAATCGCCAATTTTTTAAGTTGATGCTTGGTCCAGTAGGACCAGCGTCTGTACTGGCTGCACGGAAAGCAACACTTGGCATGAGACATTCATTGCAGAAGATACCTATTTCGTTGTTGCTAGTTGCTATAGCTACACTCCATGTGTTACATAAGCTTTAACACAATTTGTATAAGGTTCAAAGCTTTCAAATCATGTTCAATACAATTATAGTCAAAATTTAATCTAAAATAACAAACTGAAATTCACATACATTTAAAACGGACTTAATATTTGCTTCTCTATTCTATTTAAATTTTTTTTTTTTTTTCTCTTCCCCCCTTCCCACCAAACCGGATTAGTATCATACCAATTCCCCCAAAACTTGATGCCACACCATCCCAATCCAATTGTCCACATTTTTCCATTGTGGCCACCTCATGATGATCCCACGGCTGAGATGTAATCCCCTCTTCCCTCTTCGCTAACAAAGATGGCACTGCAACGTTTCTTGCCATTGAACAAATTGAACTTGGATTTGGAGCTTGAATATGCAACGTCGCTCCATGGCCACCTCACATCATGACCCATATTGAAGATTGAATCTAGCAATTGGGCCATTTCCAGTAGCTCCAATGTGATAGCTTTACTCAGCTTCAAGCTTAGGGATAGAGTCAAAACGTAGAGTTAGAGGGGCGGCTTTACTGCTAGTTGTGTGCAGTGACTTCGGCTTCTAACTCTGTTGCTTAATTGCTGGCTGTTTAAAGGGTTAGATTGTTTGTTTTTGGTAAAACTGGTTGACTAGGCTTAATTTTATTTAATTTCTCTATTGGTAATTTTGTTGTTGGACTAATTTTTTTGGGCTTGTATATTTTGTTTTAGATTTGGTCTTTAAAATGAGGAAAATGCTAGAGCTACAAATTTTTTTACAAATTGCTGATGTGATGAGTGATTATTAGTAAGTAAAAAATAATGTAAGTGGTACCCCCAAGTCAAACCATGGCTCCGTCCATGTTCCATCTCCTCCTTCCTTTCTATGGTGTGAAAGAGACAGAGTCATAGAGCAATTAGTTGAGAGAGAGAAAGAGAGAATAATTTTTTTGAATCAATGAACAATGTCTTAATATGACATTATTCATTGTTACATTTTAGGAATAAAGTATTGAGCCTAAATGCCTAATGCATTGATGTTTTGGGTGAGTTTGGTTATATTTTGTTTTTAAAACTGAGCTTAGTTATATTTTTTACTAAATTCTATTTTAGCAACACTGATGAGAATGCTATCAAGTGATAATTGGATTATTTTTCACCCAGTAACAAAGGTGGTCTTATATGTAAATGATGTAATCTAATCACAAATTAATAAATGTACAAGTTCTGGCAAAATATATATTAGTAAAATAACACACACACACACATATATATATATATATATATATATATTTGCAAGAAAGAGAAAAGTGATTTAGCGTATTCACATTGATCTCCCTAAAATAGAATAAGACGTCAATTTAAGGAAAGAAGTTTAATAAAAACTCCCCGCACAATGGTTACCCTTCCCATTTCCTGAAATAAGTTACTGCTATAGTGTCTCCCTACATTTGGGGAACACTGTAGCTTACACAAAATCCAAAATTTTAAAACACTATTAACTATAATTTGCCAAATAGTCAAAATGCTACAAATCTTTTTAGTTAGAACTCAACTAGTTATACCCATTTGGGATTTCAATAAAAAGTAGAGTTCTAGCTATAAAGGTTTCACAAAAAAAAAAGAAAAAAAAGAAAGGGAAAATGATATAATTTATATTTTTTTGTGTTTCTTTCAATACAAATATAAGGAAAAAAGAAAACACTCAAAGATAAAAGTTGAATAATATATAAATCATTATTTTATAGTTCGCTAATCAATTCTAATAGTATACTGATTTAATAATTCTACAAAAAGAAAATTCATATAAATGTTATATATAAAACATGAAATAAAGTTAAATTACCTATAAAAATAAGTGTGCATTATATTAGTTCTTTTGACTAAAACCTTATTTGCTTATATATTTAAAGTTGGCAAAAGTATATTTTCACGTAAAAATTTAAGGTTACAAAAAGCTATAAATAAGCAAATAAACTAGAAATTTAAAACAAACAAACTCACGCAAGTATAGAAAAAAAATTTATAATGAACTTTTAAAACACAACTTAGTGATTCTCAAAAAAAAAAAAAAAAAACACAACTTAGTGGATCCAATACTAAAAATATTTATATTTGAAAATTTCACATTAAGTTGACAACTAATATTATTGATATTTTCATCTATAATATAGAAAATATAATATAACTTTAGTAAACAAATATATATATTAAAAATGAGTTAATAAAAATAGTTAGTTTTAAATGTTATAAGAAAGACTTGGTGAATGAACCAAGTTAGGTCAAGTCCTAGATTGAATCAGCGAGATCAAGTCAAAATCTATTATTTGTAAAAGAACGATTTGGCTTAAAATGGTTTTGTATTTCTATTTAGTCACTTATGAATGCATTCAAACTCACACTTAATTTCACAACTTACTTAGATGTTAATTTGTGATTGAATTTTAGCACTTACATACGAGACTACCACGGGTACTTGTTGAAAAAAAATATAGGTATACCAATTACCAGGTGACACTTAGCTTTGGATGTGTATTTGGGATTATGGGTGGCAATTCATGTTCGTGTGTCGGGTTCGTGTAGTGTTAATTCATGAGTATTCGACTATATGGGTCGACACTAACCCAATACATTTATTAAACGGATTAAGATTCCTCAATCCTAACACAATCCGTTTATTAAATAGGTTAGTCGTGTTAACCCGTTTATTAGATTTTATCAAAACGAAAAAAAAAAAAAAATTATTAACCAAATTGATTTGAACTATAAAAAACCAAACATATAGATTTTTTTTTTTAAAATAAAATTCAGAACTAACAAGTAATTACATAACAAATAATTATTCAAAATTAAACCATATCTCAATATCACAAATAATCGATCATAATATGTCAAAGAAAATAAACCATAAAAACTAATAAGCTTATATACCTAAGGTTTTGAAGGGTATATTGGTAAAATGATATTTAATTAAACAAGTTAGACAGATCAAATGGGTTCTATGAGTGGGACACGAACAAAACACGTTTATTAATCGAGTCAGTCATATCAACTCAAATATGACATGAATCCGTTATACTTCAATTCATAACTTGCTAATTTCATATCGTATCGTATTTGTAGGTTGTGTCGAATTTTGAAACTCTTACTTGGGACGGTCTTTAGACTTACTCATTTCTATTACTTATTGCAACATTTTTTTTCCACGTAAGAGTTCAAACGGATTATTGGGTATGGGTCCAAATTTGTATTTAACCTTAACCATTTAATCTTCCTGCAGCCTTTTGAGTATTGAGTTTAGAAAGCCAGCTGCATTTTTTTTTTTTTTTTTTTGGCCCCCAAGGCTCCAATCAAGTGGGAAAGCCTGTATAAAAAAATAAATAAATAAATAAATAAAAGGCTAAACGGAAGAAATGTTAGACATTTGACAACTTCGTTGGCAACGATCTGTAAACGTGTCTGGCACTAAAGCTGCAAATATTTATCCATGGATTCAGTTGGGGCACAGGCGAAATTGGAAACTCAAGTGAAGGCGCAGCCATGTAGTCTTAAGAGTCAAAATATGGCTCCTTGGCCGTTGCCCAGGTACGAGCATGCATGGTTCGGCACATTGTTGTTGCAAGTCAAACATGATTCGACACGATGGCACCTTCTCTACTATTATATATAATATATATATATATATATACACTACTACTCCTTCCCTATTATCAATCAATCACATCACTCCTACGTCATGCTCTTTCAACACAGAGAAACTCAAATAAGGAGGAGATGGAAAAATATTTTTAATTTGAAAAACAAACAAAACGAAAAGATTAAGCAACCTATGATTATCATGTACCTTATCCCAGAATAAAAAAGGAAATAAAAACAAATAACGAGATGGAACAAAAGATTTTTCATGCACTTATTTGAATCCAAATATCTGATTAAGATTGATACTGCCCACTTTCTGTATAACAATTGCAAAACATTTATATATTCTCTCGTGGCGAATTAAGTAGAGGAATCTACCCTAACTATTTTTGGAAAGTGAGATTAGTATATCTTGTAATCTAAGTTCAAAGTCTGAAAAACTCATATCTTTTAATAAGAATTCTGTAATTCAACTATTGATATTTAGTGTTTTTAATAAAAATGTTTAAGATTCAAATTTTCTTTCTTTCAACTATCAAATTATTCAGAGAAAACTTGTGCCTTTTGGACACAAGGACAAGCCAAAAGTGATTTGCTGCATTTTTTCTTGTTAAGTGTTGTAGTTTCAATTTATTAAACGCTTGCTAGTCATTAATTCCTTAAAATCATAGGGATGCCAAGGCAAACTCATTGCATGGATGGATAGTAATAAATAATAAGTTCATTAGAGGCAACAAGAGTACAAAATTAACAGTGCAATATTAGGAAATTGATTCAGGATTGGTTTGTAACACCATGCTGCCAAAGAATCTAATTCTCTTCAGCTATGGTACGACCCTTTGATTTTTCTTTTTCTTCGATCTCTATTCTCTCATATTATTTATACATTTATTTTTTTGTCACTTGTTGTCTTTTACGACAAGCTGTTGTTTTCAGAAGCAAATGATTAACAGGAGATCATGAAGATCTAAATGTCACAATCCTGATGCCTCAATGACGACGCTGCTGTGCCTAATTTAATTAACAATTCCAAGAATTAATAATCAATTTTAAATATGTGATTGGCACTTGTCAGTATTATAATAATCTTTAGTCAAGGATGATATTATATTGCTTGTTGAAATTTAATGGTATTCTGCCGAGAAGAAAGGAAAGAAAGGCAATATATATATATATATATATATATATATATATATATATATATATATTGGTTGAGAAAAGAAAGGCAAAATCAAAACTTCCAAATTTGGATCTAGCCCAAATCAGAAGCTTAGCGAGTTGCGAAGTCCAAAAGAAGCTTTGAATTGAGACGTTCATTAGTTTAACAATAAGAAACAAGGAGAAATATGGTGCAATCTCGTGATAAACGTGGTTGATATTTTCTTTCAATAGAGTACCGAAAAGAAACGCGGTTGATGATTGAACTCAAATAAGGCAGAGAATTTGTGTTTTTTTTACTTTGTTCGTTGATTTTTGATAATTGTTAATGGCCTTAATACTGAAAAAGAAAGTGAGATAAAACATATCTTTTATAGTCAAATATTTAATATAAATGATAGGGTTAAAAATAGAGAAAAATATTAAATTTGTTATTGGGGCCACAAACACGTATACTCTCATAGTTATCTATTTAACCAAAATTACAAATGCAAGCGGAAAAAAGGCTTCTCTTTCTCTTGTCACTTTAAACCCTATTTCACCTAATATTTAGATGTTCACTTTTTCTGGTAAAAGAGACTCAGAACTCCTAGTAGGCCTCTCCTCTCTCTCTATATTTATTATTATTTTTTTTTTTGGAAAATTTACCCAATGCTTAACTTCTGCTTCTATAAGTTTGAAAGAAAAAAAAAATATTTGTGTTAATTTATAGGATACTCATTTTGATGTAGTAAATCTCAAAACAAAAACAAGATTGCAGCAACTATATCGAGCTTGAGAACTCTCAAATCTTCACCTCAATGACCACTAGATTTTCGAAAGAGTGGACTCTCCTAGTTGAGATTCCAACCCTAGCTATGTAGTACCCTTGGAGAACTTGAAAAACTCTTTTTTAATCCCCCTCATGCAACAATGTAGCTCAATTAGAGAGAGAGAGAAAGAACAATTCTCTTTCTCTTAAAAGCTTAGGGTTTTATCAATTGACTAATCTCTTTTAGGGTGAGTTTGGTTCAGCTTTTAGAAAAAGTGCATAATGAAAAAGTGGAATTTTGTAAAAGTGCATAATGTAAAAAGTGGAGTTTCAAAAAGCTGAGTGTTTGGTAAAAACTGTTAAAAAGTGCGTAATGAAAAAGTTGAGTGTTTGGTAAAAGCTGATAAAAGTGACTTTTTGAGGGGTAAATGACCAAAAAGAACAATGTATATATAAGGGAATTTATTTCAAATTTTTTTTTTTATGTGAGTTTGTTTCATACTTAAATCAATTACTTCATCATACTTAAATCAATTTTTCTCTTTCTAAAAAATTTATTTTTTTCTTACCAATATTAGCTAAAAATAATCTACCACTTAAGATTTATTGTGAAAGTATTGTAAAAATATTGTGATAAAAATTGATAGTAATTTTAATTTTAACATACTATTAAAATTATTTTTTTCTCTTTCTAAAAAAATTATTTTTTTCTCACCAATATTAGCTAATAATAATCTACCTTAAAATTTATTGTAAAAATATTGTGAAAATATTATGATATAATTTCTTTTTTCTCCCTTTTTTTTCTCTCCACACACGTGGCTCTACTTCCTTTTTTTTTTTTTCTTTTTTTTTTTCTCCTCTTTTTTTCCTCATCCACCCACGTAACCAACCACACTCTCTTTTCTTTTCCTTTTTCCTTCTTTCCTCTACCACCTTCTCAGTCCAGAACATTCCCAGCAAGCATTCTTTTCTTTTCTTTTTTTTTGCCTCTTAGCACTTCGGTCCAGAACACCATCTGCTTCTTCTTCTTCTTTTTTTTTTTTTTTTTTCCTCTTAGCACTTCGGTCCAGAACACCATCTGCTTCTTCTTCTTTCTTTTTTTTTTTTTTTGGCCTCTTAGCACTTCGGTCCAGAACACCATCTGCTTCTTTTTTTTTTTTTTTTTTTTTTTTTTCCTCTTAGCACTTCGGTCCAGAACACAGCTCTGCTTCTTCTTCTTTTTTTCTTTTTTTTTTTCCTCTTAGCACTTCAAATCGGAACACATCGGAACCATCGTCACCAATGCCAGAACTCATCTTTATTCTTTTTTTTTCACACTCCAGAGAAGAAGATGATGATGATGATGATGATGATGATGATGAAGATGAAGATGAAGATGATTGAAGCCGAAGATAAGGATTTTGGGATTTTGGGTTTTTTTTTTCTATGGATTTTGGGTTGATTTTGAGTTGGGTTTGGGATGGGTTTTCCGGATTTGAGTTGATTTTAAGTTGTTTTTGTGTTGATTTTGAGTTATTTTTGGTTTGGTTTTGTTGATTCTGTGTTCGGAATATCAAAGGTTGAAATGGGTTTTGTTGATTGTGGGGGTAGACCGGTGAAGAAGCAGAGGAAGACGAAGAGGAAGAAGACGAAGAAAAAAGACACAGATGAGAGATGAGGGCGTGAGAGACTGATGGGTATTTCGGTAATTTTCGGATTTGCAACGGTAATATACAAAACGCGCATAGCGCGTTTTCATTTATGGACCCCTGAGGGTCCATAATCCTTCCGCGTTTCTCCTCAGTTTTTTCTCAATGCTCAAAACGCAACTTTTATAAAAAAGTTGCGTTTTGAGTTTACCAAACGCAAAAATTGGTTGAGCGTTTTTCAAAACGCGCTTTTGGGCTCAAAAAGCCGAAACAAACGGGCACTTATATGTCTAACACATAATGGATCAATTAATGAGTTACTAGCACAAGTAACTTAAAATGGAATCAAAGGGAAAATAAAAACATTAGCTCCAATAAGTCTTGAGCTTCCTATTAACTCATAATAGAACCAAAGTTACCATTAACCATAATTTATTGAAAAAGTATAGTTGCACTCTAGGCTTTTATTTAATTAAATAAGTATCCCAAGACTATTAAAATTGCATTTTGACCCCTCTATGAAATTATCTAGTGTGAAACAAAGTTAAAGGTTATTTTCACTGTATAAGTTACTACATCTTAAGTCCTTGAGTCAATGATTTAATCTTTTGTTTATTCTTATATATATGAAAACTAATTTCATAAAATGTAAATTCTAATAACTCTTTGCTAAAATAGTCGGGCTCAACACTTTGAATAATTAATTCCCATTAAATATATGTCAAGGGGATGCATGGAATAAATACAGAGGACAAAAAAAGATATTATTACTAGTGGGTTATTACTTAAATACCTGTCATATAAGAATTCAAATTTGATATGGATATGGCATTAAACGTGGGTGGTGTTTTTAAAACACTAACATAAGGAGCATCGCATAGAATTAAAAGCCCTTTTCCCTTTAAAAGAAATTTTAAAAAATTAAAAAGAAAAAAAGTGAAGAAGAACGGGAGTTACAGAATGATACACCGCCACTTTGCTATTGGAGTGGCTATTGTCATTGATTCCTCACTGTGCTTTTTTTTTTTTTTTTCATCTCATATCATTTTCAACAATTTTTTTTTCTATTTCCTTCCATTTCATAGTGTTTGGTCACCAATATTTACTTAAATTCACAATATTTCTCTAATGTTGAATTTATAAATTTAGTTCCCACAATATTTACCTTCCAGTACCTGCTTAAATTTACCTATGAGAGAGAGAGAGAGATGAATCCAAGATATGGAAAGGCATAAACTTAGGAGCCACCACTAGTAGAGAGAGAAAGGTCAAAGAGAGCTTTGACCATCCAGGTATAGTTTTAGAGAGAGAAAGAGAGAGAAGAGCAAATTTGTGATGAGTTAGTGGGTTGATGAGAATTGATTGTGTGTGGCATTACCTATTCATTAATTTGTAAAATGTTATTGTGATATATTGAAATTGGAGAATGTAAAAACTCTGTTTTACTCCACATTCGGATTAATTTTAAACTCTATATCTAATTATTAATGTAAAATAATGATGGTGAAGTCATTATACGTGTAACCGAAGTAATCATCACTTAAAAAACATCCCAGGATGTCACTTTCGTTTTTGATTTGTTCTCCTAGCGCCTCCTGTCAAGTGTAATATAATTCGCACCCATTTAACTTTCTTTTTTTTTTTTTTTTGGAGAAATCCATTAAACTTATTTATCCTGGAAACCGATGCTTATTTTTCAAACTTCGTGGTTGTTTAATATTGTCTTGTTTCTTTGACATTTAGTATGCAAATTGGCAGGTGTAAACGAAATTTGCATATAATTAAAAGCCCAAAACGCATCTAATAAAACATGATTTTTGGACTAGCATTCTAACTAATCCATCGCTGACCTTCATAGCCTGACAAATTTTCTTAAAGGTGTGGACCTCATTTTTTATTTTGTGGGAACAAAATCTAAAGTTGATATTAGTGAGAACACAAATAAAATCTGCAAAAGAAAATTTTGAAAACTAGAAAAAGCTACCCAAGATTCCAAAAAGATTTGTTGCATTATACTATCATCCTTGAAATATAATTTGATTCATTTAAAATAAAGCAAATAAATAGAAAACTATATTCGGAATAAATAATAATACAAAACGCTAAAGGTAACTCAACCCTATTCAACTTATAAGCATTACTCATTGACTCCAAAAAATTCACTTCATATGGATCCTACTCCTACAGCAGCATTCGATCGTGTATCTTTTCAAAAATCAACTCGATCCATGCCAAGGGCAATCCTGATAAAAGCGCATTTCTCAAATATGTCATGCCATAGATCCCAAACTTGAAGCTCAATTTGTTTTTCTTGGTCTAGGTTTTAAATTCTCATCACCAACTATCAAACAATAAATAAAAAGAACTTGTTAGATGATCTGTGGGCTAGAGCACTTTCTTGGACCATTTCTCACCCAACATAATTTTTGATAGGAGTCCTACGGTAGGACTCCTACCTAAGCGTGGGAAGGAATTATAAATTAAAATTATTTCATTATTCAATTTATTTTTGTTATTATTTATGAGTTTCAATGTATTTTTTAGTATTATTTATGGACTCCACTGTACTATTTCAATTAATTTTTACCTTTATCTACCGTATTTTTAACAATAATTTTTCAATTTCAACAAAATAAGTGATATCTAAAGATTCTAAACACACCCTAAGTCCTAACTCTATCCTTTGAGTCTCCCAAGATCTTTTGTTGTGTGAAGTTCAAGAAGAAGAAGAAAAAAAATCAAATATTCTGATGTCTGTTGGCTGGTATGTATCTAATGGAGACTCTAAGAGCTACAAAAATAAATAAATATTTAACAGAGCATCATCATAGATTTTCAATATCCATCCTCATCACGTGTATCACGAGCAACACGTCTGCTTCAGTTCAGAGAAAGAAGGCATCTTTGGTTCTTTTCTGTTTAGTGTTTTCTAGATAAACAATGTCATGGTCATGGATGAAAGAGATAACAAAAACGAACTACAAGATTGGTGGTTTGGATTTATGACTTAAGTTGGGATTTGCACTTGATCTTTTGCAAAGCAATGTATTACAAGTTGTTGCTATGCTGTTATTGTTCACCCTGCTTCAGCTGCCAGGTCCTATTTCCAAATCCTTGGGTCTTGGGGTGGGGTGTGAGTGAAAGTGATACTATTCAATAAAGAAAAGCCTATACAACAGTATATTATTAAGTAAAATAAGGTGCACAGTGAGAAGGACATTCTGGTAACTCGTACGGATTGGCAACACTAGTGACTGAAACTCTGACCGTTTCTAGCAGAAACTATATATATATATATATATATATATATATATATATATATCAAAAGAAATGAATAATAGTTTTAGCTCATGTTCCAACAAGCTCTACGTGTACCAAATAAAAGGGGTAGTTATAGTGGTGATGGGAGGTGGGTTGGGCTTGTTGATGGTTTAGGGTGGCTGGTAGTAGATTTTGCTCGATTTGATGAGTCTTGATAATGTGGCGTGGGCTTGAGATCAAAGGCATGATGGTATAACAAGTGCTGCAGCAGGTGCAACATCAGCTGCCACACCAGTGCAGCTCAGGCTACAACACAGTGCAGCAGATAGTGCACCAGAGCAGCACAAGTGTGCATCAGACCAAGCAAGGCAATCTGATGATACAATAGCAAGTGCAAGAGTAGCAGATATGAAGATTGTAGGATTGAATGATCATCAAAGGACTGAATCTTGCATTACACAGTTGAAGGAAATCAAGAATAGCACAAATGTATCTAAACGACAGAGTAGAAGTGTAGCTTAGTTAGAATTGTACTGTGAACTACTTGTAGTTTTGCATATAACTAAAATTAGTTTAGTGGCTCACGTGTAATTGTCTGTTAAGTCTGTTAGTCCCTGTTCACACGTGTAGAGGTTTGTTAAGTTAGTTACAACTCTGTTTTAAGTCTTTTGGTGTGTGTATATATATATATATATAGATTGATTCAATCAATGATATACGATTCTCATTTCAATCACAAATCAGTTTTCTCCTACTTGATGGAGCTCGGCTAGGTTCCTACATTGTACATGTAGTTGAGGTTGTACATGTAGTTGAGGTTAGGTAATGATGTGGTCAAGTTTGTGCTCGCTGGTGGAGTTTATAGGTGTGGTGGTTGCGAAGGGTTGTATTTGTTCAGTTGATTTTTATTTTTTTAAATAAATTTATTTATTTATCTTTTAAACAAATTTTTTTGATTTATATCAGAACATTTTTTGCTGGTTTATAGTATGTAGTACTAATATAATTTAAATAAAATCCATGACTTCCTGAATTATTTTTTTCATTATTTTGATTTAGTTTAGACTTTTATAAGGATGTAGAAGAGTTGTTACTGAACCAATAGATTTTATATATATTTGTTATTGTATTATTTTCTGCTGAAAGTTTTGAACTTAACAGAATATATTAGTACAAAATGGACATTTCTTCTATTACCAATCAATCAGAAGGCTTTGTGTTTGTTAGGTATTGTTCCTTTGCAAACAAGTGCACTCAATGGTCTTCCATTGAGAAAATTAATTAAAAAGGTGTATACAATGGTCTTCCATGCTGAATCCTTTAACCGCTCTCTTCAAATGTTTTTCTTGATCTTAGTTGATCAACTTCAAATCTCCATCTCTTGAAGTATTTCTTATCCCAAAGACGTAAGTCACAAGGCCTATATCTGATATCTCATTTAAAACAAACATTGGCTTTGTTCATCTTATATGGACAATTTCCAGCCAACATTTATGTACTGGGCCTACCAGTATATATAACAACACTAATTAATGTCAACCTATCATCGTGTTTCCATGCATAAACACAATAATCTAGAAGGTCAAGGCCCTTCACTATTTTTTTTTTTTTTTTTCATTTTTGAGATTGATAGGGGAATGAGGAAAGAGATGTGACGTTCGTACTGAAAACATGAAACACCACAAAAAATATCATTACTATTGAACAATCATTTATTGAACCCATCTTAAAGCCTTTCTCCAATATTGATTGATGGGAACAGTCACTTATTGAACCCATCTCAAAGCCTTTCTCCAATATTGATTGATGGGCCCGTCTCAAAGGGTGAATGGTGGCAGTGAAATCTCTTTCTAGTTCATTTTCTGTATGGGTCACCACTTCCTTGCCAGGGTTCCATGCCATAAGCAGAGACCAGGAGATTTATCCTTACACAACTTGCATTTGTTGCCTTTCATTTAATCATTAAAGAATTATAACGAGGTTTTTCATAGCAATAGTAACGTTGTGTACAATATGTAGATTATACGAATATATTGTGAAAAAAAAAAGGAATGTGATATAAGTGTTTGTTATTTTGTTACTTGGAAATTCTAATTATATTTTTAGTTAAAAGAATATTGAAAAAAAAAAAAAGAGATAATAAATAAGATTTTTTTACTTAATTTGTAGATTATGAGAAAGCCAACTACTATTTTTTGTGTCTTTTTTCTTTTATATTTATATTTTGTTAGCATTATATCTAATCGTTAAAAAATTTCATGTATTGATTTAATTTTAAATTTATGATATTTCTAGTTATTGTGGAGTGAAAATCTTTTGATTCATGCTTTGGCCCCAAATATAAAATCTTGATTTTGAAAAGCAATGGAATACTGAATATGTTGGGTTTAGACCCTGTCAAAACAGTTATCAACCAGTTTTGAGGTCAAGTTATTAATTAGATTTAAAATGAACAACCTTAGATTAATGTGACAATAATCAATATGTCAAAACGGTTATCAACCAGTTTTGAGATCAAGTTATTAATTAGATTTATAATGAACAACCTTAGATTAATGTGACAATCATCAATATCATGCACAACATTTCAATGAAATGAAACGTTTCACAGTAAAAAACTAAGGATTTGACTTTATCAATCCCTAGCTAGGTGAACAAATTTACTATCAAATATAAGTTTACATATTGAATAACCCTATTTTTGTAAACTTAACTAAAATTACCAAACTTAGCTCCGAGATCCACTGACATCTTTGATATGGCTTTGCTCCAATGTAGATTTCCAATCCATGACTCCAAGATACCATTTGAAGGTTTAGATCCAGCATTTTGATTAACTAGTATGTAGCAAATTTTAATCTATAGGTTTAGAGTGTATGTAGATAGATTTTTGGTAGCATCTTTCAAAGCAAAAGGCATATAACCTTTTAGATTACAACAGAGCGCCTTCAAAGTCTTAGTCAAATGTGCATTAGAGTTTGCTTATATACTATGACTTGTAGAACTAGAACCCTAATCAATTGATGGGCTGACTAGTTGTTGATCAGTCGAGCCTTAGTTCAATTATTTGAAATCTTTACGACTCGATCAATTGAAGAGGAATTTAGTAGGTGCCAAGCAGCACATTGAATTCTAGTTTCTGAGCAGTAAATTTAGCAGTACTAAGACTTTCTAAAAGTACACTATAAAACAATTTTGCTCCATGTTTGCCAACCCACGATCTCAAAACCTAACAGAATACAAGTACAACAAGAACAAAAGGTAGAATAGTGAGATTGAGTAAAACAATCTCAGTAATCACACAATTTAAAAATCTTCCTGTTCAATCTTTTATAGCTTTCCAAAACATTATACTTAGCAAAGCTACTAGTTTAAAAATAATGATGCTAGATGCACGGGTGCATAAAAATGAAGATTATTGTTGGGACATGAAAGAATCTGTGACTAGAACCAAAAATAAAGAAAACATATAAGTTAATTAACATACCCACAATGGTCAGTGCATAATTGTTGTACGGGACAGGGCCCCGGGCCCATTGTTCTTAGGACTCTAGGCACGTGGTGATGCACAAGGCAGGGCCCCAAGCCCGTTGGGAATTGGGCCCTAGCCTTGTGATACAACGTATGACCCTGTCCCTGTTAACCTATGGCCTTAACCCGGACGCACCTCGAGGCTCGATCTGAGCCTAAAAATCGAAATAAGACCATTTTGTCTTAAACGTCAAAAGCGAGCCTCTCCCGATCAACTTTAACCTGACCAGGAGTGTGATCGCCCGAAGATATAAGGTCTCGACTTCCCGATATTGCCCTAGGGAATATCGCTGCCGAACAGCATTTTAGAGGCAAGAACTAGTTCCAATGGCATTATCGTTGTTCCCAACAGAACATCCACTTAGAACTAATGGAATTGGACCCCCATTCACACGAGTGAGATCATGAATTAATCATAACACCTCCACTTATCTCAAGCTATAAATAGGAGAATAGAGTAAGAAGTGGAGGTTAGCAATTCTAGAGAGAACAGAGAGAGAAAAGGGAGCAATCCTGTGAGGGAAAAGAGAAGGATTTGCAGAACACGAGTGTATGCCACAAGGTCTCAGAGCATAGGACTTTTCATAGTAAGAAATCCAAAGCCTACAATATAAATAGATTGTGAGCCCGAGTATAGGTAGAGTCCATTAGCCTTATTTTGGGCGAGCACAATTGCATATATAATTCTCAATTGTATGATGAATGATTCAGATATGATCCTTTAAAAGAATAATTCAAGTAAAATTAAGACAATGAACTATATATGAGGGTTAGATATAAGACAAATATGCATGAGTCGGACTCTCGGAGTTTGCATTAATTAAAACAATTTAACTAAAAAATGTAGGTTCCAGATAGTACAGTACTTTACTATTGGGACATTAAAGATGCAAGCCAAGAGTCAATCCCATTATGGCCACTTAAAAAAAAAAAAAAAGCAGATCCTACTTCTCAGAGAAAGTGGACTGATTGTTTCTCCAGTACAAGAACATAGACCACAATCCACAAGTTTTTCACCTTCTCAAAAAGCACCACGTGAAAACAAAGAGATAAGAAAAAGATTTCATTATGACTATTATAACTTTATAAGCCACATGAAAGCTCAGACCTCTCCAAAAACCCTAGTTATAATAAATTATAGCGGAATAGCCATGAGGTTTAATTCTTTCAAGACGAGTGAGTTAGGTAATTCAACGTGGTCAACAAGTCAACCGCGCAAAAATCAAGAACAAGAAAAACCCCTCCAACAGAACAGAAGTACAGAACCCTCATGATGAGAAAACAAGCTTTAGTAATAGCAAATGGTCCCAAAAAACAAGCGGAGAAGAAAGTAGAGGTTGCAAGCAGTGGCTTCTCTTGAGATTTAGGTCTGAGAAACAAAAAATATGGATGATCTTCTAAATTAAGCTCTCTTGATGTACAGATTGAAAGAATAAGGTCTTCATACACGAACTGAATGATCTTGGTGTAGCATGTTGGATTTACATTTCTTTCAATAAAGCCACCCGTAGAGTTTTCACTAGATCCTTTGTTGTCATATTGAATTCATTGCCCTTCTGTAAAACACATGTGGGATTAGATTAAAATGTTTCTGCATCAATTTTGAGAAAATTATTTCCTTGTTTTTAATAAAGAAAATGCAATTTTTCTTTGAACATAGCATAATAATATATACCTTTCTATTTCTATTTTGATAAATAAATGAACAATAATTTTCTTAAATAAATTCCTTTCACAGAAAAAAAACCTATGAAAAGCATCATATATAAAGGTTTTTATTTGTCTTATACATGATGAAATATTTAAAATGAAATTACCTGAGCAATAATGGTTATGTCAATAGTGGAATTCCCAAAAGGCAAGACACTGCTATTGACAACAATTAGATGAAGCTTCTCTATTTCGCCCAGTATTTTCACAATAGCTCCTTTTTGTTTCTCGCAGTGGATTCTGATTAGTACATCCTTTTCTGAAATTCTTGCTTCGATCTCAAGGAGTGCTTCATCAGAGTAGTTATCAGAGTTCTCGTTACACGAAGAGGTGTCATCATCAGCTGAGAGCTGAGACTTCTTCACAAAAACCACAGATTCCACAGTTCTTTTCTTGGTCTGTTCCTCGAACAATTTTATGCGCTCTTGAAGCTCTTTCACGTAGTTGATAGCTTCTCCAAGGACAGAAGCTTTGTCCATCTGTAAACAGAAAGTTAGAGACATACTGCAGTGTAAGTTAAAGTGCATACACTTTTTTTTTTTTTAAAACAGCAAAGATCATATGATACTAGGAAAACACTAATCATATCTATGTTATACCCTAAAAGGACTAATCAAATTATACTTTGGACTCTTTCCTCCAAAAAAATAAAAAACTTGGACTCCTCATAATGGCTTTTATAGTTCAAATCAACCTAATAAACACTTAATGTTGGACTCAACACTCATATACAATCTAATTCATTTACACATCATGTCACCATGAAGCTAGAAATTTAACCAAAAGGATAATGATATCTTTCGGTGAGTTAAAAAGAGTAACCAATTTGACAAGCAAAATTTATAGGTGTACCTTTTTTAGGCCAGGAACAATGGCTGAAAGAGCTACGAATCGTTCACCGAGCTTTTCTCTACGCCTCCTCTCCGCAATAATATGATCTTGAGCGTTTGAAGGATTTCTGGTCATTGATGAGTAGGTCCTCTTAATCCCTTGCAGGCTGGCTTTTGGTGCATAGTCTTGGTTCTCAAAGGAATCCTTGGAAATCAAAGGTGGGAAGTGTATATTTGCTTGGGAAACCATCTTGTTGTTTAGCTTCAAGGAGGAGTCATGACTTCCATAGAACTCTTGAGGGTTCGTTAGCATTGAAATTGAATTCTCAAATGAAAGAATGTGGGAGGAGGAAGAAGGTTTTGGTGAAACATGGTCTGTGATGCAAGAGTCCCAACTGTTAGTCTTTGGCTGCTTGGCAGGCCTCTGAAATGTTTCAGCAGAAGTATTACTTAAGGTGGTGGTGGCCTTTTCTGTGAAGGTGGGATAAGAAGAATAGCTTTCAGAAGAGAGAGATTGTTGAAAGTTCTCTACCATTGCAGTGGCCATGTCATGTGTGGTAAAACCATCAAGAGTGTTCATGTGGGATTGGTGGATGTAGTTGTATTCATCCATTCCCTATTCAATTCAAACACCCATATATAGGAAAATTGTATGTTAATTGAAATGTTCACAGGTGAGAAAAGCCATTGCAAATTAAATTTGGAACATTTTTTTTTAACAATATATGCTATATCATAATTAATCATAGGATAATAATCTTACCAACTCTGATAGCCATTTCGCTGATGAAATCTCCATTGATGCGACTCAAAAAGGGTTGATCTTCCAAGGATGAGGCAAGGCGCAATTTTCTTAGATCTGAACACAGCAAGTCCTTGAATGGAAAAACAAAAAAGGGTTTTCAGATACTAGGATCTTAATAAATGCAGGTGTAATAGGGAAACCTTGGAGAAATTGAGGTTTCAAATTCAGAGAATTATATAGTGTATGAGGGGTTCCAGAGAAATTGGAAGTCTCAACATATCTATAATTTGTTGCACCTTAATATTTATGACATACTTGAGTAAGATAGTGTGCCCCAAAAGCTATGGAGATGACAAGGAAACGAGAGGTTGAAGTTTGATTACCTTTCTCCTATAAGAAAGCAAAAACTAATTTTTTTTATTTTCCAAATTCCAAGTGGCTCATAAAAGAGGTTTCCTCAGTTCCTTCATCTCTTATAGTAGTAGAAGTTCTTGAACATGATCCAATGATATTTCTCCTACCCACGTGTGCAAATTTGTCCTCATTATTTAATCTTTTTTTTTTTTTTTGATAATACCTTAATCCTTATCCTTATTCAGGATTCAAACGAAGGCCAATTCTAGGTGTGTGTCTGCGTGTTGACGCGACGTGGAATCATGGACACTTAAACAAAATTGTAACTTGATCTGTGGAGAAACAGCGGATCTGTGGAAATTGTTTTTAATCCAAAATTTATGTGTTTTTTTGTTTCCTAAGTAACTATAAAGTCTACCAACCAGAAGCCTCATGTTGGAATTAGTTTTTTTAAGTCAATTATTTAGCTCCTTAATTTCTAAATAAATTGGCAACTTGATCTGTGAAGATATAGAGGATCTGCGAAAATTTAATAAGAAAAAAAAATGTTTTAAATAAACTATTTAGCCCTTTTTAATACGCGGTTACATTTTTTTCCTCGAAGTTCACAGCTCATCACTTCACTAGCTTTCTTATGTTACTGTTTTCTTTTTGACATTGTTAATTATAAATTAGGGTTGATTTTTATGAAAATACTTGAGAGTGACTCATACTGGCCATGCTGGGAAACGATCATAGCCTTTAGTAAGAGTCTAGCTATTTGACCATTTAGTACTACTGCTGCAGGATAAAACAAAAGCTAGTTTGTGAGAATGTTCATGAGATGAACAGGCGTAATCCTATATATCTTGGAATTTGTTCATTTTTCAGTTCATTTGGCTAGCTTGATCATAGTCACATTAAAAATCATTTACGAAATAGCAAGTAGATCTTGTCTGAAAGAGTTTGGCTCTTTTTTCAGCCCTATCCTAGAAAAATTAACCTGAACATCCATGTAAGTTCTTGTATTGAATAATTTTCAATGTTGTCCTGTTTGATCCAAGTTATTATGTATCAAAAATTCTTCGGGTTTTTGTTTTTGTTAATGCGGGTGTTTAGAACTCTTCATACATTTGACAATTTCTCTCAAGTACAGAGCCGACTTAATATAATTTGAGACCTAAAGTAATTATTATAAATGACACATTTTTATGTTTAAAAATATATGAAAACATATTTATTTAAGTTTCTATATTACAATTTTTTTTTATTTAAAAACCATTATTCTCCTTGTATTCTAAAATGCAAAATTACTAATTAAGTATTTCTATTAAAATTTTTCTAACATCTCCTTTTTAATTAATAATAGCTAATCCATGTAATCTATTTGTGACATTATCAATTTAAGTAGGATTTTATCCTTTTTTTTTAATTGTATAACTTCTTTCTACATAAACAATTATAATAAGTATTAATATGGGTGTTCAGAACTCTTCAAACATCTAACAATTTCTCTCAAAAATGCAGAGCTGACTCAATATAGTTTGAGGCCTAAAGTAATAAATTTAAGTAAGACATTTTTATGTTTAAAAATCTATTAAAAATATTTATTTAACTTTCTTTATTAATTTTTTTATTTAAAAACCATTATCCTTTCTTTCTTTTTTGTAATGCAAAATTAATAATTAAGTTTTTGTGTTAAGATTTTGCTAACGTCTCTTTTTTAATTAATAATAGCTAATCCATATAATCGTTTTGTGGTATAATCAATTTAATTAGGATTTTATCTTCTTCTTCTTCTTTTTCTTTATAATTTTGCAAAACTTCTTTCTACATAAACAATTATAATAAGTATTATTAGTAAAATTGTGTAAAGAATACATGCATTTGGAGGATTTTTTGATGTGTAATTATGTGGAAGATTTAAGTGTTAATGTTGACAATCTAGCGTATAAAAAGTTAGTTTACAAAAATTAAAGTTTCAAACTATTAGTAAAAATTAATTGTCAATAATAATTTGGCACACTTACATTTTTTTTTTAAACAATTCAGAATTTCAATTAAATTGGGTTTCTTTTTATCTAACATTTTAGGACCTTTATAGAGATGGAGGAGAGAGTAAACTGCCTATTTAGGGCTCTTTTTTTTTTTTTTTGGTGGTTGTTGTTGTGAAACTAGTTATTATATTATGGGGCCCCTTTTTGTAATGGACTAATGGGGGGACTTAGTCGTAGGCGCGTGGGCCTAAAGCTGATCCCAACCTAATGTATAGTTTTTTCACCCCCCACGCACCCACATCAAGTTCTTACACAGAAAACTTCCTTAAAGTGTCCCTATGATCAAATTATTTTATATTTTATACCATAAACTTTGGGTCATTTGGATAGAACTCGTGCACATGCACCTATCGCCTATAGCTAGCAAGTGGTAGAAGCAATATCATTTTTGACTTGAGGAGGTTGTCAAGAAAGAAATAAAAAATAATGGTACTTGTAAATTGTAATAGGTTTTTTAGTTTCTTAGTAGTTGGTTCTTTAGTATCTTTCTACAATATGCTTTGTATGGGTTTATGCAATAATGGCGTAAAACTGTAAATTTGTGTAACATTGTATGTGTTAGTAAATCCAAGTAAAAAATATTAATGTCTTTGAGTCTTAGGTTTTTAGTGTCCATAAGTTTTTGAAGAACTACATTTAAAGACACAAGAGACTGCTCAAGAACTGCAGGATCTACTGCATCGACTACAAGCTCGACTACATCTTGACCAATTGAGCTTTCATTAAAGCTTGACACCAGCCAACTAATTGAGATTTGCAGATTTTGTTTTTGGCTGAAATGTTTTATTTTAAGTTGGTTGTATAAGTAGGGTTTTTAAAACCCTATATAAAGGCTCATTGAGCACAATTTTAAATAAGGTTGTAGAGGCAGAATCCCTAAAGGATTTAAAGAGAAACACTAGCTTCATATGTTGAACCTATGAGTTCGGAAAGAAAAGAGAAAGACGGGCACAAAACTAAGAGAGGCTAGATCTAAACATTCCTAGAGTCTTTCTATCTCTCCCATTGAATATCGCTGAGAGGTTTATTATTCCATACTCCAAGATCAAAAGAAAGCTTTCATCCTAGTACTGTTGCTGTGGAGTTCAAATCTTCAAGAGATTCTTGGGGTTGTTCGAAGGTTTGGTCATGATTGCAGGTGTGTCAATTGTGGAGCATTCATACAGTAAAAGAGTTTAGAAGTTTTAAAACTGTAGGAGGTTTTTATAGTAAATTCATCTACTAATATTGTAGAGTCTAGAAAAAAAATTGTAATAGATCTTAAACTTCTTTTTACTACAGTGGATTTCTTATTGGGAAAATTTCTCCAAGGGTCTAAACAAGTTTTCAAATTGCATTATACCGTAAAAATGAAAGATGTGCAACTAATGCAAAAGGTATGCATTGAAGCTAGGCCTCACGCACCCTGTTCAACCTTTGAGATCTAGCATATGCCGACTTTCAACTTGGAGCATTCTAGTACTTAAATTCTCAGTTTTAGAATTCAAATAATAAGGCATGTATGAAACTGTGGAGTAAGAATGCTGCTTCCTGCATCACTTTCCTCTTTCAAAAGATTAGGCCATGGTGTACTTTGAGGAAGATAATTTATTCAATACTTGGCAAGCTCCATTTTATCTGGACTAGGCAGCCTATTTAACCTTTGAGCTTATGCATACACTGACCTCCACTTGGACCATTAATTCCACTTAAATTCACAGTGTTAGAATTCAATTAATTAAGACATGTGGGATGAGAATACAGCTTCCTTTGCATTGCTTTCCTCTTCCAAAACTACCCTGTATGCTTTAGATTTTGGTCAAGGTTAAGGTTAATTAAGATAGTCATTAGCATCCAATCATTTTTTTTTTCAAATTTTATAATGGCACTTCGTCAAATCTTACAGCTGCCAAATTCGGCGAACAAGTTTATTTTTGTTATGTTTTCAGGAGAATAAGTACACGTGGTAATAATTCATATATAAAAAAAGTACATGTGATAATATAACCTTGCTTTCATTAGTAGACTTTATTATTATTATTATTATTATTATTATTAATAAGATTGTTTATGGTCTCTAACCTTCAACTCCAATCCGTCATGACAAGAACTTTGTAGTTTAATTGGCACTTTCCTATACACAAAGTACTTAAAAGTTTAGGAAAAAAATAATTTGACCTACAAGATTAGCAATATATTATAATTACCTCCAAAAAAAAAAATCAAAACAACAACAACAACAGCTATTCCTATATTGCATAGATGTTATAATACTCTCCATAATCCATATATAAGTAACGGCCATTAAATAATACTGCTTGCTTTATTTTGTTTGTTAAGAATAAGAAATTAGTGTAATAGCTGTACGGTCCTAATTGATTTTTACAAAGAGGCCCTTATTTGCATTTTTTTTTTTTTTTTTTTGAGGATTGTGGAATCTCTTTTGCACTGCTTTCCCAGAAAAGGGATGTGTTTTGTATCACTATGATCTGTTGCATGTAAGGACAAACAACATGTTCCTCAACCAACGATAAGTTGGGGCTCTCATTTTCTTATGGCATCAAAATCAATCGCTATCTGTCGTAGACTAAATCTCTAAGTGAGATTTTCTTTTTGGTTCAAGACTTAAATGTAAGAAAACTCCAGCCTAACAACTAGTAATAGTAACCAATCAAACCATTGGACAATTTTTCGTTGTCTGTCTGTGTCACCCAAAAGAATAAAATTAAGGGAAACCATAATTAAAATAAAAAACAAAAACTCTTATTTGCCTTGAAATTGTATACATATGGAATTCTAAACTCTGGTTTCTTTTATTCAGTCCTCAATTAAATCATTAAACTATTTTGCCCTTACATAATGTATTTTCTTCAGGAAGCAATTCTCATACTGGTTATTAAAGCATTATACCAATGTTTAGCAAAAAATAAAGAGTACAGATCTTCTATCTCACTTTTCCTGCTCCACTCTATACTCCACAAATAAAAACATACAATGTGTAACTAGTTAATTCAATTTCTAATTTTATTCATTTAATAAATCAAATACCCAAAATAAATAAATAAACTCAGCAAACTCCATCACCCCACAAGTCCACCACCTACATTCACCACCACCGGTCCACCCTACATCGTCGACAACACTAGCCATAGGTGGCCGACACTTTCGACGATGGCATTCACAACCAACCGCCGACAGCCTCTGACAAACCTATCTCTCTTCCACTTCATCCCTCTCAAACCCACCCACCACCACCACTCTACTACCCACAATCACGACCAGCCACCATACTCCACTTTATGCTCTACAAATAAAAACATGTCATGTGTAACCTAATTAATTCAATTCTAATTTTATTCATTTAATAAATCAAATACACAAAATAGGAATAAATAAATAAAAAATCAGA
This sequence comes from Quercus tomentella, assembly GCA_028535165.1. Classification (NCBI taxonomy): domain Eukaryota; kingdom Viridiplantae; phylum Streptophyta; class Magnoliopsida; order Fagales; family Fagaceae; genus Quercus; species Quercus tomentella. Next base: position 16,198,093 of record JAPQVY010000001.1, read on the forward strand.
AAACCCCATCACTCCAAGTCCACTGTCTACATTCACCACCAGTGGTCCACCACTACATCGCTAGCAACACTAGCAAGAGGTTGCCAACCTCTGCCATTCACGGCCAACCTCTGCCTTTGACAAACCCATCTCTCTTCCACTTCATCCCTCTTAAAACCCACCCATCGCCACAATAAACCCAACAAACCCCATCTCCCCACCGGTCCATCACCTATCTTCAAGGGCAACAGTAGCAAGAGGTGGCCAAAGCCTTCACCGCTGCCATTCAAGGCCAACCATCACCTTCGACGAACCCATCTTTCATCCATTTCATCCCTCTCAAACCACCCACCCACCGCTATTGTCATCTTTACTTTGAAGGATTATTAAGGATTTGTTGTGACGACTCAAATCAACTTGCAATAATCTCATTGATTTTCAAAATGGTATTAATGGTTTTGCTTTAAATTGATAGGAATGTTGTTTTTCGATTTGGATATTTGTTTTTGGTTGAAATTGGTGGTGGGTAGAAGGAAGATAAGTTCGTTGAGGAGGGTGGCTAGCCGTGACTGTGTTGATTGCATCAGGGAGATGATGAGTTCGTTGAGGAGGGTGGCTAGCCGTGACTGTGTTGATTGCATCAGGGAGATGAGTTCGTTGAGGTGATGAGTAGACCATGACTGGTTAGAAGGGAGATGAGTTCATTGAGGATGGTGGCTTGCCGTGACTGTGGGTAGGTTTGAGAGGGATGAAGTGGGAGAGAGATGGGTTTGTCAGAGGCCAACGGCGGTTGGCCGTGAATGGCAGCGTCAAAGGCGTTGGCCATCTATTGCCAGTGTTGCCGACGATGTAGTGTGGACCGGTGGTGGTGAATGTAGGTGGTGGACTTGTGGGGTGATGGAGTTTGCTGAGTTTTTATTTATTTATTTATTTTGGGTATTTGATTTATTAAATGAATAAAATTAGAAATTGAATTAACTAGTTACACATGGCATTTTTTATTTATAAATTATAGAGTGAAGCAGAAAAAGTGAGACAGAAGATTTGAACTCAAAAATAAATTATTCACTTCACAGTTCACAATCACCAAACTAATTGCAAGAGAAGACAGATAAGCTATTCATTGGTGGATAATCCTGCTTCCCCAGGTTCTTGAGCTGCTATCTCATATGCTACTTCATGAAAATACTTTTCCTGAAAATACAACCAAAAACCACCATTTTTTTATTAAAAATAAAAACCCACCATTGATCCTCCTTGATCATGGGATTACAATTTATATTCGGGGTAATCCAATGCATAATCTTCACGGTCAAACCAATTCATAGGAAAGACAAGGAAAGGTCAGCAAACAGAAAAATTAAATGTAATCCGGTCGTACTTTTTATTTATTTAGTTTTTGGACAGCTTGTATTTTCGTACAAATAGAACATTTCATTTTCTTTATTTTTTAAACCAAATGTGGAGAGGGGGGAGCTGGGGAGGGTGTGAGAGACAGAGACACAGACCCAAATCAAAATTCAAATAACAGAAGGCAATCCTCATAAATGATAAAGCAATCTCCTAAAGTAACTTCATTGAAGATTAATTTACCTCTAAAGTATCACACATTATATTAGATTTATGACAATCAATCTAGTTATATAAGAGAATATTGTTATTAATTATAAAGATCAAATGCACGCATTGTGTGTATCGAGGCATGTATATCTTCTTTTCCAGGCAATCAAAAAAAAAAAAATATATATATATATATATATATATCTCTGCAATATTTAAGTACTAATGTACACGCATAGTTATTGATGTTAACTTACAATAGATGTTGAAATTAAACACGTGCAGTATATGTGTTTAAAGGTTCCGGGTTTCATTCACCGAGTCATGGAAATCGGAGACATGATCCAATTGACTTTACCTGAAGAAATGAAATATGATCTGGTTGGATTTTGAGATCTAATACCTTTAGTTTTGTATGAATAACAAATTGTTGATGGGTTTTTTAAGTTTTTAATCCCCACGAATGGGGCACTAATAAGTAATAAGGTATTAGGCGAATATTTCCAGGCAAAGCTGGCGAATCCAATAAAGAAAAGTTTAGGACATCGAAGCAGTACTGTTTGAACACAGTGCTTAGTACTGTTTGTCCAAATTGTTGCCTGAGACTTTGCACTATATTTGTGGCGACACTTTTGTCTTAACGGATGTCTCTGAGCCCCACCACAGCTCCCTTTTATTTTTTGCCAATTTGCAGTGTTGTTGGGTATCTACTGTCTGTTGCTAGCTCAAAAACTCATCTCATGCAACAGTTCATTCCACTGTGCTTGTATTTTCTAGAAATTGACCAGCACATTAAATGCTAAATTCTATTTGACCTAACTCAAATTTGTAAGCTGGCACCAATTTTTTTCAAAATTTGTTGGAGTGATTTTTTTTTTTTTTCCTTTTAGAAGAAGAAAAGTTATAATTTATATACAATAAATATCGTATTTAACTATAGTAAAAGTTTATTTAAAGTAATATTATAAATAACAATTAATTACTGGAACAAATTGAAAAAATAAAAATTGTTTCTAACCTTGTTCTTTATAAATGGTAAATAAGTTATTGATTTTTTTTTTCAATTTGTTCGAGTGATTAATTGTGATTGATAATATTACTTTAGATAAACTTATAACTAATAGTCAAATACTGTATTTATTGTATATAAATAATAACTTTTCTTCTTCTAAAAGAAAAAAAAAAATTATCACTCCAACAAATTTTGGAAAAAAAATTGAGAATAGTTATAATGGAAACTCGAGGATTTATATTCTAAATATGTCCGTTAGAAACACCAAAAAATCACAAGGAAAGGGAAGGATTCGGATAGTAGCTTAGGATATTGCTAACCAAAAAAAAGAAATTACATACTACTACAACAAGAGGTATAGCTATGTTACAAAGCTCTTAGCACTTATTACACACTCTTTTCTATAAATAAGGGACACTCATATCTTAATAAACCATAAGTCAGAACTTGGCATGCGGATTTTACAATGTAGCTGTTAGCACTTTGTTGAACTGTTTGATGTCAAAGTTTTACTTCCTATTCTCAAAATAGAAAACTACTGATCTTTCTAATTAACCAATGATATGTTGTTTTCTTTTTCGTTTTGAAGCTGAGACTGAGAGCTCAATTCATCGTAGACAAGGATTAATACAAAGTGGTAAAGGGCGTGTGGGGTTACCCTTCCTTCCTCAATGTCACACGATACCATAATCCTTCAAATTTTATACCTAGAACAGCTTGATGCCATAGCTCCATCCCTAAAAGGCCCTAAAAAATAAAGGAAAGTTCCACTGCAAACATGCAATAATGTGGGTTATAACTTATAAGCAAATGTAATAACATAAACAAAGTAAACCATTCCAGGTCTGTAAGCTGTTTTTGTTTTACTAGTGGATGCTGACTGAAGTACAGTTAATCTATATTCAATTGGGTTTCATCCTTTCCAAATTTATGACCAGAACAGAGAGTTTGAAATTTGAATATGAATTTTAGGATCGGTTATCATGCTGATCAGTGATCATAATATCTTAATAATTATGATCTGGAGGTGATACAGTAATAGTAGTAGTATGTGGAAGTGGAAGCATGTTAAACCTATAAGATTGGACAGTTATATTTAATTTGAGTTAAACATGATCCCATCATTGATTGCGTCATGGGTTGGGATTCTCAACATATACCACTAAAATAATAAAAATTTATCCATGTGACTTTGCTGAGGATAATCTGGACTTTTCACCAAAAACGAAATTTTAGTTAAAATGGGTATGCCTGTATTATCATATTAGAGTATTCACTATAGTAGTCAGCACATATAAGAGCCTACTTATATTTTATACCACCACTTTTTAAAACTTTCGAATCAGATTATATATCTATTCTACTTTCTATTTTATTAAAATATTAATTTTTCTTAATATTTTTTAATTATTTCTCTTTCTTTACAAACAATAATCATCATCTATTCTCTTCCTACATTTTCGAGATACGTAAAAAGAAGAATAAAAAATTATATGCAAAATGAATAATATCAGTATAAATTTACACAGTTACTGTAGCAATTTTTGTAAATTTAAACATTTTTTGCTTGACTGATGTGGGTGATTTTGAGACTAAATATGTATAATTAAGCACTTTTTCTATTTTGTATTGATTGATGCAAATACTCTTAGTGTCTATTTGGGAATAGTTTATTTAGTTAAAACTAAAAAAAAATTTACTAAAAGTACTGTAGATAAAACTAAAAGGTAGCTGAAATAATATAGCTGGATCCATGAATAATATCAAAAAATGCAATGAGACCCATGAATAATAGCAAAAATAAGCTAAATAGTAAAAAAATCTGACTTTTTACTGAAAATACTGTAAATAAAATTATAAAGGTAGCTGAAACAGTACAGTTGGACTCATGAATAATATCAAAAAGTGCAATGAGACCCATAAATAATAGTAAAAATAAACTAAATAGTAAAAAAAGCTGGCTTTTTAAGTCAATGCCAATCGCACACTTAGTTTGGAGAGTATTCTCTGCATGTTGATAGTATGAACTTGAATTCAAATTAATTCAAGAGGCAAAGCATGTTCTTCGTCCAATTCATGCAATGAGCTGCGTGGATATCAGGGAGAAATGGCATAGAACTCTTAAGTTCTTTTTTGTTGGGTTGGGGGGTTTGCGGCTGCACATCTACCATGCACAATTCTACAAGTGACCATGAGTGAGTGGGCTTTAAGTTCAAGTCCACAATATCGCTGGGCCAATTCATTATTCACGTGATAATCGAAGGAAATAATCCGGTATTGGCCAGAGTGCCTGACTATAGTCACGACTCAGGAGCACAAAAGTAGTTATAAACTTAAAATAAATCATATAAAAACTAAAGCTAATATTTGTTGCATACTGCTCATAATAATTGAAGTGTGAAAATGCTCTTCCCACAATGCTAAATCTAAGGAAGAGGGGAGTGACCACTGATGGAATATGCCCCATTTGTGGGCAAGAAGCTGAGTCCATATGTCATGCATTGTTCAGATGTAATATTGCAAAGGAAGTTTGGACTCGGTGGAAGGAGTGCCCAATCAAAATCTGTGCAGAGAACCAAGACTTCTCTGATATTGCTCTGGGACTATTATATGCAGGAACAACTAGAGACCTGGAGATAATGGTTGTGACAGCGTGGGCAATCTGGTACAACAGAAACTAGTGTGTGCATGAGTCTGAAAAACAAGCTGCTGGTCAGATTTGGGACTTTGCCTCGAGCCTTCTTCTGAATTATAAAGAAGCATCCAAATTGTTCAAACTTGGTCCGGCCTTTTGTGAGGTAAGTTGGAAGAAGCCTCCAATGGGGGTCTATAAGATAAATGTGGATGGGGCGACATCAGAGAGAGGAAGGAAATCAAGTATTGGAGTAATCATAAGAGATTTCAAGGGTGAGGCTGCAGCTGGTTTGTGTAGGCTACCACCTGGAAATTTCTGTGTGTTGGAGACTGAAACTTTGGCAGTGGAAGCTGGTATTCTGTTAGCAAAAGATTTGGGCCTCCAACAAATCATCATCGAATCAGACTCTCTCTTAGCTGTTCAGAGCATCTCAACCAAGGAAGTCAGTGGAGAAACAAGCCATATTATTCAAGGAATTCTGAGTAATCTGGACTGTTTTAGCAGTTGGCAAATAAGGCATGTGAAGAGGGACTTCAATAGGGTAGTGCATGAACTAGCCCTCTATGCTAAGTGTAAGAAAATGAGCCAGGTCTGGGAGGGATGTTCCCCGTCCATAGCGAGACACCTAATTCATCAAGATTGTCTATGATGATATAACTATCCTGTTTCCCATTGTAATCCATCTGTTTGTTTAATGAAAGTCTTCTCATCAAAAAAAAAAAAGTGTGACTTTAAGTGTTTATTTGAACACATCTTATCTAATTTTTTTTGCTAAAAATATCATCAATTAATCAATATATATATATATATATATAAAAGCAGAGACCTCATACAAAAGAGTATGAGGTTCTGCCATATGGTGCGCTCTATGAAAAAAATAGAAATACTCTTAAATTAAATCACATTAGAGATAAGAACAAATTTAAAAATAAAGACTCTTTATTTCCTTTAGTTCAATATTTCAAGACAACTTTTTGTTACATTTTATGTTCAATGTTTTAAGACTACTATTTGTTTCATTTGGTTCAATATTTCAAGACTTTTCCTCTCTCTCACACACAAAAAACTCTTTGAATTTTCATTCACTATTTTCACTTCTACTCTTATATATATATATGCCCACAGTCCTTCATGCTAACCTATCTCAAATACACTTAGACCAAAAATAATGTCATTTACCTTCAACCTTTCAACGACACTTACATAACTCCAACATTGTAGTACCATTTGATTCTACCCCGTATGAGTAGGCTATGACCAAGGAAATGGGCTTGCGTTTTTTATTCAGTGACGGTAGCTTGCGGTTTGATGTTGAAGTCAGACGTGGCGGATTTTGTGAAGGTTATGATTCGCTTTGAGTCTTTTGGTTTGGGAAAGTCATAAATGTGTTTTGTTTTAGATCTAAATAATAATAAAAAAAATGAAATATTCTAATTGATTATTTATGAAGTTATTTTTTTTTTGTGTTAGAACTCATAATTTGTAGGCTTCTTTGTAAGTTTTTTTTACTGTTATTTTGCTCAGTATGAGCAATAGTGATAAAAATAAAATTAATGATGATTTCAAAGTATTTTCTACTTTTTTTTTTGAGCGGATGTTTAAATTTATGTAATTTTAGGATATAAAAGTATTTTATGCTTTAAATTCTTATTCATACATTTCAAAATCATTTAATCAGTTTAAAAAATAAAATATACTTTTAACAATAAATATTATAAATATTATAATATGTTATAGTCTTATAGTGTTATACAATTTTTTAAAATAGGATATAAAAGTATTTTATGCTTTAAATTCTTATTCATACGTTTCAAAATCATTTAATCAGTTTAAAAAATAAAATATACTTTTTTAACAATAAATATTATAAATATTATAATATGTTATAGTCTTATAGTGTTATACAATTTTTTTTAAATAAAATATGAATTAAGAAAATCAAGTTTCAAAGTATTCAATAATATTGTAGGCAAACATAAATACGATACAACAAAATAAGTACAGTAGAAGAAAAAAAAAAAACTAAAATAAAATAAATATCTATTAAGCGTGAGACCTACAAATAGAAATATTATTAATGTTGCAAGGGAATAGTCTTATCGTTGGCTTGATTTAATGTGAGTGTGACCCAAATCAAAAGGCCAAAAAATGCTAAACGTTGCCCCTCTCCCCCCCCCCCCCCCCCCCCCCCAAAAAAAAAAAAAAGCAAACAGTGATGTGTGACTTATAAGCAGTACACAAAAAAGGCTGGGAAAAAAATTAAAATTTTAAATTATAAAAAATTATATTAAAAAAAAAAAAAAACCAGTGATGTGAGACCTATAAACAGTATACAAAATAAGTTAAATGCTAGCTAAGAAAGTGGAACTCAAATACACACTAAGTCACGATTTCAATAATTTTGGGCAATGTGTATATACACACTATGTGCAATAAACACTACCCAAAAACTACTAATACAGTGTTATGGGTCCCACAAATAGTGATGTGAGACCTATAAACAGTATACAAAATAAGCTAAACGTTGGTTGAAGAAGTAGAACCCAAACGCACACAAAGTCACGATTTCAGTTATTTTGAGTAATATGTACGCACGCACGTATGGTGTGCAATAAACAATGGCCAAAAACTGATCATTAGTTTCACACACTAGAATACAATAACCTAACAAGTCCAGTCTTAGGTCGGTTGTACCACGTTCAAGTCAGTCATGCCTCGTCATTGGACAATGAGGGTATTGAATAATTACAATGATCTAACAAGTTGAGTCTTATGTCGATCGTACCACATCATTTTACGCTAGGAGTACTGAGTAATTTTGCATCGCACAACAATAATCCTATTCATCTAATCAATAATTTTGAACTATTTTTTGTGTACGGTTCCTTGGCATGTATGTGACAATTCCATGAGAATGTGAGATCATCAGTCATGTACAATTCATTCAAATTGGGTTTAGGAAAACATAGCCACCTGAACATTGTTTCCCAGCACATTTAGGGCTTTCGTGCGAATCAAATCCTTGTATGCATGCTTGTAACTGTGTGTCATGGTCTGTAATACGGTGGGAAAAGTTTTCTTCTAGGTGAGAAATGAAATCACATACTCATCTTAAACCCAAACTAAGAGTTCACTAGTTCCTTTGTGGCGCTGCAAAGTTTATTTTCCATCTGCTAAACAAGAAGACCATTAATTACCAAGAAAAATTAGGAATGGCAGTGCTATAATGGTATATTCCTAGTTCAATTTCAAAATTCTAGGAATGAGAAGTATTCATAAATATCTTCCAGTCCGCACCTTGGGCTAATTACCTCACTTCTCTGTGGAATCTACTGCTTTGAATTATTGAAAATCAGCAGTCGTGTTTTCTGGCTCTTCTATCTTGACTAATAAACACTACTCACCGAAAATTAATCCTATATGGCCGTATCACAATTGGTCATCATCAATATCTTCAAACTGGTATATCTTTCAGGCATATACCCAGCCCATTTCATTTCCAAATTCAGCTTTTCCAACTCTACATAGATCTCCGGAAAATGAGGGTGGGTAAACTGAGAGACATGCGTTTTGTTATCTACTTCAACCCAACTCCATCCAGCACTTCTCCATGCCCCCTTTTGTTACATCAAGTTCCTTACCTCAGCTACTTCTGCCCATACACCAACTTTTGCATAGATATATATATATATATCTGTGTGTGTGTGTCTCTCACATACTCCATCTTGCAAAACTGATTTGTAGCCACCCTCCCAAGTTCCAATTATTCATGTACTTCGCAAAAACTTAATAGTGGGGCTTTTTTTGGCTTTTAGCATAATTTTATTAACAATTTCGGCATGTGACAAGTTTTGCAAACATATTAGTTAGGTAACATCTCTAATCTTAGAGACTCAAGTTCCAAGTGATGGCAATCTGATGTGGATTAAAAACTTCACATGGAACTCGACTCTTAAAGACTCAAGTTCACTAAAGGACCTCTAGCTATTGATTTGTTATTGCTTTCGCTTGGTGATGATGCTACCTAATGAATTTGTTTTGGTGAGACATCAAAATTAATGGTGGTACACGTGATGATGTTACCTAGTGAATTTGTTTTGGTGGGATATCAAATTTAATAGTGGGACACGTATTGGGAAATCAGATTTAATAGAGACTCAAGTTCACTAAAAGACCTCTAGCTATTGATTTGTTGTTGCTTCCGCTTGGTGATGATGCTACCTATTGAATTTGTTTTGGTGAGACATCAAATTTAATGGTGGTACACGTGATGATGCTACCTGATGAATTTGTTTTGGTGGGACACGTATTGGGAAATCAGATTTATTAGTCTATACATCAGATTTAAGGGTGGGACACATATTGAGAGACATTGCCTCTCTTCTTTTCTCAACCTTTGAGAAATTTTTTTCCTTTGAGAAACTCGAGTCTTAGAGACTGAAGTTCACTAAATGAACTCAAATCTTAGAGACTTGAGATGTTACTTAACTAATATGTTTGTAAAACTTGTCACATAACAATATTGTTAGTAAAATCATGCTAAAATCCCCCCCCACCCCCCCCCCCCCCCCCCAAAAAAAAGTACATGACATAATTTGGATCATAAGGCATTTCCTCTATCAGCTCCTTTGCTTTTCTTAGATGTCCATTTCTTGCATAGAGGTCAACCAAGCATGCATATAGATCTTGCTCAGGAACAAGCTCGTAATCCCTTCTCATTTTTTTAAAATACTCTATCCCTCCTTCAAGAAATCAAGCATGAGCTCGTAATCCCTTCTCACTTTTTTAAAATACTCTATCCCTCCTTCAAGAAATCAAGCATGATTGCAAGCAGTCAAAGTAGCACTAAAGCAGACATTGTCGAGCACGGTTGTTTACGTGAAGATGAGTGTGGAATTAGCAACAACCGCCTAAACGACTACAATCTTGGATAAATGGTGATGGTGATGAGCCTGATGGCGGTGGTCAAGCCCACTCATGACCCACTGAAATTAAAGAAGATTCATTGGGTCGGTTGAAGTGGCCGAGCGGGCTGTGGGAAAATTAAGAAGACCATTAACAAGAGCCAGAATCGGAAAATATATTAACGGAAAAAACGAGTGCATATGACCCAAGTTTTTTGGACTTCGCTACAGTTATTTTCATATGTATATATATACACACACGCACACACACACTTATATATTTACTTATTTGCTATTAAAAAAAAAAAAAGATAAAAAGTTATTTTAAGCAAATAAACTAAATCCATATGCCTAGTAGACAAACAAAATGAAAGCCAACAAATGTCAGCGAAATCACAAATGGTAGCTAAACTTTAATAGCCTTTTATAAGAAAAATTAGTGCTCAAGCAATTAGAAACTTTCTAAAGCGGGCTATTCTGTTTTTAAGCAAAACCACCACCACCACACCCCCCAAAGGTCTTAAATAAATAGATAAATCTACAAGATAAAAATATAATGCAGGGCTGGCTCTGTAGATAAGCAAGAGGTTTATCCACATACATAAAGATCTCCAAAGATCTTTGCCAGAGCCACAGATGCAATCATGTTACAGACTCTGTCCAAGACCCAAAAATTAATCCTTCTCCTGAGTCCAAATCCTCACAGTTTTGTCATTGCCAAGCGCACCAGAAGCAATCATATTCTCAGTGGGATGACATGATACTGATATAACCGTGTCGGTATGGCCTTCCAATTTCTGGACTATTCTCCTGCTCTGCAGCTCCCACAAGTATAGACAACTATCTTCAGAACCACTAACAATATACTTTCCATTTGTTACAGAAAATGTGGATGAAAGGCAGTACTTCGAATTCACATGGCCAGTATAAGTCTTCAAAAATTTCCCAGTCGCATAGTTCCAAAGCCTCTGCAAAACACAACACAGACAATATAGATGAGCCTACAAAATAAAAATGGATAGCAACTACTACTCAAAGAAGAGTGAACGCTCAAAATATCATCAATGTAATAATTTGTTATAGTAAACAATTCAAAGTCTATAAATTTGCGGTAATCCTGCTTGTGTCAAGTACAAATGTGCAAGTTCATTAGAGAAGCTTATATGTGGAGTATTTTGCTTAACATACTTCAAAAGAAAATCCTTTCTTAGTTCTTAATGCAGACACTATCTACAAATACATATAACCAAGTTAGGGGTAATGCAGCATTTAAGTGCAACATCATAGACATCCACGTCATAATCCTAAAAATTTCTAGAATTTTCCCAGTTTCACTAATACAAGCTTTCTGGACCCTTTTTTTTTTTTTTTTTGATAAGTAAAAAAGGTGCATGAATTGGCAGAGCATAGATTAAAAGGAATGCCTTTTACAGACATTGTGCTACATGATATTATTTACAAGTATGTTTGAATCCTGCAAATCTATTTAGTTGGTACCAAATAGAACAACTTGACATAAAAAGTCAGCACATAAGTACACAACCAAATCTTTATAATAACATTCTTAACTAAAGGAAGAATCAAGGATTTTAGATTTTGTTCCAAGTCTCTTTCATACACTTGTAAGAGATTTCTAGATGAAGCTAGTGAAGTAATTGATCAAAATAAGTCATTCCACGTTTTCATTATAGCTGTCTTCAGTTTTCAGTTTTTCACCAACAGATGATTTAAAGTTACAAAAAATTTGAAGACTCCACTACTACAAAGATAGCTTCATTCCAATAGAGCAAATAATGCTTCCTGTAGCTTATCTAGAATCAATACACAGGGTGTTGTTCGAGTAAATTGACAAAACCAGTAGAAACAGACAGAAACTATGTTTCCAAACTTTGGAGGTCATACAAGTAGTTTAAAAGTCCCATATGAAGGCAGAGGAGAAAGAATTGAGGATTGCTAATAAAATTCGTGAGCTAAAATTTCAATCCATAACATAGGATAGAAGAGAATCTAAGTAGTGTAATAATTACTGAAAATAAGTTCAATTTTAATTTCTTCCAAGACAGCAACTTTGTGTTCCCAACATCTATTATATTTAGCAATTATCTATTCACTACGACATTTAAACAAACACATAGAGAACAAACAAAAAAACACAAAGACAGCAATGCCAAAGAACCAAGACAAAAACTTTAAACCCAAATTGCAGAGAAAGGAAGTAAATGAAGTTACCAAAGTATTATCAAGCGTTCCAACAAGAAGAAACTTGGCATTGGGCGAGAACTTAACATACGAAACGGGCGGGTTCTCATCGTCAATCAAAGTCTTCATACAATGCCCAGTCGCAGCGTCCCAAATTCGACACAACCCGTCGTAACTACTTGAAACAATGAGCGACCCATCGCGGTTAAAATCAACGGCGGTGACGGGGTCAGAGTGAGCCGGCAAGACCTTGAGACACTTAGCGGACTTAACATCCCAGATTCGGACAGTTTCATCGAAAGAGCCGGAGACAATCATGTTGGACTGAGGATTAAAGTTGACACAGAAAGCATAGTTGGTGTGACCCGACAGGGTTTTGATGAGGGAGCCAGTTTCGATGTCCCAGAGGCGGAGGGTCTTGTCGTCGGAGGCCGAGACGAGGTATTTGGAGTCGGAGGAGAAGGCTAGGTCCGAAACGCCCTGTTCGTGGCCTTCGAGTTCTTGGAGAAGAGAGACGGTGGGAGCGGAGGATTCCGACGAGGACTTGACGACGGAGATGCGGAGGGTTTTGTCGGCGGAGGAGGAGGCTAGGAGGCGGCCGTCGGATGAGAATTTGACGGCGGAGATTGCTCGCTTGTGGGGAGTTAGGGTTTTGGCGAGAGTGTAGGGTTTGAAGGATTCGGTTGGCTCTGACTCTGTCTCTGTCGCCATGCTTCTTTCTCTCTTGGTTGGTTTGATTGTGTGAGTGTGAGAGAAAGAGTGAGAGTGAGGGGTTTTGGAGGGTTTTATTAATTATAATAGATGATAGTAGTTTTATAATTGGAGACGGAGAAGGACAGTAATGGATAAAGAGAAAAGAGTACTCAACGACTTTTCTTTTGTTTTGGGAGGAACGAAAAGATTGTTATCCTATTGGGCGGGGAACCATGACTACAAACTTTTTTTTTTTTGAAAGGGAATTTGTATTTCCTATTAAGGGTGTCCAAACCAACCCGTCAACCGACCCACCCGGCAGATCTGATCCAAGAATCGGCTGACCCGACACCGGTGACGGGTCGGCGGCAAGTCTCTGCCTCCAAAACTCAAGACTAACGGATCAATTGACGGGTCTGAACATGAAAAAATCAACCCAACCGTATTATACCAGAAAAATAATCGTTTTCCACAGATGAGAGCGTTTCGCCGGTGGTTTTAATCCGATTAGTTGAGAAATGGCCTGATCTCTTCGAGATCCGGCCAGATCTCAACATATCCGACTTAATTTGGTACAAATCCGATGGATTTTAGCAGATTCGGTATAATTTTGAAAATTTCAACCCCAACCGAGGACCGACCGGTATCCGAGGAGGTCCGACCACCCAAACTAACCCTTTTTACCAGTCTGCAACGGGTCTAGAAATGGTAGACCCGAAGTAATCGGGTCGGTTCCAAGTTGGACACAAACTCAACCCGAACCGACCTGTGGACAGGCCTATTTCCTATTATAATTTATTTGTTGGGGGATAACTTTGATAGATAGAATTAGGGGTGTGCAGCCAACCCGTCAAAACCAAACCGACCCAACCCAACCCAACCCGCCGTGTTTGGTCAGTTTTTAGGGCTTGGTGGGTTGGATTGGATTACAAAAAAAAAATTTAATAGCAGGTCGGGTTGGGTTTGGGTCATAAAATTCCAAACCCGCCAAACTCGACCTGACCCACCCATACATTTAATATATATTTAAAATATATTATATAATTAATAATTCTTTTTAAATAACCAGCTCTTCCTATTCTATATAAAAGTCAATTAGTTCACACAAACCCTAGAACCTTTTCTCTTAATGTACCGCCTCCCACTCCCTTCTCCCACTTCACTCCCTTTTAAACCCTAACCCTCTCTCCCTCTGCTAAACTACTACCGTCCATCAGCTATCATCACCGCATCGGTAGTGGTTCTATCTTTCTGGTGGTAGCTCTCTTTTCCGATGTTAGGTAAAGTTTCTCAATGTTTTCTCTCTCTCGCTCTATTTCTCTTTCTCTCGCTTCTCTCTCTCTCTCTCTCTCTCTCTCTCTCTCTCTCTCTGTTTATCTCTCTTACCGTGGTGGATCAATATTTATTTTTTGCTTTGTTGATTTCTTAGTTTTCTTTTTACTGATTTTTAAATGATTTTGCGTTGTCTTAACCATAGGTCTCTTTCTTACTCTGGTGGTTCTCTCTTCCGGTGTTAGGTGCAGGTACTTGGGTTTCTTTCTCTTGCTTTATTTCTCTTTTTCTAGCTTCTCTCTCTCCTCCCTCTCACTCTATCCGCTTATCTCTCTTGCCGTGGTGGATCAATTTTTAGCTTTTGTTTTGTTGATTTCTTAATTTTCTTTTGGCTGATTTTTAAATGTTTTTACTTTGTCTCAACTTACAAGTCTATTTCTTACTCTACAATATTTTCTCTTGCCGACTTGATGTGTCCCTCTCTCTATCTTGCTTTGCAAGTTTGTCTCTGTCTGGCCCTTTCCCTATTGTTTTTACTATTGTTGTTTAGTCATTAGTGTTGTTTGCCTTTAAAGAGTTACATTGATACTAATATTTGGATTTCTTTATTATATTTATATTTATATTTTTTTTCTACTCAATTTAATAATAATAGTAATAAAAAAAAATTGTCCAACTCATGGGTTCAACCCGACCCATGTGAGTTGGGTTGGGTTAAAAAAATTTTAACCCACCATGGTGAGTTGGGTCAAAAAATCCCTTTAACCCGACCCAACCCAACCCATGCACACCCCTAAGTAGAATGAAAAGAGATTTGAACTTAATTTTATTCGGAAGAATTAGTTAAGTCACAACTTACAAGACTCTTCATTTTAATTTTAATTTTGAAATAATTGAATTGATGCTACTTTTACAAACTCACTATTATTGACCGTTCGAGAATTGTTCAAAAAATTAACTCTTTCATCTTAATTATACTAACTATAATTTTAGTCAAACTTAGAAAGTACAAATTTCCTTTTACCCTAAAAATAATATGTGCACAACACACATCCCTTACTGTAAAAAAATCATTTTAAAAATAATGTGTAAAACACACAACCCTTTTATACCAACTAGGTTGGTGCAATTATAGATAACTCAAATTTGACCGGAGCTTTAATTCACATGGCATTTACCAGAGTCAAATCTAACCACAAACACCCCAACTTTTAAACTGAACGAAACAGAGAGATATTAAATGGACCACTTTTCATTTTGTTGATGGTTAATGCAAGTATCTAAAAACATAAGATAATCATCTCAAAAAAAAAAGATTGCTTCAATGTTTGTAACGGTTGAAGAAAATGACTTATTTGGTTAGCATTACACAAAAAGAATAGAAATATTGAGGAAAACTTGTCAACAAAATTGAACTTCAACAGAAAAAATAAACTTTGTTGAAAAAGAGAATGATGGGCAATAAGGCATTATCCCAACTGTTACCACTGGTTGACATCTCCTTTATGCTAACTGGACCTCACCAAAGAATTGGAAATATCTGCCCCGTAAAATGCCTCATATTCTTTTTCAATTCTTGAAGAACCCATCAGTGCACAATAATGTTTAGCTTCAATGACACATGTTCTTCACAGACTTCTTAAGAGTAGTCATTTTGCAAAGTCCAAGTAGGCTGGAAGCATTTCCAACAGTCTCCAACAAGTCTGCTTCGTCCTACAGGGAGCTATATGGTCTTTTGGTTTATCATAATCTGCCTAGAGGGGACTCAAGGGCGTGATCATCGACCAACCAAAGGCCAAAGTCATGGAAGCGCTTTATTTTTTTCTCAAAACCTGTGATATAATTATTATGGATTATAACATGCATTCCCTTGGTCTCTTGCAGCCACGTCTTGTTCTTGAAGTATAATCCTCCTGTCGGGAATGCAGCTTGGGGAAGCAAGTAGAGATCCACCTGCACAAAAAACTTCAACATCTAAATATCTCAAGATTCCATCCAATACAAGTTGTGAAGACAATGTTAGAGATTTCAGAAGCTCAAAAATCCACTAGTTCTCACTGTAGGCTGCATAGATTTGTTCTCATACTATTGAAGTATATCTTACAGGAGAGTTGAAGGAAGACCTTCATAAGGAATAGCTCTAAAACACATAAAAATCCACCTAGAACATATTCTGTACAACTCAGGCTGTGTTTAGCATCTCTAGTGAGGATACATTTCACAGCTCTCTAAGCAAAGGAAAAAAAAATAATAATAAAAATAAAATAAATTTGGTATGCAATTTCGGGTTCCAAGGAATGCACTTTATTGAGAATGCATTTTCCATTTCTCATTTTATGAAGCAAAAGAAGAATCCTCAAATTCTCATTTGCATTTCTTCCTCAAAGCATTCCCTCCCTGGGCTTTCCTAGTATCTACTCGTTGTCATTAAACTTCCTCAATATTAAAGGATTCATAACAATAACAACAACAAAGCCTTAGTCACAATTTTTTTGGGGTCAGCTTAAAGGATTCATAACAAGGCAAGAAAAAATTATTTGTGTGTTACAGGCCAATATCAGTATAATAAGTGTGTCTCAGGGAGGATTGATTGTACAGTGCCCTGTGATTGTCTTCTATGAAGAGTACCAGTAGAGAGAGAGGCTGATAAGTCGTCCTTGTTACAAGATTGAAGTATCTAGCATGACAAATTTAAGGGAAAAAAGGAATTACTGAAACTTTGACATGCGTCTTGGAATTAGGTTTTTTTGTTTGTTTTTTGTTTTTATTATGACACAATTGTTGTTTTTGTACTCCATTCTTTTCTCCTAAATTGGTTTCCAGCCTTCTTATTTTGGGCTAATTATCACATTCTTTTGTTATTTTGAAGATCTTGTTGACATACCATCCATTGATTATTTGACAGTGCTTGAGTTTGATCTAAATTCAAACGGATTGTGATTTTTTGGGTTCTTCATTTGATAGGTACAGCATGTTAACGCAACATTATTTGCTAATTCTTTCTGGTATTGTTTTATCAATTTAAAGATACTCAGTATAGCATGATACGTTTTTAAAACAACTATCATGAATAATTCATAATTTATATGTGCAGGTCATGATACGTTTTTAAAACAACTACCAGTCATTTTGGGACATGTATAGCAACATTGGACACACACACACACACACATGATGCAAGAACATCATATTCAGAAACCTGTAAGGGACAGCAAGGGTGGATTATATGTTGTTGTTGTGCCATTAGAATTTCACTGGCATTATGTTGCTATTATTATTTCTATTACTTATGGTGATTGTATTTAAGTAGATATTTCCAATTTTATGCACTGAATTTTACATTTTTAATGTTGGGATTTTATGTAATGGATGTCAATATAAATGCATGTAATCCTTTATGTGTAAAATTTATGATTGTTAAAAAGATATTACTATTGCCATCCTATTAAAATTTGGTTTAAATGGGAAAAAAAAAGGCACTCTGCACTTCTTAAAACCGAACGCAATTTCATTTAGTATAATTACTTTTTAGTAAGAGTTTCAGCATAATACCAAACACAATTTTTCAGGAAAAAAAGAAAAAGAAAAAAAACTTTGTCAGAATACTGCAGAAGAATCCATTCTGCTCCTAAAGTAGAGTTACCAGATGCAACCTCAACCAGATTACACAGACAACTCCAATATATCAAGATTTCCAGATTATTTATTTCCTACACCAAATTGCAATACTTTCAGCAGAAGCATAAAATCCCCACAGGCCTTTTGAGACTTTGCTTTAAAGGGACTATTAAGATGACTAAGCTTTCCTAAAAATAAAAATTTACTAGGGAATTCTGGGCTATGAAATAAACTAGGAAGGCAAATAGGAAAAAAACCTCTCCAGCAGTTTTATTCAATGCCCAGTTAAAACCAGGTTGGTCATTTGCTTTCTTTGCTTTGGACCATGGTTGTGATTGAAGTTCCTCAATCCACTTCTTCATAACCAGTTTTGCTCCACTAGTAGGGCGAAGGAAAATCATGCAGCTACATATGTAAGGGCGCCCTTTTTTCCCTGGAGGTGGCAAATCATGAGAGTGATTCAGCGGTTTAACCTGGTCAGTTAAAAAGAAGAAATTATTGATGATAGTTACAACGAAATAAAATTGCATTTACATCTTGTTTAAGATAATGATGCAAGTTCAAGATAAATTTACATTCAAGAAGCCTCAAAGCCAGAACATTTAGATCTAGTTACTTGTTAGATCCATGGCAATACTAGAGGCATTGAATAACTGAATTCTGAGAACATCATCATATTGACTCAGCTTAAATCCATAAATAACTTTCACCAGCACTGCTCCACTCAACGCCTCCTCCCCCCCCCCCCCCCCTCTTTGGGGCAGTGATCTAGATTGATTTTGAAATTCAAGGCTGACATGTCATTTGTTTTTCAGTTTTTCTTTCTTCTTTCTCCTCTTTTTTGAGCCAAAATAGAAAATTTTGACAAAGAGACACAAAAGCAGCAGTTCAGTTGGAATTGGAAGGCATCCAAAACATCTCAAGAAATCAACATTCTGAGGCAGGCTCCAGTAGAATGGAACTTGGGTGTGTTCACTGATGTGATGTTCTTATGTTGCAAGACAAAAACAGAATAAATAAAATTGAAAAAACATTTCAACTAGTAACTGAGAAGATCATGATTTGTCCCTCTATTTCCCAATTTACAGCCATCAAATGATAGACAAATATAAATGGTTATGAGGAAACAGACGACCAGCATATTTAGATTTTGTTACAAATCGAGTTTGTATAGAATATAATGTTTTTGGTAGCTTATATGCAACACTTGGCACTATTTTCCATAAATGGCACACAGCAAAGGCAAGAAGCAAAGTAGGTGTACTTACTGCTGCCATATCATCTGTGAAGTACACATCGTGACTCCCTTGCAAATAAGGAAATGGATCAGCCAACCAGACCATATCAACATCATTGTACATTACATTATATCCAAGTTCCAAAATATGGAGTAGGTGACGTGGCCTTCGGGATGTAAAATTGAAGAATCCCTGTACATATGAAACCAATTAGGATTGCTTCCAAATTGCAATGAAGTCAACAAAAAAATGGAGATAAACATTTCCAAGCATTGTATACTAACTAGCAGGAAAACAAGGAACTATTCAAGTGAAATGACACTGTAGTTTATACTACCAAGGAACATCAAAAGGACAACAAATTAGTAAAGCCAACATCTAAATTCCAAACTCCTTGTTGCACTGATGCAAACAAAAAATACAACATGATTGATGTGATAAAAAGGATTTATATGTGGTTTTTTTTTTTTTTTTTCAAGATTTAGGCAATGACATTGGCATAACAACTTGGTCATAGCAAGAAAAGTAGTTTTCAATTCAACAAATCAATTCAATTTTCACAAGAAGCGGTTAGGATCAATACACCTTACATAATTACAAATGCAGCACAAAAGCCTAAGTTCTAGAAGAACTAACAAAAAAGATATGTATAAACAGTTAAGCACAACAAATGCTGCTTACAATGACAAAGACTTCAGATTGACAACTTTTAACATAAAAATACCACCTTTAAACTCACACATAAAATAAGAAAATATAAAGCCAAAATACATTGTTAGTCCCTAAACTTTTAACTGATGAGCGATATAATCCCTAAAGTTCAAAGTGTGATCATTGTTAATCCCTAACAAACTTAAAGTGATTGCTTTCAGTCCCTAAAAAGCTTAAGGTGATCAATTTTAGTCTCTAACAAACTTAAATTAATTGGTTTTTGTCCAACGTGTCTAACAGAGTGATGACATGGTAATTTTTAAGAAACTAAATAAAGCAATCACATTAAAAGAACTAAATTGCTCATGGGCTTAAGTTGCAAACTAAACTATAAAATAACTTAGGTTAGGATCAATACACATATTACATAACTACACATGCAGCACAACTTGCAACAATATATAAGCAGTTTAGCACAACTTGCAATTCCAATTTACAATGACTTTAGATTGCCAAATTTTTAACTTAAAAACACAGCATTTGAACTCACATATAAAATAATAAATGCTTAAATACATTGTTGTTCCTGAAAACTTAGCCCATTAGCGATATTAGTCTATGATGTTTAAAGTGATCACTTTTAAACGTGGCCAAACTAAAATCAACCAATATAAGTTTGTAAGGAACTAAAATCGATCACTTTAAGTTTGTTAAAGTTTAGGAAAGTACAGTTTGGGCAAAAATAAAATAAAAATGAAACCCAGATGTTAAAAAATACATACATACCTGAGAACCAAACTTATGGGCAGTTTGAGAATCAGGGGCAGGCGGGACGAGCACGGCGTGGCCAGGCCAACGCTGATTAACCTTAAAAAGCGTGGCATAGTCCTCGGCAATGACAAGCACTTTGTCCTGATGCTTTTGCCTGGCAATGCTAATCAACCAGTTGTTAAGAAAAGGCAAGTAAGGGTGACTCACAGCGCAGACGATCACTGTACCGTTCTTGGCCACAAATGAAGCCGCTTGGGCCAGCGTGTAATCACGCCATTTGGAGTACTGGGAAGAAGTGTTAGAGTTACTGGAGAAGAGGAAGTCGGGCATGCCAGCCCAGGGCAAGAAGACACCGAGAATGATGAGAAGAGATAAGAGAAGAAGAAGAGCAGTTGGGGTGAAGGGTCTTGAGGAGGAGGAGGAGGAAGAGGAGCGTCGGGATAATAATGGGTTTGGACCTGAAAACGAAAACGGGTTGTGAATTGGTCTTTGGTGTAAAAAAAATGCTGACATTTTTTTTTTTTGAGATTTCTAGGAGAGGAATTTCTTGAGTTTGGAAAGGGATTTACTGAGAGATCTTTGAAGATCCGATCTGGGTGCTTCCCAGCCCAGGTGGCAGATCATGAGATGACTATGTCTATGAAAGTATGTTTGGATTTTGATCATTTATGCAGTATTGCAATTTTCATCTTAAAAAATTCTGCCCAAACTCCTTTTATAATTCTTACCCAACAAAAGCTAACGCGTATAAAAAAACTAGTTTAGCCGTGGAGTAAGGTTGCTCTCTAAGAAGCTTGGCTTGCTCCAAAATTGTTTGCAACCACCGACAAATCAAAAAATCTCAAATTAAACCGCTGAAATTTTTTGAGATTTTCCAGTTAAGGGTTTTGTTTTTTTCTCTCTAAACGTAGGATTATAAGTTAAATGAAAAGAGGGCGATATTAGCAGAGTAACTGTGTAAGGGTTAACAATGTAGTAAGTTAACCAACGTTTGGAAAGATGAAGGAAAATAGCATCTCGAGTTTTAGAAACTCGAGATGCTGTTTAAATCTCAACGCGTGATCTGGACTAAAAATGCCACATAGATCTCGAGTCTTTAAGACTCGATTTCTACAAAATAAAAGTCGAGTCTTAGAGACTCGATTTTCTTAGAAAAAAACAATTTTATACTCATAGATATCGAGTATTAGAAACTCGATATTTTTTTAAAATTTGTATAGAACTCAAGTCTTAAAGACTCGAGTTCTACTAGGGAAAATTTTATAAAACAAACGCAGTCCATAAAATTTTATAAACACAGAATCAGTCCTCACTCACCACATTGCCTCTCACCCATAACACTTAGCCTCACTGCCTCACTCACCACATTGCCTCTCACTCTCGCTCACCACATTGCCACTCACTCTCACTCACCACATTGCCTCTCTCACTGCTCTTCCCTCTCAATAAATTCATATCTCAGGTAAGGGTTTTTTGATTTGATTGTCATTGTAGTTAGGTATTAATTGTTGTTGGGTGTGGGTTAAAGAGTTTGCCTATTTATTTTGTAGATAGTTAACATTACTTAGTCAAAATACCAATATTGTGAATTATAGAACTTTGTTTTGTTAGTGTTAATTTATTGAGTATTTATTTGCATGGTTTTTGTTATCAAAATTTTATTCATCATTTCTAGGCTCTTATTTTTATCATGATCTTACAAGTTTCTTGACTTTATTCATCATTGTTTTGGGTACGAAATGGGTAGTGAATGAATTGTAATGAATGGGTATGAAATGGGTATGTAATGAAATGAGTGACTCTCACCCATAAAATGAATTGTAATGAAATGGGTATGTAATTCATGCCCTTTGAATGTGTAATGAAATGGCTTTTTTTTGTATTGGGTATGAAATGGGTATGTAAATGTTATGGGTATGTAATTAGATAAAATGTTGTATACTTTTACATTTTGGCTTTTTTTTTTTTTGTATTGGGTATGAAATGGGTAGTCTTAGCATGACGGAAAAAGGATTTGGGTATGAAATGTGTAACAAATGTGTAATGAAATTCATACCCTTTGAATGAATTGGAATTTGTACTTTGTGTAGTTTGACTAGATAAAATGTTTTTTAACTAACATAGTAACTTGACTCTAATAGGTTCACAATGCCTGAAATTGATATAATCCTATACCACGGTAGTCCACTTAAGAATGCCAATGTGAACTCTTTGCCCCACCAAAGTTTTGTTGTTATTCTCCGAAACTCCAAAACCAAGCAACTCCATGCACAGTTGCCTCCAATTCCCATCCACCACAGCAGTCGGCCCAACCAAGACCTCACCGTCTATAGGAAGTCCTAAAATGACCTCCACATCTTCTAGGGTGATTGACATCTCACCATATGGAAGATGGAACGTATGAGTCTCCGGCCGCCATCGCTTAACTAGGGCCGATATTAGGCAATGATCTATCTCTCTGGAAAGGGCCCTAAACAATCCTTCCATCCCCACCAACTTGATAATGTCAATCACCCGATTATCTTGCATCGTTATGTTTGCCATCCCCTTAGTGCGACCACGGCACATAAGTGGGCCCGAGTCCTGCAAAATCAATAAAAACTATAGTGGTTGTTAGAACTAGATATACAACTTTGAAAAAGCTTGCTAAAAGTCAAAGACAACGTAAAAATTAAAGCGGTTGTTAGAACCAGATATTTCATCTCGCCATTCCAAATGTCCTCTGATCAATGATTTCGTTGTCGCGTCAACAATAAATGATCTTTTGGACCAGGGCGCACAATCTCTGGCTCCTCATCAATCCGAGGCTCCATACTGCAAAGTGTGCTACTGTGAGATCATACATAGTGGCAGACATACATTATTTGGTGTGAAAGTCATCACAAATCAGGCATTACCACAACACACAATGATTTCACATGAAGATATAAAACTAGGCAACTAACGAAATTGTTAGCATAGTAAGGTTATTTGGAAAGGGTGTTCACCCTATTAGTGACACACTACAATATATTCAGACATATCTTTGAGGATTTCTATCATTCAACTAAGCATAAATCTATAATTTTTCCATGATAAAAAGTTAAATCTCTAACAATAACTTAAATTACAGTTGACCACATTCTTATATGCAAAGTGATCAAACCAAATAATCAAAAATCACAACAACAAAAAAGCTAAGCCAAATAGATGTGTCAGTTGAAAGTCAATTGAATGTAATCAGCGTTCAAAATAATGCTAATAGAAGCAACTAAGCAATCCAATATGTCCTCAATTTCTAACTGGTGTTTACATTTATTAACTACTAGCATAAGTACACAGAATTCAACAAATGCACTACATTACAGTGTAACCTGCATGTGCCTCATTTATTATTATTAATTTTTTTAAAACCTTATACCCTTATATGCTTCATATTGAACATTCCCCCAATGACATCTACTAGCATGACTTGAGGGTATTCAATAGGCGTTGTCCACCCGTTTTTCCCCATCACTTATACAACTAGAGAAGGAATTGATGCAACATCATAACCAGGTGTTATATCAGGAATTTGGCATATGAAGTCTAGGATTACTTGGCTCTCTTATGGGGACGCCAATACAAAATACTTTCACCTAACCACCATCCAAAGCAAAGCTCGAAATTAAGTAACTACTCTTAAAGATAACAATGGGCAGTGGCTAGTTGAGTCCCAACTCTCTAACCTCATTCATAACCACTTTCAAAACCTTTTCAGCTCTCTGAATAATACCAGTGCAACCCTCACACACCCAATAGCTAATCATTATCCAGACCACCAAATCTGACCAAATGAGAAAGGCAAATGCACAGTTAAGTCAGCTTTTCACGCCTTACAATCTTAAAACCACCTGAAGGGCAGCTATCTCTCAACTATATTTGGAAAGCTCCATGCAAACCCAAAATAAAATTATTCCTTTGGAAAGCCGTGCACAGCCAAATACATAACAATAGTTTAGTTCATAACTTGGAACCCAATGATCAATTTCCTAGATGTTCACTATTAGAAACACCTTTACATGTTTTGCAAGATTGTACTTGGTCCTTACAAGTTTGGAATTCATTAACTATACCCAGTAACCTTAAAAAAATTTCCAACCAAGTATAGAACAATGAATACATCAAAACCTGAATACAAAAACCCCACTGTACACTAACACCTGGGCAACCATATTTGCTTTCAAAACGTAGTCAATTTGGATAGCAAGCAACCATTTAAATTTTTTTTTTTTGATAGGTATATAGCTAATATTATATTCTGGAGTCAAAACTACCAAACATATTAATTGCTCACAATCATGCAATTAAATTCACCCATCTCAGTGTCATTAAAACAAGACACTATTCCAAACCAGGGCAACTAATAACACGGTCCTCTCTCCCACAGAATTATGTAAAACACAATACTGATGGTGATGGTCATGCAGAGGGCTATCCTGGCCCTTCTGGAGGTGGTGGGCTTTTTAGAGATGAATACGGCAATTGGATGCATGGGTTTTCGTTAAATATAGGCACAACAACAAGCATTGTGGCGGAATTGTGGGCAATACGATTTGGACTCCAACTAGCTCAAAATAAGGGATTCAATCACCTCATTGTGGAAACAGACTCCCAATTGGCCTATCACTGGCTACTCACTGATGATAGTAATTATCCACCATTACTCACAAACTTAATTTGTGATTGCAGATACAAAAACTCCACCATTATCCCAATTGCAGATACTCAGCCCACTTACTTAAAAACGTCTACAAGGAAGATAACAGGGTGGCAGATGCACTAGCAGAGAAAGGGAGAAAACAAATCCAAAAACAGAACATGCTAGCAACCCAAATCATACAACAAGTAACAAAACAAATCCGTCTAACTTAAATCTTACACTAACAAGAAAAACTAAAGCACTAACAAGGGAAATTATCAAACACAAACACTTGGGCTAAACCCAAATGGAATAATTATTTAAAAAGTTCAAATTTTTATTAAAAAAAACATACCTTTAAACTTGAAAAAATCTGAACTTCCATTGGTAGGGACAAAAGGGATTTTCAAGGTACGGGTGAGGGGATCATCTGAAGCCAATTGTGAGGAAAGAGGAAAGCGTTTGAGGGTGCGGGTGATTTTTGTTGCATGCCGAGGGGTTGAGGATGACTGATTTCGGTGTTTGAGTAAGAGTATTTGAACTTCGAGAGAGTGTTTGAGAGACTGAGAGAGAGTGTTTGAACTGAGAGAGAAGAGAGTGTTTGAGTGAGGCATTTGAAATTGTAGTGTATACTGTGAATATTTCGAGTCTTATAAACTCGATTTCTACATGGCTAAATTTTAGCCACCTGAAAAATTTGTCCACGTAAGTGTATTGACAAACCGGGCAAAACAAGTTTTAAAAGCTCGAGTTCTAATTAGATCTCGAGTTTTAGAAACTCGAGATGCTAGTTTCCCATTATCTTTCAAAACCGGGCAACTAACGAAATTGTTAGCATAGTAAAGTTATTTGGAAAGGGTGTTCTGAAAAGAGGCTGCGCCAGGTTTGGGGTTAGTGCCATGGAGGATTTCGAGTTAGAAATTTTTTTTTTTTCTTTAACAGTGCTGTTGTGTAAAAACGTGGGAGCTCTAAGGATGATTTTTCAAAATAACACTTATTTTTAAACAATTTTGTTAGTTAGCATCGTTTTCAAACTATTTATAAAACTAACATTTCGAGTCTAAAATACTCGACTTCACTACAGCAACTTGAGGCTGTAGGAATTGATTTCTAGTGAAAATCAAGTCTGTAGGAAACGATTTCCAGTGGAACTTGAGTATTAGAGACTCGAGTTCCTGCTCTGCACAAATAAAAAAGAGAGAAACAGAGGGAAAAACGACCTTCGCCTGAGGATTACACACGTTCGTGGGTTCAATCCGAGCTTGGGTTTGTGGGTTTCATCGCTTGAGTCGTGGGTTCACCGCCTGGGTTCGTGTAGGAATGGCAATGGACCGGGTTCGGGCGGAGTTTTTTCATACTCAGACCCGAACCCACCCAGAGGGCCTAGACCTGTTACCTAGACCTGGCCAGTTTAATAAACGGGTTTTTTATGCAAGGCCCAGACCCGCCCTACTAGGCCCCGCAGGCCCCATTTAGCCCAACCAGATTTGGGCCCAATTCGCGGCCCAAATCGTGGCCCAACCAAATAAAAAAATTTGAATTGAAGCCCAAATTCATTTTTGCCTAAATTCAAGCCCTATGACGTGCAAATTTAAGCCCATATAACATGGCCCAAATGCCAAATCAATCCAAATCATAGGCTATTAATCATAAATCAATAAATCACCTGTTAATTATAAATCTATAAATCAATAAATGACCTATCTAATATAATCATTTAATCATAAATCAATAACAATAAATCATAGCTAAAATCACCTGCTAAACATAAAAATAAAATAAATCCAATAAGTCCAAGAAATAAGTATCACAAGTCCAACAAGTCCAAGAAATTAAAAAGCTACAAAATAAATCCCACAAGTTTAGAATAATTACAAACCAACAAATTAATCCAACAAGTCTAAGAAATTAAAAAGGCTACTAAATTAATACAAAAAGTCTAATCCTCCACAGCGACACAACTCCTATCCTCTTTATTAGGCTCCCCATCATCAAGAATTGATTGAAGTGTGCAATCTCCAAACATAGTTGAAGAACCTACAACAACAATGAATTAAAAAATGGAATAAACTTCATCAAATTATAACTAGCAAATATAAAAATACAATTTTGATAACTAGCAAATAAACAAATTAGTCAATTGCTAACCGTTGACAAACCAAACCATACACCCAAAATTTAAATTATATGAATCAACCAAATAAAATATAGGCACTTTAATCTTCTTTTTTTAAAATAATATGAATCATTGTGTTTAATCTTTTTTTTTAATACTATAAATCAATAATATGAATCAACAAAACCCCTCTTTGATGAATACAGGGACTCGATTTGTGCACAAAAATAATATGAATTAACAAAATAGAAATTGATGAGTTTTGGAAGGAGAAAAAAATTAGAAAAAATACCTTTGCTCGGCAAATTCAAGAAATCAACAAAACCCCTACCAAATACAAAACTGGCCAGTTAACTCACAAAAACCCTCTCAGAGACTTTGGCAAATGCAAAGAGAAATCAAAGATGTTTGATTTATCAAGAACAAAACAGAGCAGACCAAATACATCAATATAAAAAAATAAAAAATAAAAATTGAAGAGAAGTAGAGAATAGAACAGACCGAGACCGGCGGGTGACAAACATTAGACTAGCTAGCGGTGACAGCTTGGGACGGCGGCGAGAGCTTGGACCGGCGAAGAGAGCTAGGGCCGGCGGTGAGATTGAGAGTGAGAGTTTGGACTGGCAGAGAATGATTGGACCGACAATGAGAGGTTGGGCAGTTAGGCCGACGATGAGATTTAGAGTGAGTGAGATTGAGAGTGAGTGAAAGTGGTGAGTTGAAATGAGCGTGCAGCTATGAGTGTGTGGTGTGAGACTGAGCTGAAATGAGAGGAATTAGGAATAGATTTTAGGGTTTATAACTATATATATATATATATACATATACACGAGGGTGTTTTAGTAATTATGATATAACCGATCGGGTCGGGTCCAAGTTCGGGCCGGGTTTTGGCAAAACCTAGACCCGCTTAGGGTTTTTTTTTAACACAAACCCGACCCTATTCTTTATCGGGCTAGGTAAAACTTGACCCATTAGGGTCGGACCGAGCTGGGTACCCGCAAGTCAAGCAGAAATTTCCATCCCTAGGTTCGTGGGTTCACTGCCTAAGTTTGTGGGTTTTGTTGCTTGGGTCCACTGCTGGGTTCGCCGGCTAGGTTCGCTGGTTCATGGGTTCGCCGCTGGGTTCGTGGTTGATCTCTTATTTCATGTGATCTTTGGTTGTCGTGGATTTTTTTTTCAAAGGGGAGAAGGATTTGTGGATTTTTTTTCAAAGGAAGAAGAAGACTGAGGCGTTTTGGTTTTCTTTTGTGGAACTCGAGTGTGTAGAACTCGAGTTCCAAGCGAATTTTCAATGAAATCGAGTATGTGATACTCAATTTGCTACAGTGATCTTAAGTCTCTTAGCCTCGAGATGTTGGTTTGCTAAATAGTTTAAAAACAATGCTAACTAACAATTT
This sequence comes from Quercus tomentella, assembly GCA_028535165.1. Classification (NCBI taxonomy): domain Eukaryota; kingdom Viridiplantae; phylum Streptophyta; class Magnoliopsida; order Fagales; family Fagaceae; genus Quercus; species Quercus tomentella. The sequence goes on from JAPQVY010000001.1 coordinate 16,226,801, forward strand.
TTTTTTTATTTTAAATTGATGTTATTTTGAAAAAAAATCCAAGCTCTAAAAATGTGGGCTGAGTTTGTGTTTGCGTTTGAGTGAGAGACAAAAACTAAGAAACAGTTTGGGTCTGTGTTTATGTATCTATTGAGTTTTACAAATACAAAATCATAAAATCAGATTTTGTGTTTTTTTTATTATTGAGTTTTAGAAATATAAAATCAGAATTTTTGTTTTTTTTATTTAAATAATGTTGACATGGAAATTTGTGGATCTTAGCAAAAAAGTAAGAGGCTTCAATTTTATATATATACTAGTATTATGCCCGTGCGATGCACAGTTTAATCAAAATTCATATGTAAATAATCTTTTTTATTAATTTACTTAAAAATAAATGAATATTTTACTTTTAAGTTATATAATGAATGCATATTGTGTGAAACTAAGGTATCATAAAATACATACATACATACATACATACATATATATATATATATATATATATATATATATATTTGAATGGAAGATGGTAGAAATACCTAAAAATATATATATAAAATGATTTTCAATAATACATTGAACTTAAGTCTCAATTAATAACATGTATTTAAATGGATAAACCTTGAATTTAATAATTAAAAACTATCGAAAACAACAATTGAAATCATATTTGTAAGGACCTGATTTGAATTCCTAGCCCAAAAGATGGATGGACTCAGGCCCTACAAGCCCAAAACAATGAATTTGTAGAGAGTGGGTTGGAAAACTGGGCTAAAATGAGTTGGACAACAAATAAAGTAAGCTCAAATGACAAGAACAGGAAGATATATTGATTTAAAGTAAAGAAAATCGTCCTCGGCACAGTCCGAGGAGATCAGTTCTTATATATTTCTCACAATTTTGATTACAACTTTGGTTCCTGATTGTTACAGTGTTTCTCTCTTTTTCTCGATCCCCTTCTCTTAGTGCCTCTCTCTCCTTTTATACTCCCTTCCCCTTTCATCTTTACCCTCCACGTGCAGGTCAGATGGTTGATGTTGATACTTGTCCCATCAGCACCTTCTTGAAGTCTATATGTAATAGCTGTAAGGTTGAAAACCACTGTTCAGATATCACCTCCACATTAATGCGGTCAAAAGGTTAGCTGTAGAGCATTTAATGCGGTGGTAGCAGCTTTCTCCTTAGATATTTTAAGACTTCCCGCTGTCCTATGTTTCTGTAATGCTTATCTGTATCAACAGAGTTTCCTAGAACGTTCCCCTAGACGGCAGATCACCACTTCGAACCTCGGCTTTGGTTAGCCGAATAGGCATTCATCCTCAGACCACCCTTATGGGTTCGTATGACCAAAACTAACTTCTTCATTTACCAACACAGACTCCCCTGGCAATGTTTACTCCTCCTTGGACGACTTCACATCCCCGGATTGGGTCTCAGGCCCAATATATACATAGGTGATAAGCTCCTGGGCCCAATACCCCTACAATATTTAAGTGGAAACTTCAATTCAATAATTAAGAACAATCTAAATTACTAAACATTTAAATTTTTGAAGTAGAGTGACTCACATGAGAATTTAATTTTTGTCCTTGAAAGCATGAGAGAAGACACTAAAACTTGAAGTTTAAGTCCCGTGAGTATAAACTCATAAAACGTATAATTTTATTAAAAAAATAATAGCTAAATCAATATCAATTACAATTATATAATCAAAAGTAAAAATTAAAATTAAAAATCACGCTACATGTTTGTGTATATGCATGTAAAAAGAATTGAATTCAACATTTATTATAGAAAAAGAGGCGGTGTAGTCTTACCCCTATTTAGCTAATTTTTGTTATAATCCCTTTGTTTTGTGGGGAGAGAGAGAAAAATGCTTCTTTTGACAAAAAAAGAAGTGTTTTTTTACAAATTTTTTTTTTTTTTACTTTATCCAAAAACCGTTTTGGTAAATCGGTATGAACAAATAACTTGCTATCATTTGTTTTTTATGGAATATAAATAAAGATTAGATGAATTAGATGAAGAACTTGAGAAGGATTAGATTACACTATGTTGCTGCTTTCTAAAAAAAAAAATTATAATACGCATTGCTAATTTTTTTTTAATTAATTATCAGGATTAGATGGATTAGTTGAAGAATTTGAGAAGGATTAGATTACATTACGTTGCTGCTTTTTTTTTTTTTTTTTTATAATACATATGCTACCTTTTTTATATATATAAATGTTTTTGTTTACGTGTAGTATAGTAATTAAATACAGATTAGATAGATCAGATGAATAATTTGAATTGTAATTAAATTAAGATATTTATCAACTTAGAAATTATAGGAGAAGTTAAATTTTCTTTTTAAAAAAAAATCTAAAAATCTAAAAAAATTTATGCAATATGGTGTAGCCACTTGGCACAACTACGACTTAAATTAATTAGATGAAGAATTTGAGAATGATTAGATTACACTACGTTACTGCTTTTTTAAATATATATATATATATATATATATAATACACTTTGCTATTTATTATTATTTTTTAATTTTATAATACAGGTTGCTACTTTATATATATATATTGTAAGGACTCAAATTGTGACGATCCCAACTGATATGGGCTTCGCACGTTAAAGGCCCTTGCAACAAAATTTATAGAGTGTGGGTTGAAAGGCTAGATTGACCTTAAAGGAAAACGATCGAATTTTTACACTCATAGATGTATACACACTAATATTACGATCAATCTCTTCTTGAAAGCCAGTTTTGTTCTTTGTTTTTCAAGGTTTTCTTCTAAGTCCTTTCTTTTTGGTTTTCTTTTTTCGATCCCCTTCTCTCAATGCACTCTTACATGTTATATATTGCCGTCTTGGTCTCATCTTCGCCGCACACGTGTAGGTTGAGTTTGGAGGATATCCTCCTGTCCCATCCAACACTTCCTGGAAAAATCAACCAGTAGCTGTAAGGCTGCTTTATCATTGTTCAGGCATCACCTCCACATTAATGCGGCCAGGGAGTTGGTTGGAAGGTATTTAATGCGGAGGTAGCAGCTTTATAGATATTTGTTTGCCTCCTCCGTCTTTTCCCTAGTCCAATATCCCTTCTTTAGCTGTGGTGCAACTCTGAAGTAAGTCAGTAATGGTATGGCACTCAAATTCACCTTGGCCGAGGGTAGCCGAGGATACTCTTATCCTCGGACACTTATTGGACTCATCCCATGGTGTTTTTATTCCTCCCTTAGACTTGCTTGTTTCACATGCTTATCTAGGCCGTCTCGGATGGTCTAACATCCTCGGATTGGACTTTAGGCCCAGCTGGCATGGCCTTGATAATATCTCCTGATTAATTGGTCCCCACAATAGCCCCTCAAAATCTTACCTTTCGACTCCTCGGGAGGAAGGTTGATTTTGATGTCCTCGGCTGATTTCGCTGGGAATTCTATCTTGTACTTCTGACCTTCCATACGTCTCTTCACCTGCCCAAGGCACGTTCCTGACATTTAGGCGTCTTGAGCGCGCCGGTATTAAATTTTGGTAACGCCCTTGTCCCCCACGTTCAACGGTCCTCGTTTCACGAGCGGGAGTTTTCCCGCCTGCAATTTATGGGTCACTATAAATAGCCTTTCAAATCATCTCTTTCTTACTTACTTTCCGCAGTATCATAATCTTAGAGCTCGTACGTTGAACCTGACTCTTTACCTTTCCTCTCTCTGTGCGTCTACAAATACTAGACATTTGTCCGAGGATCCTCTTCCAAACCTGTAAGTTTACTCAAAACCCTTACCTCTTTCATCTTCAACTCATTAATTTTTCTATTAAAATCCTTTAGAAAAATGGGAAAAAAGGAGGGTAGATTTCGTAGTCTAGTTGAATCCGAGGAAGGTATAAGAAGGTTTCGCTCTAAGTATAGGATTCCCCGACAGTGGGTATGAGGTACGCAGCTCAAGGGGAATGGTTCGATGCTAGGAGAACTGGGGAAGTGGTTATTCCCATGATTGCCTTCATAGAGGGCGGGATGACCATCCCCATGGGTAAGATCACTAGGAGCTACCTTAGGTTCGTTAGGTTATCCCCAACTCAGTGTGCCCCAAACATGTTTAGGGTTTTAGGAAGTATAGAAGCTCTGAATGAGAGAATGGATCTAGACCTGACCCATCATGACATGAATTGGGTGTACAATCTCCACCCCTTGAAGGGGCAGGGATATTATCTCAAGTCGAGATTCCCTGAGGTGAGGTTAATTCAGTGCTTACCCACCTCAAACAAGAACCTAAAGGAAGATTTCCTTATTTTCTCTGGGGAATGGCATGATGGCCTGCCATGCCCTATGGAGGAAGGAACGCCAGGTGGGAATGCAGTTTTAGATTTATGATGTTTAGTTCATATGTACTTTTTTTTTTTTTTTTTTTGAGTCTTAGTATTATCATCCCTATTGACTTTTCGTTTCGATTCAATGGTTTTGCAGATAAGCGTTTTACCAAGCCTAACCTCAAGTTAGTAAACCAAGCGAGCTTGAATAGGATACTGAAGGCCGAGATATACGTGAACGAAGCTGACAGCCAACTACGGGCAACTCATTTAATCCTCGGCTACACCCCTCTCTCGCTTGCTTTTCAAGCGCCGAAGTGCGTGATCAAAGCCGGAGATCGTCGGCTTCAACGCATTAGCGTGGCCTATCAGGGGTTCATTGTCCCAGTAGGTATTCCACTCCCCAAGGATACAGCCCGTACCGAGCCCCTTTTTGTGGCCGCCATCCCATCAGGAGCTTCTTCATCCCAGCCTGCCCTCAGAGAAGAGGAAGCAGAAGAGAGAAAGGAAGACGAAGGTGAAAGGGAAGAAGAGGAAGGAGTTGTAGAACTCTCAGACTCTTCAGAAGATCTTGGGGTTTTCGAACAATCTATACACTCCGAGGAGGATTCTGATGAGATGGGAGTACAGAGGAAGTCGCAAAGGAGTTTGCAGGAGTTGATTGAGCATCAACCTGGGAAGAGTGCGCCAGCAAAATCAACGCAACCCCAGTGTCCCATTCTTCCCACCAAGTCTCCTCTTCCTGCTTCACCCCAACCTTCTCACCAACCTCCCCAGTCAGTCAAAGCTGATGCTGCAGAGTTAAAAAGGCGCAAGGAGCAGAAGGGGAAGGATGTGGCGGATGCGAGCAAGTCCCGTCCGAACCGTGAAGAGGATGCCCGATGAGCTGCAAAGCAGCAAAAAACTAGCCACCCAACTCAGCGAGACCAGGAGAGGTCTGCCATCCAACTTCCTAACCCCCAAGCATGGTTGCCAGCACCTATGCATGGTGAGGAGTCCCTACTAGATGATGCATCCATTAGAGACTTCAATGGTGGCATTGGGTGTCACGTAGCCTCTTCTACAGAGGAGGCATTGCTGCTTCCAAAAGATATGGCCGAAATAAAGAATGCAAGGAAAAACGAGCTCATCCTCAACAACAAAAGATATTTAGCTATGGTATAGCGCAAACTTCTTTCTTTTCTTTTTATGATCATTTCTCACGGATATATACTTTTTACTGACTATAACGTTATTCTGTTCTTTTCAGGTTATCCAAAACACATTTAAGTTGGATGAGCTGTTCAATATCGGCTACAGTCAGTTGGACGAGGAAAAGAAGACACGGGCGTCGGCTGTACAGGCTATGAAAGCTTCCGAGCAGGATTTGGCGGCTACGAAGAAAAAATTGCTTGCTGAGGAGCAAGCTTGCAAGAGCGCTAACTCGGCCTTGGAGGGCTACCAAAAGCAAGCCGAGGACCAAGGAAGGCACTTGCGCGAAGCAAATGTGGAACTGAAAGCTGCCCGGGAACAAGTTTCAGTCTTTAGGAAGCATTTGGAGGAAACCCAAAAGCTGAGGGAACAAGCTGAGAAGTCAAAAGAGGACGCTAAAAAGGCCAAAGCCGAGGCCGAACAGGCAACGAATAAGGCCGAGCAGAAGGGCTATGACCTCGGTGTGGCCGAGACAGAGGAGACACTGAGGGCAAAAGTGCCAATGGTGTGTCGTATCTATTGTGCCCAAATGTGGGATGAAGCCCTCAACCAAGCTGGGGTTGAGGCTTCATCCGAGCTAAGGAAGCCAGAGAACATGTTTTTCCCTAAAGCAATTCGCGCCTCAGATCCACCATCCAGTCAAGCTGAAGATACTCCCCCAACTATCAATCTTACAGAGGATGTTCTACCTCCACATCCTCCTCCTCTTGGCCAACCAGAAACAGATAAAGAGAGTAACGACCCCCCAGAAGTCCCCTTGGACAAAACTGCAGCTGCTTCTGGAGCAAAAATAGCTTCCCCTAGTTTTCAACAGGATTTGGCTTCCACAGTCATGCCTGCTGGTGAAGCTACTAAGGATAAAGAGGGAGTTACCACCTCAGAGGAAGACAAATCTGCCAGCCAAGCTCCAAAGCTCCAAATTAGGTTGAAAAAATAGGACTTGCCTTGTAATTTGGTTGGACTTTTGTGCGACAGTTTATGCTTATTTGCTTACAGTTGTTGCCATTTTATCTTATTTTTGTACGTGTTTACTACGTTATCTTAATTTGAGTGGGCTTATTTTGACTATCTCTTGTTTATAAGGGAGAGGGAACAACTTATGATTGTTAGCAATTAGCGATTGAAAAGGGGCGAAAAACATTAATACTATGAGGTCTCATTGAATCATTTTGGATACTCACATATTCTTTCTAATTAATTAAAACCTTAGAGAACGCTTAAGAATTGGATAAAGTAGGATCTGCAGTACTTCAAATGCACATTAGACGATGCTCAAAGGCTTTTGTTTATCACCTCAGTAAATATCATAAGGCAATGAATATTAATTTCCACTAAATTTGTGGTCCGAGGACCTGACATAATTTAGTTTTTGTTTAACACTTCATAATTGTCATAGGGTATTAATTTCCACTAAGTTTGTGGTCCGAGGACCCGACATAACTTAGTTTCTGTTTAACACTTCATAACTGTCATAGGGTATTAATTTCCACTAAGTTTGTGGTCCGAGGACCTGACATAACTTAGTTTCTGTTTAACACTTCATAACTGTCATAGGATATTAATTTCCACTAAGTTTGTAGTCCGAGGACCTGACATAACTTAGTTTCTATTTAACACTTCATATCTGTCGTAGGGTATTAATTTCCACTAAGTTTGTGGTCCGAGGACCTGACATAACTTAGTTTCTGTTTAACACTTCATAAGTGTCATAGGGTATTAATTTCCACTAAGTTTGTGGTCCGAGGACCTGACATAACTTAGTTTCTGTTTAATACTTCATATCTGTCATAGGGTATTAATTTCCACTAAGTTTGTGATCCGAGGACCTGACATAACTTAATTTCTGTTTAACACTTCATATATATGGAAACACATCGTATATGATGGACATAAATTAAAGGGAATTCAAACTAGATTACTTTCATTAATAATAATACCTCCAGAGATTGTTTACATTTCAGGAGTGGAGTACAACTCTTTCATCCAGATCTTCTAGGTAATAGGCCCCTATTCCGGCTACTGAAGTAATCCGATAAGGTCCTTCCCAATTAGGCCCCAATTTTCCCCAAGCTGGATTCTTAGTGTTTCCCAGAACTTTTCTCAACACCAGGTCTCCTACAGCTAACGGCCTCAACTTTACGTTAGTATCATAACCTTGCTTGAGTTTATGCTGGTAATAAACCAATTGGACCATCGCACGCTCCCTTCGCTCTTCGATCAAGTCTAAACTTTTCCCTAACAGACTGTCATTGCCATCCGAGGTGAAGGTACTAGTCCTTAACGTTGGAAAACCTGTCTCCAAAGGGATGACGGCCTCGGCTCCATATGTCATTGAAAAAGGAGTCTCCCCTGTTGACTTTCGGGGCGTTGTTCGATAGGTCCAAAGGACGTGCAGCAATTCCTCCACCCATATTCCTTTCGCATCATCCAGCCTCTTTTTTAGTCCATTAACTATAACCTTGTTGACGGCCTCTGCCTGACCATTCCCTTGAGGATAAGCCGGAGTGGAATACCTATTCTTAATACCCAAGTCTGAATAGTACTGCCTAAAAGCTTTACTGTCAAATTGAAGACCATTGTCCGAGATAAGAGTGTGTAGAGTTCCAAACCGCGTCACGATGTTTTTCCAGATAAACCTCTTAACATCAACGTCTCTGATGTTAGTCAAAGGTTCAGCCTCGACCCATTTAGTAAAATAATCTGTGCCGACCAGTAGATACCTTTTATTTCCTGACGCCTTAGGAAAAGGTCCTACGATATCTAAGCCCCACTGAGCGAATGGCCAAGGGTTAGAGAGGGGATTAAGAATTCCTCCCAGTTGGTGAATGCTAGGAGCAAATCTTTGACATTGGTCACACTTTCTGACATACTCCTGCGCTTCCTTCTGCATATTCGGCCACCAGTATCCCTGAGTTAAGGCCCTGTGAGATAGGGACCTTCCCCCCGTATGGCTACCACAGATTCCTTCATGCAGCTCCTCTAAAAGTGACTCTGACATCTCCGGGTGTATACACAGCAGATACGGCCCAGAAAAAGAACGCTTATACAACTTTCTGTCCTCGGATAACCAAAACCGAGGAGCTTTCCTTCGTATTTTCTCTGCTTCTACCTTTTCTTCAGGCAAAGTATCACTCTCGAGGAACTTCACTATAGGGTCCATCCAGCTCAGCGTTAGATTTATTTGATGGACCTGAAGCATATCACTCCTTACCGGCGAGGGAGTGCACAAATCCTCAACGATTATCACCCTGGGGAAATTCTGTACCGCAGAAGTGGCAAGGGTCGCCAAGGAATCGGCGTGAGCATTCTCACCCCTGGGAATATGCGACAAGTCAAAAGATTGAAATTTTACTTGTACGCGCCGGACTAGGCTCAAATATTCTTGCATTCTGGCATCTCAGGCTTCCAATTCTCCTCTCACCTGGCCGACAATCAGTCTTGAGTCCGAGAACACTTCCACTGTTTTTCCTCCCATTTTCTGGACCATACTCATCCCCGTCAACAAAGCTTCATACTCTGCTTCGTTGTTTGTGGCTGAAAATCTCAATCTCAAGGATTTCTCAATGATGATCTTTTCAGGGAATACTAGGACTAGGACTAGTCCTACTCCTGCGCCCCGTTGATTAGCTGCACCATCCACATATACTTTCCAGGGTGGATCGCCCTGTGTAGAAATCAGTCCAACCGATTTTCCATCCATGTCACATTGCTTCATCTCAACCTCTTTTGGGAGCTCAATGAATTCCGCCACCAGATCAGCGAGGACCTGGCCTTTCACGGAAGTACGGGGCATATACTTGATGTCAAAAGCCCCTAGGATCGTGCCCCACTTAGCAATCCTCCCCGTATAGTCAGCGCTTCTGAGTATGGACTTGAGGGGTAGCTGAGTTAAGAATACTATGGTGTGCGCCTGAAAGTAATGCGGGAGTTTGCGAGTTGCATGCACTATCGCCAAGATGGCCTTTTCTAACGATAAATATCTCACCTCGGCCTCATGAAGCGACTTACTTACATAATAAACTGGCCTTTGAACGCCACTGTCCTCTCGTATTAGAACAAAACTCACCGCATGAGGGGCCACTGCTAAATAGGCAAATAGGACCTCGTCCACCTCAGGGCTAGACATGATAGGCGGCCGAGATAGATAATCTTTCAACTGCTGAAATGCTACAGAGCATTCCTCGGTCCACTCAAATCCTTTCCATTTGTGTAACAAACGAAAGAAAAGTCTGCACCTATCGGCTGACCTGGAGATAAATCTGTTCAATGCTGCAGTCATTCCTGTCAGTTTCTGCACCTCCTTCGGATTCCGAGGTGCCTTCAAATTGTGAATGGCCTTTATCTGGTCTGGGTTCACCTCAATTCCCCTATAAGTCACCATATACCCCAAGAATTTTCCAGAACCCACCCCAAAGGAACACTTTGAGGCATTTAGGCGTAGCTTATGCTCCCTTAGGATTTCAAAAATATCTGCAAGATCCTCCACATGCCCGGACACCACCTTACTCTTTACCACCATATCATCAATATAGACCTCAATGCTCCTGCCTAGCTGTGGCTCGAACATTTTAGTCATCATCCGTTGGTAAGTAGATCTCGCATTTTTCAACCCAAACGGCATCACTTTATAATGATAGTTTCCGATGGGTGTGACGAAGGCTGTCTTTTCTTGGTCATCCACTGCCAATGGTATCTAATGATATCCCTGGAATGCGTCCAAAAAACTCATCCGAGGATGGCTGACCGTTGCATCCACCAACTGGTCTATATTCAGCATAGGAAAAGGATCCTTAGGACAAGCCTTATTGAGGTCCGTGAAGTCCACGCACACTCGCCATTTCCCCGTCTTCTTCTTCACCACAACTGTATTAGCTAGCCATTGTGGGTAAAATACTTCTTTTATAGCACCGGCCGGTTTTAGTTTGGCCACTTCACTTCTAACAGCTTCAGCGTGCTCCTTCGACGGTCGCCGAGGGGGTTGTCTCTTTGGAACAACAGTAGGATTCACGTTGAGGTGGTGACAGATGAAGCTTGGATCTACGCCCGGTGCTTCATATGGACTCCAGGCAAACACGTCGATATTCTCTCTGAGGAACTTGACCAGCTGTTCCTTCTCTTGCGAAGGCAGTCTAGCCCCAAGCTGGAAAAATTTATCTGGGTCATCAGATATGATTACCCTCTCCAAATCTTCGCACTTTACCTCGTCGACCTATCCGTTTGAGGGTAATGCTGGAGCCGTTAACTGCTATAAACCACTGCTGGCATCAGCCGAGGTCTCTACGTCTGGCCGATGCTGGATAGCCGATACTAGGCATTGCCGAGCAGCAACCTGACTTCCCACTATCTCCAAAACTCGACCCCTGGATGGGTACTTTACCTTCTGGTGCAGGGTAGAGGAGACCGCATCCAGGGTATGGAGCCAAGGTCGGCCCAAAATAGCCGTGTATGGCGAGAAGACATCCACGACGATGAAGTCCACCTCCACCACATCCGTACCGGCCTGCACAGGTAGCCTTATCTGACCCTTCGGGACGACCATTCTTCCCTCAAAGCTCATCAGAGGCGAATTGTAAGTCGTTAAGTGCTCGGGTTTTAAACCTAGCCCATTGTATAAGTCAGGGTACATTACATCGATAGCACTACCCTGATCAATCATTACCCTTCTCACGTCGTACCCGCCGATTCTCAGCGTAACCACCAGAGCATCGTCATGTGGCTGGATGGTTCCCGCTTTGTCCTCGTCCGAAAAGCCCAACACTAAAGGAATGTCCGTCCTGGCTTTTTTAGACGCCGAACCACACTCCACGGCCGGAGACCGTGACACTGACAGTACCCTGGTAGGGCATGACCCAGTCCTCCCCGGGGCGGCAAAAATAACATTAATCGTTCCAAGGAGGAGCCCCGAGGAAGCATCGCCCCGCATCTCCGAACTTGCCTGACTAGCTCGGCCACTGGAGTTGTGTAGGAGATGTTTCAGCCTTCCTTCTCGGACCAATTGCTCCAGATGGTCCCATAAATTCTTACATTTCTCAGTGGTGTGTCCGTGGTCTTGGTGGTAGTGGCAATAGAGATTCTGGTTACGCCTCGCAGGATCTCCTGCCATCTTATTTGGCCACCTAAAAAATGGTTCATCCCTGATCTTCTCCAATATCTGCTGCGCAGGTTCCCAAAACACAGCATGAACTTCTTGGACGTTGGCAGAATTTGACTGCCCAACAAAATCCTTCCGAGGCCGGTTATTGTTGTACCGGTCCGATCTGAAATCCCTCCTCTCTTAAGGGATCATCTTAGCCTTCCTTTTTCCTTGCAATTGGTCTTCTTCAACTCTTCTGTACTTGTCAATCCTATCCATCAACTGATGCACACTGGTAACAGGTTTACCAGTTAAAGACTTTCTCAAATCATGCTCGGCTGGAAGACCAGCCTTGAAAGTACTTATAGCTACATCGTCATGCTCTCCTTCTATCTCATTAAACATCTCCCAGTATCTGTCCGAATAGGCCTTGAGAGTTTCACCTTCTCGCATGGACATGGACAGCAAAGACCCCAAAGGCCGAGGAACCCTGCTGCAGGTAATAAAGCGAGCGCCAAAAGCCCAGGTAAGTTTCTTGAAGGAGTCTATAGAATTAGCCCTCAAACCATTAAACCACCTCATCGCAACCGGGCCCAAGCTCGATGGAAAGACCTTACACATCAGAGCTTCATCTCTGGAGTAAATAGCCATCTTTTGGCTGAAATGGCTAACGTGCTCTACCGGGTCAGTCCGGCCATTGTATGGGGTGAATGTAGGTTGATAGAATCGCCGAGGGAGATTCGCATCCTCAATATTCCTTGTGAAGGGTGACTTGGAAACTTGGTTCAGAGCTTTGTTCATGGCACTATTCCCCAAGCCCCTGCTCGGCGGACTTTTGTGCTTACGTTGGCGGTAGTACTCCTCTTCATAGGTGAAAGTCTCGCTGGGCGGGTTCTTGATCTTCGTCTATAACTGGCACCATCCGTATCCTCGGAGGAAGAACCAGAGCGGGGCGGCGAACATCTTCGTCGAGCATGACGCAACTCCCTCTTCAACTCGTCTATTTCACGTTGCATGTCCCCATCGTTTTTTGCATGGGAAACATGACTCTTCCCCCGAGACCGACTCTTACTGGTATGAGTCATGTGTGCACCTTCCTCACGACCCTCTCTCCTTTCGAGGCTCCGGCGCGGATCGCCATGCTGGGAGCCCCTTGACTCTACTTGATGCGGGTTAGCATCTATTTGACGCGGCCCAGCTGCTACTTGGTGTGGACCTGCTTCCTCCATTGTAAACGTTGCAACCGAGTTTCCTTTGGTCTAAACCAAGCTCTCCCCACAGACGACGCCAATTGTAAGGACTCAAATTGTGACGATCCCAACTGATATGGGTTTCGCACGTTAAAGGCCCTTGCAACAAAATTTATAGAGCGTGGGCTGAAAGGCTAGATCGACCTTAAAGGAAAACGATCGAATTTTTACACTCATAGATGTATACACACTAATATTACGATCAATCTCTTCTTGAAAGCCAGTTTTGTTCTTTATTTTTCAAGGTTTTCTTCTAAGTCCTTTCTTTTTGGTTTTCTTTTTTCGATCCCCTTCTCTCAATGCACTCTTACATGTTATATACTGCCGTCTTGGTCTCATCTTTGCCGCACACGTGTAGGTTGAGTTTGGAGGATATCCTCCTGTCCCATCCAACACTTCCTGGAAAAATCAACCAGTAGCTGTAAGGCTGCTTTATCATTGTTCAAGTATCACCTCCACATTAATGCGGCCAGGGAGTTGGTTGGAAGGTATTTAATGCGGAGATAGCAGCTTTATAGATATTTGTTTGCCTCCTCCGTCTTTTCCCTGGTCCAATATCCCTTCTTTAGCTGTGGTGCAACTCTGAAGTAAGTCGGTAATGGTATGGCACTCAAATTCACCTCGGCCGAGGGCAGCCGAGGATACTCTTATCCTCGGACACTTATTGGACTCATCCCATGGTGTTTTTATTCCTCCCTTAGACTTGCTTGTTTCACAGGCTTATCTGAGCCGTCTCAGATGGTCTAACATCCTCGGATTGGACTTTAGGCCCAGTTGGCATGGCCTTGATAATATCTCCTGATTAATTGGCCCTCACATATATAAATATTTTCTTCTACGTGTAGTATATTAATTAAATAAGGATTAGATAGATCAGATGAAGAATTTGAATTGTAATTAAATTAAGATATTTATCAATTTAGAAATTATATGAGAAAAAAAATTATATATTTTTTTTTATAATACACGTTGCTTTTTTTTTTTTTTTCATAATACACGTTGCTACCTTTTTTTTATATATAAATGTTTTCTTTTACGTGTAGTGTAATAATTAAATAAGGATTAGATGGATTAGATGAAGAATTTGAATTGTAATTAAATTAAGATATTTATCAACTTAGAAATTATAGGAGAAGAAAATTATATATTTTAAAAAAATCTAAAAATTTAAAAAAAAAATTGCAATAAGGTGCAACCAGTTGATGCAACAACAACTTCTAAGCCCAACTTTTATTATATATATATATATATATATATTGATTGATTATATTTAACGGAATGGATATTGAATTTAACAAGTCTTAAACCTCAGGGTCAATCAAGAACCAGTTTGCACAGACCCACCCAGAGCCAGGGAGTTTTTTTTTTTTTAATTATTATCCAGCAATAGAGTTTTATAAATGTAAAAAGTAGTTTCAAATATAAGATTTTCTTTTTAGACTTTGGCGAATGAATATGAGGGGGAAAAATGCAGGGAGAGCTTATGCGGGAAGAATGAAAATGGATGATGAATTTAAACGCTATGGAATTAACAAAATAATCGCAATAATTAAAAGGCTTTAGATTGAAATTATTGTTTTCATTAGTATAACCCCAACCTAAAGCACATGTTATGCATTACTCTTCCTTTTTTTTTAAGGGAACAAGTTATGTATTACTTTTAAACTGGAAAGATATTCATTTCCTGGCACAAACATATGCGTCTAGGGTTACAGTTTAAAGCCCCTCACAATTGCTGTATAATGAGAAATAAATTTCCCCAGCAACCAATGGAGTAAGCACCCTAATTTTCATTATTGGAATTCAATTGAATCTATAATCTGATACAGCTAAAATCTACCGGAGTAATTGCAAATATCACCACTTGTGATATTTTCTCATTGCTGTCTTAGGAGAGTACCTGATTAATAATTTCAATCCATCAAATTCACATTAACATCAAATTGCAGCTTTTTTATTAAACGAAGCAGCCCATAAATGTACACAAATATATACAGGCACAACATCAGAACTACATTTGGGAAGTGACTAGTCAGAAATCTACCCAAATAGTTCTGGACTATATTCCTACAACCACCTCAAAAATCCTTTTTTTATCCTTTCATCAGATTCAGATAAACGTGAGCAAGCTCCAACAATCTAGCCGGCATTAAGACTCGCCAGTGGACTTCGAGAAAGCCTGTCAAAAGTGAGCATGCTCCAAGTCCAACACTACAAATCTACAGCTCATATGTACATTAGCAGAAAAAACGAAAAAATGGCAGAAGCAGGAGAGCACTAGTATTCAGGAATACTATACAAAATTGGAAGTGACCTTTGGTATCAGGATTATGGGAACCAAAAGAAATCGCACCCATTGAAGACAATTAAGGCATGTGGGACAGGTCCTAGCAGTTAGAGGATTTGGTATTCTGAAAAATTCGATTTGAGCCAACACAACCAGGGCCTTGTTCCAAAGGACTGCATCCAAATAAACCTCGATTTGTCCCACAATGGCCCATTATTTTTCCTTCTTGCAAATCTTGGCTGCAACTCATTCCAAAATGAGAACTCTCATACAAATGTTGCCTCATAGTAGTATTCCATGCATCCTGCGTGAGAAAATTAACAACAGGTCAAAACTAAAGAATGGGAATGAAATCTTTGTTTGGGGGGGTGGGGCAGGGGGATCACCACTTATAAAAGCAAACAAAAATAAGTAAAATCTTGTTCAAACAGAATATTAACCTCATAATAGGAGGAAAAAAATTATTCAAGTGTATAGTCAGTCATCTGGGAGGTCAACAAAACTCTAAATGATGAGATGATCGGAGGTCATGCAATCTGAAGATGTTCTTGTAGATTATTTTGACAAAACCAGAAATTTTAAATCCAAATATGTGTAGGGTAAAGAAGATGCTTCTTGAGAATTAAATCTCCTTAATCATCTCTTTTCAAGCAGCTTGTTAAAGCGAAACAATTCATTGGTTCTGCCAAGGAATTTCCTTTCTCCTCGTTTCTTCTTCCACATGAAGAGAGGCAATATCATTTCTGTCGAAACATCTTAGTTTTCTTTAATTAAAAAAGAAAGAAAGTGATACCAAGATAATTGTGACAAACAGATGTGCCAGAAGAAACAGAAGAAAGGACAGTCTAAGACCATAGCAGTAGAATAATAACACTTACCCAGAGCTAAGCATACATCCTTACAGTAAGCAAGACTACAAATTATAATCTTAGCATGAATACCTTATGCTGATTGCCAAAATCAGCACTGTGAGATATAGAGGACATGCAGCTTTCACCATAAGGAGAAGACTCGCTTCTTATCTCTGGATACGAATGGCGCAAATTTTGAGGATGTTTCATAAGAGTGCTGAACCATGAACTTGGCCTGCCACCAACCCAATGCTCACTGCTCTTCCTCAAAGTCAGACATGCTGATGGGGAATGATCATGCGGCAGTAAGAAGTAGGAGTTATGGTGTTCCTCTCTGCAAAAAGTACAAGCTGAATCCAAATGCCCCCTCGAGAATGATCTTGAACCGAAGTCTTGAAAATTCCGGAACATGCAAGATGTTGTAGAGTACGAATGCCCCATGTATGGACAATATCCAAAGGGTTCAAATCTACCATAAGCTAGATTTGGTGACTCCTTCCTGTCAGAGAGCCCAAGATAGGGTGTCACCGTCCAGTCTTCAATTGTGATTCCCTGTTTGGCTGCAATGTCCAATATCTGTCTCTCATCAAGTCCTAATCCCATGAGCAAGTTCCACAAGTTTCTTAGTGCTTCCCTTTGGTTGTGGATGACTTGATCCCTCATTGCCATTTCAAACTGAAGCTCAGTATTAGCTATTCCCTACATTAGTGTAGTACAACTGTAAAGCTCTAAAGCAAGCTAATAGAACCACATGTACAGCCGTTGAAGAATAAAACTATCCAAGGTTTTAAAATCTTTGACTTAATGCCTCACGAAACAATTTATATCAAGGAAAATTTAACAGATGCCCTAAGAGCATTAGTTTAGAAACTATTTTTAGAAACTTTTTATGAGAAAAGAAAAAAACAACTACCTTTTTTGATAGCTTTTTATATTTCACATGAAAGTGGTATTAAAGCTTTCCTAAAATGACCCATTAACAAATGCCCTAAAGGCTCCTGTTAACAAGACCCTTTATATTGTAGCAGATGGTAGTCATCACTTCTAACAGAAGTTAACCAACATCAGTTTAAGATAAAGGATTATATCATGATGAGTAATCAACTTGTTCAAAAAAGGTTTTTTTTTTTTTTTTTTCTAAGGTTCATGGCAGGTTCTTGGTTGACTTAATTAACTCACTGGGAGTATTTTTTTAATTCACAATATCACTTCCCAAGTTTTGTTTGGTAAAACAATGACTTCCTCACTAATTTGTTTGTACCATGTATTCAAATGGATCCAGATACCAAGATGAAACTTTCTACAATCATAATGGCTAACTCTACAATAAGTGGATTGATACTTCTATCTAATTACCAGGATCCTATATTGACTGAGAATGCCCAAGTAAGTTTTATTGCCACTGTCACTAATGGCTTCCTCATTCATATTTTGGAGTTGGCATCGATGCTTCTCATTTGCTTCAATTTCCTGCAAAAGTAAAAATGGTTATATGATAGAAAGTTCCAAAATTGTAATTCTTATGAGCCCCAGTACATGGAGATATACTACCTTTTGGTAATTGACACCGGCTTCATCATTGTCACGGATGTTATCCAGAATGACTTGCCTTCTTGCTCTTAAAGCCTCCACAACCGCTCCATCTTTTTCAATAACCTGTGACATAGAAAAAGGTACTCCATTGTTTTAAACTTTGTATAGAAGTTCAATCCTTGTTTGGCATGCAAAGCGAGAAAAGATTGGGGGGGAGATAGAACAGCAAATCAGAGATTCAGGTCTCCAGCTGGCCTGTGTTTGGGCACCATAATCATAAGATTTTGTTGACGGACAATTTAGAAAAGCAACACACAAAATTCTAAATTCTAAGGAGTTGCATAGACCATCAGATCCAAGGAATTAGTCAGGTGCTCTAAGAGCCCTGAACGTCCACGTCAGCCAAACAAAAAAAAAAAAAAAAAACCAATTGCTTAGACCTTCAGACCTTAGAAGAAATAAGCACTAAATTTTGTTCCACATAGACTTGAGAAAGATTTTTTTTATATATAAGCAGACAGAATTTGAGAAAGATCAAGGGTGGAAGAGAAAAAAAAATATATTGACGTTCAAAATTATAAACTATGCAAAATACAGTTTACATGATTAAACTGACATTATCTAACCTGCTGCTTTGCAATAGCATCATCAAGATGCTGGAGTTCAGTGCGGTTACGAAGGTTAGTTTCCTCAAGCTCAAATAATGCCTTCTGTAAGTTTATCCGTTCCTGAACATTTTCACTGATTTCATGGCTCAATACATTCAACCAAGACATATCATCTGCAGCTTTTTCAGCAGGCTTGAGACTAAGCTGTGATTCCTTTGCAGCTAGTTCTTTTCTCAGTCGGAAAACCTCATTCTGTAAAATCAAGTATGTCATGTTCCAAGACATATACTATGCTACCTTAAATACAACACATGCCTTTTAATAGCTTACCTGAAGACTGTCAATCATCCGCTGGTAGTCTGATACATGGGTATCTACTGTGCCTATGTTTTTCTGTAAAGAAACACGAGTGTTATGATAACTTGAACAACCAAGTGACAATAAATGCTTAAAGTCATGAATCTAGGAGGTGATAAACAGACAATGAGCACACAAGAAAAACATAGAGCATCTGATAAGCCAAGCAGATACCATAAAGAAATATACAGGAAGGATACATTCAACTGTTTGTTCTTTTTCTTTTTTGATAATTCAATTGTTACAACAAGCAATGCCACTCAGCTACAAGGCTCTTGACAGGAAGGATACATTCAGCCATGGCAGAATACAAACTAAAGTATGGACAATTCAATTAGCAAAGAACAAAATGACCTTACTCCAATTTCATGCAAGAGGGAAGCTGACCCAAATCATAATAAAAGAAAAGGTCAAGGATTATTAAGAGCTATAATATAAAAAGAGGTGAATAGTAGCCTTAAAGCAGAATTATGTTCATCCAAAGAAAATATCAGTTAGAGCACCGCAAGCCACAAATAACTTCCTCAGTGCTCACACTTTCAAGAATTATAAAGTAGATATATCCCAGACAAATTGGAGTTCACCTGAATATGTGTCTTTATTTCCTTTGCCCTGTCAGCATACTTCAAGGTATTCACAGTGTGGTGATACTGACTGTCTGCAGGGGATACTGTGGCAACCATGACCGTTTGCGAATTGCCACTCAGACCATCTTTAAGTATTCGTGTCAATTTGCTGCGAGGAAATATATATTAGATTCGATAGGAGGGAGGAACTAAGGCTATAATAAGTACAATCAGATACCTATTCCGGTAAGGAACATAAGCAAGACCCTTCTTTTGTTGCTTCCCCAGAGCATTTATGCAGTTTGCTAAAGCAAGAAGTGATCGGTTGATATTAGCTCCATCTCTTAGCTTTTGGCCTCCATTATGTGTTTCAGAAGCTCGTTCGCTGCCAGCAAGATCTACAAGTGCAAGTTTTCCTTGCATGACTTGATTTCGATACTTGTTTCTCTGTTTTCTTTTCACAGTGATCTCTAGAACTGCATGTGATCTGGTTAGATGGAGACAACTTCATATGAGATCATGCAAAAGGTTGCACCACATAGAGAGAGCTCCATGTAATAAATTTCTCAACATGGATGGTAAAGGCGGTGAAAAGTTTAGAGCAACTAAGAAATTCAACTCATGCACGCTCACCGTGAAGAAGTTGCATTAGCCTCCGTGCTTTCTGTTTTCCGCCGACTATTCCCCACATTCAAAAGTTCAAGGATTTTATCTGCTGAGTGAACCTGAATCAGAAGCAAAAGGAAACTGACTAATAGGTATGCTGATCACAGTACACACTTGATCCATCCAAGACCAGAATGCACAGTATAAAGGAAACTAAAATAGAGGAGTGAATTATTTTACGGAACAAGTTTTTTTTTTTTTTTAACCATTACACAATGTGAAATGGATAGTCAAACCATAAATGGCCATAAGGCCAAACTATGTGACCCTGCAATATTCACGCAACACATAACAAAAAGAAACATTATTTTACATTGCTAGAAACACTCATTCCCAATTTTTTTTAAAAAATAACACACTAATGTAGACATACACAAAAAGAGCTCCATGAATATCAAAAGATGATAACCCAAAATTTCATTAATCTTCACCAGGATTAAGAAACATTAATGACTTCTTACTAACAACCAATTTTTTTTTAAGAGACTTACTTGCAACCAAATTTCACTGGATTCAAATACCATGTAGCAGATATGTTGATTCATTTTTCATGAATGTCCAAATTCTCAATTACCTTAATTACTGATTCACCATCAGTTTAGAACAGATTAACCCCATTTTAGTGATGCATTCAAGGTCTGCATCATGCATCTCACCACTCCAACAATGTATCAAAAATGGTGATCTCAATTAATAGCCCAGCAAAGGGAAATACACACGCCAAGAGGGAGGGGGTGGGGGGATGTTAATATAAGGACAACAATGAACCTTGATACATCTCAGCCCAGCAACAACTATTCCTTGTTCAGGATCCTCTCTAAGTTCCAAATGACCTGATGATTTTTCGAGCAAATCGTAGATAACCTAAATTCATTAAAATAAAAAGTTAAACAAGTTTTAAAAGATAATGAGCTATATAAATAAACCAATATCTTAATCAAAACACAATCCTACTTCGTTGTACACTTCAAGGTAGGAGCAAGTAACTTCGAATCCATCGGAGCTCTTGTCCGTTTTGATATGATCAAAAATCGTATGTAAACTGAGAACCATGAGTCCAGGATCACCTCGAGTCCCAACCATTGTATATGTTTTACCACTAGATATGTATAAAGAAAATATTAGATCCAATTATTAAGAGAATTCATAAATCAACAGCACAAATCTCAATACAGAAATATAAAATCTCAAAAGAATGCAAAATGATTTTGACATAAAAGTTTGCATCATTCACAGTGCCCATAAAAAAAATGACAGTAAATTTACAATCAATGTGCATTACTGAGTAGCATATGGACACAAGAAAAAATAAAAATAAATATCTCCGGTCCGGTAGGAAAGAAAGCTGTAGCCAGTGACTAGCTCAGCTATGGAGCTACATGTACACCGCCACGTCAATACTATCTTTCGAAAGTGAGATCAATAAAAATAAATATCTCTTTAGTACCTTCCAGTTGAGCCATATGCAAATACAGTTGCGTTCAGACCTTGAACAACCCCCGAGATTACAGAGGATATACATCTTTTGTACACATCCTGGATAGTTGACTATAGTAAGAAAAATTTATAATAATAACACAAAACAAATTAAAAATCAACTACACTTCATACATAGAAACTAATACGGCCTATAACTACATTGTCACTAGAAACCAACATATAGGCATGTGTATATTGACTAGAGTCATTTAGCAAGAACCAATGGACTCTAAAATCACGTTAACATTAAAACATTCAGCACTTAGCATATCTAATATTTAAAAAATTTCAAGAAAATTGCCATATTATAATGAGTAATGCTACCGCCACAAACTATTAATGTGGCAAATTCTTACTAATTCTCATCTAGGACTACCACAGTTTGTAAAATAGTCTGTGTCTTTAGCGTTTTCCTATTATAATGCAAAATGCAAGTGAGCCATGCTATTGGAAATTTATAACTATTTTACATTTTGTAAGTGTAGACAAGTAACCATAACAAACTAAGGAATCCAATCTAGTCATCATGCTAAACTCTTCATACCAAAAAAAAAGCATTAACATCATTAATCGTAACTAATTAAAAAAAGGGTGCAGCATACCACATTTGTACAATCAGGACCAAATGCATGATCAAAACAATACTTCTTTTCTTTCGTTCGATTCTGTATGCGATCAAGGTAGTCCTTTGACAAGTCAGGGTCCAATACAAGAACCTCCTATAAAAATCCAATAACCAAACTAAAACACATTAATTTTTTATACCAAAAAAAATCAGTCACACACTTAATTTCACAGAAATTTCAAAGGTTTCAATCCACCACAAAGTACAAAACCTTATTGTCAATAACTCGAACAATGTCACGACTCTGTTCTCTCCCCGTGAACCGCCTACATTTCACGGCAACCTGTGGCAAACAGTTAGCAGAGACAATCAACCAAATGTAACGGTTTCTGATTGATATAAATGGAAAATACTAACCGTAAGAGTCGTGGCTTTCTTCGCGGCCGGAGCTCTAATGCTCGGCATGTTTCACCGGCATTGATAAGCTTAAGCCTAGCTTATCTGAGCTACAAGGCTACAATTATGATCAAGTTTTGAAATCTTGAATTTGTTTAAGCTTTAAACAATCTCTGTTTTCACACAAATATAATCTCTCTTTACAGAGTAAGCCCTAATTCACATTTGGAATTAAGAAAAGAAAAATTAACAAAAACGAGCTACATTTGTAAAACACAGATAGAAAAAATTTATTTGAAAAAAAAAAAAAAAAAAAAAAAACGGAAATAGTAAATGTGCAAACACGTACAAATCTTTAAACGTAAAGAATATTCTGAGAATAAAAGTGGCAGGAAATCAAAAACCAGATCAAAGAAAAGTACAAAAAACAATAAAACACAGATTTTTGAAAGCGTTTAGAAAAGCTCAGTGTGCTTTTGTGTAAAGCTCTAGATTTCAAGAAATTTGGAAAAACATTATCATTCTCTATATTTGCGTGCAAAAATTTAGGGGTAAGAGAAAATCCAAAATCCTTATTTAGAGTAAATATGAAGCGAGAATTTAAAGGAGACGACGTGGAAGCGCGTAATGAGGGACTATAAAAGAAAAGAAATGCGAGAAATGTTTTTGTTTTTGTGTTTTGCTGGAGGTGGAGGTGGAGGTGGGGGTGGAAGGAAACGATTCTGTGGTTTACGGTGTATCGTATTATAATGTACTGTATTTTTATTAAGGCACCTTGCATTAACTCACAATATTTTCACAATAAATTATAAATTGTATTAATAATAATCAATCTATAATTATTTAAATTTATAACTGAAATTATTTTTTTATCTACTCATAATAATCAATAATAACTATTTTTTTATCTACTCGAAACGTGAAGATATTGTGAAAATAACGTTTTTTTTTATAAAAAATTTATATAAAAACATGTTAAAAAATCAATCGTTTTTCTATTTCTATAAAAAAAATTAATTTCTTTTATTAATGCTATTAAAATAAAGCGTACGTTATGGAGGTTGAAGAAGAGACCAGCCAGGTGAGCTGGAGCGTTGTAGAACGATCGTGACCGTTGGATTGCTTCAGAGACACACAAATGGATTTTTGGAGTTTTGTGAGGAGAGAGGCGGTGTCTTGGGAAAACGGGAAAAGGACTAGTTTTTTTGGTAACGAAATTGGGTGGGGTGTTGCTGTGGGACAATGATTTTTACCTTTTTTTTTTATGATGATTTTTTTGTGAGTAGGAAAGGGAAAGAGACTGGGGCTTTGGTTTTCTTGGTAACGAGGTTTATTACCTTTTTTTTTGGCCCACAAGTGTATTGGAAAACTAGTGGAACAAAATTGACCTCCAGTTGGTTGTCACTTTGGAGACAAACCTTTCAAATTTTTTGACGAAAACAGATTACTATGTCCTTCTTACTCTCGTATGCACCTGAAATCAATGCGCAAGGTAAAAAGGCAATAATAAAAATCATGGGCTTCAAAGATGGAATCATATGAAATTTGGCAACTGAAGCGAAATAGCCTTCTAAACAATAGTCATCACTTTGCCACAAGGTATTCTCTAAAAATGGCAAATTTTATCATTTAGGCCTCGAAAATTGCGATTTTACCGTTTATAGTAATTTTTGTTTCTTTAATAACTTTTTCTTAAAAGTCAGAATAAGATCCCGCTTATTTTGGGACAACCCTTAAAGTTAGTAGTTTACGATTTTGCATTTTTGGTAAATTTTGATATTTTGTTACCTAATCGCATAAGTAGTGTGAATTAGGGTTTCAGACTGTTTTTTCTCAGTATTTATATATTTTTTAGCCGTCAGGAGACAAATTAGATTATTATCAATAAACACAGACTGTTATCAAATTCTTTCTCTAGTGGATTCCAGTTTTTTTTTTCTCCTTGTGAATTCAGGAAAACCCCTCGTGAATTCGAAGTTTACTAGTAGAAACTAATAATTTAGTTTCTGTTCCATCGAGAGAGTATCGTGTGTGCTTTCTTCAAGCTTCCACGACATCATTTCTCATATATATCTATATTAAGTTTGAATTTTGAA
This sequence comes from Quercus tomentella, assembly GCA_028535165.1. Lineage (NCBI taxonomy): Eukaryota > Viridiplantae > Streptophyta > Magnoliopsida > Fagales > Fagaceae > Quercus > Quercus tomentella. The sequence continues at coordinate 16,251,000 of JAPQVY010000001.1, forward strand.
AATCTTTAGATTGCATGTTCTTATTATATCTTTTATGCTTGTAAAATTTCAAAAATATCAAAAATCAAGTGCTATGTCATCAAATAAATATTAAAATTTCAAATTTTTGTGATCTAAAATTGTGTATAAAAAAATAATTTTTTTGATCGAATAATAAATAACATCCGATTTGAATGATATTTGATTTACATATTAAAAACATAAGGAACATGAAATCAACAATTAGATTTTCAAAATTTACACTCAAAAAATAAATATATAAAAAGTTTGAAAATTTTCTCTCCAAACTAGTTTGGAGAGAAACTTTGTTCAGTTATTTATAGGTTGTAAAGGAGGGATTTGAATCAAAGTATGCCAATTGAGTTTAAGTTTAATATCATGATTGTATGTTCAATTTGGTTCATTTTAGTATCAAATAATTTGAGTCTGTTCATAAACTACTTAATCAACTTGTTTACTTTCTATATGTAATAAATATTATAAATAAAATTTGTTACCCCTTTACAAATATATGTTAATAATTAAATTATATATAAAATTATATTTTTTTAGTTTATTAGATATAATGATTTATATATTTATTTATGAACTTATAAAAATTAAATTTATTAACCTTATATTGTTAAAAATAATATATAATATTACATACATTTAAACTATTTATATTATCAATAAATAACAATAATAATTTGATATCTTATGAAGATATTTATAAACTTATAGTTAGAGTAGGAATTTAAACTCATGATGTTTTTGTAAAAAAATACCATATATATACACTTTAGAATTATCTTTGACAAGTCATAAAATTTTACATACATAATCCTTGGAGAGTGTGAGAATTATGATATAAAATATAAAACCAACATAAAATTAAGGAAATTATGTAAATGACACATAGATAGTGATTACTTTTTATGTAAATCAGGATTTTGTTATGCATGTAATACTGTGGCTGATGCTCACAATTGGCCAAACTTTGTACAGGGCAGTAGGTGTGGCTGGATTACATCCCAGCTAACATTGTGCCTCTAGTTTCATTTGATGCCCATTGAGGTTCCCTCAATAAAGCCCAGGCTGGCTGGTTTCTAAAAAAATATATATATATTTAAGAGTATTGTTTCAAGCCCAGCAAGCTGGCCGGTTTCTTAAAAAAAAAAAAAAAAAAAATTGAAGAGTAGTGTTTGAAGCCCAGGCAGGCTAGCCGATTTCTTTAAAAAAAAAAAAAAAACAGTGTTGTTTGAAGCCCAGGCTGGCTGGCTAGATTCTTAAAAATAAAAAAATAAAATAAAATAAAAAAATAAAAAAAAAATTGAAGAGTATTATTTGGAGCCCAGGCAGGCTAGGCGGTTTCTTAAAATAAAATAAAATAAACAGTATTGTTTGAAGCCCAGGGCAGGCAGGCCGATTTCTACCCAAAAAAAAAAAAAAAATCCTGAATGCATGAGTTTTGTTTGAAATGTTACCGTTGGGATTTGAAAGAGAAGGAAATGTTACCGTTGGAACAAGTAATAAAGAAACGATAAAATAAGAATTAAAATATAATATTTAAATGAAGTGGTAAAAATATAGAACATCTGATAAATGAGATATTGTAAAATGATGTGGTAAAATAATAAAGTAGACTTTTGATGTGGTAAAATGGCATAATATTTACAACGGCTGCTACGGATGCTCTTAGTATAGTATTATTCCCTGTGCGATGCAAAATTCCTATGTAAACTAAAAATTTTAAATATAATTAAAAGTAAATTATTAAATAAATAGTAATAATAAATTATAAAATAAGTAAAAAAAATAATAATAAAAAAATTACTTTAAGTTCTAATTTTTTAGAGTTTAGAGTTTAGAGTTTAGAGTTTATAAGTGTTTATCTATTTTTGTTGTAAGGACACGGTTTACAGTCCAAGCCCAAGCCCAAGCCCAAGATGTATGGGATCTTGGCCCAATGAGCTCAGTACAATAAATTTGTAGAGAGTGGGTTGAAGAACTAAATCTTAATGAATTTGACAACGGCTAGTATGGATTTAAAAGATGATCAAGCAAGAACAAAGAAAATAAAGCTTAATGAATTCACTATCCGAGGAGGTATTTTTTCATACAAATCAATAACAGTTGGGTACAAGTATAATTTTGATTGCTAAAGTATTCTTTATCTATTTTTTCAATCCCTTCCTCATGGGAGGTCTCTTACATTATATAGCTCCCTCTGGACCATCTTGAGCCCTTATTTGAGTACCTGTCTCATCAAACACCCTCTTTGGCTTTCTGTGAGTTGTGCTTGCCAAAGCAGCACTGTTTAGGGGTCTTCTCCACATAAATGCGACCAGAAGAGTAGATGCAATGCATTTAATGCGATGGTAGCAGTTTTCCCTTAGATATTTTTGGGTTTCCTTCCTTCTTGTATGTTCATGAGGCACATCCCTATCACTGGAGCTTCTTGGACGGTCACTCTAATTGTTGGAATACATACTTGAGCTGCATTCATCATATCCGAGGAGGAGTTCCTCCTCGGACCACCTTCCATTCATTCCTTACTTATGAGACTTTAAATTGGAACCCCTCATAACTATTTGTCCCTCATCGGACCATTCAACGTCCTCGGACAAAGCCCAAAGCCCAATATATGATTTTGGGCCCTTATCCCTACATTTGTATTTTAAATTATTTTTGTGCTTTGTGTTAATTTCTTAATATGAGTTGTGATATGATTTTGATCATTCCTTTTTGGATTATGTTTCATTTATGTCCTGGTCAGCACAAACAATAATAAACAAAATAGTTCCTTAATACTAATTTTTTCCCAGTAATAGTCTAATTAAAAAAATCAATACACCCATAAAATAAATACAAACCAAAGCATACACAAAAGAATTCAAAAATTGAGAATATTAAAAAAAAATTAAAAACTTACATAAGAGAACCAAGAACTTAAATGGGTGTCCACTGTTGTACTTCTTTATAGTAAACTTCCTCTGGCATAATATCCTGCATGCAAATTCAGAAGCAAAGAACAATAAGTAAGATGAATTTATTAGATTAAAACATAAGCATAAGTTGCCTCTTGGGGGGAAAAAGTGAAAAAAAAAAAAAGTGAGTTGTGTGGGATTTAAGTTTAGAAAATTTTGATAATAGACTTTTAGTTTTATTTAAATTAAAAAATTGTTAAATGTTATCCTTTAATTTGAGGAAATATATCATAACAAACTAGACTCATTATACACGCTTTGCACATGTAATAATACTCTTTTTTATTTGTTTGGTTTTTTGGTTTAGTGTTGTAATGTTTAAAAGTAATATATAAATAACCATGTGTATTTTTTTATTTTTTTTTTAGAAAGAAGTAAGGTAATGTGAAATAATATTTAAAAATGAGATGAAGATAATGCCTTAAATTTTAGGCTGAATGAAGAAGATAAAGGAATAGCAAATTACTCTTTTAACCAGTTTGTCTTTTTTAATTTAAAATTATTTAACTAAAAGATAGGGGTATTTTAGAAAGTTTAAGAATTTGTATAAGGGTACTTTAGTATGCAAAATGTTGAAACCTAAACAAGGAATCCTCTTATTAATAGTACAGATAGATAAATAATGTAGGGCTCTAGGGCCCAGGAGTTCATTATCTACCTGTATATTAGGCCTGTGGCCCAAGCCGAGGACGAGGATCTATCCGAGCATGAGGAGTCTTCGTCAAAAGAGACTGTGTTGATGAATAAAGAGGTTAGTTTTGGTCATAATGGCTCATGAGAGTGGGCCGAGGATGAATGCGTCATCGGCTAGACAAAACCGAGGTCCCGAGAGATGGTCTGTCAACAAGGGTAGCGATCCCGAAAGTTTAGTTGGAGCGGATAAGCATTGTAGAGACATCAAATAGGGAGGATTCCTAAAATATCTGACGAGAAAGCTGCTGTCACCGCATTAAATGCACTACAGCTAACTCTCTGGCTGCATTAATGTGGAGGTGATGTTTGAACAATAGATTTTAGCCTTACAGCTACTACATAAGGACTTATGGGGAGTGTTGATGGGACAAGTATCCATACCGACCGTCTGGCATGCACGTGGAAGGTGGAGATGAAAAAGAAAGACAGTATAAAAGAAGAAAGAAGTAGTAAGATGAGGGGATCGGAAAAATCAAAAAAAAAAAAAAATATAGCAATCTAGAACCAAACTTGTAACATTACCTAAGAACATTATATAAGAACCAGTGTCCTCGGGCTTCGCCGATGACGTTTTTTCTTCAATTTACACTTGTGTATTTTCAGTCTTTTGTCATCAAACCTACCTAACTTGTTATTTGGTTAGCTAAAGCCCAGTTTTTTAATCCATTATCTACAAATTCATTGTTTTGGACTTTTTGGGCCTAAGTCCATTCACACCTTGGGCTAGGATATCAAATCTGGTCGTTACAGATAATATAAAATTAATTTACTAATTAGTTAGTTGTTCTTAAATGTTAATAATAGACTTTTAATTGGAGTAAAAGTCAAAAGGTTTTTTTTTTTTTTTTTTTTTGAGAAAGTAGACGTGAGTTTTTGTTTGGGATTTAAGTTTATAATTTTTTATAAAATACTTTTATTTTGAATAAAATTTATTTATTTTTTAAATATTTAAGTTTAGAAATTTTTGACAATAGATTTTTAGTTTGAGTAAAATTTAAATTTTTTGAACTTTAAATGTATAAAATTAATAATATAATTAATTGTTCTTAAAATATTGATAATAGACTTTTAGTTGAAGTAGAAGTCAAAATGTGGGGTTTTTTTTTTTTTTGGAAAAAGAAAACAAAAGTTGTTGTTTGGGATTTAGAATTTTTTTTTATAGCAAACTTTTAGTTTTAATAGAATTTAAATTTGTTGAAATTTAAAACATAAATTTTTACCTAAATTAAACAGTTGTTAAATGTTATCCCTTAATATGAGAATTTATATTATAACAAATAATATAAAATTAATTTACTAATCAGTTGTTCTTAAAATGTTGATAATTGACTTTTAGTTGGAGTAGAAGTTAAAAGATTGGCTTTTTTTTTTTTTAGAAAGAAAACACAGGTTGTTGTTTGGGTTTTAAGTTTAGAATTTTTTATAATAAACTTTTAATTTGAATATAATTTAAATTTATCGAAGTTTAAAGTTATAAAATTAATTTTCTAATTAGTTGTTCTTAAAATATTGATAATAATCATTGCACACCCTTAGTGCGACGGTCACTTCATAAGTATAAATGCTTATGAGGAGGGAAAGGGTTGGAGTTCAAGTCTCTAGGAGGGAGCTTTCCACGCATATAAATTTAAATTAGACCGGAGTATAATTTCTATCTTTTATATATATATATATATATATATATATATATATATATATATATATATATTGATAATAGACTTTTAATTAGAGTAAAAGCCAAAACGTGGGTTAAAAAAAAAGAAAAAAAATGGATTGTTGATTTCTTTGACGATTTTTTATATTTTTCATAAAAGTTGTTCAAAACTTTCTAAAAATGACTTATTAAAATTGTCCTAAAAAGCACTAATTAACATGACCCTCGAAAAATCTAAAATATTTTTTTAAAATTTTTTTTTTTTATTTTCTTAGAAAACATTTTTAAAAATATGTTCTGTTAAAGATCCGTTTTTTTTTTTCTTCTTATTTTATTAATACTATTAAAGCGTACGGTATGGAGGTTGAAAAGGAGACCAGCCAGGTGAGCTGGAGCGTTGTGAATGATCGTGACCGTTGCATTGCTTTTGAGAGAACACACAAATGGATTTTTGGAGTTTTGTGAGGTGGAGAGGTGGTGTCGTGGGAAAACCGGAAAAGGGTTTTGTTTTGGGCAACGAAATTGGGTGGGTGTGGGTGTTGGATAATGATTTTTAGCTTTTTGTATGATGATTTTTTTTTTTTTTTTTTTTTTTTTTGTGTGTGATTAGGAAAGGGAAAAGACACTGGGGCTTTTGGGTTTTCTCGGTAGCAAGGTTTATTACTTTTTCTTTTTTTTTTTGTGTGGCCCACAAGTGCATTGGAAAATTCGTGGAACAAGATTGACCTCAAATTTTTTTGGTCGGTTTGTATGCAGTTGTAAAGGACCTGGGTTGAATCAAGTATTAAAAACTTTTAGGATTTTATACTTGTCAGCATTGCAAACAATCTAATCTGTTTGCCACGTATATATCTTTTGGTAGTGGGCGGATAGTAAGGATCAAAATGAACTTGATTTTTTGTTTTTAAAAACTTAGGTAGGCGTGACTAAAATATATGGATCAAAACAAGGATCGACGCATAATGTTAGGATTAAAAATGCATTTTTACCTATTAAAAACTTATGATTATATACTAGTCAAGGCTAAGTTTAATGTCAAACAATATTGTATATTCAAATTTGGTTCATTATCAAATAAGTTAAGTTTGTTCATAAATTACTTAATTAGTTTATTTATTTTCAATATGTAGTAAACTTTACAAATAAAATTTGTTACCCCTTTACAAATTTATGTTAATAATTAATAATTAAATTATAATTAAAATCATATTATTTGAATTTATTAGATATAATGATTTTTTATGAAATTAAAAAAATTAAATTCACCAACTAAAAATAATATATAATTTTACAAAGTTTGAATTATTTATATTATCAATAAATAACAATAATAATTTGATGATATATATATATATATATCATATCATATACTATATAATAAAATTTGGACTTAAAAGTCATAGTTGCATCAAGTGGCTACTCTCACTAATTAAACTTTATCAGTTAAATTATATTCAAACTAAAAGTCTATTATAAAAAATTCTAAACTTAAATCACAAACAACAATCCACATTTTATTTCTATATATAAAATAAAAAAATAAAAAAATCCACGTTCTGACTTTTACTCCGATTAAAAGTCTATTAACAATATTTTAAGAACAATTAATTAGTATTAATATTATATGATTAAGGGATAATATCAAACAATTGTCTAATTTAGATAAAACTTTATCATTTAAATTTCAACAAATTTAAATTATATTCAGACTAAAAGTCTATTATCAAAAATTTCTAAACTTAAATACTTTAAGAAATTTAAATTATATTCAAACAGAAAATCTATTATAAAAAATTCTAAACTTAAATCTTAGACAACAACCCACATTTTCTTTCTATGAAAAAAAAACCACTTTTTGACTTCTACTCCAACTAAAGTCTCTTATCAAAATTTTAAGAACAACTAATCATATACTATCATATACTTTATAATAAAAGTTTGGTTTAGACGCCGTAGTTACACCAAGTGGTTTTACCAAATTGCGGAAATTTTATTAGATTAAAAAAAAAAGATATATATTTATTTTGTCCTTATCTTCTTCTCTTTTAATTTTTAAGTTGATACAAATCTTAATTTGATTACAATCCAAATTCTAATCCTTTTATTATTAATTTAGTTTTTACTATTTTTTACTTAATTTATTAATCTATTTTTTACTTTTTTTTTTAACTTATTTTTTTTAACTAATACTTCTTATAAAATTAGACTTCTATAGTTCTATGACCCTAAGCGCAGCAACGTCACTTTTTTTTTCTTTGGATTTCCTCTTCACATACGGTTAGGTTTTTTTTATTTTTTATTTTTTTTTAATTTCCTCTTCACATGCTACTTATTTCTTAGATTTAGATTTTAGCTTCACACTTCCACAAATTTATAGATAAAAACAATTTCTTATTTGTTCTTATCAACTATTGTTTTATCACTAATGTAAGGACCAGATTTGAGTCCCTAACCCAAAATGTGGATGGACTTTGGCCCGAAAAACCCAAAACAATGAATTTGTAGAGAGTGAGTTGGAAAACTGGGCTTTCATGAATCAGATAATCACTAAAGTGGATTCAAATGACAAGAAAATGAAAATAGATAAGTTTAAACTAAAGAAAATCGTCCTCGGCACAGTCCGAGGAGATCAGTTCTTATATATTTATCTCAAGTTTGATTACAAATACAATTCTTGATTGTTACAATGTTTTTCTTTTTTTTTCTCTCTCCTCTTTCATGGAAGGCCTCTTCCATTATATAGTTCTCTTTAGACAATCTTGACCCTCCACTTGTTAATCATCCAAGCCTCTACTTGAGTGCTTGTCCCATCGGACACCCTCTCAGACCCTTTATGCGTTGGGGCGGTCAATGCAGCACTGTTCAAGAGTCTTCTCCACATTAATGCAGCCAAAAAGTTAGCTGCCGAGCATTTAATGCGGTGGTAGCAGCTTTCCCTTAAGATATTTCGTGACCTCCCTCTATCTCGTTTCTTCTGAATACTTATCCACATTAGTGGAGTCATCCGGACCGTTTCTCCTGGTGTCAGACCACACCTTCTGACCTCGACTTTGCCCTGCCGAGGAAGTACTCCTCCTCAAACAGCCTTCTCGGATGGTTATGATCAGACTTCACCTCTTTACTCACCGACGCGGGTTCTTAGGAAGGTGTTTACCTGTCCTCGGACTATTCATGTCCTCGGATTGGGCCCTTGGCCCAATATATATGTAGATATGCATTCTTGGGCCTATCACTTCTACAACTAATTTATAAATAAAAATAACAACAATTTTCTAGATACATGTTAATGCTATCTCACCAAATTTTAAAGTAAAAAAAAAAAAAAAAAAACAACGTGCATAGTTAGGAAGAGTTAGACATGTGCATAAGTTGGAGAGTTATATACCTATATCTATTTGATTATTGAGATAAAACCGATCTTCATTGTGAATGAGTTATAGTATAATAGTAATTACTAATTAGTGTAAATGGGTAATCTATAATGTATATTTATCTACTATATATATCAGCTAATAAAAAATTGGATACACAAAATAGACTCTTGGGTGATGTATATATGCTTACAAACTCATGCGATCACAATAGGATGAAGAAGAGCACAAACTCCTAGGAGCTTAGCTAGCCCATCTTTGATAAGCAACAGAATTCAATCAAGCAACTTTACAAGACGTGAAATCATGCAATAAGACACAACAAGAGCTCATGTGTTTATGATGTTATTCTGTTTAACATGACGTTAATCTCCTTTATGAGTTCAAAATTTTTAGTTTAATTTTTTTAAGATAAGTAATTTAATTATATTATTGAAATAAATTGTTTAATTTACATATACTCTTCTAATAATAGTAATTCCTAATTAGTGTAAATGGGTAATCTATAATGTATATTTATCTACTAAATATATTAGCTAATAAAAAATAAATAAATAAATTGGATACACGGAATAGACTCCTGGGTGATGTATATATGCTTACAAACTCATGCAATCACGATAGGATGAAGAAGAGCACAAACTCCTAGGAGCTTAGGTAGCCCATCTTTGATAAGCAACTTCCCAGGATGCAATCAAGCAACTTTACAAGATGTGAAATCATGCAATAAGACACAATAATAGTTTATGTGTTTATGATGCTATTCTGTTTAACATGAGTTAAAATCTCCTTTATAAGTTCAAAATTTTTAATTTAATTTTTTTTAGATAAGTAATTTAATTATATTATTGAAATAAAATTTTTGATTTACATATACTCTTCTATTAAGTAGTGCATCGCACGGGCATAACACTAGTACTTACTAATAATAAAAGTTGGACTTAGAAGCCATGGTTGCACCAATTGGCTACTCTCACTAATTAGTAAATTAATTTTATATTATTTGTTAGGATATATTTTCTCAAATTAAGGGATAATATTTAACAACTGTTTAATTTAGGTAAAATTTTATCATTTAAATTATATTCAATCTAAAATTTTATTATTAAAATTATAAACTTAAATCCCAAACAATAACCCACATTTTATTTTTATTTAAAAAAAAAAACCACATTTTAACTTCTACTCCAAATAAAAGTTTATTATCAATATTTTAAGAACAACTGATTAGTAAATTAATTTTATATTATTTGTTATGATAAATTTCCTCAAATTAAGAGGTAATATTTAACAATTATAAAATTTAGATAAAACTTTATCATTTAAACTTCAAAAAATTTAAATTATATTCGAACTAAAAGTCTATTATAAAAAATTTATAAACTTAAGTATTTCAATAAATTTAAATTATATTTAAACTAACAGTCTATTATAAAAAAATTCTAAACTTAAATTCTAAACAACAACCCACATGTTATTTCTCAAAAATTAAAAAATAAAAATAAAACAAAAAACCACATTTTGACTTCTACGCCAACTAAAAGTCTATTATCAACATTTTAAGAATAACTAACTATCACCGTAAGTTAGACCCTTTTGGATATACATCACTGTAAGTTTCTTTAAAAAACCTTCTCCCTTCTCCCCATGTGTGTGTGTGTGTTAAAATACTTAGTATTCTCAAAAGAAAAAATAGTGGGTTAATCCCACATTGGAAAATGAGTGTGAGTTATAGAGGTTTAAAGCCCGTGCTATGTATTCAAGAATTAAGCCCTTTTAGATATACACCACTATAAGTTTCTTTAAAAAACATTCTCCCCTCTCACCGCGTGTGTATGTGTGTTAAAATACTTAGTATTCTAAAAATTGAAAAAAAAAAAAAAAAAAAAAAACTATCACCGCATACCTTTAATGCAATGGTCACTCTACAAGTATAAGTGTTCGTGAGGTGTGGAGGGTAAGGGCCGGTGTTTAAGTCTATAGAAGTTTCACACTCATATACATTTAGATTAAGCTAGAATAAAATTTTTTATATTGTGTATATATATATATATATATATAAATTAAAAAAAAAAAGAATAACTAACTAGTAAATTAATTTTATATTATTTGTTGTGATATATTTCCTCAATAAAGAGGTAACATTTAACAACTGTTTAATTTAAATAAAACTAAAGGCCTGTAAGGGCGGTTTTTGGGGCCCAGGCCCAGCAAGCCAGCGATCTTGGCCCAAAAGACCCTCGACAATGAATTTGTAGAGAGTGGGACTCAGAGCTAGGTCTTGACAGAGTGGACGTGATTAATGGTGAACCATGCAACAAATAGGACGTGAGATTGTCTTGTTCAGTTTTCTCAGATGACTCTCCTTTAGCCTCCTCATTTGTGGAGACTTTCAGCTCTTATATATCCTCCTTTAATTGATAATGACCTTACACTTGTTCGCCATCTAGGCCTCTACTCGAGTGCCTGTCCTAAAGGACACCCCCCTCCTTTTTCTGTGAGTTGCAATGGCCAAGATAATACTATTTTCTGTCCAATCCTCATTAATGCGGCTGGAAAAGTAGTTTCCCTGCATTTAATGCGGCAGTAGTGGTTGTTCCCTGTCCGTTTAGCACTTCCTTCTTTTAGGAGGGTTCCTCACCATGGACAGGATACGTATTTGACGTCCATTAAGTGCGTCCGAGGAGGCACTACTCCTCGGACTATCCTTAAATAGAACCGGCCCGGCCCAGCTGGATTGGGCTAAATGTCTGCCGACCCCGTTTTCGCTTCCCACCATGGCTGGGCTTCATCCTGGTCCTAAGGCCCACTGTTGGCTGACAAAGCGTGCCCCCCACAATAGCCCCTCAAAATTCCGGCTCTTTCTTCTTGATCCGAGGAGGAAAGACGGGATTTTGATAATTGCTGGACAGCCCATCGTGGTTCTCTACTTTATCCGGGCGAGCGTGTGTCATCACGTGCCTCATTAATGCTGAAGGCATTTAATGCCCCACGGGGGAGTTAACTGCAGCTTTTGGAGCATTACGCCTTTTCAATCCAACGGTTGGAGACCAGATCAACGGCGAACAACGTTTTGTTTGTTCTAGGCGGGAGTGCGTCTGTCCAACTTCCCCTGGGTATATAAGGTCTTGAAGGAGTTTTTTCCCATTTTCTACGAAAGCGCCAGTGTTCAGAAGACCTTAGTGCATTCTCCTTCAATACGCCCTTATCTTCGCCACCCTTTTATTGAAGACTCCGTCAAGTTTCTTACCCGTAAGTGCGCGTTTCTTCTTCGTTACTCTTCTCTAGGCGAACTTCCTTCGTGTAACCTAGGATTAGGGGGAAATGGGTAGGCTTTCAAAAATGGTAGACTCTCCGGCCGGTATGGCGGGCTTCAGGGCGAAGTATCGTATTCCACCGGAGGTAGGTTTAGAGTACTGCCACGAAGAGGAAATTTTCTTCAAAAGGAAGTCAGGGCAGGTCGTGATTCCAATGATAGCCTTCGTGGAGGGAGGAATGACGATTCCCATGGGGAGAATAACTAGGGACTACCTGCGTGGTCATAGATTGACCCCCTATCAGTGCACCGCAAACCTGCTCCGGATCTTGGGGTGCACCGACGTATTAAACGACCAAATGAACCTCGGCCTAACCTGGCGTGACGTGGTTCATCTCTATGAATGCCACAGACTCGGGGACTCATACTACCTAAAGTCCAGGTCTGATGAAGTGAGGTTGATATCCTGCCTCCCCAAGTCCAGCAAAGGCTTGAAGGACGACCATTTGATCGTCTCCGGACCATGGCATGACGGCATTCACTGTCCGACCAGGGCAGGAAAGCCAGGTGGGGTGCCATAACATTAGGTTCCGCGGAGAGGACCCTAGTTTGAGTTTTCCCCCTTTGTTTTGCTTTATTTGTGTTGCGTTTCCTTTGTTATGGCTACATGTCTCCTCGGACTAACATATCTCACTTAACGATCTTCGCAGACAAAGAGCACACAACCCCTCGGCTGAGCCTGGTCAACGTTCCTGCTCTAAATTACCTCTTGAGATCTGAGATTTTCGTGAGCGAAGACGGACAGTTGCGGTCGGCTCCGTTGATTTTGGATTTTGTTCCTCTTTCTCGGTCCTTGGTGGAAGCTGGTCAAGCTATTAGGGCTGGAAGTCCGAGATTGGCACGTATAAACGTTTCCATACCCGGGTTTCTCGCTTCGTCAGATTTGCCCCCTGCTCGATTGCCTGATCAACGGCCCATCCCTGCAGAGATTACTCCCGAGGAGGAGGCTGGTTCTTCGCATTCTTCCCTAGAGGAACAGATAGATCGGTTCCAATTTGCCGAGGAAGGGGAGGTGTCGGCTAGAGTTGTAGAACTCTCGGACTCTGACTCAGACTCGGACCGTGCTTCAGCAGCCCCTGCCCTCGGTCTAGTCGTCGCGCAAGTTGATACTAGCCAAGAGGTTGAGGAAGAAGGGATGGACTTGAAGCCCAGGGCTGGCCTCCGAGGCCTTCTATCTAACAGGAACAAGGGGCAGTCCTCTAAGGATGCCCCCAAGGAGCAGCCTCCAGCTAAGCTTCCCCCTCCTCCTCCTCCATCTACCGACCCCCCACTTCAGCCTATGCCCAATTTGAGGCGGAAGAGGCCAGTGGAAGAACTGGAGGAGGGTGAGGTCGGCCCTCAGCAACCGAAGCAGCAAAAGAAAGGAAAGGAGCCCAAGGATAAGCGGGCCAAGTCCACTGACAGCCAAGATGAGGCGGCACTGAGAAGGGCACAACGTACTTGGAGCCCACGGCTGGAACTGGACGGTGCTCCCATTCCCTGGGATGCCACAATTTGGGAGTGTCCACGGGGGCAGGCGACCGACCTTGCCGAGGCCCTGCAGCAACCCCTGCTCTTGCCCCGCGACATGGATGGGCTCAGGAAAACGGGGCAACCAGACCTCTTCAAGTCTTTGAAGAGGGATCTCGCTATGGTGAGCAACAAGCCTTGGCCAGATTAGACGCTGTGCTTCACCCTCAGCTAGCATTATTTTCGTTCTAACGACACCTTTATTAACTTTATGCAGATCACCCAGCAAGTTTACATCGCCGAAGAGCGCGCGAGAAGTGCACGGGAAGAGGTTAATGGCGAGGTCCAATCCCGCGTAGCCGCGGAGAAAACTGCTGCTGTCCTGAAGCTGGAAAAGGAAAGCCTAAAAGAAAAACTTAAGGAGGCTGTGAGGGAACGGGACAGCGCCAATGCGGGCCTTGAGAGCACAATGAAGCAGGCCGAGGACATGCGCAAACAGCTTCACTTGTCCGAGATAAACCTTGCGACCGAGAAGCAATTGGTCGAGGATCTTAAGGCGCAGCTGGTACAAGTGAAGGAAGGGGCCAGATTGGCCAGGGAGGCCGCCGAGGCTGCGGTGGCGGCCTCTTATGAACGGGGAGTGGCGGATACTGAAACTAGGTTGGCCGAAGAGGTAGCTGTGGTCTGCAGGGACTACGTTACTGAGGCCTGGGGAGTCGCCATGGACCGAGCAGCAGTCCCTGTGGATTCCGACCTTAGGAGGCTCGAGAGTATCTTCTTCCCACTAGATATTCGCGAGATCCCTGGCTCGGATTCCCTAGGGGATCTCGCCTCTGCACAAACCGTCCCTCCCGGCGCCGACATCCCAGGGCAGACGTCAGCCAGGGGCAAATCGCCAGAAGACGCCCTTACTATAAGGGATGTCGTTGCGCAGGCTAAAGAAGTTGGGCCTAAACCAACGGCTGAGGAAGAGAACCCCGTGGCAGCTGTCCCCGAGAAGCGCTTGGCCCAGGACCCAGTTTAAAGCATTAGTGTAGGGATTAACTTGTAATAGGTTTTGCTTTCTGCTTTTTGTTTGCTTTTCGCTTCGCAAGTATGTGTAAAACGAGCCATTTTGGCATTTGATGAATGATATAACCTCGTTTCGTTTTGTTTCGTTGCTTCTGCTTTGCCTTTGTTATGAACGAATTTTGACTATATCAGTAGAATTCCGAGGTTGAGCCATTAGTCGTAACTTGAACAATGCGATTAAGTATGAGCTAATCAAGTAGCAGTTATTTTCACCAAGGCTGAGGTCCGAGGTGAAGAAGGAAGCCTTGGGTCCCCTCCGTGACTTGGATACATGCGGCTAATTTCCCCCAAGTCTGTGGTCCGAGGAGCCAGGCAGGACTTAGGTTCTGTTTAGCGCTTATTAGGAACAGTTTAGCAGTTAATTTCCCCCAAGTCTGTGATCCGAGGAGCCAGACAGGACTTAGGTTCTGTTTAACGCTTATTGTTAACGTAGCTAGTTTTCCCATAGGCTTGAGTCCGAGGACCATGCAAAACCTTGGTTCTGTCTAGTACTTAAATGAATGTGACTAATTTCCCCCAAGTCTGTGGTCCGAGGAGCCAGGCAGGACTTAGGTTCTGTTTAGCGCTTATTAGGAATAGTTTAGCAGTTAATTTCCCCCATGTCTGTGGTCCGAGGAGCCAGGCAGGACTTAGGTTCTGTTTAACGCTTATTGTTAACGTAGCTAGTTTCCCCATAGGCTTGAGTCCGAGGACCATGCAAAACCTTGGTTCTGTCTAGTACTTAAATGAATGTGACTAATTTCCCCCAAGTCTGTGGTCCGAGGAGCCAGGCAGGACTTAGGTTCTGTTTAGCGCTTATTAGGAATAGTTTAGCAGTTAATTTCCCCCATGTCTGTGGTCCGAGGAGCCAGGCAGGACTTAGGTTCTGTTTAACGCTTATTGTTAACGTAGCTAGTTTCCCCATAGGCTTGAGTCCGAGGACCATGCAAGACCTTGGTTCTGTCTAGTACTTAGATGAATGTGACTAATTTCCCCCAAGTCTGTGGTCCGAGGAGCCAGGCAGGACTTAGGTTCTGTTTAGCGCTTATTAGGAATAGTTTAGCAGTTAATTTCCCCCATGTCTGTGGTCCGAGGAGCCAGGCAGGACTTAGGTTCTGTTTAACGCTTATTGTTAACGTAGCTAGTTTCCCCATAGGCTTGAGTCCAAGGACCATGCAAAACCTTGGTTCTGTCTAGTACTTAAAGGAAAGAAAAAGAAAAAGAAAAAAGAGAATAGGGTACAAGGCAAAAATCACAAGGAAACCAGAACTCAAGTGAAAAAGATACTTTTATTAATAGTGATACCTTTTGAGGTTATTTACATTCCAAGGGCGTGGCACTACATGTTCGTCCAAGTCTTCCAAGAAGTAGGCTCCTATGCCGGCTACGGAAGTGATACGGTACGGTCCTTCCCAGTTCGGTCCGAGCTTTCCCCACGCAGGGTTCTTTGCGGTGCCCAAGACCTTTCTCAATACTAGGTCTCCAGGCGCCAGCGGTCTGGGCTTTATCTTGGTGTCGTAACCTTGCTTGAGCTTCTGCTGGTAGTGTGCTAGATGGACCGAAGCGCTTTCCCTTCTTTCATCGATGAGGTCCAAGCTTTTCTCCAGAAGTTTGTCATTGGCAGTGGGGCAGAAAGCGGCAGTTCGCTGGGTGGGGAAGTTTACTTCCAATGGGATGACAGCCTCGGCTCCGTAGGTCATAGAAAAAGGGGTTTCCCCGGTAGACCTCCGGGGTGTGGTGCGGTATGTCCATAAGACGTGGGCTAGCTCCTCGGCCCACCTCCCCTTTGCGTCATCCAATCTCTTTTTAAGTCCGTTCAGTATTGTTTTGTTGACAGCTTCTGCTTGTCCGTTACCCTGTGGGTAAGCTGGCGTGGAATACCGGTTAATAATTCCTAGCTCACTGCAGTATCTTCTGAAGGCTTTGCTGTCGAATTGGAGTCCATTGTCGGACACCAGGGTGTGTGGGGTGCCGAACCTGGTGACAATGTTCTTCCAAAGAAATTTCTTGACATCGACGTCCCTGATGTTCGCCAGAGCTTCGGCTTCCACCCATTTGGTGAAGTAGTCAGTGCCGACGAAAAGGAATCTCCTGTTCCCTGTTGCCTTGGGAAACGGACCGAGTATGTCTAGGCCCCACTGTGCGAATGGCCAGGGACTGGATAGCGGGTTCAACTCTCCGCCAGGCTGGTGTATATTTGGGGCGAACCTCTGACATTGATCACACTTCTTCACGTACTCCAGGGCTTCCTTGTGCATGCTCGGCCACCAGTAACCGAGTGTTAGGGCCCGGTGGGATAAAGACCTACCCCCTGTATGACTTCCGCAAATTCCCTCATGTAACTCTTCCAGGATGAGTTCAGTGGCCTCTGGGTGCACACACAGCAAGTAGGGCCCCGAAAATGAGCGTCTATAAAGCTTGGAGTCCTCGGACAACCAGAATCGAGCAGCCTTTCTCCTGATTTTGTCGGCTTCCATCTTGTCGTCCGGCAGGGTATCGTGCTGTAAGTACAGCACTAGAGGATCCATCCAGCTCGGACCTGTCCTGACGGTGTGTACTCGAGCTCCGCTGACCTTCCCTGCTAAGGGTTGGATGAGGTCTTCTACCAAGACGACCCGAGGAAGGGGCTGGGCCGATGAGGTTGCCAACGTCGCGAGGGAGTCAGCATGTGCGTTTCCGTTTCGGGGCACGTGCGTCAGGCGGAAATGATGGAAGTGGGTTTGCAGGTGTCTAACCCGATCCAAATAGTCTTGCATCCTGTCGTCCTTGGCTTCCAAATCTCCATTTACTTGCCCCACAATGAGCCTCGAATCCGAGAGTATGTCCACGGATTTCCCCCCCATTTTCAGAATCATCGACATTCCCTCGAGTAGCGCCTCATACTCGGCTTCGTTGTTCGTGGCTGGAAATCCGAGTCTCAATGACTTCTCTATGGTTAGACCTTCCGGGGAGAGCAGAACAATTCCTACTCCTGAGCCCCTTTGATTCGCCGCGCCATCAACGTGTGCTCTCCAACAAGTGTATTCGTGTCGAGAAATTGTGCTGATCATTTTCCCATCAGCCTCTAGCATGACTTCTAGCGTGGGTTCCGCAAACTCTGCCACGAGGTCGGCGAGGACCTGGCCCTTTATAGCAGTTCTAGGCATGTATCTGACATCGAAGGCGCCCAGGATTGTTCCCCACTTTGCGATTCGGCTGGTGTAGTCCGCACTGCGTAGAATGGCCTTTAAGGGGAGTTGCGTTAGCACCACTACAGTGTGTGCTTGAAAGTAGTGGGGAAGCTTTCGCGTGGCTTGTACGATGGCCAAAACAGCTTTTTCGAGGGGGAGATAGCGGGTCTCTGCCTCCTGCAATGATTTGCTCACATAATAGACTGGTCGCTGCGCGCCATTGTCTTCTCGGATCAACACCAGGCTGACAGCATGGGGGGCGACGGCGATGTAGGCGAATAAGACCTCGTCAGCATCGGGGCTGGACATAATAGGCGGTCGGGCGAGGTATTCTTTTAGCTGTTGGAAAGCGGTAACGCACTCTTCGTTCCACTCAAATCCATTCCACTTGTGTAATAGGAGAAAGAATGGCCTGCATCTGTCTGCTGAGCGCGAGATGAAACGGTTTAAAGCAGCTATCATACCAGTAAGCTTTTGGACCTCTTTAGGATTCCGAGGAGGCTGCAAGCTATGGATGGCTCTTATCTGGTCAGGGTTAACCTCTATGCCTCTGTGAGTGACCATATAACCCAGGAATTTCCCAGATCCCACCCCAAATGAACACTTAGTTGCATTGAGCCGTAGCTTGTACTTTCTCAGAATTTGAAAAACGTCGCCGAGGTCTCCAATATGGTCGGGCACTAACTTGCTTTTAACCACCATGTCGTCTATGTATACTTCAACGCTTTTACCCATCTGCTGTTCGAACATCCTGGTCATCATCCTTTGATAAGTTGAGCCAGCATTCTTCAGGCCAAAAGGCATAACCTTATAATGATAATTCCCAACCGGCGTGACGAAAGCAGTCTTCTCCTGGTCTTCAGCGGCCAAGGGTATTTGGTGATAGCCCTGGAAGGCATCTAGAAAACTCATTCTGGGGTGTCCGACAGTCGAATCTACCAACCGGTCTATCCGGGGCATAGGGAAGGGATCTTTTGGGCAGGCCTTGTTTAGGTCTGTGAAGTCTACGCAGACCCGCCATTTCCCGCTCTTCTTTCTTACCACGACCGTGTTGGCCAGCCACTCGGGATAGAAGACCTCTTTGATAGCCCCTGCCCTCTTCAGTTTTGCGACCTCTTCTCTTACGGCGTCAGTATGTTCTTTCGACGGTCGCCGAGGAGGCTGCCTTTTAGGTGTTATAGCCGGATTCACATTCAGGTGATGGCAGATGAAACCTGGGTCGACCCCGGGGGCTTCATAGGGGTCCCACGCAAACACATCTACATTCTGTCGGAGAAAAGCAATCAATGCTGACCTCTCCTGGGGCGGTAGTTCTGAACCAATTTGAAAGAACCTCTCTGGGTCTGATCCGACGAGTACTTTCTCCAGATCCTCACAACTTACTTCCGGGGCTGGTCTTTTCTCACCCTCGGCTGGGGCCGAGTTCATTAATTGCTATAATCCCTTCTTGGCTGATGTGGAAGGCTCACCACTTTGCCGTCGCGAAATTGCCGACACCATGCATTGCCTGGCCATGCCCTGGTTCCCGATTATTTCTTTTATTTGACCTCCGGACGGGTATTTCACTTTTTGGTGTAGGGTCGATGGTACAGCCCCTAATGCATGAAGCCACGGTCGGGCAACGATAGCTGTGTAGGGGGAGTACGCATCTACTACGATGAAGTCCACTTCCACCACGTCCGAGTCTGTTTGCACAGGCAGCCTGATCATGCCTTTCGGGGTGACGAGTGCTCCTTCAAAGCTGACTAGAGGAGAATCGTATGGTAAAAGGTCTTCCTGCCTTAAATTCAGCCCCTTGTATAGGTCGGGGTACATTACTTCCACAGCGCTACCTTGATCGACTAGCACCCTTTTGACGTCATAACCTCCGATTCTGAGTGTGACGACCAGGGCATCATCATGGGGTTGAATGGAACCTCGCTTATCATCCTCCGAGAATCCAATTAAGGGAGCGGCATCCACCCTGGCCCTTTTAGGAACTCTGCTGTCCAGCTGAGCTGAGATACCGCTCACTGACATCACCCTGAAAGGGGCAGAACCTGTCCTTCCAGGTGCGGCGAGGATGACATTAATTGTCCCGAGGGGCGGCCTCAACGTATTTTGTCCGCTTTCATTGTTCGACCGTTCCTGTCCTCCTTCAGGGCGATGCAGTAGATGCCTTAGCTTCCCTTCCCGGACGAGCCGATCTAAAAGGCTCTTCAGACTTCTGCAATCGTCCGTGGTGTGACCTGGCTCCTGATGGTACGCGCAATACAGGTTCTGATTGCGCCTCGACGGATCACCAGCCATCTTGTTCGGCCACTGAAAGAAAGGTTCATACTTCACTTTCTCCAGGATTTTGTGTAGCGGTTCTCGGAATACAGCATGAACCGCCTGAGCCCCAGTAGATTCGTGATGCCCCATATAATCACCTCTCGACCTGTTACTATTGTTAAAACGATCCGACCTGAAGTCCCGCCTCTCCTGAGGGACAACCTTCGCCTTACCCTTCCCCATCTGCTGATCTTCCTCGACCCTTTTGTACTTGTCAATCCTGTCCATGAGTTGACGCACGCTGGTGACCGGCTTCCCAGTGAGGGACTTTCTTAGGCCATGATCTGTCGGCAGGCCCCTCTTGAATGTGCTGATGGCGACATCATCATAATTCCCCTCTATCTCGTTATACATTTCCCAGTATCTATCCGAGTAGGCTTTCAACGTTTCTCCTTCTCGCATGGACAAGGACAAGAGGGAATCCAGGGGCCGAGGAACCCTACTACTGGTTATGAAGCGAGAGCCGAAGGCCTGTGTCAGCTGTTTAAAGGAGTCAACGGAGTTTGGTGGGAGGGAATCAAACCATCTCATGGCCATGGGTCCCAAGCTGGACGGAAACACCTTACACATTAGTGCCTCATCCCTGGAATGGACAGCCATCCTCTGATTAAATTGGCTTACGTGCTCTACTGGGTCGGTCCGACCATTGTACATGGCGAACGCCGGTTGAGTGAACCGCCGAGGAAGCGTTGCCCTCTCTATCCTTCGCGTGAAAGGAGATTGGGATATGCGATCCAAAGCACGGCTCATGGCATCATTGGCTATGCCGTGGTATGATGGACTCTTGTGGCCGCGCTTGTAAGGCCGCTCTTCTTCGTAAGAGAAGGTCTCACTCGGAGGGGTTCCTGATGCTTGCTTGTATTCATTGTCCCCATCACTGCTACTGTCCGAGTGGGATAAAGGACGTTTTCGTTGCGCTCGGCGCAACTCTCTCTTTAAGGCATCAATCTCTTGCAACAGAACCTTTCGATCGTTTTGCTCAGGGGAAGCACGACCCTTCCCCTTTGACCGGCCCACTCCTGTGGGAGAGGTGTTCACACTTCCCTCTCGCTGTTTATTTTGGTCCTTCTCCCGTTCAAGATTCAGAACATTGTCCTGTCGTTGGGAGTCTGCACGTCCTGTTTGGTGTGGACCTGATCCTTCCATTCTCGCGGTTTCACTTGTCGAGACACAAGTTCTTCCCACAGACGGCGCCAATTGTAAGGGCGGTTTTTGGGGCCCAGGCCCAGCAAGCCAGCGATCTTGGCCCAAAAGACCCTCGACAATGAATTTGTAGAGAGTGGGACTCAGAGCTAGGTCTTGACAGAGTGGACGTGATTAATGGTGAACCATGCAACAAATAGGACGTGAGATTGTCTTGTTCAGTTTTCTCAGATGACTCTCCTTTAGCCTCCTCATTTGTGGAGACTTTCAGCTCTTATATATCCTCCTTTAATTGATAATGACCTTACACTTGTTCGCCATCTAGGCCTCTACTCGAGTGCCTGTCCTAAAGGACACCCCCCTCCTTTTTCTGTGAGTTGCAATGGCCAAGATAATACTATTTTCTGTCCAATCCTCATTAATGCGGCTGGAAAAGTAGTTTCCCTGCATTTAATGCGGCAGTAGTGGTTGTTCCCTGTCCGTTTAGCACTTCCTTCTTTTAGGAGGGTTCCTCACCATGGACAGGATACGTATTTGACGTCCATTAAGTGCGTCCGAGGAGGCACTACTCCTCGGACTATCCTTAAATAGAACCGGCCCGGCCCAGCTGGATTGGGCTAAATGTCTGCCGACCCCGTTTTCGCTTCCCACCATGGCTGGGCTTCATCCTGGTCCTAAGGCCCACTGTTGGCTGACAAAGCGTGCCCCCCACAAGGCCTATTATCAAAATTTTCTAAACTTAAATCTCACACAACTCACGTTTTTGTTTTTTGTTTTTTTTTTTTTTTTTTTTTTTTTCCCTCAAGTTTCATCTTATTAAATTAATATTTTATTAGAATATTTGATGGTGAACTGAAAATGGAACCAACTTCAATTCGTCCATGAGAGTTGTCCTAGTCAAGAAGACAAGAATGGCTATACCTAGTAGGACGGTCGTCCATGAGGGAAGCACCTGGACAACCCCCGACACTTGGGAAAATTCCAAAAAGATTTATCTACAAGAGCTAGTAAATTGAACCATGTGTTATTATTTCGAGGCATGAGTAAGATCCTGGTTCATCGCTATAACTTCCTACTAAGTACTTAACTTCCAACGATAGTTATAGAAGAATAAGATAAAATATTCTAACTCCTATAGCGGTTGTGGAAGTTAACCTTGAACCCTTTGACTTCCTCAAATATAGGGGAAGTTATGAGACAAGTAACCACTTCAAGAGCACACTATATAACGCTCATTCACATCAAATGAAGGTAAGTTGGAGACAACTTCTAAAAAGTTGGAACTCTAGAATTTAAGGGAGAAATTAACTTAAGCATCGGAGGGTTCTTGGCCGGTATACCCCGGTCACCTTTGATCATGTGTTTTTCTTTTCAGGCCTTCTAAGCAATCACTAGTCCATTGAAATCCGGAGCATTCAGCCTATTAATTTTTTTTGCATCATCAATATTAACCTAAAAAACTCTTGACTAAGGAATAAGATTTAATAATAATTTAATTTAGATAAAATTTTATCATCTAAGTTTTAGAAATTTAAATTCTACTATAATTAATAGTCTATTATTTGTGTGTGTGTGTGTATATAAAGTCATGACTTTTTTATATAATCTCTCTTAACCATTAAAGTCATCCTCGTAATTAAATCACACACAATACACTCCTCGTGTTGTATTTTTTTCACTTTTTTTCCCCAAGATGCAACTTACTCTTATGTTTTAATCTAAAAAATGCATCTTATTTATTGTTCTTTACTTCTAAATTTACGTGTAAGATATTATGTCAAAGGAAGTTTACTATAAAGAAGCAAAACAATGGACAACCATTAATTAAGTTATAGTCCAAACTCTAAAGTCTAAGCAATCATAATTTAACGCAATTTTACCACCACACACTCTTGGTGCGATAGTCACTCCACAAGTATAAGTGTTTGTGGAGTGTGGGGGATAAGGGTTAGGGTTCAAGTATTCAAGAGAGAGTTTTTCACACATATACACTTAGATTATTCTAGAGTAGAATTTTTATCTTAAAAAAAAAAAATTAAAGTAATTTTTTTATTAAAACTATTTACTTATTTTATAATTTATTATTACTATTTATCTAATTATTTTGTTTTAATTATTTAAAAAAAAAAATAGCTTACATATAAATCTTCATCAAGTCTGTGCATTGGACGGGAATAATACTAGTATATAAACTTTAGATGTCCTCACAAGAAATATCAAAATGTGTTAGTTGAACTACAAGGTTCTTGTCTTTATAATTCAGTCTTAAGTATATAATATATATATATATATATATATATAAAATTTTAAACATTTATACCTATATAAATATAGAATGTTATATATAGTTTAGACTTATCTTTGACAAGTCATGAAATTTTACTTACATAATCCCTGGAGCGTGCGAGAATTATGACATAAAATATAAAATCAACATAAAATTAAGGAAACTTCTTGAATGTAAACGACACATAGATAATGATTACTTTATATATATAATTTAGATAATGAGTACCTTTTTGTATTTTTTTGGTAGATAGATATTTGTCCAACGAGACAAAGTCAAGTACTATGTAGCCATGAGTAAGCTACACCCTGGCATCCTCATACACCTAATACAAAATTGAAGATACTTCAATCAAGACACAGTATGGCTGCCATTACAGTTGCCCCTCTCAAATTTTAACATTGCCGAATAAGGTGGAACCGTGGAAGTCAAATCAATTTCACCAGAATAAGCGTAAATTTGGATGTATTCATAGAATTCTTCATTAAAACTTCACCATAAAATAATCATGTCCATCCAGAGTAAATATTGAGATCCTTAATCCCCCTTTTCCCCCATTTAATTCATCACATTTATATCATTTACTTTGAACAACTTGGTCATTGGCAACACAATATGACCATGTGCTTTGTTTGTTAAGGAATAATGTTAAGAGTAATTGATTCTAAATTTCTGTTCATTTTCTACACAAAAAAGTCAAAAACTTAATGTGACGCAATCAGACTCAGACTCAGACCCATCTAAAGTTAAAACTATCATGAATATTCAAAATTGCTGACAAACACATTTGACCCTAGTCGGATCATAGGTCATAGACAGCGACATCTGGAACTATCGTATGGATACTTAATTAATAGGACATCTATATCTGAAGGTGTGCATGGGATTGAACAAGCCCAAAGTAACTCGAATTAAATAACATATATACATATCTGTTCGGTGGTTGACATCAATGAGCAATTTATGACTAGTGAAGATTGAAGACACTCTGTCGCCCCATTTATAACATCATTTGTCTTTCCACAACTTGTCAAATGGTCCAAACTCCAAACTCCAGACATTGTGTTTACCGTTGCTTGTGGCAAAGAAATTCCCGACCCACTGTTTCCTTTTGTCCGCCTGTCCATTTCTTTGATTGAGTGCCCTTCCTTGCCTCTCTGCTCTATAACAATCATTTTTTTCACAATTTTTGGTGTGATATGTTGTATAATAAAAATATTATTAGTAATGAACTTATATGATGTTGCATCATTAACTTATCACAAGCTATATGTCCCTAAACATTGGTTTCTCAATTGAGTGGACTAACATGTGACCATCACTAACCAACTTTGATCAATAAATTTATGCAGATTTCAATTTTTTTTTTTTTAAATTATCCAAGCGTTTTTTTTGGGATGCTAAAACTATTATAAATTTTATTATAAAAAGCTTACAAACTGGGTTAGTAATAAATGGGATTGGTATCACTGCAATAACATAATAATAGTAAATAAATTATAAAATAATTTTTTTGTGATTGATAATATATTACTTTGTAAAGTTTATGCAGTAAAATTTGTAATATCCCTAAAACGAAGAGTGAAAGGAGGTAGTTTCTTGTAGTTTTGTACATCCATATCATACACAAATAAGATCCGTATCATATACAAATAATGGGATCCACGGGTGATTCCTACCAACTGGACATTAGTTGCACCTTGCATGTTAGACACCAGTTGCATGATTCATACCATAATATTAATGGAGGGCTTAAAAGTTAAAACTATACAATTTTCCCAAACACTAATGTAATTTTTGTTGTTGTTGTAGTTGTAGGTTTAGTGATAGACTTTAATGATCAGGACTGTAGACTATGTTGAGCCACTTCTGCTTCTACTAATTTAGTTCTACTAAATTTAGGTAGAAAGGGGAAAGATGCTTCAAGCAAACACACACACAGCACGTCTATTTAAATGATTCACATTTGCTTGATGCGTCTATATGAAGTGGTAAACACAATTTAGGAAGTGCATAACAAACCAATATTTTAAATTCTGTTAACTTGTCAGCAAATAACATCAGTAAAAGACTAAAAAACCAAAAATAACATTATTAGTAGTAGTAGTAAAAAAAGGTCAAATGTCATGTAAAGTAAAAGGCTTCAGATAAAATCAATGAAGGAAAAAATAAATACATGTGGCCGATCTTGATTAATTTATTGAGGATCCATAGCTGACCCCCAAAATTTGGCATTATGGCTTTGTTGTTGTAACTTGTCAACAAATAAATTTTATTTACATAATTGTTGAAGACTATACACCAGAAAAATTGTACTGTGAACGATTCAAAAAAATTCTTGTTACAAACTGTTGCTATCAACAATTTCTCTGACAAACAAATAGCAAAGCTCAACCTTAACATTTACCTGCTTGTTTTCTTACTGATTGAAGGTGGAGATACAGTTTTAGCTTTGCATGATCTCTCACAAATCTTCAACATACAAATTTTGACAGCAATCTTACCCAAGTGGCAACCTAACACTTCTCATCCGACAGCACTAGAATCTTATAGATGAACAGGAGTTTTTCAGATCCACTCTTAAATAAGTTGTCAAGTACCTTTTCATCAAGTTGCTCACTTTAAAGACTCTGAACCAGAAAGAGACGATAGCTGCTTACTTTTGTCCAATTATCAAGTTAGAGATTGGAGGAAAATCTTAGGAAACCTATAACAATGCTGTATATTTCCACCACAAATCACCCGTTAAGAAAGACCCAAATAAACTATCAAATGTTGCACTATATTCAGGATGAAGAAAGCAGAATGCACTGCATCAGGGAGAAAGCATAGTTCAACTACTTGTCAAAGCATAAGTTTCAACATATTATCATAGAAACTTATGCTTCGCCAGGGTCATCTATCATCTCATTTCTGTTCCCTCCCAGCAATGGCTTCATGTTGGCCTTCTCAACCGTAGAGACTTCATTTTCATCACCTTCATTAAACTTGTCCACACTTTTCAGGAAGATCCCTGTAAAAGTAATACAATTTTCATTAAACTCCATATTATTTAGTTTACATCAACAATCAGATAAGTTTTCATTGACTTTCTTATCCAGTCATCACATCCCTGGGCTTGAAAGATGTATGATGGAACATTATCAAAGCTTAACTATGTTGCTCGAAGTAGATAACTTACTGATGAATGAATAAAACAGTACAACTCTATTTTTTTTGTACAAAATAAACGAATTGTACAATTTACCATGCCATGAATTATTATTTTTTACTCAATTAGTGACAGTATTTAGTCCAAAAGTGGTACATCTTTCCAAAGCTGTGTTAACAGCCAGTATATAGATTTATGTTTCTTTTGACGGTCATCAGGAGCAAAGGAAACTGCTGTGGAGTACAAAATATTGAGCAAACGTGAGTAAGCAGGGAAATTTAGTTCAACTTTATTTGAGAAAGATGAAACCTGAACAAATTTTACAAATACTGGAAAGGTTGAAAATAGATAAAACAGTGAAACATTATATAAGTTAAAAATAGTAGTAAGATAAAAAAAAGAAATGCAAGCAGAATCTACGAATAAGGCTTGATGGCCTGGAGATTTAATAGAAGTAATGGCCCTAGATAGAGCAGAATGAGAGTTTAACAATAATTTAGCACCCTACAAAGTTAAGGTAAGGCTTCTTCTACTAGAATTATCCAGAAGTTGCTCAAAACACACTTGACACAATACACCTTTATCTTGCTTATTGGGGTCTTGACAGATTACACTTGAGAAGTCAAGTTAGAACAGGCATATCTGGTAAGCGTGGCCTGGATAAATACTGAAAAACAATTTGTGGTATCTTAAGAATGAATTCTCATGCTAATAGCTTCAAATTCTACCTTTTTTCTTTAATTAACTTCAAAATCAGTAGCTTCACATTACTGTGAAAGCTTCTTAAAGTATATGAAGCCAATCATGATTCTGGAAAACAAAGTGATTTACTATAAAAAGATAAGGCAAAGTTTGGCTCCAAATATGTTTGGAGCCTTAGGCTTCAACCCCCTATTGGGAAGATGACATGTGTCCCTGTCAACTCACTTAACCACACTTAATCCAACCAACTAAGTGAGTCATGTGCATTGCACATGACAAGGACACATGATATCTTCCTATTGGGGGTTGAAACCTAAGGCTTCAAACATGTTTGGAGCCAAACCTTTCCAAAAAAATAAATCTTATCTGTGCTGAACAGATACAGCAGTCTTGAAAGTAGCCACTTCAGGCAGAAAACACTAATATTTAAGACTATCTATCCATCTCCATCTACCCCACCAGGACCCTACTTTGACCCGGACCAAAACAGGGTAACTGCCTTTACATGTATTTACATATATATACAACTAATGCATGTTATATTGAATTTAAAATTTCTTTCTTTAAATTTTTTAAACTTAAGTTCACTATAAAAAAAAATAAAATATTGGAGGCTTCAATTGAAGCCAAAGGTAGAAACACTTATATCATCACCTCTGCACAAGCTGTTTAACTGATTCTCTGTCACTCACCTATAAGCCATATTCCAGCAGCAATAAACAGAATGGATGTCAGAATAAGTGCTGTTTCCCTCCAATTGTTAACATAATCCTGTGTATGAAATTTATTAGAGCCAAGATGATGCCATCAAAAAATATTTGAAGATGGGAAAGGCTAAGGATGCAAAGCAGGAAAGGAAATCAAACTAGAAGCCTTTAGCACCCCAAGCTGAAGAAAGGAATTGCAAGGACATTATCAAACAGTGAAAATAATGATCTTACTAAAAAAAAAAAAAGGTTGTATACAGTGCACAAGGCTCAATGTTTTTGCGAGGTTTGAGAGGTGGTTGATAGGCTGCCTTACCTCCAGAGATGAACAAAATGATTTTAATTTAAAAAAATTAAAAAAAAAAAAAAAAAAAACTTTCAGCATATAAACAAAAAGCATCCAAATGTGGAGTTGTTATCATGTTATGAAGTAATGAGGTTTTCAATAATGTGGGAGTTCAACAAAAAAACCTCCACAACCTTGAAATAAAAAGAAGGTGCATTTAATTTTCCTGACCACATTTGATAGAACCATAGGTTTGGTTGGAGTAAGTTTTTCATGATCAGGCTGAAAGACAATCTACTTTAACCAGATATACAAGCCTAAAATATTCTTAAATGTGTTTTTCTAGCCTCCTAGTTTCTAAAACCTCCACTGGGCCATCTCTGCTTCACTATTTTGCACACACATGCAAATGGCTTATGGGACATTAGAATATTTTTATTTTTTTAAAGTAAGCTTATCAATAAAGGATAGCTCTAAAAGAAGAGACTCCTAAAAATTAGGGCATATTACAGTTTTCCCCCTTAAGTATAAGGTAGTTGCAATGTCCGCACTTTAGTTTAAAACATTACAATGTCCCCAATCTCTCCACTCCACCAAAATTGGGACATTACAGAATGTCATAAGCAAAATTTCTTAAGCACTCAGAGAGTAACTTTTATGTTTATGAAAAAGGTCCAGATTTCATATGAATTATCAACCTAATGCTCCCTAATACCACATCTAAAAGCTACTTTTGCCAAAAAAATAATTTAATTAGGAAGCCACAAAGGACCAAAAAAGTAGCAAGATTATTTGTCCAAAGTGGAAGATGCTACACCTTTCAGCACAAAATAAATCATAAAACAATGAATATTATTTAATTATTTATTGGAACAATTTATGCATGTTAAGGAGACAACCTTATATCAATGACATTATTCTCCCCTTCCTCTAAGGTGTGAATCAAGAGAGTTTTGAAGACGCACCTGAAGGACCCCAACAAGAGGTGAGGAAGGCACGTCACCAAAGATGTGGATTGAAACAGTCGACATAGCCATAGCTAATGGCCTCATACTTGGTTTGACACAATGGAGACACACATAATTAACAGGAGCCTGCAAAAGCAAAGAGTTGCAGTGAAGGAAATGTGAAAATCAAATTTCAAAATATTATTTCAGAATAAAAGCATTCTAAAAATTACTGTCAACTTGCACTATATATATATATATATATATATATATTTATTTATTTAAAAAAATCAGCCATTAAGTAAAGAACAACTGCAAGCCCATATGACAATCAAATTTTTAACCAAATTCACAAAATTATAAACTTACCTGTGTGACAAACACTAGTAGCTCACCCACTGAGAAAAGAGGTATAAAACCATACAAGCTTCTAAAACAGAAGGCACTGAAGCAAAAAATTGCACCTAGAAATGTAGCTCCAGAAAGAAGCTGTTACAGGAATAGAGGAAGTTAGAATATAATAAATAGTACAAAAGTTATTGTCAGAAAATTCAGATATTAAAAATACAAAATGAAAATTTTACATTTATAACAAACAGCAGATGACAATCTCCATCAGTGCATGTACACAAATACAGAAGTCACAAAAATCATTTTCTGTATAAAACTTGGCCATTTTCAGGATTATATTATAAATAAGATATTTGATATCACAATAAAAATTTGCAGAAACAAGTTAATTTAAAATAAAGAAATAAAAAATAGTATGAGCTTTCAACAAATAACTATTGAAAATCAATTCAAAGTTTCAAACTAATTATGTTGTACATAACCAAAACCAGAAATAAAATAAAAAGATTAGGAAATGCTTAGTAAGAAACCTACAACATTTACTTGCTCAATAATAAAGTAAATGTCTGTGTTTTCATGTGCGTACATGTGACCATAGGATATGAAAGAAAATTAAGATCCTAAATACCCGTCAAAATCAAAATATACAAACATGCCCAGGCAAATGGTATTTAAGAAAACAAAAATGAAAAACATAACCCCCCCACCCCTCCCAAAAAAAATAAAAAATAAAACTTATGCAAGCTCAAAAGCAACTAACAGTGAGATTTGGGGTGGAAATTGTAAAGCTTTTTCAAACTTTTGCAATTATTGCAATGAACAACATGGCTCAAGTAAATTATCCGCAAATCCATTAAATGAAAAGTTCAAGCATTTATGCAAGTATGCAACATCAACAAACATTATATTTGTCCAAGTGTACTTATGTAAAGGTTGAATAATGTCTTATTACTCACAATTGTAGTACAAACTTAAAATTACATTGTAATCAGCAGCTGGGATATCTAAGAATGCATGAATATGTATTTCAAGAGCCATTCACCTGCATATTCCTTAGATGCAACATAACTCACCTTAAAAGCATTAGAGATTGTGGCACCCATATAATCCAGGAAGAAGCCTCCAGATAACGTCCCAAAAATTCCACAAACGATAGTGATCCCTCCAAACAACAAATCTGCATCACTCTGCCAAGAGTCTCAATTAACCACAAGGTTGCTATTATCACTAAAATTCAAAATTAACCGGGAAAAAAAATTCCCAGATGAAAGGATAATAAATGGAAGTTAATAAAATAGTTATACCATATGATAAATGTTATAACCAGCCTTTGGTCCCCAGTATGAGTATGCTCCAATGACAAAGTTGTATGCTATGTAACCTGCCAACCAAATGGAAAAGAAAATAATAACAACATAAGCAAATATTTAATATATAAGATAAGTAACCTGATAGCCACCACTCTATTAGAAACTCCAAATAAAACTAACAAAGATCATGATCACAATTATGAGCTCATTTTGAGTTGATACTTTTCTAAGTTTGTATCTAAATGAAGAAACTGCAATCTTATGCAGAAAATGAGGAAGTACCTAAAACATTCACAACATAAACTTTATCCAGCAAAAGCACTTTCATGTCTTCTGAAAATCTAGAAAACCGATTCATAATTCCGAATGCACCCTCTGACCTGAAATACAAAGATGAGGAAACAATCAGATAGAGGAGGATGGTAAGGAGATGAGATGTGTATACTCTTTCTATTTGCAACAAATTTTTATGAGGTGTCAAAAGACATCAAATGGGTTACCAGACATACAAATGGAACTTGAAAAAACTCTTATCCCTTGAGATGGATAACTAGGCATAGCAATGGACCAAACAAATAAGAAACCTGCATTGCCATGAACCACCTTAATGGTACAGGCCCGACTGAAACTTAAAACAATTAAGCTCAATCATAGTCGTCAAAATGGGGATCCATCACCAGATTGGTACAGTAAATATTAAAGAAGTGACTCCAGCATCCTTTTTTTTTTTTTTTTTTTTCCCCCTCTGTTAGGTACTCCAGCATTCTCACTCTATAAATACAATATGTGACGTAAAAATAGAAAATGATAAATTACCAGTTATCCCAAAAGCTTAAGCTGTTAAAGAAGAATGATTTTCATCATTTAATCATTATTCTAACACTCCTCATGTGTAGGCCCAAACTCCCTCTTAATAAATGAGGCCCAAGAACAAAGCCTTAATCCCAAAATTTTGGATCAGCTTTGAATCCTGAACAAACTAACCCAGGTCAGCATATAATCTTTTCCGCCATTCTATTCTATTCAAAGTCATACTTTCCTAATTACTCTCCTTTGCTCATCACCAATCAAGGGCCCAACATATGGGATTTTTTTATAGGTAGAGTGGAGATAGGGTTCAAACTCAGGAACATCGACTCTAATACCATGATAAATTACCACTTTTCCAAAAGTTTAACTTGAGGAGAAAATTCATAGAAGCGTTATGTTATTTGTTTCTTTTCCTAGAGACACTAACAGGTCAATTATCTTTCTTATACTTATAGCTGAAGTTCTGTCTTTCAACATGCATTGTTAACTATACTCACCCAAAAAAAATCTAAGTTTGAGGTGCTTTGACAATGAGTCTTCAGCGAGGACAAAATGCATACTTGGTACTTGGTTTTTTGTAGCAGTGTCTTTCTTAAAAAAATTAAAAAATAATAATAATAATTTTTTAAAAAACTTTTCTTGTTTTGGAACTCTCCCTCTGCTTTTTATAACATTAGTAGTATTTAGTTCCTTTCCCTTCACTATCTATATATTTCTAAAAGGAGGCATAATCCAATTTTCCTCATGTTAGCAAATGCCAGTACATATACAGCCATATGTAAGAATAAAAGAGGCATGGAGAAGCACAGATGCAAGAACCACTTACTCAGAACCTTTATCAGAGGCTTGAGCCATGATACCTTCAACACGAACCACATCACGACCATTTATATCAGAGACCTCTGAATCTACAGTTGGGAACTAATTAGCACTCAGTGAAGAATCTTTATATCTAAGAAAACCATAATGAATGGTTCTATCATAAAAAAAAAATTGAAACATGTAAAGAACCAAGAAGCACAGAACTATGTTGCAAAGATAAACACTTCCAATGTGATGCAACCAGCTAGATATGATTTTTCAAATTAATATTTCTTGAAGTCTGGTCAGTTTATTGTTTAGTCCTTTATGTTATAGTTTGTGTAGAATTTAAGTCAGTCAATAAGTCCTAATTTGAGTCAATAGTCTTTTATGACTTTTTGATTGCATGCTCATGGGACTAGGGGAGAGTAATTATTATGCAAGCTGTCATTAGAAAATGTAGTGCTATTTATATGTCAAGTATGGGCTAATGTAAGCCATCTTTTACCAATTAATATATATATTATACATTCATTCTCTATAGCCCTATTTTGGGTTTGTTTCTTCATCTACTCTTTCTATTCTCCTGTTTTTCATTGATCTAAATTTGTTCTAGCAACCCTGTGGACTGCATCATTTGGAATCAGAGCTATTGGGATTAAGTATGATTGTTGTGAATATGGCAGGTTGTGGACGTGGCAGACAGCCTACAGGTCATCCAGTTGATCCCTGTTCAGGATGACACAAGATGGGAGATGAACATAAAGCTTGAAATACCAGAATTCAATGGTAGTTTTCAAGCTAAGGAAGTCTTTCCTGTGGATTTACTTTATTCATCTACTGTTGTGAGGTCGATGGAGGGATCAGCTCAAGGAAAGTTGAGTTGACCTGTTTTAACAGCTTTCCACTTCTTTGGC
The DNA here is from genome assembly GCA_028535165.1 of Quercus tomentella. Classification (NCBI taxonomy): domain Eukaryota; kingdom Viridiplantae; phylum Streptophyta; class Magnoliopsida; order Fagales; family Fagaceae; genus Quercus; species Quercus tomentella. The sequence goes on from JAPQVY010000001.1 coordinate 16,284,397, forward strand.
ATATTGTCTTCCAAACATATTTGAAGACATGAGAAAAATACTCTAAAGAAGACATTATTGCGGATTGGAATTCTCCACCAATCTATGACAAGTACCCTGATGAAGATTATGAATTTTGCAAACAAGTTGAGGATGATGATGATGAGACTTCTTTTGTTCAAATACAAAAAGTCGTTGATTTTACAAAAGAGAATTATTCAAAGGTAAGATTCATTGTTGTAGCCATAGAGCAATTGGGTGTCAAGACATTATCTCTTGAAGAGCAAAATCCACATGTTGATTTTCTTGGGGTTGACAAATATATATTTCCTGATGATAAATTAGATATTGATTTTGGTCCATCAATGGAGATTAAGGGTCCTTGTCCAAAAAAGATAAGTGAAGCTTGTGTGCCATTTGAATCAAAAGGGAAACGAAATCTAGGACCAATGGATGAATATGCTAATTTCTTAGCATTGGTCTCATGTGCTACACTATGCAAAAAAGAAAAAACAAATTACAAATAAGAATTTGTTCAACAAGGTTTATCATGAGCGAGAAAAGATTGACAAGTAGCATGTCGGTTCCACTTTTATTGCTGAGGAAAAAAAAAAAAGATGGAAAGGAATGATTGGACATCCAATAGATCGAGGGAAGAGCTGAACTTGAACTCGAGATTGAGTTTTCCGAAACCAAGGGAGACTGATGCAGCCAGCTAGATATGATTTTTCAAAGCTGTCTTTAATATTTCTTGGAGTCTAGTCAATAAGTCCTAATTTGGGTCAGTCAATAAGTCTTAATTTGAGTCAATAGTCTTTTATGACTTTTTGATTGCATGATCTTGGAACTAGGGAGAGTCATTATCATGCAAGCTGTCACTAGAGAATGTAGTGCTATTTATAAGTCAAGTATGGGCTAATGTAAGGCATCTTTTACCAATTAAAATATCTATTTTAGAGAATCATTCTCTATGGCCCTATTTTGGGTTTGTTTCTTCATCTACTCTTTCTATTCTCCTATTTTTCTTTGCTCTAAATCAGTTCTAGCAGCCATTGGTTACTGTGGACTGCATCACAATGATGTCCACAAAATCAAGATTTGTTAATATCAATAGACAGGAAAGGAGCGTGAGTATGTGTATGTGCACAAGAGAGAGAGAATATGACACTAGAACTTATAGGCCCTTTTTTTTTGTAAGTACTAGAACTTATATGCCCTTACACAGAGCAGACTAACAAAAGAATTCAAGTGGATCCAGTGAAATCTAGTTGGCATGACACTTTACTGAGTGTATTAGTTATATAATATCACCACCAGAAACTTGCCTGCACTTACATCCTAGGCACACGAATACTGCATTACAATAAATCGGCATCAAAAACTGCTTTCAAATCCGTTCTGTAAAACGTATGCTTCCTAAACACACACACACACACACACAAAATTTACAACGGTTTACCCATTTCGCAATTTAATCCCTGAATTTTTGAATTTGTCACTAAGCTACGCTTAAGTTTGTAAAAAATGAAATAATACATGTTTATGTGTACAATTTTCTGAGTGTAGCTTGAGAAAAATACCCCATCTAAATCAACCCTTATTGAAAAATTACAAAATACCCTTTGTAGTTAACCTATTTTGTAAGTTAGTCCTTCAAATTTCGAAGTTATCACTAAAATGCCTTGTAGATTGGACTAAACTGAACTCGTTAATTTTCTCTTCATATCTTCCTTCTCTGTCCTGAAATCTCACCCCTCCTTATGTTCATCATGTTCTCTCCCACCTCACCAAAGAGCCATCAAGGAGTGGGTAATGGGTTTGGGTTTCAAGGTTTGGGTGACCAACTGTTGATTTATTAAAAAAGGGCCAGCAGCTTGAGGATTTTGCAATCTAAGGCAACTCTTGTGGAATTGGGTTCACAGATCAAATGGATCATCAGTTTGGTGGCGGCAACAACAGCTGAATGGATCAGTTTTAGACATTAATGGTTGAAGGGCAGGATTTATAGTAGTGGGTTAGGGTTGATTTTGGTGTTCCATGGTGTAGGCTATGGGCGTCGGGTTCTAAAAGGGCACCAGTGGGTTTTGGGCAGCTATGAGGTCTTGAAGAGTGGTGAGAATTCAGGAGACCATATGCCAGCAGTAGACAGCAATGGAAGATGGCAATGGGGTTGGTCATGAGGAATTAAATATTTGCTCAAGTGATAAATATGTCCACGTTGTAAATTTTATTAAGGTTAAATTGCATATTTAGTCCACAAGTCCACAACCCTTAACCTTTGTTTCATAATCATCCCTATACTTCAAAATGTTTTAAAAAGGTCCACATAGTCAACTAAAAACTGATGGATAGAAAATGCAGGCATACTAAATGGGATTCATGAAACCAGTGTCACTTTGACGATGTGGAGCCTATGGCATGGCATGAATTTTATTTGCCAAGTCAGAATTTTCCGTCCATTAGATGATGATAAAGACCAGTTTGAAAGTATAAGGTCTAATTTCTAAACTGAAACATTTTAAAGTATAAGGACAATTTTGAAATGAAGTTTAAAGGTTGATGACCAAATATGCAATAGCGTTTTCACTTTAGTGCAAACTAGAGGGTGGTTTAGTGTCAACTTCAAAAATTGATCTCCAGCTGCAGGCCTTATTTTCCTTAAAAAGCACGTTGCAGGTCAAGTGTCAGGTTTAAGGAAATTCTAACAGAAAAAACCAACCTGACCACATCTTTAATTCATATTTATCTCTTCTTTTTCTTTTCTTTTTTTGGCTAAGGTAAGCTTGTTGTAAACTGAGAATCTAACCTTATCTCTTATTATTATTCCTATCTTTCTTTTTCTCATTTTTAATAGATTACCCCCTCTCTCAGACTCTCATCTCCCCTCAATCTTCATTCAAGTCGTGAGTCCATGACTTTTCTCTTAATCCATGGCGTGAGTTTTGCAACTCAACTCTCACCCTCCTCACATACTGGTAAATCTGTGTCTTTTCTCTTCTTAAAGACTTAAACTATGCTTTTCTCTCAGCTATTATCTGTAACTCTATAATTTGTGGTGGTTTTGGGTCCTTATGACCTTGGGTTCCCCAAGCATCACATGATGCAAGCTCTAATATGTGTTTTTTTTCTTCAACAAGAGCCTTGACTTTAGAGCTTCACAAGTCGGCATATCGTGGCTTTGGAGTTTCCAGAAAAATAAGAAAATCAAATGGTTTTTTTTTTTTTAATTTAAAAAAAAAAAAATTATGACTTGGTACTTGATTGTAATACTGAAATGTAATGGTTATTTTGATTTTGCTTTTTGATGAGATTGAAATTAGATCTGTGTAAATATAAAATTTATAATTTTAGATTTTTTTTTTCTCAAGAATTAGATATTTTTTTTAGATGGTTATTTTACAACAACAATAACAACCAAGCCTTAATCCCAAATTTTTGGGTCAACTATGGATTCTCAATAGATTAGTCAGAATTGGCCACGTAGATTATTATCCGCCACTCTATTATATCCAAAATCATATTCTTTGTTACTTTCTTAATTGACATGTCCTTTTTTAATACTAATAATGTTTTTTTTTCTTCTTCTTCTTCTACCATTTGTTCTCTCAACTTAAATCATCTCACTCTTTCTAACTAGTGCATTAATCACTCTCCTCTGAATATGACCAAACTATCTTAAGCGACTCCCCCTCATAATTTTGTTAGTGGGGACAACCTCATCTTTTGTTTTTTGCTTTTTGATGAGATCGAAATAAAATCTTGTAAATCTTAGATTTATAAATTAAATGTATTTTTTACTTACAAAATTAGATTTTTGTTTTTGGAGTATATTTCTATGGAAACATGTTGTAAACGATGACCTGCCTAGGGATCAACCATCCACCAAGTGGTCAGCTATGGACAATTTTGCCTGATCCATTGATCGACAACAGGTGGGAGAATTCTACAAGCACCCCTAGGGAGAGGGGGTAAATAAGAATTATTCTGTCACCCCACTATTAAAGACCACTCTTCAATTAAGCATAATAAGAACTTATCCAAAAAAAAAGCATGATAAGAACTAGATTATAGTTTCTTGCCAAAATGAAATTGTATGAGCAGTGCTGACAACAAGAAGAAGAAAAAAAGTGATAACAATAAAAATAATGACAAATTATGCAATACCTTCAATTACAGGCGAAGCAATTTCAACAGATGTTGATGATGTTTTTGATTCAATAGGAGAAAATCCTGTGGGTACAAGCTCAATACCATTACCAATTTAATATTAAACACACACACACACACACACATATAGAGTGATGCATCCCAAAAGAAGTACCTTTTAGTTGCAAAGGTTTCATCACAAAACCAAAAACAGCAAATGGAAGCATAAAAATGGCCTCTACCCAAAATGCAAATCGCCAATTCAAATAGTCTCCAACCTAAAAATTAGCAAAATCAGAAGCCTTTAATGATCACACATATCCAGAGTCTAATAGAAAAAGATGCCACCAAGTGAACCAATATAAAAAATGCCATTAAAACAGATTAAAATTTAGGGGAGCCAAAGAGATAAGAACAGTGCAGATTCTTGGACCTTTTTAATCTTGATTACTGAAACCAAAATCACAAAAATCAGTGAAGGTTCTCTGATCTAACAAATCTGATAATCCATTACTAACTGGCCAAATAGTAGAAAACTAACCCTATCATCTTAACAGGGATAGTCCGTCATAAAACCAAAACAGGGTCCAAACACCAATTTGGAGTTTTGTGGGAACCTTCAACAGAAGGGAGTACTAACATATACAGCTTGCAGGAAAGAACACAACAGTGCTTTCTCCTTTTGGTTCATTGGGAAAAAGGGGGACATAGGAAAGGTGAAGGCAGGAGGGCTAAGGCTCCAGATAAAGAGCAAACAGCAAGCCATTCAGTACTAATTAGAATAGGAAACTGACTTCAGCAGTGGTATTATAGGCCAACCAAATTTGCAGGTAATGAAGGAAAGGGCTATTCACAAAACAATTTTTGTCTTGAACACCATTAGTAATCACCTCATCCAAAACTTATTAGTTGACATGGTGTAGCATTTAAAGAATATTATAAAAAATTGCAAATATATTTTAAAAAAAATTTAATCAACTTTGTGTAGCACACAAGGCAAATTTTTGTAGGCTAAATAAGGACAACCAAACCCACCTTCACAAACAAAGACAAAAGAAGCTGCAATTTTAACCAAAAAGAGAATCATAGATACAGAATCTGGAGGTTTAGCTACCCAAATATGAAACTTACCAATCCACCATAAACATAGCCTAGAGCAACTCCAGCTGGTATACACATGTAAAATGTTGCAAGCCATGCTGTTTTCTGGCGCCATGACAAAGAATTATATAAAATAAATGCAAAATCAGCAGATAAATAAATAGAAAATTCTAAAAGTTCAATAATAACTTAAAAATAGAAACTAAAAGATGAAGCAAAATTAAACAAACCTGAGCAGCAGGAGCATGATCATCTATAAATGGAGCAGCAAGACTTATGAAAGAAGCCTCTCCGACACCAACCAGCCTAGACAGACAACTCACACATTAAAATTCACAATCTAGTACATGAAGGTGATAAAAGGCACAAAAAAAAGTGCAGTTCTTGAAAGCAACAGTTTTGTTAAACTTACATGCGACATATTGTGATGGACCAAAAATCAAAGGAACAACCACACCCAATTACAGCCAATGTCCAAACAGATAACCCAACTCCAATAAGCCTAAAGGGATTGTGGCTGCAAGTGCAATGATGTGTTATGTATAAGAACTTGGATCCCAGTAAGGTAAATGATAAGACACTGATATTATTTTAGTGAGCAACTTATATACTACAGAAGGTGTTCACCTTTTTGACAAGGATGCAAATATTGGAGATGCCACAAGAAGTCCTACCATAAATGCAGAAGAAAGAACACCATCTTCAAAATTGCTCAAGTTGAATTCTCCCCTGCAAGAATAATGATACGATAAGCCAAAGAAGACCAAGATTTTAAGGAAACAAATTCTATAGCATATCATAGCATATAAAAATTTAAATTTAAAAAAAAAAAAAAAAAAAAAATCTATAGCATATCAAGCTTCAACTACTAGTCGTAATGTTGGAAGAGGATGATTGTAAAATTTCAGCCAATAGATTAAGAACAGTTACATCTTCTTCCGAAATTTAGAATGTCATGGTGGTGTGGGTGTAGGGGAGGAATGATTGCAGTGTGTGTTCATGCATGAAGGCTGCCAGCCTGTCCATGTACCCATCGGCGGTAAATCTTACTTTACTAGTTGTAAGTAGACAAAGAATTGATATCTGGTATGTGTGCGTTATGCATGCATATATAGCAAGCACAAATCCAACAAGAGGCATAAACACTACACCCCAAACACTCCTTTTATTTTTATTTTTTTGATAAATAATAAATTTTATTAAAAAAGACTGCAATGAGCAAGGGCATGAAGTAGTCAAAGAATTACAAACACAGGAATGGAATCACAATGAATATAGCCCCACACACGAGACCAATGAAATAAAGTGCTAGAAAAAGTTGCTAATAATTGGCTTCTGGTGCATTCCACATCTTCGGATGTACATCGAATTTTATTAAGAGCACCCTGAACAGTCGAGCATTTCACAGATGTGAGAATCTTATCAAGAAAAAGTAAGATTAATTAATACGATGGCTGGCACCATTCAGATCAAATCAAATGGCAGCCATTTTAATTTCATATAAGAATGTATATACATAATACCAAACTCCTAGCTTAAATGGAAAATTAAAAATATGCATATTGGATGAAGTAGTTATTGCTATTTATTATGATAACAAATCATTGGTTTAACTGAATAACTAAATAAAATAAATAGAACTTACTCGCAGGCGTGCCCCCCCCCCCCCCCACACACACACACACATAAAGTTCTATGAGAGACCTGAGAAAATTATCAATCTTGAAATGTGATAAAGATTGTATCATAGAATATGCCAATGCATGCGTACACACATGCACATAAAGTTCTATAAGAGACTTGTCAGATAAAATATGCCACTATGTGTGCATACAATTACTTCCTCCATCCCCTACTGCTGGTTTTGTTTAGAAAATGCAAGGGAACATCATTTAATGCATTGTATTTTAAATTAAAATATATAAGTTTCCAAAACAACCAACTTTAATTTAAACTCAAATAAAGAGGAATATTAACCGTTCAAATAATGAAAAGGGTAATTTGAAAAAAAAATTAACATTATCTCCATTGACTTTTCAAAGAGGAGAGGACCATATTTTGGGACATCCCAAAATGGAACAGAAGGCCAATGAAACGGGACAGTGGGATAAATATTTAAATGCAAATATGCAATCAAGCTTATATGAAAGAAGAAGAAGACAAAATGGCTTGAATTCCTTTGAAATGGTAATATTTTCAAGTCAAGAGCTATTACAATGCTTTTCATATGGGAGTGGAAAAAACACTTTCAATGGCAAAGCATTCCAAAACATATGAGTACCATCAAGAGAGGCTTTTTTCTCTTGGTGTGTTGAATGGGAAAATTTTTGACAGCAGATGATCTCAAGGAAAGGGGATTAATTATCATGGATTAGTGTTATATGTGTAAGAGCCATGAGGAGTCAATGTCACATCTTTTCCTTCATTGTGATATTGCTCAGGATTTGTGTTCCTTGGTCTTTTCTTCCTTTGTATACTTCCCATGTATAAGGGTCACACAACTTTTTGTGTTTTTTTAATGAAATTATTACAATATAATGAAAATTTAGAACAAAAAAATTTGGTTGGCATTGCATTTATTTTTAGTAACCTTGTACCTTGTTTGTGTCTTTGGAACATAAGCATGTATCTTCATGAGCATGGAAAGAGGCAAACACATAGAGAGGGTGTGGTGGGGAGAGGTAGTGTACACATCATTCATGAGCTACATCACTATTTGTTGTTTCTTTTTTATGTGAAAAGAACACATGCATACAGTGGATCTTGAACCCGCCTTTAAGCAAAGTTCATTGGCTTCATGACATAAACACTATCCTAGTCTTGGATGAAGATGAGTTCCAGCATATCATTTCAAGTTTTCATTTCCAGAAATTCATTCATAGCCATCTAGGAATTCAAAACCCTATAGTATCTTAATAATATTTTATAACATAATAAATTGCAAAAGTTACAAGAGTTATTAATGGTACTAGTAGTTATCATATCTGAAAATAGTATGACATGGGTGCTGAATCTTTCTTCTTCTTCATTTTAAACCCTTTGCTGTACTGGGAATATGGGACTCTGAATTTATCTACATAGGATTCATGCAAGTCTAACTCTTAGCAAGCACGACATTATGTGTCTCATATTGACTTCATGGTAGGTTAACTTTTTTTTCCCTGATAAATTGTGTGTAAAATTTGTAGTTGATAATTACACAAATATACAAAATAATTCCAGTAGATCTTACTGAATCCCGCTACCCGAAGTGCAAGTTCCACTATCAGTGCAAGTCCCAAGACTACCATTTACACCATTGCTTGCTATTGCACCTCGATCCACATAATTTATCATGTTAATTACGCAGAAGATCGAGAGTAACCTGCAAACAGAAAATAAATCCTTTATCAATATATGAAGGATCCAGTTTCCAAATATCTTCATTTTATTTTTTTCAAACAAAACTAAGCATAAAATCCCAATCAGCAAACATTGCAATCCAAGCTGAACTTTAATTCACATAAAATTCAGCTTTCCCTCGTTATGATTAAATGTTTGCATTACAAATATATATATATATGGTATCATAAATTAATTCATTAATCAATCATTCACTCCATTTCCTTAAGAAATTAGCAATAAATACGTTAATGTTAACATGTTTTCTTGGCAACCAAACAGAGCTTAGAGTTTTCAAAAAGCAACCAGAAATTAGAAAACACTGACACGCAAACCCCAGAAATTTGAAGTAGTTGAAAACGAGAATATTTTTTGCAATACAGAATTGAAAATACAAGAAGGTCTGAATTGTGTTGTACCTTTTGGGGGTGAACCATGAAGGAGAAGAAGTGGGAGCTGAGTCGTCGTGTTTTAAGGGTTTAGTGTCCATTTCTTCTTCGTCTTCGAGATTGGAAAGGTTAGGATGGAGTGAATCCATTTCTTAAGGGGGAAGTTGTTTTTGATGTGATGGAGGATTGATTTTTGTTATCTCATATCTGAGTTGTGTATATATAGTTTTATACTATTTTGTTTTATACTATTGTTGTTCCTTGGTCTAGTCTTTGTTACGCAACGCAAGCATCCTCCAGGGCCAGGCTGCAACCCCAAGTCCAAAGTCCACGTTGCTCCCTCGTGACTCATCCCTCCAACCGATACACAACTCTCTCTCTCTCTCTCTCCCTAGACTGGTAGGCGCTACCAAGAATCTTCTCTCGTATTGTAAAATGGTAAATTGCAAAGTCTAAAGAAATGAGGTTTTGGTAATTTCATCGGGACTAAGGGTCTATTTAGTATCTTTGAAATTGAAAATTTTTTTGCTAAAAGTAAAAGTTAGCTGAAAAGTACATCAGGACTTATGAATAATATCAAAAAGTGTAGTTGGACCATAAATAGTAATAAAAATAAGTTAAATAGTAAAATAAATTGGTAAAATTAATCATGCTAAATGGACACTAAAAAATTAAAATTATTATGAGTTCTGGCTCAAAAACCAATTGGTATTCTTATTATTATTTTGTGGCGCAAACCAATTGGTATCTAGGGGATCTATAGAATTAAAAATAAAATAATAACTTATGGTTTTGTGTAATTTTAATTTTGGCCTTGATATTTAAAATTTATTTATTTTAACCCATATATTATGGTTTTCTTTTTCAAAATAACACTGATTTTCAAACAATTTCATTAGTTCGTACGTTTTCAAAACTATTTAGGAAATTAACATCTCGAGTGTAATAAACTCAATTTTGGTGAAAAATCGATTTCCTTTAAACTGAAATCGAGCCTTACAGACTCGATTTCAGTACTCTCTCATCAAGAAGAACTCTTCTTCTCAAACCCAATCTGATCCAAGCAAACCCAGAGAAACCCATAACGAAATCAACAAACCCACCTGATCAATGTTGTGATTGCGGCTTGGATGTTGACTCGAAACTTAGAGTCGAACTCGGTGGGCCTTGGTGGTATTGTGTTCAGAACGGTGTGGTGGTTCATCTATGCTGTCGTGGTGCTTCCTTATCCTCTTCGTTGGAGCTCAATTTCTCAGGCATGCTCTCTCTCCATCTCTCACTCCGTCAAGAAACGAGTTTGATCTCTCTGGTTTGATCTCTATCAATAAACCCAACATCACCGCCTTGCCACCTGGGTCTCTGGTTTGGGTTTCTAGTTGTGGGTGAGAGATGGAGAAGTAGGCGAGAGACGGAGAAATTGAGTCTGCAATGCTTAATTTTCAATTTAAATGAAATTGAGTCTCTTGCACTCAAGATGTTAGTTTTCTAAATAGTTTTGAAAACTTGCTAACTAACAAAATTGTTTGAAAATTAATGTTATTTTGAAAAAAAAAAATCCCATATATTATTATTGTTGAATGTTTATATGCAATAGTGTGGGTTATATTTGATATTAGGAGTTTTTTTTTTTTTTGTTTGAAAACACATTTGATATTATTTTTAATATCATTATTCTAATTACTTTTTTTTTTGATAATGGGATAATTAGGTGATTTGAACTATGAACGTCTTCGTTAAAAATACAAAAATTGTCAGTTAAACTATAAGATCATTGTACATAAACACAATATCATATCATAGCTATAAGGGCCATTTTGCCTATTCCATTGATCGCATAGACATCATATCATATCATATTTTAATACTTGAAATTTGGATTGTTTCTATTTTGGTATTTTCAGTTTGGGAATTTCATTTTTGTTTACCAAGTTTGGTTCATTTTCAAAATGATCATTGCGAGAGTCAACAAATCAATGTTATTTCATCTCTCTCTCTCTCTCTCTAACTTTATGTCCGTATTAATCATTGACACGAATGAAGTGACTATTTTGGAAACAAAATCAAACTTAATAAACTAAAGGGTAAACTACATTTTTGGTCCCTAACCTATACACCATATTTCAATTTGATCCCTAACCTTTCAATTGTGTCAACTTGGTCCTTAACCTTTTAGTACCATGTCAATTTAGTCCCTACCACTATCTTTTGGATGAAAATTGATGATGTGTATAATAGTCAAAATAAAAAATTAGCTTCTGTTGATGTGAGAATAAATTAAAATTTTATTTTGGTCATTTATCATGTCAGCAATTTTCATTTAAGATATAATGGCAGAGACTAAATTGACACAATATCAAAAGATTATGGACCAAATTGACACAATTGAAAGGTTAATGACTAAATTAAAATATGGTATAAAGGATAGGGACCAAATATGTAGTTTACCCTAAACTAAAATGAAATTTTTCAAAATTAATAACCAAAAAAATAAAAATTATCTCAAACTAAAAAAGGTAAGTATAATTTAGTCAATATATATAAATTAAACATTTTACCATTTGTCGATTTTTTTTTCTAATGTTCTCAGTCATTGCATAAACTTTTGAAAACCCACATTTTTTTTTTATGTTATTATTTTAAGATATAATTTTTAATTGGGTTTTAAATTTATATGAACTAGTCGCAAACTCTTGCGGTGTGTAGAAAAATTTGACAAATTTTTTTGTTTGGTTAAGTGATAGATGAAAATAGTAGACAAGAGTTATAAGTATTAGTCTCAAATCATTCTTAAAATTATGTGATTATTTTCTAACAAAGTATAATTGATACAATATATTAGATTTTGTTTAACTAAGCTATCTATATTTTTTATTTGAAGGTGTTGTAATTTTCGTAAGTTTTTTTTTTAGAGGAAAATAATGCATTTTACATTCAAATATTATAAGGCAAGCTATTTTGTAAATAATGCAATGTGTGATTGGAATTTGTTTTTAGTGTTCCTTACAAATGGTTCATCATCTATAAGTCTTTATTGAACTAAAGAGGAAGCATAAATAAGTAAATCTATTACTTATATTATTAAAAAAAAAATACAAGACTTTCATAACAGTTAAAAAGAATGTAATTTTATCAAGAACCTACTAACACCTTGTTAAAAAAATGACATAAATGTTAATGAAGCAGTTCCCAAAGCATCACCAAAATAGATCGAATGGACAGAAGTGAACCGAAATGGACCAAATCCGCTGGAATGGAATGAATGGACCGATGTGTATTGAACTGAACCAAATGAAGTAGACTGAATGGACCAAATGGACTGAACAGACCGAAATGGACCCAAATGAATTTAAGTGGACCGAATGGACCAAAGTAGCCCGATATGAACTGAATGGACCAAAAAGGACTAAAATGCTACACTGATGTGACTTAACAAGAGTGTACGAATTAAATAAAGAATTTAGGTATTTTTATAAGGAATTTATTTATTCATTTATTTTGTACATGAGTAGTTAAGAAATCCATTAAAAAAAAAAAGTTAAGAAAAAAAAAAAGGGGATTATTGTGTTCAATTCCTTATTTGTAATATGCTCAATTCATATACAAATTAAATATGTACATATATACATAAGGTCCTGCTTCACAATTTTTTGATGGCAGTGTAGGCAGAAACATGCACGTCACAGCACTCTGCATCCCAGGAGAAGTCCATTGCCATTGCGGCCAATATTTTTCGATTCCATCTGGATGGATTGTTCTCCTACAGAAAACAAAGCTCAAATCTTTAGTACCCTTTAGCTACACAAAACATTCTCCTAAATAATTACTTTCCTCCAACTGCAGAATCAAAACCCCAGGAAAAAAGAAGGGAAGTCTATGACCATGATCACCCAAATAAATTCATACAATTTCATCCAGGGCTTGGCTTAAGGACACTTTTCCAAAGTTAGAGCTGATGAACTGGGAGAATTTAGTCCTCTCGTAGTCATAATCTGCAAAGTTCCTGTAAAGTCATTCAGCAGAGAAGTATGAATTCTTCTCTTTTTATTGAGTTAAGAGAAAAAAGATAGATATTTAATATACTTCTCTGCCCAAAATAAAAAAAAACGCAGTTACCTGGAAATATCATCAGTGGAGGTTACTGCAATTGGCGCGGCTCCATATTTTAAAGCCTTGAGCTATATTTTTCACAACCAAAAAATAAAACAACAGGAAACAACATTTTGCAGAACACTCCATTACATTTTATAGTAAATTTCATGTGCACACATCAATTGGTCATACAAAGAAAAAGAGGTTGTGGAAGCAGCACCAAATTTATAACAAATCATAGTATCTATCATAATTCAGCCAGGCATGAAGATGAACAAAGTGCACCAGAACAGAGAGAATTGTTCAAATACAAGATAACAGCACTTTGAGGACAAAAAACAGTCTAAAAAGAACACGGGGGAGAGAGAATAAAACAGAATCATGAGGACATAGCCCTAGATAGAGCTGCATGCCAGTACTGCAAGAGAATTCGTGTAGCCAACCATAATGAAGATGAAAAAAGTGAAGCTGGAATATGCACTTAAAGAAAAGATCCATGCAGCCAACTTCAAGTAACAGGAATATAGACATCTAGTGGTTTGTATTCATATGTACACACATATACATGTATTTCTGCATTTATGCACGTGCTAGTGTGTATGGGATCTCTTTGAAAAATTGATAATAAAGCCCAGTGGTCCATGAAGGTGGTAGCTTGGAGTTTGAAAACCATTCATAAGAAACTTTACATATAAATAGTGAGAGTGACAAGACTTACTGGCACTTGGAGATCAGGTTCATGAAAAGATTGGCACAAGATAATGTCAGATCCTGCAAAGACTAAATGTGATATAGCATCACCAAGTCTGTTTATAAATCTCACATTTTGATCCTGAGTACATACAAAGAAAACATACAAATGTTATTATCAGCGAGTAGCTCATCAAACAAACTATTCTGTCTTTTTTGAATTAATGTTCCATTTGTTTTGATGGACTGTTTGGATGGAAAAACTTATGTGAAGATAGTTTTCCAAACTATCTTTGGTCAATGGAAAACTTATTTTTTAGAGATTGTTTTCTGTTAAATTTTTATGAAAAACAACTCTATCTCACACCACATGAAACAAAGGAGTAAAGATTCACGTTTTCAAGCTCATTTTCAAGGAAATGAGATAGTTTTCTAGAAAGTGTTCTTTGGAAAATGACTCATTTTCCAGAAAACTTTAATTTTGAAACAAACAGTGTAAATAGCATGCAGTTAAGAACAGAACAGTCATTGTCAGCTTGAATATGATAGGATGATGGAATATGGCCTAAAACCAACAAAGTTTTGAATGCAATTGTTTCTATTTATTGTGTATGATAAGTTGTTATGTCAAAGAAGATGAAGAACAAAAGGAAGTGAGGCTTGTACCTTGAGGAGTTCTTGAAAAGATCCCAGTTTCTTATTTGTGATTGAATTTTTGCTAATTTCCACTAAAATAACCTGTAGGATTCAACTTAACAATCACTTCAATGAGAAATCAAAAGGAAAAAGAAGAAAATTAAAACCCAGATATATATCCAGTCTTAACAAATAATGTGGCGCATTACATTTTCCCCTACCATCAACAAATTGTAACCTAGTTCTAACAAAAATATAAACTCACTACCACATCAGCTGGTAAGGGATTTCAGTTAAATTCGGCCACTAAGCTATGCATTTTCTTAGGAAAAAGTAACCACAAACTCTAATAGAAGCAAGAACCTGGACGCCTCTCCTGGTTGCATTCTGAACAACTGCCTTCAGGTTCTCCATATCAATTTCTGATAGTTCTGCGAAGAAGCATCCGACCTGATAAAACATCAGATCCTAACTTCAGTGACCATTCCAATAAAGAGAAGAAAGAAACTAATAAAATTAAGGACAGAAAAATCATTAGAATGATAAGAAATGAAGTGGAACATCATCCCAGTTCATTAACCACCTAAAAGAACAAAAGATACACCTAAGCCACTCCATATAACTACCTTTTCAAAGACAGAAGAAAGACGTGGAGAATAACATCCCTTAACTGAAATAATTACTTTTCTCAACCTCCATATATTTGGGAAATGGGCTAATCTGCCAGGCTCACTATTTTGTAAATAAAACCAAAGAAAATTTTTTATGTCATTGAGTTTTAGGTCCAGTTCAGGTTACGTCTAAGCACTATTCCATTGAAGTATTTGAGTCATACCATCAAATTTTGCAGAATAGAGACATTATCAGCTGCAATAAGTTTTGCTACCTGACATGGACCATTCATTACAGGGGACCCACATGATGTAAGGTCCACTTACATGGAAGATCCAGGTTCATGCAACCTCCACAGTAATTGTAGAAATATATGCACTCTGCAAAGCTAATGTTAAACTGAACTGTTGAACAAAATTTACCTATTTTTTACATCAAACATTCTGAGTACAGATTTAGTTCTGCCAATTTTAAAGCAACTATACTTTTTATAGGCACAGTCACCCTTGCACATATATATACATCTTTATGCAGGAATAATAGTAAGATATTCTGATACTCGTACATAATATAGTCAAACAAACATCGAAACTAATATCAAACAACCCTTTATCCATAGTGCTTCTTACTTGCATACACAAAATCTTGTAAAAAGAGACATTCAATTTCTGAAATCAGTACACATCCATATTCACCTTAAGGTATTAGATTCACTTAACAACAACAACAACAAAGCCTGAGTCCTAAAATTTTGCCGTCAGCTATGGATCCTCAACATATTAGTTAAGGTCAGACACATACTTTTTTTATTTCATTAGTAGTTTTCCACACATCCATTTAGACCATGTTACTTAGAAATAATTAATTGGTCAAGACAAAAAGAGCAACAAAGTTTAAAAATGACCCCAGCTGCAAAGCTTACAAGAATAGAAGAAGCACTGCCAGATAATGCTAGGTGTTGTTGTAATGCAACTTTGCAAACAGTTTTCCCTTTCATATCCTCTGCACTATAATTTTTTGGAAGAAAGTTGTCCTTAGAAGGATCCCAGGTGGACTTGTCAAATCCATAGGGAGCAATAACCAACTTGTCCCTGCAATACAGGAAAATAGAAGAGATTATCAGCATATGAAAGAAGCAGATTTCAAGGATACTAAGCAAGGAGGTAAAGAAAAAAAAAATTGGCAAGAAGATAGGTAAGCACCATATTACTGGGCCATTAAACTTGTTATATCAAGAACTTTCTGCTCCTTTTCAGATTGCACACAATGATAGGGGGGATTAACAAAAACGGCGACTCACAGAAGAAAAAACATTGTATTATTCAAATTTTAAAATAGTAAACAGGAGTTACTTACTGGTGGATGCTTAAGGTAGGTTTTAATTCATGACTGAAACTACTAATGATTCTGCCTTTTGAGTTCATGGATGACACTATCACAACCTTATTAGAGTAAACAATTCCGCCCTGCAAACATGTATAAACTCAAAATTTTAAGTGATGCCAGACAGTCAAAAGACGCAAGAAGCTTCAGAGATTTTGCAATATAAGAATAATATAAATGATCAAGGTAAATAATTTGAGAGACCATTTCAACAGATGTAGAAGCTGAAATTTAGGTAAAGATGTGAAGAAAATGTAAAAGAAATAAAAATAAAAGCTCGTTGTTGGTGTGCTATTATTTTTTCTTTCTGGGTAAGGAAAGGGGTATGAAAAGGAAAATCTTGCAAGCTGGCCTTCCCTCGTTAACCATACCATTTGTATTAAATCATAAACCAGACAATTTCAACCTAGTTGTCATGTGAGATGTAATAAACTACCGATTGTCCCAAAAAGTTTAATCTGTTAGGAAATAGTAAACTTAATCATTTGACCATAATTGCAACATTCCCCCTCAAATGTGAGCATACTCCCCCCTTAATTAATGGGCCAAACACTAGAATTTTTAACTTTGGGATGTAGAGTGAAGACAGAGTTTGAACTTTGAACTTATGACCACCTACTCTTATACCATGATAAATTGACAATTGTCCCAAAAATTTAAGCTCATAGGAAATGGTGAACTTAATCATTTAACCATATTTCTAACAAGACTAATGTCTCTTTTTGAATCTTAAGATTTATGTATCTCTATTCATTTAACAGCAATTTTCTTTTAATAAATAATTAAAGAGGGGGGGGGGGGGGGGGTTTCAAGACCCAAAAAAAAAAGAAAAAAAAAATCTAAAATTCAAAAGTTCAATAAACTCCAAGAAATTTGTGAAAGAGAGTCAATAAGTATCCTTCATCCTTCTTTTTTTTGGATAATTCAGTATCCTCATCTGATATTGACGAAACAGCATTGAATTTAACTTCACCCTATCCTAGGGTGCATTTATACCTTTGTCCTTCAAAATCATACATGGGCAAAAGAAAACCCAAAATCCGGCCCTACTTTTTTTCCTATTAAAATGACAAATGACACAACAAGAGTGCTACACTTAATAAGATATGAAAATTTAAAGGCATTTCTTCAAAAAAAGAGAACAAAAATAAATAACTGCAAGTCATTTTTCCACCAGAGGTACAGTGGTGCCTATAAAGTTACAATATTAATCAAATCCTTTATTGCACATCCAATGCTTCAAATCAACTCCAGTTAGGTACATGAATCAATAAGTAAAGAGTTTCCTTATCGATTGACATGTAAGATGTAACAATAGAATTGACCAATGACATGAGATTCTGGCTTTCTTGATTTCAAAGCAGTATCCGATCCTTGCAAACTAAACATATGATTCACATACATACAAACATACAATCTTGCTTTGGTTGGAATTTAGAAATTCTCTTAAGTCAAGTTGGACTTAATTTCTATGATATTTTTAGACATGTTGAAAAGAGGGTGGAGCAAAAAAATGTCACCAATGCTAGAAATACTTTGACAAGACATCCTAAATGATATTTTTAGCTAAATAATGGATTATGCAGTATTTGAGGGAATGAAAGAAGAACGAGTAAGCTTTAATAGGCAATAGGGCATACCTTCAAAATATTGACAAGATGTGTCTTAGTGTTATCTTGCAAACGATCGGGACGATGAAGTCTAGGAGGATCAAGTCCACATAGTGAAAGCTTATCCGGTTGCTCAAGACACTAAAGCATTAAATATGGGGGATATCAAATAATGTCAAGTTAAGCCAGAAAGATTTACAAGAAAGAAACTTACCTGTGAATCAAAGTCATGGCATGTCAATAATATTCTAGTACCTCCAAGTCCCTATATAAACAAGTGAGAGCATTTCTATTTGTGAGAATGAAAACCACAAAATTATATGGAATAAAGAAAAACTAGCATTAGCTGAAAGAAATCAACTGTCCCATATTATTTAAAGCCAAAAAACAGCGCTTAGAGAGTTTTCACCTCAGCATAAAAGGAACTAGTGAATGAGTATAAATCCTGCCCTAAAGAATTTTGAGATTAAAGACTTCACAGTTATGAATATGAGTTCCAAAGGCCCACATACTGCCTATTGCCCTTTTATGTGAACACCAGGACTTGATGAGGAATTCCACGAAGAAATCAATAGTTAGAAGCCGGGAGCTGATATGATAATTTTAACTTTCACAGTCTGGTAGTGTAGTTCCATCTATCTAGCTACCCATTACTGTCAATATTCTTCCACACAGAGAGCTTTCCCACTCATCCACAAGAGAAAGGAGGCTTTAAAAATGTCTCCATTTTTTCCAAGCAAAGTGTCTGTAAGAGTGTACACTCGTTGCTAATCTATATTCCAATTAGCATGATGGTTCACTCGAGTAACTTTACCAAATTATTATACTGAACCTACATCAACTATTTATTTAAAGATAAATATTGGTTGAAATATTGGTGGGGGAAAAATAAGATAAATTTCCTTCATAAAAAAAAGCAAAGCTGACTTCAAGGTGCCAACACAACTTTATATTGATCCAATAAGAAAAATAATATCGAAAATGAGTAATAGCATATATGTGCTGCAGCAGCATGCCAAATCAAAAAATTTAATATGAGAAAAAGAAAAGCAATTTCAAATTGCACCTGGTTAACATATATATCCCAGAAAAGTGGCCCAACAATAGCAGTCTCCCAGTTGTGTATGTGTAGCACATCGGGCTGCTTTCCAGATTTTACTATATAGTCCAATGAAGCACGAGAGAAATACGTAAATCTGAAAGCATCAAACGGATAGGCTGTAATACTTAAATTGCACTGGAAGATCCATTATTATAGTAAAACTAAAGGACTTAATCTCCTCGCATTGGCATCACTAGATTTGGTGTCTCATTCAAAGAGAGTAAATAAGTAAAGTGCCTTGAACAACTGACTCTTCACAGTGACCTTTCTTGTGTTTTCCCTTGTTGAAGACCAGAATAAGGTATTCACTTTATAAGAGTATGATTCCAAATTGAAATAAAAAAAATAAAAGTTCAGAGTTTTATTTTTTGAGTTAGATGGAATCTACAAAAACTGTTAGATAGCTTTCCACACTGTTTATGGGGCAGCATGTATTGAGGGTGGAGTAATGGTGTTGAGAGATTTCCAGCATGTGCAGTAGTTTAATCAGAGTAATGGAAAAGCTGGAGGAAGGGCAGGCCCATGGTTGGGATTATGGAACCACTGGTGGCGATGGTTACCAGGACAAAAGGTGTGCTGGATTCTAAACTAATTTTTTTTTAAATGGTCATAAACTACTTTCTTTGCACTGTTTTCTCATTGGTACAATAATGCTTATACCAGAGTAGTGCTTGTGTTCTATCCTATAGGAACTACCAAAATCATGCAACTAAAATTTAGCTTGTGCACTTAACCAATTTGGTGTGTCATGTTTAATATGACATAAGAATTGTCTTTACTCTCTAATGCGCACAAATCTTCACAAGAGGTACTTTGTTCTTTATAATGCATCCATTTATATTTATAATGTATCCATTTATAAATGTGCAAAAAGGGGCACAACCAAATACATGGGAAGTATACAAGAGAATGCCAACAATCAAATTATACACTAGATACAAAATAAAAAAGTTATAGAAATTAGCTACTAACCTTTCAAAGTCATCTGAGTAGCCATATACCTTCTCACGGCTGAAAAATGATGAGTAGTACAAAGGTTCGATAAAAGAGACTCCAATGCCACTGACAACACTGCAAAATGAGTATAAAGTGTAAGAACATTATGAAGAGTCTACTATTATTGATTTTCTTTTGTCTCTTAGAATAAGATTTTGATTCCTTTATTTCTTTTTGTTGCCAAGTTGTTCTTTGTTCACTACCGTGAACTCTGTGTATCTTTTATTCTTTTCTATTAATAATATTACTTTCTTACCTATCAAAAAAAAGAAGAGTCTAAATATTCATTAAGCACAATTTAGAATGCAGTTTCTGACTGATTTTGCTGATTTTCCTTCTGAACAACTACTCCTAAGTATAATTGAAGTTGATCAACAGCTCAAACTAAATATGCAGTATATAGAACAAGAAATCTCACCCAGTCCAAATTCTGTTTCCATGCTGTTGACCATTAAAATATGAATAAAACCCTGCCTTAATTTCTTGCAGCCCTTGAACTTCATCTAGGTCCATAATTGCATACCTATTTACAAGGTAGATTCCTTTAAGGAAACATATCAGAAACGTCCAACTTGCAATTTCACTTAGAATCAAAAGTGTAGAGGAAGCATATGTTTGATAAGATCCTTTCAATTTGATGCACAATATCACAATAAATTAAACATAGGTCAAACGATCTTCCTTTTACAGTAAATATTAAATTCTTCAGTCTTTTGATCAACTAGCAAACATATGCTATTAATTTGATAAGTAATAATTTCTTTGAAAAGCGCAAAAAGAGGCACCACCCTAGTACACAGGATGTCTACAAAGGAAGAGACGGGAAAAAAAAAAGGTATAAAATATTTACTATCTAGAAGCAAAAGTCCACCCATAGATGGTCTTCAAGAAAAAGACTAAAGACCATAATTCCCAAACAATATACAACGAAGACACGTGACACTGACTTCCCAGGGCTCTTGCACATAACATCAGTCCATAATGATAATTCCCCTCTTTTAGAGATCATCTATGGTCAAAATTTCCCCCCATACAACGCACTGAAAGAAAAAAGGCCACTCTCAGCAATACAATAACTTTCAGTATGCTTTGCCATGGAAAGTATTTTTCCCTCCCATATAGTGCCTGTAGTAGCTATTTGCTTGAAAGCCATGACTTGTCAATGGAATTCAAACCATTTTGTCTACCTTCTCCCATCTTGGCTTGATAGCTTATACATCATCCAAACACTGCTCTATATATTATTCAATTCCCAAGCATGTCTCACTCTACAAAATATCGGTGCCCAAAAAACACAACCATTTTAGAATTCTATGTAATCTGCTACTCTAGCATCTCTGTTTCTAACTATTAGGAAAATTTCAGGGTACTTCTTAAGTGGAATATCAGCATTTATATCATGCCAAAATGAATTCTATACCCATTTTGCACATCAAATCTAACAAATTTAAGGAACTTATTCCCAACCTTGTCTAATATTTTTTCCATAGGATCACTCCATGGGGTCCTTTAGCCATATATGACCACCAACCTCCCTAAGAGATGCCCTACTGTTTATCAGTCACTTTCCTCCATAATTCATCTTCCTCCCCCACATAACGCCACAACCATTTGCCAAGGGGTGCTTGACTAAATCCATTAACTTCTTAATCCCCAAACGTCCATAAGGAATACGAATGCATGTAGCAATCCAATTGACTGGATGAAACTTAAATTCCTAGGCCATCCCCCCCCCCCCCCGAAGAAAATTTCTTTGGAGTTTCTCCATCCTTTTTGCCATTCTTGCAGGTAAAGAAACAAGGATGAAAAAAAAATGTTAAAAGGCTAGATAATGTACTTTTGATTAGAGTGAGCTGTCCTGTTCTTCAACCCCGCCAAAATCTTTTATATTCTTTATAAAAGGTTGTCCCAATTATGTCTTGCCCTGAATTGAGCTCACAATGATAATCCAAGATACGTCATCAGTAGGTAAGATATGCATCATCCTAAGTTGCCCACTAGCTCCATCACATCTGGTATCTCTCACACAGGAACTATATTTTCTAAAAACAGCATTGTTGTAACATGTATATAGCAGAAATTGCCAATTCACATGATCATATGCTTTCTCCACATCTAACTTGGACAAAACCCATGATCTCCCAAGTTTCAACCAACTATCTAGGCCTTCATTGGAAATGAGGACAGAATTAAATTTGTCTCCCTTGTAAAAGTGCATTTTGAGAACTAGAATAATCTCTCCCAAAATCCCCTTCAATCTATTAGCCAATACTTTTGTCAGAATTTTGTAGATGCTTCCTACAAGACTGATAGGCATAGAAAATAACTTAAGTTCATACAACCCAAAAAATAAGAACATCAAAAGATAATGGAAGAGATACGTTAAATCATCTGATCTTTAGATCAAGAAGCAAACATATATGGGTTTCTTTTTTTCTTTTTTCTTTTTTTGGAGGGTTTTGGGGGGGGGGGGGGGGGGGGTGTGGTTGGACAGGGGAGTAAGGATAACATACAAAACAACTCAAGTTCTTACAGCCTAAGAAATAAGAACATCAGAACCATCAAAAGATAACAAAAAAGAAACATAATTTGGTCACTGGAAACATTTATGATTCTCAAAAAAAAAAATTGGTCATACTAGGTAAGGAGGGAAAGGTTTGCAAGTTTTACGTATAAATGATTTCATAATATTATACCTTGTTGCCTAGTAGAAAACAGCAGGAAGGGGGGGATTACTTCATTATGGCCTGCATAAGTGCCTAAAAACCATATTGCGCTATAAGTTCAGCTAGAGAACTTATATCCCATGTGACCTGACAACTTTTATATCATTATGCAGGTGCTAAATACTCTTTTGCCTTAGTTTCCAAAATCTCATCTAGCTTCCACTTCCTACGGATGACGAAGGCAAATGGTGGTCCTACTAGGGAAGAGAAAACAAGGAGGTTGCCTTGGCTACCCCAAAGTTTTGGTACGCCTGCCAGAAATACTTTTAACAGGTTTCAAATCTTTTGATGCACTTTTCTCTTGTCCTCTTCAACTTATAACCATCTGCTCAAGTTCATAACGGCACATAATGGTCCACTTGGATTAAAGCCCCCCCCCCCCCCCCCCCAAAAAAAAGGGCAACTGTAGATGCATGAGCTTGACATGTGAGACAACAATGGGAAGATACGTGTTAGACGAAAGACAGAGAGTTGGTAAACCATAATGTTAGCATTTTCTTTCTCTTTCCTTCGTTCTTTCTCAAACCCAAAGAGAGAAATGTTATAGCATTCACATGGTTTCTAAAAGAATATGCAAAAAGAGATCTAGACCTTTCATTGCTAAATTCCAAAGACAAGCAATCTGAGAGAGAATGAATATCAAAGAAAATGTGCTATATTACTTTGGCAGTATAACCTCCACCAAGTGGCCCTTTCTTTGTAGTGCACAAGATAAGCCTGTCACATAAGATGCCAAAGATCCAACAGAGACCAGCGGTGACATTTCAGTACAAATATGGATAACGTGAAAGCCACTCCTGATTGAAAATTATACAAAACTCAATTGTCAGAACAGAGAAAATCTTGTGGAAGAATAGTAAAGATACATAAATAAATAAGCACATAAAAGAAAAGAAGAAAAAATAATAATAAATTACATTTAGACCAAAGTTTATGATTTTGAAAGGGAAATGTAGTTAAGCATCTCCAATTGAATGGATAACACCCCATTTATGAAATGATTAACACATGAACCACATTTTTACGGGACTATGTCATAAATGAAGTATGCCAAAGTTTGTTGCAAGACATCCCCGCCATTTCTTCTTCTTCTTCTTTTATTTTTTAAGAAATCCCAACCATTTATCTTTTCTATACTCCAGTCAACATACATGTTTTAGCATAGTAAATATTCACTAATGTTCAATCAGCATAGACATTACTAGAGATAGGTTAACACAAAGGCTATTGCATGCAAAGAGAGAAAGGCAAAATACTTACATACAAATCTACATGAATAGAATAGTTTAACAAAAGTAAATATTCAAGCCACAACTTTGATGTGGCAGACTATGAGCGGTGAAGAAAAAATTGTGGGTTTATGTGAAAGTGATAGGAAATCATTCATAGTTTGCTACATTAGAGTTGTGGCAAAGTTGTGGCAAAAAAGGTTGTGGTCCTAGAACAACTCTTAAGTCATCTAAACAATTCACATGGCTTTTAAATAGGTCGTGCGACTAAAAGTACATGTAAATGCTCATTTGAGTCGCCAAATGGTGGGTTGGAGGGAAATTCAGTTCAAATTTCAGAATATACTGTTCTGTAAGTCTATAATTCAAATTATATATTAATTTTGTAAGTTATCATTAAATGTACAAATGGGCAGATGACTTACTTGCAAGTCAATATACCATTCATAATTATATAAAAAGTACAGACATATGTCTGTTCATTCATACATACATATCACTCTGAGTGTGTCCTTATGCATGTCCATTTTATGTGTGTGTGTGTGCACGCATGACATAGGAAATACTCAATGCCATAGTTCAGTTCATTATCCTCAACTGTTCAAGAAAAAAATGTTGCAACATCTAGTAGGCAATTATACTTTTTGCTTCTATCTGAGAAGTGGAGGAGTTCTGCTAGAAGCTCAGCATCTTTCTTCTGCAGGATTTCATTAAAAGCATCAGCAACTATAACCTTGTGATCCATGACCAGCCTTCTGAAATCAGATGCTTCGCCAGCGCTAATCATGCCACTGAGGACCATTGAGTCTATCCGAAGCAACAACTCCCAACAAAGTGATAGCTTATCTGGTTTAGGTGGGACACCAATGGAAACACAATTTTCAACTTGAACTCATTGCTATTGATGATATTTTTTCCTTTCACACAGAATGCATAAGTACTGAAGTATCAAGGGGAAAAAAAAACAGAGAACATGCACTAACTAAGATGATTTGATTGTTAAATATGCAGGCTATTATAAATGGTATACAGTCACAATCACTAACTAAGATGTTTTAAACACAACAAAAATTTTGGTACTAGTATTAAACATACAAGAAAGTCCTTCAAGATCGCATCAATCATTATGATGAATGCAATGCCCGACTTTTCAAGTGAAACAGCAGACAAACACTAAAATACAACAAAGAAATAAAACCAAAATTAAATCAAGAATCTACATTGGACTACAACCAGTTATGACTCATTGCTTCAACCATGTTAAGCCATGGTACTATTACCTTTTCCCACACCAGCTTGCTTTTCTACTTCTAATCGCTCTATCCTATCAATCAACAGTTGCTTCTCTCTATTCGCTTTGTCCAGCTCCTCCACTGCCATGAGACGTTATTTGTTCAAGTACAATATGTCTGAATATCATAAAAAATACATTGGACTACAACTAGTGTCTAGTCATGACTCATTGCTTCAACCATGTTAAGCCATGGTACTATTACCTTCTCCCACACCAGCCTGCTTTTCTGCTTCTAATTGCTCTATCCTATCAAGCAACAGTTGCTTCTCTCTATTTGCTTTGTTCAGCTCCTCCACTGCCACGAGACGTTGTTTGTTCAAGTACAATATGTCTGAATATCATAAAAAAAAGAAGCATTAGAATACATATGACTAACATTTAAGAGAACAACCCCCCCCCCCCCACCAATTGTGGACTTACTCTGCTGAGCTTCTCTAAAAAGCTGCCCAATATTATTCCGTTTCACTTCCAGTTCCCCGTTTGATGACTGAAATAGTTCCAATTACCAATGAGCAAATAACAAAATTCTCAGCATAATTAAACCATGCCACGAAAAAACAAAAACCCATCAAGTCACATTTGGAGAAACCACTACATACCTGACGAATCTCCATATTATCAAGACCTTCTGACCTAAAATGCATACATATCAAACTTGTACATGGATATTTTCATTTAAAAAAGGAAAAAAAAAAAATCATTGAAAGAAAAGAAAAAGGAAGCACTCACTCCACATGTGGTGACCCTTCATTATATAATCCATTGCCGCCCCTGTTTTTCCTGAAAATTAGTATCAATTACTTCAAATGTAACTGCTACAGAACTTCCAAACAGGCCGCAATGGATAGAATTTCAAAAAGAATAGAGAAGTGTAGTTAGCAAAACAACCAAAATTCTGAAAAAAAAGTAACGTTAGGATTCATAGCTTAGGCCTTAACGTGTGTGTCCAAAGAATATGTTACTATAACAACTAGTAGCTTTTAGTTAGGTATTAAAGCTGAAATAAAGAGTGGTTTAAAGTAGTTTTGTGGTTTGAACTTTAAAGTTTGATTTGGTACGGAGGTTTTTTTTTTTTACCTCAAACAACAAACGGGTCGAGGTCTAAGAGGTTTGCGGAGCGCTGCGGTTGGGTTTGGAGGCGAAGGGATCGTCACTGCATTCAGTGAAGTCATCGTCAACATTTCTCACTACTTCTTCGCGTGCAAAAGCGAAGAGAGAGGGATCGATGAGTTTCAGTTTCGCGTGTTCGTATGTTTAGAGTTTGGGAACTGAGATTGAGATTTTTTTACCCATTTCGGTTCAGTTCACGCCCGAATATTGCATTGCCAAAGTCGGGAAAAGGAACTTTTTGCAGTTGTTGTTGATAAGTGTGTACTGTGTAGGACTTTAAAGTAAATGACGTTTAGGAACAGTTGAGGCTCGAGGCTCGAGAAAACACTTGTTATTAATGTACTCGTGAACAATTATGAAGCTCTATTTTTTTTTTTTTTTTGATAATAAATATGAAGCTCTATTAAATAGATTATTACTGTATGTTTAAAGGTAAAAAAAAAATTATATATATTTATAGGAAATTTTAGAAAGTTTTAATAATAAATTAAAATAGTATTCATAAGAGCATCCGGAGCAGCTCTCTCAAATGTGTCAAATGCTAAATATTTGGCACATTTGACACACCAAACACAAAAATGGAGTTTTATCAGATGTGTTAAATGTGTCAAAATTTTGCAACAGTGAACAGTACCCTCACAAATTTGGCACGGTACAGACGAAATGTGGCATATGATTTATTATTTTTTTATTCAACTTTTCTCTCTCCTCTCACTTCTTTAATTGATTTTTTCCCTCTCCTCACAATCTGTCTCTCTCTCCCAACCGGTGTTCTTTCCTCAAATCAAACCCAAAAATCTTCTTTCTTCTCTCTTTGCACCTCAAATCAAACTCCAATTCCCAGTTCAAAACAAAACCCATAAATTGACTCATCACAAACCCAGAAAGAACAAAGGAATCAACGATGGAGGCAAGGTAGAGTTTGGTGCTAGGGACGGTGAAGCCATGAAGATCGGCATGCGAGCAGTAAGCGAGGTTCGTGAGGGCGAGGTCCACCGCCGGAGTGTTCGTCACAATCATGGGATCGGAATCGACGTGGGCATCGACGTTGAGGTGAGATCGGAATCGACGTTGAGGTGAGATCGGAGTGTTTGTCACGATCGTGAGCATCGATGTTGAGGTGAGATCGGAATCGTGGGTTGCCAGTGCTAGTGGGTTTTGGTTGCCGGTGCAAGTGGATTCATGGCTTTGGGTTGGCGGTGCTAGTAGTTTCGTGGGTTTGGGTTGCTGGTGCTAGTGGGTTTTGGTTGTGTTTTCTGGGTTTGAGTTGCTGTGTTTTCTCGGTTTGGTTAAGTGTGTTTTAATGGGTTTTGTGGTGGGTTGTTGATGACGGTGGTTGTGGTGGTGGTTTTGTTTTCAGTTTTTTGTTTTGCAATGGATTGTGGCTGCCATGGTGGTGGTGGTGGTGGTGGTGGTGGTGGTGGCGGCAGCGGCAGCAGTGTTGTGGTTGTTATTTATTGTGTTAGATATATTATTTTATTGTGTTGTTTATATTATTTTAATGTGTAGTAAATATTATTTTAATGTATAGAATTGAATGATAAAACATCTGATAAATGGGATATTGTAAAATGATGTGGTAAAATAATAAAATAGGTCTTTGGTGTGGCAAAATGGCATAAATTATGCCACAGTTGCTATGGATGCTCTAAGGAAATTCTTCTAACCAAACTGAGACATCACCTTGAATATGCTAAATTATAAGCCGCAATATTAGTGCTTTTACATCTAAAAAAAAAAACATAAACAGACCCAAATTGGCCATGCAACTTCTGAACATCTTCAAGTAGGCGATTCTTGAAGCGGGCATGTGTGTTTTTTTTTTAAAAAAAAAAAATTGTATTTTGTAATAAAATTATATATTTTTTAAGATAGGTGGATAGTGGAGGGAGATAGAAGTCGGGTTCAAACCACAAATATATAGTACTGTTGATGCCCATTTTTTACAAAATACCAGGCAGTAAAAGAAGCCCAACAATAAGGGAGATGAGAAGAAAAAGAGGGGCAAAAAGGTAAAAAAATGAGGTAACAAGCCCAGTGGGCTGATGTGGCAGGGTTGATAGCCAGCAGGCCCATGAAAGTAACAAGAAGTAAAGATGAAGTAAGTGGGTCGAGGAAGCCCAAGGAATGAAATGGTAAGCCCATGGGAATAATGAAAGATAAAGAAGAAGTAAACAGGCCGAGGAAGCCCGAAGAATAAAGTGGTAAACTTAGTTGGGCTGACATGGCAAGAATAAGGGCCAACAAGCCCATAAAAGTAATAAGAGGTAAAAATGTAGTAAATGGACCGAGAAAGCCCAATGAATCAAAGCAATAAACCCATGGGAGTAAAAAAAAAAAAAAAAAGAAGGAAATAAATGGGTCGAGGAAGCCTAAAGGGGAATTAGTGGGTCAATAGGCTGATACGACAAGAACACTAGCCAACAAGCCCACAGAGATAATGAGAAGTAAAGACAAGACAAGGCCGTGGCAAACACAATGAAGCAATATGGCAAGATTAATGGCTAAAAGGCCCACAGCCATGAAGAAGAGAGACAAGAACGGAGGCCCAACAGGCTATGTGGACAAAAGCCTTCGCTTGGACAATACCCAACCCAGGAAGGGATAAAAGGAAGAAGACATGAGCCCAAAAGCCCACGTATCCTCCACACCATAAAGGATAAACACAAACTAGTACACACAACAGAATCAGACAATGCAAAAGTAGCAAAAATGGTGTGAAGGCCAGAAACAAACAAACACGAGCAGCGTGGAGCGTGCACAAAGGACCAAGGCACCACCTACTTGTACCCAGGCAGTACATGGAAGGTGGGCCACGGGTCAAGGTATTAAGAGTGCGTGGTTTGGCGGTGGGGAGAAATAAAGGGTCTAATCTAGGGTTCTTGCCTAAGCTTCTTTGGGGGAATGTCCTGCTGGGATGGAATTTCACCCAAAAGAGATAAGTGTGGGCTGGGACCATTTGATGCATGTCATAGAGGTAGGTGGTGAAGTAGTTTAATCCTTATCTCTTGAAGTGGAACAAGAATAGAAGGAGGTGAGGAACAAGACAAGTAATTTTGTTTGGAAATGGAGAGTGGTGCAACCAACACTCTCTGGGAAGATGTAATGGCTGGACAACTGGCAGATTAGTGGGCAGTCTTGGAGAGATGCCCACAAGAAGCCAAAAACGATTGAGGGACAAAAGGGGTAAATTTCATAATAGTAGACGGTATAAAAGGGGGTAACCATGAACAGTGAAGGGGGAGGAAAGTAAGAGGTAGAAAGGAAGAGAGAAAAGAGAACACGGAGAGACAAACAAAAAAGATAGAAAGATTGAGTAAAAAGAAAATTGGAGAGAAAGTAAGGTAGTAAGAAAAGAGGCATGCATTAATAGACCCCATTTTCTCTCCCTCTTGACAGATCTACTCTCTGAAGATTGTAAATCGAAGCTCAAATCGATGAGGCTCTTTCTCCAGAGCGAGTAACTTCTATGGCAAAAGCCTTTTGCTGAGGTTACCCACATTGGAGATTGGTTCTCTTCTTGGGTTCACTTTTGCTGAAAAGCTCAGCCCATAGCCCAGCAAACAAGTTATTTCGTTGGTTATGTTTATTGGACGATTTACCCACTGTTTGGCTAGAAATTATTAAGTTATTTACCTTTTTCTACTATAGTGTTATTCCTACTTGTTGTATTATTCTGCTATAACTTTGTTAATTTTCTTCACGGTGTTAGATCTATTTAATACGTTTTATTATCATAGTTATCATGCTGTAATATATTCCTACTGTAACACTTGTAACAGTTGCTTCTGATGTGATCACACCTTACATTCAGCCCATAGCACTCATGTCCGGACGCATCTACGTTGGGTAAGCCTAACTTGTGCATAAGTTGGCCTGAAACGCAGTCCTAGCAAGGCTAGTCCCAACTCTCTTACCTCAGACTAATAGACTATAGCACAACAGAAGGGGTTGAGGCCCAATAGTACAAAAAGGCCCCCCACAAGTACTACAAAGGATTATATTATTATCTGACTATTGCTTGAATTGAACCCCAATTATCTACAATTTTTAACGATACAAAATTGGTGAATCTAATTTTTATAGCTTAAAAGACAAAAATTATTTTATCTAATAAATTCAAATAATATAATTTTAATTATTATTCAGTTATTAATTATTAGCATATATTTATGAAAGACTAAAATTTTTAGTCTTAATATTTACTGTAAGGACTGGAATTAGACCCTCAGCCTAACGAAAATGGATGATGGCCCAATAAGCCCAAAGCAATATATTTGTTAGAGAGTGGATTTTGCAGGTAAAAGACTCAGTAAATCAAGTATGGGCCACAGTAGATTGGATTCGTGCTAGATAAATAAGAAAACACAATTTGAAATGAATAATCACTCCTTGGTCAAGTCCGAGGATGAATTGTTCTTATATTCACTCAAGTTTATCTAAGTACAAGGTGTTCTTATTTTGCTTCTCCTCATTCTCCGATTCCATGCCCGTTTTTTATGGGAGTCTTTCCCTTATATAGTCATTCCATCCTTCATCCCAACCTTCCACTTGTTGACTTTATAGACGATCTCTTGGATGCTTGTCCTATCCAAAACCTCCTGGAAGTTTTATGAATAGCTGTAAACTGAGATGCCACTGTTCAAATGTTATTTCCACATAAATGCAGCCATTTGGTTAGGTGCAGAGCATTTAATGTGGTGGTAGAAGTCTTCTTCTCAAATATTTCTGCCTTTGTTGTTGGCTACCTTTCCTAAAGCTTTTTATTAAAAGACTGATTACCTTTTGTACAGCATTCCCGATGTGACTAGGTTCCAACCTTCCACAATACTTTCCTGAGAAAGCTCAGCTTCTCGAGACCTACCATCAATTCGTTATTATCTTTCCTTGTCCTCGGCTTGTTGATCCCAAAACTTAATAGACCTTGAGACCATCCTTGAGCTTCTATGTGTCCTCGGGCACGGCCCACGGCCCAACTCACTTTCTCGGCTTGCTTACCCTCACATTTACTATATAATCAATATTTTTATTATTTTTAGCAAAAAAATAAAATAAAGTTTTTGCATTTTTATTATAATCTTTAACTTTTTTTATCTATTAATATTTTTGTATAATGTAATTTTAATAATTAGATCTTATTGTTATGTATAACCTATATGTATGTAGACTAGATTTTAATATATATATATATATATATATATATATTATTTTAAACTATAATAATATGAGATAATAAATACTTTTTGTAAATATTTTGGGCTAAATAAGTAAATGAAATAATATATTAAATCTCATTTACTAACTTGTCATATGTTTTTTTCTCAAAAAGTAAACTAAAAATTGAAAAAGAAAATACTAAGTAGATTAAGTGCTTAATTGGTAGATTTTTTAATAACATCTTATAAACCTATATTAGATAATTTAAGTATGCTGCTAAATTGGAATATGATAAAAGAAATAACTTAACTCGTAGCCATTATTTAGTCCCAACTTTTTAATTTTAAATTGTAATATACTCATACGCATGTTTGTTTGTTTGTTTTTTTTTTTTTTCATTTTCATTTTCATTTTTATAACATTTTTTAACACTTTTTAAAATTCTAAACATAAATGAAATGCATACATATTACATACCGTAATTTTTTTTTGTCCTGCATATTACTTAATACTTACTATGCTCCCCAACAACATGCACGTCCCCCCAGCTGTGATATCTCATTTTAGCTTAAATTTGGCATCTCATATCATGTAATAAAAAGTTTTAAAGTTAAAACTATAATTTAATCAATTTAATAGATTTTAAAGATTTATTTTTATTTTTATTTTTATAAATTCTTTTTAAGATTAGTTAATGACATGTGTGGGGGCTTGAAGACCAAGGAAGGATATAATGAGATGTAGTTATCACTATTGAGGCATCATGAGCCCGAAGAGGGGATCTATCCGAGGATAGGATGAGAAGAGATAAAAGACTTCTGAGAAGTCCGGATGAGGTGTAGAGAGAGAATCATGGAAAGTAGGGGAAGTTTCCGATGAGAGTTATCCTACTACCTTTGCATTAAATGATCGGCAACAGTTTTATCAACTGCATTGATGAGGAAGTGACTCGAACAGTGGAATTCACAACTAAGTAGTTCCTTCTACCACCTTCAACAGAAGTTTAAGAGGACAAGTGTCATAGTGAAAGCCTGGGTAGTGGAGATGGAGGGCCAAGATGTATAGGGCTGAGAAGTATATAAGAAAAAGGAACTTCCAGGTGAGGGGAGAGAGAAATAAGGGTGAGAGAGAAACAAGGGTAAGAGAGAAACTAAAACAGGAGTATTGAGAGAAAAAAGTGAACAGTGTATCATTCTGTGTAAGAATTGCCTCCTTGGGCAAGCTTGTGATAAACCTTATATATACGTAAACTTTGATTTGTAGTTATGCTTTACTTATTTTTGTCCTCGGGCTAAGCCCCCTCCTTTTTTGTTTAACCCACTCTCTTACAAATATTTATTAATTTGGGCCTAATTGAGCTGCACAATCCTCACTATTCTAAGTGGGATTGGGATTGGGTTGTTTGATTTTTGTGTCCATACAACATGAAATACTTAATAACAACTGTAATGATTTAATTAGTTTAGTTAGCATATGTAATAAGCTAATATGGCACTTAATGGACACATCATCTAAAAAATTGACGAAGGGGCTAATGGTTAATACAGTATGAAACTTCAAGATATAAAATTCA
The DNA here is from genome assembly GCA_028535165.1 of Quercus tomentella. Lineage (NCBI taxonomy): Eukaryota > Viridiplantae > Streptophyta > Magnoliopsida > Fagales > Fagaceae > Quercus > Quercus tomentella. The sequence goes on from JAPQVY010000001.1 coordinate 16,317,600, forward strand.
AATTCTAAAACTTCAACGCATGAAATCCAAATACTCCCAAATTTCAAAGATGTATTTTGCATTTTAGCATTTTTTTTAAAATAATATTTTGCTGATTTGACAATGCCACTTAGCGGTGTGAATGACTTGTGCAAAATAGATGGCTTTTGAACATAATCTAAAAACATTCTCAGCCAAAAAAACATAATCTAAAACATATTTACAACATTTCGCAACATGTAAGATGACAGATTGTGATTAGTATAATATCACTTTCACGTTAGATCATCATTGACATCATTTTTATTGTTCACTAATCATAATCCATCACCTCAACAGTTGGAAAAAAAAAAAAATTATGAACTTTGTTATGCATCTAGACTTAGTGAAGCCCATGTAGGTGTTCCATGCCTCCTAGCCAAAAACATGAAAAATCGGCAATATATTAATCTTACAACTGAATGAACAAGTAAAATATAATTCAGCAGATTTTGTGCCGAAAAAAAAAATCCAGCTACAACAAAATGGTGATGTGATAGAATGAGGAGGGACTTCATAAAGCAGAGAAATGTCCTAACAGATTAAATTCCCTATGGGTCACTACTAGCCCAGCTTACGCTTCTTTAACTTTCTCATCCGTGCCTGCCGCTCCCTTTCCTCTTCTTCCTCTATCAAGCGGAGTTGTTCTTCATCTTCCTCCCTTGCAATTTTTGCACTGTTGAGGAGCACATTAAAAAATTAAAATGTAACCAAGGCGGAGGAGGAGGAGGAGGAAAAGCTCAGATATAAAACAGAAAATAATTTATATGAGGGAAAGGGATGGAAGGAATCACAGTGAATATGATTAATTAAAATGGAGTAAAGATATAAACAAACTAAAACATTGCAAACCTTCTTTTCTCCTCTTTCATGATATCCTCAAAGTTTGCTTCCATATCGCTATCATCACCTTCATCACGATACCTGCCTGGATTGTACCTGCAAAATACACAAGTTCTCGATTCAGACATAAGACACAGATTTTATGTATATATATACACTATAATATTAATTCAACAACCAAAAGCACCAAACTAGTTGCTGCAATTGGCAGTTCTGATTAACCCTAGGACAAAGTCAAACCCACGTCAATTGGCAGTTATGTTCAACTCTAGGTCAATGTCAAACCCAGGTTTACCCAATGTCCCAGTCCCTTGACCAAACAACAATTCAAATCAATTTCCCCAAACTGTTGTACAACTCTGACAAGAGATTTAATCATTACCTTTAACCAAGTTCAAAAAGCAGTTTTAACTTTTAACCAAGTAATTTTCTTTTTCATATAAACAACAATACACACTCCAGAAGAACAAAAAAAAAAATCTAGCATAAAAATGAATTAACCACTGTAAATGAATTTTTGAAATAAATTTCAGACTTCTTCACACCATTATATTATACCCAGTAAAAGAGAGTATTGAATAAGTAGAAGGGGGAAGAAAACTCTACCCGAACATTTGTCTGATTAAACTAATAGCATTTTCATCCTCATCCCCATCATCAGGATACCGTTTCACAGGCTTTTTCTTTGGGCGATGCTCTTGTGAAGTAGGATGTGATGGAATTTTCTTTTGTGGCTTGTTCATCTGTAAAAAATTCATCAAAGGGAGCAGACATTATGAATCTACAAATAATTGCAGCATAATTTCCTAAAAACACTGTCAAGGCAAGTTAGTGGTGTGCAAGTGTGCATGTGAAAAGGAATAGGCAAAAACCTGTGGTTTAGAAGATGTCATTGGTTGTTTTGGCAACATTTTAGACCTATTAGGTTCTTGTAATCCCTTTCTCGGTTCCAAACGCTGCTTTGAAATAGATGGGTGCACTTTTGAAGGGAGTGGTTTCTGCACACCAGCCATGGAATGTCTTGCAACTGGTGCAGAAGCCTTCTTCTCCATGGTTGCAACAGGCTTCTTCAAAGGCAAGCCTTTTGGCACCAAGGGCCGGCCAGGCCCATTCCCATTATTGCTACCAAGCTGTTTCTTAGAATCTACAGAGGCTGAATTAGGTTTACTAACAGGATTCAACTTCTTGGGCCCCGCTTTAGGATACAAGTGGCCATTCATAGAAACCGTTTTCCTTTCTTCACGACTGCCATTAACATGTCTGCCACTATTACTCAAAGGTTGCTTACTCTTCAATGGCACTTGAGATGACGCCGCCTCTTCAACATCAGCAAAAAACCTGTATAAGTTTCCTCAATGAAAATAGTATGATTTAAGCACGATAGACCAAAGTGCTAGATAGATCTAGTAAACCAGAAACACACCAGAATGTGGAACAGAGACTTTTCTAGGTGGAGGTTCTTTAGTAGGAATTGGGAGCTCTGTGTCCTCAGATAATAGGAAGGAGTAATCTCTTGTATGCTTAAGTTTTTGGACTTTAGTTTTTAGCTGCATATAAAAATTTTATTTCATTGGTGAAAACAGTTCAAAAGCAATTGTCAATGTTCAAGACCAACTCAAAACAGATTGCTCTATAAATACCTCACTTCTGACTTTGGGTGGCTGGTCACGTGATCCGGGTTTTGACCCTGTAGCAGCTGAAGAATTCTTCTTGTCCTGCAAGGGCAGGTAAGATCATCAAGATAAAAATTACATCTAATATAAAGTTGAAAGCAAAAACAGAAAACTTCAGAGCATTTGCATTCTGCAAATATTCCCAATGTCACAATCCGTAACTCGTGGCAAAGGAATCGGAAAAGTGTCAAGGAGCAAGAAAGCCACCAAAAAACATCTAGGTAACATCTTGACCATGCAAGTCAACCTCTAGAATATGAGAGTATACAGAATCATTAAATCCCTGATCATTATTGATTTTAGTGTAACAATCATTTTGAAAAACAAGATAAAAGTCAAAAATGTTCTTGTCCTTACAAGCTGAGTTGAGAGCATTATGGAGTAATTGCATAAAAAAGACTATTTGCTAATGCAAGTTATAAATAAACTGTTAGAAGAAAGGCGTATTATGCAGCCAAGTAGGATACAAATTACTAGAAAAATAAAAATGGACATACAATTACACTTTGGATATTTCAGTTTATAATAGGTATCAATTATGTAAAAGCATGTTCATTCATGCTCTTGAAGAAACCAAATATTTTATTAATTATCCCAAATAAGTCAATATAACATAACTGGTTAAATGAACACAGCAAATCACTTGGATGAGTGCCCCAGAGGTGGTCCCATCAAATGTGAGACAAACCCCTCAGTAAACATGCATAACAAAGATCAGATTTGAAGCATACAGGCTATAAAATATCAGAAAAGAGAGGCTTACAGTAGATACACCATGGTGGGATTTTGAAATTCTGGATGCCAAATGCGGGTTTTCTAACAACGACTTGCTTTCTTGTATTACTCTTTGAGCAATAACCGGTTGAGATGGGCCAAAGAAGGATCCATAACTGCAGAAACAAGCAAAAACACAAAAATAAAAACAAAAAAATTAGGAATCTATTTCACTTGTAAAATTCATTTTCTGATATCCAAAAGAAACATTAAAAAATTATTATTGTTATTATAAAAAATAAAAATAAAATTAAACCTAAACATCAAATAACATAAAACATGATAACCATATTATTTGAATGCAAACTCATACTATTGCCATACCAAATATTATCCTAATCAGTGGGACAGGGCAGACGTGAGGACATCTCTCTCTTCAATTTTGCCCAATAGTGAAGAGTATAAATTTACCATTGTAATGTTACCAAACACAGCATTGTGTTAACACACAAACATGTATGTCAACGTGTGATGGATTATGGCCAAGGAAGAGGAGTGAAAGAGTTCTGACATACTCAACCATTATCCTGTCCACTGGCCACCAGTCTTGATCCTAATTTCCAGAAAATTTCCAACTCAACAGTGGCTTGTCCAATCTAAACAGTCTTGTACTACACTCTCATCATGTGCATTACACATTGAAATAGTTGAACACATTTCACTCTGAAAATCACAGAATTTTGATCAAAATTTGCCGATTTTCGGCGTATTTTCATGTAGTTTCTGCTTTTTTCATTAAAAGGACGAATGAACTAAAAGAGTCCAATTTCAATAATTGCTGATCTCCTAATTAATACTGCAACCAAAATGTAGCCAAACTACGGGGGAAAACTTTCTGCCAGGAATGAAATCCATCGTTGTGATCAAATTAGATTGTGACAAATTGAGTTAGTAGGCTGTTTCCATTGAAGAGTCTAAAGTTGATCACATAAAAAAATATATATATAAAAAAAAGGCAAAAAAACCAAAGAAAAAGAAGAAGAAGAGGGCTGTGACAAGCTAAAATAATTAAAAATGATTAGTTGTGTAATGTTAGAAGAAATAGGCACATCACTCACTTATCATATGGAAGTTTCTTCTTTTTGTCATTGGAACTGTTGTGAGAAGAACTGGTATCTTTCTTCATTTGCTTTCTGATTTGTTCTTTCAATCGTTGCCTCAATTCAAGGTATTCTATCTCCTCCTTAGTAGGCTTAGGATCTTCCTCCTCTTCTCCTTCATATTCTTCCTCCTCTCCTGCCTCTCCAACATCTTCCTCTAGCTCTTCACCTTCCTCCTCATACTCATCATAATCTTCCAGACCTCCATGTAATTCCTACATCAACCAAAACAGTTATCAAATGCCTCTCAAAAAAAAGTAAGAAAACAAAAATAAATAATTCAACAAAGACCCAAGTCTGCTTACTTCTCTATCATATCCCCGCATCTCGATTTTGAATCGCCAATTAGATTGTTTAGACAATAAGCCAATCACCACTTAAATGTATTGAGCACCTGAAACCCCAGAAAAAAAAATTTATTAAATTAAATCAGGGAAATTTCTGAAAATTCAACGAGGACTAAAGTCAATTCAAGTTCTTTGGTTATAAAAAAAAGAAAAAAAAAGTTAATTCGAATTTTTAAAAATTATTATTTCATAAACGGAATGCAAAGAAGAAAGTTGAATCAGATTGCTTCCGTTTCGAAGAGAAAATCAAATTCATCAATCAGAGGACTAATATCCACAAACAAATATCTAATAAACAAAAGAAAATAAATCTTTTTATTCGAGAAGTAAATATTTTAATCGATTGCTAATTAATCGAATCGAACCCTAGGTTTGATAATGAAAAAAAAAATCAACTTTATGCAATTTTGATCGAAAATCTCAAAAAATAAGAAAAAGAAGAGGAAGAAAAAGAACCCTAATTTTCTGACACGAGGTTCTAATTCAACCATCTGATGCAATCTGTATATTTTTTAATGAAAAAAAGCAGAAACCGAATTCAAATCAATCGAAAATTTCAGATCCGATGCGAAATCGTATAAATTACCTGAAATTAGGCCGAAAATCGGCGGATTTGGATCGAAATTTCGCGATTTTCACGGTGAAAAACCCTAATCCGATGAAGGGCGAATGGGGCACGCGAAGAGAGAGAGCAAAGCGAGCTGAGATAAAGCAAAACTGAGCGAATGAGCGAATGGGGATGGCTTGTGAGGGTGAGGTTTGAGGAATAAAGAGAGAGAGAGTGGAAACGGAAGGACCCAGAGACAAAGCGGCGAGTTGCTAACGTGCACTGAGGAGCGTAGTACGCACACCCTGAGTCCCACTCCGAGTTTGAGTTGGAGTACCGAGTTTGTGTAGGACACATTTCTATTAATTTTTTAATTTTTAATTTTTATTATTATTAAGGTTCAGCTTCGTTGGCAATTGGCTTTGACATAGGTGGAACCGTGGAAGAAAGAAAGGCAAGCAAATCAGCCATTTTTAAAAACCCAATCATGTAATTATCTAACAAATGGTCCTCTTATGGAATAGATTGTTTTTTTTTTAAGGAAATTATGGAATAGATTTTATTGCTTAATTAAGGTATGGCTCTATGTTCCTAATTTGATTTTCTTTATTTATTTTTTGAATGGATTAAATTATATTTATGCTAAATGTTTTTTTTTTAATTTTTTTTTATATTAAAGTTTCAACCTATGGCGTTCGCTTATGATGATTGTGCTATTATCATCGAACCAAGATATTAATCGATTTTTTGTGTAGGCAATGATTAAATTTCAAATATCTTATTCAGCCATTAAAAACTTTACCAGTTTAGTTTTCATAAATTTGGAGCTATCCATGATATTGTCTCGTATGAATATTTGACAAACCGACTATATATTTGAATTTCAATTAAATTATATTTATTTCACTTTTTATATTATACTTTTTAAAAAAATCTATTATACTTTCCTTTTTAAGACACAAAAATTGCTAGTTACAATTTTGCATTTATGTTTTGCTAACATCTTGATGATATGACTAATGAAACAATATAGCATTTCAATAAAATTTAATTTCTATTGGTTCACAATTTGGGCAACCTTTTCAGGATGGGGAAGAGAGTTTACTACCAAAGTGTGGGTTATTTTTATTATTATCATTATTATTATTATTATTATGTTTTTTTATGTTGAAACCAATTACTTATCAACATTTTAGGGATTTTTTTTGTCTGAAATAGAGAGCTTTAGGCAATGGCCTAAACCTAAAGTCGGCTTTGTATTCTAACTTTTACCTTGTTGGATAATTTGCATAAACAATACATGCTCCAAAATGCATCCTATTTTATTTTATTTTTTTTTTAATTTAATAGTTGGAAGATTGGGGGATTTGAATAATAGATATCTCCATTATAAATACCAGGAAGTGCCAACCAATTGAGTTACAAAATTATAAGCTAAATTTGATTTATGTTTACGAATCTCATTAGATACTCGTTTCACTCATAAATATGATATACAAAAATTTCAAATTGTATTAAGAACTAAAACCATTGAAATTGAATTAAATATGACGAAAAAGAAGTAAAATAAAAAATTAACATAAGCAAAAATTAAATTTATAAATTTACTATAAAAATACCTCTATAGTCGTATAAATATTGATATTGTAGTTATTTACAACTAAAACCATCTTATACAAATTTCAGTCTTTTGTGACAAGCTCAATTCATGTTTCTTCTTTATCTTTCTTTCTCCTTTTTTGAATACAATAATTTGCAAATCAACTTGTACATATAATGCATGTCAAAAGCTAAATTATTTGCATGACAAGTTAAAAGGCAACCACCACGATTAAATAATGAGCTCAATTAACCATAACAATCATCTTGAAGCCAATAATTTTATATATCATCTTTTTCTACTGTCCATCATGTAACTCATGGCCTAATACAGGCCGGCTCAATAAGTGATGCAATTGATGCAATCGCCTAAGGCTCCCAAATAAAAGAAGACCCACTTGTAAAAGAAATTATATATATAATATCTATTTATCTATATATTTTAATTAAAAAAATTTTAAGCACTTTTATTGATCAATAAAATGCATTAAAAAGCCCCCATTATATCCTAAAATGCAAAAGATTAAAAAAGAAAAAAAAAACAAAAATAGTCAAATTTTAGCTAACAAATTTAAATTTTAGGAGACAAATTTATTAACTTATTCTTGAAATATGCTAAAATCAAAATTAATACTAGACAAATTCATTAATAATACAACGTAATTATCTTGAAATATGCTAAAATAGAGATTATAAATTTCAAAAAAAAAAAACTCTCATCTCTTTATCTCTCTGCCTCTCTATCTTCTTACCTTTCTTTTCTTCATCTTCATCTTGATTCTTGATCTTTTTTTTTATAAACTCACTCAGTCAGTCTAGCTTAACATTTTCCTTTGTTGATTCCCTTCAATTCAGAGCTACCAGAGGTAATCTTCTTCTCCTCTCTGCCTTTCCGAAAATGAAGATGATGACTCTTTTATTTATTTAACTTAAGTTATATATATTTTTATATATTCTTATCAAAAAAAAAAAAAAAAACTTAAGTTATATATATTTTTAGTTTATTTCACTTCACAATTTGATGGGAGTCCCATCATGAGACACGTTTTTTGCTATGATAGGACCCTTTTCTGCCCCTCTCTTAGATGGACCTTTTTCTGCTATGATAGGGCATGATTTTTACTTTAAAACTTAGCCATAGGATGATAGTGTACAGGCTGGACGCTGGACATCTGTTGATCTGCTCTGCTGCACAGGCGCACAGCAGCAAAGGCTGCACGGTGCGCAATTGTGCAATGCAGCCCATAGTTATACAGCACAGTTTCTCACCTCTTTTTTTCTTTTTTCTTTTTTTAATTTTTTTTATAACACGGTTTCTCACTTAATAATTTGATGTGTATCATATCAACTCATTTGTATTATAGTGATACTAATTTATTGAATCATATATTAAATTAATTTTTATTTGTACAGATTTAGACTTTAAAGTGATCACGGCTTTAAAAAAATTCAATAACCAGGTTCTATTGTTCTATATTTTAAAATTTATTTTTAGTTAAATTATCATTTTTAATTATAAATTTTGTTTTATTTATCTATAAATATTTTCTCATTAAAAAAAATTAATATATATATTATTTGATTAATATTTAAATATAGAAAAGTCCGTTTAAAATTTTAGCCTAAGGCCCCCAAGGTTATTGAGCCGGCCCTGGCCTAATATCAGGGACAATCTGAGCAGAAATAGGTTTTTGATGAGTGAAAGACTTGGTAGCCATCTACTTAGTAAATGAGTCATATTGGAATACACGAATCAAAAGGTTGACTCAAGGATGTCGCATACACGATCTTTCCCTTTTATTTCCTCTCAGTTTTTCCATTAATATAAATTGTTATCCAATATATTAATTACAGCCAACTACTATTAATTTGATTTACTAATTAAACATCTCTCCCTTTTGTAGCTAAAACCATTTGATACTTTCACCTTAATAATTTCTCAACTGAGTAACAAAGCCAAGTCTACTGCAATCCTCTACCCAACGTAAAAAGCATCCTAAACCGATTAAGAATTTATGATATAAATACATTTTTTTTCAACATACCAAGGGCATCTCTATTTTACAAAGACCAAACCATACCCATTATATAGGTGGACCAAAAGCAATTGCATAATAGAAGGGGCAATCAAAGAACATCAATTTATTCTGCCTCATTCTCATTTTTCCATTCTCAATCTCATACACTGAGCCTCTAAAAAAAACATAAAATATACATCCATCAAAACTCACTCTCTCCCTTCAAAACACATTCTTCTCATATTATTATGTATAATATTTTAAATTTTTGGAGTTTTATCAAAAGCCCTCGATGACAAAGATTATGACTTCACTTACTTGAATGTTTTTGTTTTTTTAAAGAGTTTCAACTATGGTGCACTTATGAAGGACTTTAACGACGTAGGCACTAATATTCTCAATAAGTGCTTAATAGCATGTACATAGCAAAATATCCCACAGAACGCTGTTAAACGACTCATACAATATCGCTGACATCTTCATTATGTCTACCACTAATTATATCCCGCAAAACTTAGTTAATTTTGTATTGTGAAAGCAACTCCCAGCAAACTACTGTATAAGTTGTAAGCATTCTCTTATCAAAAAAAAGTTGTAAGCATCCAATTCACTATGTAGCATGCCAAATGAGTATCAACATGCATTTTTATCATACGATCAATTTAATAGACATGTGGCTTTTTAGATTATTTTAATGAATCATATGATATATAACACGTGTGATTTTATGAACCACCATGTATTGGGTTGAAGATTCCTCCAACCTGGTTTGGCTAAAAGTTCTGTCCTAAATCATAATTGTGGGGGATTGGTCCATACCCAAGGGCCACGATACTCATGACTTTAGGGTAATGAAGATAAAAGGTTAAGCCCGGGCCAAGGAACTATGTTGCAGGCTAGATAAGCTTTTAATAAAAGGGAAAGCCCAAAAACTCAGCCAGTGGCTCCAAACTTCATTACAATTATTATCGAGTCATAAAAGTCAACCCAGATTAGATCACTGCCATACAACGCCTCCACCCGCTGAGAAATCCCAAGTACAATGACTCATTGGCATGATCGCTGCCCTCAACTAATTCATCTCTAAATTGGTGGATAAGGGTGCGTTTGTTTTGGGTGAAAATGGTTTCAGGAAATCATTTTCCCCCTGACCCGCGTGTTTGGCAGTTATAGAAAATTATATTTTTCGGAAAATCATTTCCTTTGACCAGAAATTTACTCCTTTGATCCGGAAATGATTTTACACTTTCATTTTCACTTCAAAGTATTTTTGGAAAGAGAGAGAGAGAGAGAGAAGAGAGAGCCCATATCGCAAAGAGAGAGGAAGAAGAGACTTTGCCGGCGACCACAAATCGAGCTCCAGTCTGACGATCGCACCGCTCCGATCGTCGATCGCAGCACCGCGCCGCTCGTCGATCGCAGCACCGCATCGCTCGTTGATCGCAGCACCGCGCCGCTCGATCTCGCCTCCGCTCGATCTCGCCGTCGCTCAATCTCGCCTCCACCGCACCACTCGATTTCGCCTCCACCATGCCGCTCGATCTCGCCTCCACCGCGCGATCTCACCTTTTCCTCCACCGCGCGATCTCAATTTGACCGAATTTAATGAATTTTTTTGCTGGGTTTTGTTTCTTTTGTGAATGAGTATGGAATTGATTCATTATCCACATGTTTACAGCTGAGGAAGTGTATGGAAAATTGGGTGGCTTGGCTATGTAAAGCATTTTCTGTAAAAATGTTTGAATGAACCAAACACCGGAATTGATTTTCCGTAAAACGAATTTTGTGGCAGCCAAACAGCTTGAATACATTTTTCTTTCCTGAAAATAGCATTTATTTTCCGGAAAGTATTTTACGGGAACCAAACACAGCCTAAGTGCAGATCTTTCTTTCAATTATTGAAAAAATTGAAGGATTTCTAGTGGACCGACGAATGTGGCCGGGCATTCTCAAAGTTGAAAGCTTACATGGCCAATGCTTATTTCCTATCATCGACCAGAGGAAGGTGAGACCATATACATGCACTTAGTCATGACCAAGAATGTTGTTAGCGCAGTCCTCATCAGGGTAAAATGTGTAAAACTGGCCACTTTTTTATATTTTGCAATGACTAGTGTGAGTGCCATTACACGAGTTAAAATAAATTTTGGTTTTTTTTTTTTTTGGTCAATGTGAAAGGTAGAAAAATGCTAAAAAGGCTGAAATTGATATGAGAAATTCTACGAACATTGAGATATTAGAAATTTACCTATTGTTTTATCTGTATATGATAGAAATTGAGATATTAGTAATTTACAATATAGAAAAAAGGTAGCATTATTGTGCATCAACGATTTCAAAACTTCAAAGAATAAATGTTGTTCTTCCAAATGCAAAGATATGCAAAGCCCATAAATTGTTTATATCAACTTACTTTTGAAAATAAACGCATGAACTAATCTAATACACAATAGTTTATAAAATTCATGAAATAATCTAATTCATGTGTCATTTTTTTTTTTTTTTTGTGTGTGAAGAATACTAAGTAGTTTAATACACACACATGAGAAGAGGAGAGAAGATCTTAATTCATGTGTCCTTTTGTATTACACTTCAAGTGGGATAGTTACTTATCTTAAAAAGAAAAGAAAAGAAAAATTCCCCACAACTATAGTTATTACGGGAGGTGTTTGGTATTGTATTTTGAACAGCAGTTTTCAATGTTTAAACAATATTACACGTATTTTCACATGTTTTTTTCATCCACATGTATTTTCAAAAAATACAAACAACGTTACTAGGGCAAAGTTGGCTTTGTTTTGAGAATTCATAAGAGAATAGAATGGAATGATCATAATGGAATGGAAGGCTAACTCATATCACTTTTTTCACTTTTTTTTCCCTTTATCTTATTGCGTGTGTTAAATAACAAATCTTGTATGACTACTGTTGGAGTATTAACTTAGGGTGTGTATATATTTTTTCCCCATGGTTAGCTTGATTGGGTGATCTATTTTATTTTATTTTATTTTATTTATTTATTTATCTTATGAATTATTAGGAGGTCAATCAACATTTTCGGAACAAATTATTGAGCGACGATCAAATATACAAGTGTATATATACATATATAAAAACTTATAATCAGATTCATCAACCACAAATTAAAAGTGGCTGAATTTTAAAATAATAAAAGAATAACATAAAAACTTCATTATATAATAATAAATAATACTTCTTCTTTTAGATAACAAACACTATATTTTGAAACATGTTTGCTTATAATATTTATAAATAAAAAATAAAAACCATGCAAGGGGTCAACAATTAGTCTAGACACTGAGTCCATTTGAGAACAGCTTATTTAGCTGAAATTGAAATTTTTTTATTAAAAGTACTGTAAATAAAGTTAAAAGGTAGCTGAAATAATACCGTGTGACTCATGAATAGTACAAAAAAATGCAATAAGACCTATAAATAATAGGAAAAATTATCTAAATAGTAAAAAAAAATGGCTTTTTAAGCCAATGCCAAACACAACCTATGTATCTTTTTTTTTTTTTTTTTTTTTTTTTTTTTTTTTTAAGTGTGTATATGTATATATATTATATTATTTATTTTGAGAAACAAACACACACAAAGAAGAGGGAAAGGGGTTCTAATACAAAGATACACCACAACTCCACTCAAAAGTCATGTTAACTTTTAGGACAAGACTTAGGTATAATACTTAAGTGTTGTTTTTTAGGTTCTCATTTTAAAATTTTGCCATGTGGATTTTTGTTCAAGGGATGGAAGTGTATTTTTTTAGTTAAGTACCCACATAGCTGAATTTTAAGAGAGGAATCTAAGAAACAGCACTTAAAGTACTGTACCTAAATTTTGTCTTAACTTTTAAGGGAGGGTAGGACCAAGGCTGGCCCAAGATTGTTTGAGACCTAAGGCGAGAATTTTATAGGAGCCTTTTTACATCTAAATATCACTTAAATAATATTTATTTATTTTTATTTAATTTCAAATCCATTATTAATTTTTACTTATTAATATGACTAATTCATGAGCTAATGATAATTACTATATAGATTTTACAAATTGGCATATCACCAATAAAAGAAAAGTTATTCAAACATTTATTTTATTATATTATTTAAGTAACACCGATCATATTCTTGACATATCAGTTTGTAAATTTTTTTCCTAAAATTTGTATTAACTTTAGTATTTTTCATATACTTAATAGTGAATGTGTTGTATTTTTATTAATTCTTTTTTTTTTTTTGTGTGGAGAAAATGCTAAACTTATTACAAATTTTACTACAAAAAGCTTACAAATTGATGTGTCAATGAGGTAGCACTTCAACAAAAGAATAAATGAATATTAAATTACTTCATTTGTGACATATCAATTTGTAAGATCTACATAATAAAACTTGTAATATATTAGCATAACTCTGATATTTTAGGCCTTCTTAATATTAGGATAAAATATACACTTAATTCACACTTTTTATTTTATTAAAAAAAAAAGGTAAAAATGCAAAACTGACCCTTTAACTTTCACCATTTTTCATTTCAGTCCTTTAACTTTCAGTTTTGTCATTTAAGTCCTCTAACTTTCAATTTTTATCAATGCAGGACTCTATTACAACTCAGCTAGTGACTGCCGTTGGAATTCCTGACGCGGTTTTACTTTTTTTTTTTTTTTTTTTAAATCTTTTTATAATTCGGAATTAAAATAAAATAAGAAAAATCTGAAAAAAAGAAAAGGAAAAAAAGAAGAAAACAGGGGAACGAACAAATCTCAGCAGAGTCATCGCTTTTCCCAATCAACCAACCATATCAGCAGACCCCACCCTCCAAATCGGTCTCAATCTCAATATCCCAACAAATCGGTCTCAATTCTCTCAGTCCGACTTAGTCTCTCTCTCACCTTCCGTTTTCCCCAAATCTACACGGCGAGCAGAGCTTGAGGATCGTGTAGAGGAATATCTCCATTCATTGCTTGAGAACTCCTTCCAAGAATTCTTATGCCTTGATTCCACGAGTTTTAACTTTCTCTGGCTGTGTTGAAGGGCTGTCTCAAGCTCCTGCACACGATATCTCCATATCTGGTGAACGACGACGAGGGACTAAGACGGCGAGGTACGGCGAGGGACTCAGTCTCTCTCAAACCGGCTCACACTCCACTGTCACTACCTTCTCTCCCATAGCTTCCACCATTGCCAGTCTTCTTTGTTTTCCAGCGAGGTGGTTTTGGTAGTGTTTTCAAGGTACACTTGCTTTTCCTCTTTCTCTTTTCTCTGAATTTAAGTTTTGAGAGTAGCAGCGGCTGTTGGGCTGTTGCTTTTCTCTAATTCCTATGAATTGCGGTTGTTTTTCCTTACCTCTCTCCAACCCAATCGGAGCATGATTCAGTTGCTAAACCCAATTACTCAGCTTTTGTATTCTTATATATTAAAACTTTTTTTCTTCAATTTAATTGAATTGGGAAATTTAGCTATTTGTATTATAAATTTGAATGTCCCAATTTGATCCAAGTTTAAGCCGCCTCTCAAGTCTCAACTCATGGGCATTAATGGGTTGTTAATTGTGCAGTGAGCCACATCAATCATCTCCGACATTGATGATTTGTGAAGCTTTTTATGTGATTTTCAAGATTTCTCTTTTAATTTATTTGGAGACCATTAGATAATTTAGCAATCAGTTAAGTGGCATTCCGCTTATATGGTTGCTTTTTTATATTTTGCGTGTCTTTGCAGAATGGAAACTGATGAAGGCAAATTGAATTCTGAACTAGATGAGAAAATATACCAAATATACAAGGATTTTTTGACAAGGTAATCCATTTTTAAGTTTTTATCTGTTTTTGTTTCTATATAATTTGATGATTTTGAATGGTAATACTGTTACTGTGTTAGGGTTACGAAGTTTGAGGAATTGGTGGCTGTAGGAGGCAGGTTACTTGCAGGCTTTCAGGAAGGGCTGGGTTAGTGTTCTCTAGAGTTTATGGTTTTATTTGTTTTACTAATGATGTTTCTTTTTACTATTCTCAATATTATTATTTTCTTAAATTTTCATGTAGAGTATCTTCGGCGACCCCCAATAGATAGGACATCTAAGTTGGTTGAGAATATTATCAAAGCTAATGAAACAAAGAGAGTTAAATCATATTTTGAAGCTGGCTGTATCAATACTCATGATGGTGTTCATAGTATAAGCAAGTGTAAGTGCAGTTGTTTTCTATTGCTATTATTATTTTCTTGTATCTGTGGAATTAGTTGAATAAATGGTGCTGTACATTCTATGTATTGCGAGTTTTTTTTTTTTTGGGTAACAAATTGCCTAGTTCATAGATATATATATATATATATATATATTTGGGTATCTTTGGAGAGTGATTAATGCACTGGTAAGAAAAAGTGAGTTGATCCAAGTTGAGGAAATGAAAAAAAGTAGAGAAAGGCCCAAAATAACTTTAGTAGAAGTACCAAAAAAGGATTTGTCAATTAAGGAAGTAATAGAGAATATGACTTCATATAGAATAGAATGGAGGAAAAGAATACATGTGGCTGACCCTAACTAATCTGTTGAGGATCTATAGCCAACCCCAAAAATTTGGGATTAAGGCTTGTTGTTGTTGTTGTTGTAGTAAGACTATCTCTCTGTTCCTTGGAATGTAAAGGCTTTAAACTCTTCTCCGTCAATCTTTTCCTCATTTTGTCACCCTCACACTTTTTTCTAGAAGTCGACCCAGCAAATTAATTCTGCTCTTGGTGTATTATTGGTTCATTTATGTGTCTTTGCCCCCCTCCTCTGTGTGTGTTTGTGTAGATTTGCTATGATGTTTCAAGTTAACTTTGCATTTTGAAAATTTTACCCGCAAATTACTGGTCTAACTGCAATTATTGTTTGTATGCGGGAAAAATGTGCATACAGAAGTGCATACATGCCAACTTGGACTTCGTGACCACTTAAGTAAAGGTAACTACGCCTTCTGAAATTTCCCATTTCCTGTTCTTTTATATTCTCAATCACAAAGTAAACTCTTCAAATACATTTATGAATCATTGATGCCTTAAAAGTGATATATGATCTTATATGTTTGTAGAATTGGATTTTGCTTCTGTGCAGTGTCTGATGTTTATTAATGTTTGCACTGTGTACTTGGTCAATGCCACTGCCACATTTTAATCATCTCTGGAATGGTGGAACGTTTAGTGGAATATCCACATATGCTAACCCATCCTAGAGAAATGGCTCAATAGCTCAATGCCTAGTAAACTTGGCTGCATAAGTTAACTTATATGTGCAACAAAAGTCGACATTTCCCCCTATTATATGAACTTCTTTGAAAATTTGCTTACAGGAGGATGCATCGGGTTACGAGATTGGTATTCTTTCTATTTTACATTTTTCTAGAAAGTTTCATTTCACCTGAAAAATGAACAGAATAATTTTGGTTTTTTTTTGGTTAATTTTGAAAAGAAATTTCCTCATTTGTTCAAGCAAACATTTCTTAAGAAGTTAATGTTATTCCATTTTAATTGGGGGTGAGAGCTATTTATATGGAGATTTATGCTTTTCAAGGGCTGGAAACATTGCAGGTTGTCACTCTCCTTGTATGTGGTCATGTGAGATAGACTAATATCTTTTAATAGTTTGAGAAGTGCCAATTGTCAATAGTCTTTGAGACAAATGGGACCTCTGCCCCCATAAGAATGGGGTGGTGCCATGATGGGTGAGGTCATAGATTCAAAAATCTTTTAAGATGGGTGAGTTAGTCACAAATTAGGGGGGAAAAAAGAAAATACATTACCTTTTATGAATAATGGAATTGCATATGTTATCTAGAAATACAGGTAGTGACAAGTTTGTCATTGTTTGTTCTGTTAACTTCCATTCCCTCCTCTTTTTAAGTGGCATGCTTTAGCATGGATTTATAACTTTATTATGTAGGCTTATGTGAAGGGCATGAATAAGAGTGTAAATTTCCCCTTGTCATTGTCTTTTGGAGGTTATTGTTTTTGGAAATTTAAGCTCCATTATTGTGGCTTTGAATTTATGTTTGAATTTGTAATGGGAATTGCAGCAAAAAGCATACTTAGTGGACTTGAATGCCTCCTGGAGGATGTAACTAATGCAATGCAAAATGTGAATGGCACCTTATCACCAATTTGCATTGAAGATTTTGGTGATGGGTTGAATGAACAAGCAACTACTGATGGCAAGGTAGGCACCCCCGCCCCCCTTTCTTTTCTCTTCCTTCATCTTCTTGTTTTCATGTAATAATGTGATGTTTTATATATACTCTATATTTTCTCATGTTTAAATTTGTGTAACTAATTTGTTTTGTCTTGCTGTAGTTCTTAATAATGTTCTTTGTTCAATTGTTATAAACTAGTGCCTTTTTTTTGTTGTTAAATTTTATTTTATTTTTTAGCAAAATTATCCTATCTTCCACCCTTTCAAACCTGATGAGTTAAGATAACAATACCTTCTTATTCAATTAGTTTGAACTTTCGAGGCACAAATGATCTCCATCTGTTTCTGATGTAGCAATCAAATATGTTTTAATTATTGAAGATGATGATTGTGGCCTGGCAATTTCTCCTGCTATTCTGATGTTTTAATTATCAGTGAAGCATTTAAAGCCGTACTTGAGAAAATGAGAAATGTGACAATATGTGCTATATCTCTTAGAATTGAATTTTTTGTTGGCACCCTAGATTCCATTTCCATGCCTGCAATCTGTACGCACTGCATGGAAACCTGGCTGTTAGGAACATTCCGGGTCTTTTCTTGTCAATAACTAGGTTTAATTCATGCTTCTCAATTTTCAACGTGTTAGCCAATTTTTGGTTTAGCCATGTGTGATGTAGTTAAAAAATCCCTAGAACTAAGAAATTCTTGGCTAAGATTCTATGTATTGCAAATTTATATTATTAACTTCTGGATCGCAAAACGCTTGTCTGGATCTGTATTTAAACATTAGCATGAAAAAACTTTTACAGAACTTTGCAGAACTGTTTCATTCTCTCTCTCTCTCTCTCATATTGCTGACTGAATATTTAGTTATTTTACAACATTTAAATCCTAATGCAGATTTGTACACAACTAGTAGAAGAATCATTGCATGGTATTTTGATTTGATGGATATGTTTGTTATGATTTTAATGCCTGTATGCTGACTTTTTCTTTAAAAGGAAGTAGCATCATCTCGAATTCAAAGACCTGAAGTTACTGATTTTGCTGCCCTGATGGGATTCATTTACAGCATGCTTAAACAAGACTACGTAATGCAGGTAGTGAGCTCCATATCTCCCTTCATGTCATTTCTCCAATCTGGATAAACATTACAAACATCTGATATGGTTTGGGGTCTACACATATGAATATAATATTGTACCTTGTTGCAGGAAAAAATTGTTTCTGCTCTGAATTTCAAGTTATCATCAGGAGAGTTAGAGAGCTACTGCCTAATGTGGTCTTTGCGCCCCTTTCTAAATGACGAAATTATGCATCAAGCTTGGAAACTTATTCCTTAACTATCACAGGCTTTTGAGTGCCAATTTCATAATTTAATTGACCATTACAGGCTTTCTTAGTACCAAGACAGACAAAACAACCTTTTCCAAATATATGATTTTCAATTGACTTTTGGTTATTGTTACATTTTCCACAGATTTGTTGTTTTATTGTTCCCATGATCAGAAGATTGGACCAGCTGCAAGGGTCTCAACTGTCAGCTCGTTATCCACACCAATTTTGTAGTTTGTGAATTTCTCAAAGTTATCCTTGAATGACCAGCCAACTTTAACAGTTTTTCATTGTAAGCATCCTTGTCTGACCATTGCATCGCTTAAATAAAAATCATTATATCAACCTTTATAAATCACATGAACTAGGCAGAGTCCAAGCAATTGAAAAAAAAAGGCGGGAGAGAGGGGAGTAAGGATAGAGAACTTACAGTATTCACTGGTTCCAGGATTTCTGAAGGCACCCCTCCACCTCTGTGGGAATCCCAAGCCTAAAACCTCAGTTTTCTTGTAATTTGCATTTGAGAGGCTGCCACTGTGTATGGCATCTATGATTTTCCTTGTGTGTACTGTAACTTAATTCGATCTCCAGAGCCATAGCTGCATGGAAAAAGAAAAAGAAAAAGAAAAATTTCGATTCAAGTATTCTTATGGACGTTGATAAATGCTGTCGTTTGATGGGAAATATATCAAAATATGCAATTATAAGATTCAAGACACACCTTCCACTTGACCACCTGGTGTTAACGCTGTCCTGGTTGCACCATGCTTCTGCATATTTTCAGCTAGCATGGCTGCATGCTTGGTTGGGTGCAACAGTTTGAACGCTGCACCGAAGCGAGCTGAGAATGTTGCCTGTGGCTCCTTCACACTCTCTACTGTGGCCAGTTACCTATGTTTATAATCACTATATTTAGTTACCAGTCACCACAACACTTTTCTAGCTTTTTAATAGTATGTGTATATACTATATAGTCACCATAAAGATACTACTAATTTTGCAATGAATAAGTACATTGATAAAAAGATATGTACCAGAGCAGTATGGCCACTAATGAAATGGTACATGCTCTGTGCCAGGCTTAGCTTGCTCACTGGAGGAGGAATGTACTCAATTGGGTAGGCTGCAAGGGTGTTCTCTGCAACAAGAAGAAACCTCAGCTAGGAGTGACTATCATATGTAGGTTGAAATGAGTTTTTCACACCATTCTTCTGGTTCGTCCACACACTAATTCATAAACATCCAGAAAAAAATGCCTTGATTTTTTTGGGTGCCAAAGAGTTACCCGGAACAACCCTTAGATTATTATTGTTATTATTTTAGTTAAAGAATTACTTGGAATTGTCACTAGTAGATTAATCATGTTATTGAATACAGAGTGAGCATGACTAAGGTCCTAGAGATTATTCTGGTTTCTTCTCAACATTTATTAGTTAAAAAAAAGCCCTGAGATCATAACCAAACAAGTATAATTTACCTGTGACTGAAATGTCATCGTAATTATGTAATATAAATCTTTTTATTATAATTATGTACTATATATATATCACTATGTAATTTTTTTTATGGGGCTATGTATTGTTGTTGAATGCAAAATACATTATGTGGGGCCCGAAATCTGAGGTCCCAGCCCACTTTGTATTAAGGGCCCAAAGCCCAAGCCGAGGAGCCAAGGAGCCCTACTGTCAAGGACGCGGAAAGGGAAACTCCTTAAAGGCCCAAGAATGTGGCCGGGGACGACTTTACGTCCAACATCCCACAGAAACGTTGGAAGAAAAGGACAAATTCAGCACAGGAACAGCACATGGGAGAAGGCTGCCATCACCTCAATGTGGAGCCCAGCGCCTGACAAACCCATACTTATATCCTGCTATCCAGCTTTCCCCAACCACTCTGACGTGAGGATTGACAAAACGCGTAACCACCCCGACCAAGGAGAAACGGACACGTAGGTGAAGAATGGGAAGGAAATACTAGTATAAAAGGGAAGCTCGTAGCATTGACAAGAGGATGGGTCTAGGAACCATGAGAAAGGAGAAGAAGGAACTCATAAAGAAGAGGGATGACAAGGAGGAGACACTCCTCGGACTAATTCCGAGGAGATAGATCCTCACCATATCCATGTAAGGCTTAGCCATGCAGGCCAAACCCACCTTCATATGGGCTTCCATGAAAATCCCGACCGAACCGTCGCCCAACGACTAAAGCCCAGCCTTTCCAAACCCACTCTCTACAAATTGTATTGTTCGGGCCCTTTTACATACGAGCCCATCCTTGGGTCGTTAAAATTTGTGTCCTTACACATTATATTTTCTATTGTATAAAACTTATAAAAATAGAGAACACTTTTGAATAAAATATGCACAATTTAACCTATAAATTTTATATTATATTCTTATAAAATATAAAAATAATTATATTAGTGGGTTTGTGACTAATTTGTCTTAAAAGAGAAAGTCTATGAACACAATAAATTTTCACAATATTTTTATAATAAGCTTGTTCGAATCTTTTGACTTTTGAGTTATAGTGGGTTTATTTTTATTTTATTTTGACTTATGGTGATTTTTTTTTTTAGAATCACGATGAATTAATACCTAAACTTATTGCAAAAATAATGTACTATTTCGTTGTGTTTGTAGAAGATTTTTGCATTGTCACCAACACGCAAGAGTTAATCACTACACTTATTAAAAAAAAAAAAATTGTTAGCAAGTCACCAGCTGAACATACACCAACAACACGTTTGGAATAATATTATCTTAACTTGTATTTTAGAAAGCTAAAATCTATCAAACACAGACTGTTATGAGGTTTCTTTTCCCTAAAAACAACTATCTAAATTCTAAAATATTATGAGTTCTATAAGATTTTCATTACTTTTTCTTTCAGAAACGAAAACAGCTTTTTGAATTTAATTAACAAAACAATCGGCTCCTCAAAATCTTGCACGTAATTGGTTGTCACCGCTAATATTTAGTAGTGCATGGGGTTGCGATCAGATTAAGTTTTTGGAAAATTATAATATGATCAATTCAAAGAGAACGTTGCAAAAACTGTGGTGGTTTTAGATTGCTTATTTTTGTTGTGCAAAGGGACCTCCAAATAACACCCCCACAAACAAGATTGCTTGTGAAAGTTATTATGAGTTTGAGAAAGATTTCATAAATAAATTAATAATAGGAACAAAGAAAACTTGAAAAAGAGAAATAGACATAACCACATATAAAATAGAACATCAAGGACTTACTGGTTTGGTCTTAGGCTTATGTCTACCAACAGCGACGAGGAGACAATTTCACTAAATTAAAAATGGAAATTACAATTACAAAGTTAATATAGAGACTTTCATAAAACCAAAATCTCAAATACACCCAATGAACTCTCTCTCACAAATAAAAATTATTAAAAAAATTTCTTTGCTGGCAAAGTAGGTTGATATAAAAGTGTTATATAAAGGCTAGAACTCCATGTTAGGTGAACTTCCATCCAATTCAAACCGCCTTAACAAATCTCCAGCTTGGCTTGCATTGGATCTAGCCTCACATAAACTTCTCCATTGCATCTACCCAGTGCCGGCTCAATGGGTGAGCCAAATAGGCAATCACCTAAGGCCCCCAAATTTTTACCAATAGAGATATTCTTGTACCAATAAAAGTATTAATTAAGCCTTAAATATTCATCAGTAGATAAAAAGTAGTTTTTTTTTTATCAAAGAAAAACCAGTTAAAGAAAACTATTTTCATTGGATGGGTCAATCATTTAATTTCTCACAGATAAATGTTAAAAGAACTCATCAATCTTCCACTAGTAAATAAATTTATACTCAAATTTTATTTATTCAAATATATAACTTTATTAAATTTTCAATCATAATTTTTTAGTATTTGGTTATTTCATTCAATATAGTGTTTATTTTAGTTGTATAGTCATTGAGTAATGCGATGGGTTCATTTTAATTTGTAATTTTTTTTTTCTAAAAAAATAGATCTTAAATGAAAAAAAAAAAAAAACCAAAAATAAATATTTTGTTAATATTCAAAGTATAAGAATAGAACTCACTTAAAATAGTCGCCTTAAACCCCACAATACCTTGAGCCGGCCCTGCCTCTACCAGAGTCCCTAAACGCTATCTCAAACTCAAACAACAATCAAGTCTAAGCAATGCCAAACTTGTGCAAAAGAATTGATTTAGTCATAATGTTAGTAGGATTACGAAGTTTCAATCTTTTGAAAAAGAATATATCTCTCCAATTTTAATGAACAAAGTGGAAGCGAACATCAACGTACTTAGTTAGAGAATTATGGACTTCGTTCTTCAATAGATGAATAACACTTTGGACTATCACAAATTCACAGATATGCTCTTGATGAATCCTCAAATCTCCAATCAAACCATGCAAACAAATAGTCTCTTTGATGGCTTTTTTCACAACCATCCTACCTGAGAAAGGGTTCCAGTATCTTCACCCAACGTAAGCTTTGGAGCTCTAGTGCATAGGAAACTCACCCACATCCAAACCCATGAATTCCCATTATTTTTCTGCACTTTTCACCATCCACACACAGCACACGTCACTTTAGAATCTATAGAATTCAATCACTTACACGAAATCCAAGCCTTTTTTTTTAGGTTTCATATTTAGTCATCATTGTCAAAGGAAAAAAAAAAAATCAATTAAGTATCTCTAACTCGATCTTTTAGCCCCTAACTCAATTTTTAGTCATGCAATTTCTCTTATCAAATTGAAGGATAAATATGAGCAAAAGATGAAAAGAGGAATCTAATTGATTTTTCCAAGTCTATGAAGTCATAACTCTATAAATAGTATAGAAAAAGCACCTTTGCGCATTCAGCCCTTAGAATATTCAATTTTATATAGAGACATTCGATTGTTTACACACATCACTCTATGCAAAAACACACATCACTCTATGCATAAACGACGATATTTTTAGGTTTATAAACCCCCTCGCTCACTCTGAATAATCCCAAATAGTCTTAAATCCACACATACAAAACCATAGTGCAAAGAATAATAATAATAATAATAATAATAATAATAATAAGAAACACCAATCTTTCAACGAGCCACAAACGCACGATTTGGACGAAGTCATAAGCTATTCTTTCTTAGCGGTTTTCATGTTATCGTAGAAGAGCTGCTATGTGTACTTTATTCTTTGCCAATGCAGAGCTGACATGAATCCCACTTTCTTAAACTATAGGCCCCCAAATAAATGCAAAGAAAATCTGTGGCGTACAAACATACAAGCAGGCTATACGTTTGATCAAAGCTTAGCAAATACTTATTCTTTGCTTTTGTTGGAAGAAAACTAACTAATCATATTTCCATGGAATAGCTTCAACAATCTGACAAAGTTTAGCGAATTGCTTGAAAGGTTTGTAATTGAAATAATGAAACTGTCTCATTCTTAAAGTCGGCAATTTGGACGAAGCTGATCTGCTCAAAATTAAGTCACATTTCTGGTTGGAAAATTTGACAATCATGGATTTTTTTTCTATCAATAGTTGGACCAACATAGGAATACTTGGACTTACCCGAAAAGGATTAATCTTCATCTAAGTAACATAAAATTCAAAATGAACTAGGCAAACCATTATACATGTAAATTACTGGAACCACATGATCGCATCTAAGCCTAACCAATCCTTATTTCTATCAACCCCAAACTCCCAGGATCGGTTTTGTTTGTTCGTCCTGCTCATGATTAGAAGATTGGACCAGCAGCAAGGATCTCCTCGGTCAGCTTGCCGTCCTTGCCAATCTTGTAGTTAGTGAAGGTCTCAAAGTTCTTCTTGAACAGGCCAGCCAGCTTCAGCAGTGTAGCATTGTAAGCATTCTTGTCTGCCCACTGCAAGTCAAAATCAAATATCTCAGGAAATTGAAAAATGGAAGCACATGAACACAGAAGGTTACCAAACAATAGTGAAAAGGGCGTGAAGGGTTTAAGTAGAAGGCAAACTAACAGTGTTCATTGGTTCCAGAATTTCGGAAGGCACTCCCTCAACTTCAGTGGGGATCTCAAGTCCGAACACTTTGGTTTTCTTGTAGTTTGCCTCCATGAGGCTGCCAGAGTGTATGGCATCAATGATTTTCCTTGTGTAAGGAAGCTTAATTCGATTCCCCGAGCCGTAGCTGCAGCAAGGGTGTAAAAAAAAAAAAAAAAAAGAAGAAGGAAGAAATCAGCTTCATTGTGAAACTGGATTAATGGTGTAACTTAACTTCAATTAGCTCAGTATACAGTAATATACCTTCCACCAGACCAGCCAGTGTTGACAAGCCATCCTGTGGCACCATGCTTCATCATCTTCTCAGCCAGCATGGCTGCATACTTGGTAGGATGCAACATAATGAATGCTGCACCAAAGCAAGCTGAGAATGTCGCCTGTGGCTCCTTCACGCCCTCTTCTGTGCCTGCTACCTAAAATTTTCATCAAGACGTTCAGTCAGCAATAAAGAAGTAGCCCAATAAGATTGTTTTAGATGCAGCTATCACATTTTCATTTTCTTAAATTAAGCAGAAAGTGTTCATATGCTCAAAATATTAATGAAGGGCCTAAGTCATGGACCCCCATTTGTTACCAAATAAATTCATTTAAAGTAGAGAAGTACTTCAATAATGAGACATTTACCAGAGCAGTATAGCCACTGATGAAATGGTACATAGTCTGTGCCAAGCTCAGCTTGCTCACTGGTGGGAGGACACCAAATGCATCACATGCCAAGAGTATGACATTCTTTGGATGTGGACCAACACATGGTATCTTTGCATTGGGGATATACTCAATTGGGTATGCGGCACGAGTGTTTTCTGATTCAACAAGAAGAGCAACCTCATGAAAAGTCGTCAACTTTAGTTAGATTCATATTTAAGCATATTAATTTGTGGTAAATAACTACATCCCATTCCATGTCAGCTTTCAGAAATGATAATTAATATTTAAATCAGATGTTACACTGATTTTACCAAGTCATAACCTTTTCCAATTCTTTGTCAACTTTGAGCACTGATATTTCATATTCATCATATTCAACTAATTAGAAGTATACCTGTGACTGATTTGTCAGAATAATCAACCTCTCGGGTATGCTCATCAAACACTACATTCTCCAGAACTGCCATTGACAATCAATTCAATTATTTTCATGATGACAAATCCATCCCGAAAATAAAAAACGAGGATAAATTAATAACTATGATTCTTTCAGTCATCTTCCACTTTTTCTATTACCTGTCCCGAATTTAATGGCATTCCAAATATCAGGCTCCTTCTCCCTTGAGAGATCAATGCACTTGGCATAGCAACCGCCTTCAATGTTTGACACACCATTCTCACTCCAACAGTGTTCATCATCTCCAATCAATAACCTATTGTGATCCGTAGATAGAGTTGTCTTTCCAGTACCTAATAATAAAAGAAATTTGAAAAAAAAAAACTCATGAGTGACAAACGTGAAGGAGAATTAAGTTCTCGAGGGCACATGCCAAATCTTATTTTGTAACAGTTTTTAATAAGTTCTCAAGGACGGCGAGAAAGAGTTATAAGGCACATATCATATGGCAGCGGTTGGAGCCACACCATGACCTGATCCAACGATACTATACCTGACAATCCAAAGAAGAGGGCAACATCTCCATCTTTTCCCATATTGCAGCCAGAATGTAAGGAGAGGATTTGACGCTTAGGCATGAGATAATGCATAACACTGAACAGACCCTTCTTCATTTCCCCGGCGTACTGGGTGCCGAGGATGACCATTTCCCTTCTAGCAAGATTAAGATCTATGCTAGTAGAGGATGTCATGTAGTGAGTGTAACGATTACATGGGAACTGGCCAGCATTGTATATAGTGAAGTCCGGAGTACCGAAATTCTCCAGCTCTTCAGGAGTGGGTCGGATACACCTGCACCCACCCAGTTATCCAATTGTACACTAAGCTAATAGACCATTACATTTTTTTTTTTCTCATCGATTTCCCTCCATGGAATTCGGGCTAGGGATGATAGTTATTCAATATAGGATAAATTAGCATTATGTCAACGTTAAAGGAGACTTATCTGGCAGGCATAGACCTCTGTGGAAGGGACAACAGAGAAACAAAGAATGCTGTAATTGTTAATTATTCATATTTACTTACATGTTGTGCATGAACAAGGAATGGTAAGCTCTGGCAGAAACAATCCGGACTTTAATTCTGTTCTCTGGGTCCCAATTCAAGAATTGATCATTCACAAAGATCTGAAAATCATGAAATTCATCCCATCATCAATTACAATTATTCCACCATATCAAAAAGGATGACCAAATAATATATAAATCATTGTCTTTGTAACCATATCTAAGACTTTTAGGAAGACATTTTGATTTATAGTTAGCAAGACATTAATTGAAATACACACTGCCTAATCTGTGTATGTTTATTGAATCAAACACCCTTAATTTACTCTTCTTCTTCTTCTTTTTTTTTTTTTTTTTTTTTTTTAAGAGGATCAATGGATAGAATAATGCTAGAAATACTACAAATTTTACTAAATAAACTTTACTCTTGCTGCCAAAGAATGTCAATTTGACATTTTGTCCATTGATCCCTAGACATCTATTCGACCTACCGGTGCCAATTAAGCTACAAGTAATGTGTCACAAAATATAAAAAAGTAATTTATACATTTATTTATTATATTGTTGAAGTGCCATCAATCACATTTATTATTATATCAGTTTATCAGTTTGTAATAGTAAGTCTATTAAATAAATTTGGTACTAGTTTTAGCATTTTATATTTATGCTAAACTTGTAAATGAATTGGTGAGGTTGAATAAGACACAAGTATTCTTAACCCCCCCACCCAAAAAAAAAATAAAGAGAATACGACACAAGTAAAAGAAATAAAGAGCAAGGAAGGACTAATAAATTAATTCTTTTAGGACAAAGTTGATTCTATCAAGGGATAATGGATCTGAGGCCATTTGGCCAACTGCATAAAAAAAAGACAAAATAGATACCATCACGGCATCACCAACATCACCCCATCTAAAAGGAAAAACAAAAATACAAGATAAACCACTTTCCTTTACCATTTTTTTATTTGATCAAAACGCGTAAAATTCATTGTAATACTTTTAAATTCAATAAATAAATAATAGACTGTTATTCATGTAATTTTATAAGGAAAAATGAGTTTTCAATAATGAAGACCAAAAAGCTAAGTATTAGAAAAGTAAATAAAGGTTGGAAGCTAAAAGAGAGTAGAAGTTAACCTTGTCCAAAGAATTTAAGTAATCGACAGCTCTTTCCCTGTTCACCATGAATGTGTGCTCGTCCATTTCAATGTTTGGTGAGCCCCTATCATAAACAATAGTAAGATATTAATTGTAGTTGTTAAAATGGTAAGGAAAAAAAAGGCTCATGCAGATAAAATTATAGACAAGGAGTGGGTGATGAGCAAGGACCACATACTTTCCCCACCAAAGATCATCCTCAGTTGTCTCATCCCTTACAACACGCTTATCTCTTGGAGATCGACCTGTCTTAGCTCCAGAAAGTGTTGCTAAGGCACCAGTCTCTGTGATGAATGACCCTTTCTCATACTTTATGGCCTGCTCATATAGCTCTGCACCACATGTCACAAAAGTTAGTGCGTTAGTCCAGAGCTTTGTAGTTTAATTGGCATCTCTTCAAACGTCTCGGGTTGCCCCCATCTAAAGTTAGGATCTCATACAGAAAAATTGATTTTCCTGGTCCAGGATTTATTCTTCCATGTATGTTAATTGAAAAAAATTACATACTAATGAATGATAATTACTATAAGATGATATAAAGGAGTCTCGAAAATATGAAGAGGATTATAGACTTTTTTAGTGAAAAAAAATTAGATACCAATTTGACTTAAAGCTCAAAATTGCTTTTTGGATGAAGTGACGAGCTATCACACCCATATCCTGCTTCTCAATTGGTGGATTATTTATTTATAGTATGGATTCAAAATAGTTCATTTCATTTTCAAACATGCTCACACAGTTCATAGCCGAACTGTCCAGTCACTCTTGACTCTCTTTCTTTCCTTTTCTGGGTTCTCAGAATGACTATTTATTCATGAAAAATATATGTCGGTGACGAAATAAAACTGTTGCAGATATTCGCAAATCTTGAACTAGCCCCCCCATATACGAGTCACCCACAAGCTAGTGGGGTGCCTTTTCTTCGCTGACTATCATCTTATAGTGATTCATTAGTTAATTTGTCACAATCTTTTTTCATAATTATGGGTCCAGTACGGACTTAAATTATAATCCATTTTACGCAATAAGATCATATATATATTTTTAAGCACATATAAAGAAATTCAACTTAAGAACTAATCCCACAAAAGAAGAAAAACACCATTGCCTTATATGATCATTGAAAAAATAATACCTGTGAGTGCGCTACGTTTGTATATATGATAAGATAGGACCGAGTAATTCAAGGATCTCACTTTATTAATTAGTTATCTGTCAATTTAACATAAACTTGCTATTTTTTCTGACACAATAAAGTCACAGCAAAATTACGCTACAAAAGATATAATCTTAAGATTGTTTTGATGAGATATTTTATAACAACAATTTTTACCACAATTTTTTTCACATGTTACCATGTCAGTGGCTCACATAAATCCACTACTTTTGTTTTCTCGACAAAACCATTACAATTATTTATTTATTTATTAATTTTTATTATGAAAAACAAATCCATAAAATAATTGATAGGAAAGAAAAACGTTAGAGACATGTATCATGTATGTAGATGTACCTGCAGGTGAGAGGTTGTAGAGGAAATGAGTGAACTTCAAGGAACTGTCGCTGACACTGATAGTCGGTGTGAAATGGTGTTCATGGGCGTGTGCTACGTGCTTTGGGGTCTCTGACTTCCTAGCTGGGTCACCTTTCACCACCTTGGGTCCGGTTTCTCTCGTAAGTGACGCCAAAGATGCACTGTTTCAAACACTTAAATAAATGAGAAACCAAACATATTTCCAACGTTTTCTTTCTTCCTGGAAATTTCCCACAATATCTTTTTATAACCATGATTATTTCTAAACCATGTTTGGAATATAAAAATACCACACCCATATTGTTAGGGCCCCACACAAAGTGATATTTTAGTAATTTCATCGGATTCTCACGGGATCTGGATCTGGTAACCTGTCGTTTCTATGGCTGTGCCACATCACCGAGCATTACGTGGGTCCCACTTGTCAATAATCAAAATTAGTCCAGTGTAGACTCTACACCACCGGATCATACAACTTTTTTTCTTAAGTCAAACGAAAATCAGAGGCACGGGCCCATTTATCACTGGGTCCCCCATTCCTGGTAAAAGTGCCCATTCCCCTTCTCTTTTTCTCTGTTTCTTCTTAAATTTACTATATTAATTTAGCTTTTAATTTTTAATTATTAATTATTAATTAACAACAACATAAAATAATTATTGAAAGTAATACGCGTGGTGGTCGATAATTTTACCGACCGAGCTTACTGGAACTGATATACCTGATCGACTGGAGCTGCTGTATCTGGCGCTCTTCGTCGGAAATGGTGCTAGCAAAGGCACCCTGGGTCCCCTTAATTGGGGTAGTGGGTGCAGACTTCTTCTTCTGCAGTGAGTGGAGCTCATCAATGGTCTGAGCCTTCACGGGAGGCGCACTGTCATCGTGGCAGATCCCGTTTTGCTTCTTATGCGTCTGGATCTTAGCCAGACCGTTCCGTGCCGTTCCATTCCCGAAACTGAACTCTCCGTTCGCGTGTCCGCTTCCGTTTCCTGCCATCTCTCTGTACCCACAAAATAAAATAACAACAACAATAATAAGATACTGATCAAGCACAATCGCAATATTTATGTTATTGTTTCTTAGATCAGCAACTTTAATTTTAGTCCCACTTTATATTGTCAGCAATGGTTTTTTTTTTTTTTTTTTTTTTTTTTTAAGAAAAGAAATTCTGGGTTCCCCAAGACAAGAAAACCAACTTGGGTTTTCTCCAGGAATTAGCAAAAAAAATTTGGTCTTTAAATATTATGAAGCTGTGTTGTGGTGGTTTAAGATCAAAATGACGGTCTAGCACATCATTTAAGTTAGGCATGCAGCATAAAGAAGAGAGATTGTCATCATGCTGAGACAATAATGAAAACCAAGAGAAATAAAAGGGCTATTAATGAAAGAGAGAGGGTTTAGACTTAGACCAGAGATTGCGAGCTTGAAACGAAAATGAAGAAGGAAAAGCGAAAGGCTAAAGGGAAATGAAATAGAAATAAAGGGTGGCGTTCATCAAAGGTGCAGTAGTTTGAGTCTGAGAAAAGGAAAACGAGAAGGTGATGGGAAAAATTGAGCAGCAAGGGGTGCCTTTTAAAGGATTCACTGGGCTGGCCTGGCCCGTGCTTAACCAAGATTAAACCCTAGTCTCCTAACCATGGTTAAATGCTATCTCTCCCCGAGTCAAGCTCCCAAAAGAGAAAAATTCCAAAACCCAATAAACGAGAAGCTGAGCTCGGATGTAGACTGGGAATCCGATGCTTCTCATACCACCATAGCTTCGTAGTCTTCATCAGTCAACTTGCTACATTTTTTTTTTTTTTTTTTGAGTCCATCTACTAATACTAAATTAATATTTTCCTCCTTCTCAAAAAAAAAAAAAAAAACTAGAATTCATCCTAGCCCTTAAATTATGGTGGTTTTCATTTTAACTTTTTTGTTGTTCATTTTTGTAAATAGTCTAATTGTCCATAATATATTTTTATGTCTATAATTATAAAATTCTTATTATTACATAATATTTTAGAGTTGGGTCTGTTTAAATACCGCTTATTTTTGCTAAAACTAAAAATTTATTGCTAAAAATAATGTAATAAAATAATTTTTAAAAGACAAAATACTGTTCACGCGTTTTACTTTTTCACAAATAGACTGGTCCATAAATAGTATCGTGAGACCAAAAAAACAAAGGTAAAACGCGCAAAACTCCTCAGGCAAACGCAGGCTTAGTATTTCATTAAATAACTATTCATAGAATGTTAAGTCTTCAAACCATAGTGACAAAAATGAATGGTAGGATTAACACGATAGGATAGAATCAATTGTGAAAAGCTAAAAGAGAATAATCACAAATTTTTAACTATAAAAAATGTATGTTGAGATAAAGGTTTTAGTGACTTTGTTTATTAATCATGTTTTTGACTTTTGAGCCAAAAGACGAGCGGTTTTTTTAATACGAGAAACTGATTGGATAAGATTATCTATGTTTCGTGGTCTCACGCTCAGCTGATTTAATCTCTACATGCAAGTAGAGATATAGAAGCAAACGTAGCCCCCACACGTGTACAAAAAGTTTGAACTCTATGCGTTACATTGAACCAAAATGTTTGGGTAATAAACCAAATTTGAATTCATGTTCAGTTCCGGAACTACTGTCAAAAAGTGACTCAAGTCCTTTCAAAAACTCGGACTTTTATACGTTGGTGGATTTATAGATCCCTCTCTTTTTTTCCAGTGTGCACTGTGAGTCTGTGAACAATAATGCCTTGATATTTACCGTGTGATTTACACGTACCAGATCTTAAAATATGTGCATGGGAAAACTTATCTGCGTGTGGTCGCCGCAAGCTTATATGCATTACTATTGATGAAATTTGGGACCCACTAATTCATTATCGTGATTGATTATTAGCTAGCCGTCCATTTATTTTGAGCTTCTCACCTAAGCTAAAGTTTAGCTTGAGGTGGGTTTAAATACCGTTTATTTGTTAAAAATTAAAAATTTATTACTAAAAATATTGTAGTAAAATAATTTTTAAATGTGTGAATAGTATTGTGGAATTCAAATTTTATTAGAAATCTGTGTTTTGATAGTTTTTGTAGGTCTGTGACCAGTACCCATGACACCCACAGACAACACGCATAA
The DNA here is from genome assembly GCA_028535165.1 of Quercus tomentella. Taxonomy (NCBI): domain Eukaryota; kingdom Viridiplantae; phylum Streptophyta; class Magnoliopsida; order Fagales; family Fagaceae; genus Quercus; species Quercus tomentella. Next base: position 16,349,997 of record JAPQVY010000001.1, read on the forward strand.
CACAGGATTGGGGATTGGGCAAAACGCCAATCCAAACGCACACTTAGGCTCTGTACTAGCAATAGTTCCAGAAAAATGATAAAGGATTGTATCAAGATTTTTATTACAACTCGTTGCATGCAGAATTATTAATGGTGAAAAAATTATGAGTCTATTAGATTTGTATTTTCACCATTTAAAACTTGTCACATGAGAAGCTTCTCAAAAAAAAAAAAAAAAACTCGTCACATGACAAATTTAACAAAAACAATATAAAATGTCACGGTACTAGCAGCGTGAATAATTCTGACCAGGCCTGTAGCGTAAAGTTTTGTTGTTGGAGAGTTTGTGTTGTGTGTCCATTGATCTAAAGGGTTTTTCGTGCCACCACCACCTGTGATGATGAATCGGACGGTGGAGGTGAAGTGAATCCTTATCAAATGAAGGTAGGACATGATCGCATGGAAAATTGTGAAGATAATGTGGAAAAGCAAGTGATCTGTGTTTGACGGTAATTCCTTTCCTTCACTGTCCTAGGCTCCTAAAATCCACTAACACGGGTCCCTTTACTCAATTTTCTAAATTACTCCGTCCACTTAATTTTATATTCCCTGCTCCATTTTTGTTTGTTTTGAATCTAATTTTTGAAAAGAATATTATTTAATATTTGTTTCTTAAAAAATATTTATAAGCTTTCAAGATAATTTTTTTAAACTTTGAAAAAATTTGACCTGAACAAAATAAAACTTATGGATATATTAAAAAGGTGGAGAAAATTGGCAAAATGTCCATTTCACACAAACTTTTCAGCATTTTACTTAATTTCTCAAACTAATTAAGAAAATGCTCTATTTTGAAACTCGATTTTTGGACAATCAAGTTATAGCGAACCAAAAAATTAATTTTTTTTTTTTAGAACTCAAGTTCCTTGAAAAGATTTAAATGGAACTTGAGTTTCAAAAAAAAAAAAATTCTCTAAGTCTACGTTCGCTATAACTCACTAATTAATTTGGAAAAAGGAGAAAAAATGCTGAAAAGTTTGTGTGAAAGGAGTATTTGCCAATTTTGGCCTTAAAAAGGCTTTAAAAAACCTGTGGTGATCCAAGCCATTATTCCCGAATTTGACAATGTTTAGAATCAATAAGCCTTTTTTTTTATTCCTATAAAAAATTTAAAATAAAAATAAAAAAAAGAAAGAAGAAGAAGAAGAAGAAAAGCCTTTTCTATTAAAGGGAAAAAAAAGGGTTTTGAACCGAGCACTAAGCTATACTTTACTTACACGTAATAATTAAAAGTTTTGCCAAGGATTCCAACTAATGCATGTGGTATATGATAGTCTTATTAAAACTCTGATGGTATACATACTATTGTTAAGTTCACATCAGAAATATCCTATATTTCTTTTTCTTTTTTAAAAAAACAAATGAATAACTTTTTTTTATATATAATATCATGGTCTTCTATTGAAACAAAGAAAAATAATGAGAAGGAATTACAATCTCAATTATCAGTTTGTTTTGCCCTATTGCTGTGCAAGAATCATAGGTCCATCATAACCATTGAAAACGAATCGTCATGGGCAAACTTGTTGGCTGTTGCCCCCATCAATAACAGTGTACATTTTTATGGGACGCTTGTGATTAACAATTGTAACATGGCTGGAAATCATGATGAGGTGTAAAACAAAAATATACGTGACGTGCCTATTTTGTAAATTATCTCTTATCGAATTGTACCAAAAGTTAATGGATTCTGGATGACTTTTTTTTTCCTCTCCCCTTTTTACTTTTGGTTTGTTCGATGGTTCGCAGAAATTGCTGTGATGTTTATGAAACTTTTTTTTTTTTGTGTGGATAATTGCTCAATTAGATCATTGATGCATATAATTTGATTAGTCCAAAAGATGACTATAAATTAAGTTTTCCACTCCTAAATTCATGTATTTTAAGACTTATGGTTCACCCTATTTTAAGGGAAGTTTTCTGTATACAGTTTGAAGAGTATTGTGATTTTAAGATGTCTTCGATCTTCAAGATTTTAGAATAATTATTTCAGTTCCACAGAAGCTCGGTCAGTGTTATTTGTCCGAAAATTCAGTTTTTGAGACATTCGACATATTCAAAATTTGTCCTGGCACCATATATTAAAAAATAATAATAATAATTTGATTTGATGATAAAGAGTAATAAATGTTAAATTTTATCTAATTTATTAAATAAGTAATATATGTTTTTTTTTAAACCTAAATAAATAGAGAAACTCTATAGATTAAAAAAAATATAAGAAATTTTATAAATGTGAAAAATCTTTAATTATAGGTAAAAAAAAATGATTTTAATTGTGGGTTCATAAAAACAAGTAAAAAACTTACCAACTCGGTTATTAAAAATATTGTAAATTTATTATATCTTTTAGTATTGCTTAAATAAATAAAAACTTATTCTCCAATTTGGACGGTCTTTAAAAAATAAAAAATAAAAATAAAAATCTTTTTTGGACAATGATCTTTTCATTTGGAACATTTATTCTTGGATCTGCACCGTCAATTCTCACATCTTGCAAAAGAATCAGATTCTGAGAGGTGGAGGTACTCCTTAAGTAGTAAAAGAAGAAGCCGAGCCGCGTCAAAAAACAAAATAATAAAAATTGTTTTATTGTTAAGTGAAAAAAGCAAGAAACGACGCGTCAATAGTGATTGCCTTCACATCGTTACGTCCACGTCAGCCGCTTATCGTTCGGTCATCCAGATTAAGTACAGCCCAAAACGAAGCGCCACGTCATTTGTCCTTGTCTTGAAACTATCCGAGGTTTAAGCATCCTAACTGTCCCTCCCAAGAAATCCCGGCTACGACATCATCCAGGAACAACATTGTTTGTATGGTTTTTTAAATAATTCCTTTCTTTAAATGGACGCAGATGTAAATTTCTTTGGTCAAAAACTTGGACCCTCGTTCCACAACCAGCATTAAAATAATAATAATGATAAAAAAATTTATGTTTTAATAATTAAAAAATTTTTGAACAAGTGCTTACTTTTTCTAGAGTTTTGGAAATTAATTACTTTAGTGGTTGTTGGTTTTAAATTTGAAAAACTATTAAATGTTGTGAAATCCAATTCATTTAATTTATGATAAAAAAATTGTGAAATAATTTGATCAGTGCCCTTAAAAACTATTTTTATTTTATAGAAAAATGATAAAGTAATTAATTTTATTGACAGTTTCTTATATTTCCTATAAAAATGATGTCAAAACTTTTCTAATATAATTTATTAACAATTACTTTAAGAGTACCCGTTAACATGACTCTTAAATTTAATATACGAATTGGTTAGTTCTCAAAAAAAATATTTTTAGTTTTTAGTGGTGAAAAAACAATCTTGTGTCTCTGAATGAGGTGAGAATCAAGCATATGTTGTTGTGAGAAATTATTTACCATGAATTTTCATTTATTTATCAATTTGCTTGGATGGTTGAAGACGGATTCATGTAATAGATTCATAAACTACTTAATTTTTATTTTGAAAAAAACCCATTTGAAAAAGTAAGTAAATCATATCCCATTCCAATTAAAAAAAGATAAATTCTCTCAAAATGTTTAATTGAGCTGTAGATAAGCATGTTAATTCCATGCTTAAGTTTGATATATAAGATAAAGTCCTCACCAACCCAACTCTTCTGTCAAGAAAGCCTAGGCACATGGCTCCATGTCACCATCCATTTATTTTGGCTTGATGTTATCTGAAATCCAATTTATTTTAAATGGTAAATTGGTAAGATGGCAAGCTGACACAATTTCTCTTTTTTCCGGCTCAACCACACAAATGTTGTCCAGAAGACCCTAGAGTGCAAAGCACACGAGCGGTCCATGCTTAGTCAAAGCTTAGACCCATAATTTCTTAATATATTCGACGAAAATCATATGTATAATCATGCTATTAGTGTATTTGGGGTGATAGTTTATGGAAATTTTGCCAAATATGCTTGAAACGTCTGAAAGACTTGGAAAATTGAAGCCTTATCTTTAAAGTTTGAAATTTAAAGGAAGTTGGGATTTGGACTCAATTCATTAAAAAAGTATTCAAAGGGGAAACAAAATTGTCAAAAATGGCAAATCTCGTCCATTTGGCAGATAAACTTACATTGTTAAGTATGTATTACCAGTTTGATAATTCAATTGTTACAATGGAGTAGGGAGATTTAAACTATGGGTGTTTTTATTGGAAAAAAAAAAAAAAAGTTTTGAGGTGTCAATTGAGTTACAAGGCTCTTAACCAATATGGTATTACTATGTTAAATTATCAATTGTCTTAAAAGTTTAAACTACTGGAATATAGTCTACCTTTTAATATGTGAGGCCCAACACGTTGGAACTTAAATGGAATATAGAGTGGAGGAGACATGAATCGAATTCAGGACCTGTTGCTTTTATATTATGTTAAATGACCGATTGTTTCAAAAACTTAAGTTATTGGGATATGGTAAATTTAATTATTTAACCACATACTAATATTGAAATTCTTTAGTTTTTTTTTTTTTTTTTCAAATAATTGTTACAACCATTGTTGTAGATTTTGTTTTGGCCTGAATAGTTGGTAAATATCATATCAGTAAGCAAACCATAATGAAAACCTCTTTCGCTCCACCTCGAGTTAAATTCTGGTCAATTTCAAGTTATTTCAACCAATTTCAATTGGTTATTTCAGTTCATTCTGATCAAATTTTAGTTTGCTCCTCTCTTTTGTTAAATAAATACTATTGATAATAATGATATGTTGTTTTGATGGGATTATTATTATTTCATTGATGATGAGTAAAATATAAGTATTAAATATTTATATATTAGCAAAACTCAAAACGATATATTGGATTTGACCAATACTGAAAAATTATGTTCCAGCAGAAAAATTGGAACGAACACCAAAACATAATTAACAACATCGATTACAGCAAGTGGGAAAGAGGGGCTTGATTTTGAATACCGGTGCTTCTAATAACGGATATTAAGGGTTCCGTTTGAAAATAACTTATCTAATTTTTTACAAAAAATACTATTGATAAAAGCTAAATAAAATAAGTTGATTGATTTTTTTTTACTAGAAGTACTTTAGCAAAAAAAAGAAAGAAAAGAAAAGAAAAAAATAGAATGGGACCTATAATAAGCCAAAAAATACTTGGCCTTTTGAAAAAAAATATAGCATGGGACCTGCATTTAGTTAATTGTATTAGCTTTTTTTTACCAAAAGCATAATAGTAGGACTTGCCAAAAAAAAAATACTAAAGCAATTTTATTGTGGGACCCACAAATAGTAAGGGAAAAGAAATGCTAAAAACTAGTTAACACTACAAGAGCATTCCCATCAAGAGTTTTAAAAAATTTAGTATTTATCATCTCAAAAACCAACTTTATAGCATTTGACACATCACTTTACAATTCATCCTACATCAAAACTTCTATTTTTTTACCACTTTATTTAAATATTCTTTTTTTTTCATTTTTTATTCTCTCTCTCTCTCTCTCTCTCTCTCTCTCTCAAAACCCAATAGCTATAGAAGACTAGAACCTTCTCCCTCTCTCTGATCTTCTGCTCTCAAATCCATGCTCCATGGCTGACCACCAAGCTCCATCAACCTAAAACACTTATCACCCTCTCTGTCGACCTAAAACACTTCTCACCCCTTTGAGCTCTCTCTCTCTCTCTCTCTAAAACTGAGCTACCTCCATGGTCGGAGCTTTTCAAGCTTATCACCTCCAACCACAACACTCAACAACCTCATTCTCTGCTCTATCTCTGAATTCAAACTTGATCCGATCCTATTTAGACTTCGATCCAAACGAGACAAAGCCTCCCCGTTCCACCACTGAACCTAGCCAACGCCAATGCCAACCACCGCACACGATCTCAACAGTGGATTTGCAATGAGATTTTGAGGTTTTTTTAGTGGTTTGTTGCTGGGTTTTAGGGCTATTTTTGGTGGTGTGTACAAAGGGAGTTTTAGGATTGATTTTTTGGGTTTTGGAAGTTGGTTTTTTTTTGGTATTTTATGGGTATTTTCAGTGAGGTTTTGGGTATTTTTTTGTGGTGATTTACTGGTTTTTTGGTTAGGTTTCTATGTGATTGTAGTGGGGTTCTTTCTGGGTTTTTGTGTGATTGTAGCGGGGTTCTTTCTAGTATTTTCTGGGTATTTTCTGGATTGCAGTGGTGAAAGAGTTGGCTGAGATGGTGAAAGGGAGATGAAGAAGCTTGGGTGAGATGGTGTGACAGAGGAGAGAGAAGAGACTTGGGAAGGAGACAAGCACGGAAGAGAGAGAAATAAATTAATAAAAAATGATTGCATGTTGCTACAATGCGGTATCAAAAATGAGAGCACACTGTAGCAAGATGACAAATTTTTTAGCATATGGCATCTTTGATGGAGTAGGTCTTTGGGGTTATAAATGCTAAAAATAGCATTTTAGCATTTATAACACTCTTGATGTGAATGCTCTAAGAAAAAATGTTTATTACAAAAAAAAAAAAAATCATTGCAATAACATCAAAGTCATTGTAATAGTTGATGCAAGTTGTTACAATAATTTTGAGGTAATAAGTTTGTGCAACAAAAAATTTCATTGCAATAATCACTAGATATTTTAATAAAAATTTTGATGCAATGATATATTGATAAAAACTCAATAGTTCTTAATCAAGTAATGAAAATAATTACGGTAGTTCTTTGAGGGAACTAGGCCTCCTAGAGTATATTAGAGTAAAGAAGAGGAGAGAGTAGTAGGAAGAGCAAAGAGAAGGAAATTGCATATCATTCTTTAATGTCCTTGCTTACAATTCAGATTACCCTTTTATAGTAGAGCAATATGCTATACATTTAGTACATGTATGAATTTTGTTATACAATTAGTTACAACTCCTGAACTAACTAACTAACCACTAGTACAACTCTCACAACTTATTACTAACTAACTTCCCAAGCTAGCTAATGTAACAGTATGGTAAAACTCCTATCATATATATGTTGTTGCAATAAACAATTTATTGCAATGATATATTCATTGTAAGAAATAATTGTTTCATATTTGTCATTATAATCGATTGTAAAATAATTGATATCAAGTTATTGCAATGATATATTAGTTTCGTGTTTGTTATTATAATAGATTGTAAAATAATTGATATCAAATGATTACAATGATGTCTTTATTGCAATAAAATATCACTTTGAAATTTTTGTTGTAAGAGATTGCAAAAATAACTGTTATCAAGTTATTGTAACAATATCTTTATTTTAAGTTATTGCAATAAATTTTCCTAATGTAGGCCCGATAATTATAAGTTATTGCAACTAATTATTGTAAATGTGATAATTTACCACTATAAAACTATTATTGCAATGATTTTAAACTTATAGATGCAATATTGTGTCTAATACCACTATACTAATGTTGTTGTATTAACATTTGGTGTAATAGACTTATTTTGGTCTAGTGTATACAATCAAATATTGTTAGCTTGTTATATCTATTTAATTACATATTTTATACATAAGAAATAGTGTTGAGAAACAATTAGTTTGCATGAGATTAAAGAAGGGAGAAGAGAGAAATTAACATAAATAATTTACGTGATTAAGCAGTATGCCTACGCAATGGGAACGAGGGGCTAATAATACACTATATAAAAAAAAAATGGTTATAATAGTGCTTATATATATAACATAATCATGTACCTGTAAAAATTTATAAAATGACCATATACCTCCAACTTATTATTCGACCTAGCAAAATAAACTCTAATTAAACATTCACGACCTTATAGGATTCACTCTGCTAGTTGTGTTTGCTCCACTATGCTCTATTCAACTCCTAAGGCATTTTGGCAAATGATGACCGATATGAGCCGTCTCTAATAGATAGGTTAATTCAATAGAAACCAAAGATTGTATCCCTTAGCTAGCTGGTGTTTTATTAAACTAAAATGCATTTGTGTATGATTAGATAAATTTAAAATCCAATTTATTTTTACATCTTGCTTGATGTAGGATAGAATCAACTATTTAATTTTGGTATTTTTATGTAATTTTTCGTTATTTTAGGTTTAGATTATTTATTTACTCGTTTTTAGATGCTTTTAATGCTTTTTAGGTCAAATTTGGTTCTTGTTATGATTAGGTATTAATTAGGACTTATTTTAGAATATATTTTCTTATCCATTAAGTTTTACGGAACCCTTAAATAAGCCCCTAAGTTCGTAAACATTTTTTGGGGAGTGATTATTATTAATTAAATTTAAAATTTTTCTCAAACTTTTCTTTGGTTGATTCCAGACCTATCACTTTGTGGATTCAAGAAACTTGTTGGTGATTCGAGATTTTTTTTTTTTTGAGAATGCCGGTAATTCGAGATTTACTACTAGAAACTAATAGTTTAGTTTTTGTTCCATCAAATAGAGTATTGTGTGTACTTTTTTTAGGCTTCCACGACATCACTACTGATATAATTAAAACTTATTAAAGCTCATTTTTTTAAAGCATAACTATAATTTTATCCATCTTGTTTTTTAAATAATAAATTTTTCTCAAATGGTGTATAATTTTTGGTTGTATGTGTTAAAATCGTTAGTTTGGTGCTTTAAGAGATGGAACGAATCTCATATAAATATATATATATATATATATATATATATATATGTATATTATGGAGATTCTAGCCTTTTGCCTTTAATTTTTAAAAAATTTAGCAATATGCCCCTATTTCGAAACTATATAGGGATATGCGGAGATTCTAGCCTTTTGCCCTTAATTTTTAAAAAATTTAGCAATATGCCCCTATTTCGAAACTATATAGGGATATGCCCCTGTTTCGATACTCGATTACCTTAAAATCGAGTTTCAATGAAATACTCGATTTATAGAAAATCGAGTTATGCCCAATAAAACTTAAAAAAAAAAAAAAAAAAATGCATGGAACTCGATTTTAGGGAAGTCGAGTTCCAAAACGCCGCTATAGGGCTTAAAAACGTCACTATAGGGCTTAAAAACGCCACTATAGGACTCCTTGAACCTGGTATGGGGACTTATAAAATTTTTTTCAGGAAACGCCGCTATAGGGCTTAAAAACGTCACTATAGGGCTTAAAAACGCCACTATAGGGCTCCTTGAACCTGGTATGGGGACTTATAAAATTTTTTTTGCAGGAAAACGCTGCTATAGGGCTTTAAAACGTCACTATAGGGCTTAAAAAGCCACTATAGGGTTTAAAAACGCCACTATAGGGCTCCCTGAATATGGGGTGATCACACTTATAAAAATTTTTTTGCATGGAACTCGATTTCCTAAAAGTCGAGTTCCATGCAAATTTTTTTTTTTTTTTTTTTTTTTTTTTTTTTTTTTTTTTTTTAAGTTTGACCGGGCATAACTCGATTTTGTACGAATCGAGTATTTAATTGAACTCGATTTTAGGGTAATCGAGTATCAAAACAGGGGCACGCCCCTATATAGTTTGCAAACAGGAGCATATTGCCAATTTTTTTTAGAAATTAAGGGCATATTGCCAGAATCTCCTATATGTTATTGTTTAGTGCTCGATTTTTTCGTGTTGTCGTCTTGAAAGTTGAACCAAATTTAACACAACCCAAGCTTGATTTTTACATGCTAATGTAGGGACAAACCTACGTTGGGACTAAACAGGGCCATGCTCCCTTCTTCCCCCTCTCCCTCAGATTTATTTATTTTTATAATAAATATCTACAGTAAAGTTTGTCTTCCTAAAAATTCAATTGGTCTAAAGTGATAAAATATATATATATATATATATATATATATAAACTATATATATATAAACTTAAAACATTAAAAAAGGGGTTTTTTATACTTTTTTGTGTGCAGTTAAAATCCTGTAGTAAACTTTTTTTCTTTCTTTCCTTAATCAGCATAAAACTAAGGGTCCATTTGAATTGAACTTATTGTTGCTGAAACTGAAAACTGAAAACACTGTAGCAAAATAATTTTTAAATGTGTAAATAGTGCTGTGGGACCCATTTTTAATATTTTTTAATACGTGAACAGTGTATGCACAGTGCATGAACAGTGCATATACTGTTCATAACAGTAAATGTTGTCTCCCAAAGTCAACAAATGCGGGCAAAAAAAAAAAAAAAAAAAAAAGGAGAAAACGCGCTTTGAAAACGCAAACGCCGGATTAATTGCTATCCAAACGCCCTCTAAGTTTACCGTGCAATAAGAGTCTAGGGTATTTCAAACAAAATTACTATATATATATATATATGTATATATATATTACTTTTATTTTATAGTTTCTTGCTCATATCTGTATGTATATATGCATGTACAAGTTTTTTTTCCTTCAAAACTTTGATGGGATGGTAGTTGATCTAAAGAATACATATTTTTATTTATATATCATAATTTCTTTTTGATTTGTGTCAAGAGTACTGGTGACGAAAGAAGGTATTACTTGTACAAATTTGCCAAGTTCTTTTCCTTGTTGAGATGGTCATTAAAAAATTAACAACCTATCAATTTGTTGTGATTGTATTTGTGTTTACTCTTTTGTTTATGCTAGAACTTGACAAGACAAACGTACATTTTCAATCATAAATATTATTAAAAGTAGGTTTCATAACAATAAATAATATGATTTTCTAAAAGTTTATTTGATTTATTAATTGAATGAAGAGTCAAAAGGAAAATACTATGAGTCTAGCCAGCACAGAATCAATGATAGATTATATTTTCAAAATTTAAAAGAATTCTAAAAATTATTTTTTGATAAATGATTGATTTGAAATATGTTAAAATACAACATTTTGTCTTTTTGGTTATATTTTATTAACAGGGAATGAATATTAAATTTTTTTTATAGCATATTTAGTCTAAGATCTAAGTAGTGGCGGCTCCAAAAATTTTGTTCAGGGTGGTCATTAAGAAATTTAAATTAAACAAAATTTCATAAAAATAAAATTTGAATATATTGGCATAAAAAAAAAATCGCAAATACATAAAGTTTTAAAATTTCATTCTACAAGTTTTTCATATTTTGAAATTGTTATATAATAGCTTCATTATTAATGCTATCAACTATATTTATTTTTTCAACATACACAGTCAAGTAATCATTAAACTACTGATCTCCCTTTCAATTACCAACATCTTCCCTAAATAAGTAACAATATAAACAAAAATGCATCATCCTTTTTTATGATATGTTCCAACCTATATTTCGTATTCTTTAAACTAATCAAGATTAAATTAATGTAGTGCTCTACTAATTTCTTTTTTAGGGAAATCATGGCAAAGAGGTTGATAAGAACATCTTTGTAAATATGCTCTTTTCATTTTCTCTCGATTATTAGGATGAAAAGATGAGAACTTTTCTCATAGCCTAGGATCTAAAAGAAGATTATTCAAGTGAATACGAATTTGCTTAGAAAATAAATTTTGTAATAAAAGTAATTTCCTTATAAGAATTTTGTCCATAGTGATAACAAAAAAATAAAGGGTAAGTTACAAGTTCATTCAACATATTCAACTTAGGCATTAAACCGTTTCATTAATCATATTCAATAAAATATTGAGGTATTATTTTAGTGCATATGTGTATGTACAAGATGTATCACATAAATCCAATAAATTCATCTAAAGACTAAAGCAAGTACTAATTGACTAGCTATTGGAAAATATGCATTTTTTTAATTAAAAAAATAGCAATTTTAAAATGTCTTTTGTAAACGTAATTTAAAATATCACAATTAAACATTTGATTTGGGCTTTTAGGCTAATTTGTTTGTTTGGACAATTTTTGAGAAATGCTACGTCCACAATATTTTCACAACAAATCCTAGTTAGCAATTGTTACTAGTTTTAATTTACATATCATTAAATTTTTTTTTTCTGCCGGTAACAATCTATCACTTAAGATTTGTTATAAAAGTGTTGAGGACATGTTGTGAACATAGTACTTCTTGCAATTTTTTGGTTCAATCTTCAATGGACCAAAATTTTGGAGAAGTCAAATTTTATTTTTAATGGACAAATTTTTATTTAGGATGTTCAAGTTTTTTTTAGGATGGTCAAGTTTTTTTTTTTTTTTTAGAGTGGTCAACAATCTATATTAATTTAGAATTTCTCTTTTTTTAGGTATAAAATTTATTTATTTTTCAAGTTTGAGGGTGGTCCTGTGACCACTCTCAATTGTATATGGCGCTGCCCCTGAAAGGGTAAGTTACAAGTTCATTCAACGTATTCAACTTAGGCATTAAACTGTTACATTAATCATGTTCAATAAAATATTGAGGTATTATTTTAGTGCATACTTGTATGTACAAGATGTATCACATAAATTCAATAAATTCATCTAAAGACTAAAGCAAGTATTAACTAACTAGCTATTGGAAAATATGCATTTTTTTAATAAAAAAATAGCAATTTTAAAATGTCTTTTGTAAACATAATTTAAAATATCACAATTAAACATTTGATTTGGGCTTTTAGGCTAATTTGTTTGTTTGGACAATTTTAGAGAAATACTACGTCCACAATATTTTCACAACAAATCCTAGTTAGCAATTGTTACTAGTTTTAATTTATATATATTAATTTTTTTTTTCTACTGGTAACAATCCACCACTTAAGATTTGTTATAAAAGTGTTGAGGACATGTTGTAAACATAACACTTCTTGCAATTTTTTGGTTCAATCTTCAATGGACCAAAATTTTGGAGAAGTCAAAATTTTTTTTTAATGGACAAATTTTTATTTAGGATGTTCAAGTTTGTTTTAGGGTGATCAAGTTTTTTTTTTTTGGGTGGTCAACCATCTATATTAATTTAGAATTTCTCTTTGGCGCGGCCCCTGGATCTAAGGGTGTTTTTTGGGTCAAAAAGATGCATGCTTTGGTCCCAAAGTTTAAATTTTGATTGCATCCCTGAGCTAAATGAGTTTTGACGCTAACCAGAAGGAGCTTAATTAGAACTATGGTTAAAAAAGAATCTTTTACTCGTTCTTCATTTCTTCGTGATCATCTAGGTGATGGTGATGTAAACAACTGGGAAATTCAATTCAAGGCCAAAACTTCAAAGCCGCACATGACACGTTCACATGAGGGGCACCGTGAAAACTCAAACTAATTAAAGAAAAAGTGCTGCTGTGAAATGAAACTTTCCATGAACGTGAGCGATAAATCAAAAAGAGATTAGGTTTGGTCATGATTTCAACAGGAGTTGATGGATGATAGTAGGGGAGGGGATATGTGGTAGAGGCTAAATGCTTTTTTCCTTTATTACTTTCCTTAATTAAGTGAGTCTTTGTGTTTCTCAAAAAAAAAAAAAAAAAGTGAGTCTTTGTGACGTCGATGGGTCAATCAGCCTAGGGTTTACTTGATTCCAAAGGTGGAGTGGCATGGCTATGATTTGTCTGGTTCAGGGGGAGGTGGGTACTGCTTATATAAAGTAATTAAACAAAATTGTACTGGGTGGTGGGGGAATTCCAAGCTTGGTGGAGATTGACAATATCTCTATTGGAATTACATCTTTGGAGGACCCAATAATATAAACTAAATAAAAAGTTATATTGCTCTTGACCCAGAACCAGAAGACATAAAAGACATATTGGGAGAGTTTGGTGTGGTTGGTGCTAGTGCTAAGGTTGGCTTCTTCTAGATATATTCTATGTATAGTATCTTAATTTTAAAGGAGTGTCACTTTTTTCTTGCTCATGCTGTGATTTGTAATTAAACTATAATATTCTATTTTTTAAACAATATGATAGAATTCCACAGTCTAAATTAATTCCATAATGGTTGTTAAATTACCTGTAAGAAAAGAGACGTAAGATGTACTAGCACCGTGCAATTCACGAGTTTGACAGAAACTGATTGTCGAACCCAGTTCAATTTAAAAGGATTTTGTAAAAAGGATTAAAAATTAAAAGAGGTCAATTAAAATATATTTTGCTATTTCTTTGATATCATTGTCAAGTAGGTTGTGTTGTGCAATAACCACTGATTCGAATCTGAAAATTGTAAATAAAACAACAAACACATGCACATAACAATAATTTATGTGATTTGACAAGATATGTAGCTTTAAAAAGTGGTATAAAAAATAAAAAAATAAAAGAAAATTTTGCAAAAGAGAGGGAGATGATCAATATATTATATCTAACAATCATAGGCCTGATGATGGCCATTGGCTGAGTATAGTTGAGATTTAACCCAATTAGGTTCTATCATAATTGAGTTCAGGTAAAATGGATTTTTTTAAAAAAAAATATGTATAAAAATATCGTTGTCAAAGCATGAATTGGTTATCATGAATTATTATTATTTTTTTAAAATTTTTGTGTATCATATGAATCATGATAAATTAACACTATTTTGTGTGTGTTATACCGGGTATATTTTTTATGAACTTGGCATAATCATCAGTATGGCATAAAAAAAAATTATTTTATGCCCTTTGTTGGGTTTCGTGGAGAGAGAGTGAGAAAGAAATTAATTAAAAAATAAATAGTATTTGGTTAATGGAAAAAAAAGAAGAGAATTAATGTAGAGTGTGTTTTGAAATTGTGTTAAAATAGATAAAGTAACTTTTTGAGGGTATATTTTGCGGGATTAGCAGCATGTTGTAATTATTTCTAAAAAAAAAAAAAACTTTTTGAGGTAAATACTAAAATGTTTAGCTCCACCAATGTGATGCTCTTAGTCTAGCATAGGAACATGTCATCAGAAGAAGTAATTAGGGTGGTCTAGACCAAATCAAGGATGCTTAAAGCTAGTTGAACTGTGATGCAGCAATAGGGAACTAATACATCATGTATTGTACAGGTGGTGAGAAATTGGAGAGGGAATTTGGTGACTCTAAAAAGTTATACTTGATTTGTGTTATTGTCATTTCGTGACTTTCATGGACAAAAACTGTGAAAGCTAAAAAAGATAAGAGAATAGACAATCAAGCAAAAGGAACGAAGAGAAAGAAGACAACATAAACAAATATTGAAAATGTGCACGTGTATTAAACCTATACAAGGACCGATCCAGAGTTTTGAGTTAAGAGAGCGACTTTATTGTTAGTTGTGTACAATAGTTTTAACATTTGACTCTTCTACTATTTCGCTATTGAGATTTTTTTTTTTTGTCGGTAAGAACAAAATTATTTTTGTTTAGAAATTTTTAAATGACAAGGTTGTTTATTTTAAATAAAATTGGTTAATTGAGCTTAATTATTTTTAAGTTTTACTATTGGTAATTTTTGTTATTGAGCTATTTTTTTGGGGGCTTATATATTTTGTTTTAGATTTTAGATCTATAAATTTTTTTATAGTTACTAAAATGAGGAAAATACTAGTGCTACAAACTTTTTATTATTATAAATTATTGATGTAATAAATGGCTACTAGTAAGTAAAAAAATGATGTAAGTTATGGGTCTATGTGCGAACCAATACAAATTTGCTACCAAAATAGTTTGTAAAAATATTGTAAAAAAGTATGTAAGTATAGCATTACTCTTAAAAAAATCAATGATATTGTTTAAGGGAAAAAAAAAGTAATTTTATAAAACAAAATTGCTAAAATTAGTACACATACTCATATATATATATAATATTTTTTTAAAAAAAATTTAGGGGGGGCCATTGCCCCCCAAGTCCAAAGTTAGCTACGTCCTGAACCTATAATAATAATAATAATAAAAGACATTTTTTCACTTGGTAGGCTCAATAAGATCTAATCAAACTTCATAAATTTTTAGTATAAATTATTAAATTTAGGGTAAAATTATATTCTGATCTATTTGGTCAATTGGACAAACTCGTACCCTATCCATTTTTCGCATGTTGGGTTTCGTATTGACCCATTTTCCATAGGCCACAAAGGCACAAATACCTCTAGGCCACGTTTTGCCTTTTGAATTTGGGCGATTTGACGAATTTGGATCCATGTTTACTAGGTCAAAATAAATATTACAAACTATTAACGTTTTAACTTCCTTCTTTTTTAGAGAAGATTTTAACTTTAACTTCTTATTACAAAGAACTCTCTACTTTTTGTTAAATATCTTCAGGGTTTTGTATATATATAATAGCACTTATTCTTATGTTATAAATGCATACAAGCTAGTTAAAATTTTTAACTAGATCCGCCTCAAATTTATTTTTTTAACTAGATGGATAATGGCAAAAATATTCTACAAAAACCTCGCCATCAGAAAAATGACAGTCTCGCTTGCACAATGACGGTCAAATTGTGTAGACTTTAATAATCCGTGATATTGAATTTTGTGATGTTGAATAGTTGAATTTGAATGTTGAATTAAAATCAAAGTTAGAGACCATGGATGTTACCTAATTAATAAGCCATTCAAAGTCATTGACAGGTGCATGAGAGGAATCAATTCCCATATGGACCATAACGTTGACGAAGCTTCTTGTTTTAATGGCCCATTCTAACTTTCATATATAACCATTAAAGTTCAGCCCACATCTTTCTGTGAAAGACAGAAAAAGTGGGGGCTATTTAAGCGTTTACGAAACTTCTTGATACAATGGGTCCATTCAGCTCAAGTATTTTCAGTTGTCGTTTTGAGTTCACAGTCTTGTTTGGACGTTGTAGGAATATTTATTAAGGTTATGGTTTTTTTAGGTATATGTGGCATTTTTATTATTAATTCAATGATAATTACGCAATAATCAAATCCAGTTCAACAAATGCGTGTTTCATTCGTGTAATGTTACATTACATTCTAATGATTCTTGTAATTCTAGAATCATGGAATCTCATTCCGAGAATATAACATAATATTGCGGTGTTTAGTTGATTAGTTTCAATGTTACATTACCATCACATTCCAAGGATGTGACATTGCTTTATTTGCTTGGGTCAAAACATTCCTAGCAATCGTTACAATTTTTCCAATGAAATTCCAAAAATATCAATTTGAAATAAATGCACAAAATTTTATTTCATTTTTCTTTACTTTCTCACCAACCAAACAATTCTAATCCACTAAAAATAAAATAAATTTCATTCAGTTTCTTGCAATTTCTCACCAACCAAACAATTCATATTCAAGAGCAAATAACCACAAAACAATATTTCACTTTCTCAACAACCAAACAACTTAGATCCATAAGAAATAAACATAAAAGATTAAGGACCAAATCTACTCAATTTGAATTGAGTTTGATTGGCCCAAGTGTGCATTGAGATTAAGTGTACGTTTGGCAAAGATTATTTTTGCCAGTTTATTTTATTATTCAGCTTATTTTTACTACTATTCTTGGGTCTCACTGCACTTTTTGGTACTATTCATGGGTCCTATTATACTATTTCAACTAACTTTTACTTTTATCTACAATACTTTCAATAAAAAATTTTTAGTTTCAGCAAAATAAGCGAATACTAAACGGACTTGGGATTTTGTTTCTCTCTCTTTCTCTCAAATTAGGTTTTAGGGTTTCAAAATGGAGATTTGATTTGGGTAGACCCATTTCATTACAGGTCAAGAGGTGTGGCCATGGTTTGATCCATATCAAATTTCATTTATTTAATATTAAAATTGATGTCATGTCATTAAAAAGTGAGTAGTGTTACGGGTACTATAACTTTTACTACATTAAGCTTACAAACTAATGTGTCAACAATCACAAAAAGACAATTCAAATATTCAGTTATAAGGTGATTGAAATCCAACAATTATAGTTGTAGGGGTAAAGGCCCAAGATCATATATTGGGCTTTGGGCTTTATTCGAGACATTGACAAGTCCGAGGAGGAGCAAATAGTTGTTAGGGATTCCCAGTTAAAGTCTCATAGGTAGGGAATGAATGGAAAATAATTCGAGGAGGAATACCTCCTTGGATACGACGAATGTAGCCCAAGTGTGTACTCTAGCAATTAGAGTGACCCTCCAAAAGGCTCCAGCGATAGGAATGTGCTTCATGAACATACGAGAAAGAAGGAAACTCAAAAATATCTAAGAAAAAGCTGCTACCACCGCATTAAATGCATTGCAGCTACTTTTCTGGCCGCATTTATGTGGAGAAGACCTCCGAACAGTGCTGCCTTGGCTACCACAACTCATAGAAGGCTAAAAGAGGTGTCTGATGGGACGGGCACTCAAGTAAGGACTCAGATGATCAACAAGTGTAGGATCAAGATGACCCAAAATGAGCTATATAATGTGAAAGACCCTCCATGAGAAGGGGATCGAAAAAGGGGGAGAGAAAATATTATAGCAATCTAAATCATTCTGATATCCAAGAGTGATCATGATATGCAGGTCTGACCTCCTTGGACTAAAAGTTCATTGATACCGGCATCCTTTATTTGTGTCTGATCGTCATGCAATCCATTACTAGCTGTTGTTCAACTCATTAAGACTTAGTTCTTTGACCCATTCTTTGTGCCTCAGTGAGTGCAATGGTTAAACATGGTGGGATCAAGTCCACACCAGGTAGGTCCACACCAAACGGAGCCTATAGGTTCTCAACGGCAAGACAACTTTCTTAACCTTGAACGGGAAAGAGATCGGGACAAGTATTGAGAGGGTAGTGTGCGTACTACCCATACAAGTAGAAGCCATTCTAGGGTGGGAAGTCACGTGTCCCAAAGGCAGGACAATAATAAAGCCCTGTAGCTGGAGATTGTCGACTTAAAAAAGAAACTACGTCATGATAACGAAAGCAGCCCCCTTCCAGCTCAGATACTAGTGATGAAGGGGACGACAATTATAGGCAAAGGTCAAGAACTCCACCAAGTGAGACCTTTTCTTATGAGGAAGAGCACCACCATAAACACAGACACAAAAGTCTGTCCCGTAAAGGCCTAGCAAACGACGCCATGAGCAAGACCTTGGATCGGATCTCTAAGTCACCCTTCACACGTAAGATAGAAGGGGCTAAGCTCCCTCGGCGATTCCATCGACCTACTTTCACCATGTACAATGGTTGAATGGACCCCGTAGAGCATGTAAGCCAGTTTAACCAGAGGATGGCCGTACATTCCAAAGACGAGGCTTTGATGTGCAAAGTATTTCCATCCAGTTTGGGACCAGTGGCGATGAGATGGTTTGATGGCCTCAGGCCAAATTCCGTAGGTTCCTTTAAGTAGCTAACCCAGGCCTTTGGCTCTCGCTTCATCACGAGTAGCAGGGTTCCTTGGCCCTTGGATTCTCTACTGTCTTTGTCCATGCGAGAAGGGGAGACCCTGAAAGCCTACTTGGACAGGTACTGGGAGATGTACAATGAGATAGAGGGTAACTTTGATGACGTTGTCATCAGCACTTTCAAGAGCGGCCTCCCAACCGAGCATGGTTTAAGAAAATCCCTAACAGGAAAGCCTGTCACTAGCCTGCGCCAACTCATGGACCGAATCGACAAGTATAAAAGGGTTGAAGAAGACTAGCAAATTGGGTAAAGGTAAAGCAAAGATTGTCTCTCAGGAGATGAGGGACTTCAGGTCGGACTGATTTAATAACAACAACCAACCGAGGAGGGATTTTGCAGGGCAATCCGGATCAGCCGACACGCAGGCAATTAATGCTGTGTTTCGAGATCCAGTACATCAAGTTCTAGAGAAGATCATGAACAAGCCATTCTTCAAATGGCCAAATAAGATGGTAGAAGACCCTATAAAGCGCAACCAAAACCTATATTGCCAATACCACCAAGAACCAGGGCACACCACCAAAGACTGCAGGAACTTAAGGAATCACTTGGACCAGCTGGTTCGAAAGGGAAAACTAAGGCATCTCTTACATCATTCCAGTGGTTAACAAGGATAGGGGGATATGATGTGAAAATAGTGCTGGTAGATCAGGGCAGTGTTGTGGAGGTAATGCACCCCGACCTGTACAAGGGGCTGAACTTAAAACCCGAGGACCTAACAGCGTACGATTCCCCTCTGGTAAGCTTCAAGGGAAAGATCGTTACTCCAAGAGGCCAGATTAGACTGCCCATACAAACTGGTTTGAACGTGGTGGAGGTGGATTTTGTGGTTAATGCTTATTCACCCTACACAGCTATTATGGCTAGACCTTGGCTTCATGCCTTAGGAGTCATCTCTTCTACTCTGCACCAGAAGGTGAGTATCTGTCAGAGGGCCAAGTTAAAGAGATTGTGGGGAATTAGTCCGTGGCCAAACAGTGCATGGTGGCTGTCATTTCACACCGACCCAATGCTGAGTCCTCTACCTCTGCTGAAAGGGGCTTATAGCAATCAACAACCCCGACAATGCCCGGTAATGGATCAACCGAGGAAGCAAAATGCTAGGACCTAGAAAAGGTTGTTGTTGGCAATGATCCGGAAAGATTCTTTTAAGTCGGCTCGAAACTACCTCCCCAAGAGAGAGAAGAGCTAATTGGGTTTCTCAGAGAAAACGTGGACGTATTTGTGTGGGATGCTTACGAGGCCTCAAGGGTTGATCCAAGCTTCATCTGCCACTATCTGAATGTTAACCCATCCGTTACTCTCAAGAAGCAACCGCCTCGGCACCAGTTGAAGAAGCATGCTGACACCGTTAGGGACGAGGTGATGAAGCTTAAAAGAGTTGGGGCTATCAAGGAATTTTTTTACCCTGAGTGGTTGGCCAATATTGTAGTGGTAAAGAAGAAGAGCGGAAAGTGGCGAGTCTGCGTAGACTTCACGGATCTGAATAAAGCCTGCCTAAAAGATCCGTTCCTTATGCCTCGGATAGATCAGTTAGTAGATGCGACCGCGGGCCACCCTTGGATGAGCTTCTTAGATGCCTTTCAAGGATATCATCAGATACCACTGGCTGCAGACAACCAGGAAAAGACAGATTTTGCCACTCCCATTGGAAACTACCATTACAAGGTGATGCCTTGTGGTTTGAAAAACGCAGGGTCCACCTACCAAAGAATGATGACCAGAATGTTTGAGCCGCAACTGGGTAAGAGTATTGAAGTCTATATAGATGACATGGTGGTAAAGAGTAAGGTGGCGTCTAAGCACGTGAGAGACCTCGAAGACATCTTTGAAATTCTGAGGAGACACAAGCTGCGTCTCAACACCTCCAAATGTTCATTTGGGGTAGGATTGGGAAAATTCTTGGGCTATATGGTGACCCACAGGGGAATCGAGGTCAGTCCCGATCAAATCAAGGCTGTTAACAGCCTACAACCGCCTCGGAATCCTAAGGAGGTCCAAAGGCTTACCGGAATGATTGCTACCTTAAATCGTTTTATTTCTCGGTCGGCAGATAGGTGCAGACCTTTCTTCCTCTTGATGAACAAATGGAAGGGATTTGAGTGGACCGAGGAATGTGATTTGGCCTTCCAACAACTTAAAGAATATCTATCCCGGCCACCAATCATGTCCAGTCTTGAGGCCGATGAAGTCTTGTTCACCTACATCGCTGTGGCCCCTCATGCAGTAAGCCTAGTGCTAATATGAGTGGACGACGGCGTGCAACGACCAGTTTATTACGTGAGCAAATCGTTACATGAAGCCGAGATCCGTTATTTGCCACTAGAAAAGGCCATCTTAGCGGTGATTCAAGCTACATGAAAGCTTCCCCATTACTTCCAGGCACACACAGTTATCGTTCTAACCCAGCTTTCGCTCAGGTCCATACTTCGAAGTGCTGATTATACATGGAGAATTGCTAAGTGGGGCACAATTCTAGGGGCTTTTAACATCAAGTACATGCCTCACACCTCCGTTAAGGGCCAAGTCCTAGTAGATTTGGTGGCAGAATTCACTGAACTCTCGTTAGAAGAAGAAGCAGAGATGCAAGACATGGATGAAAAATCAGTTGGCGCAATCTCTTTACAAGGACCTACATGCTGGAAAGTATATGTTGATGGTGCAGCGAATCAAAGGGGCTCTGGAGTAGGGCTAGTTCTGGTTTCCTCTTAAAGGATTACTATCGAAAAATCATTAAGACTGGGTTTCTCGGCCACGAATAATGAGGCTAAATATGAGACCCTACTGGAAAGGATGTCCATGGTTTAGAAATTGGGCGGAAAAGCAGTAAACATGTTCTCGGACTCAAGATTGGTCGTTGGCCAGATGAATGGGGAATTAGAAGTAAGAAATGAAAGAATGCAAGGATACCTAAGCCAAGTTGAGCACCTACAATCATGTTTCGATTCTTTTAGCTTACTGCATATCCCTAGAAGTGGAAACACACATGCTGACTCCTTGGCCACGCTCGCCACCTCCTCGGCTCAAAGTTTACCCCGGGTCATCCTTGTAGAAGATTTATACAAACCTTCAGTGACAAAGAGAGAAGCGATCCATGTCCACCAAGTCAGAGTGGGACCTAGCTGGATGGACCCTCTAGTACTGTTTCTGAAGGATGACATTTTGCCCGAGGAGAAGACCAAGGCTGACAAGATGTAGAGAAAAGCTTCTCGGTTCTGGCTATCCAAGGACCAGAAGCTGTATAAACGTTCCTTTTTTGGACCATACTTGCTCTGCATACACCCTGAGGCCTCAGAATTAATCCTGGAGGAGTTACACGAGAGGATTTGTGAAAGCCACACAGGAGGCAGGTCCTTATCTCATAGGGCCATCACCCAAGGCTACTGGTGGCCAAATATGAAGAAAGAAGCACATGAATACGTGAAGAAGTGTGACCAATGTCAAAGATTTGCCCCAAACATACATCAACCAGGAGGGACCCTTAATCCACTGTCCAGCCGTTGGCCATTTGCTCAATGAGGCTTGGATATCGTTGGGCCCTTTCCCAAGGCAGCAGGGAACAAAAGGTATCTGCTCGTCGGCACTGACTACTTTACTAAATGAGTTGAGGCTAAACCTTTAGCGAACATCAGAGATGTGGACGCCAAAAAGTTCATCTGGAAAAACATTGTTACCCGGTTCGGGGTCCCTCACTCCCTCATCTCGGACAATGGTCTTCAATTGGATAGTAAGGCCTTTAGGAGGTACTGTTGCGAATTAGGAATTACAGATAGATATTCTACCCCAGTTTACCCCCAAGGGAATGGGCAAGCCGAGGTTGTTAACAAGGTCATAGTAAACAGACTTAAGAAGAGGTTAGATGACATGAAGGGAAGATGGGTGGAAGAATTGCCACATGTCCTGTGGACGTATCGAACCACACCTCGCAGATCAACAGGGGAGACCCCCTTTTCGATGACTTACGGGGTCGAGGCTGTTATTCCTCTAGAAACGGGCTTCCCAACGCTAAAGACCAGCTCATTCAGTTCGAGCAGCAATAATGAGCTGCTAGAGAAAAGCTTAGATCTTATTGAAGAAAGAAGAGAAAGGGCAATGGTCCAATTGGCGTACTACTAACACAAATTCAAGCAAAGTTATGATGCCAAAGTAAAGATAAGGCCACTAGTGCCTGGTGACTTAGTGTTGAGGAAAGTTCTGGGCACTACAAAAAACCCAGTGTGGGGAAAGCTAGGACCCAATTGGGAAGGACCATATCGCATGACCTCAATGGCTGGTATAGGGGCATATTTTCTAGAAGATTTAGATGAGCATGTAATACCATGCCCTTGGAATGTAAACAACCTGAAAATGTACTATTATTAATGAAAATTTCCTTTATCAATAAGTTCTTTTGTTGTATAAAGGCATCGTGCTTCTTATCTCTCAATCTATTCAAGTATTAAACAGAACCTAAGTTTTGCATGGCTCCTCGGACCACAGGCTTAGGGGAAATTAATTACTTCTGGCAAATATTCAAGTATTAAACAGGACCTAAACCCTGCATGGCTCCTCAGACCACAGGCTTAAGGGAAATTAACTAGTTTTGACACTCAAGAACACCCTTATAAATGTTAAACAGAAATTAAGTTACAAGGTATGTTACTTATTACCTTCAGATTCAACATTCACTACGTGAGAGTTAATTCGTATTAGAAACATAAAATAACTCTACCTTGCTGATACTTAGTTAGATTTCTTGAAATGCCAACAATGAATTACTGTTAGAAATGGAGCAACAACAGTTCAAGCTTGTCTGCAATAACAATAAAAATGGAAGCAATAAAAGTAAAGACACAAGAAATAGAAGAAAAAGTTCATTCATTAATTTAAAGGAAATTATATTACAAGCAGTGGCAGAAGCCACAGGAATGGAAAGCAAAAGAGAGCTACAAAAGAGAATCCTATATCTAGTATTCTAGGCCTTGTCCTTAAGGGGATCTTTCTGGGGATCAGCAGCCTCGAAATGAGCACTATCAGTTTTGGACTTAGACTCTGCGTCCTTAGCCTGCGAGACTACATCCTTGATTGTGAGGGAGTCCTTGGAGGGCTTATCCTTCATTGGTGGCTGAGCTTCCTTATCCACTCCTGCCCCCTCAGGAACGTCAATATCAGGAAGGGGGGCCTGGGCAGAAAGGAGATTCTTGGAAGGAGAGTCCGACTCAGGAATCTCTCGAATATCCTCTAGGAAGAAGATATTCTCAGCCCTCCTTAGCTCGGAGTCTGCAGGGACTCCCGCCCGGTCTATCACCATTCCCAAGGACTCGGAGCAGTAATCCCTGCAAACCATAGCCACCTCCTCAGTTAGCCTTTTCTCCATGTCCAGCGCCCCACGCTCGTAGGATGCCTTCACCGCGGCCTCAGCTGCTTCCTTGGCTACCCGAGCTGCCTCCTTGGCTTTCTGCAGCTGCGCCTTGAGATCTAAGACAAATTGCTTTTCGGTGGCCATATTTATCTCTGTTACGTGCAGCTTCTGGCGCATATCCTCGGCCTGCCTTTCCGTGGTCTTCAGGCCCCCCTCGGCACTATCGCGAGCTTGGATAGCCTCTTTAACCTTCTCGGACAAGCTCTCATTTTCTTACCTAAAGGCTTCGACCACTTTCTCAGTCTCAAGGCGGGATTGGACCGCAGCGCTCACCTCATCGCATGCGTTCCTAACCCACTCCTCGGCCACATAAATTTGCTGGGTAACCTGCATAAAGGCGGCCGAAGGGTTATTAAAATATATACAATATGTGAATGAACATGGAGTCTAAAATTTATACGAAGAAGGATGTTATTTGACTTACCATCGCAAGATCCATCTTCAACGATATGAAGAGGTCCGGCTGCCTGGTATTCCTGAGCCCATCCATATCTCAGGGGA
The DNA here is from genome assembly GCA_028535165.1 of Quercus tomentella. Lineage (NCBI taxonomy): Eukaryota > Viridiplantae > Streptophyta > Magnoliopsida > Fagales > Fagaceae > Quercus > Quercus tomentella. The sequence goes on from JAPQVY010000001.1 coordinate 16,375,054, forward strand.
GGAGAAGGGGCTGCTGTAAGGCCTCGGTAAGGTACGAAGCCTGTACCCTCTGAGACTCCCAAATCGTGGAGTCCCAAGAAATGGAAGCACCATCTATCTCGAGCCGAGGGGACCAAGTACACTGCCTCTGTCTCACTACAGCCTCATCCCGGCTGTCCACGAACTTGGTCCTCTTATCCTTAGTCTCTCTGGCCTTCTTCTGCTGTTTAACCCTCTTTTGAGGACCGACCTCACCCTCTTCCAAATCCTCAACTGTCCTCTTCCTCCTCAGATTCGGATTGGCCTGCAATCCGAGGTCAGTGGAAGGCAGGGGAGGAGGAGGGAGGCTGGGAGGAACTTTTACCTTGGGGACATCTTTGGAGGTTTGTCCCTTGTTCCTATTGGCCATCAGGCCCTTTAAGTTAGACCTTTGCTTCAGATCCATGCCTTCTTCTTTGACTTCGAGGCTGGTATCGATCCGGGTAACTATCAACCTCGGAGAATGTGTCGTGGAGAATCGGTCAAGATCAGCGTTAGAGTCTGAGAGCTCTATTGGCCTTGTCAGCACTTCACCTTCCTCGTTAAAGCAAAATTGATCAATCTCAGCTTCGAGGGATGAATGAGTAGAATCTATCTCCTCTCTTGGAGCGGCTACCCTTTGAAGAACACGCTGGATGGGCGGCTGAACAGGCGGAAGGTCTCTCCGAGCTAAAAATCCCGGCTTGGAGATGTCAATCCGAGCCAATCTGGAACTTCCGGCCCTTATTGCCTGGCCTACGTCCTGGAAGATGCGAGACAACGACTCGTAGTCCAAAATCAAATGAGCAACCCGCAACTGTCCGTCTTCACTCACGAAAATCTCCAACCTTAGGAGGTAATTGAGAGCTTAAACGTTGGTCAAACTAATCTTTGGAGCGATGTGATCTTTATCTGCAAAACATTCGGAAGGGAAATTGTGGTTAATCCGAGAAAACAAATAACTAAGAGCAAGTAAAAGGAAAGCTCAGAAGACTAAGATCCCGACCGAGGGACCTGATCCTAGAGTACCCCACCTGGTGTTCCTACCCTAATTGGGCAGTGAAGACCGTCATGCCATTCCTCGAAAACAACCAGATAATCGTCCTTCAAGCCTTTGTTGGACTTATGGAGGCAAGATATCAATCTCACCTCGTCGGATCGAAATTTGAGATAATATCCCCCGAAAAGGGAGTGACACTCATACAAATGAGCAACGTCGTGCCATGTGAGACCGAGGTTCATCTGGTTGTTTAGAGCATCTGCGCACCCTAAAACTCGGAACATATTGGCGGCGCATTGGTGGGGGGCCAATATGTGGTTAAGCAAATAGTCCATGATTATCCTACCCATGGGAAGCGTCATTCCTCCCTCTATGAAAGCAATCATAGGAATGACGACTTGACTCGTCTCTCTGTCAGTGAGTATTCAGTCTGGAGGACAATATTCTAAACCCACTCCTTGTGGGATACGGTATTTGGCCCTAAAACCCTCCATTCCGGCCAGTGAATCTACTAGGTGCTTGAACCTACTCATCTAAGTGACCAGAAATGACGCAGAGTAAGGCTTCTAAAAAGAAAAAGGCCGAGGATGAAGGCTGAGAAGAAAAAGAAGAATATAAAAAAATGAAAGACTTACGGGAACTCGTATGCTAAATCTCTGAAACTTTTAGAAAGATTTGCGAAGATTTCTTACAAGAAATAACTATGGAGACTCAGAAATTTAGAGTGTTTTATGAGACGAGGCGCTGGAATTCTCTGGAGCACTTGAAGGTTTTTGAAGAAAAGAGGAAAATTGTTTCCCTCAAGGCTTTATATAGAGGGAGAGAGTAAGTGGGAATACTCCTGCTCAAAATTATAGGAAAAATGTCAACCGTTGGATTAGCGCCTCACCGTTGGATGCGGGGGACATAAAGTCGCCTAGAGTAATTAATAACGCCTCGTGGGTTACGAAGCGTTAGTGACAATTATGAGGCGCGTAAAACCACATTCCCACACATGTGAACCAAAGAATTAGTGGGTCTTATCCCTTAAAAATCAAAACCCCACTTTTTCTTCTCGGATAAGAGGGAAAAACCAGAATTTTGAGGGGCTATTGTAGGGGTAAAGGCCTAAGATCATATATTGGGTTTTGGGCTTTATCCGGGACATTGACAAGTCCGAGGAGGAGCAAATAGTTGTTAGGGATTCCCAGTTAAAGTCTTATAGGTAGGGAATGAATGGAAGATGATCCGAGGAGGAATACCTCCTTGGATACGACGAATGTAGCCCAAGTGTGTACTCTAGCAATTAGAGTGACCCTCCAAAAGGCTCCAGCGATAGGAATGTGCCTCATAAACATACGAGAAAGAAGGAAACTCAAAAATATCTAAGGAAAAGCTGCTACCATCGCATTAAATGCATTGCAGCTATTTTTCTGGCCGCATTTATGTGGAGAAGACCTCTGAACAGTGCTGCCTTGGCTACCACAACTCACAGAAGGCTAAAAGGGGTGTCTGATAAAACATGCACTCAAGTAGGGACTCAGATGATCAACAAGTGTAGGATCAAGATGACCCAAAAGGAGCTATATAATATGAGAGACCTTCCATGAGAAGAGGATCAAAAAAGGAAGAGAGAAAATATTATAGCAATCTAAATCATTCTGATATCCAAGAGTGATCATGATATGCAAGTCTGACCTTCTCGGACTGAAAGTCCATTGATACTAGCATCCTTTATTTGTGTCTGATCGTCATGCAATTTAATACTAGCCGTTATTCAACTCATTAAGACCTAGTTCTTTGACCCATTTTCTACAAATTTATTGTATTGGGCTCATTGGGCCAAGACTTCATACGTTTTGGGCCTGGGCTGCAAATTGTGACCCTACAATAGTCATTATCACGTCAGTTTATAATCTTTATTTAGTAAAACTTATAGTACTATTAACATTTTTTCTAAAAAATTACCACATCATTATTTTGTTAGTAACGTAGATAATTAAGATTAATGATTCTTAATAGAACGATCAATTGCCCTCATTTTAAAATTTGAGAGACCAATAGTACTTAATAGGCAAACTTCAAAGAGCTAACGGTATATTTTGGCCATTATTAAATTTAATCAAAAGAAAACCAGGTCATGGATAAGAAAACAGAACAAGAATATCGTTTCCCTTTTATTTTTTTTTGTTTTGGTTTTGATTTTTTTTTTCTCTCTATTTTCTTTACCTAAAAGAATAAGAGGCCATACGTTGAAATATCAGTTTCCTTCTTTTATGGCTGACATTATTTGGCCCCAAAAGAAAAAAAGAAAGAGCAAAACAAGACAAAACAAAGAAAGATGTAGCTGGAGCCCTGAAATTCTATACAATTATGAGATGCAGAGTGATCCAATCCAATCCCACCTCTCAAGAGATGGCTTAGATTTATGGACCCCTGCCCTACTCTGTCCAAAAAGAGAATTCCAGATTGGGACCAACAGCGGTGGTGAACTTTGTTCCATATAAATAATATTTTCACAATATTTTTACAATAAATTTTAAGTGGTAGGTTATTACTAGTTGTTATTATTAGAGTAAAAAAGAAATCTTGTTCAAATTTGAACCAATAATAACTAACCACTTATAATTTATTATAAAATTATTATAAAAATAATATGGATGTAAAATTTGTAGTATCTATATCACATTATCTCTATTATTATTATTTTAAGGCTACCCATACACACCGTAACACATGCACACTATCTAGATAGGTAGATGTGCAGGATGTTCAAGACGGTACCTCTATAGTCTATACCAAAGAAAAGTTATACCAACTCCTCCAGAAAATATTATTGTATCGAGAAGCGACATAATACCTACCTTTCACGTCAGGAAACGGAGGCATTAATTGACCAAGGGGAGCAATGGCGCCCCCCCCCCCCCCCCCTTTTTTAATATATTAATGTGTATATATATATATACATGCATAAAATATAGCAATTTTATTCTATAAAATTACATTTTACTTTTTTAATAATATTTTTTATTTTTTTTAGAATAACGTTACAGTTACAAACTTATCTACAACATTTTTATATACTGTTAAGATATAAATTCTTATTGGTTCGCATAGGCAGGGCCGGCTCAATGGTGGAGCAAGAAATACGGCCGCCTAAGGCCCCAAGTAAAAAAAAGGCCCCCAAATTTTAACCAATAGGATTATTTATAATCAATAAATAAAATAATTTTTTTTACTAGATGAAAAACAAATAAAAAAATAGAAAAAAATGCAACGTCGTTCACAATATTTTTCACAACACTTTTACAACTAATGCTAAGTAGCAGGTTGTTATAGCCTATTGTTGTTGTTATAGCCTATTGTTGATGGCAAAAAAATAATTATAGTGATATTTTCAAATAAAAACAAAAAGCAGTTTAAAATCTAGGATTTGTTGTAAAAAATATTGTGAATGTTGCACTTCTAAAAAAAAAAAAGAATAATAATAAGAGTTTAATTAGCAAACTTTTACTAGTTTTCATCTAAATCTACCACTAACACCACTGTTTTACTTACCACTATCAATCTACCACATCAACAAGTATGAAAAATTTTGTCAAATTTTTTCTGTCTTAAAAATTCCAAAAAAAAAAAAAAAAATTCTATGTAGTTCATGTTAATTAATAGTAATTTTGCATCTAAATTAAGATGATCAATTTTCGCCTTAGGCCCCCAAATGCATCACAAATGCATCAAGCCGCCCCTGCGCATAGGGGTGTTCACCAAACCGCACAAACCTTAAAAACCGCACCAAAACCGCCCGCAAAATGGCATAACCGCACCGCACCGTAAGTAATAATGCACCGCATCGCACCGCACCACATCGCATGGTGCAGTGTGGTTTGCGGTTTTATAATAAGAAAACCGCACAAACCGCACCGCACCGCATCCTCTCTATATATTAATTAATTTATTTATTTTTAATATTAAATATATTATTAATAGTTTAATAACCCTAGTTTTCAAAAAAAAAAAAAGTTTAATAACCCTAGCAAGTGTTGACTAGAAAAGCCAACCTAAAATAAAGAAAAATTAGCTCAATAATTAAAAACTTGGCCCAAGAAAAGGGAAAAATTAGTTTTGGGCTGAGTAGGAAAAGCCCAAAATTTGAAAAATATACCGATTTCAAACCGCATCTTATACATAGTATCGCACATGTGACCATAAAAATGAGGTGCAGTGCGGTTATGGTTTTGGCTAAACTCTAAACCGCACCACACCGCACCGCATTGCATATGTGACCGCAAAAAGAAGGTGCGGTGCAGTTATGGTTTTAGCTAAACCACACCGCAAAGTGCAATGCTAAAAATGGCCTAAAACCGCACCACAACGCACCGCGAACACCCCCGTTCGCATATGAGCTTGTCACTTACATTACTTTTTTTTCTTATTAATAATCACTCACTATATCAACATTATATCTCTAACACTTTCCTCATTTTAAAGGCCATTAAAAAAATTTATAAATCTAAAATTTAAAACAACATATACTAGCCCAAAAACATTTGTGCAACAACAAAAATCACCAATAACAAAGCTAAAAAAAATTAAGTCTAATTAACCAATTTTACTCAAACAAACAACTGTCCCTTTAAAAAGTTTTAAATAGAATAATTTTGCCTTTACCCAGTAGGCGCACACATCAAAAACTCAAAAAAAAAAAAAAAAAAAAAAAAAAACCCTCAGTGGCTAAGAAGCCGTCCAGCTAGAAGTTAGAGTCGCCGCCCTTAACTCAAAGTCCTAACTTCGTTGTTGTTTCACGTGGAAATGCTTAGGCAAAGTCAGAATTGCAAGGCTAATTAGATGCAATTAACACAAGCCTCACTACTAGGCTTTGGGCACATCTGCACAAGATCAGGTCGACATAAATTTATGCGATGCTAAAAGTTGGAGTTTAGCGATTATATAATACTGAACTACGTTTGGTTACTACTTACTACAAGTCAATTATCCCTGTAATGACTTATATTTTACAAAAAGTAACATAGAGTGATCAGATAACTTTTTTTTTTTTTTGGTTAACTGGAATAAAGATCAAATAATATTTATTCACATATATACTTGTTTCAATTTCCTTCCTTGGTTAAAAAACAAATAGGGTAACATTATCTTGACTATGACATCATTCACAAACATCCAATTTCTTTAATAGTTGGGTATATAGAGAGTGACTATCCAATACATTGTTAATTTGGTGGTAAGGAACATTACACAATGGTGAAGCTGGCCGATAGTACTATATTGCATAGTTGTGATTCTTGTGAAAGCTGTTATGCACTCTTCTTTTTCTTGCTTTCATCTAATCTCTTTTGCTATGCAAATACAGAAGCATTATTTAGAGTCTGTTTGGAATTCATTTATTTTGTTGAAACTGAAAACTTTTTGCTGAAATTACTGTAGATAAAGGTAAATGTTAGTTGAAATAGTACAGTGAAACCCATAAATAGTACCAAAAAATGCAGTGAGACTCATGAATAATAATAAAAATAAGCTGAATAGTAAAATAAGTTGACAAAAAATAAGTTAGCTAAACAAACACTTAATCCTCCATTTATTTTGGTGGAAAATGGTTCTTGGAAAGTGTGTAAGGTCTTTTTGGAAAACAATTGTGAAGTATTGATTCATGTTTTTGTTTGATTGTAACTTTTTTTTTTAATAATAAAAAAAAGCCTCACATGTGTGATCATTGACCCGGCCTATTTGAACCTGCAAAACTCATGGTGTGGGGCACCCCTGGGTGCATTAGGGCTATCCACGTCATGGTATAGCATTTTTGCAAAGCGCACGACTCAAATTAGGCGACTCCTAAACTCGCAAGTGTGACCCGTTCGGAACTCATACCAACGGACCACGCCTCAAGGGGCTTAATTGACTGTGACCTTAAAAATGAATTAAAATGACATGTTCTGATGTTCCTACTAGTACAAATAATTAAATAATCATTAATAGTACTTCTAATAATTTTAAATAATTATATAAACCAAAACTTTCATTCACATGACAGTTATTTAAAACAACTACAAAATCAACTTAGTATATAGATATTTTTTAAATAAATTTATCGTAGTTCACAAAATTTTAAATAAAATCATAAAAATTCAATCATTCAAAGTGTTTTTTTTTTTTTTTTTTTTTTTTTTAAGATATAATTTTAACCTACGAGGCTATGACATTTGTTCCGGACAATTGCTCTTTATTAAAAAACCAAGATACCAACAAGTTTTTAGAAGAGAAACTCTTATTATCACTTACAAACTATTGAGTAGGTAAAAGATTTTATCAATTGAGTTAATGTGAACCCACAATTATTCAAAGAGTTAAACATATTAAACCAAGAGTTAGACCCTTTTGGATATACACCATTGTAAGTTTCTTTAAAAAAATCTTCTCTCCTCTCCCCGTGTGTATGTGTTAAAAATACTTAGTATTCTCAAAAGAAAAAATAGCGAGTTAATCCAACATTGAAAAATGAGTGTGAGTAAAAAAGGTTTAAAGCCTGTGCTGTGTATCCAAGAGTTAGGCTTTTTTGGATATACACCACTGTAAGTTTTTTTTTTTGGATATACACCACTGTAAGTTTTTTTTTTAAAAATCTTCTCCTTTCTCCCTGTGTGTGTGTTAAAAATACTTATTATTCTCAAAAGAAAAAATAGTGGGTTAATTCCACATTGAAAAATGAGTGTGAGTAAAAGAGATTTAAAGCTTGTACTGTGTATCCAAGAGTTGGCCATTTTGGATATACACCACTGTAAGTTTTTTTTTTTTAATTTCTCCCTCTCTCCATGTGTGTGTTAAAAATACTTAGTATTCTTAAAAAAAAAAAGAAAAAAAGAAAAAGAAAAAAAGTTGACACACTAAAAATGGTTCAAAGTTCAAACACCACAATAGATAACATATCTTACGGACAAAATCACTAAACGCGTAGTGCATGATTTGGGCTTTTTTGTCAGAAATGGGCCCATCCCTTTGATTAGAAAGTCACAAATTTGGATGAACTGGGCCGGAAGTATTTATTTCATACTCGATACAGTAACCCAAAGCAAGTCCAGCCCATGGTTTCCCTTAAAAATCTCTGATATATGAATTTGCAAATTTATTTCACGCTTTAAACTCGTTGAGGAACGTTGAAAGTTGAAGGCGGTCAAGGTCAAGCCCGGTTCTCCGATCTGAGCCGGCGGCGGCCGAGCCGAGCCCGACGAAGATGGACTACGACAACAAACTCGTCCTCGCTCCAATGGTTCGCGTTGTAAGTTCTCCAACTCTTTAAACTCTTTTTCTTCGTTTGGTTACCGAGAAAACTCAAAGTGAGAGAGAGAAAGCTCTATTTGTGTTCAATATTTTTTTGGGAAAAATGCCCATAGACCCCTTGAACTTTAGAGGAGTGGCCATTAGACCCCCTAAACTTTTATTTTGGCCAATTTACTCCTTCAACTTTACACATTTGCCAAATCACTACTTCTGTTAATTTGCTGTCAAAATTCTAACAGAAAATGCACATGAGACACACGTGAAACAAAGGAGAAAACTGTTTTTTGAGGGAGGGAGACACGGTTGATCAGAATGGCCATCTCGTCGTTCAACCACAATATGGATCCACACCAGACACACCCAAAAAAAAGTCTCAAATCTCTAAAACAAGTTTCTTTCAATTTTAAGAAGGTTCTAATGGATCTGGATATGAGGGATTGCGCTGCTAAAGCTCCCTAGGGATTTCCTAGAAACCCAAACATCCGGAGGTTTTTTGTTTTTAAGTTTTTAATTGAAAACAAAAATTCTGGGTTTTGAAGAATTCGGTGTTGTTGGGATTTAGAATTGGATGTGGGTTTTACCGTTTTGGTTAGTTTTCTTTATTGGGTTGGTAAAGATTGTTAATATAGATGGTGGACTTGGCTATTGGGGTTGTTGATTATTGCTCCCAAAGAATTCGTCCAGAGAATGCTTCAAGGGTAAAAGAATTGAAAGTCCAACATTCCATCCTTGTAAACCATGCTTCATTGTAGGAAAACAGGGTCTCGAAACTAAGGCATCATGGGAAATATTTAGAATGAAAATATCAGTAAAATGGTGGCTATTGAACAGGAGATCCATATTTGCAGCTGGACGGTGCAGTGGGACCATAAACGGCAGGACAAAGACTTCCAGCCCTGGCGGTAGGGATGCCACAGTGGTGTTCTAACCATTGATCTCTCTTTTCTACTCACCTTTTCTATTATGGTATTTTAAGCATCACGTGCGTCTCACGTGTATTTTCTGTTAAAATTTTGACAGCAAACTAACAGAGGTAGTGATTTGGCAGATGTGTAAAGTTGAAGGAGTAAATTGGTCAAAATAAAAGTTTAAGGGTGTAATGACCACTATTTGAAAGTTTAGGGGGGTGTGTGGGCATTTTTCCCTATTTTTTTTTTGAAATTTATTTGATTAGGAGGAGATTTTTTCGTTAGGGAACGCTACCGTTAAGGTTACTAGCTGCTGATTATGGTGCAGATATCACATACGGGGAAGAGATTATTGACCATAAGTTTGTCAAATGCGAGCGAAGAGTCAATGGTAATGCTATTCTTCTTACAATTCATAGAATTCATGGTTTTGATTTCAAATTTAGCTATTCATTGATCAAATTTTTAATTGCTTTTGTTCTAGGAAATTCTTGTGATAATTAAAATCAAATTTTTTTTTGAGAAGTAAAAGTTAAGTTACAAGGCTCTTAATTTTTTTAATTATAATGGAATCATAATTTGCTTGTTTCTAATGGCTTAAATTAATCTTATGTGGAATCTGGAAAGATCAGAAGTAAAACTTGCTTGAGTGCTTACTAATAGAAAGGAAAATATAAATTTTTTTTAGTAAGTATTAAGTAATAGGGAATTTTATTAATCAAAGGAAGTTCTGATTAAAGAGCTTTGTAATGGGTCATAAAATCAACTAAATAGTTATAAAAACCTCTATAATCATGGTGCACTATTCAAATAAAAACATTAAAATGATAGATTTGAGTTCAGTTACAGAAATCTCTACTACATCAGAATTTGTGACTATTATGCTCCCTCCAAATTACCCACATAACACTATTACTATGCCTTCTATTCTATACATCCCTTTCCTACATGAGAGCACTTGCTAACATCTTATATGACATAACCCAATGCACCCCAAACACTGAGAAAAGAAAGGAGGACAAATCATGAGTTACTGAGCAATGAAAGTAGAAGACGATCCACAGGTTTCTCTGCTATCCTTACATATGAACACTTATTAACCAATACCTTATTCCTTTTACTAAGACTGTTTATAATCATTTTACCCAACACTAGTCCACTAAAAAAATACTACTCTATTCGGTCCTTTGCTATTCCAAATACACTTTGATGCTGGACAAATTGAAAAATTTGTCTACATGTGCTTGTGGTTGGTAGAGGTTTAGGAGGATTTGTGGATCTGGGTTTTAGAACTTTTTTTTTTTTTTTTTTTTTTTTTTGTGGGGGGGTGGGGGGGGGGGGGGGGGTGTAGGTAAGAGAATAATTTATTAGAATGAAGCTAGATTTCAGAACTTTTAAAAAGAAGGCTTAGAGTTCAAGAATGAAAAGAGTTTTGTAGGGAAGAGGAAGATTTGGTTTAGGATTGAGGGTATGGCTTGTGTCCAGTGGAAGTTTCCACTGGACACGTTGGATGGTGGACACGTGTCCGAATCCGGATGTGTCCAGTGGAAATTTCCACTGGACACAAGCCGTGTCCTAGGATTGAAAAGAGGTAAGAAGAAATGGAAATAAAGATTCTCCACAATCTTACACATTGCATGTGCACAGCACCCGAGAACAATTAATGCATGTGAACAGTATCCATGAACATAGACTCTATTCATATGAGGATATTTTCCCATCTGTAATTCTTTAGGTTGCTTCATGTCTTTTTTCACGAAGTAGTCTCTTTTCAATAAAATATTTTTTACCTTTCAAAAAAATTAATGCATGTGAACAGTGGCAGAATATCAAAGAGAGAGAGAGAGAGAAGAAACGTGATTTGGGGTATGATGTCATTATTGATGGACATTTAAGTATATGTTTTTGATGGAAGTTGTGGAAGGAAATTATTGAGTAATTCCTTCGTTTAGTTTTTTCTTTTTGGAAAATTCAAGAAACTCATATATCTTTTTTCAATATTGCTCAGAACACATTGGGTCCACCGATTTTATTGAGAAGGGGACAGAGAATGTTGTTTTCAGAACCTGTAACGAAGAAAGAAACCGGGTGGTATTTCAGATAGGCACTTCTGATGCAGTGAGAGCTCTCACTGCTGCGCAAATGGTGTAAGTTAATTGCGGCTTTCATTTTCTTCTGTATTATGAGATTAGGATGATTTTAAAAAGAGTAATAACTCTAAATTTAAGATTTGTTTCTATAATTTGGGATATAAATTATAAGTTTTTTAGTTTGATTTACATGTCTGCTCTGTAACATTTTGTTGCATTAGGTGCTATATGTTTTACAACGCAGCTCTGTCTACTTTTAGTTGGTTATCTACTTTTACGGGCTTGGAAAATGTAGTTTGTCTAACACTTAAGTATGGATTGCCTTGGAAATAAAATGGTTTCTCCCTCATTTGATGCAATGATTAAATTACTGACACAGTATTCATTCTTTTAGGTGTAAAGATGTAGCAGCTATAGACATCAATATGGGTTGCCCTAAGTCATTTTCCATTAGTGGGGGTATGGGTGCTGCACTATTGACTAAACCAGAGCTAATCCATGATGTATGCAATGCTTATCCTCTCAAATGCTTTTTTTTTTCCCCCTTTTCCCCAACTCTCAATGAAGAACTTTTGCCTTTTGTACTTGACTCCTCACCTTGCTCCTTTCAAAACCAGATTTTGACAACATTAAAGAGGAACTTGGACACCCGAGTAACATGTAAGATTCGGCTTTTAAAATCATCTCAGGATACGGTAGAACTAGCAAGGCGAATTGAGAAAACTGGTGTTTCTGCTCTTGCTGTCCATGGGAGGTAATTTTTTATTTAACCTGTTTCTTTTTCCCAGCCTCTATAGCTTTCATTATAACAGTTGTCTGTCCCCCCCCCCCGGGGTCCTTCATGAAGGTTTTTGTTCTTCGTAATATCAGCTTCTGAAATGCATTGTTATACTTCCTGTACTTTTTCAATCTTTATTCCTTCAAGCATGTTTGGTTAAAGTTGTGAGGGAAAAAAGGTGGAAGAGTTCCTTTTTAGTTGAAGGGGAGTGGAGGGGAGGGGAGGAAAGTTGATCATTGCACTTTATCTTGGCTCCGCCACTTTTGCTTCCTTTTTGGAAAATGGAAAGAAATGAAATTTAGAGAGATTTTTTTGTGGTTCATTTTATTATCCCTTACAGCCAAACACATGGATGGAAGGGTAGTCCCCTTCCGATTCTTCCCTTCTTTCTCCTTTATGGAAATAAACACATTGTCCAAGATTGTTTTTGTTTTTTTTTTTTTAATAGGTGGTTTGGTTAAGCTTTCTGTTAGCTCTTTGGCATTATGAGATTTGAGATTAGCTTGATTTACTGTTACAGTTGCAGTTGCAGTTGCAGTCTATTTCCAATTCAAATAAATAAATTTTGCATCTCTCCAATCCCATAGGATATAAAATAGTACTACCTCCTTAATAGCAAAAGTTAGAAGAAAAATAAAATTTCTATAGTCTAAATAAGAAGGAAACAGTGATAAAATAATTATCACTTATAAAAAGAAGAGGAGGAAAAGAACTGAACCGTCTATGCATTCTTTTATAGGTGCTGAAATTGAAGTACAGTACAGGGAAAATGTTCCAGTCATGAATTAGGTCCATCTAGATTGGAAATGGGTTTTAACTGAGGGCTTAAAAGTGCAAGAATTAGAGAATCACGAAATTGAGGTGAACCAAGAGCAGTTGTGGAAACTAATAATGCTATGAGAAAAGTCTTGTAAAGTAAGACATTGGTGTTAATGGCAGTAATAGTAAGTGTTTTGACAGGTGTTAGTAGGATGCAATTGTAGGTGAGGAAGCAGAACTTTCAACCATGGACTTGTTTGGCAGAAGACTTCCTGAGTGTTCTAAACTGCTTTTGATATTTAAAGACTTCAATCATGAGTGGTTGAGGAAAAGTGGTGTTAGCAATTGTAAAAGAAGTGTCTTTATGAAACATGAGGGTGTTAATGAATGATGCTAAAGAGAGGGACATAGATGTTAAAGAGAGAGACATGATGAGAAACAAAAAGAACAAAATTACACTGTAAGATTGTAACTACAGTGTTAAAAGGGATAATATTCCAAAAGAAGAAGAAGAAGAAGTGTTGATAGTGATAACAAACTAGTATTTTAGTGTTTAGAGTATAAGTAACATGAGTACTCAATTTGCATTGCAACTTTGCAAGTTTACAAGCTAAAGAACTGATAGAAATCAATTCGAATGTGTTGAAGGCATCACTATGTTTATATTCATATGCTACCAGTATTCTTTCATGAGTTTGGGACCTATAACAAAGTTAAACATCAATGTTTTTCTTTTATTTTTAATTAATGGATTCATGTGTTCCTGTTCAATATATTTGCAGAAGAGTAGCAGATAGGCCCAGGGATCCAGCTAAGTGGAGTGAGATTGCTGATGTTGTAGCAGCCTTATCCATTCCAGTTATAGCAAATGGTGACATCTTCGAGTATGATGATTTTCAATGCATCAAAGATGCTACAGGTCATTACGAGTTTCTTAATTGATTATAAATGATGTTCCTCAAAAATTATTTACTGCACAGTGAGCCCTTTTATTTGATCCAGTATGCATGGAGTAGAGATGCTGCTGTTATCCTTGTTTGATGTTTTTTTCTTACTTGCACAGCCCTTTCTATCTTTCTTTTCTCCTATCATATATGCCTCACATTTCCAAGGGCCTAATTGGTTAGAGTTTTTAAAAACTCGTGTCGTTATCCATATTTGATCATGATTTGTCAACCAAATCTAAGATTATTAAAGGTTTTGGTTTCTTCTATAGTTGGAACCAGTATTGCTTTAGCCAACAATCCTAGAATTTTTTCTCAGCTGTGCAAATTCATTTTGGGGATGATTCTTCTGCTATTGATTCAGAGAGTCTGTCCATGCATTCATTGGATGAACTTATTTAGCTATTTTCATACCAAAAGGTAATTTGTAGCTTTTTAAAACATCACCTTTTTCAAGGTACAACTGTACTTTTACACAATAAACAAATAGTGACAATTAGGTAGTTACAGTTGTTTGCCTATTGTCTCATTCATAAACTGATGAAATAAGCCTATCCAAATGCATACCATATAAGAAGTTCAATACCTTAAAGCAATAGGAAAGGGGTGTTATAAGCGTAGGTAATTTCATGTGACAATAATGGTTACTCCATAAGCCCACTAAATAAACCAAATAAGCATTGGCGGGGGTAAATTATGGTTTATTTGGTGTGTAGGCTTTTGTGAAGTCTGCTTATTCTATGATCATGAGATAATTGTGACTGTATCAATAAAGAGTACAAAGTCACAGTCACAAGGAAGATACTTGCATAATGGAAAAGTTCTAGCAAGAGTAGGCCTGTAAACAGAGTACTGCAAGAAAGTACTTTCGAGAAATGCGGCTGGTATGTGGTAAATTCATGTTTAAATTTCATGATATGGTACTTGTATCTTGGTTGGAGGTATTGGTTGGGCACTCTCTTCTTTTGTTTGGAATCTAGGTCCTTTATGCTTGTTGTGGACACTGTGGAGAGAGGAATCACTGTACATTTGAGGATGTGACAACCTTGGTGATTTGATTGAAGATCATTGTTTGAATGGTCTCATGTTTTGAGTCTTAGTGATACTTTGTTGTATATTTCATTGAACTCTATTTTAGATTGTAATTCACATTTTTTTGCAATTCTTTAGGCTGTCTTATTTATACATCTTGTCATCAATAAAAATATATTACTTTAAAAAAAAGGCTATGATTTCTTGCAATGTGATAGAATCGTGCTCATTCAAAGGGATCTCACTTTGAAGGAAAAGCAGGGATAAAGAGAGCATTTGGTGTCATCCAAATCGTTCAGGCCAATTGTTGTTACATGTATATATGGAGTATGGATGTGTATCTGAGGGATGTTTCTGACTTTTTCTTTTTAAAACTTGTATTCATGATATCTAGGATCCAATGCTAATGAATATTATATTTAATGATAGTATATACATACAATTTCTAAGTTATGCTGGTTTTCTTCAGGTGCCTCATCGGTGATGGTTGCAAGAGGAGCTCTTTGGAATGCTTCAATATTCTCTCCCAAAGGCAAAGTGTCTCAGGCAGACGTCAAAAGAGAATATATTAGGAAGGTAATTTTGACAAAACATTGTATTTCCAGTTATTCTTAAATGAGTTTAAGCCAAGAGCCTTGTTGCTTAGTGGCATTGCTTGGTCTTCTTTATAAGGAGATCTGGGGACCAAATCACCCCTTCTCCACTAGTTATAACAATTGAATCATAAAAAAATTAAAAAAATAAAAAAAAATCTTAAATGAGTTTTAAAAACTTATGAGGAATTAGAAATGTCTATGATGTTTTCCTTTTTGAAATGAATAGAGTTGTCTGATATATATATATATATATTTAAGTAGAAATGCTATCCTCAAGAAAGTTTACTTTGGCCTTTACTCATTGAGGTAAAGCCATTTTGTATCAGATAGCTTTCCGTGTGGTCCCCGGCCCAACCATCAGGGGTGTTCAAGGACTGGCAAAGGAAGTTGCCCAAAGCTACCTACATGTTATATGGCCCTACTAGCCTCCACTTCATCTTTTTGCTGAATACTAAAAAAAAAAAGAAACTCTTAGAAGCTCATAGAAAATTCTAGACCCAACTACCAACATACCCTTAATTCGTAGGATTGTGGAAATTACAGTTTTGCCCCTAAATTCAGAATTAACCATACTTATAAACACCCATATCAAAAACTGTTTTACCCTAAGACACATATAACTAGACCCTTAAAATCTTGAATTTTACTTCAATTGGACTTCACACATTGGCCCCATAAAGTAAAATCATGAATAGGAGAATTTGTAGAGTAGTAGCAAATTATTCTTCCATTGCTGCATCACAATCATGTATCGTGTATGCCATAATGCTTTTTCTGGGGCCTTTAAATAGGCTACCAATTTGCATCAAATAAGGAAGGGGAATCAGCTAATGAATAAATAACAATCAAATCCCATAAAATTCTTAAAATAAAGAAGAATGAAATGAAATAAAAATTGCAGAATAGCACAACATTAAATTGGCAACAATTATCATTCCAATGGATTCAGTCAGTCAAACTGGTGTATGCATCACTCGTTATCAATTTAATTCTATATTTATGGATGTAGCATTAACCAGCAGGCTAGATTTGTACTCTAGTAGGTTAGGTTGAAGTTTAGCTGAGCTAACTTGTTTTGCACTTGTGACTTCAGAGCATCTTGTGGGACAATGACATTAAAAGCACAAAGCACACATTGAAGGAGATGATTATGCATTATTCATCCCTTGAACTCCCAGAAGGGAAGGCCGTGATCAAGTCAGAATCCTTGGCAGATTTAGCGTAAGTTCAAATTAGATAGGCACCCAACCAAAAGTGCTTCTATTTATACTTGCTTATTCCATGATCCATATTTTTTTTTTACTTTGGAATTATCCTAAAGGTTTGTGCTAATCACTGGAATTCAGGAAACCCATTGAGCGCCCTTACTTTATGTTGGGTATGGTCGTTTTATTCACTATTTTGATTTCAGCTTAATTTTTAGTTCCTGACTTTGATGGTCTTTTAGATACCAACCTTTTAGCTGTAAGACACATGCATTTTACAGGAGCAACGCAACACAAAAGACCATTAACAATAAAGATCAAATAAAGTATGAATAATGGGAGTGAATAAATATTTATGTTATCAATATTCTATGTTGGGAGCAAGGGTTCCCCCCCCCCCCCCCATTTAATGCTTTTAAATATCTATGATTCTGGAGATAAATAACATGTTCTTGATATAATGAAAACAACAAATTGAGATATTTTAAAAAACCCAAGCCATATGGGGAAAAAGAAAAAAGATCCTAAGAAATCTAATTCTTTCATTTTATCATCTAAAAATTATTTTAGGATTTTGAAGCTTCCGGAAACTAAAAACTTCATTAATCTTGCTCATTGTGGTTATTTATTAGTTATTCCTTTTGAGAGCTGATGTGGTTTTCTCTTACCTTTCAGGCAACTTTATGGGGAGGAAAAGTACTATAAGTTTGTCCATGAAAAAAGGTTATTGGCCAGTGGGAGTAGATGAATCTTTATAGTTTTGTTCAAGTGTTTCAAGAGTTTGTTTGTCGACCAAACAGAGACTAGTTTGTGGGTTTTTCCTGCCTTGTTATTTTTATTTGCCACACAGTTATTTCCATATATCCTTATCTACATTAGTAATATCATAGCCACTGAAGTTGCATAGGCTTTTTTCTACTAGTTTATTTTATCAAAAAGGTAAACACTTATCTGGTCACAATCTCATTAACGGAAATTTGGTTCTCTTCTTGGAAGGAAATATTTTCTAGAGTAAATTAATGGGCTTAACCCCATAAAAAAAAAAAAAACCTCATAAAATAGTTGCATAGGATCAGGTTGGATAATTTTTTTTCCTCTTTAGTTTGAAATCTGTTGTCATGAATAAGTCTGTTATCTGCATACATTTGAAATTGTATCATTTACTTATTCCTTCTACTTTGATTGTTTGGGATTTTCGTACAGTACCTCTTATGTTATTTATGTCATGTGTATGCTAGAAGTCCGTAATATCTTGCTATAATTCCTTCCTTGGGTACCTGTTTTTATTTTGAAGATGCACAAAATGTGTCTTGTGCAAATAATTGTGCAGTATTCTTTGTTTTTGGGACTTCGGAAGCAGAGAAGCCCTGTAGGTTGGGTTAGCCAAAGCTATGGTGTTCTTGTCCCAAGTCCAGGGGCCTATAAAGCTGAACCAACATGGGGTTGTTGACGAGTTGTAGAACTAATTTTTTGCTCTTCAAAATTGCTGTTTATAAAATTCTGCTTAAATTATAATTCCTTATATTGAGGGTTTTCAGCATTTGGAGGGGTTGTATGATTAAGTTGGAAGTAATTGAGTGCCGTGTGTAGGTGTAGCATCAATTTTCCATGTTGACCTATGATGTAGGAGATTGAGATATACTTTTATGTTCAAGGAAAGGAAAATCATAATTTTTTAATAACTACCGGAGAATCCATCAGAAATGAATGATAACAATAGCAAGTTAAAGCATTGAATCATGAAATTGCCATCTCCTTGAGGCCATTCGGAAGCCGTGTGCAGTTATTTCTGGAATGAGGCTGCTCATGACATTGGTAAAATGGTCCTTGTTTTGTAACTGCTTTTGGTTCTGTTTCTACTTGGTGTTTTCCTTCAAGGTTGTGCCAAACCTTGAGGAGTTTGGGTTGCTTTTAAATGGAACTTCTCTGTTAGCCAAAAAAAGAAGTAATTTATATATCCAGAGTAAATGACTTGTCTTTTTCAAGGCTTCCAATTCCTTATATCGAGGATTCAAGGGGCTTGTCATTTTCCCAAAGATTTTTACTTCCTCCAATTTGTGCTTAAAAGGCTTAGTTTACGTCTGTTACAGTGTTCCCTGATTGAATCTTTGCAGCTCACTGTTGGCGAATCTTTTTTTTTTTTGGATAAACACACTGTTAAGGAATCCAAACTAGGCTGTAACTGTGGTATTATTTATGTACCTTGGGCTGGCCGGTCAGCATAACTACTGCAGCTGAAAGTGACACACTCATTTAACATAATGATGTTCCAAAATTAAAAACCTCTACAAAACCAAGAGTTTTTTTTTTTAATAATCTTTTAGCTCAGTTGTTTATTGACCATTTTTTAACATATCTCTCTCTCTCTCCCTCTCTCTTTTTTTTTTGTTTTTTGTTTCCTAGGTATAATTATACTTTAACAAACCTTTTGGCAATGAGGAATAAACTTTCTGTTTTTAGAGCTATAAGCAAATAAGTAGTCAAAAGTTGCATTGGTCATCTCTCTTTTCTCATGTTACACCTTTTCGCTAACATGGGCTTATACAGTGGAGTGAGACCCATGTAAATATTCTTCCTTATAATAACCCAATTCACAAGCATTTAAGAATTTCATGATTCATAACTACAATAAGACAAAAGAGAAGTATATTTGGATTATCACTAGGACAGAGTTTATGTAAGGCGAGTAAAATGGAAAAGAAAGAGAAGCTAGAGACACTGCGTGGGAGACAGGAACGAATAGTGGGGAGAGAAAATAGGGGGCAAGAAATTGTGGGTTGTAGTAGTTACTCAATACTCACATTAAAATAACCAAAACCGTGTTTATTTGTAAAAATAAGAACACTAATGAGAAAAATTTAACTGGGTCTTTATTCTCTGATGAGGTTATTGGAATTTGGATCACATCAAGGGAGTTTCGCTTTCCAATAATGCACCTATATGGTATAAAGAATAATAATAAAAGAAAAGAAATACTAGATTGAGAAGCAGATTATGACATATATCTAATCTAAAAAAGCCGCTAGTTCAACAAGAAATTTTCCTTATCGAGTTTTCATAAACAGTCCCTCACACAGTGTTCTCTTCTCTATGAGTCTCTACACATTTAGACCAATGAAGAAGCTAAAAAGACAAGATACAATGATATTCTATGCAATTGGCATATAAAGTAAAATATAACCTAGCCGGATAAAACTATAAAAGTAGCAACTAAACAGAGTGGACTTGTTCATGTGGCAAAATCTCTGAGCCATGCATGGCGTCTACACACTCACTCTACAGGAGAATTTGCTCGACTTCATCTTCATTCTCAATCAATTATCAGATCAACAGGTGATGGGCCCAGCCCATCTACAGTTCAACTGTCCAAATTCATCACTGACCAATGAATCTACAGCTAGAGCTAGCTATACCCCTTTACCCTATGTGTATATACTATATACTGTAGACTACTAAAATACGTTTTGGTATTTAAAATTGGGTTATGTTAACAAGTGCCCTCAGCGCAAAAGATTAATTTTTTTTTCCCATAAAAACTTGCTTTAAATGGATTGTTAACCATTACTCTAAGGGGATCCGTTAGCATTTCCCTTTAAAATTTGGAACTATTTTATATTTGATTTTGTTTTCATGTCATTCATTTTTTATTTAGTAAATTGACCGTTTTAACTTTTAACTATTTTGAGAAACTTAACTTTAAAATGATCTGTAACGCAAGAACTTTCAATATTATGTACCAAAAAAAAAACACATTATGGATGAGTAGATTACAAAAATGAATTGTATGACTAACATGAAAACAATATTAATCATGAAAAAATTTAAACGTAAATAGTCCAAATAAAAATTATTAGTCTATAAGGAAGAGAAAAGACAACAACATTATGAAAGAGTAGATTTAGGGCAATTTAGTAAATACAAAAATCTATCTCTCGCTCTTTCTGTGTTTGTGTCTGTCACGACACACAAGACATAAGTATTGTTTTGATATTGAGAGAGGCGTGCGTTTACTTCCCACCGAGGCTTCTTTTCTTTTCTCTCCTTCTCTCATTCCGCTGTTACACGCTTCAATTAACTTGTGCCTGTAGCCTATTCATTTTTCTCTGCCGCGCTTCATTGATTCTCTCTCTCTCTATTTCTGGTAACTCTCTCTCTCTCTCTCTCTCTCTCTGAATCTTGTATTGGATTTGTTGCATATTACAAACACAGTTTAATCAAATTTGGAAATTTCACTTTGCATTCTCCTCAAATCTCACATTTCTATGCTTCTTCGCTTTCTTTCAATTTTTTCCGTTTCTTTATTTCGCTTTTGGTTTTTGTTTTAGATCTTTGAACCTTTAATGCTAGTATTACTGATCTGTTATCCCAATCAGTTTTTTTTTTTTTTTTTTTTAATTAGCTAACAGTAAATATTTGATGCATATTTGGTTAACTCCTTCTGTTATTATTTCGGTGTCATAAAAATTTAATTTTTTAAGACACGATTCAGTGCAAAGCAATTCTCACAACTATTTTTTGTCAGCTTAGGAAATTTTCTTTTTTTAATATTCCAAATCCAAAATTTGAGTGAGTCTTTGAATTTTTTTTTGCTAATTTTATCTATTTATTTTGACCATGAATCTGTTAGCTGTTGAATGCTTAAAAAAAAGAGAAGATTCTGCACTAATTAGACACCAAAATTTAAGATTTTTAATTGATGCAACCTGTGAGAGTAGTTAAAGTGGTTGATATGTCCATGGTTTAGTTGAAGGAAAGTAGCTATTAATAGTAATTTTCATTGATCTAGTTGATATTAGGATGATTTTTTTTTTAACGTTTGGGTAATTTTCAGTATCTTTGAATTCCCAATATAAATTTAGTGTTTTTTTTCCTTTTTTCTTTCTTTTTTAGTTGTTAGTTAATGTCTAATTGATGAGACTTAGTTTTTATTTGAACTCCTGTTCTGCTCTTACTATTCTATTATGTATTGTGTGTATTTGCTTGTGGGAGCTTTCCCAGATTCTGTCTTTTTGTATGTGACTTTGTGGAAAGCAAACAAAAGGGGAATTAAAAAGAATTTTAAAAATAAAATAAAAATGATTTGAAGTTGGGTGTTTTTAGTGATGATGGTTTAGATGCTTTAGGTTTCTGTGGTTTCCAATTAATTTTTATGTAAAGTTCTATATTTGTGCCCAGAACCTTTATGATGGGTCATTCTTGTCAGAATAATATTACTAAACAAGATAAGTGCTACGTCCACAACAATTTTACAACTTTTTCACAACAAATCATAGGTGGTAAGTTGTTATTGGTTCTAATTTGAATTCACAACTTAAATTACTTTTTTGCCCACCTATAACTACCAATAACAACCTACCACCTATATTTTGTGGTGAAAATATTGTGGACTAGCATTTCTTTACTGAACAAAATGATTTGCTACTCTAAGATGTGGTTATTCTAGTACTAGGCAGTTACATCAGCATTTATTTTTCTTTAGCATTGAGTGTGGAATCATTTTAGATCTAAATTATAGTCACTGAAGTCAGTAATTCTTTGCATCTGAGTCATGGATGAATAAATTGAGGTACCCTGCAGCTTGTGTGCCCTTTGGTCCGGGCAAGGGCATAAGGTTGTAATCAGGAACTGAATAAGTTTTTTGGAAGAGGAATGAAAAGTCTTAGGGGACATCAAAGTATTCATACTTTGATTGTCATTGGGCATTGCAATTAATATGTATTTTACAAGAACAAGTTTCGAATTACTGGCCCATTTTGTATGAGGCTTCAGTTAATTTAAATAATAGTTTGATTGGATGAAGTCATACGATGTATTTGTGATGTATTTTTTAAATTATATATGGCAGTAGAACTTGGTAGAACAGTACTGAGAGGAGATCCTTGCAAATGAAAAGGAACCATTTAATCATACTTTATGTTATCATCATCATCATTATTATTATTTTAAAAATAAGCTATCAGGTAATATACCTTTGTCTTGACCTAAAGTATAAAATCAGTATGGAAGGGTGCCATACTGCCTGCTAATTATTAATGTCTAAGGGTAAGTATTAGAAGCCCCATTGTCATAAATAGCATTTGGAATGATTATGTTTGCTTACTGTGGCATCCATATTGAATCTTGTTGTTGCATGTCGGCTTGTTTTATTTTTTCATGAAATGATTGCCGTTTCAAATTTTTCGTCATTCATGACCACTTTTGTAGTGGGTTTTGTTCTGGGGGATGGATCTTTTCCTCAACAATATGATTTACATGATATATTTTATTGGAGGGGGGTTATAATAGTCACTATCTCCGATTAATTTTCGCTAGGACATTAATTGGAGATGGTGACTATCATTTGAGAGGGGAAATGATAGTCAATGTCTCCAATTAAATTGAGAATATCATTATTCATCTCCATTGTGGTGGTAATGTCCTTGCATCTCTAGCAGTTACCTCCATCTTCTGAAATTTGCTTGAGCCATGCTTTAATGGTAATTAATTCTCACATATTGATGCTGAGCTTATAAACAGTCAATTGGTTGGGGTTTAATAAATTATGGGCCCTCTAACAGGCAAAATTTTGCTGGAATTACTTTTATGAGGTTGCTAGTTGTCCTCATTTAGGCACCATGTGAAGTAGATTCTGATCTGTACATTCAATTTTTCCCCCATCAACATTCTAGACTCGTTAAACACCTTAAATTTACTGGGAATCCATCTTGTTTTTAGGATCTCCACAGTAACCACCAAAGATGCTATTTGTGAGCATTTTGATATATGTGGTGGGGCCTCTCTATTCTCTAATAAGTGTTGATTCCTTTGAATATCATAATAAAAAAAAAAATTATAGAAGTAATACATTTGCTGTTATAGTACGGTATGAACCCTTTTCCCTAACTAGATAGCTATTATTCCTATGTTTCTTCTATATGAATGTAACATGATAAGTAACATTTTGTGATGTAACATGATCTTTGCAATCAAATTATAAAAATATGAGACCTTGTCACTCTTTTCCAGGTGTTTCGTGGCACAAATTTGTCATTCGGTGATTGACAATGGAGCTCAATACCATTAAAGATGCTTTTGATCGTGTGGCGAAGAAACAAAAGCTGTCCTGTTCAAAAACTCAAGAAGTAATTGACCAGATTATCCAAGAAATTGAAAAGGCATTAGAGAAAATACTGTCAGCCCATGATCCTGAGTCTGAACTTGATTATAAAACTGCCCTTTCTGATATTCGAACCACACTAAAAGATATTGCTCCACTCAGTCAGATGGAAGGCACACAAAAGGAGCTGAACATAGCACTGAGCAAGTACTCAAAGCTTCTTGAGAAATCCTTCAATTCAGATATATCTAAGGCTTATCGAAATGTTGACTTTGATGTACACACAGTGAACCAGATAATTGCCGGCCATTTCTACCGTCAGGGCCTGTTTGACCTGGGTGACTGCTTCATAAGCGAGGCCGAGGAACCGGAATCTGCTGCTGCAATGAAATCCCCATTTTTGGAAATGAATCAGATACTTGAAGCTATAAAGAGTCGGGACTTAGGGCCAGCACTGAATTGGGCAGCCAATAACTCTGAAAAACTTAAACAAAATGGATCTGACCTTGTTCTGCGACTTCACAGCATGCAGTTTTTAGAAATACTCCAGAAGGGAAACACAGATGAAGCTCTCAAGTATGCCAGAAGTCACCTAACTCCTTTTTCTTCCAACCACATGGCTGAACTCCAGAAGCTCATGGGCTGTCTTCTCTGGGCTGGAAAACTTGATCGTGCCCCATATTCTGCATTACTATTACCCACTAATTGGGATAAACTAGCTGAGGAGCTAACCAGGCAGTTCTGCAATCTTTTGGGGCACTCCTATGAGAGCCCATTGAGTGTGACTGTAGCAGCAGGGGTCCAGGGGTTGCCATCGCTTTTGAAGTTTATGAATGTAATGGCAGGGAAGAAGCTTGAATGGCTGTCTATGAAGCAGTTGCCTGTGCCAGTGGAGTTGGACAAGGAATTTCAGTTCCATTCCATCTTTGTGTGTCCGGTGTCCAAGGAGCAATCAACAGAAGATAACCCACCCATGTTGATGTCCTGTGGCCACGTGCTGTGCAAGCAGTCTATAATGAAGATGTCCAAGAACATCACAAAATCTTTCAAGTGCCCCTACTGTCCTAGTGATATTGATGCAGAACTATGTAAACAACTCCATTTCTGATATATGTTCATGGGGTTGTATTTTACTCTTCTTCTTCTTCCACTGTGATGAACTGAATCAAGTTGTGTAGAAACTAGCTGTGTTGTGTAGTAGGGGTGTGTGGGGATGGTGGCCAAAGCTGACAGGTCTGTTGTGATGTACTGTCCTTTGATGCATTTGTTGTAAATAGACATTCTTTCTCTGTTGCTAATGAAAAGTTACGTCAGTTCCTGAAAATTGTAGTAGAAGACAAGCTAAGGATACACCATGAAGGGGACATGTTTGGATATAAAGCCCAGTAACCCCTAGCTTCCTGAGAGATGTCATCTCTGCCGCTCATGGGGATGGCAACCTATGTTGTCGTGGTCCTTATTTCAATCAAATGGGTTGGGTCTTGAATTTTTATGGTTCAATTTACCCAATTTAAGAAAAAGTCGAGGTCCACTTGGTGGATATAAAGCCCTAGTGCCTCAAGTTTGCTTGGGGGATAAGGAAAAAGTCCAGGTAGTGGCCCACTACATAGCCTTATTCTTTTTCTTTTATTTTTTTATTTTTTATTTTTATTTTTTTGGTATGAACTGCAAATCTTTATTAAGAGAAACAGACTACATAACAGACATCGAACATGCCTCCATCCTTAGAACATCACTGAGACAAGAGAGGCAGTTGCTAACATCAAAATAACCAATTGTCCTGTCATATAGACCATTTAGCAAGCACATGGGCAGCCCCATTGGCTACTCTCGGAATCCAACAAAAAATGTCTATTTACATGGTCTGCAAGACAGAGTATTTCTGAAATTATATTTTTTATCCTCCATGGGGTATCTTCTCTTCTTCTTCCTTTTTTTTTTTTTTGGTAAATTACAAAATTAGTCCCTATCCTTTACACAATATCTTAATTTGGTTTTTAACCTTTTAATTATGTTAATTTGATCCCTAACCTTTTTAGTGTTGTGCCAATTTAAACCCTACTGTTATCTCTTAGATGGAAAAAATTGATGTATCAAATGGAATAATAAAAAAATATTTTGCATGTCACGTCATCTACTAAATGTATTGCCACATTAGTTAAAAAAACCCAAATTAAAACTAAGATACATGAACACCAAGGTCTCTCTCTCTCTCTGGTTAATCACCATATTGCAGCAAAAGTGGGAAAGTGGTTGATATTGATTGAGCATCCGTAATTAATGTCATATCAAACTCAAATTTTTCCATTGACTTGCCAACTATAGTTTAGATTTATCAGCTCAAGGTTTCCACGAGCTTGTATGTGTTATCATGGAATTAGCTGGAAAGCCTAATATTGCAAACTATTTCTCAGTACTTTGTTTAATTGACCCACAAGGTGCATGCCGAAGGATGACGATTTATTATGGCAAATTGATCAAGATTTTTGAAGGTATCATTAATGAACAAGTACTAAGAACTTCATTAGAGGTTTCTAAGGCAAGAAACGATTTACTTGATTCCTTCCTAAATCTCGTTGAAGAAGATAATTTGAAATCAAGCTGCCACAGTTTCAAACATATGCTTCTGCTAATTGAGAATTGACTACCTTTTTTTTCTTTCTTTTTTCTTTTTTTAATAACTGAGGTGGCAATATAGTGGGCAAATGATATGGCATGAAAAATAAGTTTTTATTATTTTGTTTGACACATCAACTTTTTCCATCCAAACAGTAACAACAAAGACTAAATTGACAAAGCAGTAAAAATGTTGGGGGCCAAATTGATATAATTGAAAAATTAGGGACCAAATTGAGATATGGTGTAAAGGATAGGGACTAACTTTGTAATTTATATATATATATTTTTTTTATCTTTTTTGGGAAAAAATCATAGCCTTCTATTTGTTTGTAGTTTTCACTAAAGTTTATTTTTCCTTCCAGATTTCAGGGGGGATTTTGTCTTTTTATTTTGTTTTATACTTGTTACTTTATTTTTAGGTGAACTCTCCAAACTAAGTCTAGCTTGAATCCATCAATCATAATAGTAATCATTTGGATGGGTTGCCAGTTGCCATTTCTAATTCAGTTTTTTCCCCTCCACCAATAAACTGGAAAACAAACTTCTAATATTCTTGAGTGACGCTCCCAAATAGACAAAGAACAAGGAGTAGAAGTTCTCAAATTCATGTATTATTATTCTATGTAGTTGTTTTCAGTATTTTGGCACTGGTAAGTCTAGCTTTTGCCAGGGATATGGAAGATTAAAGTCGGAGGGCTGAGAACGTTTACTCGGCCCAAAAATAAGAAAAAGAAGACAACCTTTACTGAATATATATATATATATATATAGGAACTTTAGAGTAATAATTGAGGAAAATAAGGTTATTTCTTCTTTTCTTGGGATCATAATTATAAGACTTTTACTCTCATGTATGTCATACTTTCGAGTTTCTAGTGCATTCTTAACAACTTTCAGGCACTCCAACAAATCCTCGACAACAACAATCATCTGCCTCAAATTTTTTGGGATAATCATCATCTTCTTCAATTTACTTACTGAAAAAAACTTTTCTAATATTGCAAGGAGAGAAGAGTTATTAAGAACCTAGCTGCCTTAAGAGTTAAAGTCTTATAATAATGATTATTGATTTCTTCTTCAATTTTTGTTTTTTTAGTTCCTTCTTGTATATTAAATAGTACCACTTATCACAGTAACAGTTAATGTATTTTTAAAAGATTTCTTCTTCAATTTACGTACCAAAGAAAACTTGTCTTGTATTGTAAGTAGAGAATAAGAACTAAGGATGGAGGTTTATTTGGAACCTTACTTCCTTGAGAGTTAAAAATCTTAAAATTATGATTATTGATTAATGGGTCCCATTGATGACTCTCCTTTTTCAATTTACTTAAAAGGAAAAAGAATTGAGAAAAAGTAAAAATCCCTAATTTGTTACATCCTTTTAGAGGTGAGATAATCAGATAACAATGCCTAATTAGAATTTAGGAATCCGAAGTACTCTAATAACCCACGCTATGCACAACCATTTGTTTTCCCAAATTTCTTTTATTAACATAATTTTGCTTAAGTTTGGTTTTTTTTTTTGGTGAATCGAGATTTTATCAAACAAAAATTGCATAATACAACAAGCTTCCTTCCTTATAACATCCTCAAAACAGGAAGAACACCTACCCAATAAAAAGAACAAATGACTTTACAATTAAGAGACCATTTGGCTAAGGTAACTCCCTAGGAATCTAATAAATTGAGAAACTAAAATGAGAAGCCAACAAATTCTGAATATCGGAACAAAAATATCTAATTCTTTTTCTTTTTTTTTGGTTGGGGGGGGGGGGGGGGGGGGGGCTCTTGGATCAATCAAAGCATCATGACAAACAATAGAATCGGTCTCAATAGAAACAGCAACAACCGCCAAATTTTTTGCTAATAACAGAGCCCATTTAATAGCTTTAGCCTTTAGCTTGGAGAGGGAGGGTGGTATTCACTCTTTGAGAGCAAGCAAACACTAACCCCTCTCTCCAGCCTCTCGCCACCGCAACTATTGAAGCAAAATTAGGGCCAACCGCAGCATCCACATTGATTTTATTTGAACATCAAGCTAGAGGAGACCAAGATTGCCTAGAAATAAGAGGACTACTAGCAGAGACTTTTGATCTTTTGTGATTAGCCAACAATCTTAAGATATTGGCTTCTAAAACATCAAACTCAAGCAACATGCCTTCAAAACGAATTTTGTTTCTCAACTTCCAAACTACATCACAGAGAATAGCACCAAAGAGCAAAAAATCTTTTATTTTTTTGTTCTAAGGACAGATCATCTCCAAAAGGGGGGAAAAATAAAAGTTGAATGAAATCAAGTTCAATGGAAAGACCTAATACTTCCATTCTCAACCCCCATTGACTCTTAAACCAAATTGCTTTAGTGCCTGGACACAGGACGAAAAGGTGAACAAAAGATTCATGCCCTAAATTACAAAGTGGGCACCTTGTGTCACCACCATCTATAAACCTGCTTAAATTTTCCTTTGTTGGTAAACATCTAGTCACTATTCTCCAGACAAGCATCTTAAGCCTCTCATGCAAATTAGATTTCCAAATACTACACACTGTGGCAAGAGGTGAGAGAAGGATAGGTCCTCTACAAATCCAATATGCAGATTTAACATTAAACTCACCAGCTTGAATAGGAGTCCAAATCCAATGTCTTCAAAACAATCAGGAGAGAGAGGGATCTTAAGAATAGACTCAATGGTTGCATTCTCAAACCACTACCTTAATTTATTAATGTCCCAGCTCAATGATTAGAATTAAGAAGTTGAGAAACCAATAAAACTTCATTTGAATTCACTCCATCTTTGGGGTTGGGAATAAAATTTGGGAGGTCCGGGACCCAAGGAACTTCCCAAATCCTAATAGAATTGCCACTCCCCATTGAAATACAAGCTGCCTTTGCAATCAAATGGAGAGCCTACCAAACTTTTTCAAACAGGAGAGGCATTGGTGGAGCTTCATGCCTTAGTTAAGTTTGATTGATTCCAGTGATAAAATTTACATATAGTTTTATTGGGTTGTGGATTTCCTTTTAATAATAATATAAATTGTCATTAACTATTGAGTTTTAGAGGAAATATAGATCTAAAATTCATTTTTAATTAACTTAATTATATACTTGAAAATCATAATTTCTTATTTGTAAGTTTGAATGGTAGTGTTGTTAAATTATCACAATAACATTTAACTTTTACCATGAATCGCTGTAGTCAATTCTCTAATACTAAGTATATATCTAATGAATAATTTCTCTATACCTCTAGATATTTCTTGTAAAAACACCAGCCCCTTTGCTTCATAATGAAATTATTTAAATCTTAGTTTTTTTTTTTAAATCTTAGTTGATACCATATATTATTCTCATTATGCAAATAAAAAAATTGTGTATGAAAGAGCCATGCTAAAAAAAATCTTATCTATCTATCAATAATGTATTGCATATAATACACCTTAAGAAAGTCTCATTTTTTTATATAGATATAACAAAATTTGATATTTCTGTGTATAATAAAGCATATCTTATCTATCAATAGTATATTGCATGTAATATACCTTAAGAAAGTCTCTAAATAATTTTTTTTTTTTATACAGATAAAATAGAATTTGATATTTCTATGTCTAAAACATGAAGAAACTAACAAAAAGTCAAACACTTCCATTTCTATTATTATTATAAAAAAGAAGATATAGGCAGATTACATTTCATCTGCTACTCTTTTTCTCGAACTTTCACTTTGAAAAAATCAAATGGAAGAAAGATATGATGTCGTTTATAGGATGCACATTTTAATAATAGTACATAAAGTTGGGCACTCATGAACACCACTAGAAAGGCACTAAAAGTGTTGCGCAATTTAAGGAAAACATCGGCATCTGCAAAAGTTAGAGTGAAGAAGAGAGGTACCTTCCCACACCCAAAAGATAAAAACAATCGAAGTGTCTCAGCCAGACTCTCAACCTTTTTTGAGCTTAAGTTACTGTCACCCTTTTATCTCTTTCACGCAGATTTATAAGCTTCAAAAGCTTTTCCAACGCCTAAAAGTTTTTCAGTTTTCTTCATTCTTCACAAACGTTTTACCAAAGTCATAACCTGAAAAAGGAGCAAGTAAGAAAAAAGTGATAACCTTTTTTATGAATAATCCATTCCAAGTGATATCAAACATATTATCATGGGGTTGAACATTTTTCAAAGTGGTGCAATTTATGATATTGACTATTTGATCAGTGTTTTTTTTTTCTTAGGATAGAGATGGATTAAGCAGGAAAGTTGACAAAAGGGTTTGAACATTAAAAGCATCACAAGTGGTCCAAATCTGAATTCGACAATGGACCTTATTTAGTTGGATTGAACTGTAATGTAATGATTCAGCCAATGAATTGAGGATTTTGATGAAGGTTTAGATACATTAGGATATAAGGATAATGATCATTAATTTGAAAGGAAATTTCCAAACAATTTCAATGACTTACTAATAAAAGTTGAAGAAATTAGTATGACAAATCGAAAAGGACGTATCAAATTCAGGGTTGCAATTATCACACATCAAATCACAAAACTTAAATACGGTGTTGAATATTATGGCAACACTGTAGTAATTTGAGTGACAAGCTAATAATATATAATGTAAACAATTCTAAATCAGTGGATGGATAGGCAAGTAGGTTGCAAATTGCAATGCATTCTTTTTTTTCTTTTTTTCTTTTTTGTACTTACTCCGACAATGGACGCCGCAATACAAGCAAATTCTTAGAAGCTTACAAAAATTCTCTCAAAAGAAAATGTCTGACTGAGCCTAGTATAGTAGATTTTATGGTTGGTGACCTAGTGGGATGCATGATGATACATATTTTTTTTCAATTTCAGATCATATACATTTTGTTAAGGTACATTACATATCTTGGAACCAACATGGGCAGGTCTTTCTGACAAAGACAAAAAAAAATGATCAAACAATCAACATCTCAGCTATGTTCAGTGAATCAGTACCAATACTTAATAGGTTATGTGTCGTGGCATGAAGCTTTAAAGAATGTGATTTCGGTAGCAAGCAACAAAATCATTTACTACTTTTTAAAAGCATTTACTATAAATAATTATAGCGAAGTCCACCAGCCGAAATTTTTTTAAAATGAATCCTAACAAACCCTTAAATAAATCATCCTTAAAAAAATCCAGAAGCATTTGGCATCATCTTGTGTCCTCACCTCCCAACCACAACCACAACCACTTCGGCGTTAAACCTAACAAAACCACTTACAGCTAATATAAACATACAAAATTTGGACCCATTCATCATTTGCACCTATTTCCAATTTACACATTCTATCAAATTGGGCCCAAAAACCAAGCAAAGAAGATGCAATAATTCAAAGATAGTGAATTATAAATATAGCTATGTCCCTACTTACTAGTCCCTACCAATTCGTCCATATTTTTAGTCCCTTTATTTTAAGATTTTAAACTAAAATATTGCTCTTTATCGGTTTTTGCATCCAAAAGAAAGGACAAAGATTATAGCTCTAAACCAATCCAGCTTATTATATGACTCGTTAAAAAAAGTTATTTAACTAAATTACAAATAAATAATCTTTTCAATTACCACGTAATCCGACGGATTAAAAAAAAAAAAACTCTAAATTGCATCGTAGCTAAACTTTAAGAAAAAAGATAATGAAAAAAAAGAAAGAAAGAGATAATGAAAAAAAGGAATAGAGTAGAGACAAATCAGAGAGCTTCAGAATTCACAGCCCAATCAAATTGAATATGGGGTTCCCTTTCACTATCCTATCACTTTCCACGGCTGAAAAGGACCAAGCCGTCGGGTACTTCTTGTCGCCATACCTGGGGCCCTATTCAATCATACCCAACCTCTCTCTCTACTTTTTTTTTTTTTTTTTTTGGGGTTTTTTCAACATTATTTAATTTTATATTTATATATAATTTGACTAATTTCTCCGTATTGCTACAAAATTAATAAAAATAAAAATTAAAAATTAAGGGAACCCAAAAAAAAAAAAAAAAAAAAAAAAGCAACTAAAATCTTGCATTTTCAAAGCCGTGCAAATCGCTGACTCTATTCATTGACTTCCTCATGATAGCCACTTTAGCCAATCTCTCAGCGGCTCTCCAAGCCGACGTCGGCGTAAGCGGCTCCGGCTTCTCTTCCACACGTTCGTGACCTCTTTGCCTTTGGCTTTGCAGCTGACTCAGTCTTCGCTTGTGCAGCTCGGCTAGCTCCGCTTCCAAGCCGCGAATATACTCATCAGCCGACTCTGAGTTCGACTGCATCAACAGGGCTCGAGCCGAGGTCAACTGGTGATGAGCTCCTGACAAATTGTTGTGCTCGGCTAAGCGCCGAGACTCAGCCACGGCGCGAGTGGTGACGTGGAGATTCCTCAGCCGTTGGATGCTCGGAGATGAAGATCGAACGGGCTGTGGACGAGGTACGAGGAGTGCCTGTTCTTTGCAAAACACGAGTTCCTGCGAGGTTGGGTCTTTGTAAGAAGGCTGTACGGTTAAAACATAGTGGGGCCCAATCGAAGAAGCTGGTAATTTCACTTTCAGCTTCAACTCCACCAGTAATTCTCTTTCTTCCTCGGCGTGTAGATCACCAAGTTTAACCGAACCCGACCCGAGAGCAGCCGGTCGACCCGTTAGTGAATAAACCGCAGCAATCTCAGCCGGGGCGGACCCGGAAGCGAACCCGAGTTGAATTCTAAGATCCTGGACCACAACACTTAACAAACCACCAACACATTTGGCAAACGCGTCCTCGTGGTCCCACGCGCCGAAACACACGGTGTGGACAGGGATTTGAGAGAGGCGCGTGGAGGACACGACGGGAGAGCTGCGCTTGTGATTGACCGAATGATCAGATCCACTCTCGTTCGATAGAAGCATTATGCTCGCAACTGGGTTTCTCTCTCGGCGATCTTCAAGAACCTTCGCAGCCTTTTTGAGCGCGTCGTTAGCACACGCGCCCTGCCCAACGCAGCACAGCGCGTCGACCATCTTTCTCGCGGATCTACGACCGTTAGTGGTCATCCTCGTTAGCGGCAACAACCGCTTCGAAGTGGCTGAGAACGCAACGATAGAGAGACGGTCAGTGGCACAGAGCGACGACACAACCAAACGCAAAGCGCGTTTCATCATCACCAACTTGGGCCCACTCATGTTTGTACTGACATCAACCACGGTCACTAAATCAATCGGAGCTCGACGCGCCGAGCAAGACGACGTCCTTCCACACGGAGCTTTCAGCTTCAAAACGACAGCGTACGACTCGTAATTCTTTCCAACAGCGACCACAGCGGCCTCTGGCAACAAACTCACATCCACGTGTCTGAAAACATCAGTAGGAGTGGAATTAACGAAAAAGCCCTGGAACTCGACGGTGTCGTTTTGGTCTTCTTCGTTTTCGTCAGCCGATTCCGGTATGGGATTGAAGCGAGCACCGGAAGTGGGAGACATCAATGGCTCATCGTCGTTGTATACTCTCAAGGTCTTGGTTTTGACGTCTCTGACTTTGTTATTGTCATTATGCTCCGCTTGGCTAACTGGGTTCTGGTGGAAAGCAAGCAAAGGTAGTTCCTTCCAATTAGTGCTGCAAACAGGGCAAACCAAAAGTCGGTGCTTTTTGATGTGGGAAGAAATGCAATTGAAGTGGAAAGTGTGAGAGCATTCGGCGGTGAAAATGGCTGTTCCTTGACCTGACTTCACGCTCTGTAGACAGATTCCACATCTACTCTGCAAAAATATAATGGAGTAACAAACAAAAGAAAATTAGAAAGATAAAAAAGCAAAAACGTCACGGAAAAAGTGATAAGAATAGAGAAAGATTGATGACTCAGTTGAAGGGACTGAGAGAAACAGAAAAAAGATGCTTACTTTGGAGAGTCTTAACGTAGCTTTGAGGAGTGAGAAGCTGGAGGGTGATCTGGGGGAAGGAGGATTGGAGAGCTGGAACAATCTTGGGCTGTTGTTTTTCTTTGGAGTTGTTGCGGTTTTGCATTGGAGTTTTGGGCTATTGGGTACTGATGAAGTGGGTGTTGCGGTGTTGGTGAGGGAGGTTCGGCACCGGAGACTTGGGCTTGAGACTGGTTGAGATTGCAAGCGAGGTGTTGATGGGTTGGAGAAAAATCCAAACTTGGAGCTGATTCTGGGGCTCCGATTGCTATTCTCGCAATGCTGGTTTTGATGCTTCTCTGTTGATATTACTTTGTTGGTTTCTCTATCTTTGGGGATGGATGTGCAAAACGCTCTTCTCCAACCAGTCACCATTTTGGTTTCGTTTTTTTCTCTCTTTTGGTTTCACAATCTCAAAGCTTCTCTCTGAGTTTCTGATCCACAAAGGGAGGTTTTAGAAAAGGGAAATTGATATAGGTTGTTTTATGAAGAGGACAAAAGGGGAGGTTGAGGATGGGCATGGAATTGATTAAAAGGACAAAAGAAATGGATGAGATAGAGACACCCTTTTCATCCTCCTCTTTTCCATGTATCTATTTCTCTGCTTCTTTACAAATAAGCTGGTGTATTATTTCTGTTTTCCTCTTTCGAAAGCCCCAAAAAGAGCTCTGCTATGAAAAGGCCTCACTGTTCCTGCTAAGTTGAAATCTCTCTCTCTCTCTCTCACGGAAGTTAAAGATATGATATGATATGTGCAATAGAAGAATACAGACACCCTTTACCGTATGGGAATTTAATATGTATTTAAATCGAAAGTGGTATTGGGATTAGCAAATTGGTAACCGGCATGTGTAGGTTGCTACCTACTGTAACAAGTCAACGGGACTGACTCTTGGAATTGGGTTTCACTGTCCCGTTCCCACGTTATGGTCACCGACCCATCTCTCTCTGTGTGCAATGAGATTTGAAAAATCTTGTTGGTGAGCTTGTGGGAGGGCACATTAGACTCACACTTTCGCCTTACTCTTCGCCACCTTTCCCTTCCCTTTTCTCACAAAGCGAATTTCCTTTTTCTGATATAAATATTTTTTTAATTTTTTAACATATGCATGAAGTTACTGACACATGAGCGATGAGAATTCAATGCGCACTGCAAATTTTAGCTGACTCAGCCGAGTGAACTCTGAAGTCTGATCCTTCTGATCTTGTCCGTTCATGGTGGGGTCCATTCCGTTGCAAAGTGAAATTCATGGCGTAGGAGTGAGAGGCATCATCAAAGTATGCTCTTCCTTTTTGATAGGGTAGTTTGGTCATTTTGGTTTTG
Organism: Quercus tomentella; assembly: GCA_028535165.1. Classification (NCBI taxonomy): domain Eukaryota; kingdom Viridiplantae; phylum Streptophyta; class Magnoliopsida; order Fagales; family Fagaceae; genus Quercus; species Quercus tomentella. Next base: position 16,410,568 of record JAPQVY010000001.1, read on the forward strand.
ATGGTGATGGATAATTACTCCATTAATAGGGTAGTTTAATTAATACATATAGGAAACGGCCATTATTATTCGTATTTATTTTTTTTGGGGTCTTTATGTACAATCCCTAGAGAGTAACAGTACAGCAACATCTACCCAAAACCCATGCCAACCCATAGTTGTGGGGTAAGGCATAACATTCAATGTAATATAAATTAATACATATTCATTTTTGAGTTTTAATAAAAATTAATAAAAAATAAGTTGCTAACAAAAAAATAAAAAATAAGTTCACATATTTATACATATTTTTCAATGTAATAAAAATTAATAAATATTATTGTAGGGTCTCGTTTTTCAGCCCAATACCACACGATGGGTGGGATCTTGGACTAGCGGACCCAATACAATGAATTTGTAAAGAGTGGGCTAAAAAACTAGGCCTTAATGGATGGACAGTCGTTAGTTATGGTGTTCATGATGATCACACAGAGGTAAACTGAGCTTATCCAAGAAGACTTTCTCCTCGGCACGATCTGGGTGGCTCCGGTTCTTGGACCTAATCTCCGTCCCCCTTTCTGGACTGCTTCTTCCTCCTTTTATACTAACTTTTTCCCTCCCTTGAGCGTCCACGTGTAGGTTTAGCTTCATAAGATTGATACTTGTCCCATCAGCCCATACCCAAAGTGGTTGGGAGTGATTGTAAAAGCTGAAAAGCATGGCTCTGTCAGGTGCAGAGTACTTAATTGCAGTAATGGCAGCCTTTCCCTTGTTCTTTGTCGTTTTAGTACTTTTCCTGTTCGGCGAAATGACCCGGAGTGTCGTCACCAGGACCGAGTTGCTCTCTTTGCCCTCGGCTACATTTATGGCCGAGGAGGATCCTTCCCATGGCCGAGGGGTGGGCCTTCCTTGGATCTATAAAAAAATTAGTCTACATGCATACAATAAATTATTGTGATTGTGTGTATTCTTTCTTGATGATATTAATATAGTTAAGTATGACTTCATTATAGCATGGAGAGAACTTGGTGCTAGTTTGCCTCTCTGAAAATTTTGTTTTCTTACAAAATGTTTCTAAAAAAGGTGAGCTCCATTTCAATTTTATTCTATTAATGTTCTAACAAATCTCTTGAATTTGGTTGTGTATGGTTTCTTTTTTTTTCGATAGAGTTGTGTATGGTTTCTATTAAATATTAAGTAATAATTCTAAATTCATTTTGATTATATTCAATCATTAAGGGGTCAGTCAAAAGCTCTAAATCAACTAATTAAAAAGCAAAGTGAGTGTAATTCTTGTGATCCTTTTATTAATTCTGTAGGGATGAAGGGCCCAGATATGGGTATTGGGCTGTGGGCCGTGCCTGAGGACATCAAATAGTTCGAGAACAGGTAAATACTAATGAAGGCCTGCAGATTAATGGTCCGTGGAAGAAGTCTGGTCATAAGAAACTGGAAATGTTGTCTGAGGAGAAGTACCTCCTTGGCTAAACGAGGTAGAGGTCAAAGGTCTGACCCTTCATCAAGAACAAGGCAACGGGTAATCATGCTGGCAAGGATAAACATCAGATAAGGATAAAACAAAAGAGAGTTGGGAAATATCTGAGAAGAAAGCTTCTACCATCGCATTGAATGCTCTGCAACTAACCCCCTGACCGCATTAATGTGGAGGAAATACTTGAACAGTAACATTCGGCCTTACAGCTACCCCCAAAGATTTCAGGAAGGTGCTGATAAGACAAGTATCAAAACCAGCAATCTGATCTACACGTGGAGGGCTGAGATGAAGTAAGGAAGGGGAATATAAAGAAGAAAAATCCCATTACAAAGGGATCATCAGATAATCTGTAGAAAAACCACTGTACACTCAAGAACTCTAATTTTGGTTAAGTCTAAGAGAAATATATAAGAACAACCTTCCTCGGACTTTGCCGAGGAGGATTTTCCTTGCCCAAAACTGTTGGTTTTATGCTTTCTAATAACAATTATCCTACTGTGATCATTAGACACCTAACTCATTGAAAGTTCAGTTTCAAGCCCACTATCTACAAATTAATTGTTTTGAGCTCTATGGGTCATTGATCTTTCTTTTGGGCTGTGGGAGCAAATCGCGCCCTTACAAATTCCTTGCTCAATATAGGATTAATGGTTTAAGATGATTTTAATTTTCATATTATCGATGGATGTGACTATAGGCATATCAATACTACTACCAATGTATTGATTACCTTTCTCACATGTTGACTTTTCTGAAGGTCCTATTTTTTTATTTGACTTCATGTTCAATAGGATATGGTTCAATAATGTCTCAATCAAAGGGACTTCTAATCTATCGATAGAAATGCTACTATGTTGAATTTTTAGGAAAATGCGAAGTACCAACTATTGATGGAAAGTAAAAACGTTGCAAATTAAGAGAGTTATGAAACTACAAGTTTGCAAGCAAGTTAAAGGAACTTAAGTTTTATTAAATTATGTGATACTAGGTTTTATCAAGTTAGGTTTTTTAGATATATACCAGTATTAGTTTTTTTAAGACTTTTTCCCCTCTTTCTGTATGTATGTGTTAAAAATACTTGGTATTCTTAAAAATAAAATAAAAAGTTATATAGATGAGAAATATAAATGGTAATTGAAGTAAGGACTTGTAAGATATATTGAGTTAATAATTATAAACTTGCTATGAATCTAGTAAAGCTTCATAAACATGAAAGAGTAATGATTGCAAGTGTGTGTATATATATATATATATATATATATTACTTGCATTTAATAACTTATAATAATCCTAAAAACTAGAAAGTAAATACAATAACAAGAGAGAAGTCGTTGTTGATTAGTTTATGATTTGAGTTGGGTGTCCTTGAAAATCAGGTCCTCTATTTATAATCGAGATCTCTAACAGTTGTCGAACGTTATTAGGAATTATCGACAGTTCTTTATCTCCACCTGGCACCTTCTCTTAGAACTTTAACAACATTCTCCTCCATTCCAAATGCGTTACTGAAACATGGTAATCGCCATCATTCCTCTATTAACACATTTAAATTGTGTTTTCAGTATTGCCAATTTATACGTGTCACATACCTATATTGCCATTTGTGTTCCATTGGTGAATTAATTAATAAATAAATAATAAAATAAAATAAAAAAACTTATCTAACATATTTCGCTGTTCCTTTTCCTTTTTAATGTTGTTTTATTCCATTTGTTTAAGAGATTGGTTTGACAAATCATGGTTTTCCTTATGTGTGTTGTTCTAAAAGTAGGACACAACAATCTCATATTATTCTCAAATTAGCATAAAAGTGTTTAATTAAATATTGTAGTGGGCCAATACATAAATTTCTATATTTAGAATTATTGTAAAATTTTTGTGATATTTTGTTGTGTCACTGGCATTACTCGTTTGTCTAATTATGAGATTATCACATAATTGGAGAAGGAGCCGAGATGCCAAGCCCATCATCTAACTCTTTTAACAAAGATTACAGAGGGAATCGAAGAGATGGGATGGCAGGCCTCTAAACAAAATAAACTACTACTATAAAGAAACATTTTTTTGTTGTTGGAGAGAGAGACAGAGAGAGGGCACTACCAAGAAACTGCTATTAGTACATTTTTGCTCTACCTATCAATTATCGTCAGCAATAATTATATTCTAACGGCAGGCCTTGACCAGCAAAAAATTGGTCGATATAACGGCTTGCAGATTTCGTGCTCAAAGAGAGTGCTTATCCAAAAATTATTTTCTTGAATTATCATTGTCCTTTGTGGTGGGCCATTTATTATTGCATGCAAGGGTGGTTTCTGTCATTTACTGCGTTGAGTTCAAACTCCGTCTAGAAAATAAGGGTGAATTTTTATACCAAAAAAAAAAAAAAAAGTAATGAAGATAAGGGTAAAAAAAAAAATGAAAAAAAAAAAAAATTGGAATAACCCTACGGCTATCATTATTTTTAGGATTTTGTTAATGAAAAAAGTATTTGTTTATGAAATATTTTTTAAAAATTTGTATGAGAAAAAAAAAATTATAGTTTTTTTCATTTTTTTTTTTTTTTAATTTTAAGCGTCATTTTGATCGTGGGATGCCTTGATGGCCTTTTTTTTAAGCTTCCAATTTTATGATTTGAATTTTTTTTTGTTTTTTTTTTAAGGGTATAGCCCTATAGGCTCCATTCTACCTCAACAAAGAAAACTTTTACAACATTGATGATGATTCTTTGTACAGATGGTAATTAAGTTAACTATTGAATATCAATTATATATTATAATCTTTCTCAAAAAAAAAAAAATTATATATTATAAGATGAAAGCCAAGTAACAACTACATCGATAAAGGGAATATCCTAACTATGCTATGAGGTGACTAATGAAATAGAGGTATCTATTACGAAATAATGAAATTCAGAATAACAAGGTCATTATCAAGAAAGAAAAGAAAGGATAAAACTAGAAATTTAATTAAGAAAACTACAATTTATAAAGTTACTTTAATAAAATTACCAAAAAAAAAACACCGCACACCCTTAGTGCGATGGTCACTCCACAAGTATAATTGCTTATGGGGTGTGAGGATAAAGGCTGGTGTTCAAGTTTCCAGGAGGGAACTTCATAAACATAAACACTTTAAATTAGACTAGAGTAGAATTTCTATCTTGTATTAAAAAAAATTACCAAAAAAAAAAAAAAAAAAATCTTAAACTAGTGAGTTATTTTGGTTGCATTGCTAATGATATGAGCATTTATTTATACTGAGGCCTCAATGGTTATCTAATAATACGTAAATTGTCAAAAACACTTTTCTCTTAATTATCATTAGTCATTAACTGTTAATCTAAATTATAGTAATTATAGCAATCACATGCTCCACTTTTTATATTTTAAATATTGCTGTCAAATTATTATCACGTTTAAATGCTAAGCTACATTGTGTTGATATTCATTTACACGTGTAATCTCTCTTTAATGCCACTTGCTCTTTAATTATAATACTAATAGCCAACTTTTAAGCAAAAGACAAGAAAGCAGTAAACAAATTAAGTTATAGAAAAACGCTAAAGCTAAAGTAGTGATGAATTTGTAACGTTTCAAAAACAAAATATTCTAGTCGGTGCACAAGAAAGTTTGACAAAAATATTTATATATGATACTGATACATGTTTAATTCATAAAAATATCAACAAATAAAAAGTCAAATTAAAAAATTTGTAGAAAACAACTAACCCAATTTAATTAGTTGTTTAGATTTTAGAGAATATCTAACCTATCTTAATGATTTTTTTTAAGAATTAGATTGCTTTATACAAAAAGGCAGTGACTTATTTTACAACTATATGGAGTTCTAAAATCAAATTTTTTAAAAATAAATTAAAATGATGATGTGGAATAATATAAGCTTCAAATGCTAACATGGAAATATTAGCATAAGAGTGTTGTAAGTCTTGTCTTCCACGTTACAACAGTAAATGCTAGTCTTGTACTCCAATTTCAAAAATGTTGTAAGTTTTATCTTCCCACTCCTTCTTTTTCGATTCTTTATGTCTTTTATCCATATCATCATTAAAAAAATAAATAAAATAAATAAAAGAAGGTAGTCACAGGTGGGACTATCTTATACTGACTGATTTTGCTCCGGCGGCAGCCACCACAGTAAATGCAGTGCCTCCTATCAAAAAGAAATCCTGTCTTTAGAGGCAACAAAACATGAAATAATTTAGTTTCTCAAAAAATAAAAAACATGAAATAATTTAGGAGGCATAGCAGTCGCCATTACTGCTTTTGGAATAGGAGTCAATAATTTAGGACGAAGACGGTTTTATGTCAATAATATATTATTATCTCCTTCGCAAGCACTAGCACACATCTAGCCCCTAAAAAGACTAATGTGAATCGGTTGAGAGTTGAGACTTTACACTTATTTATTTTTCTGCTGTACTTTACTGTTTTTTTTTTTGCCTTCGCGCATCTAACTATAGGCCTTTAAGGAAGGCATGTTGTGTGTCCATGCGGCACTTTAAATGTGATAATGGACTACGCTACAGAGAGAGCTCTCTTCCATATTCCAATTTCCACCAACTCAATTAATGGCACATTTACAATTTTACAGCTCTACACTTTATTTAGCTCAAAAGAAAAAGAAAAAGAAAAAGGAAAATATTATGGTTACTATTAATTTTATTATAAAATATTTATAAATTCATTTTATTATAAACTATTTATAAATTAATGTTGTAATGATTGTTGTAGGGACACGGTTTACAGCCCAAGCCCAAAATGTATGAGATCTTGGTCCAATGAGTCTAATACAATAAATTTGTAGAGAGTGGGTTGAAGAACTAGGCATTAATAAATTTGACAACGGCTAGTATGAGTTTGAAAGATGATCAAGCAAGAACAAAGAAAGTAAAGCTGAACAACTTCACCGTCCGAGGAGGTCACATTTCTATAAATTGGTCACAATTGAATACAAGAACAATTTAGATTGTTACAGTGTTCTCTCTCTATTTTTCCGATCCCCTTCCTCATGAAGGGTTTCTTACATTATATAACTCCCCTTGGACGATCTTAATCCTACACTTGTTGATCATCTGAGCCATTACTTGAGTACCTGTCCCATCAAACATCCTCTGGGGCTTTCTATGAGTTGTGGTAGCCAAGACAGTACTGTTCAGAGGTTTTCTCCACATAAATATAGCTAGAAAAGTAGCTGCAGTGCATTTAATGCGGTGGTAGCAGCTTTCCCTTAGATGTTTTTGGTTTCCTTCATTCTTGTATGTTCATGAAGCACGTTCCTATCGTTGGAGCTTCTTGGAGGATCACTCTAATTGCTAGAATAAGTACTTGAGCTGTACTCATCATATCCGAGGAGGAGTTCCTCCTCGGACCGCCTTCCACTTGTCCCTTAGTTATGAGACTTTAAATTGGAACCCCTGATGACTATTTTGTCCCTCCTCGGATCATTCAACGTCCTCGGACGAAATCCAAGGCCCAATATATGATTTTGGGCCATTATCCCTACAAATGTGATTGGTATTATATCAATAATAAAATAAATAAATTTATGAATTATTTTTTTATGATTCTTTTACCTGAAAATTACTTTTTATAATTAGTGACAAGTTTTTTTTTTTTTTTTCTTTGGAAAAGGTGACACATTAGATTGTCAAGCTTATATATAAATTTTTAATATCCATGGCGCTGCTAAAAATAGTATTACTTTACTACATTAAATTTAAGGACACTAAATTTATAATTTTCATTCATTTAGATGAGTAATTATTTAGTATTTTTGGAGTAAAGTAACATAGTACTTCCTCCACTCATATGATAGTGGGTTCTACTAATAAAATTCATGGTGGGCAGGGGCAACTCCACATTGTGTCTAGGGTGGTCACCCTGACTTGGAAAAAAAAATTATTATATATAAATTTTGAAAATTTTATAATTTTTTAAACCTTAAAAAAAATTTATGACCAACCTAAATTTTTTTAGACCTAACATAATTAAACTTTTGACAAAGTTTGGCAACAAATTTTATTGTAGTCTTGTAGACTAAGATTACAACTCCACTTAAATTTTTTTTTTTTATTGGATGTGAATTTTGACAAATAAAAAATCAATAGCTATGTTATCAATGAAATGTTTATGTAGGGACACGTTTTTCAGCCCAACCCCAAAATGTATGGGATCTTGACTCGGTGAACCCAATACAATAAATTTATAGAGAGTAGGTCAAAGAGCTAAGTTTTAGTGCATGAATAATGGTTAGAATGGGTGTAGAAGATGATTAAGCAAGAACAAGGAACATAGAGCTAGATGAATTCACTGTCCGAGGAGGTAAGTTTTCATATAAATCAGTTAAATAGAGTACAAGTGCAATTTAGATTGCTACAGTGCCTCTTCTATCTTTTTCCAGCCCCCCTTCCTCTAGGGTCTCTACTCTCATTTATACTACATCTCTTCCTTCATCTTTACCCTACACGTGGACAGTTGAGAGTTTATGCTGATACTTGTCTTATCAGCCTCCTCTAGAAGTCTTTGGGGGATGGTTATAAGGCGAAAAAAGTACTGTTCAGAGGTCACTTCCTCATTAATGCGGCCAGGGAGTTAGCTATAGAGCATTCAATGTGGTGGTAGCAGCTTTCCCTTAGATATTTTTGGGTTCCCATCTTTCTTGTACGTTTATGGCGCACATCCCTATCATTAGAGCTTCCTGGAAAGTCACTTTGATCATTAAGATCTATATCTGATCTATGCTTAGCTTGTCCGAGGAGGTATTCCTCCTCGGATTGCCTCCCCATCTGTATCCTGCTCCTTAAGTCTTGAGTTTGAACCATTTATTACCATTCGGTCGTCCTCGAACTACTCATGCTTTCGGCCAAAGCCCAAGACCCAATTGTATAATTTGGGCCCATGACCCCACAATAGCCCCTTAAAACTCCAGTTTTTTCCTCTCATCCGAGGAGAAAAGTGGGGTTTTGAATTCTTAAGAGTTAATTCTAGTTGATCCTCTGATTTACACACGTGGGAGTGCCGCTTTACACGCCCCATACTTGTACTGTAAATTGCTCCCTTCAGAGCTACCAATCTGAGGAGTTGGTTATAATCTTGAGTCTGTCTTGACACTTAGTGAGAAACAAATAGATATCATAGAATGTTAATTTCCCACATCATCTAGTCGAGAACCGAGGCATGATTGAGTTTCAGTTTAAACACTTAGAAAGTTGCCATTGAGTGTTAACTTCCCCACATCATCTGGTTCGAGGACCGAGGCATGATTGAGTTTCAGTTTAAACACTTAGAAAGTTGCCATTGTGTGTTAACTTCCCCACATCATCTGGTCTGAGGACCGAGGCATGATTGAGTTTCAGTTTAAACACTTAGAAAGTTGCCATTGAGTGTTAACTTCCCCATATCATGCAGGAGGTCCAAGGGACCCGACATAGCTGAGGTTCTGTTTAACCACTTCAAAAGATGTCAGTGTGTGTTAATTTCCCCAAAACAGGAGGTCCGAAGGATCCGACATAGCTAAGGTTCTGTTTAATCACTTCAAAAGATGTCAGTGTGTGTTAATTTCCCTAAAGTAGGAGGTCCGAAGGACCCGACATAGCTAAGGTTCTGTTTAACCACTTCAAAAGATGTCATAAAGTGTCAATTTCCCTAAAGCATCTGGTCCGAGGACTTAAGCATACTAAGGTTCTATTTGAACACTTATAGAAAAATTAGAAGATATCAATATATACCTTCTAGAACTAGCCCCACTACGGAGCCCCTTTGATTTGCTACATCATCAACATATACCTTCCAGAATAAAGGTTCTTACAAGGAGATTGTGTCAACCGATTCTTCATCCATGCTTTGTGTTACTGCCACTTCCTTTAATGGAGGTTTAGTGAACTCGGCCACCAGATTCGCGAGGACTTGGCCTTTGACAGGGGTACGAGGCATATACTTGATGTCAAAAGCCCCTAGAATTGTGATCCTACCATACTTAACCATTGTACTCACTATCACACAAGCTCTTCCCACAGACGACGCCAATTGTAGGGACACGTTTTTCAGCCCAAGCCCAAAATGTATAGGATCTTGGCCCGGTGAACTCAATACAATAAATTTATAAAGAGTAGGTCAAAGAGCTAGGTTTTAGTGCATGAATAACGGTTAGAATGGGTGTAGAAGATGATTAAGCAAGAACAAGGAACATAGAGCTGGATGAATTCACTGTCCGAAGAGGTAAGTTTTCATATAAATCAGTTAAATAGAGTACAAGTGCAATTTAGATTGCTACAGTGCCTCTTCTATCTTTTTCCAGCCCCCCTTCCTCTAGGGTCTCTACTCTCATTTATACTACATCTCTTCCTTCATCTTTACCCTACACGTGGACAGTTGAGGGTTTATGCTGATACTTGTCCCATCAGCCTCCTTTAGAAGTCTTTGGGAGATGGTTATAAGGCTGAAAAAGTACTGTTCAGAGGTCACTTCCTCATTAATGCGGCTAGGGAGTTAGTTACAGAGCATTCAATGAGGTGGTAGTAGCTTTCCTATAGATATTTTTGGGTTCCTATCTTTCTTGTACATTTATGGCACACGTCCCTATCATTAGAGCTTCCTGGAAAGTCACTTTGATCATTAGGATCTATATCTGATCTGTGCTTAGCTTGTTCGAGGAGGTATTCCTCCTCGGACTGCCCCTCTATCTATATCCTGCTCCTTAAGTCTTGAGTTTGAATCATTTATTACCATTCGGTCGTCCTTGAACTACTCATGCTCTCGGCCAAGGCCCAAGACCCAATTGTATAATTTGGGCCCATGACCCCATTGTTTAAATTTTGAGTTTTTGAAGTCTAAAATTATACATAAAAAATAAGTTTATGAATTGAATAATTAACAACATTTGATTGGCATGAAATTTTATGCGTTTTAAAAACAAAAAGAACATGCAATTCAATGGTAAGATTTTCAAAATATGTAACCATGTTAATTTATTTAGTGAAAGTTGTAGCCTTGGATTACAATTAAGTTTGTACCCAACTTTGGTCCCCTTAACCATATATTAGGTCTTTACAAACAAAAAGAAAAGGCAAAAATAAAATTTTTATTAAACTAAAATTTTGAAAGAAATGTTGCTTACAGTATTGATAATAAGACTATCATGCAATGATTTCAAAATAATAAAACTCGTAAAAGGAATTTGTAAGACTTTTATATATTTGCGTGTTTTTTTTTTTCTTTTGTCATATATGAAGTTATATTTTTATTAGATTTTATATAATTTAAGATTCTCAATAAACAACTTGAAAAAAAAATTCTTGAAGCCACCATTGATGGTGGGATATTATGGGAGTAACTAATAAATTTCTTTCCTATGTTGATGAATGCCATTCCAAATGGTTTATCCCCAGAAAAACAAAACAAACACAAAAAGAGATACCAATGATTAGCGAATTCTCCCAAAATTGAGTTTCTTCAAATGCAAATTTATAGTTTACAAAGTTGTAAGTACTTAGACATAATGAAAGTTTATTAGCATCCCCATGGGTATACTACCCTTCAAATTTGGGCCCATTTTACTCTGCATAATGGGGCTAAAGATATTTAGCAACATTTGTTATTTGTCTAACAAACAATTTTTCTATGTAGTTTTTTCTAATGATTTTAAAAACCAAATCAAACAAGTTAATTCAATCGATTCAACTGTGAGTCAAGATTTAAACTTGTCAAGCCCACATTACAAAAATGCAAAAAATAAAAAAACCCAAATGGGTTAAAACTAGTCAAACAATTTAACCATCAAAACTGGCTTCTGATTCTTGATTTTGACCCATTTTTTTACTTATAAAAAAAAAAAAAATTATATCTTAGGCTAACACAAAAGCAAACTGAAATTAAAATAAGAAATGTTCAGCCCACACAAAAGTAAGCTAATAATTGAACTAGCTTAGCATTAATGTTTGAAATTTTGAAGTTTGGTAATTATGGAAGAGGATGTATAGTATTTTATTTTTTAACTAGTTTGTAATCCCATACATATGCATGGATATACTTAAAATACATACATTAAAATGCATAGTATAATTCTTTCATATATAATTTAAATATTATTGATAGTCATTTTTATATTTTTTTTAACTTTTTAAAAAGTCTTGTAAGAATATTATTAGGTAAAAAATGTAAATAGTCAATTTTTTCTTAAATTTTTTTTTATGTTCATTAATTCTAGACTCTTTGATGGAAATTTATGATGTGGTCTCACATTTGACTCCAAAATTAAAAAATAAAACTCTCTAAAAACAAATAATTTATGATACATGGTGCAAAATTGGACTTCAATTGTAGAATCTAATTAGATTTTCTCTAAGTTTTACCTATTAATATTTGTGTGGGGGGGGACTTAATGTCTTTCTTACTAAACAGGTTATACATTGAAAAAAATAAAATAATATAAAGAATGTTTTTACTTATAAATAAGTCCTTTTTTTTTCGCTTCATTTATCATTCTTAGAAGCAAATGTTCCGGAATGAAAATTTACAAGATTAACAAAAGATTAAATTTGTACAAAAATTTTGGATGACAGTCAAATTTTCTCAAAAAAGATAACAGTCAATAATTTCTCTCTCTTACAAAAAGTCAATAATTAAAGTTAAGCATGTGCTCTCCTTCTCCCTCAACTGGACCACGTTATTATTGTTATATTAGTGTGAAATTTATATTTGTTTTCAACCCTAACATGACCTATTTATTAAACTGACCAGTCGTGTTAATTTGTTTATCAAATTTTATTAAAATGAAAAAAAAATTATGAAAAAAATACAAATAAATGTAAGGACCAGATTTGGGTCCCTAGCCCAAAAGATGAATGAACTTAGGCCCAAGAAGCCCAATACAATGAATTTGTAGAGAGTGAGTTGAAAAACTGGGCTTTAATGAATCAGACAACAAGTAAAGTGGATTCAGATGACAAGAAAATGAAGATAGTCTGGTTTAATCTAAAGAAAATCGTCCTCGGCACAGTCTGAGGAGATCAGTTCTTATATATTTCTCTCAATCCCTTTACCCTCCACGTGTAAACTAGATTGCTAGTGTTGATCCTTGTCCCATCAGCACATTCTTAAAGTCTTTGAGGAGTAACTGTAAGGTTGAAAGATACTGTTCAGGTATCACTTCTTCATTAATGCGGCCAGAGAGTTAGTTGCAGAGCATTTAATGCGATAGTAGCAACTTTCCCTTTAAATATTTCATGGCCTCCCTTTGTCTTGTTCCTTCTGGATACTTATCCTCATCAATGGAACTGTCCGGAACGTTACTCTTGATGTCAGATTGCATCTTCTGACCTCGGCTTTGCCTAGCTGAGGAAGCATTCATCCTCAGATCACTTCCCTGGAACATAACACCTAAATCCCTTCCTTTATTTATCAGTTTTGACCTCTATCCCATGTCTATCCATCCTCGGACCTATGAGGTGTCCTCGGACTGGGCCCCTGGCCCGATACATTCTACTAGGCCTAATATCCCTACAATAATATATTTTTAATATAAAATTCAGAATTAATGAGTAATTGCATCATAAATAATCATTCAAAACTAGCACTATAACAAAAAACGTTTATTACAAAAAAAAAAAAAAAAATCATTGCAATAACATTAAAGTCATTGCAATAGTTTATGCGAAGTGTTGCAATAAAATTTGAGGTAATAAGTTTGTACTACAAAAAAAAAATTTGTTGTTGCAATAAACAATTTACTATATTTATACCTTAAATATTTTAATGACAATTTTGATATAATAATATATTTGCTGTTGTAATAAACAATTTATTATTTCGAATATCTTGTAGCAATAGGCTATTATTTGCTTTTCATCATCAATTCATGTGCATGTGTGTGCACATTTTAGTTTCAATTCTAAAACTATAAATTAAAATTGCCATCTTTCTCTTTAACTCTCACACACGCAGATACAACATTCTCTTCCTTTTCTTTCTCTGAAAAGCCCATTTGCATAACATTCTCCATACTCAACCTAAACCTTCTTTCACTTCCTCTGTTACTTCCAACCAAACAACAATGTGCATTAGTTAGTAATCTCAGGTGATGATACCATGAAGGCTTTGGTTTTTTTTTTTTATTCGGTTCTCAGATGTGCATTAGATAGTAAAGTGATTTAAAAAAAAAAAATATGTAGCTCATTTCTGTTGGCTGTTGATGAAAATGTTTCTTAGTTGCGGACCTTTTACTGCTCTTTTAGTTCTTTCTCTCGGGTTGTTGCTTAGTTGTGGTTCATGCTATGGTGTCCAAAGTGATATAGATTGCTTGAAAGGTATTAAGGATGCACTTGACGATCCTTACAATCACTTGACCGCTCCATGGAATTTTAACAACAATACTAAAGGTTTCATCTGTCAATTTATCGAGATCAAGTGTTGGCACCATGATGAGAACAAGGTTATAAATATCCGGCTTTCGAGTATGGGTTTCAAGGGCCAATTTCCCAGTGCCATTAAGACATTACAACAAAAATTGTTTATTACAGCAAAAAAAATCGTTACAATAACATCAAAGTCATTGCAATAATTTATGTGAAGTGTTGCAATAAAATTTGAGGTATAGGTCTGTGCTACAAAAAAAATTTGTTGCAATAAACCTTAAATATTTTAATGACAATTTTGATGTAATAATATATTTGTTGTTGCAATAAACAATTTACTACTTCGAATATCTTGTAGCAATAGGCTATTATTTCATGAATTTTATTACGATAAATTGCAAAGAATTGAAAAATATAACTTGGGTCAAATTATTGCAACGATATCTTTATTGTAATAAATAATTGTTTAATATTTTTTTTTACAATAGATTATAAAATAATTGGAATTAGATCATTGTAATAATATATTCATTGCAGCTCTATGTTTGTCATTACAATAGATTGTAATATAATTGATATTTTAGTTATTGCAATGTTATATTTGTTGCAATAAGTTGTCTCTTTGAAATTTCTATTGTAATATATCGCAAAATAATTGGTATCAAGTTTTTACAATGGTTTCTTCAATTTAAGTTATTAAAAAAAATTGATTCTTTTAATTTATGTTATTGCAAAAAAAATTCTAAATTCAATTTAGTATTAAAGCCTCTATTGCAACTGAAAATTATAAATTATTGCAACTAATTATTATTAATATAATAATTTACTACTTTTAAGTTACTATTGCAATGAATTTTAATTTTTAGATGTGATATTATGTCTAATATCACTATACTAATTTTGTGGCATTAACACTTGATGTAATAGACTTATTTTGGTGTAGTGTAAAACATATCTCAATATCACAAATAATCAATTGCATTATGTCAAATAAAGTAAAATACAACAACTAGTAAGTTTATATACCCAGGGTTTGAAGTTTACATACTTTTAAGTTACTATTGCAACGAATTTTAATTTTTAGATGTGATATTATGTCTAATATCACTATACTAATTTTGTGGTATTAACACTTGATGTAATAGACTTATTTTGGTGTAGTGTAAAACATATCTCAATATCACAAATAATCAATTGCATTATGTCAAATAAAGTAAAATACAACAACTAGTAAGTTTATATACCTAGAGTTTGAAGTGTACATTAGTAAAATGTCATTTAATTAAACGGGTTCCTTAGGTTAAACACTAACCCAACTCGTTTATTAAACGGGTTAGTTATATTAACCCGAATATGACACGAACCCATTAATACTCTGTTTGGATGTTTAAAAAAGGAGGGGGAGTAGAGTAAAGGGAGGGAGAGTAATTTAATTACCTTGTTTAGAAGTTTTTTAAGGAAGAAGGGGAGGGGTTTGGAGGGGTTTCAACTACCTCTAACCCCTCATTTTTAATTCTCCCAAATTGGAGAGATTTGGAGGGAAAGTAGAGTATATAAATTATTGACCAAATAAATTACCTAATTTACCCTTATTATATTAACAAAATTACAATGTTTTGTAACGTTAAAAAAAAAAAAAAAAATCTGTAAGCCACCAATTTCTCTCAACTCTCTCAGCTTTGCTCAGAATTTTGTTGTTTTGTTTTTGTTTGTTTGAGCTGAAATAACCAGAAATCGCTGCTCAACTTGAAATTGGAAGAAAATTGAGTTTTTTTTTTTTTCTTAGTAACCAATCAATGCGTTAGTATTGTCTTCGTCCGAATTTGTTTTTTGTCTTTTGTATTTTCCTTCAACATTGTCTGGTTGCTTTGTACAGAGAAGACCAAAGTGATTTGAGTTTGATTGCGTGATTTCCCCGCCCTTTCCCATTGTTTGGGTAGTGAGAAAATCAAGGAATTTGAATTGATGGAAGTTATTGTTTTGGTTTGATGTGAAGTGGTATCTGTTTTCTGCAACAACTAAATTCAATATTTTGTTGATTTTTTCAATAAACAAACAAACCAAACATTTTTTTCTTATTTTAATTATTATTAATTAAGGATGGGTTTTTTTTTAGTACAATAAAAAAGTAGAAAAAATATTTAATCATAGACCAATGTTGATTATTTAATTCACATAAAAAAAAAAATTGCATGCTATAGTCATAATTATTTAATCTAACAAATTAATCATAGACCAATGTTGCAAGTCAATTTTCAAATAGGGGTAAATTTGTCTATTTAAATCGTTTTCTCTCATTTCCATCATAATTTTTAAAATATTCAAATAACAAGAAGGGCTAACTACTCCCTTCCCTTTATTAATTTTAAAAACATCCAAACAAGGTGGAGGATAATCACTCTCCTTCCTCTCTAAACTTCCAAATAGGTCATAAGTCTCAATTCATAACCTGCTAATTTCGTGTCATGTCGAGTTGAGTTCGTAAGTCGTGTTCAATTTTACTATCCTTACTTACATTAGAAAACTATTTTTAAAAAAAATTATGAAAAAAGAAAAGGTGACTAATATTTTTAACCATTTTTTAATTTTTCACAAAAATAAATTATTAGGCAGAACCTATGGGCATATAAAACGCTGTTAGTTTTGCCGACGCTTGACAACATCTGGAAATGCACCAAGCCGGACGGCGTTAGTCAATTCTAACCTTTTCAGTTTTCAGCTCGAAACTCGTTGTTATTACTACTTAGTACTTACTACGGTCATCATCAACGTCACCGTAAAATTTTCTCTCAATGTAATTAGTGCCAAATAATTTTGGTTTAACCTCGTTAAGTGGGTCCCAAAACCCATTTTTTACTGCTTTGTTTTTCTTCTCCCGGTTGACTATGTTCTTTTTGAATCTTTTCACTTCAGATTGTCAGTTTAACGGGTTACCGGTCGAGAATGTCTCTTTTTTATTTTTCCTTATTTATTCATTTTCTCACTTCTATGTTTTGGGTCAATTCTGTCCCATGTGGCACGTGACTTTTTCCTAGTTAGAAGCCTAGGGCTATGGTTGCTGATCAGGGTACTAAATGCACGTCAGTGCCTTTTTTTTAAATTACCGAGGTACCCTGTTTGTGCTGTTATTTTATTTTTACTAATTTAATTTTCCAAATCATATGGAGGTTAAAAAATTGGAAATATCACCTACTTTTTGATGAATGGAAACATCACCTACTATGTACTATCCCATGTGTTTTTTTTGATTAACACTATCCCATGTGTTTTGCTCTATAAAATATGCCTCTCGCAAACTTGCTCTATACAATATGCCTCTCACAAAGAGATGAGGGACTCGTGCCTAGAGAGCCCACATATCAATGAGAGGCCTACCGTCTATCCCATGTAACGGGCACAAAAAATAATTTTCCCTACTCTATAGTCTATTGAGAATGTTTTATTTGAAAAATGCTATGATCATAATATTTTGACAACACTTTCATAACAAGTCTCAATTATCAGGTTGTTACAGGATTTTAATTCAAATCCGTTACTGAAAGTCTGAAATTACTTTTTTGCCCATTAGTAAAAACAAGTAATAACCTGACATATAAGATTTGTTATGAAAATATTACATTTTTCAATCAAGAAAAGTATATATAATTGATTGAATAAATTTTATTACAATCATTTCATTAGATAAGGAAAATTAAAAAAAAATTATTCATTTTCAAATTATAATCTAAGTAAATGAAATTACATGACTTTGATCTCCTAGTTACCACCAAAAAAAAAAAAAAAATTACAATGTATAAGTACTAATTTAAAAGTTCAAATGCTAAGTGATGAGATGGAAAAGTATTAAGCACTCACCTCACTTAATTTGAAATAAGTTTCTTAGAAATTAATGACCAATTATAATCTCATGCATTACAATTAATAAATGAGGACAAGAAAATAACATATGGTATTGAAATAGAATAAAACCTGAAACCTACAATAAGAATGTTAGTCCACATCCCCCTATTCCTGGGGTGGTTTCTCAAAAAAAAAAAAGAATGTTAGTCCACATGGAATAAGTCTAAAATAGGAGCAGCAAGTGGGTTCCAGTTAGCTCAACTGGTAAAATCTCTGATGGTTGTATAAGAGATCTGGGGTTCAATCCCCGCCTACACCAAAAACTGATTGGTGTCTTGGTCTGATGATAAAGAGCAATCATCAGAAGCGGACGCCATAGGTTGAAACTCTCTCAAAAAAAAAAAAAAAAAAAAAATAGGAGCAGCAATTATTGTCACCCAAAACTATAATAACAGATGATCATGACTAGGATATTCATGGGATTAATTGATTCATAAACATTACGCCAGATTTGAATAGCACCTTTCGACATTCCCTAGGATTTCCCTAAATTCGTTCATCATGTGAAATCCATGGGATTATCTACGGAAATAGGACAATCATGCACGATATCACAAATGTGAGTGTGAATAAATCTTAATCATATATTGAGCAAAAATAATAATAAATCTTAATCATATGATCATGCTTCTCATGATTTATGATGTTTCAATCCTAAGAATCATTAATCAACCCATGAAATCATTTCTATGACACAATAATGTAACTAATATGTTAAAATAACAAACCAAGAAAATTAATTTCAAAGATTACATGCATGCATCTCTTCAAATAAAGAGCTTGAGGATGGATTACTTCAATGATTGATAAGCGAGGGTGTGAAATCAAAGATGTTAAGATGAGTCACTGTGTTGGTAGGGAGTTTAACCCTCATTGGGCTCATTTTAATAGGGTTTCAAAGAGTGTGTTGTGTGTATTATAATGTGTTCAACTCTCTCTTATAAGTTACAATGTTTTTTAAGTAGAGTTTGTGATATGTTTTTGTCTCAGAACTTAAAATTTCATGCCCTCGCCCTCGCCCCCCTCTCCCCTTTTTGTGTCTGTGTCTATTTGTTTGTTTCTAAAAATTGGGGGAGGGGGGTAATTATCTCACATTGCTTAAAAGAGTATGTTGTATGTAAAATAACTTGTCATACACTCCCTTAAAAGGTATCATGACTTTTGAGTAAAGTTTATAATATGCCTTTGTATTAGAATCACATCACATCTCTCCTCTATGTGCATGTTTGTTTCTATAAATAAAATAAAGAAAGGGAAATAAAATACACTTTTGGGTTTTAATGTTCTTATTTTTTCTTTGGCCCCCAAGCATAAATTACTGATTTCGCCATTGACTATTCCTATCATGTCCCCTCTTCAAGGTCAAGATAATCTGTGCGAGGCATGCAGGAGCCGCCATCTCAAATGAGGTGACTTCGGTATTATTGAGATAGAGATGAATGAGAAAGGGGATTTGTAATCATGAGAGTGCTAAATAGAGAGAAAGTAAAGTGTTTTGGAGAATATAATAAAATATGTACTAAATAAATTAATTAAAATTAAAATTAAAACAAGAATAAAAAAGATTAAATTATGTTACAAATAATATAAGTATATATTAAATAAACCCCCACAACATATATACACATTAGGGGTTGGGTAAGCAAGTCTCGTTTTTGTCCCATGGCCTCTTCAAAATGCAAAAAACTTGTCCGACAGAACGGATAAAACAAAACCAATAATTTTTACTATCCCTAATAGTGTGAGATATTATGGCTAAAGAACCTTTCCCCAAATTTTTTTTTTGATGAACCCTTTCCCCACAATTCAGAATCATGCGTTGGAAGGGACAAATAATTTCTCCCATTGATAATGAAGTTTGACCAAAGTATCAATCGATGACTTTACATTTGAAAAATGATTGTACAAAAATACATTGCTATGATTTAAAAAACGCATATAATAAAGATTTCAACCGTACCATCAAAACCAACCCCAATTTCCTTAGTTTTGACTATATAATAAATATTTGAAAAATATCCAATTCATGCTAGTTGTGGGATCAAGCAAAAGATTTTTATAATGTTTCAATTGATACAGGATATCCATTCGGTACTCCTTGTTTGGACTGATGACAATTTGACAACAACAAAATTTTACCCTTCAATTTCATTTCCTGAAAGACTACAAAATACTTTTTTATTTTTATGGGCTGAGACAAATGTGCCTTTAAAACAAGTAGATCCGATAAATCGTGCACAGTTGCTATGCATATGATATAAGAAGTGTCATTAAATGAATAAAGTTGAAAGTAGTTTTTTATTCAGCAAAAAAAAATGAATAAAGTTGAAAAAGTACCACCTTCCCACATGGAATTCGTACAATCCATATGACAGATGATAGATCCATAAAGAGATGTAATTTTTCAAACACCTAGTTGGGCTGAGCTTTGAGGTAAGCCTACACAGTATCATAGAAAGAAAAGTCTTCGCTCGCTGCAACCACAATGAGTTGCATTTCGAAGAGTATCTTTCTTGTTGTCACCCCCGAGGAATCCCAATTCCCAGTACTCGTTTTCAATGCAATGCCAATGCATGAAATGAAGAATTCAAATTAACTTCGGATCCAAAGGTCGACCCGGTGTACTGGTCTATGAGTCTATCTATCTAGCTAGCAATTGGTCAGAATGGGATTTGGGTTTAACCCAACCAGATTCGTATTACAATTAGGTTCATGCCTAAAAGTAGATTAATCGATTAAAATAAAAAAATAATATGAAACATGATAAAATATTATCAAATCTACCAATTAGTAGATGGTCTTCCACAAGATTAATACAATTTAGAATTATTCAAGTAAAATAACTTGACAAAAAAAAGAAAAGAAGAAGTCAAATAACTGACCAAATAACTAGAACTAGACCAGCTGGGACCTTGTAATTTTTTTTATAATTATATATAAAATTAAAATATAAGATTTAAAATTTTGGGTTAAAAAGTTGTACCGTACCTAGTCTCTACAATTAAAAATTAGCCTCCACAAATTGAAAGTAGGTCCAAAGAACTCCAAAAAAAAAAAAAAAAAAAAAATGGCCACCTAACCCAAATTCGTGGTCAATGGCCTTCTCAAAAACTTAGTTTACCATCCAAACTTTAATCATAAATAATTTTAGGGATTTTAAAGAACGTGAAACTCCATTTTGATAGAGTATTAATGTATCAAGAAATAGTTATTTTGTATCTTTTCTTTTATTTACAATTTGTTAATATTATATGTAGACTAGTTTTATTTTTCTTATATTTATTTACTTTTGCATTTTAATATACCTTTTATCCGTGAATGATCAAAAAAATATAGAATCCAAGTTCATCGTATGGTGAATAAAAAATTATCTTTTGTAGAATGTCATAATTGCATGATATATGAACACTCTATAAAATTTATTTAAAAAATTACAATTAGAAGGTATATATCTTACAAATTTGGGATATATTCAATTAATAATATGCAATAAAATTTAACCATTTGAATTGAATATATCAATTGGAAATGCTTTTTATTATATATATATATATATATATATATATATATGTGTGTGTGTGTATATTATCAAAAATAGTTCATACTAAAAGCTATTGTTTTGGTTATGGTTTCGTGATTCTCATGGATAAAAAACATGAAAAAAATTAAAGAGAGGAGAGAAAAGAGACAATCAAACAAAAGAGATGATGAGAAAAAAGACAATATAACCATTTTTTTATTAAAAAAAAATGTGAACACGTGTTGTAAGCCTATTCCAAAAGAAAAAAAGGGGAAAAAAAAAAAAAAAAAACCCAATAAAAGAAGCTACATTTTTGTTGGCTTGATGGGCTCAACAAGATCCAGCACAATCTTGTTGAGAAGTAGAACCGTCATCCCTTCTAGTAAGGTTTATTCTCCCCTCTTGTAAAAACGTTACATGTAGGGCTAGTAGTTTCTTCTCTTTCTTTTGGGGGTGGGGAAACACATTATAGAACTCTTCTTTCTTTCTTTTCTTTTTTGCCTGTTCTTGCAGCAGTACTTCTTTTCTCAGTGTGAGTTAGTATGGAGGATTTATCTAGACAATGGAGTTTTCTATCCCTTTCCGAAAGGGAAGGGGACGATATATGTTTTAAAAAAGACTGACGTCGGCAAGAGTTTATCATTGCAGCATTGTTCCTAACCAGGCGTGCACTCAATATGGTTGCAGTCGGTTAGAACTTTAAAACCTCTTTGGAGATCTCAGAATGATTTTAAGATTAGTAATGAAAGTGGTCATAAGGTTCTTTTCGTTTTCGACGAGGAGGAAGCAGATAGAATCATGTCCACTGGTTCGTGGAGTTTTGACAAGTCTCTTGTGGTGTTATAGCGGTATGAAAGGCACTCTGCTCTTGAAGATTTGAATTTTGATAAAGTCGCTTTTTGAGTGCAAGTTCACAATATTCCCATTAGCTACAGAACCAGATCGATGGCGGAAGACATATGTGAAGCCATTGGGAGGGTGGATCGTACAACAAAAACTTCGGAGTGTGAGTGTGGGAATTACATTAGAGTAAGGGCTACCATTGATGTCTTTTAGCCTCTCTGTCGAGGCCGAGTAATCAGACTAGAGGATAATGAAAAGGTCTGGGTTACATTCAGGTATGAACGGCTTCCAAATATCTGCTATTGGTGCGGTTGCCTTGATCATGGTGATAAGGAATGTGATTTGTGGATCCAGAGCAAAGGCACTCTCCAAAAATCCTCACAGCAATATGGGTCGTGGCTTCGGGCAACATCGTCGGGACCATCAAAGGGCAATGTAATCCGTGTTTCAGGTTACTGTGAAGATAGAAAGGAAAATTTATCCTCACGTTGGCGGAGGACTAAGCAGCAACGCCCAAATCCGATGACCGCCACAGCAATGGAAAGCTCAACAGAAAAGGATACAGAGGATATGGAAGCAGATATCGGGGAATTTCCTAAATCAAATGCTGCAGGGTCCACGATCCAAAAGGAAAATATAGGGCCGAATATTCAGGATCACGGGAATAAAGGAATTTCCTTTTCTCAACAACTGAAGGATATAGACAATGACCTTAGGATTTATGAGGATCCTGTAATTATAGGCCAACCCGAGGATTTTCAACCCAATCAGGAAAACTCTCCACTTTTTGACTTGGGCACGTTGAGAAAAGATTTGGATGACAACATTAGTATGTCACGTGCTCCTACGTTAGTACCCCCCTTGGAAAAAAAAATCCAGTAACCCCTCTCTTGGATATTACCAACTCTTAGAACCTACGGGCTAGTGCTGATACTCCCCATCTGGTAACATGGAAACGATTACCCTGTTCAGCCCCAATTGAAAGGGTTACTGATCATTGTGAGTTACCAAGTAAGAAGCTAGTGGTTTCAAGCAATGATAGAGAAATTCACTTGCATTGGCGGAGGTTGTTTTACAGCCCCGCCAGTCACAATGAGTTGCATAGTGTGGAACTGCAGGGGGCTTGGGAACCAACTTGTAGTTCAGGAGCTTGTGGACTTGGTGCAAGCAAAAGACCCCTCTGTCGTGTTTTTAGCTGAGACATTGGCAGATGAAGCTAGGCTAGACTACGTGAAAGACAAACTTCGTTTTGATAAGAAATTCTTCGTTCAAAGAGTAACTAGAGGAGGAGGTTTGGTGTTGTATTGGAAGAATGATATTGAGGTTGAAGTTGAATCCTCTTCACTGAATCACATCGACGCCGTCATTAATATAAATTCGGGTAAAGCTTGGAGATTCACCGGTTTTTATGGCAATCCTGAAACTCACAGAAGGAGTGAATCTTGGGATTTACTTCGTAGCTTGCATGGTGTAGGGGCCTTTTTCGTATGATATGGTATGTTGGGCTGCCTCCTGCGGTGATGGGCCCTAGTGTTTCTGAGTAAGGGAGCTGGGGCCGGTCCAATTGTAACTCAACTTGGGCCGGTTTGTGCACAAACTTATGCCGTGTCTGCCAGGAGCAGATTTACGGCAAGCAGAACTGTAGCAGACGAGTTATGGCAGGCTAAACTGTTGCAGACGAGTTATGGCAGACATATATAATAATAACTAAAACAGAGCACTTTGACTTATTTAAATAAACGGCTATGTATTCCCTGCTACTAAAGCATGACTACAATCACAATGATATCAATCACAGAGAAAAAATGAAGAGAATAATACTGGCTAATTTAAATGGGCATAAATTAAGTTTTTTAAACTGTTTGCCGCAGCAAGGTCAAAGAGGAAAGAACGCCTCTTCTCAACGCAAATAACCCCCTAAGAAAAGGATCCTGCCGTGGGGATTAATGGCTTTGAGGGAGTCGGACCTGAATGGTTGCTGTCCAAAAGAAAGATGGTCCTTGTTTACGTTTTCTGAAGAAGATAAGATTTGAAGGGTGAGAGAGAGAAACTGATCTATGGGTGCATGCCCTCTTTGAAATAACTCCCGTTTTTTTTAGTTTTCCTTTCTTTTCTTTCTATTTTCTTTCTTATCTTTTTTTCTTTTCTCTCTTGCTCTGTTTCTTCCTATCACTCCGAAAATGTGCTCTGTTTTCGATCCCTCTATACAGGGCACGGCAAGGGCCTTTTTATAGCGCCTCCCGCGGCTAGTGTTTTACCGTCCTGCCCCTTAACCACCTTTGTCTAGTCTGGATGTACTTGCCGACCACCAGGACTGTGTGACATCCACCCTCGCCAGACAGAGGCGGGTTTGTTTTGTTCCTCTGTATACCGCAACATTTCTTCCTGCCACGGTATTAATGCTTTCTCTCTCTACTCTCAGAGCATGCACCCAACGGTTCCCTCTCAAATTGCCTCTTTTGGGTGGTCTATCATCCCAGCAGGACGTACCTCCCAAAAGAGGCTTGGGCAGGAGCCGTGAATAGATCTTTTTCCCTCTCCCCACCACCAAACCACACCCCCTTTACCTCTTACCTCTGGCCCATGGCCCCACCATGTCCTATATTGGCTGGGTACAGGCTGGTGGTGCCTGGGCCTTGCGCGTGCTTCCCTTTCAAATTTGTCCAAGAGTCTGCCTGCTGCTCATGCGTCTGCCGCGACCTGGAGACTCTCCGTCTGCGTTTCCTGGCCTTTCATGTGGGTTTTCCTTTGGTTTTTTCGCTCTATTCAGGAGCTGGGTCTCGTATGATAATAGGCTTTACATTTCTTTGGCCCACTTTTGGTTTTCTTTACTGCCTGCCATGTTGAATTGTTATTCCTGCCGTAATAACTTAATCCTGCTAGACCCCTTTTTGGGCCAGCCGTTTATCCCTTTTCTCAGTGGCCTGTCACGGGCACTGTTTTGCTTTTACTCATGGGCTCCTATGTCCCTTTGGGCTTTTCCTTTGGGCATCCATGGCCCGATTGCTTTCTTTGGGCTTCCTCGGCCCATTTGCTAATTCCACACTCCCATGGGCTTTTTACTAACTTCATTGGGCTTCCCCGGCCCAATAACCTTATCCTTATCTTTGGAGTTCATGGGCCTACCATAAACCCCTTACTTTCTTAGTTTACAATTGCCTTGGGCCTGCGGCGGCCCTTTCTCACTTTTCTACCTCATACTCTACCCATGGGATGCTATTTCTTTCTTTCCTGGCTTCCTTGAGCCCGCTTACCTCTTCAAGACCCATTTATTTATTTGTTGGGCCTGTGATCCATTATTCTTGCCGCTTGGGCCTAATGGGTTTTTTGCTGTTTACCTTGTCAATTCTTTGTGGCCCTCATTGTTGGGCTTTTCTGTCTGCCTGGGCTTCCACAAATGACCCTCAACACATGGCAGAAACTCCCTCCCATGGTTACGTGCAGGAGATTTTAATGAGATAGTAAAACAATCGAAGAAGTCGGGGGGGGGGGGGGGGCGTTTAAGACCCCAAAATCAGATGTAGATGTTTAGAGATGTCTTGGATGAATGTGAGTTAATGGATTTGGGCTTTAAAGGTTTTCCTTTCACATGGAGTAAGCATTATAGAGATGGTTTTTTGGTATGGGAGAGGTTGGATAAGGCAGTAGCGTCACATGATTGGTTTGTTGATTTTCCGGGTACTTGGGTTACTCATGTAAACAGTACCACTTTGGACCATAAGCTATTGTGGATTGACTTGGCTGATCTGGATTTTCAGCAAAAGAAAAAGGTTTTCAAATTTGAAGAGGTTTGGCTGTCAGACAAAGGATGTGGGGAAACGGTTGAGGATGTTTGGCTAGCAACCTATGAAGAGATTGTAGATACAAGGGTGATTAGGAAAATAGAAGCTTGTGGGGCTGAGTTAGCTAGGTGGAGTCGTAACAACTTCAGGAATATAAGAAGAGAATTAGAAAAAAAGAGGAAAGAGCTAGCACAGGCAGAACAGGTGGCTGTTCAGGGGGCGGTTCAGGTAGGTTGTGGTTAATTAAAAAAGAAATCAATGCTCTCACGGACAAGGAGGAACGACTTTGGAGGCAGAGATCCCGAACTCTGTATTTAAAAGATGGGGACCGTAATACAAAGTTTTTCCATTGTCGTGCAATTCAAAGGAAGTAGAAAAACTCTATTTCCGGTATTAGAAATCACTCTGACATGTGGTGTACTGATAAAGACCAGATTACTGAGGCTTTCTTGAAGTATTATTCTGAGCTTTTTACTTCTTCAAAGCCCGACCCCTTAACGGCAGAGTTGGAATCCATTCCTTAAGTGGTGACCGAGGAAATGAATACCATTTTGACAGGAGACTTTAAAGCGTGGGAAGTTGAGTTTGCACTGAAACAAATGGCCCCATTGAAAGCTCCTGGACCTGACGGAATGCCTCCGCTTTTCTACCAAAATTTCTGGGATTTGGTAAGCTCTGATGTTACTAGTACTGTGCTGCATTTTTTGAATAAAGGTTTTTTGCCTAATTCTCTAAATCATACTTTCATTACATTAATCCCAAAAACAATAAATTCGGAGCATGTGACTGAATATAGACCCATTAGTCTTTGCAATGTGCATTACAAGATTTTTTCAAAAGTACTAGCAAATAGATTGAAGAAAGTCTTGCCTCTCATTATTTCTGATCATCAAAGTGCTTTCTTGAAAGGTCGATTGATAACTGACAATATATTAGTGGCTTTTGAGACTCTTCACTACATGAAAAATCACAACTCTGGAAAATCAGGTTTTATGGCGCTCAAGCTTGACATGAGCAAAGCCTATGACTGGGTTGGTCTTTTCTGAGAGATATTATGAAGCAAATGGGATTTAATAATAGATGGGTGGCCCTAGTCATGGAATGTGTTACAACTGTCTCATATTCACTCTTGGTAAATGGTGAGTCCTAAGGCAATATCAAGCCTAGTAGAGGTATTCGCCAAGGGGATCCACTTTCACCATATCTCTTCCTCTTATGTTCAGAGGGGCTGCATAGACTTATTCAGAGAGCAGTAAATTTGGGGGAGATTAAAGGAGTTTCTATTTGTCGGAATGGTCTTAAGCTTACTCACTTGCTATTTGCAAACGACAGTCTTTTGGTTTGTAGAGCTACTAAGCAAGATTGTCAGAAAGTGATGGAGATTCTCTCTACTTATGAGAGGGTTTCGGGGAAAAAATTAAATATAGACAAGACATCTCTCTTTTTTAGCAAATCAACGGCTATTGATATGCAAAATCACATCATGAGTGAATTTGGAGTAGCTGAAGTGAAGAACTATGAGGAATATCTTGGTTTGCTGGCATTGGTGGGCAGGAATAAAAGGGCAAGTTTTGACAAGTTGAAACAATGAGTTTGGAAGAGACTCCAAGGTTGGGAAGGGAAGTTGTTGTCACAAGCTGGTAGAGAAGTCCTCATAAAATCGATCATCTAATCAATTCCAACTTATGCCATAAGCTGTTTCAAGCTTCCGGTTACTTTATGCCATGAGATTGAATCACTCATTAGAAAGTTTTGGTGTGGACAAAGGGGTGAGAGAAGAAAAATCCATTGGGTGAAGTGGAGAGAGTTGTGTAATCACAAAGATGTGGGTGGGATGGGTTTTAAGGATTTAACTATGTTCAATGAAGCGATGCTTGCCAAGTTAGCTTGGAGACTCCTAAAAGATGATAACTCATTGTTTTATAGAGTATTCAAAGCTCGGTTTTTTCCTAATGGATCCCTCTTTGGTGCAAAAGAGTCACCCTCAGCCTCCTATGCGTGGAAAAGTATTTTAAAGGGGAGAGATGTGATTTCTAGAGGGGCGGTGTGGAGAGTTGGGGATGGCAAACAAATCAAGATTTGGGGAGATAATTGGCTGCCACTTAAAAATAAAGCCAAAATTACGTCACCAGTACTGTTTGGGCAAGAGAATTCATGTGTAGAAGCCTTGATTGATTAGCCAACCAAGCAATGGAGAGCAAATGTGATTGATCATGTTTTCAGTGATGCAAAAGCAGAGGAAATTAAAAGTATCCCTCTTAGTTCCTCACCGCAACAAGACACACTCATTTGGTCCTTTACTCCATCGGGGCACTATTCTGTCAAGTCGAGTTATCGTTTTCTGCATGAAAAATGAAGTACTAGATCAGGTGTCAGTTATAAACTCTGGTTTTTGGAGAGATATTTGGAGTTTGGAAGTCCCTTGTAAGGTGAAAAACTTGGTGTGGCGGGCTTGTAAGGATGCTTTTCCAACCAAGGCCAATTTATGCAAGAGGAAAGTCATCACCGAAGCAACCTGTGAGAGTTGCAAGGTGATGGCTGAGGACTGCTCACATGCTTTGTTTTTTTGTTCTAACTTGCAGGAAGCTTGGACACATGACCCTCAATGGAGCTGGTTGGCAACCATGATTGGGAAAACGCCAAAGGAAATTTTTGAGCATGCTTTCAAGGAGAATAAGGATCCATCCTTATTAGCATATATGGCATGATCCATCTGGAATAGACACAATCAAGTCCATTTCAACGAAGTGGTATGTCCTCTACAACGCATCGATCAACTGTCAAAGGAACGAAGAGCTGAATTTTAGAACCTCCACGCAATCAGCCTGAAACAGAGACATGAGATGCACACGAAGTAGGAATCACCAGACCTGGGAGTTTTCAAAGTAAATTATGACGGTGCAATGTTCGCGGAAACAGGGAGAGCTAGACTCGGAGTGGTCATCCGCAACTCAAATGGAGCGGTGATGGCTTCTTTGTCGCAACTAATCCCTCAACCGACTATGGTGGCACAGGTGGAAGCCCTTGCAGCAAGACGAACAGTCAAATTTGCCTTGGAGATTGGTATTACCTCAGCTGTTTTTGAAGGGGACTCAGACACAATCTTAAAAGAACTCAATAATCCATAAAAATCACTAGCACTCCACGAACATTTGATTGAAGATGTTAAAGTTTTAACTCCTTTTTTCAATTGTTGTAGTTTTGTTCATGTTAGCCGACAAGGCAATAGGGTCGCTCATGCTTTGGCTAGATGGGCTATTAACTTGCCCTCTCTAACTGTCTGGATGGAAGATGTACCACCAGACATTTCAAATGTAGTTCAGGCTGATTTTAGCTGTTAAGTTCCAATAAAGTGATTTAGTTGGTTTCTCAAAAAAAAAAAAAAAAAAAAAAAAAAGCACAATCTCATAATAATTTACATTGGAGTTTAAATTCTATAAGGATTGGGTGTAAAACTCATATTTTACACTATCTAATAAGTTATTGCTACATCGGCATTTTACTTAAAATTTAATACATCCTACCATACCTAATAACATCTCAATAAATTCCCAATTTGGTTGGATTTATGTATGTGTATTAGAATTGATTGAGTGTGATTGTGTTTATTCTTAAATATGAGATAAGATGATGTGACATGTTGGGATTGGAGGGGTAAAACATGAGTTTTACACCACGTCCTTATAGAATTTAATCTCTTTACATTGACCCAAAATAAATTCACATGTTTATAAATCAAACAATACACATCGATATAGCACGTACATACACACATATTGTATGATACATGGTCAGCCCTAATACACTTATATAATACACATCCTTTTGCTCAGTTCTGTATTTATATAGTTATATATCGTGTATTCTACCATACTAATAATCATGCACAAAATAATATTTCAATCAGTAGGTGGTCTATCACACTATCAATACAACTCATAATTGTTCACAAATTTTTTTTTCTTCGAGAAATAAGCTGGTCTTCAACGTTCTAACCGACTCCAAAGACCACATTGAAGGTTTAGGCTCTACAACAACTTACTGAGATTGGCTTTGTAGCTTCAACTTATCGATCACCAAACATTAACACCATTGTACATTAGATATTCTGTATTTCTCTCTTTGTAGAACATGACAAAACCTCTCTAAATCTCTACTGAGTCATGCTATAATTAATAGGGGTGGAAATTCGTGTTCTTTTGTCGGGTTCGTGTCTTGTCAATTAATGAGTATTTGATTCTATGGATCAGCACTAACCTGACTCAAGCCAATCAAATCCTAACAAGAATTCTAAGCTTGTTTTCAATTAAATTTCTTTCATGCAAAAACTCAATAATTAATGCTCTGCAGTTAAACTCGTTTTCTATAAAAATAGCTAACACAACTCCACAACCAAAAGTTTTACAACTACCAATTTCACTTTTTCTCATCCACTCCAAATTGTGAAATGTTCAACTCCTGTAGAATGGTGAAATGTTGTAACATATGGTTTGAAAGAAGATATTCCATATACCACAGCTCTGGTGCAAGTGCTAGCCAAGACCCAAGAGTCAGACCAACCCCCCTAAAGGCTAAAGACAGATGCTAATGATGGGCTAACCATATTGCTTGCCTTCACATGACCAACTGCAAAGAATGCATGAACAGACATAATTATAACTAAAAGAGTTATTAATGAATTTTGTTCTATATTTATTTGAAGTGTATGATTAGTTAGCTTCATTGAGATTCGTTTGAACAGCCATTGAAACAAGATAGAGTCACATGGATCAGCAATATAGGGAGGAAGGGGATAATTAGTCCCACAAATTGTTAATGAAGAGGACTAATTATAATAAATTAATAATCATACAATGTGATAGAAATTGAGAGACTTCCCCTCTTGGTTGGTGGTTGTGTTGTTGACATTATTGGAGCACATGCATGCGAACTCATAACTGCTAGGATCCCCTCCAGCCTACCATAATTAGTCTCACTTCTATTTCACTTTCACTTCCATTATGGTTTAAAAGTTTATAAAGGAATGGGATGTACATTGAGTTATCATATATATATATATATATATATACACACATACACACACAAAGTTATACATATTATTTATTTCTACAATTTGAAAATACACATAAGGGTGTGTCATTTGAAGCATGTAGAAATCTAGAACTATCTAGGATTTCCAAGGAAAGAATGGTTCAAAGGATCTAACAATGTTTATGTCATCCTAAACCCTTTTTTTTAATCACTGTGCTTGACTTATATGACTTTCTTTTTTACTCTTTCTCAATATTAGACAAACTCAATATCTTTTTGATATTTCCCTTTATCATAAAATCAGTTTATCGGAGTTTTTTTGTTTAACTATTATCTTATTTTGTTTAAGTGCAACTTATTAAAACCTCACTTTTTAAGTATATATATACTTTAATCCACTTTCAACAATAAATACATATATATATATATATATATATATATGATGTTCAATAGACACATGATATTAAGTAATACCAGAGTCAAGTTAGGGGGTGGGGGCACTGGGGAATGCCTCCTAATCTTACCGACGATTACATTTATAGTATGTTAAATCAGTGGCGGAGGCAGAATTTTAGTCTAGAGGGGGCAAAATTAAAAGTGAAATTAATCTAAAAAATATTAACCAACAATAATAACAAAATAAATAAGCAGTTGTAAGCAAATATGAATATATTTCATATTATTAAAATAAATAAACAAAAATAACCAATTCATAGCTACTAAAAAATTTATAAACTGATGGAGTAAGAATGTGATTAGTGTTACTTAAAAAATATAATGAATAAATGTTAGAAATTATTTTTTGTGATTGGTGACATGCCAATTTGTAAGATATAAGTAGTAAAATTTGTAATATCTCTAGCATCATTCAAGAATAAAATGCTGTGAAAAGTATCATAAATATTAAAAATGGTGTAAATAATGATATAAAATAAAAAATAAAAAATAGTGAAATAGGTGCAAGTTGCAGTAGGACAAGACAAAAGCAATGGTTTGGTGACTTTCAACCAAGTAGAAGTCTTTTTTTCAATTTTTTTTCCTCCATGTCAGAATGTAACTACTTTAGACTACTATTACTAAAAAATTTCAGGAGAAGTCAAGGGGGGCAGGTGCCCCCCCTCGCCCCCCTCTGGCTCCGCCAGTGTGTTAAATCCTAGACCAACTAGGGGTTACAATATGTATGAAAGTAAGATTAAAATTACCTTGTTTATACTTTAAGTAAGATAATATGTAATAAACTTGGATTAGACTTATATAATAAAATTAAAAGAGTAATGTTAAGACACAACAAATGCTACAACAATTTCACAACACTTCTATAATAACCTACCACCTCTATATGGGTCCATCACAATATGAAATTTAAAAATTTTTAATACTAATTTGAGAATGTTATGAAATTATCACGAATTTTTGTTTTGTCCTAGATGTTATTCTAATTAAAAACTTGACTACAATTGTGCCTTAATATCTCCAACTTCATTTACCCCCAATTGGGCAAGAAGAATTAATTATTTTGCTGAAGTCTAGCACATTTTTTTTCTTAATTTATCCGGCTCTTCTTAAATGTATACTTCCCCTCTCACATAATTGTGAATCTCACTAATTAAATTCATGGTGAGACCCATGATTTATGTAAGAGGAGAGAGTACGCATTTATCGTACTTCCGAAGTATTCAATAATTTTCTCTTAAGAAAACCCTCAACATCTTTCTCATTTTGCATGATTTATGGAAAATTATTAGGTACTTCCGGAGTATCATAAATGCGTATTTCCTTCTCTCACATGAATGATGGATCCTACCATGAATGATGGGTCCTACCATGAATTTAATTAGTGGATCTACCATTCATGTGAGAAAATGGAGTACGCATTTATGATATTCCAGAGTACAAAATAATTTCCCATGATTTATGCACTGTCCTGTCCATCAATCACCGACATACGCACTGCTATAGAATTTATAAGGATCCGGTTAATGTGTGCCCTTAGAGCACATATTAAACTTTCTATTTTTGGAAACATTTTCTCGGAAATTGAAAAAGCTGTCATTACTTTTTCAATTCTCGAGAAATTTTTTCCCAAAAATGAAAATTAATGTGTGCCCTAAGGGCACACATTAGTAAAATCCAATTTATAATAGAGAGATGTGAACAATGAACAGGACGACAATTTGTTGGCTTCCAAATTTCCGATGTTACATATCAATTACTAGCTGAGCTAGCAGTTTCATATGCATGTATTGCCAGAATTTATTCTAGAAAGATGTACAGAACGGTCGGCAATCATTTAAGAAACAGTATTATATGTCAATTCATTGGCTTCTAAGTATCCAACGTAAGAGCATTTACATCACTTGTTATACCAATTTGTGTTTATTTTAATATCACAATTTACTTTTTTTATTTTAAATAATTTTTTTTTCAAAAATACTCACTTCAAATTATTTATTCTAAACACTATTTATTAAAATATCAATTTTTTTAAATTGTTTTTTTTCTTTACACAACCATCCTCCACTCTTCTTTTATTCTCGGAATACATAAAAAAAACATAAAAAATTAAATGCAAAATAAATAATATCAATATAAATTTACACATTTATTATAATAATAGCCGAACATTTTTTTCTATTTTGCATTAAATGATACAAATGCTCTACCACGTTTCGGTATAATAAAACTGAAGGAACAGAGAAATATTTATATCAGGTAGTTACAATCATCAAATGCTAGGGACTGCCAAAGCTTTTCTGACAAGACTGCGATGTAACGTGAATAAATTGATACTGACCTTCCTAGATACCAAAATGTTCAAATGGGGTGGTGGGACAAACACGTGTAATCGCTGCTAAAGAACACGAAATACAGTTAGAGATACGCAGCCAAGCAATGGTTTGTGTTCTCTGAGTTAAGAATGGGGCAATGTGGCAGCATAGGGCACACAAGTGAAGCAATAATGGAGTTAATGAGAGTGAGACTACGCTGTCTCTGTCGACTAATTAACTACAAGGAATTCAAGGAGGACTGTTTTAAACAATGTTGTTCATCAGGAACCATCGGTCATAAAGACAGTTTACCTGTTCTCGACTGTATGTTTTGTTCTAGGAATACCATACAAGCTGAGTAAACTAGGGGAATTATTGCAAATTTACAGCTGCCTCTGCCTGTTGTGGCTGTGTGGATTTAAGGCAATGTTCTTTGAAATTTTATTGCTCATCTATACTGTTATACTAAGTTGCTTTATGAAAATTTGATTAACAAAGAAATTATTAAAAATTGGAATGAACGGAGGGAGACAAGAAGAAAGTAAATAAAGGGGATGGTAGCTGAAATATGATACTAAAATTTAGTACATTATGATCTTTTTATCCTCGTCTTTCTCCATTCAAACATAGAGTAAATAAGCTTGAGAAGACATTTTCCCTCTTTCACCTTCTTTACAACAAGTGAGAGAAGAGAATTCAAACCCAAGTTATCTTTTAAGGAAAAACTGGACAACATCTTTAAGTTATAAGGTTTTCGATTAGAAATTTTTTTTTTTTCTTTGAAATTGGTAAATACCATTTTATGATGAAATTTTAATTTTCATATATAAAATATATATTAGAGTCCTATCATTTCAAATAAGTTATTATTTACTATTATGTGGAATAAGATTTTAAATATTTAGAACCAAATAGATATGTCAAAATTACATCTTATCTACGAAATGATATTCATTCATTTTAAAACAAATGGATTAATCCTCTTCCACCAGCATAATTAACCATTTGGACAATCTCTACATCTCTCTAAATTTCACATTCATAGAAGACAACAAATAAACCCAAAAATATGGTGATCTTGTCGCACCAAAAACATGTCACCAAACGCCATTATTTTATTCTTACCCATAATCCTCCTTTTTGATTTGTATTCCAATTTCTTTTTCGAAATCTAAAACTTTCCCACCACCCATCCTAGGATCAGACAAAGCATATGAGAGGTTCTGGCGAGATAAGTACAAAGTTTATAGATGGGAGAACACAAAACCCAATGATGAAATGTCATATTCAAGGCATTGGCAATTCCACACTGGCTTATTGCGTCACAGGTATTTTGGAAAAATGACACCTATGCCAGCTAAAGAACGATTTCAAATGGTCCATTTTAGGTGTTTATACTTTATATTGCCCTAAAAAGGATCAAGGTAAAGAGTTAAAAAGAAAGTGCTTAGACATCGCCCCTTTTTCAAGGCTCTAATAATGTTATATCAAGAATTTGGATTCTCTACTCAACTCACTCTATCATACCTGCAATTGGAAGCATTAGCAAGTCTCTTATTTGTCACCTTGTTAATCTTAAAAACACCAACACATCATACACAATTATATGATGAAATCTCATTTTCATGATGGCAGCACATTCTACATGACAAATGAATGAAGGTAGATTCAATGCTACACGGAAATTGTCATATAAGCGTGACATGTGTTCGGACGTAACTTAATATTTTGGATTTGGCTTGCATTTTATGCGAGAATCCTATGTTTTTAGTTTTAGTGCATTGAACTTGACACAAACATGACATTGTTTAACAATCTCATATTCCTTCTGTGCATTGGATTGTACAAGCATGAAACCTCTTGATTATACTCACAGCAATAATCAGTTAATTACTGAGTATGGCACGCAATATGGCGATTTAAAGATTGAAAGCTGAAGAATTTGAAATTTGGGGATTCGATTAGTTATTAAAGAGCCAATTTTGATACATGAAGTTTTAATCCCACCATCAGTCTATATAATCGGCCTCCACTCTGCATCATCACATAAATTATATCACAGCAAGTCTGAAGCAGATTACCGGCAGAAAATGATGCGCATATGATATGATGAAACGGGAGTCAGTATTCATAGCACGAAATCTAATGGAAGAATTGCTTCAAATCCTAAATTGATATTCCTAACCACACTACTTCATATGAATCAAAAATTACAACAATCACACCCTTACACAGTTACACCTTCTCTTCACCAAATTATTTAATGATTAGTTTATTACAACTAACCCCACCACACCAACACCAACACCAACACTCTGTTTTCTCTTTTCCACTATATCTATTATTACTCTTTGACACCAATCCAATTTCCCTCAAAACTGTGTATTTTCAATGCTTACATTCACATTATAGAAACATAATCCAATATATTAAGGTTGGTACAAACTTCACAAACCCAATTGCCTCTTCAGAGTTGAAAATATGCGAGGTCAGGAATCGGATATGGCTTCTCTTTAACATATATAATCTTGATTGTTAACACAACATTGGCACATTGCAATCATTTATGGGTGCAGTTAACAACTGCCCTAAGTGAACAAATTAAAGATTAATAAATGCCCAATTAAGAGCTGTAATGCACGGTTTTTAAAAAATAAAATACACGTGTTAATGATTCATTAATTTACACGCATAAATTCATTACGGTTATGTGCAATTTTTGGGATATATGTAGACAATTTGGTTTGATTTTTTGAATGCATCTTAACCACGGCCCTAAGACAGGGCATTCAATAACAAAATCCTTAATTAAAATAAAAATTCAACACAATAAGATTTTAAACCTATAGTATCCGTTTCATAGTGATTATTCTTTATTATTAAGTTAAAACACCCATTAATTTTTATTATTATTATTATTATTATTTTGTGTAAATGAAATTTGAACTCAAATCCCCCCAATTTTAGTAAAGAACCCCAAATGGCCTAAGAAGCAAAAAGAATATGTATGAAATCGTCTATGTTGTAGGACAATGAAATGCAGTTGGCTTTACTCAATTCTTTTTTTCTTTTTCTTCTTCTTATTTATTTATTTAATATAACCAATTTATTGCTTAGCTAGAGAAAACACCAACAAATAGAGTTTCTTTGAAACTTAGCTCAAATTGAATTATTTGATCTATTCCCTCGTCTCTCAAGCAGTAACCACTTCTCTTTTTTCCTTCTATTGTTTTGTTAAAGCTATTGCATTGCCACTCGCAAGTGTCATCTAGTTCCTCTCGCTCTGAATAAGACATCTCCGCCGTCATGGTGGGTACTGTTTTCCTTAGGATGCTACTATTGTTTTTAGAGAAAAGTAATATAATACAATAGAGAAGAGAACAGTGTTTTCAAAGTACTCCTGGGTTGAGATTTTTTGATTCCTATGGCAGCGACACCATCATGTGCCATCCAACTTTACATGATTGAAATAAAAACAAATATGATCATCCATAGAATCCAGAATAATCGACGAAAGCCATGTCAAAGTACTCTAATTTTTATGGATCATTTATTGCGGTTTGTGATGATTAAAGCTTGCACTAACTAATGAAAAACTAAAGCCAATACCACACATCACAGGGCCAATAGCAATAGTATAAATTTGCCGAAGGAAAATGTCAAAATAGGAGATTAGAAAAGTCAAGAAGTATAATAATCAGGTTTATGTAATTGTCACATCTTACATAATGATACACGAAGAACAGTCGTGAGAAACTGAGAGGTTAGGTGGAGAAGGGTACCAACACATTGGAATCACACATAATTCAACGTCAAGATACTTTGTACCAAGAGCAAAATCATAAGGTTGACAAGCCAATAACTCTAGAATTATTGCTTCCACTAACAAAGATCCTCTTTAGAAAGAAAATACACCAAATACTTGCGAGTGGGTTATCCATGCACTCGAAGTCAACATATGCATCATATGGGTTTTAAATGTGCTTCACAGATACAGTAGGGTCTGATCTCATCTCATCTCATCGCATCACCAGCAAACAAAACTGAATCTTGCATATCAAGCACAGTTTATGTACGATCTTTATACCATTAAAGCTGTAAAATAAGGTACTTTTTTTTTTTTAAATCACAGATTGGCGAACATCATATCAAGCTCAGTAAGGTTGGAAGGGATTTGATAATAGAGGCCAAACATTTCAAACGGGGGGTATTGTCATATGTTACTTATAGTATAGATTGGTGAACATCATATTGCGTACCATTTGTGAAGTTTCTACTTTCAGATCTTTCGAGATTTTATCCAAAAAGTCATTGATCTGTTATTTGATTCGAGGGATTGGATTAGCAAACGTTCCTCGGATATTTAAAACATGGTCTTGTTATGTTTGAAACATGGTCTCATTATGTTTGATGTGGACGTTATAGAATGAAGGAATTCATCACACGTCGGTGACTCAATTGATAACATTGTTTATTAGATCGTTCTTTGATTGGCCTAGTGCGTGGGGTTTAAACTTTAAAAGTAGTAATTATATCGTTGAATTTATGCCCTTCTCTATACTAAATTTTTCTTTGGAATCTTTTTGTGTTCATTATACATGTACTGATGTAAACAAAGTTGAGGTGGTGAGGAATACTGGAATAACATATTCAATTATATAAATAAATAAAGCAAGTAAAATTTTTTTTACAGTCGATGATAATAAAGACAACAAATTTCACAATTGTTGAGGTAGCAAGTTGTCCCATGTGTAAGTGATATATCACTAATCATAATATACCACCTCAACAAGTAGTAGAAAATTGTTTGTAAAATTTGTTGTTTTAACTATTGTTTTACAAAATCTGTGTTGTGTGAACTGTGAATGTGCATAACCATGTTTTCAGCCAATTCAGTCTTAAATGTGTTTTCATGTCATTCAGTTGGATTGGGAGAATGATATTCTGCAACTATGACCTTCACATGTTATTCATTTAAAAAAAAAAAAAAAAAAAAACAACAACAACAACAACAAAGCAAAACAACTTCCAGAGCAATGATACTATGAATAAAAAATTTAAGCACCCTCCCCAAAAAAAAACTTGTTCTTGCTTTATTTAATAGCTTTCCATAACAGTGGAGGTAAAAATTTAGTTATTTGGCACTATAAAAAGTTACTTTATCTATATTACCTACTTATTTTACAAAACATGCTGCAGCAGTGAATCTATTTTAACTTTCAACATAATAAAATAATACAAACATCACAATAAAATAATATATCTACTACAATAAAATAATATATCCACTATAACAATTTAGCTATTTGGCACCACAAAAGGAAAGGAAAAAATAATATTTTAATCCAGCTAGAGAATAATTTTTTTTTTTAGCTCTCAACTATAGTGCACAGCTATGTATAAATGTTACCTTTAACTCCACTACTGTAGTATGGGTTTTTGTGTTTTGGTGAAGCTAAAATAGCTATATAACTATTTATTTATTTATTTATTTTTGTTGAGAAAGAGTTATATAACTATTTAGCTTCACTGCTGTGAGTGCTATGCATAAATGTTTTACCAATCCAATAAATAAATTCATTGACCCCACTCTTCCCATATCACTCCAAACATACTTGAGAATAAATGTCATATTACTATAATTTAGGTACTAGAAAGAGGGGAAGCTGCGGCTATATTTATTTTTTCAAATTCCAGGCTTTCCAGCACATTCGATTGCCCCCACTGGGCATAATGTAGCTCGGCCCATGCCATTTTAGCATACATGAAAATCCAGACCAAATAAGCACTCAAGTCGTTAATTGTAATTTTTAGGCCTCAAAATTGAGATTGCCACTCATAAATTTAAAAATCACTCAATCAGAAAGGTGGAAAAAGAAAATGCCAAATTACATTGCCCTTTCAAGAAGTTAATGCTTAAGAACTGATGGCTACAACGCTTCTTTTAAGACAGTTAATAAATAATGGTAAGGACTACAACCTCTTTTACCTAAGGGGAACAACTTGAACATAAGTGGCATAGAAAAAGCTAAATTTTATTACAAATTTTATCATAAAAGGCTTTTAAATGGACATGACAATAAATGTGATTGGTGTTACTTTAACAAATAATAAATAAATGTTTGAACTACTTTGTGATTGATGACATATCAATTTGTAAATCTTATATAGTAAAATTCTGGTCACTCATGTAGCATACCTTTGTTGGGAGGAAGTGTGAAGGAAAGTGGCTTTTATCAAAGAATCTGTTGCGCAGCCACAAAGCTATTCAGTAACATCTTTCCTCTGCATTGGAATTATATTCAAACATTTAATTGCACCTCATTTTTTCCCCAATAGAATAACAGAGATATTACTATGATCAGTTTTTGTAATTAACATAAATATAATCCCTCCATTCTAATTGGTTTATCCTATATATCTTTTTGGGACATCCCACAATAGATGTCTACCTTCCATTATTAGTAAAAACAAGAACCAAAAAAGGAGAGGCAGTTCAGGAAAGTGAAAATCCATATTGTCATTTAGAAGCAATAAATGATGTAGTGTTATAAAGTTGGAATTACAAAAGGGAAGAACAAAGCAGGACAAAGGAGCATATGATAGAACAAATTATGAATGCTTATCAACAAAAATTAGGAATCAAAGGAGGAAATCCATAAGCAGGATTGGAATAAGTAACATCTGGAGCATAGCACTGCCATATAGTTCTATAGAAAATTTAGGTACAAAATTTATACTCCATGACTCAAAAAATCGCAAAAAGATCTTTAACAAACTCATAGCACCCTAAATGTCATTCGATTCCAAACATCAACTATACACCTGAGAAATAATATCATGCTATATACTTAGCAATTGCTTTCTACTAGACTACCAAAGTTTTGGCAGATTAATACAGTCCAGTGGCTGAATGGAATAGACAATTATCTTCTACTGGTAGTGTACTCGTATGATTGTTTCCAGCCCCTTGTATATTCACTAACAGTTTCTCTGAATCACTATCATCAGAAGCTGGTTTGTCACCAACAGAAATTTTAACAATCAAGGACTTCATTACAAACTCAGCATCACTAGAAGCCCCTGTTAACAATCAAACATAAAACATAAATTTGTCGGTACTCCAGAGGAAAATACTGCAATTGATGCAAATTAGTGCCTACTCTCCATTACTGGAAAGAAACTGTAAGCAATATTTTAAAAAGAGAGTAGTCCAGCAACTAAAAATTTTCTTTCATTCAAGTAAAATTTGAGAATTTTTAGGCAAAGTGACTCCCTCTCCCTCTCTCTCCAAAAACATGTTTAATAAAGCATTATCAATGCATCTTTTTTAAGAAATGTAAAGACTATTTTATACTAACAAGGGGGAAAATCTGAATATATGTGACATACCTGTGTTGGTGGAGCTGTCAACAAGACAGGCTTTTGTGAAAGATTCTGTTGGGCTGCCAGGAAGCCATCCAGAAATCTTTCTCCCCTACATTAATATTATGTTCAAGCATAAGTTCACGACATCGTTTTCTTTATCCAATTGAATAACAAAGATATACAATCATCAATATCGTTTAATAAACATAAACATTACTCCCTCTGTTCTATTTTGTTTATCCTTTATGCATTTTTTGGTTCGTCCCACAATGCAAGTCCGC
Organism: Quercus tomentella; assembly: GCA_028535165.1. Taxonomy (NCBI): domain Eukaryota; kingdom Viridiplantae; phylum Streptophyta; class Magnoliopsida; order Fagales; family Fagaceae; genus Quercus; species Quercus tomentella. The sequence continues at coordinate 16,451,905 of JAPQVY010000001.1, forward strand.
ATTCCAATATTAGTAAAAACGAGTACTAAAAGAGGAGAGGTAGTTTCTGGAAAGTAAAAGTCTATATGGTCATGTAGAAGCAATAAATGGTATAATATTAGAAAGAGGGAGCTAACAAAGGGAAGATAAAATAGGATAGAGGGAACATATAATAGAACAAATTATGAAAGTCTAAAACATACTAAGAGATCATGCTTATCAACATAAAATATGAATCACATTAGGGGAAAGAATTAAGTGGGCAAGGGAAGGAGAAACTCCATAACAAAGGTATTTGAAGGTATTAACTTATTAGCATGGCATAAATTAGAAGGCATCTGAAAAGCAAGGTATTTATACCACATATATGCCATCATCCTAACAACTAAAAATAGAGAATTAAATGCCCCTCTCGGTTGCATAAATCCTAATTTTGTACAGATATTACCTTCATGCCTAATATTTTTAAAAGATAGCAGTTTATACTCTATTCTACACTACCATAACACCCATACTACTAAAGAGAGAGCCAGCAAAAGTGTGTGCACTGCAGTAAAGAAAAAAAAAAGGAGACACAGAGAACATCAATCATACCTTTTTGGCAGCTGTACCATGCAAGATGTCAAGCATAGACTCTACACTCACAGTCACAGATGCATGCTGGAACTGCAAAGGGGCCGGGGGAGTCCATTAGTATGAAAATAATATCAACGAAGAAATCAAAGTGTGACTTCATACATAATTACGTATAAAAGATAAAATGTGACTTCATACATAATTACATATCGAGTAACATGTATGAACAATTTAAAGTTTGGGGTTTAATTTATGGGTATATTGGAATGTAATTCTGCCGAGATATACACACCTAAAATCAGGACATTCTTAAAACTTAAAAGGACCTATAAGACTTTTTAGTAGAAGAGTACTAACCTCATAATATGTGCTAAGCACGTGCTCAAAAGCTTTTTTATTTTTTTATTTTTTTTTATTTTTTTTATTTTTTATTTTAATGTCTAAAATTAATCATTTTAAACCTTTTAAGGACAATAAAAGCTCAATATATAACTTCAAATACTAACAACGTATTTTGGTCATTGTGGTGGGCCTTTTTTACAATGTTGGATTGGGCTGCCTCCTACGGTACTGGGCCCAAGTGTTCTAAGTAAGGGAGTTGAGACCGGTCTAACTGCAACTCAATTTAGTTCAGCTTGTGCGCAAACTATACCCCGTTTGTCAAGAGCATGCTTACGGCAGGCAGAGATATATAAGTTGTGGCAAGCAGACATGTAATAATAATAATAAAAAGTACTTTGGCTTTTAATCAAAGTGAATAAATAATTCTCAATTAAAATGATAATCACAAGCACTTTTATAAAGGAAATAGTGGGAATAAGTGGATAAGACACGAGTTAACAAAAGAAAGAAATAGGATCAATCTGATGTACCAAGCTATGCTACAGGACCAAAACCAAAGAGGCAAAAACGTTTTTCCTCAATGCGAATAATCTCCCGGGGAAATCCTGTCGTGGAAATTAATCACTTTGAGGGAAACGAACCTGAATGGTTGGTGCCCAAGAGAACCCTTTGCTTTTAACAGAGAGCAGGACTTTGAGAGGGAGAGAGGGAATCAACCTATTGGTGCATGCCTGCCGTTCTAAGTTCTCTCTTTTTCCTTTGTTTTATTCCTTCCTTTCTTAGTACTTACTCCTGTTTTTATGATTTTCTCCTAGAGATTACTATTACCGTGATTGTGATCCCCCCCTGTGCACGGCAAGGGCCCCTTTTTATAGTGTCTGCCGTGACCGGATTTTACTACCTTAGCCTTTAACCACCTTTGTCTAGTCTGGGTGTATTTGCCGACCACCACTGGTCCGTCTGTGTTGGCTGTGCCACTCCCTATTACTAGACAAAGAAGACTATTTTGTTTGTTTGTCTGTCATGGCACCCTTTCCTGCTACGGTGTGGGTGCTCTCTCTCTTTATCCCTCATGGCATGCACCTAGTGATTCCAACTCATCCTTACTTCTTTTGGGCGATATGTCATCCCAGCAGGACATTTCCCCCAAAAAAGCCTGAGTAGGAACCTCTGAATAGGTTTTCCCCTTTCCCCACCGCCAAACCATGCCCTTTTACCTTTGACCCATGACCTCACGGTGTCCTGTATTGGCTGGATACAAGCTGGTGATGTCTAGGCCTTGCGCGTGCCTCACTTCTATGTATGTCCAAAATCTGTCTGCTGCTCATGCGTTCACCGTGGTCTGGAGGTTCGTCTGCACAGTCTGTCGTCCGTCCTTGACTTCTTATGGTGTGATTTGTTTTCTGATTTCCCATTCTTTTATGGCTTGCTCCTCTTAGGGGCTGGGCTTTATTTGATGGTGGGCTTTACCTTCTTTCAACCTACTCTTTTACTGTTATCATTTCCTGTCATACCATTCTGTCATTCCTGCTGTGATGTTATTTGACCCAATCATGCTGGGCCTTTTTGGGCCTGCCGTTTATTCTTCTCCCAATGGCTCAGTATGGCCATTAGTTCTTTTATTACATTACTTGTGGGCTCCAGTGTCCCATTTGCTTCCTCTTGGGCATCCTTGGCCCATTTGCTTTTCCCTGGGCTTCCTTAGCCCTTTTCCCAACTCTGCATTCTCATGGGCTTTTACTAACTTCTTTGGGCTTCCCCAGCCCAATTACCTTATCCCTTATCCTTGGGGCTCATGGGCTTGCCATCAACCCCTTACTCTCTTTACTTGCATTGCTTTTGGCTTGCTGTGGCCCATTCTCAATTTTCTTCATCACATACTACCCATGGATTTGCTACTTCTATCTTTCCGGGTTTCTTTAAGCCCGTTTGCTTCCTCAAGGCCTATTTGTTTATTTCATAGACCTGTGATCCATTATTCCTGCCGCTTGAGCTTAATGGTTTTTCCCTCCTCTTACCAACTCTTTTCTGCCCGTGTTGCTGGGCTTCTTCTTTATATTCGGATTCCCAAAATGATCATCAATAGTCATAATAAAACAAAATTTGTTGTCTTTTGAAAAATCAAATAATAATAAATAAATAAATAAAAACTACTAGTCCTAGGTTTTTGGGGTACCATTTGAAAATCTTTTAACTTCAATCTTTCAACTTCAATCTTTCACATTTTAAATTTGATATAATTTTCACAAGGTTAGACGTGTTATGCTTTTCAGTCACAAATAGAGAAATGTATGCGTATGCGTTGGTTGATATGTATACAAGAAAAGAAATATTTAAGAAAAAATGCAATATAATTTTGGTTGTTTCAAGGGAAACAAGGCCTCCAAAGTCCAACATCCAAAACACAATTGTGTGTTCCAAACTTTTGGAGTAAAAATGTTGATCTCTTTATTCAATAATACTTGGGTGTAAATATTAAGTTCAAGGCCGGCCCAAGATAGTTTGAGGTCTAAGGCAAAAATTTAAAAGGGGTCTTTTACATCTAAATATCACTTAAATAATATTTAATTTTTTTATTATATATATATATATATTTTTTTCAAATCTATTATTAATTCATACTCTCTTTTTTTTATAATTAATTCATACTTATTAATATGACTAATTCACCCAAAGCGAGCTAATGATATTTACTATATAGGTTTTATAAACTAGCATATCACCAATTAAAAAAAAGTTATTTATACATTCATTTATTATACTGTTTAAGTGACATTGATCATATTGTTGTCACATCAATTTATAAGTTTTTTGTCGTAAAATTTATATTAGCTTTAGCATTTTTTATTCACTTAATGGAGATTAGGTTGCATTTCTATTAATCCATATTTTTTTTATTGGAGAAAATACTAAACTTACTATAAATTTTAGGGATAATTACACTTTGCCCACCTGTGGTTTGCCTCTAATTCTATGTGCCTACCCGTGGTTCAAATTTTGACACTTTGCCCACCTATGATTGTCACCGTTTATGTGCCGTGTACCCACCTCTCCCTCACCGTTACTCTAACACAGAAATATGTAAAAACTCACTCCCATCCAGATCAAAACACTCTCACTCGAATCTTAAACATGAACAACATGAAGAACATACCCAAATTTTGAAACTTGAGTTGGCTCACTAAACCCAGAACATGAAGATTAACCAAAAACTAAACCCAGATTTTTCTGTTTTTCATGTTCAAACTAATTGTACCCAAACTAAACCCACAATCATGTTCTGGGTTTAGTGAGTCTGAAGAAAAGTAGAAGAACATACCCAAAAACTAAACCCAGAAATCTTGAAGATTAACCAAAAATTAAACGCAAAAATTAATATTTCTCATCCCACGAATATCTGCATATCCAATGCCCATCTCTTAAACAACATGAAAAAAATATCCATTCCAAAGGAAAACAAAACTTCTCTTTTTTGATAAATCAATAAGATTTCATTAAAAAAAAAAAAAAAAAAAAAAAAACAGATCCGCCACAGTTGAAGACAAGGCTCAACAGAAAATTCCGACACAATCAACTCAACTAACAAATATGCAAAAGAAGAAAACAATATCCAACTCACGACTCATTTTTCTGCTCTGAGAGCTGAGACTACACTTTTTTTTTTCACAGTATCCACTAAATTCACCAACTACCATGGGGTTATAGATTGCTTTTGGATTGAAGAAAGGAGAAAGGTAATCCCCAGATGGAGCAGAGGACTCTGTTTAAGGTTGAACATTAATCTCCTCCAATATAGGAGCAACATAGTTTGCATTCCCTAATCAGAATTGTTGTACCGAGAAAATAGCCGTTGGAAATGAGAATCCAACGCGCACCGTGTCGTTGTGATTAGAGCTTCTGTGTGTTTCGTGGGTGACGATGGGTGTGGTAATACCAAAACGCACCGTTTAGTCTCTTCTCAAGTAGCAACGCGTTTCTCCAACAGAATAGGGTCATGAACAGTACACGCATGGTTTGTTTTATTAATATCATATACTTTTTGGTTAATCTTCAAGATTTCTGGGTCTAGTTTTTGGGTATGTTCTTCTACTTTTCTTCAGACTCACTAAACCCAGAACATGATTGTGGGTTTAGTTTGGGTACAATTAGCTTGAACATGAAAAACAGAAAAATCTGGGTTTAGTTTTTGGTTAATCTTCATGTTCTGGGTTTAGTGAGCCAACTCAAGTTTCAAAATTTTGGTATGTTCTTCATGTTGTTCATGTTTAAGATTTAAGTGAGAGTGTTTTGATCTGGATGGGAGTGAGTTTTTACATATTTCTGTGTTAGAGTAATGGTGAGGGAGAGGTGGGTACACGGCACATAAACGGTGACAATCACAGGTGGGCAAAGTGTCAAAATTTGAACCAAAGGTAGGCACATAGAATTAGAGGCAAACCACAGATGGGCAAAGTGTAATTATCCCTAAATTTTATTATAAAAAGCTTACAAACTGATGTGGCAATGAGGTGACACTTCAACAAAAGAATAAATGAATATTGAATTACTTCATATGATTAGTGACATATCAATTTATAGGACTTATGTAATAAAACTTGTAATATACTACCATAACTCTAATATTTTAGACATTGGGAAAAAAATGTACACCTAACTCACATTTTTTCTTTAATTAACCAAAAAAAAAAAAACCTTACTGCCCCCATACTTGGGGCCTTTCCATGTTAGGGGGCTTTAGGCCACGGCCTAAATGGCCTAGGCCTAGGGCCGGCCTGATTAAGTTATCAATTGATTACATTGACTGATAAATGCAACAATGTTATTCAATTGATTATGCAAATGTGGACAAATCAATACATCTTGGATGCGGATGATTTCAATTTTTTTTAAGCCACTTTTGAGCACACACGTTTATGGTTAAGAGTTTTGAGTGACATGTTTTTACTCTATAGCTAAAAGTCATGTAATTCAATTAACTTTTTTAATTGTTTACAACGTAGATATATATCAAATCACCCTTACTTAACTACCGAATTATCAACAAAAAATTACATCACTCTATATGTAATTAACAATCATATATGAGGTATCATGTCTTTACTCTAGCTCCATTTGTAGTTCTCCTAAAAAGACATCCTTGACGTGAACAAATTTAAGACCTTTCTAGCTCTCAACTCTCTAGAAAAAATGTCTCTAAACATTTTTCTAGCCTTTCTTCTAGCCTCATCTATCGTTCAATCTCAAGAACTCAACCCCAAAAACACATTTCTTTTGGCTGGGCAAGGCAACATAGCTGGGCTTGGTGGGATTAACAACAACACGTGGGACACGAAAATCCCCCCAAAAAGCAATCCTAGCCCTTTTATTCTACGACTTAATTCCAACAAGACCTAGGTTGTAACTCATGAGTCATAAGCCTCTTCACAAAAACATTGACACAACAAGGATCTGTGGAGTTGGAATGGGCATGCCTTTTGCTCATGAGGTTTTGGCAAAGGATCCCAACTTTGGGGTGATTGGTCTTGTGCCCTGTGCCATTGGAGGGACTATGATCACTAAATGGGCCAAGGGAACTATTCATTACAAAGATTTGGTGGAAAGAGCTAATGCTTACTTGAGGAGTGGTGGCAATATCAAAGTACTTCTATGGTATAAGGGGAATCTAATATTCAGAATCAAACAGATGCCAAATTATATTAGGAAAGACTTTATAAGTTCTTCACTGACATTAGGAGTGATCTAAACTCTCCTAATCTCCCTATAATGCATGCACTATACTAAAATAAGTCTATAACATCATGTGTTAATACAACAAAATATATATAATGATATTAGACAAAATATCGCATCTACAAGTTAAAATTGTTGCAATAATCATTTAAAAGTGTTAAATTATTGCATCAACAATAATAAATTGCAATAACTTATAATTTTCGATTGCAATAGAAGTTTTAATACATTAAGAAAAATTGTTGCAATAACTTAAAATGAAGAAATTGTTGCAATAAATTAATACAAATTATTTTGCAATCTATTGCAACGGAAATTTCAAATTATTAGCTTATTGCAACGAAGTTATCATTGCAATAATTTGATATTAATTCTTTTATAATCTCTTATAATGATAAACACAAAATTGCCACGAAGATATTATTGCAATAACCTAATATCAATTATTTTATAATCAATTACAATGACAAAATGAAGTAATTATTCATTACAACGAAAGTATCATTACAATAATTTGATCCAACTTATTTCGATCAATTATTTGCAATTTATTGTAATAAGATTCATGAAGTAATAGCCTATTGCTACAAGAAATTTAAAGTAGTATATATATATATATATATATAACACATGGATACATTTAAAATTAAATACAATTTTTATTATAAAATTATAAATAATTAGTGAAATTAATAATAAAAAAAATAGCATGTAACACATGCATATGTATGGATACATTTAAAATTAAACCCAATTTTTATCATAAAAATGTAAATAATTAGATAAACTAGTTTAAAAAAAATTTAAACGTAATTAGTCACATATTAAAATCCTTACCTAAATTTATACTACTTATAATCATTTTTTTAAAATTTTTAATAAGATAGAATGTGTGGTTGATCTTTGTTGTGTGGTGATTTTTATTGAGTACATGTGATTGATTTTTTTTTTTTTTTAATTTTATAGTTCATTAATATTAGATTCTTAATATTTTGTATTCATGAACTCACTTGGCACAAAGATTAAATAACTTAAGTGGACACATGGCACAAACTTATGTGAATAATTATGGTGTGGTCTCCACATAAATTTGGATACATGGCTCAAAATTATATTCTAATTTCAAATTCTAATTGAATTTTCTCTGAACTTTACCTATTAATATATACTAACTTGTAATCCCATGCATATGCATGAATATACTTAAAAGATACACATTAAGATGCATAATATATTTTTTACATGTATAAATTAAATATTATTGATAGTCATTCTTTTTTTTTTTTTTTTAACTCTTTAAAAAGTCTTGTAAGAATGTTATTAGGCAGAAAATATAAATTGTCAATTTTTTAAATATTTTTATGTTCATTAATTCTAGACTCCTTGGTTTTTGTACACAATAACTCACTTGAATGGATATTTATGATATGGTCTCACATTTGATTCCAAAATTAAGAAATAAAACTCTCTCTAAAAATAAATTATTTAGGACACATGGTGCAAAATTGGACTTCAATTGTAGAAGCTAATTGGATTTTATATATATATATATATATATATATATATATATATATATATATATATAGATGACTTATAAATTTGAATTGTTTTTAGTTATAAAAAAAAAAAGACTCATAAATATAAAATCATTCAAACTCTCTCTTCATCTAATTTTATATATAGTGTTAGATATATGATTATGTTTTTTATAATTTATTTATATTGGATTCCTCATTTTCTACACTAAATTAACTCATTTGGCACAAAAATTAAAAATTTTTGATTAGATGGGACATATATATATAGATGATTGATAAACTTGAATTGTTTTTAGTTCTATAAAAAAAATAAAAAATAAAAATAAAAAGCTCATAAATATAAAATCATTCAAAAAATATGTTTTTTTATGGTTTATTTATATTGGACTTATCGTTTTTACACTAAATTAACTTATTTGGCACAAAAATTAAAAAAATTAGATTAAATGGGACACATGTCGCAAAATTAAACTCTAATTGAAATCTAATTTTTACATTAAATTAACTCACTTGGCACAAAAATTTAAAAACTTATATTAGATGGGACACGTGGCACATAATTAGACTCTAACTGAATTCCAATTTGAATTCTAATTAGATTTTCTCTCAAATTTACCTATTATTATATATATAGATATATATATATAGATTTTTTTGCAATTTCTCACATCAACTATTGCAATGATTCTAATATTATTGCAACGATTTTTGGAGGTATAAACAGTTTTTCATTTTATTTTTTTTTAATATGCAGTAAATCTTGTTTGAAAGCGGGTTTATTTAGAGTTGGTAATATAATATATAGTCATGTGGTGAAATTAAATGTTTTATTATTTGGATTCAAACTTTTAAAGGCGAAAAACACATTTTGATCCCTACATTTTGACCCGATTCCCGTTTTAGTCCCTAAGTTTTTTTTTTACCGCTTTTAGTCCCTCTCCAGAAAAACGGTTCCATTTTGGTCCCTACCGTTACTTCATAAACGGATATTACTGATGTGGTAAACGGCATTGGTAGTCAATAATAAAATAATGTCTACAGTACCACTATTAGTTACTCCCGCCCTTACTAGTCACTTGCCACTCACGTGACGGTCCCTGTCACGCCCCAAACCCGGTACCCGGATTTGTGACCATGACCGGCATGCTAATATCAAGCCTAAACCTGATATTAACAAGAACCAACTTAACTTTTACAAAACTTTTCCAAAAGCTTTCCTCTTTCTTTTCATTTTTGTTTCTTTACTTAAATGATATAACCTTTCAGTTGACATTCAGAGCATCTACATTGTACTCCAAAGAATAACATAATTCACCAATTGTTCAAATTCGGAATTTCACGTAATACATCTCTCAATGCTTTAAGGTATACACTTTCATTAGATCCTAAAATAAACAATGCTACAAATCTAAACATCATATTGCTAATTTAGAATCTATACATATAAAACTAAACCAGCTCCTTCCAAAACTCGACTAAGGCTCCCTCTGCTCCAAAATAAAACCTGCTAACTGAAAGAGTGGAAGGGGTGAGCTACACAGCTCAGTAAAGGTAAGATATATGAGAATTTAATAAGGATGCATGTAAATCAGATCATTTCATTCTATGAATATTCAAACAGGAAAACATCTTTTCATGCATAGTATTTTATACTATTCATAATAATAGCTTATACGCTCTTCATAGAAAATAATTGTTCTCCTTTTTCTTATCGGTTTAATATTACCAAACCTTTCGGATTAAACTTCTTTCATTTTCTACAAAGTTACCACATATATATATATATATATATATATATATATATATATATATACTCATTACAAAATAATTATTTTAACTTAAATCAGATAATCGGCAACTTTGTATTAAACTAGAAACATCTTGACTAATGAGAAAACTTTTCTGTATAAACTTCTTCTCATAGAATACTATAACTTTCATGGTCGTAAAACTTAACATTTCATAAAAACAGATATCTGATAACTTTTAAACATAACTTGTACTTTCATCAGAATCTTTATCTTTATAGCATAACAGAACTTCAGAACTTTTATCTTTAATGAACAGCTTTTCTTTCATCAGAAACTTCTTATTTTCATGAGAGCTTTTGACTTTTCATAATGCATTTTAAACAAAATAATTCTCCCATGATTAATAACATAACATAGCTATTCATATCATATTGGTTAGTCCATATCTGATAAGTCTGTACTTATTTGGGAGGCTTCTAACACCACAGTGCTAGGCATCCAGCATTCCCCACAATGCCAGGTATTCCCGGGATCACATCATAATACATAACTTCCAACCATGGGGGTAGGTTGGCTTCCCCCACAAGTTGGCCGTAACCAACAAGGGGCGGGTACAGCAGAGCCAATCCCACTTAATGGCCAATCATATAACATTTTTCCATGGAAAGTCAGTAATTAACCCCTACTGACAGAGTTCAGATCACCAGAGGACATAACTCGAAAACATTTAATACTTTACATCATACTGAAATTTCTTATTCTCCATAACATTTCATAATAATAGCATTTCCATTCTTTTCTTTAAACATCATGTTCGTGGAATCAATAATAGCATCAATATGCTTAAACCCTATACATAAGTTTTCGAAAGCTCACGAACATATCTTTGTCAGAATAATGATTACATGCCATATCTCTAATCAAAAACATTTTAATGCATAATATACTTAAAATAACCTCATGACTTACCAAATGCCCATATAACTTATCCCTTACCTGAAAGCAGAGGAACCGAGAGCCTAAAGTCGAAGGAGCTTAGACTTGGATACTGGTAACACCTAAACCAAATATCAAAGTTTATTACTTTCCATTACTCCTTATCATCAACTTACACATTCATCTTAAAACCTATCTCTTATAATCAAGGAAATCCTATTCCCACCTCAACGAGGTTCCCACAAACAAACATACATTCATCAAACAACATGTTGTACTAAATCATAGAGAAACCAATTCATAAAATTTATATATGGTCCTAACATACCAAAGAATGAGCATATTAAATTATGGCTCAAAACATTTATCCTAACTTTAGAATTAAATCCTCAAAGTTAGGCATGTCCCTTACTGTTCACTGTTCTGTTCCAGCAGCATATGCCCCATTTGTAAAATACAAACGGGCTGTCCAAACACATCCAATTGTCATGAAATTTTACATAACTACTCCCCTGTATGTCCAGTATAAACCATAAAAATTTCGGAGTCAAAGAATAAACCCATGATTTACTAAAAATCACACAAGACGGCATACTCAAATCTGTCCTGACAGAATTTCATGCAACTTATAAATTAAACCATTATTTTTATATTAATCCAAATGCTGTGAGACCAATTCAATAACAACCAAAAGTGTCTTAAGTTTCATAGGAATTATCCCTAGCATCCAAATTCACTATATACAATTTAATACATAATTTAACATACATGAACACAGAATCTGTCACAGTGACAGCTTTGCAACGTTTTTCTCGTAAAATCACAAACAATTATCAAACAATGGTATTTTCATATGGGGATTTTTATACACTCATAAGACATGTTATAAAACACTTAAATACAGTCATTTAACCATTTAGAGCAAAATAAGCACAACCAAAAATCCCAGTAGCAGCATCAAAATACTCATCCTAACTTTTTCTTACTTCCTTAATCCTATAAAATCCTTAATTAGTAAAAACCCTAATCTACTTTCAACAAATTACCAACATAACTTCAAAGCTTCTTAAAACAGCATATATATACATATATATATATATATATATATATATATATATATATGTATATGTAGACTTACATGAAAGGATTTCCCTTTCCTAGTGGCTGGAACAGAAAGTATGAGAGGTAGAGAGCTTGAGGGAGTTGAAAGAAGCTTCCTTCTTGCTGCTGGACTTTCTGTCTGGGCAGCCAAGAAAATGAAGTAAGGGGAAGATTTTTGGGTGGGGTTTTGTCTTTCTTTTGGTGTGTGAACCGGTGGACTTGAGAGGAAGACTCAAGGGAGCTTCCTAGCACCTTCCTTAAGAGAAAAAGAGAGCAAATGTGAAGTGAGAATTCAGATTTTGATATGGACCCGTGGGAAATGGAGAGCAAGAGAGTTTATGGGATATCCTAGAGCTCAAGAAAGTCAAAGAAAAGATTAGGTGGAGCTTGCTCATTGCATGTCCAAGTCTTGGTCTTTGGGTTTATCATCATGCATGAAACTTTTGCATTATGTGTGTTGAATTTCCATTGGTTGCATGGGTGGGTGGAAATTCTACTATAACATCTCATGCACCATACATAGTTAAAACACCAACAACTATATATATATATATATATATCTCATAATTTAACCACTTAATATAGTTCTGCACATACTAAGTATATATTTATTATACAAATAGCCATTTCAATTATTTATACTCTACAATCCTTATTCAATGGCATTATAAAATAATATGTTTATTAAATACTCTTATATTAATTTTAGTAAGTACGTAGCTTAAAATATAATTAATACTTAACCACTTAAACACATCGTTTAATTATAAAATTGGGTCGGGGTGTTACAGTCCCTAACCAAACAAAACCCCAAATCAGTCAGATGAGATCTAACGGCGAACTTGCTGAAAATCCCTAATCTCTTACCTTACCTTACTCGTTGCTCATCACAAGACCGATCAAAGAACCCACAAATCGGCAAGCACAAAAATCCCACAAATCGGCAAGCTTCAATGTGTTTGTGCTGAGCAGATTGCGAAGGTTGTATTTCTCTCCAACTCTCTCTCTCTTTAGTTATGTTATGAATGCCATTTTAAGTGCTGGGTAATCGTTCTGGGTTTGAATCTCAGTTGTTGGGTTTTGAGAATTTGGGAATTTTGAGATGTTGTGTTTTGTTATTGCTCTGGAATTTCAATCTATCTCTGTTTCTCTCTCGTTGTGTCTCACTTTCACTCTCTCTCTTCCTCTCTCCCTTTATAGCTTTTGTAGTTGACATAATACTGACCGTGATAGTGGAATATTGTTTGGCTGTTATGTGTTGCTTTTGTTATTTGCGTCTCCCTTTATAGCTTTTGTTTTACTTTTGTTTATCAGGGACCACATTATCAGGGACCACATTACTGACTGTATTTTTGTTGGCAATTGCATTGTTTGTCTGTATTATGTGTCACTATTGTTTATCAGGGACCACTATATTGACCTTTGATAAACCATGGAATCTTTGTGTTGGTATTTGCATTGATTGTCTGTATTGTGTCTTGCTTTTCAAGAAGTAGCTGGGTCCATGTGATCCCTTTGTCGGTATTATATGCTTTTTTATTTGTTTATTAGCCTAACAAAGTATTATTAATATTTGTTTTCATTTTCATTCTGTTTTCTTCCCGTGACTTGCATGCAGGATGAATGAGCTTTTTACTCTGCATGTCCACCATGGTGGGCATTTCATGTGGAACCCTCAAGCGTATGTGGGAGGGACAGTTGATATAGTGGATAACTGTGACCCAGATAGGTGGTCAAAAGTAGAGATTGAGAGTATATGTAGGGATTTTGGCTACTCTGAAGTATATAAGCTATGGTATAAAATGCCTGGTGTGGACCCAGAGCGGTCAAATTTCCATCAGGTGGTTGATGATGATGTTGCTATGTTCATGACTGACTTGGTGAAGGGACATGGGGAGATTCATGTCTTTGTGGAGCATCCAGTGCATGAACCAGTTGAGTTACCATTGGAGGATTTTGATCCCTTAGCTGCTGGAGTACCTGGTAGTGAAGTAGAAGGTGTAGGTGTAGAGGTTTTTGCTAGTGACAGAGTGCTTCAAAATGATAATGAAGAGTACAGACCTGCCTTGAAGGTTGCAAGAAGGGCTTCTTGGCAAGGTGCAGGCCAATCATTGGTCTAGATGCATGCCATCTGAAGACCAAGACAGGTGGTCAGCTGATGTGTGCTGTTGGCAGAGATCCCAATGATGAATACTTCCCATTCGCATATGCAGTAGTAGAGGCTGAAACAAAGGACAGTTGGACCTGGTTTCTTAATTTATTGCTTGCTGACATAGGAGATGACAAGCAATGGGTGTTCATATCTGACCAGCAGAAGGTATGATGGTAGCTTTATTGCTTGTTGAATTATTTGTAGTTAATGGTAGCTTCATTGCTTGCTGAATTAAATGATTGTGCTTTGCAGGGGTTGGTGAACACCTTTGTTGACAATTGGCCACAGTACAAGCACAGGATCTGCTGCAGACATTTATACCAAAATTTGAGGAAAAATCATCCTGGTGTCATTATTAGAGACCTTTTTTGGAAAGCAGCCAAGGCTACCTATCGGCAAGCATTTGAGAGGGCAATGAATGAACTAAAAGAGGTGGATGAAGATGCATTCAAATGGCTGCAATCTCAGTCAACAACTATTTGGGCTAGGCACATGTTCAAAAGTGATGGGCAGAGTGACACGGTCTTGAACAACATGTGTGAAAGCTTCAACAGCACGATAGTTAAGTTCAGGAGCAAACCTATAATCACCATGGTATGCATAATTCTCCCTTTCATGTGCATTATGATCCATAGACCTATGTAATTCATGAATGATTAATTCTCCCTTTCTCTCTATGTGCTTGCAGCTTGAGTGTATTAGGCTATATCTGATGACTAGATTTCAAGCAACAGAGAAATGATTACGAAGGTGGAATTTGAGTTGTGTCCTAAGATAAGGAAGAGGCTATACAAGGAGAAGTTGGCATGCAGCAAGTGGATAGCATGTTGGGCTGGTCGTATGAAGTTTGAAGTGAAGAATGGGCTTGAGAGTTTCATTGTGGACTTGGAAGAGAAGAAATGCAGCTGTAGGAAGTGGGACATAGTTGGCATACCATGTTGTCATGCCATTTCTTGCATATTTTTCAACAGAGAAGATGCTGAAAAGTATGTCAATGCTTGCTACAAAAGGACTACCTACATTGATTGCTATGAACCCATTATAGAGCCCATCAATGGCCAGAATATGTGGGGTCCTAGTGGACTGCCACCTGTGCAACCCCCTATCAAGAGGAGACCTCCTGGCAGGCCTAAGAAGAAGAGGGCACTGGAGCCTGATGAACCTAGAAGTCACAGAAAAAAAAGAGGCCTAGGCATCTCAAAACAATGCAAGTTATGTGGGAAATTAGGACACAACAAGAGGAGCTGCAAGGGAGAAGTAGGAGGGAACTCCTCCTTGCCTGGGAGTGCATCCCAAGCCAGTAGGACCACTAGAAGGGTAAGTATACACTTTGACTTAGATATCCTCATTGTTTTGTTTTTCAATTGGCAAACTATTAATTGTTTTTGTGCTTATGCTTGCAGGCAGCCAAGGATGCTCAGCCAACAGTACACAGGGCACAACCAAGCTCTAATGATGATGTGACCACAAGTGCACCTCCACCCCCCACTGATAACCAGTCCAATCGAAGACCAAAAAAACAGAGGAAGAGAAGTGCAGTCACTACTGAAACCTTGAATGCAACTGGGAATGCAGCAAGATATATGGCAGCAATGAGATCTGCTAAAAGATAGCAAACTGAAGCAGGACCTTTTTTTTTGTTGTGCTATATGTTGAAGCACTCTTCATATATTTATGTAACTGCTAGAACAATTGACATATGTTTATGGGCTGACCAAATCCTTTTTTGTATGGATGTGCTTTGTCCCATATTTTGTAATTATTGTGGTACACCAAACACTACCATTGGTGTTAAATATTTTGTAATTATTCTCCCATTGTTATGATGATTCAGCTTCCATTATTCAGATTTGCTTTGCTGGTTTTTAGCTTTGGTTTTTAAAATGCTTAAACTCAAATTTGCTGGTTTTTAGCTTTGCTGGGCAGTTTGGTGATTATGCAGATTTGGTGAGCATTGGAGTTTAATGTGCTGGGAGTAGCCACTTTAATGTGTAATGATGTATGATGTATGAATAAATGTGTAATGATGTATGAATAAAGAGCTGCTGGTTTGGTAAGTTATGTAGAAACTATGCAGGTTTGGTAAATTTTGCAGCCAGCTCCTTTAATACATAAAGAGCGGCCTCTTTTATTTTGCAACCAGTTGCTCTCTAACTTGCAGTATCAATTTGCAGTATCAAATTGCTTTGTCAAATTGCTGTTTCCATTCAAAATTGCAGTGTCAAATTGTTGTGTCAAATTGCTGTTTCCATTCAAAATTGCAGTGTCAAAATGACAGTTGATGCACAGTTAATATCACAAACTGCTTTGGCACAAACACTTAACAATAATGTAATAAATTGGTACACAAATCATAGATTAATTAAAAAGACCATATTCCATTGCTAAAGTCTTGGATTGCAAAGAGAATTACACCAAAAAATCAGGCCTTTTCCCACTACTACAAACCAACACATTCCAACACAAATTATGGCCTTTTTCCACTAATACATACACCAAAATTCAGGCCTTTTGCCACTAATACATACAACAAAATTCAGGCCTTTTTCCACTAACACCTACCCACCTAATGACCCATTCCCCCCACCTATTTAGCCAACCAGAAGAAGCATCAAACAAAGTAGCATCCCAATTATCACCAGAGACAGCCCCAGGCAAATGAGCAGCCTCTTCTCTCTCTTCCTGTAGCCTACAATGGCCGCTTCAAGGGTCAAAATCTGTTGCCTCTGCTCCGGAATCAGCACCTTCCCACGCTCGCAAATTTCATCATCAAGCCACTGAAAAAATTTACACTTGCGTCCAACCTGACACCCAAGGACCAGATAAATGATGTTAAATGAACAACCAAAATCATGAAAAACAGTAACAAATAGTATTAGCAAATACTACCTTACCAGAAACTAAAATAGTATTAGCACAATGTTCTTGTATTAGCACAATTTATATTGTCAGCAACAAGTTGAGTTTTTTTTTTTTTTTTTTCCTTAAATTTTTTAAAATTTTTATTTATTTAAGAAAAGAAATTCTGGGTTAGACTTAGACTAAAGGGGATTGCAAGATTGAAGCAAGATTGAAACGAAAATGAACCTGAAGTGCTTCCAAAGTTAAAAACCCAGAACTTTAAAAACATTACAAAGAGAGATACTACCTTACCCAGTAATTTGGACAACCGTAGAACCTTCTTCCAGGGTTGTCAGATGTCCACGAAACGACCACAACGGGTCTCTCCGAGCAGAAGCATCGGGCTGGGCCCCTTTTCCTCAAGCTTCCACTCGATGACATCGAGCTTGAATCCATGGAAAGCGAAGATGGTTTTCGGCTGTGTGGTGAGCAAGGAGCAATTGATTTGAAGGTGTTTTTGAGTTCGTGACTGGTGAGGGACTTCAATCCGTGTGGTGACTGATGAGCGAGGAGTTGAGGAAATTTGGGGGTTAGGGATTTCTATTTGGGTGATTTGGGGTTTTGCTTGGTTAGGGACCGTCACGTGAGTGGCAAGTGACTAGTAAGGGCGGGAGTAACTAACAGTGGTACTGTAGACATTATTTTATTATTGACTACCAATGCCGTTTGCCACATCAGCAATATCCGTTTATGAAGTAACGGTAGGGACCAAAATGGAACCGTTTTTCTGGAGAGAGACTAAAAGCGGTAAAAAAAAAACTTAGGGACTAAAACGGGAATCGGGTCAAAATGTAGGGACCAAAATGTGTTTTTTGCCACTTTTAAATTGTTTTTCGGATTCCACTTTTTCCCTCTCTCTAAAGCAAATTTGGATATTCAACATCCTAATTCTTATTTGTTAAATTTTTTCATCCAAAGATATCCAAATGTTGACCATTTGTTTTTTATTCCACTTTTGCAAATTAAATGTTAATGAGATCCAAACGTTGAACATCCAGATTTGCATTGGGAAAACATAAAAAAGTGGAATTCAGACCTTCAAACTCCAAAAATGTTTTGCGTATAAAAAAGAAGATTATGGATCTATAATTTGTTCCCTACAAACCCCAAAAATTTAAATTATTATGCAATTAACAATTTTACCAATTTGTTCCATACTTCCCTTGATACATTTAAATTTGCCTACAAGCAATGGATCCAAAATTTTTAGTAAGTGCTTATCCAAGTTATAATTACAAATACAAATATTATATAAAACATATACCGTATTATGAGCTATATTATCCAAGCTTATATTCAATTTTTAGGCAATTTTAAGTTAGATAATATTATTTAGCAATTTCTTTTTTTAAATGTTGTATAATTATCTTCTTCGAAGAAAATTTTAAGAATTATCTAAAACATATTAAAAAATTGTCAACGTTATCAACAATATGACTTAATCCAATGTGTGCTTCCTCGTGATTATTGAAGTTTAGTCTAATACAATTATGTATTATGACATGTCTTTAATTAAAATTAGACGAATGTTAACAAGCACCGCAATGTGTTCATCCTCATACTTATTTAAGTTTAGTCTAATACAATTATGACATGTCTTTAATTAAATTAAGAATAGGGCTGAGGCTCTAATGGCAAGAGGTGGGCCTCAGGCAGTGAGTAATGACGATGATAAAGACAACTCAATTGATGTACCCAGAGTTTTCATCTGCCCCATATTTCAGGTTCGCCTTTTAACCCATTTTCCAAACCAATTTCAACATGGACATGTAGACTTAGAACTTGGGACAATGTTTGGGCCTAACCTGGGCCCACTTTTCCTCTACAAGCATTGAAACTTTCACAGAAGATTTCACATAGTGTTGCCATTCACTTAAAAGGACATAGCATGAGTCCAACACTTTAGTGCACTGAATCTGATATGATACGCTCTAGTGCATTGAATTTGATACAATACGGACTCATGTTATCAAGTGTTCGCTTATGTTATCATGTGTTTGCATTGTGTCAAGTCTAGTGCGTAGGAGTATTGGATCTAAGTTTTTATCCTTTCAAACAAAAATAAAGCAAAGAAGTAAAAATGCTTAGTTTTTTTTTTATAGGAAAAAAATGCTTAGTTGGTAAAGAGTAAACAACCAAAGTTGGAATTTTATTATTATTATTATTATTATTATTATTATTAGGGATAATTACAGATTACCCACCTGTAGTTTAGCTCGAATTTAACTTACCCACCCGTGGTTTCATTTTTGACACTTTACGCACCCGTGGTTCATTCCGTTTATGCTCCGTAACCCACCTCTAATTTTTCCGTTACTCTAACAAGTTTCATCAAAAAATCAAATAAGAAATCAGATCAAACACTCCTCTCCCACACACTCTCTCACGCTTGCTCGCCCACCTAAGTTACTCAAAGGCGCTTTTGAAAGGTTTTAATCCCCTTTTTATAAAGAATTGTTGGGGTTTGGCAGACATCGAAGTTCATTCCCACTCAGGGAGTGTTTTTCTGCAATGTACATCAACCCCTCCTTTGTGTTTAAAACTGAACTTTTCATGATTGATGCAAGAACAAGGTACGTTGTATCTATAACGAAGTACATTGTTTACTATTACATAGGCAAAAATATTATGAATAAAGATAAAAAATATTTTGGGTTTTTACTATTTACTGTTACATAGGCAAAAATATTAGGAATAAAGATAAAAAAAAATATTCTGGGTTTGATAAAAAATATTCTCTCTTCTTTTTTTTAACTATTCATTTTTGGGTTTGCATCGTGCAAGGAAACCGAGGAAGAAGGAGACCTACAAATTCTGGGTTTTGAGCGTTACCAACCTGTTCATGTTTGGGAACACTTTCGATCTTCTTCTTTGTTTATTTGATTTAGGGATTGGGTTTCTTTTGGTTGTTGGGGTTTGAAAAATGAGATTTGAGGAATGGTTATTGATGGATCCATGGGTTTGGATGTGTGTGGGTGTGTTGATGTTTGTATTTTGACTTGGGTTTTGGGGTTGTATTTTGATAGATTTGTGGTTTGTACTTTGATGGTATTACTTGATTTGATTTGTATTAGTTTTCTGGGTGTATGTTCTTCATGTTTGTGTATGTTCTTCATGTTTATGAATTGTGAGAAACTAATACCATATTTTAATCTTGTTTTTCTTTTGTTTTTTTTTTTTTTTTTTTTTTGGGAGGAGAGAGACATAAAATAGGTGTCAAAAGACTTATTTACCCCTTTTTTTTAACAGAGGTGCGTAACAGAGACCAAATGGAAATAACCTCAGGTGGGTAAAGTGTCAAAAATGAAATCACGAGTGGGTAAGTTAAATTCGGGCTAAACCACAGGTGGGTAATCTGTAATTATCCCTTATTATTATGTCAAATTAGGAGGTTTGGTATGATAGATATTGGGACAAATAAGAAAGTAATAATGTTTCAATCAACCCATATATCCATTGTATTTGATAAATGGGATCCATATATTTTGGGTGCAAGATATAATAAAGGATCCACATGTGGCAGCAAATGGATTTTCATATGAGCTAGAAGCCATAAGTGAATGGCTATCAACAGATTCAATGTGGAAACAAGAGGAAAACAAAACTTAAAAAAGATACAAAAATAGCTCGTAGAAATATTATTTTACCATTGATATAACTAGCTAAATTACCGCACAAAAGGGTACAAAAATTGCTCTTAGAAAGAATATTTTACTATTGATATAACTAGCTAAATCATGCGGTGTAACTTATTATTAATTTTCTCCAATATTTTAATTAGTTTACTAAGAATCTTGTGGCTTAATTGGTTGGCACCTTAATTTCCAATAGAGACATTCATGATTCATATCCCCCAACTATCGATGTATAAATTTTTTTTTGAATAAATTTACTTGTAAAAAATTGTAATCTTTAGTTATTTTATAGACAAAACAAAAATCACACTATATATATAAGTGTATGTGTGTGTGTGTGTGTTCACAAATTGAAAATTGCATGATATAGTAGTTAATAATAGATAAGCATGTTTCATGCCTACTAAAAAAATGCACATATCCTTCAATTATTGTTTCTCATATAAATCATAGAAAAATTATATTAAAATTTCATTATGCTATAACAAAATAAATATATTTATTCTATTACACACACACACACACACATATATATATATATATATTACATGTGACTGAAAGGAGTTAGGAAATTTAGCTTTCGTGTCAATTGCTGTCAAAGTGCAACTAACCTTAAGTAAGAATGTCATATTCTAAATTTATTGTTATTATTCCAACTAAAAATTATCTCTTATATAGGATTTATAAAAATAATCATATAAATTCATTTGATATAAATAATTAATGCACAACTATAGATAATTAATATAAGCATTTACTCTATTGGTTAATTTAATGAACTAATACTTTGATATAAATGCAAACTTTGTTGATTTAGAATCCTAAATAAAGAGAACTTCAAGGAATGCACCACATGACACAACCTCGTACTCTTTAACATGAGGTTGTAAACACAAAATTTCTCAATTGTAGAAAATCAAACAAATTGAAGAAAAAAAAAAGGTGTTCCACAAATATAATTTTGTATTAATCAAGTAGTGAGTACAATCTCTATTTTTGATTATTTTACAAAAAGTGCTCCTCTGATTCTATCTTCTTTATGGTCTTGACTCGAACACAAAATTTTCTTCAATTTGGTTGGAAGATGGATCAAATGGTCTTTGGCTTTGAGAGATTTGTTGTCCTTCAAGTTCTTCGAATGTTTTTAAAGTTCTTCAAAAATTCTTGAGACAGAATTTCTCCTAAGCTTGAGCTTCCTGAAAACTTGGTGCAAAAATGAGAGAGGATGTCCTCTATTTATAGTGGTTTCAGATGATAAGCTCCACTTTGAATTAATATGCTTTAAAATATGTAGTAGACTCTTGATTGGCCCAAATTTTTTTTAGAGATAATTATCTCTATTTATCTATTTTGATAAAGATCATATTTTGATAAAGATAATAATCAATAAATATAAATAATTATCTCTATAGGGGCATTGGGCCTGAGGTCTAATCCGAGGACGAGAGGTCGTCCGAGGAGGAGTAAACGTTGTCAAGGGAGCCCGTGTTGGTAAATGAAGAAGTTAGTTTTGGTCATAATGACCCGAAAGGGTGGGCCGAGGATGAATGTCTCCTCGGCTAACCAAGGCCGAGGTCAAAAGAAGTAGTCTATCGTCCAAGGGAA
Source organism: Quercus tomentella (assembly GCA_028535165.1). NCBI lineage: Eukaryota > Viridiplantae > Streptophyta > Magnoliopsida > Fagales > Fagaceae > Quercus > Quercus tomentella. Next base: position 16,474,151 of record JAPQVY010000001.1, read on the forward strand.
TGTTCCAAGAAGTTCTGTTGGTATGGATGGGCATTGCAGAAACATAGGACAGGGGAAAGTCCTAAAATATCTAAGGAGAAAGCTGCTACCACCGCATTAAATGCTCTACAACTAACTCTCTGGCCGCATTAATGTGGAGGTGATACCTGAACAGTGATTTTCAGCCTTATAGCTACTACATGAAGACTTATGGAAGGTGCTGATGGGACATGAATCAACACCAACCATCTGGCCTGCATGTGGAGGGTAAAAATGAGGGGAGAAGAGAGTATAAAAAGGGAAGGAAGCAGTAGGAGATGAGGATCAAGAAAGAAGAGGAAAACACTGTAGCAATCAGGAATCAAATTTGTAACCAAACTTGTGAAAATTATATAAGAACTGATCTCCTCGGATTGCGCCGAGGACGATTTTCTCTAGTTTAAATCAATCTAGCTACCTGTTCTTATCATTTGAATCTACTTTATTGGTTGTCCATTTCATTTTAACCCAGTTTTGCAACCCACTCTCTATAAATTCATTGTTTTGGGCTTTTTGGGCCTAGGTCCATCCATCTTTTGGGCTAGGGATCTAAATTTGGTCCTTACAATCTCTATTTTATTTATTTATTTTAATAAAGATAATTTCCCATAAACTTTGAATAGGGAATTTATCTTCATCTTGTGGGCCAAATGACACGTGGAAAATTTCAATATGCCAATGTAATATCAATTTGGATGACACATGTCATTATTTGATTTAATTAATTTAATGACATATTAATTTGTAATTTGTCATTAATTTTCGATGTGGCATTTCGTAATTGGCTTGACAAATTTTTGCCTCCTACAGAGGTCTCTGCTTTTATATATATATAGATTAGGCAAATGTTAACAAGCACCGCAATGTGTACATCCTCATACTTATTTAAGTTTAGACTAATACAATTATGACATGTCTTTAATTAAAAATTAGGCAAATGTTAACAAGCACCGTGTGGTGTTTGTTAAGGTTGGACTAATGTGGGTTCCACTTAATTAAAAAATTAGAGAAATTACATTTTACCACCCTAAACTATACTCCAATTTACACTTTGCATTCTAAACAATTAAAATGCACATTTTGCACCCTAAACTATGACCCTTATTACACCTTCCACCCCGATACTAAATTTACTGTTATGTTGGATGGAAATTTATAGCATGTGACTTGCATATGAGTTTTGCCAAATGGCACAAAGTTAAAAGACAAAAACACCTTCTTCTCAATCAAACAAAAACAAAATCCTCTTTCTTTATTTTTTTTTTACCAATATCTCTCTCTCTCTCTCTCGTAGCAGTAGCTCCTCTCCCCAAATCCTGCTGAATGTGCAACTTAAATCCTCAAAACAAAATCATCAATGGCACCACCACTATTGGACTGAATCACAAAAAAAATCATAATGGACACCGATAAGTCATATGAGAATTCAGTTAGAACAAAAATGCAATAGGAAACCTAAACATAGATTATAGGAATGCTCTTTTTAGTCATCGTAAAGAAACAACGTGGGAAATGCAAATTCTAGTGATCATGAGTGGAGAAATCAATTGGTCAACTATGGATTGGATTAGCTAGGCATTGTGAATATCCTCCTTTTTGGATTTGTCCTGAATTTAAATTCGAAGCACAAGGTATTTTTATTCGGTGAATTTAGAGCTTCTACTTTGATAGATTTTATACTCTCCTCTCACTCTTTAATTAATCACATAAAAATGGCATTATCTATTTGTTAAAGTTTAATGTAATAAAGCTTTTCTACTTTGATAAATTTTAAGGGTGATTTTGTTTTGGGGATTTAGGGTTACAAGTTCAACAAGATTTGGGGAAAGCAAGAGAGAGAGCTGGGTAAAAGAAAAAGAAAAAAAAAAAAAGTCTTTTGTTTTTAATTGATTGGGAAGAGGGTGTTTTTGTCTTTTAACTTTGTGTCATTTAAGCAAAACTCACATGCAAGTCACATACTATAAATTTCCATCCAACATCTCAATGAATTTAACGTTAAGGTGCAAAGTGTAACAAGGGTCATAGTTTAGGATACAAAACATGCATTCGAATAATTTATGGTGCGAAGTGTAATCTGGAGTATAGTCTAGGAGTAGTAAAATGTAATTTCCTCAAAAAAATTGGTTAAATGGAAGAAAAAGACATAAAACTGGCTCCACAACTTATGTTAATTTTTTTTCTCCTCATGAAGCTGGCCCCACAGCTTATAAAGCTACTAAAAAAATGACATAAAACTACCGTTAACAAGCACCTTACGGTGCCCGTTAACACAACCCTTAATATTAATTCCTCATAGAACCAATCAAAAATAATTGTTCATAATCAAATGTGACTAACCTTAATATGGGAAATACATCTTATCCGTCGAAACTTGATTTGGCTACAACTTCAATACGATGGCTTGATTGGAGCCTATGACATATCATTTTTGATCCTAGGACTTCTAAATTTGTTTTATGTGAGAGTTTTGGAAATCCAATAGTCAGGATTACAATTTTGCCCTTGATTTGTGAAATGACAGTTTTGCCCCGAAATGATGTTAAACAAAATTTGCAACATCTTCAGATATGTTTGGAAACAGCAACAAGAAATTAAAAACTTTTCTAATCCCTTATTTCAAAAACTATTAAAAACCAAAGATATTTATAAATGGTCTATTGGAGTTGGAGAGTGCCTCCTACTGAAAGTTGCCAGCGATCAACTGTTGTGCATATTACCATTACAATAATCTTTGTGCAATCCAACAAAGTTGTGAAAATACAAATGTACAGAAACCTAAAACAGCATTAGAACTAAGCTTTTAAAGGTTAATTGGTAGAGGCTCTTGTGGTTCCAAAGTATCCTCTTATAGGAAGGGTTACCTCATGATAACACTTTTCCACAGCATGTGAGACCTAAACATATTGTAAGAGATATCTATCTGGAGATACTTTTTCCTATTTATAGGATAATTGGCAATACTCAACAGGTTAACAATTAAAAACAAATTTCCTTAATGGGGTATCACTTTTGACCCCTCTGTGTTTTATGTAATCTAAGAGCATAGGCAGTGAGCAATTCTTCATCGAATATTCCTTTCGAAGAAGAATTTGGAAGACTGTCTAAAGCTGGAGCGGCCTGGGAAGAGCTTGAAATCTTTATTTTGTACGCTTGCTATGTGATATACCAGCTACCATATTTGGCAACCAAAGAAAGCAATTATTCACCATAGAAGGATCAACTCAGAAGAAAGCATTTTGAAAGTATTCAAATAGGAAGTTAAGAGTCCAGTAGAAACTAATGAAATGTTCTGTAATTCTACCCAATATAGAGCAATATGTGTATGCTGGGCATTTCCCAGTCAGTACGTGTAACATTGGGTTTAATTTTCATAAGATTCAATTCTAAAGGCTCTGTTATTTGTGAAATCGAGAGTGTTGAGCTTTGGGCGTTGTATAAGTTGTTGTACTTTGTAGTTTGTAAAGCGGAGGTCTGGATGTACTTTGGTTTTGGTATGAACTTCTCACTCTATGTTTCGTCCACCTTCCTCGCCCACTTAAATTTCACACTGGAACTTGACAGCCATGAAGCAGTCAAGAGTTTCAGAGACTAGCTAGTTCCTATTCCTTGATTTCTCCATGGCCCTGGAAGCTAAGAAACAAACAAGAAGTACATAGTTTAGTACAAAGACATAGCCAACATTCCCTGATAGGGAATATTTTCACCAGTTAGAAAATTTTTTCTAACACCCTGGAGTCTTTGATTACCAAAAGCATCATGAGCTTACCAAAATAATTTTCGGTCACCAAAAGTATCGTCGGTCACAAGGGGTCGTCAGGTACCCAAAGGTCGTCAAGTACCTTCCCTGACACTGCGCTACATGCTTCGCCCTGACGGTCGGCATGTATCAATTGGTCGTCATGTACCAAGAAGTCGTCAGGGACCCAGTGGTCGTCAAGTACCTTCCTTAACACCGCTCGACACGTTCCGCCCTGACAGTTGTCACGTATCAATGGGTCGTCAAGTAACAAGGGGTCGTCAGATACCTTCCCTGACACTGCGCGACACGATCCGCCCTGATGGTCGTCATGTATCAACAGGTTGTCAGGTACCAAGGGGTCGTCAGGTACCCAACAGTCGTCAGGTACCTTCCCTGACACAGCACGACACGGTCCGCCCTAACGGTCGTCACGTATCAATGAGTCGTCAAGTACCAAGGGGTCATCAGGTACCCAACGATCGTCAAGTACTCTTACTGACACTTCGTGACACACTCCGCCCTGACGGTCGTTATGTATCAATTGGTCATCATGTACTAAGGGGTCGTCAGGTACCCAACGATCATCAAGTACCTTCCCTGACACTGCGTGACACGTTCCGCCCTGACGGTCGTCACGTATCAATGGGTCGTCATGTACCCAACAGTCGTCAGGTACCTTCCCTAACACCGCACGACACGCTCCGCTCTAATGGTCGTCACGTATCATTGGGTCGTTACGTACCTTCCCTGACACTGCGCGACACATTCTTCCTTGATGGTCGTCACGTATCAATGGGTCGTCATGTACCAAGGGGTCGTCAAGTACCTAATGGTTGTCAGGTACCCTCCCTGACACTGCATGACACGCTCCGCCCTGACGGTCATCACGTATCAATTAGTCGTCACATATCAATTGTTCATCATGTACCAAAGAGTCGTCAGGTACCCAACAGTCGACAAGTACCTTCCCTAACACCACGCGGCACGCTCCGCCCTGACGGTCGTCACGTATCAATGGGTCATCAAGTACCAAGGAGTTGTCAGGGACCCAACGGTCGTCAGGTACCTTGACACCACTCGACATGCTCCGCCTTAACGGTTGATAGGGATAAATCCCATAGCAAACGGATCCAATTTGCTAAGCTAATAATAAAGTGACGATGACACCTAGAGACGGTCCGGATAGCCTGATAGTCAAAGACCTGGTAGATGGAGTCTCATCTTGAACGGAAAGTTGAGAGACGAACGGACCCTTTAAAGTGGACAGACTCTTTAAGGTGGACGGACCCGACGGAGACGGGTGGCAAAGCCACGTGGCACCCACATGACCTGAGTAGTCTCCAAGGAACCTAATATGGGAATGCCTTGCATTCTACGTTCCACCGTAATCTGAGGGATCCCTACAAGGAAAGAATCCCACAATATATGGATGCTGGAAAAGATCTTCTCCATAAGGAAATGCATTTTCCATCAAGAAACTGGGGTCAGTACACTACTATAAAAACCCTCAAGCCCTCACAAATCAAGGTATGTGAATTCTCTCTAGCTCTTGCACTATTGAGTTTTTGGAGATTCTTACATCACTGACTTAACCTTCGGAAGGTCTTTGGCTAGTACCCCACCGGTGCCCTTTGATTGGTTCTTCTCTTTTGTTCTTCAGGTGCACCCATTGGCACGTGTGTAGACGATCAACTCACTGACGATTTTTGTGCATCATCATTCCCAATTTAAAATCTATAATCACTAATGAAGAGATAAACTCATGGAATATATCATGTAGAATGCATAGTTGTGAACTTGAGACCACCAATAACATGAAATAAGGCCACCTAGTTGAAGCAGTCATTCCTAATTTGCATGCACGCATGTAGGAGTTATTCATCCCAAATAGACAAAACTAACAGAATATAATTCATCATTAAATAATGACTCTTGCAACTGCGCCTCAAACCCTAAAAGCTTCAGTTCTAACTTATTTAAATTTGCACACATGCCACACTATTCATATTGTAGAATCTACCACAGTGAGCCAAACAAAAGAGTAATAATGTAGAACCCATGGAATTATAAATGTTGGACCATCTGATTCTAAGATTCTTAGGTTTATGTTCAAAAATATTTCCACTGATATAATGTAGCACTAATCCCAAGGCAAATTTTGAGAATTATTGTTGAATTTTCCCTCTCTTTTTAATTTTCAACATCCCCCTCCCCAAAAAAAGGCCATAGGGTTCCAAGTGACTGGCCAAAATCCAGGCTAACAATTACACATCAAGATTTTGTGGATAATAATCGATATTTGATGCCCTCATACAAAAAATATACTCTGCACACCTAAGCCAATGGCATCAGAGCCCTTCATGATCTTCAGTCTCTTGCATGAGTCAACAAACATCCTGTAACAAACCAAATTTCAGTCAGATTAGAAATGTAATCTACAGCATGATGGAATAATATTCAGGTCATCAACAATAAACAATGCAGTTTATTCGAGACAGATTATCATGAAGTAATTTTCAATTAAAGTAAAATTATAATTGAGGCCAAGTAATTTGTGTGTACTAGTTCAAATGTGGGAACTGGAAACACTAGCCCGGCCCATAAGTCTTACACAATGCCAAAATTACCAAGCACACTAAATTCTCCATTTCATGGTCTAGGTTTCGTCAAAGCAAGATATTAGAACAATAAGCTAATATTAATTTGGAGTAATCAACTCCATACACCCCATGTACTAAAAAATTTACGACATTATCAACCATAAATGTTCAAGCATTCTAATTGTTACAACACCCAACTCATTCAAGACTTTCAAGCTAGCTACCTCACAATAAAAATTCAAAGGCCATAAGGTTTTAATAAGTCATGTTTTTTTAGCAAAGTTGAAAACTTGAGCACTAAATTTAATAAGTAACTACATGTTTAAATACATTTGTACGTACAATCATGCCTAACAACTTGGGCACTTAGTAAATAATGTTGGAACTCCTGTATACAGAGTTCTTCCAAGTTTTCACCATGTAAAACTAGACATTTGAACAACAGTATTCATTTAGGTGTATGAATTCATCTAGATCTTATTCTCTTTTTACTGACAAAAGGAGGTGTTAGGCTAATATTGTGACTGGGATATACTATCATCAAATGTCATGTCTTTATTTATAGCTTTCCAGTCTTAGAATGATTGTGCATGATCTTTAGTTCCATGTGGACTGCAAACTGAAATAACATATGACTAGTATCTGGGTTGAAACTTAAACACCAAGTATTGGCTTGTGACTTTTGTACACAGAATCTATATCTTTTCTATATTCTATTTCACATGTTTACGAGGGCCAATCAAATGCTGCATATAATATTTTACTGATATTTGGACAACATGTCAGTTGATTGTTCTCTTACACTTCTGGTATGTCCATAGTTTAAACTCTGAGAAAAGGATTTTACAGTGCCCTCATAACAATGTTATATATATGTATGCATGTCGGGTTGTGCATATTTACCTTTATTTTGCATGGAAAGAAGTTTTAAGAACATCATATTTTGAGCATAGGTCTTTATTCCAAACATAAAGCATAAAATTGTCGGTGCTCTTTTCTTTTTCTTTTTCTTTTTTGAGAAGAAAATACTGCAATTGATACAAATTAGTGCGCATCCTCTCATTTTACTAGAAATAAACTGTAAGAATTAATAGAACACTTATTAGAACAAATGACATCTTTTTCACTAAGATATCATGCTTATCAACTAAAATTATGAATCATATTAAGGGAAACAAGTTCTTGACTTATCCAAATCCAAAAAATATAAATAAACAAACTACCCTCACAGAATCACCATACCTTCAGATCATCATGAATCCTTCTAACAAGATCTTGGCTTGAATTCTGCAAAAGATTTTTATGAAAGTAAACCGTATTAGAGGAAACCATGCTCCAAGAAGGAAAAAAAAAGGGGGTGCAAGTGGCTAGGGGACAGAAGACATTGGAAGCAAACAAGTGAAAGTGGAATGCCTATACTGACATGAGATATTGATATATTAACTGCTTCATCCTCTTCAACCGGCTCCTTCTCCTGTCAGAATATAAGCCAATTAATATAGTTAGAACCATATAACAGCACTGCACAGTAAAAACACAGAGAGAGACAGAGAGAGACAGAGAGAGAGAGAGGCAAAAGAACTTAGCAAAATGGCAACTACCATATGACCAACAATTTAAGCAAAGAGGCCAACACCGTTTCACTTTTAGAAAAGAATAAGCTGTAAAATCATTTGATAACAATCTTGGGCCTGCAAAGGGGCTGCCTGCTAAAGTTTGGGTTCTTTGGATGTTACAGTTTCAAATTTTGAATTTTACCATTGAAGTTATACTCCATTTAAGTGCCACATAGCTTGCAATGACATCATGTGGCATAATTTTATTGGGCAGAACTAAACATGCGTGACAAGTTTGAATCCAAAGAACCCAAAACTTTAGGGGTATAGCTTGCACTTTAACATATCAAAAATCATATCAACTTTAGTTCACATCCAAGTGTTATAACTTCATACATAATTACTTACAGAAGAAAATGTGATGCACGCAAATTAATAATGATCTCAGGCAACATGTCTAAAAGACACAAGCTACAGACTCTATTGGAGCCCTTCAGGATGCCATTTGTAAAAATAAATTACCAAAGCAAGTACGTAAGTCGTACCTCCATGGATTTCATCTCATCCAGCTCTCTTTTAGAATCCAAGGGCAAGGTTACGTTCTCCTCCGAAGATTTCATTGCATCCACCACCTCTTCAGCTTCCCTAACCCGTCTTTTCTTCACTGCAAGCTGACAAAAAAGGAATAATTTGATTATTGAACAATGAAATCAGAATCCATGCAGATTACTGAGATTAGAGAGAATCTAAACATATTTTTATCTGACGTTCTTCTTCTTTTTCACTCATTCTGCTAGCACCCGACTCAACTACACGGTCAAGATTTACATGGTCTGCCTTAATGCTATGGGGAGCAGAACATTTTGTGTTGGACTTTGTAAAGCCTAGTTGTGTTTGATCCGAATGACCCGATCCGAAATAGTGAAATCCCTACAACTTTATTAGGTAAATTGCCGAACCACGTAAATACTGTCTTGTACGTAGGAATTTCGTGTTAATTCCCTACATTTTGTACAATTGAAGCGGAAGCAGTAGATTGGAATTCCCATAAAATCCTGCAAAAGCAAAAGCAAAAGCAAAACTGAGTTTCACTAGACAATATTGCATTTGCATATATATTTAATATTTTCACATGACGAAAGCAGACCTCGCCGATAACCTGCGCCTTGCGAGAAAAGATGGTTTTGCAGCGGCGGATGTAATAGGAGCATGTGTCGCACGCAGCAAATGGAGATCGAGGGGGATCCTCATGGGCATGGGGAACGGTAACGGCTTGTAAGGCGTCCCAAATAGTGCTGTACTCCTCGAACTCGAAAATATGGAGTCGTCAGTCGTCAGTCGTCACGCGGTGGTATATATCTCTCTCCCATTCTCAGACCACGGACACAACTGAATTGCGAAGGCAATCTTAATCTATCTTGGGGAAGGAAAGGGAAAATAACTAGGCTTTTAGTTTCAGTTTCGGTTTCGGTTTTAAAGGCGGCTTCATTGGCTATGAGAATGTCATGCAACCAAGTTTCGTAATTCATACAATTTTAGTTTTTGACATAGTTATCAGAACCGTTAATTGATCCGGCTGAAAGAATTGGTTCAATCAGTGATTTATTGGTTCAACTATAGGTTTATTAATTAATTAAATAATATTATATTTTATAATTATATAAAGCAACTAAAATAAAAATACTCCATTTAGGTAAATTAATAAATCTCTCTAAAAGAAAAGATAAATTAATAAATAAATTATAATAATATTTCCTCAAAAACAATTTTACACCATATAAAATAAAGTTTGAGAAAATAAAAGAATAAACATATCATTTATGTAAATCATTTAATAACTAATTTATATAATCCAAAAGTCTTAAAACATGTCATAGAAGTTCAAAATAAATCTTAAGCTTGATCATTAAGGGAATAGCTTGTGTCCAGTGGCCAGTTGCCACTAGACACGTTAAGATACGGACACGTGTCCAAGAGCGGACATGTTTCCGCATCGCAATGTGCCCAGTGGCACTAGCCACTAGACACAAGCTCCCCCCTATTATTAAACCCTATAGTAAAACAAAATTATTTAAATCTCTAGACACAACTATTGATTAAAATCAAGTGTTATGTTTTAATATTGGTGGCTTGTGTTCCATGCAAACCAGTTGGTGCCAAAGTCCACCAAAATTATCTCTATATCTTTAGAGTGTAGAAATTATTCCATTTTTGTCTTTTTATTTTTTTAAGTTCATTACTATATCTTTCTCAAAAAAAAAAAAAAAAAAAAAAAAAAAAAAAAAGTTCATTACTACATCTCTTCAATCCCAACTCTCAACTCTCATCTCATGGACCGCTAACTCTACTACAAAACAACTCTTACTTTATCTCTTTAATCTTTAATCTTTATCACTCTATGTCTTTATCAGTTCATCTTTTCAATCTTTAGCAGTTCAGTAATTTAGTTCAAATTTCAACGTTTAGTGACTTTAGTTTAGTCTTCTTTCACAGTTTCACACATTATTCTTACTTCAGAATTTAGTGACTTTAATTTAGTCTTCTTTCACAGTTTCACACACAATCCGTTAGCTTACATGGTTTGAAATTGAGACATTGCACACCTAGTAGTTTATATCAAATCATTCTAGATAATCCTTTGGTTCATGAATTTAACGGTTTTAACCAATGGTTTGGTACATGTTTAACAACACTACTTTTGACTTTCGAGTAATGTTTATTTAACGCATCCCCAAAAGCAACTAAGACTATGACTTCAGCTGCTTTTGAGTCCAGTTGTAAATAACGTTGGGCCATGTGGAGCTGACTTTGTGTTCAATTCCGTTTATCACCAAACCTGACTTGAAAGCTTGACGATTTTAAATGAGATATTTTGAGAGACTTTCCATGAGGTCTCCAGGAAAATCTATAGCTTGTTTTTAGCCCAATTTGGACCCACTTTGGGTATTTATTGTCGCTTCCAAATTAGAGTTTCAAGTATCATTGTATTGTAGCTACCTCTATGTTATTTTCTCCTAACATAGTAAAAATTGCTGCAACTCCTAGACTTGGGCATATTATCTTATGTCATTTGATTTTATTTTATTTTTGGCACAATTTTTTTTCTCTATTTTCACATCTCGCAGCAGGTTCTAGGAATTATTTTCGCATCTCAAGGGTTCTAGGAATTAGGTTTAATTCCTAACAAATAGTACTTTTAACCCATTATCACGTGTCGATAAAAATGCATAAGCAGATCCAAGTGGTCTTTAACCATAGACAGATTCATCAAATACAGAGCCACCTCAAACAACCAGGTTTTTATAAGGATTATGATATGAACTCCACGATACTAATTTATAATAGCTTTACGAGGTTTTAATAATCAGACTTCGACACAGAGAGGCAAACTTTTTGAGGCAATCAAAACATAGATACTCTAAAAACAAAGATGTGCATCTGACCATGACCTACGATCAAGCCCAGGCCATCCTATCGTTTTTCATTCCTTGATATAAAACTGTTTCATCCACCTTCCTCACCCGCTTGAATTTCACACTTGAACTCGGCAGCCACAAAGCAGTCAAGAGTTTCAGAGACTAGCTAGTTCCTATTCCTTGATTTCTCCATGGCCCTGGGAGCTAAGGAACAAACAAGAAGCAAATAGTTTAGTACTAAGACATAGCCATCATTCCCAATTTTAAATCTGTAATCGCTAATGAAGAGATAAACTCATGGAATAAACGCATAGTTGTGAACTTGAGACCACCAATAACATGAAATAAGACCACCTAGTGAAGCAGTCATTTCTAATTTGCATGCACACATGTAGGAGTTAATCATCCCAACCAGACAAAACTCAGATGTTATAATTTATCATTAAATAATGACTCTTGCAACTGCACACCAAACCCTAAAAGCTTCAGTTCTAACTTATTTAACTTTGCACACATGCCACACTGTTCATGGTGTAGGAATCTACCAATCAGTAGACCAAACAAAAAAGTAATAATGTCAAACTCATGGACTTACAAATGTTGGACCATCTGATTCTAAAATTCTTAAGTTTATGTTCAAACACATCTCCACTGATATAATAGCACTAATCCCTAGGCAAAATTTGAGAATTCTTGTCAAATTTTCCCTATCATTTTAATTTTCAACATCCACCCGATCCCACCCCCAGACCCAAAAAAAAAACCCTTACGCTTCTAAGTAATTGGCCATCATCCAGGCTAACAATTACACATCAAGATTTTGTGGATAATAACCATATTTGATGCACTCATACAAAAAATATACATACCTAAGCCAATGGCATCAGAGCCCTTCATGATCTTCAGTCTCTTGCATGAGTCAATAAACATCCTGTAACAAGCCAAGTTTTCAGTCATATTAGAAATTTAGAAATGTAATCTACAGCTTGATGGAATAATATTCAAGTCATCAACAATAGACAATGCAGTTCATTCAAGACAGATTATTATGCAGACATTTCCAATTAACGCAAATTATAATTCAGGCTAAGTAATTTGTGTGTACTAGTTCAAATGTGGGAACTGGAAACACTAGCCCTGTCCATAAGTCTTATACAATGCCAAAATTACCAAGCACACTAAGTTCTCCATTTCATGGTCTAGGTTTTGCAAAGCAAGATATTAGAACAAGAAGCTAATATTAACTTGGAGCAATCAACTCCATAAACCCCAAGTACCTAAAAAATTTACAATATTATCAACCATAAATGTTCATGCATTCTAATTGTTATAACTTCCAACTTACTCAAGCTACTTCACAATAAAAATTCAAAGGCCATAAGGTTTTAATAAGTCATTTTTTTTTTAACAGCGTTGAAAACTTGAGCACTAAATTTAATAAGTAATGACATGTTTAAATATACATGTACAATCATTCCTAACAACTTGGGCACTTAGTAAATAATGTTGAAACTTCTGTATACAGAGTTCTTCCAAGTTTTCACCACGTAAGACTAACATTTGAATAACAGTATTCATTTAGATGTATGAATTCATCTAGATCTTATACTCTTTTTACTAACAAAAGGAGGTGTTAGGCTAATATTATGACTGGGATACACAATCATCAAATGACATGTCTTTATTTATAGCTTTCCAGTCTTGTAATGATTGTACATGATCTTTAGTTCCATGTGAACTGCAATAACATAAGACCACTATCTAGGATGAAACTTAAACGCCGAAGTATTGGCTTGTGACATTTGTATACAGAATCCATATCTTTTATACATTATATTTCACATGTTTACGAGGGCCAATCAAATGCAGCATATAATATTTTGCTGATATTTGGACAACATGTCAGTTGATTGTTCTCTTACACTTCTGATATGTCTATAGTTTAAACTCTGAAAAAGGATGTAAAAGTGCCCTTAACAATATTATATGCATGTATGCACAGGTTGTGCATATTTACCTGGGGGGAAAAAGACTTTCTTACCCACATCATTTATGATTTTATTATTATTTATTTATTTATGTAAATGGGAAGACAATAATAAAACATGAGGTTAGATAACACAGATAAAAATGAATGGATCAATACTTACTCCCATGGAACATCCCCTACAAGCATCCAGTCACCGTCTTTATCCTCATATGTAAGAACATATTCTGATCCATGCAGAAGATCCCTTAACTTGCTCTCACTAAGCATTTCCCTCCCTGGAGCTCCTTGGGATCCACATTGACCTGATGTCAAAATAAAAAGTAGTAACTCAATCCAGGCAAAAATGAAGTGTGCTCCTAATTCTCTAAATAAGGATGATACTCCCAAATATTTAAAAATTGTAAAAAATAAAACAAAAAATTCAAAAGCATATTGCCAATAAAATGAGGCTAAAATAATATCTCACCTAAGGTGAAACAGCTGAACATCTTCTCCAGAGCAGTTGACAGTTCTTGATATGTAGCGTATGTTCTCAGATCTACCTTCCTCAGATAGGGAGCACCATCCATGCTGACCTTCACAAAAAGAGCACCAGGACCTGGTTTCCCATCAACTTCATCATTGTTCTTTGAAGTGGTAGCCAATGAATTCTTCCTAAATGATCTGATTGGAGGCCAACCAACAACCTGTGCCCTGTCATAGATGAAAGTTAGAAATCACTTAAAAAAAGAGAACGACGCCCGTTATTCTCATGTAATCTCTGTTATAACTAAGAAATTGAGGACCCTCTTTGTAGCATAGTTCACTTACTTAGGGGCTGGAGCACTGCTGTTGTTGTTGTTCGAAGCAGTCTTAGGGTTGTGGCTAGTACCATTGGTGCCACGAGGACGTTCCTGCTGCAACACCTTTGTGGGCAGCTCTTTCATTATGGCTGGCTGAGCCCCAGAAGGCCTGGGCGATAGTGCAACATTCATCCCTGAATTACCAGAAAACTTCCCTTGCCCCACAGACTGTGGAGCTTCAGAATCAGATGCCGTCTGAAACATCCAATTTCCTTCAGTATACACGGAGCTTTTCACCTCTGAAAACCCATCCATAGTATCAGAGAAACCTCTCTTGTTACCTGAAACAACACTCTTCTGTGATGACGAGCAGATTCCCTCCTTTGAAGGAAGTAAAGGAAACAGCGGTTTCTCATCAAGTTTCCCTGATTTCAGCAAGCAGAGCTCTGACTCCCGTTCTGGTGATTGGGATCCAGGAAGGCCAAGCCTCAACTCTGTTGCCCTCAAGTTAAGATTGTTCTTTTTCTCTTCCGACAAGCTCGAGACTGCAGAGCTGTCTACGGAAGAACAATCCGAAAGTCCCAGGTAATTACGTTCTTTTAACCCAGAGCCACTTTGGGATATACAGTCCATAGTGGGTGAAGAAGACACTAGAGAGACATTGCTCTGCCCCCTTTCCTCCTCAGCACTCAACAGGGGAGGAGACATGGACTCTCAACTTTTTCAACCGGTCAATCTGGAAGAGAAAAAACCCACCTTAAAACAACATATTTAAGCACCAAAAAAATACAATTTAAGACCAAAACATGAAAACCCAATTGTCATTTAAAAGAGACAACTTGTAATTCTCCATAACAAAAGACAACTCTGTCAAGCATATCTACTGACTCTTGCAAATGATACAGAACATATACTATTAATCAATGAATACAGCAACAAAAACTAAAAAGCCCCAGATCACAAACCATCGCTGGTTCTTATGTCCAATATGAAATCAATCAAAACCACTATAGTACAATTTAATAGCTGGTTCACACCCAAAAAATCAGTTGAATTTTCCTCTAATAAGAGACAAGAAAATTACTTGTATTTAAGATGATTAAACAATGGCTAACGGTAGGTGACACTGAAAGTGATATAAACATTAAATAACTAAAAAGAAAAGAAAAAATTCATAAATTTTAAAAATATATTTCTATCTGCTCACAATGAAAAACCCTTTGCCGACTTTATTACAAAGAAGAAGTAAAAATCATAATAAAAAAAGAATATCCCAACAGAACTAATCAGATTCTCACCCAAATACGAAAGTTTTGAACAAAAGACAACAAATAGGTTCCAAGGCTTAAACATCACACATATATGATGAGATAATAAGATGATTAAATAAGCACAATAACTTTCGAAAAATAATAAAATTTATCAAATTCAACTGCTTTCTTTTTCTGCATGAGCTGAGTTTTCCTGAAAAATATATAAAAAAGCTGATACAGAATTAGTTAACTTCTCTTTTTCTTTTTCTTTTTGTTTTTTTCATTTCCTCGATTTTCTCGGCAACCAAACAGGATAAAGGAAAAGAAAAGCAGCTCACACTCACACACACACACACACACACACAAACACACACACAAAAAAAACCCTCAAGAAGATCTATGACAAGCAGGACAACAAAGTGGAACAAAGACTCCTCAGAAGCTTAGTATAAATTAGGAACACAAAAAAATTACGAAGTAAAACCAGTAAGAAAAGGAAAGAGTTTATAAGCACAGGATATTTATAAAAAAGAAAAAAATAAAACAAAGTCTCAACCAAAGAGAAAGTGATAAATTCAGCTTAGACTCACACAAGATGAAGATCTCAAGTGGAACACAGACTCGGGTTTCAAAAAAAGAAGCTCAAGCATATAATCAACTAGCTAGCTACAAACCAAAAATTAGTAATTAATTAAAAAAAAAAAAAATCTAAAGCTGAATATTCAACACACGTACCTGAGCTTTTATGTGGATCCGACAGTTGAAATTCTGTAAAGAAAAAAATGCACGAAACGTAGAGATTGAAACGCAGAAGCAAGAAAGAGAGAGAGAGAGAGAAAAGAGAAAAGCTCAGGGCCCTTCCATTAAGCAGAAAGCAACAAAAAGCTTTAGGCTATGTTCACCGAGAAACCCGAAGCTCTATACAAATTAAAAATACGGAAAGTGGCAAAACGGCAAATAGTGCAAAAGTTAGGCCTCTTTTTCTTTTCTTTTTTTTCCCCCTTTTTATAAACGGATACCCTTGCTGTACTTTTATGGATCATTTAAAAAAAAAAAAAAAAGTATTGATGCTGTACTTTTATGATAAATTAGTCTCGTCACACCCGTTCTGGAGTGGGATAAGATTTGTTCTTTGTTCAGTATTATAAATTTTTTTTTTTTTAATTTGAATAAATTTGCTTTGAAAACATGAATTAATAGGAAAGTGTTTTATTTTGTAAAAATTTTAAGTAGAATTAAAAATATATTTTTAAAGCATATAAAAGTTCAATCTAAAAAAAAATATTTCTATAAATAGTATAGATATAAAAAAAATTCAATAAAAATATTTCTAAAATCATTTATTAAATTCAATATCCTTAACATCCGTTAACTTTTCCTTTTTTTCTTTTTTTTTTTGTTGATGTACAATTTCAGAAATGATGAACGGTTTGTTTGATAATATTAAGACAGGGTGGCAACTTGATCGAACGGCTCTGATTGAAAGTTAGGAATGATCAGGGCCGTGAATTTGGGGTGTACGGAAAAGTAAAATGTTTGTGGCTTTTGTAAGAGACTTTTTTTTTTAATTTATATTTTTTGAAGTTCGGGATTGAGGATGAGAAAAAAGATGTACGAAATATATATAGTTGCTGATTCCGGCAATGTCTAATTTCTAGTTCGGGCTAAAATCCGCTGGTCTGTTGGTGAAAAGTCGAATTTGCACTGGTTTGCATGAAAATGACAAGTCTGCCCTGTGTTCGTTATGATTTTTGGTTATTCCTCTTGTTATACTAGTTGCTATTTCCGTAAAAGTGTAGGGGCATTGCGTAATTAGGGAAAGTAAAATCGCCTAACCTTGCCAAAGAAACAGATTTCTAACTATAAAGCTCACATGCATTAGTGGACGCCTGTCACCGTTTTGGAGGTTTGAAATGAAACGAGCAAGATTTTCTTGTCACTTAAAAATTAAAATCAGTTATTAATTTATCATTTTTGATATGTCACACAGTGATTTATTGCTAGTCAACTTATGCATACCATTCACAATCCTTTTTTTTTTTTTTTTTTTTAAGTATATTACTTTTGTGAAACTTACATTTGGGTGAACTTACTTTTTAAGTATATACCATTCACAATATGTCTTCCCCTGTCCAAGGCATGACCCCTTATCTAAGGGTGTGTATTTAACCCACCATCCTGACTCAACTCTGGGTTAGGTTTTCATGGTTTGATGTGTTAGTTGGGTTAAGCTAGGTTATCCTTAGTATTATTTTTTGAAGTTTGGGTTGGCTCGGGTTTAGGTTTGCAAAATTTTCAACTTACGTACGTAACTTCATGCAACCCACGCTTTTAAAAATATATATAGATTAATTTTAAATTTGTTAGTTTCATTTATTTCGAATTTTTCATACTTTGTGTAAATTCATTTGTTTGATTTATTTGGTATTTTGAGACTTAGTTTGATAGAAAAGAGTATATATTCTACTTAATTGTATAAATTATAACAATTTATTGAATAATGAATTTAAATAGTTTAATGTAAACTCAATTTCTTTATTAGACTTGACAAAATGAACTCAACCCGGCAACTTAACCCAACTCAACCAAAATTGAAGATTCCTCAACTTGAAGAGGTTAAGCTGGATTGAAAAGTACCTTAAACACAATCCAGTCTGACCAATACAATATACATACTCCCTCGCATATCATTTATTTTGTCTCTTAAACTCAAATTATTGAAGTAACAAATTATGATTAAGAGATCAAAAAGTGGAAGTGATAAGTCCCCAAAAATGGGATGTTAGACCCGTCATGATTTAATCCCCAAAAAAAAAAAAACAACTCAATCTCGAAACTTTCGATTTTCCTGATGATTTTGTTAAAAACACTGAAAGGTGTCAAATGACACTTTTTTTTTTTTGGTTGATAAGAAATGACACTTAAAAAAAAAAAAAATAGTAATACTTATTAGAATACACAAACACGAAAGTAGTATATAGAGTTTTTTAAACAAATTTATAATATATTACATAATCAGAGTATCACTACAAAATGGTCTAACCTTTGTAGTAGTAACTTGGAGTTATAAGGACTGAAACTCTAACGTACACAATTAATGTAGGATAAATATCTTTTTTTCGTTTTTTTTGAGAAAACAGTAATACTTTGAGGAAATGACACTCTTAAGTTAACTAAGTTTAGCATTTTTTTTTGGTATAGTATATATTTGGTTAAGAGAAATTTAGCAAAGTACGGGATTCTTTTATTATTTTCATAATTATCCAGTATTTTTGGTCCAAAATATCCCAACGTCTCCTTGATATTTTTGGTTCTATAATGCCTGGAGATTACGAAAACACCTTATGGTGGCATATACTGTGGATTTATACATGTAAAAAGGAAACGGTATGAGTGTAAACTTCATCTACCTTTCCTTAAAGACGTGAGTTTCAACTATATAATAATGGCAAGTAAAGTATAATCAACATTTTTGAAGACGTAAAAACCAGCAGCAAAGTGGTGGTTGCAGAAATTATAATTGGAAAGACGAAAAAAAAAAAAAAAAAGCAGGTTTTTGTTTGGTCAAACATATCAAATTCAAGTATTCAACCACGCCAGAGTCCCAGTCCTGACTCATAAATTAAATCCATTGCCTCAATTACCAAAATGTCCCTAAACATTTGCAGTATTCAATGATCGATAAAAAGCGAATTATTTCTTTTGCAAGCAAATTTTGTATTCAACGTGATGCTTAAGTGCTAACTGCCTTCCTCTCAAAAATAATAATAATAAACATAATTATTATTTTTTCATTATATTTAAAATTTGACACATTAATTTTTTAAAAATATATATCATAAAATTTATTATACTAATTTGACACTTTGATCCGTGCAAAATTATATTCACATATTTGTAAGTTTTTTTGGGAATAAATTTGACAAATGACAATAGTTCTACCACTGCAACCTTTCTCTGATTGCACAAAGTTCGGTACCAGTACTCCAAGTTGTATTATTTTGGCAATTTTTGACCTTTAAAAATTGTCGGATACCACAATTCAACTCTCTATAATCACTCTAAAAACAGGCACGTGAAGTGTGATGTAAATGCCATAAAAGTTTTGAGTGTGTCTTTCTCATCATCAATTGGTTTTAAGATAAAATGGCACAGTTCACAGTTCGACAAATGGTATCAAAGCCAAAGTCATTGATTTAAGTCACGGGAGTGTCATTGTGAGGGAGGAAATGTTAAGGGGCTAGAATTCGACTCTCTACAACCACTCTAAAAACAAGTATGATTTGAGTGTTAAGGGAACAGAATCCGTGCAAAATTATATTCACATATTAATTTGTACGTTTTTTTGGGATTAAATTTGACAAATGACAATAGCTCTACCACTGCCACCTTTATCTTATTGCACAATGTCTAGTACCAGTACTCTAGGTTGGATTGTTTTGGCAATTTTTGGCCTTTAAAAATTGTCAGATACCACAATTTAACTCCTTATAACCACTCTAAAAACAAGCCCATGGAGTGTGATGCCAAACGTCATAAAAGTTTTGAGTGTGTCTTCCTCATCACCAATTGGTTTTGAGGTAAAATGGCACAGCTCACGATCCAACAAATGGTATCAAAGCCAAGGTCATTGATTCAAGTCATGAGAGTGTCATTGTGAGAGAGGAATTGTTAAGGGGCCATAATTCGACTCTCTACAACCACTCTAAAAACAAGTCTGATTTGAGTGTTAAGGGAGGAATTGTTAAGGGAACAGAATCTGTGCAAAATTATATTCACATATCAATTTGTACTTTTTTTGGGAATAAATTTGACAAATGACAATAGCTCTACCACTGCCACTGCCACCTTTCTCTTATTGCACAATGTCTGGTACCAGTACTCTAGGTTGGACTGTTTTGACCATTTTTGGCCTTTAAAAATTGTTGGATACCACAATTTAACTCCCTATAACCACTCTAAAAACAGGCTTGTGGAGCGTGATGTCAAATATCATAAAAGTTTTGAGTGTGTTTTACTCATCACCAATTGGTTTTAAGGTAAAATGGCACAGCTCACGGTCCGACAAATGGTATCAAAGTCAAGGTCATTGATTCAAGTCACAGGAGTGTTATTGCTAGGGAGGAATTATTAAGGACCAGAATTTGACTCTCTACAACCACTCTAAAAACAAGTCTGATTTGAATGTTAAAGGAGGAATTGTTAAGGGACCAGAATCCGTGAAAAATTATATTCACATATCAATTTGTACATTTTTTTGGGAATAAATTTGACAAATGACAATAGCTCTACCACTGCCACCTTTCTCTTATTGCACAATGTCCGGTACCAATACTCTAAGTTGGATTGTTTTGGCAATTTTTGGCCTTTAAAAATTGTCGGATACCACAATTCAACTCTCTACAACGACTCTAAAAGGCCTGTGAAGTGTGATGCCAAATGTCATAAAAGTTTTTGAGTGTATCTTCCTCATCACCAATTAGTTTTGAGGTAAAATGACGCAGCTCACAGTCCAACAAATGATATCAAAGCCAAGGTCATTGATTCAAGTCACGGGAGTGTCATTGTGAGGGAGGAATTGTTAAGGGTCCATAATTCGACTCTCTACAACCACTCTAAAAACAAGCCTGATTTGAGTGTGTCTTTCTCATCACGAATTAGTCTTGAGGTAAAATGACATAGCTCATGGTTTGACAAAAATAAATAAATAAAAAGTACTAATTTTCAAACAAAAAACATTATTATTTTTTATATTTTTATTTGATGTAAGTTTAAAAATTTAACTGTTGAATTATATGATTTTATTATATTCTCTATTTTAACAAAATTAAAAAAAAAATCAAAAGTTAATAAATATGTCATTAATTAAATATTTTTTGTAATCTAAAATTATATATATAAAAATAAGATCAGTAATTGGATAGTAAATAATATTTAATTTAAATAAAATTTGATAGGTATAGTAATAACATACAAAATCCAACATTAAAATTTTCAAATTTTACAATAAAAAGATATAAAAGAATTTTTTTTGTAAATTATTTTAGAGAGAATTTGGAGAGAAAGCAGAAGCAGAAGAATGAGAATCGAGAAGGAAAGAGAAATGGAGTGGTTGTAAAGTAACGTAAGGAGCATTTAATGAAAGAGTTTTTATATTATATATAAGATAAGATTAGAAAAAAGAGAGGAGAGGGGACAGAGGAAAACAGGGGGAAGAATTGTGATTGGGGGACAAGAAAGCGGCACATTAAGTCGGTTTGCCGGGTGGTGACTGGGACATCTAACCTCCTCACTCTCTCTCTTCTCACTTTTTTCCCTTTTCCATCATTACCCCTTCACTCTCTCTCTCTCTCTCTCTCTCTTTAATTCGTTTTTTCAAAGTCAAAAATATATTTTATTGGTATAACTTTGGTCTCTTCTTGGCATCATTAAAACTGTCACTAGTCTTGCACGCTTGGTTACAATGTCTCTTCTCTTCATCTTACATTACATGCATGCCACTGCTGCCTACATGTCCATCCCATCATTCATGACTCTCGCTCGCATCACCCCACGTCACTTTGTAACCTAGAACATTAGAACGGAAATATGACTTTCAACTTTAGGACTTCACGAGATTCTCTCTAAAAAAATAATGGACTGTGTCTGTTAGCTCGTACATGTATGTAATAAATTCTCTGCTTCAAATTATGTTAAAATGTACTTATTTCTCTCCTCCTTTGACTAACCTAACCACCCCTCCCCCCCCCCCCCCCCCCCCCAAAAACGACAAATGTCAAATACTAAACCTTTATGAGGGATACTTTCTAGAATTTCAAAGAAAAATTCAACAAGTGACCTTCTTAATTAAAAGTTGACATTAAAGTTATGAATTCCTATTAACATAACTGCTAGAATATTTTATAGTTGAATAAATAATATAAATCAAATCACATATGTTATAATTTTTTGCTTTTTGTTTTTTTGTTGAATAAGGAATATAGAACAAATCACGTATATTAATGTATTTCTCTCCTTATTTGACTAACCTAAACCCCTCCCCCAATAAATACTAAACCTTATGGGGAATACGTTCTAAAATTTCAAAAAAAATTTCAATAAATGACCTTCATATCAAAAATTGATACTGAAGTTGTGACTTGTGAGTTCTTATTAATACAACTACCAGAATCTTTTATTCTTGAAAGAGGACATAGATCAAATCACATATGTTATAAGTTCATATTTTATCATATTTATTATAAAAAAAAAAGTAATGTTAGTATTTTGTTATATACGAATAAGATACTGAGGAATTGCTTATTAGTAAAATCATAAGTATTGACGTTGGTATTTTCCTTGTAAAATGATATTTTGCTACGATAAAAGAAGAAGTGATGTTGATTATTCAAGTATCAAAGTCAATTTACTCTAGAAAAAAGAATATTTCAATGAACTTCTATTTTAATTTTTCATTTACTATTATAATATGCATCTATATATGATCATTAGGGTTATATTAGTGTACGGCCCCTAACACCCAAGTCCATTTGGGCCTTGGGCCATGGATTAATAATATGGCCCAGGGGTCCAACCTCCGCACCACTAAGGATCCCGACCCAAGCCCACAATAACTACGAGTCTAAGCTGGGTGTTGTCCGAATACTTGAAAAGTGGACCGCGGATGCCCCGCTCACATACTGCTCGGACAGTCATCCCCGAACAATATGCACACGCTTGGTCACATCGACCTTTGAGTGCTCGGTAGAACCTTAGGAAACTCCGCCGCCGAACACACTTGCTGCAGTGGGAACCATTTCCAAAGCCACTCATACCTAAACATCCACTTAAATTTATCAACATTGGACCTCTCATTGCACTAGTTAAAAGATAATGATGATCCCCCATTAACAATTGGCTATAAATAGGAGAAACAAAAGAATGGGAAGGGGATGCAATTTTGGGGGGAGAAAAGAGAGAGAAAAAGAGGATTTGAGAGGAAGAAACATAGTGAAAGAGAGAAAAGTGGTCTCATTGAGTCTCTAAACCTAGAACAACCCAAAGTAGGATACCCAGACCCACCATACAAATTAGTTGTAAGCCCAAGTAGCGGTTTGGCCCAGCAAACCTGTCTTTGGTGCGCACAATTAGCAACCAAGAAAAAAAATGGTAGTGTTTTATTTTATTTTTCTATTTTAAATAGTGACTCCATGTATGCTGTATCAAATTCAAATAGAGAAAAAAAATTATTCCATTCAATAAATAGAAAGAATTCCCCTCTGGGTAAAATCCTGCTTGCTAAACCAACCTTTTTTTTAAAAAAATTCTTTTAATTATTCTTCTTGCATTGTATAATGCAAACTATAGCAAAAATTGTGATTTTAGTAGTAGACAACACCTCTCTTAGTTTTGAGTAGGTGGAATCATTTTATTTGATTTTTCTGCACATTCTTATAGAGTTGTTCAAAAATTTGCCTATGATTTTTTTCAATTGATACTTCAATATAGAAAGGTCTTATCTATCTGCCATAGATTTAGTTTAGATGCAATTTGAATGCCTTTATATAGGTTGTGTTAATTATACTTTTCTTACATAAAACAAACTCTTTTTCCTTGATAATAGTTGGCAAGGTTTCTATTAAGAACAAGAGCTAATGTTTGTTGTCATCATTGTACATGTAACGTTACTCATATAAAAGTAGATACTACACATAGATGTGTAACAATGATATAAAATCATTTTTCCAAGACTACTATCCTTTGTCAACTCCTTTCTCACGTTGTTGACAAAGTCCTAACAAAGGGTAATAACATTCAATTTCACCATTCAACTTGACGTTTCTCATGGTTGAGAAATTAGATAAACCATTGAATGTTAATGAAGACAATCAAACTTAGAGAGTTCATGGTAAGAATCTTGCCTTCAAATTTGGACAAACCCATTGGGTTCTTCCTAAAGTACTTTTAATTGAATTAACTTTAATTTTGAATGAGTTTATTTTATTTTAAATATCCCTTACCCTACAAAAAGACAACGTATTTTAGTACTATATTAGGATTTGGTAAAGTCTAAGGATAAAATTCAGTCTATAATGTTAAACTTTTTTTTTTTTTTTTTGATGAATATTTTAAAATGTTATACATGTCTATGGATGATAATGGTATGTATGGTATAATGTAGGATGGAAGTGACGGTGGCCAAAAGAATAGTCTTAAAAAAATGAAAACTGTGGGGAACTTTGCTTTAGAGCCACAGACAATGCGGTGTTGTGCCACGACAATGGGGACCCATCTTAATGCCGGGAGGCCTCCGCTTTTGCCGGTTAACTTTGATTTAATTAAACCCAAGTTTACTTAACCTAACAAGGGTCACAATTAATTAACCACAGTTTAGGGAGTTTAAATCTTCTATCCCACTTTTCTTGTTCCACTCTATACTCCACCAATAAAAACTTGTCACGTGTTCACCTAATTAATTAAATACTACTATTAATTAATAACGGTAGTATTAATAAATCAATAATGATAATATTTAATTAATTAGGTGAACACGTGACAAGTTTTTATTAGTGGAGTATAAAGTGGAGTAGAAAAAGTGAGACAGAAGATTTGTACTCCAGTTTAGGAACTATTAATCAGCCAATTGATCAAATAATGTGATGGTTCCCAAAGCAGAGCCGTCAGATTAGAGTCCGAGTCAGACACCTTTCTTAGTTTGTTTAAACCAATGAAAAATCGACACGTCTCGATTTTTTGTCTGGAAAACTTTGACAGTGATAATGGCACGTGGACGCAGATTGACAGTGAAAGGGCCTTGGGCCTTGAAGGTCAATAAGCCTTACAAAGTAGGGCCCCACTCTATCAGGCTCTTGTGTCTCGTCTGATACTTATTCACGTGTGAAAGATATATATTTGTATATTTGTATGTTAATTGTTATTATTATGTGCCATTGTCTTCTACCACTTGACTTTACGATTCCAGGAAATTAGAATATACTTGAGCACTATATAATAATCTATTTTTGTTTTCACAAAAACAGAAAAAAGGAAAACGAATAAAAATCTCTTTTTACATTGATTGGCATCTAGCCCTACTAACAGGAATTCACGTTAGAAATTCGTATATTCTACCCATAGTTTTCACTTTTCAAGAAAAATACTTTCTGTTTTTCTTTTCGTTTTTTGCAAAAAGTTATATATATAAATAAAAAGAACTTGTAAGTGTAACTGAAGTCTAATTACCATAATTTGGATGATACATTTGCCTAAAGAAGTTTGTGATGATTTAAGAACATAGTCAAATTTGGAGAGAGAAGGAAATTTCATCTTAGCAAAACGAATTTGACTTTTTGTTTATAAAATCTATAGTATAAATATTGAAAAAAAAAACTAAACCACACACTAGTTTAGCTAGCTAGGCTCTAAAAACAAGGGCATGTTTGGTAGGCAAGTTCAAACACACATTTTCACATTTTAAACAACATTACACATATTTTCACACACATTTTCACTCACACGTATTTCAAAAAATTACAAACAACATTACTCAAACTATTTTACCAAACACCCCCCAAGAATTTTAACAGCATCATGAAACTCACTCGGCAATAGAACCCCATTAAAGTTACATTTAAGTCTTTACTGTTACATTTAGACAATTTGGGGGATGTATTAAAGTTACATTTAAGGGTTCATTTAATTGCTTAGCAAAAAAAAAGGGGTTCATTTAATCAAGCATCAACAATTAAATTATGATACCTACAAATCCAACACAAAAACAAAGTTAGAGACATTGCCGGTAGAATTTGACAAATTCAAAACTATTATTTACTTTCTTTGTATTGCATAACACCGACAACAGTGACTTACACTAAACCTTGTTGTCTTTCAATATCTATACTATTATTTAAGGGGCTTTCTTTGTTTGGATTCTTCAACTTTTTGTTCAAAAATAGCCCTACACTCCTATGTTTAAGTAGAGATAAAACTAAAGGACAATCCGGTAAAAATACAACTCTAACTTTCACTAAAACGTTGCCTAAAAAATAGGACCACTCTCCTGTTGATTTTTAAATTGCCTTATCCACTTATCAATTAGATTAAAAAGAAAAAGAAAAAGAAAAAAGCACAGAGCCTTTTCTTCAGTGAGAAACCCATCACTGCATTTCTTTTATGTTTTCATTTTGTAGTTTGAAGATTGAAAATGAGTTTTACTGATTGAGTGTTGTTGCTTAAAGGATGAAAAATTTTCAAGAACCTAGAAGAGATCCCATGGGTCAGGCTGGAGTCGACTTTGTGGTTGAGTCCACTACTGTTTTTAGCAAAAGGAAAAGGTTGCTGCCCATTTGAAGGTTTGCCTTTTCTTTTTTATTCAGTTGTAAGAAACTGTGTGTTATGCATCAAAAAATGTGTTTGTGTTTTAATATCATATGGGGTTGTAAAATCTGGGTTTTTCTTAGTTTTTTAATAAAATTCAATTGGGATTATTTTCGAAATTCTTTTTGTAATTTTGTGATATTAATTAACAGCACAAGAATAATAATACACCTTCCTTTTTCTTTTTCTTCTCTTTTCCTTAAAAATTGAATTCTTCATAGTCATCCTTAGTCTCCAACAATGGAGATTCTATTTTGAGGCACCGAGTCACCATCGGTGGAGATTAAGAAAGTGGTTTGCAATAAGTGTATCTCTCTCACTCTGAGTATAATTTTTTTTTTTTTTTTTTTGTTATAGTAATGGGTTTTCATAGGTACATTTTGTGAATAGATATGTACATTTCTTATTTGTTTTTAATTTCATGTTATTATTGGCTCCTTAGATTACTACTTGCTATTTGTAATTGAAAGCTCGGATACATTATATCTCTTGGGTTCTCCTCTATGATTCACTTGGGTATGTATACTTTTTTTTCTCTCTGGAGATATGGCTATTGTATGTCCATAGCGTTACAACTTGAGTTTTACTCCGCATCAAACAACTCATCACGTGGGTATTATGTATTCATCTTCCAAGCTAGATTAGAAATTGTTTTTTTACATTTACATTGGGGCTACCCATCATATGACGAGCAATCTGGCTGCATTTGTCTCATCCTCGCCGTACCAAGGCAAAAGTGTTGTCTTCATCGGTGACCACACCCCACTCTCTATTTTAGACATTGGTACACTCTCTTTATCATCTCGTTCTGGCAATATTCATCATC
Source organism: Quercus tomentella (assembly GCA_028535165.1). NCBI lineage: Eukaryota > Viridiplantae > Streptophyta > Magnoliopsida > Fagales > Fagaceae > Quercus > Quercus tomentella. The sequence continues at coordinate 16,501,686 of JAPQVY010000001.1, forward strand.
TCAATGATGCTATGTTGTCAGCCTCTCAAAAGATTTGATCGATTGGACAACTTTTTGATGATCGCCAGCTATGCCATCTTTACTCCGACTTCCTCTGTGTTGTCAAGGATCTAAAATGGAAGTTATTCGACAAAATATCCCATTGGATGAGTACTTTTTTTCCCTTAATATTTTGTTTAGATATTAATATCCATTATATTCATTGGATTTGGTATTTTACATTTTTTGTTTGAATGGGTGGGAGTTCGTGGAACAAACTATTTCGTCAACATGGTTTTTAGTATTTTTTTTGCTAGCACTGATTGAAGACATATTGTAGTTTGGTTAATATTTTGTTATTCATTTTCATTATTCCTATTTTTTTTTTCATGACTTTTGTTTACTCTAACTATAATCTATCGAATAATAGATTTGGGTTTAAACATTTGGAAGTTTTGTTGCGAGTGAAATAATTTTTTTGTATAAATATCATCACACCCCCTTGATATTTTATGATTTGAAAATTTCTTCGAATTATGATGAATGAACACTGTTAATCTTTATACAAAAAATAGAAGAGCCTCTGAGCACGCGCGTGAGCTCGTGCTCAGAGGCAAATTAACTACAAAGGTTTTTATTTTTTATGAGCGATTAAGTAATTTGTGCTTTGAGCATGCATGCTAAAGTGTGGTGTCCAGTCCTGTAATAACTCACTAACTTGCATATTTCTCATGTAATCAATATATAAATTAGAAAAGTTTCTCAAAAAAAAAAAAAAAAAATATATATATATATATATATATATAAAAATTAGAAATCACCAACTTCGCTCCAAAAAAAAAAAGGCCCATATAAATTACCACCTAGGTTGCATTTTGGAGGTCCATGCAAGATAAGTCTAACTTGGCAGAACTTGTCCAGCATTTTGCTTTTTGCAGATGTTAGAACTTGTATTGTGCCCGTGACTCAAGCCCAATTTCACATCCAGAGAACCAAACAATCGGGCTTTATCAACTTCCCGTGGGCTTTATCATCATAAGCTACATTTATTTTATTTATAAAGTAAGGTCTTCAAAATCAAGTGGTTACATTCTCTCTTTGTGTCAACTGTCAAGTTTTTTATTTTTTTATTTTTATTTTTAGAAAGAAAACTAGAAACTTTATTCAGAAATAGGCAAATCCCAAAATTATGTAACATTATATAGTATGGAGTGGTTTTAGATAAAACCCAAAATATTTAATTAAAATTATGAAAACTTTAAATTGTTCCAATTCACATTCTCAAAGAGTCGCTATAAAGTATAAACTACTGTATATATAGTGGCGGAGCCATGAATTATTTTAAGAGGGGGCCAAGCTTCAAGCTAAAATATAATCTCAAGTTTCAAACTCTCTCTGGTTTAAACCTCACTTCTTTCACATCTATTAACAAAAAAAAAATTATATTTAACAATAACTTAATATAAATACTCAAACCCTTATTATCATATATAAATATCAAATAAACAATACATATTATAAAATAAAACCCTTGTGATGAAGATTCAAAACTAAATATAGAACAAAAGTGCAAGCTCTAAAAAAAAATAAATAAATAAAAAATAAAAACACATACCCAATTACAAAACATATACACGACTCCAGTCTAGAAAATAGATAGCACTGTTTAATGTTTATTTAATTAATTTTTCTGAATCAAAACAGTAGCACTAATATCGAAACTAGAAACAAAATAATGTAATATAATATTAGCAATGCAAGCTAGAAAAAACTAATTTTGTGCTTAAACCAATCTTGTTTTAGTGTTTTATGCCGTTCAGATGAACATGTTAACTCAAACATTAAAAAAAAAGAGAGATATGACAAACTGATGACTGATATGGAGGGAGTAGCCAACATCAGTCGTCTAGAGGAGGCTGGAAGCCAAGGGATTTTTTTTTATAATCAAATCTGGGTTTTTCAGCAGACCATAAATATTAAAGTTTTTTATTTTTATAGTTTTATTTTTTAGTTGACAATGTTGTTGATATGGGATTTGTTAAAGTTGTTTTATCTCTATTTGAAGGGGTTATCGGCTATGAATGGGCTATTTTCTTGAGTTATTTGTTTCATTTTTTTAAAAAGTAGCTCTAATATTTGAGGAAGCTGGAGGCCCAAATGAATTTTAAGAGGAGTTATTAGACCAGGGGGGCCAAGAATTGTATTTACTGGTAATTCGTGATAATATTTAGTTTTAGTAGTACTATTAGATGGAATTTTGAAAAGCCGGGGGGCCCGCCAGGGGGGGATGGCCCCCTCCCCCCTTGCTCCGCTCCTATATATATATATATATAAATTTACATAAATTGTACCGAAACCCATCTAAACACACGATAAAATAAAATAAAATAAATATTGCATGTAAAATTATAAAGCCTTTAGTTCACTACATGAGAGTTGTGAAATTATATAATCATGTCATTATTGTCAGTTAAATATTCACAATAAAATTACATATTATATAAATTCATATCCAAATCATATAAGTTATTATATAATAAAAGTTGTGTCATACTACATGCTGAGGTTGTGCTAAATGCTAACTGGATATACTTTCTCTCTCTCTCATATTTTCTCCTTATGTTTTTTTTTTTTTTTTGGATTTGTTTTCTCCTTATGGTATGTTATGAACTATAAGTACATTAAAAAAATTAACATAGTTGCTATAAATGAAACTCTATTACCAAAGTTTTAAAAAAGTGTAAAAATTACAACCTTGATTAAAATTATAGCACTAATAATTTCAAGAAATTTCATTATTTAATTTGTATGTTTGGTTAATATACTTGTAAGCGACTAAATTTCTAGTTTGAAATAAATCAAACAAGTAAAATAGTTTCACAAATGCGAATTTGTATTGATGATTGTGTGGTACAATTCTCTGGAATTACAAAAGTGTGATCCTCTGATTCGATCTCCTTGCAAAACTTATTGATTAGACTTATGGTAATGTGGATTTGACTTGAACACAAAATATCCTTCAATTTGGTTGAGGGATGGATCGAAGATTACTGAAACGGAATTACAATGAATCTCTGGCTATGAGCTTGTTTAGAAATCCTTTGTTCTTCGCGTTCTTCGTGTTCTTCGTCTTCGAAGGTTTGTGGTGGAAGTTCTTCGGAGCTTTAGAGGCTTGAATCCGTTGAGCTTCAATGATTTGTGATTTGTTGATGTTTTCGGACACTTTTGGCTTGATTCCCATGAACTTTAGGATCTAGGCAGATGATCTGGATGATTCTGCTTCGAATGTTCTCCAATTTTGGGGTTGAAGTTCTTGAAGTTCTTGAAGGCTTTGAGGCTTGATCTTCACAGAGCTTTTTCACTTCTGAATTCTGGTCCCCCTAAATGTCTCAGGAAAGCTTCTATTTATAGGAGTTTGGGGGTGGGTGAGCGACATGTGGCGGAGCTTGATTGGTGACACATGTCACAGCTTGATTGGTCCGCTTAAGTCATCGCTTACACGTGCGAGGTTGCTTGAGTCATCGCTTACACGTGCGAGGCTGCCTGAGTCATCCCTTACACGTGCGAGGCTGCTTGAGTCATCGCTTACACGTGCGCTGATGCGTGATTGGCTCTTGCATGACACTTGGCAAATTTCTGTTGGCTTCTGAACAGTGATAGCAAAACCTAGCAGCAATACATGGTGTTCTGTAATTGGCTGTATTTTGTGGACTTGGTAATGTGACGTGTCAGCTTGTGATAGGTCGGGAATTTTCCCTCTCTACAATACTATAAGATTGATTTAGTAATAAAATTTAGGTTTTCATGCCTGCACTATGTATATAAGAGCATTCACATAAGCTCGTGCAAAAATTCATATTTATTTTAGCATTAATCTATTTTTTCTATTTTACATACTTACTTTTCAAAACACCCTACATCAGATTATTTACTTTACACTACATTTGATTAAATTATCAATTTTTCTTATTTTTTAATTGTTTATTTTTCTTCACATATAACAATCACCATCCACCATCTTTTTTCATTCTTGGGATATATGAAAAAAAAGAATAAAAAACTAAATGCAAAATAAATAGCGCCAGTGTAAATTTACATAATTATGCACTTACTAATGTGAGTCATTTTTAGACAAAAATGTGTAAATTTTATGCTTTTTTCTATTATATATCCATTGATGTGAGTACTCTAACTAAATGCAAGTATAATAAGTTGTGCGACATAATTTTCCCACCTGACTCATTAGAACTACATTAACATAATTCACTTTAAATAAAGCTAATATTACCTAAGCTTTAAAAAATTTAAATAGGATTAAAATTTAGTTATTAAAAGTGTGGGGGCCAAAGAATTTGTGACCCCGGCCCACTTCATTTTGGGGCCCAAGGCCCGAGCCGAGGAGGGATATCGTCGAGGACATACAATGAGAACCCAAACGGCCTAGGGACATAGCCAAGGACTATTCTATCCTCGGCATCCCAAAACGCTCCTGAGGGAAAGGGCAAATACGGTATAGGAACAGTTCATGGAAATGCTAAACTCCTCCGCATTAACGCGGAAAAGACCCTTGAATAGGATAGCGACAAAGGACAAGGGAAAAGCAACCATTACTGCAATGAAGTACTCTGCCCCTGACAGAGTAATGCTTTTCAGCTTTTACAACCACCCCCAACCATTTTGGGTATGGGCTGATGGGACAAGTATCAGCCTTAGAAAGTTGAACCTACACGTGGACGTAGGAAGGAAGGAAAAAGGCTAGTATAAAAAGGAAAGAGAAGCAACTAAAGAAGGGGGGGACAAACCGTCTCCCAGTCCCTTGAGCCCTAAACAAGGGAGAGTTATAAGAATACCAATCCCCTCGGACAAGGTCGAAGGACCGAAGCCGCTCAGGCTATGCCGGAGGAAAGGTCTTATTATATACGCTACTACCATGAACATCATGACTAACCACCGTCCAGTGACCAAGGCCTAGCCTTTCAGCCCACGATCTATAAATTTTATTGCAAGGGCCTTTAGCGTGCGAAACCCATATCAGTTGGGATCGTTACAATTTGAGTCCTTACAAAAAGCTTCAAGAAACTTATAAAGAGTTTTTTTTTTTTTTTTTTTTTTTAATTCTATTTATTTTATAATCTATTATAATATTTGGTTTTAAATAAATACTTGGTCTTACACGATTTGCATTTGTTAGATAACTGTTCAAAGGATTTTTTTTCCCCTTTTTACACTTGTCACATGGCCCAATCTTGTTGGGTAAAAATGACTAAATAGAAAATGAGCTCAACAAAATTATTCCACTCCACGGGTTGAGAACATTCTCTTCACTCCACTTAAAAATTTTTGGGCCTACATCTATCATACAAAAAAGGGCTAAAAAACCCACCGTGTTACACTAGACCAAAAGACCCCAAAATCCCTTAGCCAAGTCAGCCAGGTCCACAAGCCCATTATTTTCCTTACATGGGGTAGGTTATACAACGCTCGCCCTTGCCCTCGCCCCGAAGCTACTTCAGCAGGTCTCAATTGTGGCGGGTCAGGTTTAAATTGCCATCTTACAATAATAAAAACTATTTTTTTGTTATGTATTAACATATTAATTAAGTATGAAATTAGGTGTTTATCTAAAAATGAAAAAAGGACGCGGCGCGGTGGGGTGTGGTGGGGGACAATGGTAATTACTAAACAGGAGCATATGCTGATATGCATTGCACTAAAGTCTTATCAGGTAGGCAAAAAGTACCAGAGGTTGGATTTTCCAATCTTATAAACCAAATCAAATCCATGGGCTGGAAAGGTTCCGATACCAAATGCATCTAGATTTTACTTTTATCTAAAAATGAACAAAAAGAACCTTAAGAATCATATGCAGAAATGCCTTGGCCAATTAAAAATTCTTTCACATCTATTTTGTGTTACGAACCCCTAAGATTGAAACCGTTAGGAATATAAAATATTTTGCTTCCAAGCTTACTTATCATTTTTTTTTTCAAATTAAACTGGTATACACTATTCATAGTTACTTGTGAGTTCTAGAATTAGTGAGTGAGGGTGACTACATTTTGGACATACACATAGGGACGGCCTAACAAATTTGAAAGCCTAAGGCGATATATTTAAATGGGGCCTTTTTGTTACCACTTAAATAATATTTTTTTTTTGAAACGCCACTTAAATAATATTTAACTAGTATTTAATATCATAATTTTTTTATAACAAAAATCTATTCCTTTTATTTTGTAATATGCTTTTTTTTTGGAAAAATGTTAAAGTTATAATAATTTTAGTAAAAAAAAACTTTCAAACGATGTAGAAATGAATGCGATTAGTGACACTTCAAGAAGATAATAAACAAGTGTTTGAATGAATGGTGTTAGGGATATTATAAATTTGATAACATGAGGCTTATAAAGATGTATCATTAATCACAAAAATTAATTCGAAAATCCATTTAATAAGTTATTAACGTCCACATATCATATGAATTGTCACATTAATTTGTAAAGTTTTCAAGTAAAATTAATAATATTTCTAGCATTTTCTTATCTGAATTATTTTTTGCTATTAGTGACACATATATTTGTAAGGGAAAATGCTAGAGATATAAATTCTTTAACAAAAACTTTTACAAACTAATGATGTGGTGAATGGTTATAGATAAATAATAAAGTGATGTTATTGGTGGGCCCAGATGAGAACCAGTAAGCAACAATAACAGTTTGTAAAAATGTTGTAAAATTGTTTTTAACTATAGCATTACTCTATTTGTAAGACCCATGTATTTAAATTTGTATTATTTCTAACATTACTCAATTCTTTGAGATTTCTTAAAAGTAGAGGAAAATTATAAAACTAATTTTTTTCCTATATCTCAATTTTTTTTAAGTTAGTGACCATTTTTGCTTGTTTCATTTTTAAAATGGAGGTTATATATTCTTCTTTTTTTGCTTTTGATATGTTAAAGAGGATAAGAACAATAGGAAGCTACGATGAAGTTGCACATGAGAGGTGGGGTATAATCAGCATTTAGAGCATAAGGAAGCACTATAAGTACCCTTCTTGGGCAGCAAGCCAATCACAGTGGAGCTGGTTGGTTCGACTAAGACATGCGAAGGTGCCCAAGGTTTTGAAAATGACGTGCATTTTGTTTCATGCCTGTTTTTTTCTACGGCTAGAAGAAAATGTTAATTAAGTAATGAGCTTAATCATGGTTTTCCAAATTTTCTTTTGGTGATCTAATTAGGTCAAAATATTCCTTTTGAGCTGAGTTTTTGCGTACAATTCACTAGTAGTAGCATAATATCTTCATCAAATCCTCTCTCAATTTTTTTTGGAAATAAAAATAATTAAAGACTGTAACTTACCCAGTTACCTTTTAATTATTGTTTGTCGATAAAGTTGATCGTAACCTTTTAATTGTTTTTTTTTTTCACCTAAAATTTCTTCCATTATTTTTCAGTATTTTACCCCAAGAAGTGTAAAGTGCAATCAAATTATTGATTGACCATTACATAAAGATGCAATGCAAGTGGCTAAATTAAAAGGCCACCTATATTATTAAAGTTAGCTTAAGAAAAAGTATTAGTTAATTCGCATGGCTAATCATAAAAATGAGGCTCCACATCGCAAAGAAATATCGACAAAAATAAATTTGTATGATTTGATTCAAGAGGGGTGTTTATGTTAAAATACAGGAGAGCATTTCAATTTTCAAACTTTGAAATCCCCACGGCATATATTCTTGGTTAGCAAGCCTTTATGTTGCTATCAATCACAATTGAGACTGGACCTACGTGAATATCAAGTTTTTTAGACATTTGCAGGCCAAAATGAAGATATACTCCTTTCGCTGAAACTTTTCAGCAAAATACCTCATGTCTGAAACTATTTAGAGATATGCCCTTATTTTAAACTCGATTTTTAAAAAATCGAGTTTCAATGAAAAACTTGATTTCGCAAAAATCGAGTTTCAATGAAAAATTCGATTTGGCAAAAATCAAGTTATAGGCAATCAAACTTATAAAATAAAATAAAAAAAAAAAAAAAAAATAATCCTGCATGGAACTCTAGTTCTATGTAGGATTTTTCAAACAACTCGATTTTTGACAAATCAAGTTTTTTATTGAAACTCGATTTTTTAAAACAGAAACATATTCCTAAATAATTTCAGATAGGAAATATTTTGCTAGAAAGTTCGGCGAAAGGAATATTTTATCATTTTGGCCGACATTTGCACATTTTTACACTAGCGAAGTGAAGTAGTAGAAATAGCACATTAGCCGTACTCCAGGTTCAATCGTGTGTACTTTGCTTGGAGGATAAAGGTAAATCTAAAGTATCTTCTTTTTTTAGTCGGTTGCAATATATATTGAGAGTCCCTCTCTACAAGGGCTTTTCCATAACTAACTCCCTGTTCCCAATTGACCAATTTCTGTTATTATCAGAGATTTTAATTTGTACGACATTTCCTCTCCTTCACATGGCTATTGAGTGCCATGTAATGTACAAGCATTTAATTCTCTACTTGGGGTGCCGAATGCAGCTTCATGTTGTCGCTTCCAAGTTCAAATGCCGAATTTTAAAATTGGAGGTTAAATTTGGTCGAGTACTTGACACATGTTAACCTCTCAAGGCGGTTTGGAAGGTTGGACTTCAAAATAGTTTGGAGCTAAATTTTGTCTAAAATATAAAATTTTGTGTTTTTTAAAAATTGGTGCATTATTATTATTGTTGAAGTGAAATTCGGCCAATTAATTTATTTGAGAAGAGACACCGAAATTTTACTTGGTACATCTTCCTAAATTGTGTAAGGTTATGTTCTTGGTTGGTCTACCCCTTTCATAACATTTTATTTTTTATTTATTATTATTTTTTTTTTTAGAAGAAAACCTGTGGGAGGATGAGGACCCAAGTGGCTAATAGAGTTCATATAGTGGTGGCCTCGAGGAGCATAGGCAAATTGTCCTCGGAGGCTATGCACGTAATTCTCCCTTGGACTGCCCCAACAATAATTGATAAGGATGCTGAGGACATTTGCCTAGCCTCGGATGGTCGAGGGGCAAAGTCAGAGGGTGTATGGTGCTACTCAAGAGGGAATAAGGGTAACTTGGTATTGAATAAGGAAGAGAAGAAAGAGAAAGTACAAGATGGACGTCCCCTCTGCATTAAATGCACTGTAACCACTTAGTTGGCCACATTAATGGGGAAATGACCTTGAATAGTGTTACCATAGCTGACACTCAAGTGTAAAAACCTTCTAGTAAGGTCTTGATGGGACAAGTATCAAGATAGTTTGATCATGGCCTTTCAAATGTAAGATTCGGATGCATCTTTGCTAAGATATATAAAGCCAAGAAGCACCAGGATCAAGAGGGAGAAAAAATAGGAAAAAGATCATAAACAAGGGGAGGAGTGATAAATCATTTGTAACACCATGCTCAGACTAAACCCGAGAACCAACACTTAGTCTTTTTTCATCGATTTCCTACTTGAATGTTAATCACTACGATAGTAGTTTTTTTTATACTAGATTTACATTTTTATTGCATTATGACGGGTACTAAATGGTTGATCTCGCATCCCATCTCTAAAAAATGAATTGTGTGAGCAAATAATAAGAGAAGCCAGAATCGAATCAAATTTGCACTAATCTCTTTTTGTCCTGCACAAAACCTATGAACTTTATTGCACAAAAATTAGCCGTAATTAGCTGAAAAAACAAAATGTAGGTGTGGAGGAACATCTTCCAACCACATCTATAAACCTCTAATATATTTAACATATTTAATTAAGTTGTGAGTTACAGAATTACCTCATTTATGGTAGAGGAGAGAGATATACTATTAAAACGTCACTTTTCCGACCGCTAAATTAAGAAGACTAAAAGAAGTCCAAGTCATAAAGGTAGAGATAAAAACATGAGGCCCATGTCTCTCGGCAGGAGAGGGTTAAATCAGAAGACAAGTTTAATCTTTTCAGAATTTTAATTCCACACGGCACATTTTCTAGGCTATCATCTATCTATATTTCAACGGGCCACCAACACCTCCGTTTTACACATGGCTAGATTGCTGCCTTTTAACCTCTTCACACCCTATTATTGCATTAACTATACCATTTCCTTCATTTATTCTCATGTTGTTGAAATAGCACTGTTATAAGCAGGTCCGGCTCAAGGTATTGTGGGGTTAAGGCGATAACTTCAAGTGAGGTCTATTCTTATACTTTGAATATTAATAGAATATTTATTTAACTTTTGTTTTTTTTTTTTCATTTAAAATCTATTTTTTTAGAAAAAAAATTACAAATTAAAACGAACCCATCACATTATTTAATGACTATACAACTAAAATAAACACTATTCATTTAATGAAGTAACCAAATACTAAAAAATTATGATTGAAAATTTTAATAAAGTTATATATTTGATATTTCTAAATAGAATTTGAGTATAAATTTATTTACTAGTGTAAGATTAATGAGTTCTTTAACATTTATGTGTGAGAGATTAAATAATTGACCCATTCAATGAAAATAATTTCTTTAACCTAGTTTTTCTTTGATAAAAAACAACTACTTTTTATTTATTAGTAAATATTTAGGGCTTAATTAATACTTCTATTGGTACAGGAATATCTCTATTGGTAAAAATTTAGGGGCCTTTTTTCATTGGGGGCCTTAGGCGGTTGCTTGTTTAGCTCACCCATTGGGCCGGCACTGGTTACAAGATTGCTTTTGTGAAAATTCAAACTTGATAAACTGATTAATGATTACCCTTCTATGTATACAATTTTGGAACGCCAATATTACATGCATAATCACAAATAGGTTATTTTAGAAAGAAGCAAAGCCCTCAAACTCTTATTACTTGGTGATCTAATATATGCACCAAATATGCAAATACTTCTGTGGAGCTCTTTTAGTCACCACATCGTGATAAGCATGCGTTACAGTGTAGCAAACCAAATCAAACTGACCCAAAAAAAAAAGAAAAAAAAGAAAAAGCAACCATTTTAATTGGTAACTTGCCAGCTAATGGGGCATTTTTTCAAAATCCATATCATGCATTCACATATGGACTACAGGCTACAGCCACTGTTTTTTCTGCATTTTGTTCCCATAATATTTCCATTATTCCATCTCTCCTTTCTGCTTCTCTGCATATTCTAATAAAATCTGTCTACGAACATACCCAAATACACACTCAATCTCACAACATTCTGGCAGATTCATTACTTACATATGTTTTAGAATTATTATATTCTAATTCATTTCTTTCATTATTCCCGGCAAAGAAAACAGCAGCAAAAAAAAAGCAAAGCTGAAAAAGCAGAACTTGCCACGCACGTGGTCCCCCACCCTTATTCCGTACCATGGCCCCGTTCGTACCTTTACACGTACTCTCTTCTCTTTCTCAATTTTATAAATTCCCACTTCCCTCTCCATTCTCACACTGCCTCAAACTCACTACCCATTTTCTCAAAAATAGTTTACAGTTTTAACCTCTTCCTCCTCTTAACACATGAGAGAAGGAACAGTATCAATTACAAGATATGGAGAGTCAGGATCTTTCACCACCCCAGGTGGACGCATCTCGTCCGTCCCTGGGATTCCCTCTGGGCACAGCCCTCCTCTTGATCATCATCTTCAGCTTGAGTGGTATCTTCTCTTGCTGCTATCACTGGGACAAGTTCAAAGCACTCCGCGATTCTTTCTCTCAAGACCAACCCAATGATCCTGAGTCTGATATCGAATCTTCACCCTCAAAACCTAACCCCATAAGCACGGTATTAATTTCTCCTCCTTTTTTTTAGAGTTTTGTAGCTCAACTAGTTAATAAACGTTAAGTTAAAACCTCATCTCTCTGGCTATCAAATTAAGAAAAAAAAAAAAAGAGAACCCACAAAACAATATAACATGATAAGCAAGAACTTTCAGTAATTACTTGTTTTTGTTTATACTAATTGTTTTTTTTTTTTGGGAAACAGGGTTTGAAGCAAAATCAAGGCCAAAGCTTGCCTGTATTGATGCCAGGGGATCGGATTCCAAAGTTCATAGCAATGCCATGTCCATGTAACCCTCCACATCCAGAAAAGGTAGTGGTAAAAGTGCAAAAGCCACCAAAGCCACTACCACGTTTTCCAGTGCCTTTGTACTAGCAAAGTGACCATTTGTTGTATATGTTATTGTTGTGTGTGACACTGATGGAAGCAAAATTTACTTTCGATTCCCCTGTAAAAGCACTAGGTTTACTGATATTGTTTATTAGCCAACTAGAACAGGCCGATTTGTAAATTTTTACTACAGTATTTCATTTAATCCAAGTGTTGTAGTAAACTTTGTAATTATTCAAAGAGGGAAGAGAATTGATCAGTCAGTGCTATGCAAATCCAATTTGGTTGCTGAAGTTGCGATGCTTGGTTTTGTTGGTTCGTTTATGGATCTTCAAATTTAACACACACCCCAGCACTTAAATTAATTGACATGATGTTCCTTTGTTTCTACTTTATCGGCGTATAAATTGCTCTCTTTGTATCCTTATGAGTTTGAATTCCACAATTTGGAAAACTAATCACAAAAATAAGGGATGTTTGAGAGAAGAGTTTGAGTAATGTTGTTTGGATATTTTTGATATACGTGTGGGTGAAAAAAGTGTGTGGAAATGTGTTTAAAATGCTAAAAAATTGCTTGAAATGGGCTACTAAACGGGCCTAACCTTTGTTTTAATAAAGCTACCAAGGTTTAGCGAAATTTTCCCAAATTGAACTAAGAATATGGCCAATAAAATAGGCAAAAATGCTCTATAGTCTATATGTTGATTACAAGAAACCACTCCAAATTTGGGGCTTCAAAAATTCAATGTAATGTTTACCTTTGTTATCATTTAGACAATCCCACCAGATTTTACTTTTTCATTGCAAGGATAATCGTATTTGATGTGCTCACTGCTCATAATGATAGTTGATAAGTATAACATATCTTTCAAATGAGTTAGTTGGTGTGTCTCTTTTTGAATATGAAGTGTGATCTAAATTTAGTCTTAAGCCTAAGGGAAAGAAACGCAAAAGGCAATTACTCATTTTAGGTAAAAAGATATTAGTCACTTATTAAATTATCTATGAGGTCTAGACCTCATAGATAATTTAATAAGTGACTAATGGCATTTTGGCAACAAATACATTCCTAGGCTAGACCTCATAGATAATTTAATAAGTGACTAATGGCATTTTGGCAACAAATACATTCCTAGGCCTCAAAGGGAATTCATTCTTCACAGAGGTTAGCGTTACTTATGCTTTATCTTATTGTCAACAAGACATCAAATCAAACGCGAAATAGCACCATTCAGCCAAAAAAAAAAAAAAAAAAAAGTAAAATTGCATCCTATTTTATCCTATATTTTGAAAATTGAAAATCTACCTCTTTTGCTTTTGATAATATGTTAATATCAAAAATTCTTATTTGACAAAGACCCCTAAGGTTGGTTAGAGAAATCGTTCCTATTTTCTCTTTTTTATTGTACGCCTCAGCAATCTTTAAATAAAACTTCATCGGTTTAGTATAAAGACGAAAATGAAAATATCAAGAATTCATAGAAAAATATTATAAATTTACCCATTAATAATTTTTAATACACCAAGCCGTAAAAAAGAAAGAAAGAAAGAAAGAGCATAAACAAGGAGGGACACTCGTGGTATACTGCTATTAAGTATTCACAAGATATTATGAAAAGTGGTGCCGCAACATGATGAGCAACAGAGGATATGCTCCACCACTTGGGTGTTGGTGCCAAAGCCAGTCCCCCATGTCATAATTTCACTGTTGCTAATCTAAGACCACTTTCTTCCCCAGTACTACAAGTTTGTACCCTTTCCGTGATTCTTGCTAGTACATTTCACTTTGCTTTATTGAGATTTTGACCATCCCTATTCACAAGTCGACACTTCAAAATTTTAAGACAAAAACTGTCCCCACTGCCCACATTTATCACTTGTTCATACGGCGCTCAAATTAATATCATTCCTCCCTCAACTGCTCAACGTCAAAAGAAATCACATTTTATCTATGCATAAAAAAAAAAAAAAAAGTTCACGTTTTATCTACCTTTAATTTCAATTTAGATTGTGCTAGTAATAGTATTGGCCGTCTTTGGCTTCTTTTCCTAGTCAATATGCACACGGTTTCAGAAGCTTTACTTGTTGCTGATAATGACATGAGGAATGAAGGTGCTTGGGTAGCATTAGGCCAGTTACTTGGCTTTATGTTTTTTCAACACATTGATGGATTCTCATGCCAGATTGATAATACTCCTAAGGATTCTTTGAGAGGGACATACCTAGTCTCCCTGCTCAAGTTGGATCGATGAGCAATATGAGGGGGCAGTATGTGGGGGCAGCATGTGGAGGCACCTTACTCCACATGATACCCCAAGACCATGGCAGAGTAGTGCCATGGTGGGTAGAGTTGGTTTTCATGATGGGCGGCAACAAGTGGTGTCGACCCTATGTGGTGGTGCATGGCATTGGTGGCTTATTGGCTGATTGCTTGTGTGCGGGCTTGGTGGCTTGTGTGCAAGGTAGGGTTGGACTGCTATGATGATCAGATGCTGTGTGCAAGGCATTGGGCTAGTGGGAGTTGGCTAAATGCATGGACAGATGCTAGTAGGCTAATGGCAGTTACTTGGTGTGTTGCATCATTTCAATCGTGTCAATCGTGTAGGGTGGTACTTGGGGGCCTATTTAAAGGTTTCATAAAACTTAACAGATAATAAATTATAATTCTAAAGTAAGTCTTAATTAATACCTAACCATAATAGGAACCAAATTTAACCTAAAATGCATTAAAAATAACTAAAAACAAGGAAATAACTACCATAAACCTAAAATTTCAAAAATTACAAATTAAATACCAAAATTAACAAATAACAAAGTCTAATTGTAGATTCTATCCTACATCAATACATATTTGGATTTATAAAGTTAATGAGTTTATGTACAATACATCAATGACTAATGACTTTTTTTACACACGCACATTCATATGTGCTCATACGCATGTGCATGTGCATGTGCAAGCAAGTGTGCACACAAATATATTAATGTGTATTTATGTATTTGTTTTGCATTTTTTTAACCCATATGTTTCTTCAACAAAATTTTTATAAATTTGTCATTTATTTAAATTATAAGTACTTTAATTTTAAGTCCACTTACGAACAGACCCCTTTCCACACTCTGCTTATGTATAAACTCATTATTGGATTTTTACACTTTCACATTGGTCTAACACAAGTACTTAAGCATGTTGTATCAACTTATGCACTAATCTCGAGTTGACACATAAATATGTGTGAATTTGGACGTGAGAAGGGATATGTTCCTAATATTATTATTCATTAATTCTCACGCATCAAACTATCAAGTATGTCTTTTCAAGGGCTTATCGCAAATTGATTTTTTTTTTGGGTTTTGTTTTTTGAGATGAATTACAATTTGCAAGTTGATTTGAATGCTTAATTAATGGGAATGGCAATCCAATGACACGATGGAAAAATATCTTGTATGATGGAGACAAATAGTTTTAGGATGCATGACGCCCTCTTCAATTATTTAGAGGTTCTGTTTGGTTAAAATATCTTGCAAGTTACAATCTCAAATCCATATGACACAACCCGAAAAGGCTAATCTATTGGACTAGCTGATGCAATTAATAATCAGAAGATGGTATACTAATTAAATTAATAATTACTACTAATTAAACATATATATATGTGGTTTCAAAAAAAAAAATATATATATATATATGTATCGTCATCAACCTAATGACTCCAACCGTACAACTGAAAATTTCTTCATGGAGCTCATTTCATTTTTGTCCGGCAAATTAAAGCATAGATGGCCGCCAATCCATAGACGCAGCCTGGCCCATTTTGGCTAATTGCATGCGTTGAATTCAAAGAATACCTCTGTAAACGTACGGATGACAAGCAGTTCATCTAATGGGTCCCTTCTGCACCAAATTCACATGGGACAGAAGCCTTTCAATGGACAATCCATAGTGGGTTCTGAGTCGTCTTATCCCAACAGTGGCTGATGATGTCTCGGTGTTTTTTTTTTTTTTAATATTTTATTTATTTATTTATTTTTTTAAATTTAGCCATCTTCTTTGTCTTAATCAAATTTTAAACCACTATCTTAATGCCACTTAAATAATGGTGGGATAAAGATAAAGACAAACATAATTTAGCAAAAAGAAAGTCATGGATATGGTTTGATACTTTGATCATTATGTTTAGTATCAAAACAATTATGAATCTTAAGAAGCCATCAAAAGATTCAAAACAGCCACATGCCTCTAGCTCTAGGTAGAGATTATTTGGCTGTTAAATTTTCATGCACTGACTGTTAAGTTGGAATAAAATTACCCTAAGATGAGATTATGAAATATATTCGTATATAATAACTATAGTTATCAAATGTGAGTCAGGTTTAGCTCAAATGATAATGTATAGTAATGTATTTAGCCGTTGAATGATAAGATACATGAGTTTAATTATATTTACACTAACCAATTAAGATCTGTCTTGACCGAACCCATAATAAAAAACAATTATCATAAAACATACGTTATAAGTTTAAATCCTATTTATATATTAAAAAAAATTAATGACAAAAGAATATGAAATAATGCAATTTAAAAAAAGAAAAAGGAAAAAGAAAAAGTGGGCTCATGCATGCAGTTACAATTTTCCACTCACTTAAATCCTACCCATATATGACGAGAGATTGCTCGAGTAATAATGAGACTTGCCACTATTCAAATCCATAACTCCTAAACTTACAAGTGTGATAAGTTACAATAACTTCTTATCACTAAGTCACGCTCCTGATATCAAATAATGCAATTTAGATTGTATATCATAATATATTGTACTAAAAATGGGATGCCAGGTTGGATAATGCGACCTGATCTCAGATGCTTCTCTCATCAGAATCTGCACAAAGCTTATTCCAAGCATATATGAACAAATATACAGGATTCGTAACCAATCAAAGCCAGGATAGTACCTAAGAGCATCCACATTAGACTTGCTATATGCCAAATGTAAGGCACATTTGGCATACAAGCCCCAAAAAACGCCAGCAACGGGAAGGCCATATGGCTAAATGCTAAAAAAAATTTGACATAGAGCTACAGTACCATCTTAAATGTAAGATGGTACTGTAGCTGAATGTTATAAAAAAAAATTATTTTTTAATACTTTTAACCCGGGAATTTCTCTCTCCTCTCTCATTATTTCTCTTCTTTTCTCTCTCTTCCTCCTCTCGTTCTGCTCTCTCCTCTATCTCAGATCAGTTTGTTTCCATAAAAAAAAAAAAAAAAAATCTCAGATCAGTTTGCTATAAATTCTGATGGGTTTGTTATGGATTCCTTCCTCACTCTTTCTCTCATCTCACATCTCTCTTTCTCGTTCAAGGCTTGCACTATAGCTGGGTTTGGTTCGTGGTCACGGCATGGAGATCGGTGGATCGGTGTATCAGTGAATCATGGGTCAGGTGGTGGCGTGGGTTTGGATCGGTGGAGATTGGTGGGTTGCCAATGTCGTCGATGATGGATCGCTCAAGATTGCTGATGATGGGCTGGATGTGGTGTGATGTTGGCGGCGTTGATCTGGTGGCGCCGTGGGTCAAATGGTTTCGCCGATCTGGGTTTTGTACTTTCGCCGATTTGGGTTTTGTGTGGGTTTTGTGTGTGTTTTGCAGTGAGTCATGGATTGATTTTTATCTTTTGGGTTCAGATGGGTTGGATGTGGCAGTGATCTGGTGGTTTTTTTTTTTTTCCTTAATTTGGGTTTTTGATTCCGGTGGGATTTTGGTGGGCAGTGGGCATGGTGGCGTGGTAGGCATGGTGGTGGTGGTGTGGTGATAATTGGGTTGTTTGGTTGTTGAGGGAGGGACAGATACTCAGAGAGACAAGGACAGGGATGAAGAGAGAGAGAAGTGATAGATAACCTTTAAATATTATTTTATTGTAGAATTTATATTATTTTAGTGTATAGGATGGTAAAATAAAAGTTGGGATGTTGGAAGTATTGGAAAATGGTATGGTATAATTGGTAAAGTAACTTTTTGGGATTGTAAAATAAGATGGGATGGCATTTCCGGATGGAGATGCTCTAATAATATTACATATCACTGCTATTCTTTTCTGTAAGGTTATAATTACATCGAACAAAAGTAAAATAAACCCTAGTAGGACACGACAATAGCGTAAAAAGGAAAGAAAATGTATTAGAGTTAGAAATAGTAGGCTTTTGCCTATAAACCCAACAGGTTGATGATGTTGATGCAGTGGGTAACTAAGCACAAGAAATCGATCAAGTAGATCTTCTAATAATGAGTAGTTATAATGGAATTCCTCGTAAAAGTTAGGTATAAATCATAAAAAGCATGAATGATACATTTTCACCCATTCATTAAAATAAAAATTAAACAGGGAAACTTTTTTGTTTTTGTTTTTTTCATGTCCTTTCATCCTTGGTCCTTTCCATTTTTATGGTACACAGGGGATTAGTTAAAAGAGGAGTTGTCCTCTTAAAAATAAAAAAATAAAAAATGAAAAGGAGGAGTTGATGCACATGTAATTTAATTAACCTTTGGAACCATCTAATGTGCTCCCCAAGCGTCAAAATGGATGTGCTTATTTATCGGAATCTAATGAATCATTAGGGTTAAGTGGTCACCGTGGGGAAGCCAATCACAAAAATTAGGTAGATAAGGGTCACCTTTTCATCAAATATTATAATGCGGTTTTTGGATGAGGAAAAATACGTTGGTCAAGTCGCATGAGTTGCTCCAACGTACACCCTTCTTCCTCTTTATTTATTCATTTTTGCTTTATTTTTTCCCCCATACCACGTGATAAAATTAAATTTTGAAAGCGTAATAATATAATTTTTGGGTCACAAATTTTGTCACAACTTTATAGTAATTGATTATGAATATAATAAAGAAAATATGGTAAGTCAATATGAAAGTGATTATCTATTACTCACAGTTGATCACTTTATCAAGTTGTAATAAATGGTGTGATTAATTTGTTTAAGAAAATCACATATGACCATATTCAAGTTGCACCTGATGTCTTTTATTCATATTTTAAAAGCATATAAAATATGAATTTACGGATCAAATAGTGAATAACAATCAATTAAGACAAAATTTGGTGTACGTATTAAGAACATAAAAACGTGTAATTTAATGACAGGTTTGTCAAAATATTGATATAATAAAAATCTACTAATTGGTGTAACTTTTAGCAAGAGTTACACTACATAATTTGCATTGTCACTGTGTACTTAAAACATGTTTGAAAATTAAAATAAGAGAGTATTAGTAATTAAAATAAAGAGACTTTTGGTCTTTATAACAAGTATCTAAGTAGAGAGATATTTGGTTCAACTCTTAAAGAGAGGAGGTGCTCCGAGTTGGAGAAGAGTGCCACCAATTGAATTGCCCCTAGCCTTATTTTCTTTTGATAAAAATAAATAAGTAAAAGGAAACACGAATAGTGATCGTAAGGAATTAATAAAGAAGCCCAATACCGTTGGATCCGGCCCATCGAATCCTACTCTTTCTTCTTTTTGATTCGTGTAAAAATTGAGAAAAGCCCATTTCTCTGTGGAGTTTGATCTTTGAATATCTTTTTTCCCTCCTAATGAAACAAGACCATGAAGTGTTTGTGAAAATGCCAAGGAGAACCCCGATTGTCAGCACCGAGCAACCCAGGAGTCTCCGCAGATCTCCGAGATTTCTCCGCCATAAGAACACTCCAGAACCACAGCAGCCCACGAGTCTCAGAAAATCTCCGAGACTTCACGGGAAAAGAATAACCTCAGAACCCGAAGATCTAAAAACTCCCAAGACCAACTCCAGAAACAACAGGTTTCTCAGCTCTCCGCCAGAAAGCAAAAAATACCCAGAAAAATCTTCAAAGAAATTGAGTAAATCCGCTTGTGGGTCGAGAAATTTGAGGAATTTTAGTTCTGGGTTGAGGAGATCTCCAAGGTTGAATAGTTGCGCAGAAGTGTTTCGGAGTCTTAGACGGTCTCCGAGGTTTACTAATCAGCAAAATATGGTTGATGCACGCGTAGATTGTGAGGAGAAAGCTTCAATGAAAACAAGGAAATCTGATGTTGGGTTGAGTAGTCGTGGGAATATGAGTTCTGGGTCGAGGGAGGCTTCAAAATTGAATGGTAGTATTGAGGAAGTTGTAGGGCATAGACGATCTCAGAGGGTTTCTAATCAACGAAATGTTGTTGATGAACATGTGGAAGAGAGTGGCAGTGGTACGTCTTTGGATGAAGTGGATTTAACAGATGATGAAAAGTCTTTGGATGAAGTGGATTTAACAGATGATGAAAAAGCTGACAAGGTTGTGAATTCGTGTGAACAAATTGTGAGGAAACGTGAGAGGAGGACAAGGAGGAGCTCTATTAGTCCGGAAGCGGTTATTGTGGAAGGCGAAGAGAGGATGCCTAAGGACATTGGGAAAAACAGGAAGCGAAAGCGAGATGAGGAAGATCGTGGGATGACTAAGGAGTGGACAAAGGAACAAGAATTGGCCTTGCAAAGAGCCTATTTTGTGGCAAAGCCAACACCCAATTTCTGGAAGAAAGTTTCCAAACTGGTATTTTTCTATTTCTTTGATTCTATGGCCTGTAATTTCCTGTTTTTTTTTTTTGTTCTGTTTGTTTATATTTACATGAGGTAAGTGTGCTTTGGGGAAAGGGCATAGGTTTGTTGATTTCTTTTATAAGTATAGTCTTGGAATAGAATTTGCAAGAGCTAGGATCATATTCTTTTCAAGGAGTGGCAACAGTTGCGTACTTATTGGGAATTAGGTGTCTTTCAATAACATGTTGGTAGAGTTTAAGTCTTACAGTTGAGATTGTGTAAATTTTGTTAGCTTCCATAAACTTTATGAACTACTGTTTTTTGGAGATATCATTGTTCAACTTGGAGTACAAGTCTAGGTACTTTCAACCAATTGCAGGACTTATAAGAGAGCTTCGAACCTCTATTGTCATTTCAAATAATAGATATTAACATAAAAGCCCATACTAGAGCCAGTTGTAAAGTGTCTATACTTGTTATATTCCAAATTGTTTGGATTGGATTAGATTGTATAAAGAGTGTTGTTTTGTGGACGTCTGTTGAGTCCTGCATTGGGCACGAACTAGATCAATCTGGGTTATATTAGTATTTAAGAGGAGCCCTAATTGTAATGTAACCAGCCCTTTTAGGGCATAGCACAGATGCAGCTAATCTTCCGTTGGTTGGTGACAGTGATATTTGAAAGATTTAATGGTTGTGTGTCTAGTATGCCTTTTTGATCAATGCTATGCAGACGGGAGTCATGGGACAGGTGAAAGAAAGGAAAGAAAAAAATTGAAAAACTGAGAAGGAAACAGAGAATGAAATTTGTATTCAAGATTTAATGGTTGTCTGCATCTGTTATGCCATTGATCATTGCAATGCCAGATGCACTGGTGAAAGAAAGGAAAAGAAGAAAATGAAAATTTGAGAAAGAAAGAGAGAATGAACTCTGTATTCAAGATTTGATGGTTGTGCATCTGATATGCCTTTGATCAATGTAATGCCAGATGGCACAGGTGAAAGAAAGGAAAAGAAGATACTGAAAAACTGAGATGGAAAGAGAGAATGAATCTGTATTCAATCATTTGTCAAGCACTGATACTAACTTAGGTAAGTCTGTTAAGTGTTAACTGCTGTTTAACTAATCTAGGTGCTGTTACTAACTGCAAGGAACTGCTTAACTAACTTCACTGCTGTTGATCACTTTTTGTTGAGACACAGCGCCTTGATGAGCTGCAGTATGATCACTAACACTATTCTGTCAAAAAAATGGGGGAAAAAAGGGGAAATTAACCTCTCTTTTTTTTGTATGAAGTCATAAGAGAACTAGATAAGGACATATTGCATCAGTTTGTTGTGATTATCAACTACGTATTCAATCAACAAATTTTTGACGTAGCATTGGCATATAAGTCTTGTTATTAGATTTATATGAAAAATATAATCGAGAATGTTATGCTAAAGCCTGCTGTCAGCATATACTCCCTCTTTAATATTTATTTAGTGCACTAATCTCTGCCATTTTTAATTGTGGAGTTAGCTTTATCGACAATGTTTATTCAAATTTTATTAATGGTGAACTTATATCCATACAAAAATCTATCACAGGTGCCAGGAAAGTCTGCACAGGAGTGCTTTGATAAAGTTCACTCTGACAATTTAACCCCACTTCAACCTCAGCCTCGATTGAGGACTAAAAAATCAGAGTCTTCACCCATTCATAATTTTTCTCTTTCAGAAAGTAAATTGCTTAAGCCAATGGTTAGAAGGTTGAGTTGCAATAAACAGAAGACTCGTCCTGGACGAAAAATTTTCAGACACTTAATACAAAAGCATTATTTTGTGGACCAGGATTATGAGGCAGATCTATTTTCAGTACTTGAGCCCAATATGGATCCGTCTACTCAAGCTATTCAGCCGGGTGTTATACTTTCCACTCCAATGCAGTCTTCAGGAAAACAAGGATTTCTTAAAAAGTGCCATGAGAGACCTTCAAGCCATAAAAAGCCCCTTTCTAGATTAAGTGGCTCATCGTTGACAACCCTTGCTAGTCCCCCAGTACTGAAGCAGGTCAAAAACAGGGTCTTACATGATAAGTATATTGACCAATTACATTGCAGGGAAGTTAAAAGAAAAGCAGCATCAGCACGGGCACGCAAGTTCTTTATCGTTAAAGAGGATAGAAAAGATATCCCTGTTCAGAATATTGACGTTGTTAGGGCTGCAAAGAATGCCTTGGCATCTGATGCAAGAGATGTTATCAGTCAGTATCAACACTTACAAGCTAATGCCATGAGCAACTCTGATTCCAATGATGATGATAGTGTTGATAGCGATGATGATGAAAGTGAAGATGGAACTTAGTTCTTGTTTTAGTTGAAAGTTTTCAAGATCAATTAGTATGTAGTTTTCTTCATATTGCTAATGGAAGCTGCCATGTATAACTGGTGACTTTTGAATCTAACCCATTTTGGAAATCCTACATTTGGTAAATTTGGTTTTTGCTAACGTAAGGGTGAAATTTACCTTGATGGGTTCATTCCTTTGAAATTTAAGAGAAGCTTTTTTTTATTATTATTTAATTAAAAAAAAAAAGAGTTAATTGATCAACCAATAAATAAAAAATTTGTTAGTATTTTTTTTTAAAAAAAAAAAATCTAAATTTATAATATTTTCAGATGCGACACATTTGGGTTGGATTGTTTCTTATGGATCATTGTGTATTTGGGTCTAACCTACCTAAATGGGGAATATGAAAGACTTCAGACGATTTTGATGGGTTGGATATGTCGGCTACTTGTTTGACAAACTAAATTCTATGAACCAAAATTTAAGCATGGAGCGTCAATTGTGGGCTTGAAGACAAGAAAGACAGTAACAATTGAAGTTTTGTTCAGCCGTTAAGTTTGCAATTTAAAAAATGATTTTGGATTGTTTAGCTGTGTTCCTGTTTTGCTTAAATAATTCTCATTCCAAATTAAAATTATTCCAACGTTCATGAATGGTGTCGTTAAGTATTTGGTAAAGGACAAAAAGTCCTTATCTTATGCTAGAATTTTCGTAAAATGATGAAACTTCAATCCTTATCCGATTCAAGTTAGTCGTGGTTGCACTATTTTAGTTACTTGTGCAGGATTTCTTTTGATTAAGGAATAAAAAATCAAACATGGCTTTCAACTTTTTAACAACATATATTATTTCTAGCCCTTCAGACTCTTAAAGAAGTTTACTTTGATCATTACTATCAAAATTATGAAGCATGCTATTTTTTCTTTTCTTTTTTTTTTTATAGAGAAAAGATAGAGTAGCATGCTGTTGAACCTTAAGATGTAGTACTTTTAGGCAAGCTTTGTGGATAGCAATCATTTGGTATTTCCCGCCAGCATTGTTCAGAAAATAAAATTTAGGATTTTGCCAAACCAGGTGGGGATCATACATAATCATACTATGAGGAAATATCATAGCCACAATGAAATTCTAAACCAACCCCCCCCTCTCTTTCTGGTGTATATACCATCTCTCTCACAGCAAATAGGTCCCACAATTGGGACCCACCTTCTGTGAGAGAGACGGTGTATAGACCCAAAACAGGATATAGTTTTTCCTACCACCTAGTATGAAATGCCATTTGGGCTACAGCACATTGATGAAAATTCTACTTGGGATTCCTTTGGGGGTCTATTTTGTGTGGAGATGCTTACTTTAGAACTCTTAATCTGCTACATGACTGAGTATCAATCCTGGATTGCATCTAAAATCAACTTTACCGTACTAATAATAGAATATTAAAGTACTACCAAGGAAATTAAGTTTGCTAATAAGTCACTTCTGTCTTTTATTTATTTTATTTTTTCGGCTCTTTTTTAAAGTTTCCCATATGAGCATGAAGTAACTTACCCTACCAAAAGCCTAAAAAAAGAAAAAAGAAGAAGAAGAAGAAGAAGCATGGAGTAGATATACAGTACTAAAAGAATTGAATAGAACATTGGAACTTGCAGCTCGCCTGGTTCTGTCCTGGCTTCGCTGTCTCTGATTTGCTCCGTTTGTTTAGTTGCTTTCAGATATCTCAATGGCTGCCACTCCTCCATCAATAAGTTTCATTGGAGTTTAGACACGAGTACCATGTTGATAAGCATAGTACTGGTTCTTGAACTGGACTCCACTTTTGCAACTGGTTCATGGTCCACCGTCTGTGGCATACTGGTATTACATGAAACATAAATCTACTATATAGACAACCCTTCTCTCTCTCTCTTTCTCAGACACATGCATAATAAACTAGATTCTGATGTCAAAAGTTAGATTCTTCTAAATTATATTATATCAAATTACCAAAAAAAAAATTACTATAACTTGGATTTTTAAAAAACCATTGAATTAGCAATAAATTCCTCCTGTCTTAGACCTAGCTATTAGACTGTGTATTGTTTCACCATAATAGGTTACTCCTTTACCACCTAAATGTTTTGAACTGCAATTAACAGGAAACTTAGTAAATGAAGTTAGTGATAACTAGAGCTACCATTGGAAGACTAATACCCCCATCAAACAAAAGAAGGATAGGAAAGAATAGTTTGATGGCATTCCATTAATTAGCATGGTATGTCATGTTACCGACCATTTTGCCCATTCAAATTGAATTTGCTGTTTTGGCCATTATGATTTCTATGTTGCTTATCAGTAGTGTTCTTCATATTCTTATGTAGATTAAGGGACAACAGGTCACTATGGTTTACATCCCAAATGTGCCAATTATGGTGGATGTTTATGTCCAATATTGCAATATGTATCAATAATCAGTTGTTTCAGCTCCTAGAAAAAACTTTAATCAATCAACAAATTCTGTACATATATTCCACATATGTATACATTCTAATTCCATTAAAAATATTTTCAACAAAACTATTTTGTTATTGATTTATTGATAGAATTCTGAGTTAGAGAGGGACCAAAATGATCCTTGGAAAAAAAATATTCTAGTAGACAATACATAATTGCTTTGAGATGGACCAGATAAATGAGTGACACTTTATTTAGAAGACATTATTCTGACAACTTCTCACTTGTAAAATTCCTTGAAGAAGAACAACTTTAAAAGCCCATCTCTTCAAGCCTTGTATCCAGAATCCTTTTTCATCTTTTTCTTCTACAGACATCTTCCTCCATAACCTGCGTTTCTAAACAATGCTTGCTTTATGTCTTCAGAACTCACAAATGTTTGCTGCTCAGCTCCCTAACACCATCATATATTGACAAATACACATTAGAAAACACTAAGGGTAATAATAAATAATGTGAGGCGCTTACTAAGACAATGCATATACATACCTCAGAACAAGAAGCATGCATTGAAAAATCATTGAAGCAGCTTATAACACATTGTTGAATCTCAAGGCCTAGTGCTTCAATGGTGTGCACTGTTGATAGCAACAATCCTGGCTTAGCTGCACAGCATATACCAATCCGGGTATCCATGTCTTTCCTCTCCACATCAAACTGTGAAATCACGGAGGCATAAAATTCAATTCAGTAACTGAGTAATATATAGGACTTAATGGGTAGTAATAAAAGTGCAAGACAAAAAATATTACCTTTGGGGAATTTCTCACCAATACTTCATTTGGCTTTAGCTCCTTGGAGATGGCCATTAAGTTAAGCTGATTTTTAGACTCTTCCGTTTCTTCTTCTTGCAATTTATTGATTCTTTCCAGGAGCTCTTTCATGTAATCTATGGTGTCTCCGAGTATCGATGTTCTGTCCATCTGCTAACATTCACATTCTTCAATTTAATCTTAGTGATCATGAAAATTATTTTATATTTTAATGGTATCTCTCCCTCCCTCTCTTTCTATATATATATATGCACACATGAATTGGCCAACTTCAGAAAGAAAATACTAATAGATTTACTGTTTATGGAACAAGAAGAACAGATGAAAATTTTAGATCACCTTGCTTATCTTAGGAACTATTGATCTGAGCATAGAAAGGCGGTCATTTAAGCGCTTCCTTCTTCTTCTTTCTGCCATTAGATTCTTTGAGGGCTGCCCTTCTAACTTCTTAGACTTACTCTTTTTCTCTCCACAGAAACCCATGTTGAAACCTGGAATATCAGCAGCTTGTTCCATGACTTCCATCTCAACTTTGCAGCCAGAACTATTTCTCTCTTGCAAACTGAGATTTTCACAGCCAAGAAAACCAAGCTCTTCATCCTCCACCATCGATGGATAATCTTCTTGGGATAGAAATGGGAGTGGTTTTTCATTCTTTGTGTATGATGTTTCAATCTCTGTGAATCCATCAAGAAAAGGGTAAGCTTGGTCACTAAAAGGACATTCAAAGCAGCTGGATCCTGTTGGTGTGGAGAATCCTACAAATGGAGGAGCTGTTGGAGTAGCCAAAACTGGGTTCTCTTCTAAGGCATCGAAGTTCCACCCATTAGGGAACAACTCGTTCACTCCATTAGAAAAAGCACTCCAAGTGTCTCTTCTTGGAGCCAGTAACTCCTCCAAGAAACCATGTTGTGTGAGCTCCATCTATCTCTCTCCCTCTCTCTCTCTCTCTCTCAAACACAGATCTTATTATAAAGTGGTGAAAGAAATAGTCCTCCCAAAGAGAGACCTAGTGAGAAAGAGAGACTTATTAATAACACGAAGCTGCACCAAGTTGAAGAGTATATATAAAAACATTTTATTATAAGCCTGGGTCCATTTTTCATAAAAAAAAAAAAAAAATGCATTGTGTTCATTACAGTGAGTTTTGTATGTAGTAGCACCTAGAGCTAGCTAAGATGGAAATGGAATCTACTTTTGGTACCTTTCTTTCTCTCTCTCTCTCTAGGTTGATTTTTTTTGATTAACTCTCTCTAGGTTGATTAATATCTTTTTCACCGAAATTATCAGTTGGATAAGTTTAATATTTTTAATTCCAATACCCTGAAACCTTTGACCCATGGAGTTCGTATTTGAAAACTTCTTCAAACCTCTATCATATTTTCTTCTCAAAAAAAAAAAACTTCTATCATATTTTTTTATTAGATAAGAATTTTAAAATTTTAATAGTTAAATTTTATGTTTTTATTATATTTTTTATACTTACAAAATTTTATTAAGAAAATAAAAAATTAAGAGTTATGTCACTTATTAAATATTTAAATTTCAAAATTTTGTGGTCTAAAAGTATGTATATAAATAAATTTATTGAGCAAATAGTAAATAACATCCTATTTGAATGAAATTTAACATGTATGTTAATACAAAGATCATGCAATCTAACTGTTAAATTTTCAAAATTCACATCAAATAAAAAGATATAAGAAGAGTTTGAAGGATTTTTCTCCAAATTAGTTTTGGAGAGAAACCTTATTCTAGTCACTTAGCATAATAGACATTTAAAAAAAAAATATATATATTTTTAACGCGAGATGACTACAGGTTCCTTTTGCATGTCTAAATAACATCTTAAAAATTACTTACTGATTTTTTTGGGTATATAATCAAAATTAGAAAAATGAAACTTGCAAGAGTTCAGTGTACTTGATGGAACTAATCACTACTTCAACCTACAACCTTAGACTCACAAGGTGATAGGCCACATCAGCTTCTTAGTTTCTATTATTAAGTTCCCTTGTTAAATTATTGATTTTTCCAAAAACTTTAATTACTGTAAAATAATAAATTTAATCATTTAACTATATACTTCTAACAGATCTCCTTGGTGGTTTAAAAATTACTTATTGATTAACATAATTAATGCACCCCATATCTTTTTTATTCTTTTTCTTTCTCTCATAGCAATAAATCCATGATGATCTCACATCTAATACTCTAATTAGGAAAAAATTATCTTATAAAATGGTCTTTGGATCTTACATATTATGAAAGGATAATTTTATGAGACTGTGTCATTGTCTCACACTTTCCCACTATGGGGGTTGATTGTTCATCAATTTTTCTCATCATAAAAACAATGTTCAAATTGCCTCTAGATTGGTCTTGGGACCAATGTCTGACTAGTCCTGTACTTCTTTGTAATGAATGGGTTTTCTTTGTTAACTCAGTTTGCTTAACAATAAAAAATGGACGTTATATTAATTTTTTCAATAATCCTAGCAAGAGAAAAGAAAAACATTTAAGAAAAGGTTAAATAGACACTACTAACGATAATATTCTCTACCCATTTAAGGAATAAAAATTCTGACACTGCACTTGACGAACCATAAGAAAAGAGGAGCTGGAAAAAAAAAATCCCCAAACCCATCCCCCCTCCCCAAAAAGTAAAAAATAAAAAATCAATTTAGTGGAATGAGTATATTTCTTGAATGCTACTACAAATTATTATATTCCGTACATGCATAAAGTAATGATCAATTATGTTTTTTTTTTTTCATACATTTGCTTGTTCACTAACTCTCCTTAAACAATAAAGTACAGTTCAATGAATAATTACTCGAACTTCATTTATTACTTTACTAACTTAAGATAGCTATAAATGCATTAATTAATTTCAACACTCCCACTTAAAGCATTTTCTGACTAACTTGAGCATTTCTCATAAGTGAATAAAATTTTCATTGGAAAGCACCTTTGTGAAATTGTCAACAATTTGATCATTTGCTTATAATATATGGGAAATGTTAACCAATACCCTTAGAGTATTGGTTTGTGAATTATTTTTAGGAACATTTTTTTGGGAAAATGATAAAACAATAAATATTGTTGGCAGCTTTTTATATTTTCCGTAAAAGTAGTGTCAAAACTTTCCTATTATGATTTATTAACAAGAGTGTGGCTTTTGTCTAATGTCCTGTGACATTGGACTCGTTGTGATCATGATAAGTGTCTATTTTTGGACACGTGTCATGATCGCAGCGGGTTCAATGCACTGAAGGTACTGAACAAAAGTCACGCCCTATTAATAATTGTCTTAAAGGCATCCGTTAATATAACCCATAATATATTAGTTCTATCTTGTCATTTTCAATTGCTTCTTGTATAAAGTTGTATTTGATGGATATGTGCTCTGTGCAATCATGGCTAACAACATTCTAAATAGTGAACTTGTTGTCGCAACGTATCTTTGTAACTCTTTCCTGTTTCATCCTAATGTCTTCCAAAAATTTTCGTAACCAAATTGCTTGAGATGAAGCTGTTTAGCTGCCACATAGTTTTTCTGAAGATTGTGCCGCACAATATTGCTTTTTTGAAGCTCAAGAAAATACTCCTAATCCAAAAATGCATACATAGCTCGATGTGCTTTTTCAATCATCAACCGATCTTACAACTCAAAATATAATTGGACAAGGTTTTGGAAATGGGTTGGCAACACATAATAATTTTAAACCTAACATGTTGTAAGATGGCTCTAATACTGAAATATACTGGGGTTTAGTGAAATAAGATGATGTCTTCATGATAATGGAGAAAATGAATTATATATATATATATATATATATATATATATATATATATAGAAGTTCATGTCAATGGGCATTCTTAGGGCAATTATTAATTAATCTTTTTAGAAAAATTTTGATATTACTTTTATGGAAAATATAAAATGTCATAAAAAAATATTTTGAAGATACTGTTAGAAATCATTGCCTTCCATACATAGAAGAATGGCCAACTAAGCCTATTTAGACCTGTTCATGTGCATTAACCCTCAAATAATAAAGTAGAGTTACTTGAATAGTTACTAGTGGTTCATTGGTTGAATTATAAGTTTATTAATTAATTAATATATTTTATAATTATAAAAAACAAATAAAATAAAATAAGAATACTACATTTATGTAAATTAATAAATTATAACAATAAAAAAATTACATCATATCACATAAAGTTAGAGAAAAAAAAAAACACATCTCATCAAATAACCAAGTTATATAGTCCAAAAGTCTTGAAACAACATATCTCATAGAAATTCAAAAGAAATTTTTAGCTTAATCATTAAACCCTAGAGCATAACAAAATTATTTAAATCTTCAAATACAACTTTAAAGTTCAATGACTTCAGTAGTTTAGTTAAGTATTTTTGAGTTTTTTCACAAATACACACGGTGTTTTTTTTTTTTTTTTTTTCTTTTATATACGCGCAGGTTAAAAAGATTAACCTATGTAATCTGTTGGTTTACACGGTTTGATAATAGTTCATTGCAAATCCGGTACTGCAAATCCGGTATTTTACACCAATCCATTCCGGATAATGCTTTGGTTCACAAGTTTCATGGTTTAATCAGTAGTTTGGTACGGATTTAATAACTATGGTTGAAATCACTCTTAATTAAAAGGACCTCCGGTGATTTCTGCATTATTAGAAACATGAAATGTCTAGCCTGTGGAGGAGCTAGCCATCACTTTCTAAAAAATATTATTAGTCATTCATGAAAACGGAGCCTGGGTTACCGGAGAATTACTACATCACCTGCACACACAAAAATGTGTGAAAATGGCCTAGACGAAGCCTGTAAGAATGTGGAAACGAATAAAATGGCTACGTCACTTAGAGAATTGCCTAGCATTGTTACCGGAGGATCCAGCTATTGCACGATGCAATAGTTAATTAATGAGTGAGATTTGGATCTCATGCAATAATTGCATGATGCAATTACCATGGTGTTATGAGATGAAAAAGTTTAAAAGTTAAAAAATTAAAAAGTTAAAAAAACTTCTGATCCTAAGATTGAGATTAAAAGTGAATTTTTTGATATAGATCTCGTAACTAAAAATTGCTAGCATACAATGCCTATAAATACCTAATTAATGTTGGTATTATATTATTCTACGAGACAAGTAGCTTTTTTGGCACATACTACTAATTGTTGAAATATTCACATGTGAATAGTGTGGTTAGTTAAGTAATAAAATCTCACATTGGATACTAATAAAAAAATGTGTAGTTAATATAACATAATTGAATTCATACTCATAATAAGGCTTAAACTTTTTAGGTTAAGTGATGTTTTTATATGTTATATTAACCACTCAAGGAATCATCTCAAGACGTTTCTCTCCGAAAAGTAGTATCAAAGCCGAAAGGCAAGTGTGGTATTGTAAAATTTCAAATTTATCAATATTAATTCATAAAATTATAAAATAAATAAACTTTCATATGTGGTGGGTTTAAGTTAGATTATATGGATTGAAAAAACTATCAATTTAAACCCACCCTAACCCAACCCACTAACTCATGAAAATCAACTCGAAACACAAAGTAGGTTGGATTGAATTGGTTTTGTCGGGTGGTCCGTCTGATGCACACCCGTACAAGTGACTTGAAAAGATTTTGACACTAGGAAATGAAAGGTGACCAAAAACTAAAAGTAAGTAGATCAGGGAACGAGCTGGAACAACTAAATCCTAGGTGTTTTCATATGTTATATTAACCGTCTCTAAGGTGTCTCTTTTCCCAACACTATCTAATTGCTTCCTCATTATTTATATAATTAGCTTATAATAAGGACTTCTTTTGGATCAAGTTCTATTGGAAAAAGTGTACTGCATGTAATGTGATTTTATTAGCAAAATTACCATTGATTTTTAATATTTTCAATTCAATATACAAAAATAGGCCTCTTCAAAGGGTACAATTGATAAGAGCGAATAACTCCAATTGTGACTTATTAAACCATGCAAAATGCGAAGGATGGCCCAATGGTTAGTAGCAATAATCAGATGGAATTGAAAGGTAAGAAGGAAAAACACCATAAGATCACTTGGCTTGACAATGTAGTGCGGTTGGTGAGCTCGGCAGTCGGCACTTGGTTTGGGCAGTGGGCACACACACAAACTGTGCAACAGCATCTTAAATTTGTTATGCCATCATGAATTATCATTATTAGTACTACTTGTTTATATCATTAATGAAAGACTTTTATTTTGTGAGAGGACAATAATGGTTAAAGAAGGGAGACGCTGCACTAGCTTTAAGAGAATAATTAATCCTTCTAAAAAGAAAAGGCTTTAAGAGATCATAATTACATTAATTAGCTCCCAGCTAATGAATGTTGCAAATGGAACTCTAATTGATAAGCTGATACAGTCAAGTTCTTGATGAATTTCAGGGGATATGCAGGAGGAGTTAATTACTTACTGTGCCCAGTAATGTGTTCTTTAATGAGCACATGTCCATGTTGCAGTAATGTAATCGGACCTTTAATCATTCACATTGATCCCCTCTCCACCTCTAACATGGGTACCACATGGTTCTTCTCCCTTAACTTTATTGTCTCAAGCAATCAGAAAATTCCAGTTTAAAAAATAAAATGAAATATTACTTCTGAAATATTGAATAATTATTCTCAAGAGTTAATCAAACCAGAACTAAAAAAAAGAAACCTTTTACAATAATACACTCGACCATGGCTTAAAGCGCTTAAAATAGATGG
Organism: Quercus tomentella; assembly: GCA_028535165.1. Lineage (NCBI taxonomy): Eukaryota > Viridiplantae > Streptophyta > Magnoliopsida > Fagales > Fagaceae > Quercus > Quercus tomentella. The sequence continues at coordinate 16,534,707 of JAPQVY010000001.1, forward strand.
TTGGTTTGAATTGATTAAAACGAGATAAATTTCATGATAGAATTAGAAGGATCGAAATCATTATTCTCTCTGATTTTTCCCTCTAAGTTATATATATTTAAAACAAGAAAATTGAGGTAGTTTGTTAACTTGTTTGTTTACTTATAGTTTTACTTGGTGCTATAATTTTTTTTTCCAACTATTATACAATGAATTTATTAATGTTTATTGCAATTTTCAAATTAGTTATGAAAATTTAATAATTATAAAAATCTATTGAAATGGCACAACTTCTTTTTACTTTTTATTTTTTATTTTTATTTTTATATTTAGAAAATGGTAAATTTTTCATTGAAGTTTATACTTATGTTAACAATGTAATTGGTAAGACAATTTGGATTAATTTTTATTGATAAGAAATAGTTTTAAATGGGTGGCTTGATCATGTGCTTTTATGAATTTGCTAATTTTCCTTTATGGGCATGGCGGTGGCTATTCATGGTGGTTGGTGGCTTTTCTTCGTGAATGTTAGTTGTGATTTGTATGTTTTGGGTGAAATGGAGGTTTGGTCAACATGGATTTTGTTTTAGCCATCGGCAAGGCTATTATTAGGTGTTGATTTTCCTCATATGGTAACTAGGGTTTGAATTGCTCGCGGGATATTCACATGACTACTATTTGTAGTGTCAGTGTGTGAGTTATTGGGTATTTTGATCAAATTCATAAATACTTTAAAGTTATAATTCTTACATAGGATATAAACTTTGACGTAACTTGATGACATGTTATGTGATGGTGTTAGGTTTTGATTTGGTTTCTATGTACTAACTTGGCAGAGTGTATGTATTGGAAAACTTTAGTTGTAATTACAAAATAATAGAGAAAATGTATTTACTATATGTAATAAAAAAAAAAGGATTTTTATGTAAAATTTCGGTTAGAATTTTGGAAAAACTATTGTATATGTTCTAAGCTTATACAGTATCTTATTTGATTAGCACAAAAATAATTTGTACAATTAACGTACAGTTCACACACTGATAAATCATGCCAAACACACGTATCAAGGAGACTATTCGACAAAGAGTTACCCCGACAGCGTGAACATAATCGGCAGGAGACAAGGACAGATGACTCATATGCTCTACAGTTTAACCAACCAACAAAAATTCCACTATGCGCCAAACTACTTTAAAAAAAATAGATGGTATATATAATTCCTTCTTATAAAATCTATATATATATATATATATATATATATAGTTCTTCATTATTCTGTCTGTTAACTTTAACACACTGCTCATACATTGATGTGATCTTTATCATGCATTACTCAATTAAATATAATTTGATATCTTTTTATTTTCTTTTCCATTTTTTTTTTGTCACTATATCTATTTTTGTTTAAACTTTAAAACTTATTATGAACAAAAAAAAACTTTAACCGTTCACATTATGAAATTAAGAGAGCAACAATAACTAGTAAAGTAGTAAGTCATATAAATTTTAGAAACTGATATAATCATTAATAATTATAAAAGTTAATCTGACATTTGTTTATTATATATATTATTATATTATTAATGTGATACAAATCACAAATTAATAGTAATTTTAGCATTTTATTTTATTGCATAATATCATCAATGGATCCAAGTGTGTATGTTTGAATATGTACAACGTGTCAACTTCTTCTATGTGCCCAATTAATGCTTTATTTTTTCTATTTGCATTGTCCTCCCTAGCATTCAAACTTATATATATATATATATATATATATATATATATACTTTGATGAATAGATTGCAAATGTTTGATACCTTCGTACGACTATTATATCTGTGCACTAGTTGATCCGTTCAAAATAATTCTTATCAGAAAACCAATATAAACGTAATTAATTAAATATCATTGTCAGGCACTTCATGTTTTGGCTTATGGTTTCAGCAAGGCATGCACAGAGAACATCTTCCCTCGTATATTTGGATTTAATCCAGTAGTTGGTGCATAGGACTCATTATCAGTTGACGAAAATATACATAATATATATATATATATATTATATCAAACTTTTTGATTGAAAGCAAAAAGAGAAATAATTGTAGTTGCACATGAATTATATAAATAAAAAAGTTACTGTATCCTGTTTTGTTAAAACATTAAAGTATTTAAGTCGACATCATATTATATATAAGATCATGTTATAAGATGTTAGATGAACGTAATTGTAGCTTAGCTCCAAACCCCCCCCCCCCCCCCCCAAAAAATAATAATAAAAAATAAAGTTTACTTTTTATAGACTATATATACAATTTAGGCAAACTTCGATTTTCCTTACTTAAACGGCAAGTTATGATAGTCCATTTTCTCTATTTAATAGGATTAGACCAGATAGTTTTGGTTAGGATTATCTGAGAGTAATGCATCTCAAAATATAGTTTTTAAAGTAAAAAAAAAAAAAAATCTTAACAATGTTATTAATTTTCCAAAATAATCTACCATCTCACTTACGTATGGCTCATAAAAAAAATGGAGTTAAATACAGGAATATGGTAAAATTATTGTATCCCTATTTTATTGCAAAATATAATAACCTGTATTTAATTTATGTTTTTTTTTTAATCTATATAGAATTTATTCCATGATGAATACTAATTACCGAAATTGTTAGTGAGCGCGCAAATGACTACCCTAACCAAAAAGCCTTCACGCTAGAAATTATATTCCAAAACAAACTAATATTATGCAAAAGTTGATGGCAAAAAACTACAAACTAGTTTATCCTTTCACTAATTAAACTATGTTTTGTAGTTTTAATTTTTTTTTATTTAAAAAAAATGAGTTTTTCTTCACATTAAGGCAATGAATAGTGAAGGAAAGTTGAAATATGATTTTTAATAAAAAAAATTAAAAAAAAAAGTATTTTTCCTTACTTGGATTAATGTGATGCATAGTAAAGGAAGGTTGAAATCTAATATACATAGGGGTGTCAATGTTCGATCCAACCCGCGAACACGACACGAACCCAACACGGGTTTTTCGGGTTAGGGTTGGGCCTTAATGGGTTTGGGTCATAAACGGGTTGACCCGAAAGTGACATGGTAAGAAACGTGTCATAAGCGGGTTAACTCGTGTAACCCGTAATAGACATGTTTGACACGTCAATTTATTTGTGTCAACCCGAAATGACCCACTTAACATAACCCATTTAACTCGTATAACAAATAAATATTTATTTTATTTTAAATTTGTCAAATACTTTTTATATCTAACATATATTTTAAATTTAAAAAGAAAAGTGAGTAATTACAAAAATTTATAAGGGATATAATTGGAAATTGAAACTTTACAAACCCTAGAACTAATAATACATTTTTTTTTCTTTTTCTTTTTTTTCTTTTTGGCATAGAACTTGCACAAATGAAATTGGATGAGCTTGTGGAAGATGTTATGAATTTGGACATCAACAAAGAATCTATGGATGATAATCGTGGTCATAGTCACGATTAGTTTACTGTTTACTCAAATTTTTTCAATATTGATACTTAGCATTTGGCGAGTTCCAAGGATATCATATTTTTGTTGAACTGTATTATTTTATTTTTGTCATTTTGAATTTGAGTTGAAGTGTATGCACTTCTTTTGGAGTGTAAAGAACTTATTTCTAGATGAATGTTATATTTTTGTTGAACTATATTATTTTGAATGTAGGTTGAAGACTTGAAGTGTATGCACTGCTTTTTGGGATGTAAAAAAAATTATTTCTAGATGGATATTATATTTAATATTATGCAGGTTGAAATAGGTTGTGTTACATTCGTGTCAACCCAACACGACTCGTTTATTAAGCGTGTCAAATGGGTTGGGTCAGGTCAACCCGCCTTATTAATAGGTCGGGTTAGGGTTGAAGGATCATGACATGATTATTAAATGGGTCGGGTTAGGGTTGAGCCATTTAGTAGAATACCCCTACCTCGACACGACACGAACCCGACACGCTAATCCGAATTAACACCCCTAAATATACAATTTTGACTTTGGTATTGAGAGAGAGATAGCAAGAAAAGGGATGGAGAGATTGTTTTGTGTATAACCATATAGGAGATTGTGTGCTAATTTTGACAACAAACTATGTGGAAGATAGGCTAACAAAAATTGAAGCTTTAATCTATTAGGGAAAATTGATTGTAGATAATAATTCAAAACACTCTTAACATTGTTCTTTTTTTTTTCTTAAAAAAAGAAAATATGGGTTTTTGATTAGATTTTATTTCTATTTGCCAACTTTTTTGGGGTATTCTTTGGAGTGGGGAAGACAGTACACAGTCCACCAATACTTTTTCCATTTTTTGGTTTAAACTAATTATTGGCTAACAATTTTGACGTCTTTTCCTTTTTTAATGGAGACTTTAGGCAATGGCCTAAGCAACCTAGGCCAAGATTTGGCCTTGAGTGTGATGTAGTTTTATGGTGTCCGTAAGCATCACCCTGTAGGTTGCTTGGAATTTCACTAGACTTAATGATTATTAGAAAGCATCTTGTCTAGCCTTCTTTCAATCACAATTTTTTAACAAAGTTTTTTATTGGGTTTGGCTTACTTTCAGTACTTTTTAACTAGAATCTCCTTTTATTTTAATGAATAACTGCTATGTCATTCATTAACTAAATAAAAAGTGGAAATTAAAACTCACTACCACTTGCCATTGTATATTTAAAACAAAAAGATATGTCTAGTTAAAAAAATACTAGAGGTAAGCCAAACCCTTTCAAGTAAAATTATACAATGCTTAGAGAATCAAAAGTACAATAATATTGTATTCATTCTTCTCATATGAATAGTAAATTTCACCCTAATTCTCATATGAGTACGACATTATTGTACCATCGGAATATTGTATAATTACTCACGATTATAGCATTTATAAGTCTCTCTCTCTATATATATAAATATATATATGTATATATTATAATAATAATATATTCTTTAGATATTTTGTTTACACTGTATTATGCAAATATGCTGACATCATTCCACATCATCATTATAATATAAAACTTTTATGTTTATTTTCATTACATGTCAATTGCAACCTACTAGAAGTCAATAGATACAACAACCCAACACTAAACAAACAATGGAAGATTTTGACTTTTTGGTTGATTTTTTATTTGTTTCACGTAAGCTTTGGAGAGTCCAACATCAACATTATAATTTAGTTTTTTTAATATGTTAGTTAAAACAAACTAGAACTCACTGAATAAAATAACCTAGCAATAAACATATTTTGATTGAGTTCTGTTTGGTCTTTTCTAAAAAAATCTAATTTATAACGTCGCATCTCTACTATGAATTTTATGATTTTACCTTTTTATTTTGTGTGCATCATTCATAAAAATAAAATAGAAATTTGTTAAAATTTTCCATGATTGTTTATTTATTTATAGGATGCATCATATATGTTAGTGACTACTTCTTTGTATCATAAAGTAGAGGATGCGATTATATTGAAGAACACCATAAGATCGTTATTGCACGAAATTGGAAAGGAGGTGAGTTTTAATTACTCGTGTTTCTTTTATTAAGTAATTAACTTAGAGAAGGTGAAAAGTGGATAAGGTGAATTTTCATTATAAGGATTGATAAAGGTTTGAAATGATAATATCAGAACTTTAGGTGAGCCTTTTCTTCTCTATTATTTATATTTTCCCTACAAAATTAGGATGCATTTGGATTTGGGAACTTAAAATTAATAAGCTCGAAGAACAATGCTAGTATAACCTGCTTGAGATGAATTTTAACAGCATATAAGAGATTTAACTTTCGAGTGTTTTGTTTCTTTTTTGTTTCTTTTCTATTTTTTGGTAGAAAAAGAAATTTCATTAACTAAGCTAAAGAGCAAATAGAGTCTTAAGAAAATGACAATTAACATACAACCCAATCAAAACTGAATCCAGATTATTTAACAAATCCACAGGCGACTATCATATAAAATAGAATATTGATATAGATGCGTGTACATTCTAGCTAGGTCATCTACACATTTGTTAGCTTCACAAAAGTAATGGTTAAACCGCACCAGGAGGATAGGAGGGGGGCAGAGAAGCTAAGAAACCAATTGCACGCAGTCATTCACGATAGAAGAAACAACATTATTAGAGGAGTTAGGATTTTCAATCAGGCCAACTATAGCTTTAGCATCTAGTTTTATCCCAACAACAGATAAATGAAGGTTTTGACACCGAAGGAGGCGCAACGCCCACAATTTTGCTACAATGCTGATAACAATACCATTTTTTTTTTCTTCGAGAAACCCCCAACTCGATTCTCTGTGTCATCACGGATGATACCCCCCCCCAAATCAAGCTAGGCATTCTGAGCGAAGAACTTTCAATGTTTAATAACATTTGTGATGTTGTGGATTTGAAATAGTTTTTACATTTACAAACACGAGTATATACCACATAATTAAAAAAAAAATTTCTTTTAACATAGATATGATATTTTAATGTAAACAACAACATGTGAAGAAGAAGAATTTCATAAAATATATAAATGTAAACGAACATAAGTGCTACAAATTTTTATTTCCTGATATGTTTATGAGAAAAAACAAACAAAATGAGTAAGAATCCAAAAGTCTTTTTAAGAGTGTCATAGACATAGTTGCATTGGCATTTGCGCAGAAAGGGCAAGGCCTTGTGACAAGATCACGAGAGTGAGTAATTAATCAATCATACGTGCGTACGTAGACATAGATAAGGACTAAAGGGAAAAAATGATGCATGAAAAACCGCGGCGATTTTAGAACTGAGCACAACTATCACATAAATAGAGAGAGTGGTTTTTGTTTTTTCGCTGCGAGGAAATGTGTGTGTGTGGTAGTCGTACAACACATTTCACACTACACAGTGGGTTGTATATAGTAGCTGTTTTGTTTTTGTTTTTGTTGTTTTTGTTTTATTTGTTGTCATTTTGCTTTTGCATGGGATTTTAAATTTGATTTTATGATCAATCCAACAGGCAGCGCCCACAATATGAACCTCAAAACCGCTTTTTTCATTCGCTTTTGTTTGCTTTTTTCCTTTGACTAAGGTCCCACATCGATTCTCTCTGTTTAATATGTACTGTTCAGACCGGCCTTCTGCATGAGACTCGTATGACTCGTGTCAGTTGTGACCACGTCACACCTACTTACGTGCATTCACATTCTTTCCATAAAAAGTCATATATGTAGCATTGCAAATAAAGTTGAGGTTTTAGAATTTTTTTAAAATTTTTTTAATTTTTTTTTTTAAGCTTGAGTTTGTCAAACTTGAATTTAATGTATTATGAACCAAAAAACAAACAATGCTTCATAATTAAAAACGTTTTAAGATAAGTGAAACTTGAACTTGTTCACTTGATACTTGAGTTTAGCAAATTCGAATTTTAAAAATGTGTTACATAAATAAATGAGTTTGGGTAGAGTTTTTTCAATAATTTTTTCTTGCAAAAATGGAATATTTGACACAAAAAAAAAAAAAAAAAAATCCACAACACCACAACATCAATTAGTATAGAAAAAATAGGATGAATTATAAATTGCATCATCTAATTTTGTTTAAAATTTAATTTAGTTCTCTAATTTTATTTCTATTTTATTTCTTATAATTTTCAAGTTTATTTAATTAAGGCTTTTTGTTCACTTTTATTAGATAGGTTGCCATTAAGTGTCTTAAAATGACATCTTTTTAGGTATCATTTAGGAATCTTTAAAAAATTATTGAATTAAATAAAATTGAAAGTTAGAGAACTAAATTAAACAAAAGTAAAGTTAAAAAGTTAAATTTAATTTTAGATAAAATTAGAGGATATAATTTGTAATGTAGCCACAAAAAAAAAAAAAAAAAAAACCAATAGAAAACTAGAAACTAACTAATTTTTTGCTCATCAAAGCAGTTTGTATAAAAATGATGTTGTGGAAGTCTGAAAAAAGCACACATGATGTTCTCTTTGATGAAACAGAAACTAAACTGTTAGTTTCTGATAGTAACTCTCGAATGCACAAGGAGTTTTTTTGAATCCACAAGGAGATAAAAACTAGAATCTAGCAGAAGAAAATTTGAAAAAATGTCTGTGTTTATTGATAATGGTTTGATTTACCTCTGACGGCTACAAAACATATAAATACTAAGAAAAACGTCTAACACCCTAATTCACATTAATTACGTGATTAGGTAACAAAATACCAAAATTTACCAAAAATGACAAAATTGAGTTAAATGCAGAATTATAAACTACTGACCTTAAGGGCCATTCCAAAACAAGTGGGACCAAAACATATAAATACTAAGAAAAACGTCTAACACCCTAATTCACATTAATTAGCGATTAGGTAACAAAATACCAAAATTTACCAAAAAATGCAAAATTGAGTTAAATGCAGAATCATAATCTACTGACATTAAAGGTTGTCCCAAAACAAGCAGGACCTTATTATGACTTTTAAGCAAAAATTTATTAAAGAAACAAATATTACTATAACGGTAAAATCATAGTTTTTGGGGCATAAATGAAGGAATTCGCCATTTTCGAGGGGTACCACATAGCAAAGTAATGACTATTGCTTAGAAGATCATTTCGTTTCTGCCAAATTTCATGCGACTCCAACTCCGAAACCTATAATTTCTACTTGTGCCTTTTTGCCTTGCGCATTGATTTCAAGCACATGTGAGAGTCCAGGAAAGCCATGACATTCTGTTCTACATAAAAAAAAAGAAAAAAGACTAATCATATATTCACATTTTACCATAGTTGGTATAGTATAAAGTGGTAATTAGCTTATTTTTCGATTAGTAGTTCACGTCTTTGGTGGCGCGTGGTGATGACAAATTGTTCCTAAATCTGTAGAGAGGGGGGGTGGTGGTTTGGTCTACAATGGGTACGTTGTTGGGTCTGAAGGGAAAATGAAAAGAGGTCGTGACATCTCTCACGGGTCGTTTCAGCACAAGAAAACGAGGGCTAATCCAAAAGAATGTGCACATCAAAAGACGTGTAATAAAACTAACAGTAACAAATACTACTTCTCTCACTTCTCATGCCATTTGAGAAAAAAGTTCATCACGTCTCCTAATTTTATAGACAATATTGTTCTGGAATTTGATATTTTACAGAGAGAGTGCTCTCTCAATAGTCAAATCTGGAAGGGTCTTGTACATGAAAAGATGTCTGTCATATATATATATATATATATGCAAATTAAGATGAGTACTTTTGAAGGGATATAAATGCCGTGTGTACAACTGCAAGAAGACGTACGATTCTCTTCGAATTTAAATTTCACCATTTAAGCTAGAATACAAAAATTATTTCATGTTGTATTTGGGTTGAGAAGGGAAACATTTTTTATCATCAATCCTTCCATGTCCCCCCCATCTTTTGCGTACAAAGAGAGAACTCATCAAAAAAGTGTAATAGCCATACTCGAAGATTTTGGGATTTAAGCAGTACTCTACTCTGGTTGTCTAGCTTGTTAATTACATGACTAAATTAAGTGAAAATTTGATATAGCAAACTTATTAACTAAGAATTAAGTGCAGCCTATTCTAGCCAATTGATTCAAGTTGATAACTAGTTGAATATTCCTGCAATCAACGTTGCAGTTTAGTTCCCAATGGACCAAAGTTATTTGGTTGGAATGCAATTCAGAATGGAAAATAATGCTTCTTCAATAATAATGTCTAATGGATGAGAAAGGGACATTTTTGATCCCACATGTAGGGTTGGTTTTAAATTTTAATCGTCCGCAATGTCCATTATATATCATAAATAAACTAAGACTTCAACATTTAAAATACAATCATTGTGGTAGTTAGGTCTTCCCCACCCAGCACGGCAGGCTATATCAACTAATGCTGCATTTTTTCTCCCAAAAAAAGAAAAACTACCAAACTATCGTACAAAATAATAATACAGTGGTTAGTAGCCTTAGATTTTGGGTAATCGCCATTCCCATAGGCCCATATAACGATTAAAAATGAGTAAAATGAAGACTAGTAAGTGTTTTGAAATCAAGTCAAAATTGTAAATGAGTAAAATCTTGAGCTTCTTGTTATTATGTATAAGGTGTCCCCCACCCACTTCCCCCAAACCTCATTATATACGTAGTACTATATCCTAGGCCCCCAAATGCACTGTCTTTGGCTAAGTCAACGAGGCAGAAGAGCTACGTGGACTGCCTTGAAGTATAATTCTCACTGAGTGATGTATAAAATCCTTTACAGACGACTTAAATACGCGACGGGTATTGTAAGTGGCAAAGTGGCCTTGTTGCTACGATCCAGTGAGATCTTATTTATAATTGTAATGTTAGCTTGCCCCCTTGACAAATAGAAAATCTTTTTTTTTTCTTTTTTACCATAAAAATAATAGTCTTTTATTACAACTAAAATTCAATGTTCCATATTCCATATCACAACCCTTTTACAGTTCAAAACAAATTAACAAGTTTTATCACAATACTTGGAACTCAAAATAGCGGGCATTATACTTTAAACTCAAAATAAATTTAAAAAAAAAAAATCAATGCTTCTGTCTTATTTACGGCAATAAGTCCCTAATGTCTCCAACCTTTCACTAACATTTTTCAATTAATTTATTGACTTTCTCATCGTTTCAAACTCTAAGTTTTTGTTATAAATCCAAAATTTAAATAATCAAAAGAATAGAGAAAGAAAGATTGAATTCTACAATTTTTTTAAGCAATCAAGACATTGAGTATACATATTTTGAGCATATTTTTAAAATTTTAAAACTTTTACATCAATTGATTTCCACAATTTATTTTAAGTAATCAAATTATCTAAAATGAAAAAAAATCATGAAGTGATTTTAAAAAAATGAAAAATTGTCGAGGGCAACTGTGTAAATTAAAGGTAGATATGAAAATAAAATATAAATATAATTTATATTATATTATATTTTGTATGAAAATTACATATTATATTATATATATTAAAATTTATTAAAACTTTTAGTATTAATTTTATCTTCAACTGTATCTTTTAAATTTACCCCCGAAGTAAAATCATGGTTCCCCCACTAGACATAGGTGTTGGTTCCTCCATTACCTAACTTCAATGTTCTAGAGTGCAAATGGGTTCCTTGCAATACATGACCACACCTATCTGACAGGTTTTGCCTTCAACAAGGTATGTCAGTTCATGCACAAACCCATGCCTTCTTTAATGTCTCAATCAAACCACGGATCTTAGTTTGTTTATCTCAAAACATTTTGTTGGAAATACACAATGTGCATGTGAGTGAAGTTTCACATTGAATATTAATAACAATAGTGAATGGTTAATATAATATAATTGGGTCCAAATTCAATAGGTTTAAATCTTTTGGGTCAAGTAGTGTTTCTATATATTATATTAATTATTCAATTGGAGGCTCCCCAAGATCTTATTTCCCCAAATAATGGTATCAGTCCCTTCCATATGGGAGTTACATACACTCATTGTTGCAACTTTAATAATTTTTGGATGTAGATAGGGGCTGACTGTGTGGATGATTGATGCTCTATTGACAATTATGCAAGCTTTCTAGGTCACAATCTCATTTCTTGATCCTCTAGAAAGTTACACGATCGATTTTGCTCGTTCCTCAACTAAGTCTAAATACAAATTAAGCATTAGCAGATAATGTAACTAAAATTTCATGGTTTTGATCCTTACTATTCGACCTTAGTGTAGTGCTTACTGATGCTTCAATCCTTTTGTGTGACAACATTGAGACCATTTATTTTGCTGCCAATTCTGTATTATTTCATGCTCATACGAAGCATGTTGAGATTGATTTCCACTTTATTCACGACGAAGTTGCCCACCATGCTCTGAAAGTTCGTTTCATCTCTACTAAAGATCAGTTAGTTGATCTCATGACCAATAGGAACTCTTCCCCGATGTTTATTCCTACAGGACAAGTTGAAGTTCTACTCCGCAAACCCTTTAAACTTGCAGGGGGCGTTTTTTTTTTTTTTTTTTTGGTACTTATCTTCCTAGCACTTTTGAAATGATATATTCTTTATATGTTTCAAGCCTTATCTTATACTCTACATTATATAAAAATAATACATACAATACATCCATTGATTTTGTGGGTGACAATTCATTCAAACTTATTGTGTGTTTCCAATAACAAAGCAAAATACATAAGTTGGCCTTGTTGAATGAAAATCCACATAAGTTATATAAATATTGATGTAGGGTGCAGAAGCAATAAGAAGCAGACACATTTACTTCTAAAATATAAGAAACAAAATATATTTGCTTTTGAAAAGTAACCTTGAATCCACGAGGGTTCCTAGAATAAATGAGGGTCCTTGAATTTACAAGGAGAAAAAGTTCTGGAATCTATTAGAGAAAAATAATAGACAAAAGATAAATCTAGTTAATACTGAAAGATACAATGCGTTTAAATAGTAAAAAAAAAAATCCTATGGTAACTAGGAAAACACTCAGAAAACTCTAATTCACACAAATCACAAGATTATGTGGCAAAATAATAATTTTTGCCAAAAATAACAAAATTGGTATAATTGCCAAAATGAAAAACACTGTCTCTAAAAGATGTCCAAAAACAGATAAGATCTTATTTTGACTTCTAAACTAAAAGTTAAATAAAATAAATACTACTAAAAAAAATACATATGTTACGGGCTAAATGAGAATTTGCCAGAAAAGCAGCCTTAGTCATGGCTAATGGATGGCGATGAGTTGTGATCCTAACACTGTTTTCCTTCACATCGCCAATTTTCTTGCAATTCCATCATTGTTGCTGATAATTTCTACAGGTACTTTTCTATTTCTTGAATTTCTTGTGCACTGACTTTTGACAATCTCTTTGCTCAAGAAAAGTCTGTTGCATGTTCTACATCAAATATGGTATGTTTTGTCCCCATGAGAAAATTCGTATCACTACTCTATTTTTTAGCTGAAAATCGCTACTCTAATTTGCTCCATTGTTGGGGAGGAGGAAGAATGAGGCAGAGTTACTTAACTTATTTTGTCCAAAGCAGAAATGGCAAAGGCTAGATTGATAGGTAAGATGTATTGGATTTAAAACCGTTGTATTTGTAGAAGGCTGCAAAGTGCAAACTGGTTATAGACATGTCCATCTTGTAAGGACTTCGCACTTTGAAAAACAACTTGATTATTTGAAGTAATTGCAGTTTGTTCAGGACATGGATGTTTGATAAGGGGGAGTCTGAATTTTAATTAGGCAAGCAGTTAAACTTGTATCTGCTAAATTTCATTTTATAATGAAAAATAAACACCACTTAGCTACTAAAGGTAGTTGTCCTTTAAAAGTAGCTTATACTTCTCAACAACTTTGATCCACAGAAAGTTGTCTTTCCTAATTAGCCAGACAACCTCTGCATTGGCATTGAGAAATTCTTGGTAATCAACCCATTATGCACTAAAAGGTTATCAATGCATCAGAAGTCAGTCAATATCTGGCTATTAGGGCATACTATATATAAATTGAGCCTGTAATATTAATGCTTGCAGCTGAGACATGCTGTAGTTGTAGCTGCAGCTTTTGAAGAAAATTTTCCAGAAGCACCAGAATCTAACGTGCATATTCTTAATTGGTAATGATGAAAAGAATATTTTCCTTTGTCAAACTTTATAGCATATCATCATTGTGGTGATTGATAAAAGTAAAAGCAGCCCCAGTACGTAGTAATTGCCTTTTAATGAAGTCAAAGTGGGCTATATATGTTAGGACGTCCAATATGATTGAATCTTTACAAGTCAAATGATGAAGCACTATTTATTTCTTTTCACCTTCACCTTCACCTTCATTTTTATTTTTATATTAATCACATTTCACAAAACCCATGGGAGTCCATTAGTGATCATTCTACTTGCAAAAAGTACTCTTTGAAGATGGTCCCAAACCTTGGTAATGATCATGTCTAGCTGATGGATGAGTTGGTTTCTTTAGGAGATCAAAGCCGAGAGCTCTTTAAGTATAACAACTTTCAATTGGACACGTGTGACTCTCTGTCTTCCAAAACCTCAATTATATTTTTGTATTTAGCCCTTACTTCACCTTTTTCATTTTGTTTTTCTCACGACAGTGTTATCAACCAAAGGAAGAATTTTATCAATGTCATTAATGCATGGCACACCACAACCACATTCTTGTGGTGGAGTGTTATCTAGCTAGGGTTCTAGCATACTTAAAAACCTAAACTCATCCCGGGCCATGAACTTTATCTTGTTTTAACCTTTTCCAATCTTGTTAAGACTTCAATGTCAGTTTACGCCAATATATATTCACGTGTTGAAGTTACTAAAAATGTACTCTAATTATCTTCAGTTTAAATTCAAAAGTCATTCCTCTAACTCAGTTACTCTGATTACCTAATAATCTCATCATATATTTATATAAATTCATTGAACACATACATATATGATGTCAATCTATATAAACAATTACATAATTGTACTAAGGATAAGGCAAATAAAAACCTATCCAACCAGATGTTTGGCTTCATCATAATTTATTACTAAGATTAACTTCTGAGAATATATTTTGTTGCTTAAGTAGGGCTTCGGCTTGTTATAACTTTATTGAAGCCAAATATTTCCATTCAAATGAAATGACTTAGAAGGTTATTGGATAAGCTTTAGGTTTGGTGCCGGCATCACAAACGACAGTAGGTGATGAAGATGTTTCATACAAATGGGTTGGAGAAATTTGTACATGTTCAGGTCCACCTTCCCATTATTGTCTAATTTGTTGTTCTCAGCCTTGGAAGGCTTTGTTTGTTCTGTAGAAAGAATGTGACATGACGACGATGTTTGATCCCATGCTAGTCATTATGTCAGAATTGCGAGTCCTATGATTGGTTTTAATACATTGATTCAGCTGAGCATTATGGTGATCTAATCTAGACACAGCACTGGACTTTTAAATGAGTTTGAAGGACCATGTGATGTAGTATAGGAGCATGAGAGGTTCGTAAATTCTACTGTCTGCTAGCGTCAAGATTGATACTTCTGTATATATTCCAAAACTGAAAGTCAAATCTGTCTTGCAGCTCTGCAATTGACAAGATACATAATGGAATAGACCTCTCCCTCCCTTAGTGTCTTATTGTTTCAGCGTTTTTTAGCAACCCACAATTTACAAGTTACTAAGAGAACTTAAGAATAAAACTCTACGAGGTATCTAACGGTGGACTCATTGATGTGAGGCATGACATAATTTTAGGGATTTTAATTTCAATTCACTATATATTATCGGTCATGGAACTTTATGAGCAGAGATTGGTACAGAGGTTGAGAGAGAGAGAGAGAGAGAGATTGTCAAGCTTGTTGATGTAGAGTCACTGAAATATTATTACCGGACACAATTAAATCTTCAGCCCATCCAAGTCCATATATTAGACAATAAAGTTAGCTGGGTCTGTGTTGAGGCCCAAATCTGAGGCCGATTACTGACATCCATAGTCAGTGTGAAGCCTAATACGAGCCCACAATTTGAGGAAAGGTTATGCAGCCCAGGACGAGGTCATTATTTGTTTCAACAAATTAGACTCCCACAAGCCCACAACCCAAAATAAATTAGGCTGATTAATATGGAAATCGAAGGCAATTGTGAAATGGCATACTAAAAACTTTTGTAAAAGGTGGAGATGACTAAATTTTCATGTACAAGTAAATTATTGCTATAATTGCTCCGCTAGATCAAATTACAAGTTCCTTAATCGTGTTGGGTAAAAACCTAACTTTAATGTGTAATATCATGTTGGGTATACTTTGAACCTGCAATTGAATTGATTTTTTTTTTTTTTTTTTTTGAGAGAGAGAGAGAATTTCAACCTTTGATATTCTTGCCTTTTATTATCAGATCAAGACACTAATTGATTTTTGACGTAGGTGGGGTTTGAATTTCATATCTTTTATTTAATAATAAGAAATTATACCAATTGAGCTCACTAAAACTAATTAACATTGTCATGTGTTAATAGAGTAAATACATTTATTTTAATGTATTACTTATCTATATGTGGTTGATTGATTAAATATGAGAGTAATTTATATGATTATTTTTCTAAAAGTGATATAAAGCTATTATAAACAATTTATTTGAAATGCATGTAGTAACCAAAAAAAAAAAAAAACCAAAAAAGGAAACCTAGGGTGCAAAAGCTTAAATTTGTGTCATATGTCACTCCTTTTAAAAAATGATGTGCCAAAAGTCTTGTGACTCAATTGACACCTCCCATGTTTCCAACGAAGGCATTTAAGATTTAAATATCTCTTTCCTGTTGTAAGTATTGAATTAAAAACAAAAAAGGAATTGAAATATTTAAACTTGAGTGATGGTGGAAAGACTGCAAATTTTAGAATTGATTATCATTTTGGTCGCTAACTTTTTCCTTATGTGTCAAAATGATCCCTAACATTTGAAATGTGTTAATTTAGTCTTTAAGATTTTGGTATTGTGTTAAAATAGTCTCTAGCTAATGACGATATTAAAATATTATATTTTATACCACCTAAACATTTATGGATCATTTTAACTTCACAATAATAAAATTGTAAAAAGTTAGGAACCATTTTAATACATAAAACATACGTTATAAACCAAAATGGTAATTAAACCCAAATATACTAGATAGGTCTCACCAAATGATGCGCCGCTTCCCATAAAAAAAAAATAGAAAAAGAAAGAAATGATGTGCCACCAATCAAAATAAAAATAAAAATTCAAGTACTCATTTATTTTCTTATTGAAATGGTACCAATTACATTTATTGCCACATGACGAGTACTAAAACTATAGGCTCGTCCAAGCAACGGATGAGAATTATATCTACAGGCTTGTCATATAGATGACAAGCATCCAATCCACAGGGTCGTCATAAGAAAGGACAACCATACAGCATTAATGGCGTTCTCATTAATGCTTTAGTAACCGACGAGCTCCAATGGTCAGAAAGGCCAATCATGAGTCAGTAAAACCTCCATTTAAGCTCAGGCAGATGTTACTCAAAACAACCAAGAGAGCCATTAAGAGGCCACTGGCAGTTACACTCATAATGAGGCTCCCAACAGCTGTTTTGAGGCTATAAATAAGCCACCTGGCACTAGAAGGAAGGTACACAATTTCAAACATATAGAATTACATTATCATTCTCTAATAGATATTGAAAACTCCATTGACTTTATCATCAGAGAACCATTGGCTAACGCCACTCTGGTGTCTTTCTCTCTCATCTTTGCAGAGAACGTTATCTCGTCATAAGTTTCGACGAGGTCATCGACTGATGACCATTTTTGACTTCATCACAACATAATCTTTTTTTTTTGAGACAATATTGCCATATCATTTTGAAAGTTATTTGTAGAAAAATTTGAAGCCTTTTACCAGTCACATTAACACATTTTTATCAAAATATTTTTGATAAACATCGAATTTCATTAAAGAGAAGATCAAGCTTCCATGCATTCCTTATAGAAGTACGGATGGAAGAACACATATCATAATTCATTGTCATATATATATATGTATAGGTGGAAATACAATGTTGGTCTCTGAAGTTTGTCTATTGTGCATTTTTTGTCCTTTAAGTTTTGAGCGAGTGTTATTAGTCCCTAAAGTTTAAAAAATGAGCATTGTTGGTCACTCCATTAACTTCCGTTAAATTCTTGCTTATGTGTCTAATGAGACAATGACATGACACTTATTTTTTTCCATGTGGGAACTTATTTTGTTTGAAGAAAAAATAAAATAAAAACAAAATTACACTCATAAATCCGACCCATTCCCATTTGCATTCTTATTATTCACCAGTCTCAAGAAGCTTGGCGACGTCTTGGTGCATTGTTTTATCTAAATCTCTCTTATGTTCCTTGGAAAATTTAGCCATGTCGTTAATTTCATAATGGTTTTACCATTGGTCTGATTTGGCAACATATAATGAAAACTCTTAATTAATAACTATATTATGATTTATGCCCAATACTTGTAAACATGAACATCAAAAAAAAAAAAAAAAGTTTTGAAATCAATCTAAGAGAGAAAAACCATTTGGTAGTTTTATAGCCTTTGTTGAAAAACGAATACCAATTGAATACCAAATGAAATTTATGACTTGAAAGTGAAAAACAGTAAGCCAAATACCAAATAAATTCAAAGAAAACACATCCACTGAGACCTTTGTGGATGTGATGGCGCGTTGCTGCTCTAGTGTGTGTTCCATCTCAATGAGTATGATTTCATTTTGAGAAAGTAGTAAATTACCAATGTCTTCTGGATTTGGGTTTAAATTGGGGAAAAGAAGCTAGTTTAGATTTTAATCATGTGTGGTTTTTTTAATAAAAAGTAAGTTGCCATAGGGAAAAAAAGAAAAAGAAAAAAAAGTGCATGTCAATGTTCCGTTAGAGACACAAACAAGAATTTAATGGAAGTTAATGGAAGGACCAACAACGCACATTTTTTAAACTTCAGGGACTAATATTATATTTTTGCCTATATAGGATTTTACTAATATATGCTCCTAAATCATGCATTAGTAAACTATTTTTTTAAAAAAAAATTATGAAAAAAATAAAAAAGTGACTAACATTACTAAATATATAATTTAATTATTTTTCTGTGTAAAAGTACACATTTTTAACTTTCTATCTCAACGTATTTATTTTTTCCCAAAAATAAAAGTAACATTTATTTCCATTTAAAGAATTAAAGCTACTAGCCAAAAGATCTTTTTCCAAGTTCCAACATACAGTTGGGTGGAATAAAGTGACTTTGCTCAAGGACCTTGCAGATCTTGGTATTTTTCAGATGAAAGAAAGGAACCCTGCCATTCTTGCCAAACTGTGTTGGAGAATGGCATAGGACTTTGAAGCTCCATGGTCCAAATCCTAATTAAAAAGTACCTTACTCAATCTAGAATCAGTGAAAAAGGAAGGAGGTATAGTTGCCTGCATATCTTGTATTTGGACAGCGTGCAAAGATTCTGCTTGCCTATGGGGTGCTTTCTGGCTGTCATTAGGCCCCCAAGGAACCAAATTGAACCTCTCAGTCAAGGATTTTATTGTCTCTGGAATTGGGGTGTCTTTCATCTTGCCTAAAAGAGTTATACAGGAAAGGAAATAAAAGGTATCCCCACTTTGCTTCAAGCCTGGGTCAGGATGATAAACTAGTATGGGCTTTCTCCAAAGATGGGTCCTTCTCATTAAAATGAGCCCACTCTGCTTGCAAAAGATTTAACTCTGTTAAACCTAGAGGCTTCCCCTAGCTGTGGGTTTGGAAAAACAGTACTACACTAAGAATATATATATATATATATATATAGGCATTGCTCTCATCATGGCATTCCTACAAGAGAAGTTTTAGGTTCAAAAGGTTTTAATCTTTAACCCCACTTGTGATCTGTGTGGATTATAAACCAAGTCTATTACTCATGTTTTGAGAGATTGTTTAGTGGCCTTTAGGAAGCTCTAGGTATCCATGATACTAGGCATGATTTTTTTGGGCAGCCTCTTTTGAACTGGTTGAAAAGGAATTGTGAATTTGAAGATAATTTAAAGCATGCTCATATCCCTTGGAAGATTTTGTTTCCTCAAGCCATATGGCTTATTTGGCTTCATATAAATATATTTTTGTTCCAAATTGGAAAGGCTAAGAACAACATCCACTCCCACTTTATAAAGAAAGGAGCAGAGTTTTATGCAATTGTAGCAAGTAGCATTAACAAACCACCAAGAACGCAGGTGCAAGTGAAATGGAATTATTCCATATAAGGATGGGTGAAGCTCAACACTGATGGATTGGTAATGGGGAGCTCCAAGATGGCTGGTGGAGGTGTTGTCCTTTGTAATAGTGATGGTGATTGGATCTTGGATTTTACAAGGGATTTAGGGACTATTCCTAGCATCAAGCTGAACTCTAGGCCTTTAAAGATAAGATTTAACAACATTAATGTTGAAATGGATGTTGAAGTTCTCATCTATTAACCTTATGTTGGAACCCTCTAATCTGATCTGATTGCAAGAACTTGATGAGAAACTTCTTTAAATCCACAAGAACTCATATTTTCAAAGAAGCTAATAAATGTGCTAACAATTTAGCTAAAATTAGTATTGTACAACTTTCAGACTCTCTTATTTTGAATGATCCATTGCCTGTGGTGGAATCTTTGTCGACTTTTGATAAAGTCAAGTTATTTTGTAATAGACTTGTTTGTGACTATTTAATAATTCATAACTTTTTAATTTTATCATGTTCCACCCAAAATGACTATAATTTTTCATTCCAATTAGTTAGCCGGTACGAATCACTCCTCTATTCCATCTCGTTTTGAATTTTAGCCCATTCTGCTTCATTCCACTCGTTTCAATCAATTCTACTAAATTTCACTCGGTATGGTGATTTTGGTTGGTATGAAAACGAATCATTATTTTTTTCCTAAACTCATTTTTTTGATTACTTCACTTAAATATGACATTTTATTATTAGTTTCCTTTAATAATATGTTTTTCTTGTTTACTTTACTCACATATAGCATTTTTTTTCTTCATTAATATATATATTTTTATTTACTCATATATGACATGTTATGTACTTATATTATATAGCGATGACATTAAGAGTGTATACTATTTGATTTTGAATTAATAATTTAATATGGTATAATAATATAATGTGATGCAGACTTTTTTTTTTTGTAACAGAACCATTTGATGCAGACTTAGGTATATAAAGTTTTGTAATATATACATAACTTTAGTGGCATCCTCGAAACGATAAGTTTAAATATATCGGTACTAAAATCTTCCTTTCTAATGGACAAACTGAATCTAGTCTGAAGCGGTATTCAGAATATTAGTTAGTATAATGCTAATGTTTGTTTTAGCTAAAATTGGTGTTGTTTAACTCTTAGACTTATTCTCCTTATTTTGAATGATTCTTGGTCTCTTTGCTGGCTTTGGATAAAATTGATCTATTTTGTAACTACTTAATTAATAGTATATAGATCATGTTTAAAGTCTAAACCAAAAAAGTACCCAAAAGTGTCGATCTTAAAAAAAATAAAACAAAAACCTGTGGTAAGTCTAAGGACAACCTCACCTAGTCCTAGATGCGTTCCCAGCAGAGATTCGTACTCTTTGTCTTCCTACTATTCCTCCAATTCTGCAGCTCAATCTCCACATCAAATCCACACCCTGAGTTCCCATGCAAGCCACACCACCATAACTCCTATCCCTTCTGCAACACTTCCCTTCCCATCACTACCAGAGCTCAGTCCCTCATCTCTCTCCTCACACTCCCAGAAAAGATCCAACAGCTCACAAACAACTTCACTGGCATCAAAAGGCTCGGCATACCCGCCTATGAATGGTGGTCTGAATCACTCCATGGTATTGCCACCAATGGCCCTGGAGTTTCCTTCTCTGGCACCATACCTTCTGCCACTAACTTCCCTCAAGTCCTTGGCACAGTCGCTTCTTTCAATAGAAGCCTTTGGTTCTGCATTGGATCGGCCATTGCTGTTGAGGCTAGAGCGATGTACAATGTTGGTCAAGCTGGGTTGACATTTTGGGCACCTACCATCAATATTTTCAGGGACCCCAGATGGGGGAGAGGCCAAGAGACACCAGGGGAAGACCCTATGGTCGCTTCAGCTTATGCTGTGGAGTTTGTGAGGGGCTTTCAAGGTGGGAAATGGAAAGGTCAACGTAAAGATGGGTCTGGATGGAAAAGAGTGTTGAAAGGGGATGATGGGAGTGAAAGACTAATGGTCTCTGCTTGTTGTAAGCATTTCAATGCTTATGACTTAGAAAAGTGGCACAATTTTAGTAGATATAGCTTCAATGCTGTGGTAAGGCTTATTATTCTTGTTTTTGTAATAGTATGTAAGTTAATTTCAACTGGGTTTAGTTTGTTTTAGCTTTGATTGATATCACTTTGGTTGGTAGGTTTCTAAGCAAGATTTGGAGGACACTTATCAGCCGCCATTTCGTAGCTGCATTCAACAAGGCAAAGCAAGCTGCTTAATGTGTTCTTACAATGCAATTAATGGAGTTCCTGCGTGTGCGCGAGGAGATCTCCTACAAAAAGCTCGATCTGAATGGGACTTCAACGGGTAAAGATTTTTTAAAAGCTCTTTATTTGATATGAATGATAAAATTGCACATTCAAATATGATTGATTAGAAGACTCATAGGCATACCCATTGGTGGCATTACATACAGATATATCACCTCAGACTGTGATGCTGTGGCCACAGTTTTTGAATATCAGAATTACACAAAAACCGCAGAGGATGCAATTGCTGATGTCCTAAAAGCAGGTCTTTATAACTGTTAACATTGATTATAGTTCACAATTTGTAGTGACAAATCCAATTAGTGGATCTTTCCCTGCAAAAGTTACAGTATATGGTCTAATTGTAGGAACGGATATAAATTGTGGAACATACATGCTCCGAAATACAAAATCTGCCATTGAAAAAGGGAAGGTGAAGGAAGCAGACATAGATAGAGCTCTTCTCAATCTTTTCTTGGTTCAACTCCGTCTTGGGCTGTTTGACGGAGACCCCAGGAAAGGGAAATTTGGAAAGTTGGGACCTCAAGATGTCTGTAACTCCAAGCATAAGACACTGGCACTTGAAGCAGCAAGGCAGGGAATTGTTCTTCTGAAAAATGATAAAAAGTTCCTGCCTTTAGATAAAAATGTTGTCAATTCAATAGCTGTTATAGGTCCAATGGCAAACAATGCAAGCCTACTTGGTGGTGGCTACACCGGTATGGTTTCTATTATGATTTAAGTGTGTAGTTAATGGGTTCATCAAAGTTTTCATTGATCATGCTAAGATTTTATTTACGGTTTTTTGTACATTTCCAAAATCTGTTTTCTGATTTATTGCTCACAAGCAATTGTTGCCATGGAAGCAGATTAAGTACTAATTCACAAGTTAGTTATCCGATTTTGGGAACAGTATGAATGACTACATATGGATTGTGGATTTATCACAGACCCTTCTCTTTGACTACAGCATGCCCCTCCTTCCCCCATTCAATCTTTATATATATATATATATATATATATTTCTGAACTATGCTCAATGCTAATGCTTATATTTGTTGATACTTCTCAATTGTGCAGCTTTAAAATGTTTAGAAGTATAAATAAATAAAATGAAAATAGAACTTCATATTGGAAACTGATCTAAAGGCTTTTTGGCGGTTTATTAATTGTGTAGGAATTCCTTGCAACCCAAAGAGCCTTTCTGAGGGATTTCAGGCATACATAAAGAAGACATCTTATGCAAAAGGTTGCTTTAATGTATCTTGTGATTTTGATAATGGATTTGATGAAGCAATTCTTACTGCCAAAGAAGCTGATTTTGTTATCATAGTTGCTGGGCTGGATTTGTCCCAAGAAACAGAAGATCATGACCGAGTTAGTCTGCTCTTGCCTGGCAAACAGAAGGCCCTTGTATCCTCTGTGGCCGCTGCAAGTAAAAAACCTGTGATTCTAGTTCTTACTGGTGGTGGACCCCTTGATGTATCATTTGCGGAAGAAGATCCATGCATTGCAAGCATTCTCTGGATTGGTTACCCCGGTGAAGCTGGAGGAAAAGCACTTGCAGAAGTCATCTTTGGAGATTATAATCCTGGTTGGTATCAGAAACTTTAAATTTGTTTTAAAGGAATAAGTATGCACCTCAAGATCGTAAATTATCCTTAGCATAACATCTAAACTTATGAATCGATCCTCTTGAATAGTATCACTGCCAGAAGTACAGAAGCAATAACCAACACAATATTATTAAACCTTAGTCCCAAAATATTGGGGTCAACTATGAATTCTCAACAAATTATTAGGGTCAGCCACATGTATTTTTTTCCGCCATTCTATTATGGCTAGAAATAATAACCAAGTGGTAATGAAATGAGTCAGTCTCTGCAATTCTCACATGATTTGGAGACAGACTCAACTGTAAATGCCATGACAGAGGTTTACTTTTTTTATATTGCTGTGTAAAATGAATTAAGATTGTCTCTTGCTCTGCGGAAGCTAAATACTTCAAAGTTTTTAATGCAGAAGTTTGTTGTAATATTTTGATGTGAATAACAGGTGGAAGACTACCAATGACTTGGTATCCTGAGGCATTCACCAGCATACCCATGAATGATATGAACTTGCGGGCTGATCCTTCTCGTGATTATCCTGGAAGAACCTACAGATTTTACACTGGACATAGAGTCTATGGATTTGGACAAGGCCTAAGCTACACCAATTATACCTACAAGTTCTTATCAGCACCAAACAAAATAAGTTTATCGGGATCTCTCAAGTCTGATTCCGGCAAAAATGTACTGCATGACGTAGGAGATGAACTTGGTTTTATTCACATTGATGAGGTGGAATCTTGCAATTCACTAAGATTTTCTGTGCAAATTTCTGTTATGAACCTGGGTGAAATGGATGGAAGCCATGTTGTGATGTTGTTCTCTAAAGTGCCAAAAAAATATAAAGGCACTCCAGCTAAACAGCTAGTTGGATTTAATCGTGTGCCTACCTTGTCACATGGATCTGCTAAAACAAGCATCTTAGTAGATCCTTGTCAACATCTTAGCTTTGCAAATGATCATGGAAAAATGATATTGCCCTTGGGTAAGCATAAACTAATGTTGGGAGATTTGGAACATTTTATTTCCATTGACACTGATTGAGGCCTATTATAATTCAAAATTGCACCTGTTATTGGAAATAAGCATCAATCTTGTTATTGAAGCATGGACTTTATTTTTGGGGGTGAGAAGCATGACATTATTTGAAAGGAAATATGGTGTCATTTGATACACTTTCAGATAACGAAGTTAATATTTCATTGGCTTCCAGGTTCTGGAATGTTTGTTGTTGTAAATATATAACAAGTGTTATCGATTGAATTTAACCATTTAAATGCATAAAGTACATGATGGGAGCCCAGAAGTTGAAACTAAGACCATGGAAATGATGCAAAAATCAATGGCCTTGGACATGGATATTGGATAGGGACCTGAAAACCAAATGAGTTGAAAAGGTAAATGAGATTGAATTTCACAAGAGAATCATGGTTGTCTAAACTCTTGTCACCTGCAATGCTTGCTAGAGTGGAAAAGGTAATGTCCAAAATGTATTCAGTTATTAAATTTTTCCTCATTAAGGGATAAAATGATACATTCGACTGTCTTTATACTAATCTGGATGATCTTTGGGTAGTGTTAATGCCGTTCTGGTGTATCATGGCAATAGTTTCTTTAAGCCATGAGACACATTCTAGAAGATTAAGCAGATTAAATTCTTATGGAAGGGGGAAAGGAAAGAGAAGACAAGAATGAACTGTAATCCAGCTTAATTTGCTTGTCATAAGCTGTTCTTGTTGAGTATAAGGACTTCTCACTTTGTTTAATCATTATGATAATCCATGGAAATTAATGCGAACTCAGGAACTTCTCACTTTGTATCATGGAGTATTTGATAATTGAAAGTGAAATATGCATCATGCAAGTATTTGTGGTATGCAGTACTTCTATTCCCAGCAAATATGGTAGGTTTTGCTGAATATCAACTTTTTAAACTACAAAGTGATGAATTAACTTTGATGGAGAAGGGGAATTTGAATCTAGTTGTCTCATTTAGAAATATCAAGAACTACAAGGCTCTTGCTTCTCCCAAAAAAAAAAAAAAAAAAAAAAAGGAACTACAAGGATCTTGACATAAGATATTAATTCTTATATAATTTATTTTATTTTATTTTTCTAAAATCTCATTTCATTTTGGGGATAGAAACTATGGACGAGGAATGCTTGAATAATTTTTTCACTACAAAAAATTGAATTATGGTGGGTAGGCACCTCTTTTGTTTTGAATATGTTATAGATCTTGTTATGCACAATATAATGCTAAAAAATTCAGTCAAGATACTAATACAATGTAATGCTAACCTACCATCAAATTTGAAGTCTTTCTTCTTGACCAATACCGCTCTTAATATTTTCTTTGCCTGTTTTTATTTTTTATTTATTTATTTATTATTTACAAGTAGATAAAGATTATTCAAAAACTAAACTAATAAATTAACCCACCCACATTTAACTTAACAATTAGCCCACCCTTACTTATTTATCCAACTCCTAATAATAAAAATACAATAAAGACTTCCTATGCATTTTTTAATTGAAGATTTCAAGTAATAATTGGTTTTGATACGATTTTTGCAAAAAAGGACACATAAAAAATATTTTTTTTTTTAAAAAGTAAAAGGAAAACATGATTGACAGGGTGAAGAAAAAAAAAGTAATTTAGCAAACCGTTCGAAAATGATTTTTTTTTTTTTTTTGAGCAAGCATTCGAAAATGATTGAAAACTTTATTCGTGTGAATAGAGCAGAAGTCCATTTTAAGAAGTAATAGCTTTTATTAAAAGAGGTCTCCTATTGCTGTCAAAGTATAAACAGTTTTGGATTTTTCTTCCATAGCCAAAGCATATCTTATCTCTAACACTGTGTTTGGTTGGGGGATAATAGGGAGAATGGAAAACAAAGGGAGGAAAATAGGGTGGAAAATAGTGTTTTCCACTGTTTGGCAAAAGAAGGAAAATGCTGAGGATGGAAAACCCGGGAGAAAATTTTCTCTCCCAGGCCCACAATTTACATCCTCCCAAATCGGGAGGAAAATTGTGGAGAGAAAAGTGCTCTCACCGTGGAATTATACAAATGCCCTCTCCCACCTACCCTCTTCACAAACACAACGGCTGTTCTGGAATCAAGAAAAAAAAAAAAAAAAAAGAGCGAAAGCTGGAGAAAAAAAAGAGAGAATGAGAGCAATAGCTGGAATGTTCTTGAGTGAGGGAGAAAAAGAAAGAAAATAAGGGGGAGATAAAGAGATAAGGACAAACGTGTATGGAAAAAAAAAAAATGGAGAGCGAGAGCTAGAGAAAAAAAAGAGAGAATGAGAGCACTTCTTGAACGAGGGAGAAAAAGAAAAAAAAGAAGGGGGAGATAAAGAGATAAGGACAAACGTGTATGGAGGAAAAAAACAAAAAAAAACCTATGGATGAAATGAAATGAGAGAAGGGAGAAATAATATAAAGAATAAAAAATCCTAATTGAGAAATGTTACCACAATATTTTCACAATAAATTTTTAGTAACAGATTGTTATTAGTTAATTTTGGTGAGTAAAAAAATAATTTCAGTGGTGGGTTCAAATTAGAACTAGTAACAACTTTCCGCATAAATTTTGTTATGAAAGTATTACGAAAAATGTTGTAGACATAACACTTCTCATTGAAAAATATAATTGTTGGTAAATTTTATATTATTTAATGAATACAAATAAATCTATTTTTTACCTATTATGTAACAAGGGTATAATATTCAATTTATAAAAACAACATTTTCTATCCTCTCACTTTTCTTTTCAACCAAACAAAAGAGTTTTTCACCCTTACACTTTTCCATCCCTCCAACCAAACACACATGAGGGAAAACTAAATATTTTTCATCCTCCCACTTTTCTACTCCTCCAACCAAATGGACCCTAAAACGCCTACAAAGTACAAAGGCACTTTTTGCTAAAGACATCATAATAAACAACCATTAGTATTAATTTAAGGGTTTGGTTAATGTATGTCCTTAGAGCACATATTAATCATTTATTTTTTTAAACATTTTATAAGGAATTGAAAAAACTGTTAAAAAAGTTGGTAACTTTTTCATTTTTCTATAAAAATTTTCCTTAAATGATTTACTAATGTATGTGTAAGGACTGAATTTAAGTTGAACCCAATATAAGATTGGGTTTTAGCCCAACAAGCCCAAATAATGAATTTGTAGAGCGTGGATGAAAGAACTAGATCAACTCCAGAAGAAATACAATAAAATTTACTGATTTAAGATCATTAAACTCAAGTGAGATAAGAACGTATGTCCTCGGCACGACCTGAGGAGCTTATATTATAATGTCTTCCTCATGAACAAAGTTACAAGAGTTCATAGTATTATTACAAAAATTGACTGATTTCTTTTCTCATGCCATCTTCTCATGCTATATATTACAATCTTGGTATCATCCATACCATACACGTGTAGATTAAATTCTGGGAACTCTTTCCTGTCCCATCCAACACCTCCCAGAACCATCAACTAGTAGCTGTAAGGCTGCTAGACCACTGTTTAGGTATCACCTCCACATTAATGCGGCCAGATAGTTAGCTGGGAGGCATTTAATGTGGAGGTAACAGCTTTTTTGAAGATATTTGTTGCCCCCCTTTTCTTACCCCTTGTCTAACGTCCAACTCCTAGTTGGTATGTAACTTTGAAGAAAGTTTAGGGTGATACGGCACTCTTACTGACCTCGGACCCTTGTTCCCGAGATGGCTTTTCTACTCGAACGTTCGTTGGACTTATCTCGTACTATTTTTACTTTTCTCTTTACATCATTCCCCTTATAACCTCATTTGGCCATCCTCAAATTAGTTGATGTCCTCGGATTAGGCCAAAGGCCCAATTCGTACAGCTTTAATAGTACCTCCTGACTAACTAGCCCCCACAGTATGTATTAAGAGTATACATTAATAAAATCCTTGATTTAAAACTCTACTGGGGAATATCAATCCATTTATGAGCAATATCTTTACACAATTACTCATCATAATTATAGAAGTGACTTTGGCTTTTTTTTTTTTTTTACTAAGCAATAATTCATGCAATACCAAAAAAAAAAAAAAAAAAAAATCTAACACTATGATTTTTATTTCTCTTTTATTTATTTATTTTTTTAATATGAAATTTAATAATTTTTATTTTTATTAATAGACGTTTATTATAATAATGTTTATGCATGGATGATGGAACTAGGGTCCGTTTAGATTGAACTTATTGTTGCTGAAACTGAAAACTGAAAGTACTGTAACAAAATAATTTTTAAATGTGTGAATAGTATCATGGGACCCATTTTTAATATTTTTTAGTGCGTGAACAGTGATGAACAGTGTGTGAACAGTGATTTTTGTCCCTGCACAGTGAACCCATGTGAGGTTACTGTTCACGCGCAGGAAAAAAAAAAAGAAAAAAGAAAAAAGTGGAAAACATGAAACGCTGGACGCAGACTCAGTTCCCAAACGCACACTATATATTCTAGCATTTCTCAATTTTATAATTGTCTTTGTATGTGAAATTATATATTCTACTAAAAAAAAATAAATGATGTACTAAGATTCTTATCGGGTTTATAAAATAGAATAAAATTTAAAGTAAATTAAATCATGACAGTGTAAAATTGTAAAATCATAAAAGTTTATATGACACAATATCTTGAGTTCAATTACAAGTCAAACAACTTTAATTTTATATCTTCTAGTTAAGAGAAGCGCGTCCATAATATTTTCACAACGAATCATAAGTGGTAAGTTGTTATTGATTCTAATTTGAACCTATCATTGAAATTACTTTTTCGTCTATTAATAATAACTCATAATAACCTGACACTTAAGATTTGCTGTAAAAATATTGTAAAATTATTATAAACATAACATTTCTTTGGTTAAAGATTAATTTTTATAAAAACTAATCTACCATTTCATTTAATCAAGGATGTACTACATTCTTCTAAAAAAAAAAAAAAATCAAAGACGTGCTACATCATTTTGGACTTCGCCTTTCACCTACCCGGAATTCTGGAGTTTTCTACTTTCCTCTGTTCATACAGCTAACTGGTATGACATGACATGACATGCATGATATCTTTTATTCTATAAAAATGTTAAAATCATAAACTAATTTACAATTTTTAATGTGATAGATGATTATTGATAGATAAAAATGTGATATTAGTAATGAGTCTATATAAGAACTAATACAAAATTTGTCATATCAACAGTTTGTAAAAATATTATAAAATAATTTGTATCTGTACTATTGCTCGTTATTTTGATATCTAATTTACGTAAATCAAGACACATTAATATTAAGAAAAAGCTCATTAATAATTTCAAATATTATAATAGGGTGCACACTTTTTTTTCCTTATCTAATAATCAAAAGTCTTATAACTTAATTGTTTGACAACTCTTTAATATTAGGATCTAAATCTCCACACCCTCAAGCTCAACTATGTATGTATCAAAAAAAATAATAAAGCAATTGAACATTAAATAACAAAATGAATAGCTAAAAAACGAGAAAAGAAGACATCCAACAAACTTTGATAACTTTGCATGGAGTTCGGGTAAAAAAAAGAATGCCAACAATTAAAAAAAAAAAAATCAAAATGCCATCATCTTAAATTGGGTATTGTTTGGATCACAATCAGGTGCAATTACCCCATTCCCATTTACAAAACTTTTTTTTACCACTTTTTATATTTTTACTTTATCCAACTATTTTTATTTAATGGTTACGATTGAATGTAGTTGTTGATTTTTTTTTTTTTTTTTTAATTCTCAATCTCAAACATTAAAAACTATTACATCAAATAAAATACCCTAAAATATTTCACCAGATGTTACTCCTTATTTTCTTACTCTCACTTTGCAAATGCTTGTGTGGGGGCCGTGGAGTTTAAAGTAACCCAAAGACAGACTCGTTATAAAGTGAACGGCCAGAGTAAAAGATTCTAAAGAGTAAAGGGTCTCCATTTCCTTTTAGCCCCACCCCCACGAGCACCTGCACCCCCCTTACAGAAAATGAGCATTTTGTATCTCTTTTTTCTTTTCTATTTTCACATCCCTGTTGAATCAATTAATTATTTTATGCATTTCTATGTTTTATGGAAAAAGATTTTATTTTATGTATCAAATATATACAATTTTTTTTGTATGTGGTCCCCAAATCCCCCCCCCCCCCCCCCCCCCCAAAAAAAAACCCTTTTTTTAATGGTAGTTTGAGGTACCTCGCTTATTTACTATATACATCACATAGGAATAAGGTGGTATCTATTTTAAATAGATTCATTCATAATTCAAATAAAATATTATAGATCTATATATATATATATATATATAATGCCAATTTATTTAAAATTTTGAATGACAAATGCTATGTGAACTGTAAATAAAAATAAATAAAAATAAAACTTTGAAATAAATTCTCTATATTTCACTTAAAATAGAAAAAGACTATTGCAAGGAAAGAGGACCAATGTCATCTTTTAATAAAAATAGTAAACCAAATTTGGTCTCAAATCAGATGGCCTCCAAATAAGCTAAGTGTCTAGTAACTTAACTGATACATTGTGTTTTTAACAAAAAATTCAAATCCCCTCATCTTCCTTTGGTGTAACTATCATTTATATATCAAACAAATAAATTAAAAAGAAAGAAAGAAAGAAAATTGCCTTCCAATAAGTTCACAAGTCAAATGATAACGTGTGGAGAAAAAAGAAAGAAAGAGAAAGAATTAGAATAATTAGAAGAAGTCTCTATCCAGTATCAATGTAGCTAGGACCGAAAGTAATACACTCACCCAGATAACTGCTATCCTTTT
This sequence comes from Quercus tomentella, assembly GCA_028535165.1. Classification (NCBI taxonomy): domain Eukaryota; kingdom Viridiplantae; phylum Streptophyta; class Magnoliopsida; order Fagales; family Fagaceae; genus Quercus; species Quercus tomentella. The sequence goes on from JAPQVY010000001.1 coordinate 16,566,232, forward strand.
TGACAATTAGGAACAACTAGAACCAATAAATGCAATTTCCTGGGGAATTCAAGCATTCTCATCGAGTTGTTTCCATCTATTTGTTTTGAGTAAATTAATTTGTGTATACAATCTATTTCATATATTTTTCATAATTTATTGACGAAATAAACTATGTATAATTGGTGCATAAAAAAATTATGATGGTGGTAGATCTATATTCTCATTAATCCCAACTTATCATCATAGAAATTTATGAAAAAAAAATTGTAAAATATGTTGTGTATTTTGCATTTTTATTTTTAGATAGAAGTATAGTTCCTTTTCACCAAATCACTAGATATATTTGGCTATATCATACCATGAAGATCATTTTGTTATGTCAAATCATAAATCTTACGTTGCAATACGAACCACCTACTATTAGTTGGAGGAAGAATTTGAAGGGTCATTTTTCTTTTTGCCTTTTTTTATAAGTAGGTTTTATTCTTAAAGGAGAAGGAACTAACTACCAATCAATTGTGCTGTTCCTTGAATCATAAAAAAAAGGGTTTCTGCATGCTTAAGGTTCATGAATTGTTCTTAAAGGGGCTCCCTTTAATTAAGAATTTAAGATACTATTTATGACAAATTCGTGTGTTGTTCCTTGAATCATAAAGAAGGGTTTTTGCATGCTTAAGGCTCATGAATTGTTCTTAAAGCATCATTGTGTTGCCTTTAATTAAGATACTATTTACATCAAATTCTTGATAATATTATAAATTTTCTTTTCTCTTTTGTCGAGAATAACATAAATTTTCAATGTAAAGAGAATCTCTATTACTTTTTGATAATTTAATAGGTTTTAATTGAAAATATTTGGAAGTGCTCACTGATTGAATTACAAGATTTTTGACAAATCTCTGTCATTAATAAAATAATTTTTCAAAATTTCAATTTAAGGGCCAATAGTAAATTAATATGACCCACCCATGGGCCCGAGGCCCACGACCCGGTTGCAAAGCTATATTTCCATCAGGGTATTTATGTTATGTCGTAAAAAAATGGGCTTTGGTGAGCTGTCAGGGCCCCACTAAAACTAATCATATATGTGGGTTTATTTGGGGCACTCTCTCTTCTGCAAGAAACTAAAGTGACAAGCTGTCCTCAGCAAAAGACCCCAGATGAGATCACCGTCCAACCTGCCACCTGTTGGAAAAAAAGGACAAGTCATGTACATTTGACACGTGTCCTGCTGTGATGTTTGCTGTTCTCACCAAATACCAACTCCACTGTATTCCCCCCATACTCTAGCTCCATTAAACAAACCAGGATAGCATGTTTGGCCAAGGAGGAAAAGTGCCCGTTTTATATATATTAAAAATGCTGGAGTGCCCAAATAATTTCTGAAAGAGTAAAAAAGTAAGAGAGAGAAAAAGAAAGAAGAATTATTCAGAAAAAAAAGAAAAGAAAAAGAAAAAGAAAGGAGAACAAACTTTTTCCGCAAAAAAAAGAAAAAAAAAGAAAAGAGAAATGATATGTTCACAGTATTTTTACAATATTTTTACAACAAATTCTAAATGAAAGGTTGTTACTGATTGTTATTATTGAGGTAAAAAAGTAATTTTAGTGTTAGGTTCAAATTTGAATCAATAACAACTAACCATCTGTGATTTATTGTAAAAATATTGTAAACCTAGCATCTCAAAAAAAAAAAAAAACCAACGAAATAAGTGGGATACGTATGTAGGTGGATTTGGTGTGTTTGTGACTGTGTCAAAAGTTTACAGCAACTCCTTTTCATAATATTCTTTGAAAAAAAAGAGATGTTTTGTTTAAACCAATCACTAACTTACTAAATAGTTCCTTCTGAAAAAAAAGACAAAAAAAAAAATTTATTAAGGATTTGTTTAGATACTACTTATTTTGCTGAAAATTGAAAATACTGTAGCAAAATAATTTTTAAATATATGAATAGTATTGTGAGACCTAATTTTTTTTTTTTTTAATAAAGTACTTGTGGGTCCTATGAACAATGAATGAGACCCACTAAACAGTGCATAATCACGTGAAACACTCTTTTCCAAAAAAAAAAAAAAGCCAAAACGTAGACGCTGACAACTGTATCCAAACGGTACTAAATAGTTAGGGTAAGCATTGGGACCAGGTATTTGTGCACTAGACTCGTTAAAATTTAGACAAATTCAATATTATTGTGCACTAAAAACTCATTGAGATATGGACACGAGACATTTATTTGACCCTTATCTAAATTACAATAAATTTTTTATTTTTAATAAAAAAATCCCAATAAATTCAATTAACAGAAGAACAGACCCAAATCGGTTTTAATTAACTAAACGTACACGTATATAATTTTACAATTAATTGCCACGTAATATTGACTTGGAGGAGACTCGAGAACACTTATCTTATTTTCAATATCACCGCATAATACCGCACTTGAGTAGTGACAAAATCCCACTCATATACTACAACAGTATATAAAAGCCATAAACATTGTCAAATCAAGACTCTCCTCTCCTCCAGAAAACTCCCAGTTTCGTTTTCTCTTTTTTCAGAGTAGAAAGCTTGGTCTTTGTTAACTAAGCAGAGATGAGCGATCCTAAGTATGCATATCCCTACCCTGCTCAAGGTATGCTCTTTACTCTTTTCCTTAACTCCTACTTAATCTTTTCTCCTAATTTTTTTAACCAGTTTGTACTACCTTTTTTAATTTGTTTATTAGTATTTGCTTATTTTCTGTTTTCGTTCTTTTATTCTGGGATTACAGCCTGTGCTTTTTTTTATTTTTTTATTTTTTTGATTTATTGAACTAGGGGTGGAAACTTGAAACACTTACTTTTATTTTGGATTGGAACTTGAAACACTGTCTGATTCCTAAGAAAGAGAGAAAATATATTTAGTTGGTAAACTTTACCTTAGTATAATCACCAGTTTTCTATTTTTTATTTTTTATTATTTTGCTTGGTATTAGGTGTGAAAGCTCTGAAAGTTTAGTTTTTGGGATTTGCAATAGGGACTGTCTTTAATTTTCTTTGAAACTATATATATTTCTTTGGACAAAATATGCTCATAATCTAAGGTGGTATTTTGTATAATAATTTGATTTTAGTTTTGAAAAATAAATTCTGCACTTTTGGGTTTTTAATTTTTGCCTCTTTGGAATATAATAAAAGCAGTGCATGCCTTTACCTTTTCTCTTTTAGATTTTAATCAATTTATATATTTTATTTGCCCCCATAATTGGTGGGATTAATGAGTTAATAATCTTCCCAATCCATCCCAGGTTATTATCAAGGACCCCCAGTGATGGCACCGCCACAATATGCAGCTCCACCACCTAGGAGGGATCCTGGTTTCCTTGAGGGATGGTAAATCTATATGTCTCTACTCTAGCTATCCATTCATGTGTCTGAATTATATATTTCTCTCTCTCTTTTAGAAAGTATAATTTTACATAATCATTTTTATGTGACAAAAATTCCATTCTTCATTATGTCTGATGGGGTTTTGGTTTTAAATGTTTAATTTGTTACAGTCTAGCGGCTTTATGTTGCTGTTGCCTTATTGACGAGTGTTGCTGCGACCCGTCCATTCTCTTTATCTGCTAATCAACCAAGAATAATTTTACCTCCTATAAATATATCTGTAGTGTAATGCTTGAGCGTATTCTTATTGGATCACCATGCGTGCTTAAGTTTTTACCCTTTTTTTTTTTTTTTTTTTTTTGAGCAAAACTTATGTTTTTACGTTTTAGTTATAGTTCTTGTCTATCTTCATCATTGTGGTGTGTAGTACTTACTTCTCAGACTATATTCATCAATTTTAGCTTTTATCTGGATTGTTGGGTTGCTATTTTTTCGAACTTTTTTTTTATTTTTTTATTTTTTGGGGTTGTGGATGAAGGAACGACTCCAATTTTGTTTCGCACAGATCTCGTGAATCGCTAGTAGTAACAAACTTTCATAATCAATAGGTTTGACTAAGGGTGCCTTTGGTACATATAAAAAATAAATAAAAGAAATTTTAAAAAATGGTACATAAAAACTAAAAAGGAGAGGAAATAAACTTAAACTAAACGGATAATTAGGGTCCGTTTGAGAATGAGTTATTTAGCTGAAATTAGAAATATTTTGCAAGCATCCACTATAATTTGTGGCGAGGAACACAACACAAGTATTTGACTCAATCTTTTTGTTATTTTTTTTTTAATACAATATAGAAATTTTACTATAATTTAATTTAAGTGTATATGTGTGTGAATTTTTTTTCTGGAGACTTGAATTTCGGTCTTTTTCTCTCGCACTCTATAAGCATTTAATACTTGCAAAGTAACTATTGCGCCAAGATTACACGGTGATTGTTAGTAGTTTTTAATGTAATTGTTTTCGTGTTAAAATGGTTGGAAACATCAATTTGGGCATGACTAATAAGCTCATAATGTTAATTATCTGCAATCTCCAATTACCCGATTTATTTTTTTGTGTCAAGACAAGTTGATTTATTTTGATAGTATTAACTTATTTAATCTATACAAACAAATGTCTTTTTTGTTCATTATAACTCTGAATTCTAAATATAAAATTAAATAATTAAGTGAATTTGAACGGTGAATCAAGAGTTTTTTATATGATGCCCTGTTCCTTTTACTCAAAATGAAAATTAGTTAAACTTTTTTTTAGGTTCAAATAAGAACGTATTCATCAACATAAATTATTTAATTTTTTCAATTTATCATTTTTTATTTGAATAAATGTAGAGTTTTAACTTTTAATAAAATATTTTTCATAATGTATTGAAGTGATAAGTTGTAAGTAATGAAAATAAAAGTGATGTCAATAATAAATGTATTGTGGAAAAAAATTATTTATCAATTACAACTTATTAAAAAAAGTTGTTGGGATAAGTTGTATTCATTACAAAAAATAAATAAAATTTCTTCCTTTTTTCAAATCTTTTTTTTTTTTGGATGGAATGAGTAATTAACTAATTATACTATATATATATATATTAAAATGTCTGGTAATATCTTATTTTCTTCTTTTATACTATAATGTTGAATTTTATTAATTAAATTTAGGGTGGATTTAATGGAATCATGAGTCATGACATTGACGAGAAAGGTTACAATGGTCAATTTAGGCTGCAAACCCGAGAACTACAAATTATTGCAAGAGACTGACCTGTAGGTTTTTTTCAAAACCATGGGGTCCACCTCATAGAAATGGTGGCAGATGGTACAGGGACTTGGGAACTTTGCCCAATAATTTAAAATTTGCCCAATAATTTAGTTAGATCCATTATAGTATAAGTTATCCGTTGAAATTTGAATGGATTTATGGTGACATACTGACATGTAGCGTGTCATGCTAGTGACTAGGATACTGCGCCTAGTGCAATTAGGGAATGCCTCGTCCAAACAATTTATTTTAACTACTTGCACTTTTGAACTTCTATTATTATTATTATTATTTTTTTTTTTTCACTAAATATTTTTTTTTTCAACTTTCAATTTCAGCCATTAAAAGTTATTGCATTATTCAAACACAATCATTTCTCATCATGTAAAAATGTACTTTAGGCCTCATGCATGTAAGAGAGAAAAATTAAAAAAGTAAATAGCAAAAAAAGTTTTAAAGAATTTCTGATTCAAGGTCTACCATTAAAAGAAAATTTTTTAACTTTCAATCTCAATCTTTAAAAAGTAATTGTTCCATGTAATAGCACCGTTAACTTGAGCTTTATTCAATTCAAGCTTTATATGGGCTCAAAATTTTTGTGAGAAGAATGTGCAATTAAACTTGATGAAATTGGATTTGCACCCATTAAATTAAAAAAAGAAAAAGACATGGGTAGGAATAACAACCTGTTTTAGTTTAACTCGTCTTTACCTATTCTTGAAATTAACCTAACTCAACCAAGTTGAACCCGAACTCGACCTACTCACCAAGCATCCATTATAAATTATAAATTTTATTTTTTTATTAGCTCATTTTCAATGTATATTTACTAAAATTATATTAGACTTTCTGCATTGTTGATGAAAATTTGTGCATTTCTCAAATATAAATCTTTTACTTTTAAACTTTTTAAAATTATATTAAACTTTCTCAATTATTTAAAGTAATTGTTTATGCACAACTTTTTAAAATCTCAATTATTTAAAGTACAATTATACTTTAACTAACTATTAGCAAGTAAATAAGCTTTCAACCAAAAAGTAATCCAAATTCATAATTATTTTTATTGGTGAATTAACTTTATTTCATGTTTTATGTATAACAAGCATGTGCCTTTTCTTTTCTTCTTTTATGAAATTGTTGGACAAGTATATTATTATTATTAATAATCAAACTATAAGCCTAAGAGTTAATGGGTCTGTTTGGATACCACTTATTTTGCTGAAAACTGAAAACTTATTGCTGAAAACACTGTAACAAAATAATTTTTAAAGTTGAAAACATTGTACATGAACACTTGTTACGTTTTTCCTTGTCCGGCTGGCCCATGAACAGTGTGTGGCACGTTGGTCCAAAACGCCAAATGCAGAAACTTGGTTGAAATGTGCAAATCCAAACGCACACTATGATTATTCAAAAATTATTTTCAAATGTTTCATTTATTCTTTTATTTGTCCTTAAAGAAATACGAAAGAAAGAGGTTAGAAAGTATGTTAAAACCCTTTCTTTTTTTGTACATTAAAAAAATAGGGTCATACTAGTGTGAGTGTCACAAAACCAACGTGACATTTAAATACCACTAATGCTCGCCATGTGACTGGCTAAGAATGAGTGTTGTCTACTATGAGGCTAGGTTGGAGAAAGGAAATGACACCAAATTATAAGTTTGAGATCCAACTTTAATCCATCTCAGTGGTTTAACTTAACCAAACCCAAGTCCTTAGTTTAGGTTTGGGCCTGGAAAGTTGTTAGGCACTCGAGCATGTGTGATCAAATGAGTTAGCCTCCACTAGTATTATTAAGCCATTTTTAAATTAATAATAAATAAAAAAATTAAAAAAAAAAAAAAAAAAAAAAAAGAGGTTGATGATCTCAATCTTAAAGACAAGTTTTGGATACAAAATTAGTTGTAACCATTGACTATAAATTCACTCAATATTATTCTCCAAAAAAAAAAAAAAAATTTCAGTCAATATCTTTTTATTGGATTTGTACCCAAAAAAAGTGAGCTTGTTCAGTCTTCCATTTTCTCTCCACGCTGTTTCTCACTTTTCTTCCCTAGATATTACGGTATACTAAATACTATTATTCTTATAAACTCGGTTCAGCACAAAGCTTATAATACAGTACGAGTATATATTTCAGTTTTACAATCGGAATTGTCTGTAATGCAATCAACATAGAGTAAATTCCACACTTTATTTTGCATGAGCAAATATTTCACGCAGATATAGTACACCAAAGGAGCACCGCGGTGATGCTCCAAACCAAATAATTTGATGATTTGAAGATACTTGTATTGACCAGACACTGTTCTTGATGCAACTCCTGTACATAAAGAAACTATGACACATAAATAAGAACTTAAAATAGCTTGAAGTTATTGAATCTTCCATCATGCTCATAAGCATCAAGCTGCTACTGCCTCATTGACATAGATGGTTGTTTCCTTTGGGTAATCATCCGTGCATGAATTACAAGCTTTATTTTCATTTGTAGGATTACTGCCACAACCACCACAGCCACCACTCTTCACCATGTTTCCACAGCCGCCACAACCACCAGAACCACACCCACCACATCCACCACTCTTTATCAAATTTCCACACCCCCCACCGCAACCACCACAGCCACTGCCACACCCACCGCATCCACCACTCTTCATCATGTTCCCACATCCACCACCACACCCGCTGCCACACCCACTACCACACCCTCCCCCACAACCTCCACTGGACAAGCCAACTTTTTCAGGTATTGCAGCATTTCCTTCAGCCACATCTACATTCAACTCTACTTCACTTGCTACAGAAGTGGTCAGTTTGGATTTTTTGCCCTCATGGACTTCATCTACTTCTTCGGTTTGACCATGCATCTCCAAATTTTTGCAATTCACAGTTAATCCGTGATATCCTCCCTTCTTAAATATATCAGTAAGTATAAATGCGGATGTAATTCCAGGCACCAACATCCAGTCTTCCTTTACCTATTTAATTAAAAAAAAGATCCTGAATTTCAGACACTCTTTTGTCAAAAAAGAAAAAAAGAAAGAAGATAGTTGGCAGCTTTTTACCCTCAAAAATCCAGATTTCAAGTCCAGCAATGCCACTGCTTTGCCATATGGATCTTCCTTACAGAATTCAACTGCTGTCATAAAGTCCTGTTCACTTCTATGCTTCTCACAATGTTTGGGTTCATACTCCAGCTTTCTTCCTGGGAAAATTTTTACCTGTAGCAATAATATAAATTCACCAGACAAAACTTCAGAGGAGGCACTTCAATACTTACCCTGCAGGCAATTATGTATATATAACTTGATAAATGCTATACATTAGGGTACAATAACTCAGACAAAAGTGTATTGCAAACATATACATCTAGCGAATATTGCAAATGCATCACCAAAGAAAATTGTAATATATAAACATTAAAACACTAAAAGAAAAGGGTAATTTTCCTGCAAAACATAAGTGTAAGCTCAAGAAAAAAGTTCTAGGTTAACATATTGCCCTAATTTTCCCATAATGTCGCAAATGTCAGTTTAACATATTGCCCTAATTCACATAATTTCACAAATGTCCAGTTTTTGGCACCCTCATTTTTGAACACGGAGTTTGTTTGAAAAAGCTGTACTAAGAAAAAATTGAAATTTAAAAACGTTGCACTTAGAAAAAAGTGAAGTTTAAGAAAGTTGTACTATGAAAAAATGCATTTTGAAACTGAATTAATAAACAGACGGAGTAGGGTGTCACATTAGCTAAAGCAAGCACTAGTCTATCCCCCAATGTGTTCCATTTCATAGTTTCCACAAAAATATATTAATATACTGATAAAACTGACTGTCAATCAGAAAGTCAAGACAACTTTTATTCATAATTTCTGACCATTTCAAAAGCCATTCTACTGAAAGGAACATGTTTGTGCAAAGTCCTAAACGACCTAAATGAGAGATAATTAGGAACCAGAGATTATGCATACCATTCTACTGCCCATGAGCTCAAAGAGATGACCATCTAAACTGGATTTCTTTTGAAGATAAAGGGACCACTGAGAATCCATTAATGACCACCCAGTCCCAGCAGCCTCTGCAAGAGTGAGTGTTTCACCAGAAGTCATAATACCAATCACTTCCTTCCTTGGAATGCAGTTTTCCTTCACCTTGTCCTTTGAGTCCCTGAAGTGCATTTCAAACCAGCATGATCATTATTCACAGCTTCAAAATATTTTATAGCATCTAAAACCACCAGTGAATTATATAATATTTTAAAAATATTCTAATGATTATTGCCTCAACTTGGAAGGGTCACTTAATTATTATAGAAAATTACGGCAGTCTACAGACTCTACACAAAATACATTAGTAAGTCGAGAATATGTAGAACCTAGTTTTGAGTAAATCAATCTAGATTACATGTTCCTTTCATAACTGCAACTACTAAAAATCTCCACACAAGCTTAATTTCTCACTTTCATAGATCTAAGTTTGGATGCCGATGCAGGCTGAGACCTGTGGGGATGGTTTAATCCAAAAGATTCAACTAAGGGAAAAAATGATAGTCTCATGATGCCACTCAACCGGGGGTAGCTCATACTACTTAATGCTACTAATTGTGGATAACACTCAATGCAAACAAGCCACACGCTTCATTGACAGAAGGAATCACTCAACACCAAAGCAAGACACACTTGAGAACACTTTTCTGAATTAAAAACACTCTATTAGAATTAAGTTTAAGTGATTAAATTCACCACTTCCTAATAGCTTAAGTTTTTGGGACAATAGGTAATTTAACATGATATCAAAGCAGGAGATCATTAGTTTGAGCCTTGCCTTTACTCTACCTCCCATTTAAAATGTTTAAAATACCACGTGTTGGGCTCCCACTTATTAAGGGGAAGTTTAGGCACATGAGAGGGGAGGGTATTAGAATTATGGTTAAGTGATTAAATTCATCATTTCCTAATAGCTTAAGCTTTTGGGACAATCGGTAATTTAACACACTCTATCTTCTTTACATTTCTCATAGATATTTATAGGTAAATACAATGTATGAGTAAGCTATGCTTACAATAAATGCATGACAATGCCTGAAGCAAATACTAGATAGTCAATAGACAACTCCTAAGTTATAGATTACTAGCTATATAATTACCAACAAGATCCTATAAATAAATCTGGCCCGATATTAATGACAATAAAAAGATACTTGGATGTACAAACTGACTGTTTATTGTCTTCCACATTGCTGACAAGTAAGAAAAATAACTTTGACCAAATATTAATAACAATAAAAAAGATGGAAACCTAGACTGACAGTTTTCCTTCACATTGCTGACATGTAAGCTGACACTATGCTCTTGCATAAGATATGAGATGGTATGATTGGTAATCAAAAGGTTTCTTTGGAAGCAACTTATTTAAAATGGGGTTAATGAATCAATGCTGGCATAAACAGCTTTTATACATGAGCATGCTTCAACCTTGAAAATTGTATGATTACAATCACAAGTTTATACAAAAATAAATGGCCCATATATTTAATTTCAATCAACCATATAATACAGATTGTATGGTTGCAACTCTGACTTGTCGGGTTCAGGAAATGATCTATAAATTGGGAAATAGAATGATATATTCTAGCCTCAACCTCCACTCACATGAATTAATAAAGGAGATAGAATGCCCAACATTATGGGTTTGAAATATATGTCTGTGTGTGTTCTTGCTCAAGGGTTTTTATTCTGAAGAAGTGAAAAAATAATAATAATCACCAATCCAAGTTTGCATAGGCAATGATTCATGATTGCTGGACATACTCTCAACCTACCAAGAAATAGTAACATCCCTACATTAACAATATAGATTACAAGGTCACTAATGTGACTAACATACAAGCATGAATGCACTCATAAGTCATAAGCAGTATAGTCATGCAAACATATGCCATCTGCCACACACCTATATACACAAAAAGACATATATAATGACCACATACAAAGAGTTGGCAGGTAGCGGTAAGTCTTATCTAGCAGAAGTTGTGAAAGAAAAAAATGTACCTCATTTGGAGGCTTATGACTTCTGCACCAGTTTCATCAGTGACATGCGTCAATCTCTTGGCATGCTGAACCTTTCCAGGAAGAGGGAAAAAACAAGAATTTTTTGAAAATGGTCGAGAACAAATCATTTGAAACACACATGGTGCCGGAGACGGAACAGTGAAAGAGATAGAAACATGAAGGCAGATTGGTTTCGTGATCACATTACTAGAACTTGGCACCAACTCCAACCATTTTTCCACTGAAAGTTTAGAGACTGGTTCCAGAAAGTCTTGAAGAGAGAGTGAAGCAGAACCCAATATTTTGGGAGCCCTTGTTATGGGTAAGTTGGAAGTTGAATGGGATATGAGTTCAAACAGAAGCTCTCCTGTCGGTTCACATTGAAAAGAAGCAACCTGTTTCTCTCCAGACTCTGACAAAATACTCAGTTTCCGCTTAGCATTAAAGAGTGAATCAGGCTGTATCTTACAAAATGAGACAGACAGACTTCCTTTATGACCCTCTGGTAAGTTCTTAACTCCAACAAACTCCAAAAGGACCTGGAAAAAGGAATTAGGAAGAAAATAAAATAGGAAACGTTAGAGTTGTTTCAATAATAGTAACTCAGCTGCATATACCTTTATTTAACACATGAAGATTCTTTAGATAGAAACAGAAGCAATAAGCAGTTCATTACTAGCACCAAATCTTAGGATTGACAACCAGACAAGCAGCTGAAAACTCATACTTTTATTAAAAGTGCTAGTACTGAATTTAGTAGTAATTGAATTTTATTGCAAAATTTTGAGTCATTAAAAATAATTTATAAATTATCTTAAATAATAATAATCCTGCCCCATGTAATTATAGAACTTTTCAGTGAAAAATCCTAGAATACTCTAAAAAGAAACTTTATGAACCAAATATTATATAGCTTCACTTTAACTTCATCCAGTAACATTTTAAGCTCCAAGAGTAGAAAGCCATTTGCTGTATTTTTTTACCGGCTAAGAAATAGAAAGAAAATAGAAAACATGGATATATTTATTGAGAGAGAGAGAGAGAGACTGAGAGAGATTTAATGGCATGCAATTGATAGATACTACAAAAATACCACATTTTGGAGATGGCCTAAAAGAGGTGATCAGAGATTACCTCCACAACCTTCAGCTGTGGAAACTGAATTATTTTCTGAAACTCCTTGGATGCAACTACCTCCTTGCCAGTCATGTCAGATAAGAAAGGAGTGGTTGTAACAGGAGATGGGGCAGTGCCCCTGTACATTGCCCCGGCTCTCCAATACCGTGTACCAAATGCCTCTTCCCACTGCTTGGTGGTTACAGAAAACCCAACATCAAGCTTCTTCCCTTTAGTTCTATCTGAGTCCATATCATCATGCTCCAACACCTTTCCAAGTAGTTTGATGAGATCATTACAATAAGAAACAGGGTGCAACTGGTGAGTGTGCCAGATAAGATCAATGTCATATGTGGGAACACAAAAGCATTTTATGGACTTATCCCTGTTGCTCTTAATTAGATGCAAAAATCCTTTATATCTAGCGACAGCTCCTTCAAGAAAGAGACCATCATTCATATGGGGTCTGGATACCTGTCACAAATATGTGAAAGGAAATAAGTTAAAATTTGAAAATCCAGAGGATATACATCAAGCAATATGTTTGAGTTGCTGCATGAATCTTTGAAGCAATAATAACAATATACAAAATATTAATTATAATTTTGGAACAACCAAGGTAGATTACCTAAATATTATACAGTGTTTCCAACCAGTTAACTTACATTGTAAGGGCTGGCACTTTACGTTAATTATAAAAAACTTAACACTTTATCCTACTTATGACAGAGCCTAAGAGCACCAATTATCTGATTTCATGTCTAAAATTAAGTCTCAGACACAAAAGTTCTTTGTAACACCCACATTATGGAATTATATACAGACTTACTTTCATATCATGCCTCCCAGAAATGGATTAATAATTAAGAAAAATTTCAATACAAGGCATCACATTATCCTGTCATATTGTTAAACAATTGAAATAGCAATTCCAAGAAGCATTCAGTTTATTTTTTAATCAGAATCTGAAGAAATTATGAAGAAAGACCTGACCTCAATTTGAATAATTCACTCAAATATATTGGCTACACTTCACAAAATAAAAATAGAAAATAGAAAAAGTTCATCATACCTGGTAAAAGAAAGGACTCTGCCTTTTTACAGCTGAAACCAGATCATATTTTGTGTATTTTTCCAATCCAGAAAGCATCTGAGAGACATTTTCTGACAATGCACGAGTTATGTTAAAGTTGTAGGGCTCTTCTGGATACATTCTATTCCAAATTTCTTCAGTTTGCCTTTTACAATTGCCTTGAACAGAAGACACAACATTAGAGTTGTCAAGGATTTGTCCATAAAGTTTCTCGCAGTCAGTTTTGTATTGTACCTGAATAACAAAACCACAAAAAAAGCAGGAAAAAAAAGAAAAAAGAAAAAAAAAAGCTTAGTAATCCAACCCCATCGAGCAAAGAATAGAAAAGGGATACTGAATTTATATTTTTAAGTTCAGACACCTACTGGATTAAGCCTGTGACAATGCCAAACCCATTCACAATCAAGAGGCACAACCAAAGGCCCTTCAAAAATCTGGGACTTGGAATGCTTAGCAAGCAAGGGAAGCCAACAAGCATTATACCTGAAATCAGCATATTCATAATTCATAACTTCTATTTGAGTTATATGTAGAAGGACTCTAAATGCATACACTAAAGGGTGAAAGAATAAAATGCATAAAAGAAAAACTTAAGTACAAGTTCTTAGGTGCAATACATTAGGTTCCCTAATTAAATTTAGGCACATCGTTGCATCGATCAATAAAACACAAACAATGTTACCTTTTGCAATGACAATTAAATTTATTGCAGTTATATGTGTTTGAATTTAATTGGGGACCTAATGTACTTCACCTAAGGAATTGTACTTCATTTTACCCAATGCATAATATTATAAAAAAATCTTCTATAGTGTAATGACTGTTTAGTCCATGAATTCAATCCTTCTTCTCCTTAATAGGAGGAATGCATAAACCTTTACATACTATAGCTCATAAGCTATCTCTGTTTTTCTTGACAAATTAGGTACAATAAACCAAATCAAAATAAACAATAACAATACTAACAACACCAGAAACCCAAAACAGAGAAGAGCCCACAATCCAAAAACTTACACCATTACTGCCCCAACATAGAAAACCCCAAAAACTCAAAGTTTGATGTATATTAGTCATATTAGTTGAAACCAAGCAGCAAAATCCAAAAAACTATTTCTTAGAATGCATTACCTATAGATGGCCCATTCAAGGGCAGGGCCTTCATAGAGGTAACGATTCCTATCAACAGCAGCAAGGAACTGAAGCTGCAGTTTGGCTGCAGCCACAAGGTCTACACTTATCACAAGCTTTTGTGCTTCATTCCACTCAAACTCTTGCTTCACTTCCATTCTCTCAATTCTAACCAAAAAAAAAGCCAACTTTTAACAACTACATGATAAAATTAAAACTCAAAATTCATATGATCAATGACACTAGGAATATCATGAACTTGAATCTTAAAACCCAAATAGAAAAGAAAGGAAAGTTATTGGTGAATCCCACCAATGAATTATTAGAGAGGAGGAAGTATTGCTCATGAATTCATGGAATAGCTAATTGTACATATAAATCAAAGTTCCCAATACATAAATAGCTCCCAAAATAAATCCTTAACTCTTGTTTAGCTTCAAATTGGGTATCAATGTTCATATTCAGCTATATTCTTTTCAATCGGCCAAACATTAATCATTTACAGAACAAGGGCAAATGATCAGAGAAATTAAAGCAAAGAGAAGTACTTGCAAAGAGCAAACAAAGTCACAAACTCAAAAATTGGGACTTGAAGTTAAAGATCCAAATCATATGTAAAAATACGATACCAGATATAAAAGAATCAGCATCAAAAGCATCAAAGTTATATAATTTGAAAGAGAAAGTTCATAAAACTCTTACCCAACTGTTTGGTCGCCGAGAAAACTGAAGAAAGTGAAAGAAAACAAAAAATCAGAATCAAAATGAAAAAAAAATTCAGGTTTGAAAAAGGTCTTATTATTTCCGCGTGATTGAAAACAACGAAAATTCACCGAGGAGTAAACCTTACACGCTGTTTCTTTGGTCAAATTTTCTCGGTAACCAAACAGAGCTATGTCTCCGTAAATATTAAAATGAACTAACACGTAATTATTGAATTAAAAAGTAAGAGTTTCAAATAATTGGAGCAGAATTAAATTACTAACACCTTCTTTGCTTTGCTTTGAGAACTTTGGTCAAATATTTGCACATTTTGGATCAGATATTTATAGTGGTCCGTGGTACAGTTCAATTTTTTTTAGGTGACCAAATTATCCTCACTCCAATTTGAATCTATTTATGTACTTATCTATAATCTATATATAAATGTTACTATTAATTTATATTAATCTATAGGTTTTATTTATCTATAATAATTTATAATTAATTTCCATGTTTTAATGTGATAAATGCATTAATTTGATGTGTTGATTATATGGTATGCTAATTTTTATATAAAAACAATTTATATGGCTATTGGCTATTTTTATAAAATTTACAATAATTTTGATATGCAATATGTCATTTTTCCTTGTGTTTTTTTTGGTAACAATTAAAAAATAATAATCAAAAGGAAGAAAAAAATTTAATAAGACGCGTGCAATAAAAAATAGAAAAGTAATTGTATACTTAAATTGGATGCAATAATTAAATATGTGAATTTACCAAAATAATATGTTCATTTCTAAAAATTAAAGAAATCCTAATTTTTTTTTTTAATAACATGGGATATATTTTATATATACACACACGGAATCAACATTGTAGTCTAAATTTGTGCTATATAATTAAATAGAGTGTAAATGCATTTATTTTCACCTGTTAATTATTTATAGATGGTGGCATGGTGTATTAATTATTTGTATGAAAATGAATTTTTATGGTTATTTTTATAAGACTTATATATTAAAAAAAGCAATTTATTTAGATTAAGAAATTGTAGATCAAATTGAGTTACTTTAGCAACAATTAAAACAAAGTTCATTAAAATATAAAAGCAAATTTAATTACACCCTACCAAGAATTAGAAGATAATCGTACACTTAAATTAGTGGAAATAATGAAACATTTGTCAGTTCATTGGAGCAATTGGTTCATATTCTTAATTATCCTCTCTTTTCTAATGACGTATATAATTGAAGTTGATATCTCAAATATTATCAAACGTAATAAATATTATACATAGGACATAATATAATTTTTTACAAAATGTTTTATGCACTGCACATCATGTAGATCATCAACTAATTACAATAAATGGTTTGTCAAAGATAAATTTTTGTGACTTGCGAGTTAGTACCCCTTTGATCACAATTTACCCCCATCCACCACAATATATTTTTTCAAAAAGAGGGTATATGAAATTAAAATGCTGGTAAGTAAAGTTTAGAATGAGAGATTTCGCAATATAAAATTCAAATTAAAAAAATTTTCAGTGATTTGAATGTTTTTTAGATTCCAATAAATAATGCTTTAAAACTCTGAATTATATAACATAAATTGCAAATTGCAAAACTTTTACTTAAAAGTTATAATTTCAAATTTTCTAAAATACTACAAATGCTTGATGGAATTCAAAACTCTTTTTGTTCTTGTTACCGCAGCCAAATGCCCTTTTTTATTAAAAAATAATAATAATAAAAAAGGGAACATTTTAGAGTTTAACCTCCTTTCCAATGGGTTGGGATAGTGTCTAGAGCATTGATGCACTGGACACGTTAGAATACAAATACGTGTCCAAAACTAGACACATGTTTGTATCCTAATGTGTTCAGTGCACTAATCTAACTAGCTTTTAATCTTTGTTAATTTCGTGTTATATCTTTAATTATCATACTCATAGATATTGCGATTAAATGATATGATTAGAGTAGTGTCCCACATAATTTATGTATCGCGTATGAAATACGCTCAAATGCAATTACTTAAAATAACTTCTATGTTTTTTTTTAAAGGAAAATAACTTCTATGTTTTTTTAAAGGAAAATAACTTCCATGTGCAATTACCTTCAATTCATTAAATTTATTATTATTATTATTATTTGAAACCATAAGATTTGAATATAGGACTTACAAGCTATATATCATTGAATCAAAACATCAAATAGTAGGCGGAATTCGAATTCAAGACTCTTATACAAAAAACTTTACAAATTGAGTTAACTGAAAGTCTGAAACTCACTAAAATTTTAAGTAGTTAAATCATTTTTTTATGTCAATAATAATAATAATAATATAATAATAATAAGGCCTGAGGTTTGGGTCTGTTGCAAATGTGTGTGTATTTTTTAAAAACATAAATGTTATATGAAATCCATGGAGTTCGCATAAGTTTATATTTACATTTTTTTTATGGGAGATTTACGTATTTATTGGAACTGCACAAAAGTACAATTTTACTCATAAAAAAAAGTAATACTTTAAAAGAGAATACATAAAAAAATAAACAAAATAATTCAAATCAAATACATGCTAAGTCTTCCTAAAAAAAAAAAAAAAAAAACTATGTAGTAGTCAAACCGAAAATTGTCACACACAAAAAAAAAAATTACTGAAAACTATTTCCTTAAAGACAAATATGATCTTATGAAGCGGACCTCTCATAAGCCTAACAAATAAGAACTTATGAAGCGGACCTCTCATAAGCTGATTAGTCTTATAAGCATGGGAGCTAAATGTTGGTAAGGGAAATTATAGAATATTCTAAGACTTCAGTAAATGCTTACTCTTTTTTTCTCACATGAATAATAAATATCATCGTAAATTTAATTAGAAGGACCTCTATTATGTAAGAAGAGAGTGTTTGCATTTGTTGCACTCTTGGAGTATAATATAGTAATTTCATGTTCATAAGAGGCTTCTTCCATGGAGTGGCTTTAGGAGATACTTTTTCTTACTAATGTTTCAATTGGGGGCTTATTGGGATATGGTACTTTGTGCTATAGAATACACAATAATCTTCCAATAAGTTTAGGGGACAACCAATTTTACACTAACTAATATGTTAAGTTGTAATTAGAGCATAATAAGTTAAGTGTCAACGATGAATTCATTTGAAAATAATGCTATTCTTATCATAATTCATAAATTTGACAATTCAACATGATCAAAAATTGAGTGTCCATCTATAGCTTTGAGAAATTCATAAATTTAAAACAATAATAAGAATTTAATTTTTCTAATGTTATTAAGACATTTTCTCATTTCCTCGTGTATGTGTTAAATACTTAGTATTCCAAAAAATAAATTCTTCTAATGTCACGTGTAATGCTGACAAAAAAATGCATATAAATTTCTCTGGCTCTGGTTATAATGTTAGAAGTTAATTTTCAAAATCTGAATTAGTTTTCAAAGTTATGGTCCTGCGTGTACATTTATGTCATTATTCTCATAGTTCTCTCTTCTTCATTTTCCTCCCCAAATAAATCCTTTTTTTTTTTTTTTAATTTTTTATTAAGGGATGAGAAGAGTCGGACACAGATATTTCTCTGGCTCTTCTTTGAAAATATCAAATATGAAAAGTCAGACCAAAAAACAAAAATATAATCTACATCAACCTATGAACCTCATCTATTGCGTGCAATATTACATTCCTTGGAAATTACAACATCATACATTTGATCTTTTTGCCCTCCATTTTCGAAGAAGCAAGGACACAACATATTCTCAACTTCAAAGGAAATTTGGTTTTTATCAATAATTTTTGCTAGTTATTACTTATTGGGTCCAGCCCTTAGGCATACATTAACAAATCTGTTTTTAAAAAAAAATTATCAGAAATTGAAGAAATTATCAATACCTTTTCAATTCTCGATAAATTTTTTTCAAAGTTAGTATATTATTGTGTGTCCTTACGACACACGATAATAAAATCCTTACTTATTAGGTGTAACTTAAGGTGGGCAATGACATGGCTCGATGCACGACAACAGACAGTGACCCACTGATGTGACTGATCCCACATATGAAATATAGAAACAGAACAGGACACTGAAAATGGTGAACAACTTTGGACCTAAAAGATGGACCAGCCTCCACACATACATGACACCAGCTTCTGCGACTTTGGTGTTTTCTTTTCCTTGTACGAAACAGTGATTTGTTTGTTTGTCCCTGGTTTGTACTTTTTTTTTGGTAGTAGTAGTAGTACAAAGACAGCTAGTACAGATAAGAGTTATGTAGTACCATTGTACCAATAATCGTAGCTTGATTCTCAAAAAAAAAAAAATAATCGTAGCTCGGAACACCACCCCATGTCAAGTCCGGTAACTATATCGAGCTCACTTTTAAATTCTTCCATTTATCTTTCATAATTTCAATTAAAATGATTATATGCACCCCCCATAAAAAAATAAATAAAAAAGCTGAATTTTAGGTCAAATTCAAATAGATCTATGTATTTTCAATTTACAGTATGCTGATGGAGGGGAGAAAAAAAAGGGGTTGGTAGTGGTCTAGGGTCGGTAAAAGATTTCTAGTAACGTTGTTTAAGTTTTGTGAAAATATGTGTGAGTGAAAAAATATATAAAAATACGTGCTATGGTATTTAAATAATAATTTTCATTGTTTAATCACTGTTACCAATCGGAACCTTAACTTACCACACTAGCTCTAAATTTCAACTCTAATAATAATTAAGAAATAATTAATTATTGAGTGATAATATATATATTTGGTTGAGGAATATCTCTCTCTCTCTCTCTCTATATATATATATATAAATCTAAAAGTTTAAGTGTAATATTTATTGTTACTACATCCATTTCAGATGTAAAATCTATTACTAAATAACTAAATAAATAAATTTAATTATTTTCTCCAAATCTATTATTACATGAAGTTATTTAAGCATTTTTTAAATTAATGTTAATCAAACCGCACAATCTTTTAAATAATATAATACATCTTATGAATGTTTTTGTGGGGCCGGGGAGCTTATGATCCGGCCCACACTTTATTAGGGCTCAGGGTCCACGCCGAGGAGGGTATGTGCCGAGGACAAATGGGGAAAGGCCGGTGTGTCTAGTGGAACAGCCGAGGATGACCCTTTCCTCGGCACTACAGGACTTCAAGGAGAATAGCAACGTCTCGATGATGGCTATCCCCAAAAAGCCCCCAGAAGAAGATACGAGTAGAATGAGACCCACGTTGGGGGTACGGTGCGGAACTGGTTCAGGATAAATACGACCTCTCCACATTTAATGAATTCACCGGCGTCCTGACCGTGTTAATGAAAGAAGACGCCTGGTCAGGGTGACTTCGATCGTCACAACTAATAGAAAGCAAGATGGGACCGTCGATGGGACGGGTACAGAAGTTAGCACCTGCCTGACCAACAAGTAGAGGGCTAAGATCAACCGAGAAGGGGCTATATAATGTGAAGGTTAACACACCAAAGAGGGGGCTGGGAAAAATGGCCAAAACCAGAGCCTCTCAGCCCACCTCTAGGAGGAAGACTCCCAGAGCGTGCACGATTCAGTTATGTATGTACACGTTTTATTTATGTATGAACACCCCGGAAAACCACCGACTTGTGATCAAGGCCTAGCCTTTCAAAGCCACGCTCTATAAGTGATATTGTTTGGGCATTTTTACGTGCGAACCCAGTATCGCTTTGGGTCGTTCCAAATCGTGTCCTTACAGTTTTCATTTAAATTTTTAATAGTAAAAGAACATTTAGATGATATCGTTTACTATCTTAAAAAATTTACAAAGTGACATGATTAGTTAGTCTCACATCAACAACATTATAAACAAATTTTATTTGGTCCACTTTGGTCCATTTGGTTTACTTTGGTTTCATTCGGTCCAATCGGTCTATTTTAGTCCTCATTGGTCCATTTGGTCTATTTTGGACTAATTGGGCCTTAAATTGATTTTTTTGTAGGTTTCCTTTTTAGTTTCGGGCTCAAAATTTATATATTTATTCTTAATTTTTGGGTTGAAAAGTATGAAATTTTATTCTATTTGATCCAAACTCTTTAGTTTTGGGGTAAAAAATACAAACAAAGAAGTATAGGTTAATTTAACTTAATTTTCAAGTTTCTCTAATATAGACATTGTGGGTACTTGCCCCGCCATTAAGCAGTGTTTGTTCGCTTTGGGGAGCCAAGCCCTCACGGATTTGTCACGAAGGGGTGGGAGTCCAGGATCTTCACCATTTTTGGCTTTACACCTTTGTCCCACATTGCCTAAGTAACCCTCTCGCTCATGCTTTATATGCCCTTGGAGCTTGCATGAGTGTACCACTACTACACACCTTTGTCCCACATCGCCTAAGTAACCCTCTCGCTCATGCTTTATATGCCCTTGGAGCTTGCATGAGTGTACCACTACTACACATGTATAGTAGTGGTACACTCATGCAAGCTCCAAGGGCATATAAAGCATGAGCGGGAGGGTTACTTAGGCGATGGGACAAAGGTGTAAAGCCAAAAATGGTGAAGATCCTGGACTCCCACCCCTTCGTGACAAATCCGTGAGGGCTTTGCTTAATGGCGGGGCAAGTACCCACATTAAAAGAATTGTAGGGTCACGTTTTGCTGCCCAGGCCCAATATGTATGGGATCCTGGACCAGCGTGCCCGGTACAATAAATTTGTAGAGAGTGGGCCAAACAGCTAGGCCTTGGTGAAGGGACCACGGTTAATATGGTGTTCATGGCGGCCAAATATAGGTGAACTGTATTTATCAAAGAGGGTTTTTTGTCCTTGGCCCGGCCTAAGGAGCTCATGTTATTATATGTGATGGGTGGTAATGATCCCCCTCCTTTCTCTTCAGATTGCCTCTTTCTTTTTATACTCGTTTTTCTCCTCTCTCCAACGTACACGTGTAGGTTTAGGTTTATAGTACTGATACTTGTCCCATCAGCCCCTTTCCAAAGTCGTTGAGGGTGGTTGTAAAGGCTGAAAAGCAGTGCTCTGTTGGTACAGGGCACTTAATGCCATAATGGCAGCTTTCCTCAGATATATCCATTCCTTCCGTTGTCCTTTTCTGTCTTGGTACTTATCATGTTCCGTGAAATGACACAGAGTGTCACTCTCAGAGGTGGGCCATTCGCTTTGTCCTCGGTTATACCTGGCCGAGGAGGGGTTCTTCTCCCTGCCGAGGAGGGATTCCTCTTATAGCTGAGGAGGGATTCCTCCTTGGGCTGGGCCTTTGGCCCAATACATATATGAGTACGGGCTTCCGGGTCTGTTACCCCCACAGACATTATACTTATATTTTGAAAGAAAAAAAAAATTATACAATTCTAAAGTTATATAATAATCTAAACTTAACATAACATGTTACATGTGTTCCATGGAATGGGGATGTACATTTTTTTTATTAATATTTTTGGATATGTACACATTAATCAACTGATTATGGAATAAAAAACATATAATTAGTTTAAATATAATTCCAAAAAAGAAGTATAGGTTTCTAAAAAAACAAAAAACAAAAGCACAGATGTTGACACTCTATTTTGCAACCCGTATTTAACCTCACATGAAGGGTAAAAGGATAATTTCACATTGGAAATATGCATCTTGATACTGGTCATTAGATCCTTATTCTCATTTCACCAAAATGATCTTGATGTTGTAACGATCAAATCGACTGGTCATGAGCCCTAATTGGACCATTAGATTGAAAGTTATCATCAAATCAAGTTTTAATGGCTGAGATGTACTATTACAAATTGAGTCTGACTATATGTGATTATGAACAATTGATTTCAATCGGTTATAAATATAATCAACTTGAGATCGATGATGTGTCATAATTTGATTGGTTAGGACTACATTTTATGGTAGAGTTGCATACACCTAATTAACTAGATAGTTAAACATTAATTATTCAATGAGTAATTTGTGCAATTATCTTTTAATTAGAGTAAATTTAGAGCCAATTAAGTCTGAAATGGGAGTGATTGGAGCCATTTAATGTTAATTGGGAGCTAATTTGGGGACCTATTAATGTTAATTGTGTTGAAACCATTTTCTAACAAATGACCTCTGCTTACCATTTCATTGATATCTCTCAGAATATTTTGAATCTGTAAATGAGGTTATTTTTCCCAGAAACTAGACATCCGGGGCTTCAATTTGAGCACAAGAATGAGACAATTTCGATCAGAATTGAGGCAGATATGATTTTTCAAAGTTGGCTCTATAGGCTGTGACAGCAGCTACGGGAAAACCGAATTTTGGCTTGCTCTTCACTCCCACCAATCTTTCCATTTAATGCACCAGATTTTCCCAAAGGCTAAAATGAGGTCTAGGTTCATGATTCCTTATCAACTCTCATTAAATGACCTTCCATTCATATTTCCTCCACCACTACTATATAAACCCCCCTCTCCTTCATTCAAAAGACAAAAAAATCCCCCTCTCTTCTCTTCTCTTGAGTTCTAGTGAAGTTGAGTAATCTTGTCATATCTTGGTCTTCCTGAGACTCAAGGTATTGAGTGAGACTCACTCTCCCTCTCCTAGCTCTTCTTTTCCTCCACCCTTAGGACCTCCATTAAGAGTCCCCTCCTCCACCATATGGATCATGCATGAAAGTATAATCCCCTTCCCTAACTGTTTGTTTATGTTGCCATGATGAGAATTTAAGATTAAAGCATGATAATTCTCTTGAATATATTTGAATGTTCTTAAATGTTCTTATGTTTTCTTCACATGTTCTTGGTTGTTCATCACATGTTCATGCATAAACACTAGTTTTGATCCTAAATCCATATCAAAAATATGAAAAACATGTTTGTTTCATAATTCTTTCAAATCTTTGAATCTAGGATATCACCATACACACACATTCACTAGAATTTATTTTTCAATCCAAATGTCATGCTTAATAAATTGAATTAGGGTTTATCACATGCACACACATTAAATTCAACATTTAAATTGATTGACATATTGGATGATGTGATATGAATGTTGGCCACCATAGTCTAGAAGACCGGTTTCACCGGGTAAGGTGGGTGCCTAACACCTTCCCACCTTGTAACATAGCCTCCGAGCTTAGATCAAGGGTTAGTAGATCAAATGCTTATCCATGCAATTTTTGATTTTTAGATTGTAACTAGGAAACAAAGCCATGTACTTTATCTTAGATTGTATCTAGGACCAAAGCCATGTAATTTTCCTATGATCAATGTAAATTCAATTTCAAATTAATAAAATGAGGAATTTTTCATTCATGGTTTTCTTATTTTTCCAATAATTAAATAAGTGGCGACTCCATTGTAAAACCCTTAATCTAAAGGGGAAAATATAACTAGTCGAACCTCCATTTTGAGAGGCAATAACACGACTCCACCCATTCACGTGGGCTTGGCCCAACA
Organism: Quercus tomentella; assembly: GCA_028535165.1. Taxonomy (NCBI): domain Eukaryota; kingdom Viridiplantae; phylum Streptophyta; class Magnoliopsida; order Fagales; family Fagaceae; genus Quercus; species Quercus tomentella. The sequence continues at coordinate 16,590,940 of JAPQVY010000001.1, forward strand.
TTCCAAATGAAAATGGGCCAGGGGCGCGGTCTCTCACAGTGGCGACTCCACTGGGGATGTTGAAGGCTAAGCTTCAATTAGGTTATGGTGGCCAACCATGCCATTGTTTGTTTATTGCTTTTTGTATATAATATGTCTAATATGTCATTATTTTGCATGTCATGCATCATTTGCTTGAATGAAATTTATTTTATTCGTGTGCTAGCCCGGAAGCCTGGTAGTATTAACCGTGGATTGTGGTCTTCTTGAGACTCACATACCCAGCGGTGAACCTACCACCCACCGCGACAAGGATCATCATGGTTATGCCATGGTGGTTCATAGGGACAAATTGTACCGTTCGGACCAACGCGGCGCTCCTGGCGTCACAAGTTGGGAGGTACGACGTCCTAGCTTGTGGGGACCTTTAACCTACCTTCTACCCATGTTGTAATGACCCATAGAACCTACCTTTAGGTCGGTCCATGTAATTTGAATTTCATTACGCATTTGTTTGGCCGTTGTTTGAACCATGATGACTCAAGTCCAACGCTTGAGCCCATCATGATTGTTTGAACATTGTATGTTGTGAATGAACTCAAACCCAAAAGCCTAAGATTGAACTCTACTTGAAATGGAAGCCCAATTTGTTTCTTGAATGAGTCTAAGCCCAACACTTGAGCCCATCAAAGGTGTATACGCATGATCAACATCAAAGGCCAAAAGCTCACAAGATGCATGCCTTCCAAGTGTAAGCCCAAGCCGTTTCAAGCAGATACCAAGAGATCATAATCAAGGTTCAATCCTTCCAAGTGCAAGCCCAAGCCATTTCATCATAATCAAGGTTCAAGCACACCAAACCTCAAGCATCCTAAATGGACCAAGAAGAAGCAAGTGGCCCAACTTTGCCTTACTCCACATTTGGTTTGCAACATCATGGTTAAGCTTAAAGTTTGTTTCTATGTTTTTTTTGAATTCAAAAATTTCATGTAGCATCTAATGAGCTTTGTTTGTGTATATATATTTAAAACAAAAAAACAAAAAACAAAAAACAAAAAAATTCAAAAAAAAAAAATCAAGATTTCCAAATCTTTTCCAAAAAAAAAAAAAGAGAATTTTTCAAATGAAAAATGTCTTTGGACTAGGGGCATTGAGCCCTTAAGTCATTTAAAAAAAAAAAAAAAAAATTCTTTGAACTAGGACCATTGAACTTCCTAGTGACTTTTTCAAAAAGACCCAATTTTTTCTTTCAAGGTTAAAAAAGAAAAAAAGAAAAAAAGTCTCCTTTTCAAAATGGTACATGAGGATCCTTTTGACAAAACATTTTCTAAATCTTAATGTTTAAAGGCTTAAGCAATCAACTTGTACCAAGGAATGATTAATTTCATTCGATCCATGTAAAAACTTTTGCTACTTGACTTAGAATATAAGAAGAAATGGTCTTAAAAGGCAATCAAAAAGAATCCATCCATTGGAAAATCCCAAGAATCCATGCACTTGATCCAATTTTCAAAAGTCTTTTGTTTCACAAACATTAGAGCATTTGTTCTTTTTCTTTAAGATGAATTTATTAAAAGAGCTAGAGTCATTGTGCCTACAAGCAAGCATTACTAGGGATAGGAGGCCATCTTTGGTTAAACCAAATTATTTCCTATTATCAAGAATGTTCATTATCCATTGCTAGCCCATTTGAGCCTTTAAACACTTAGCCTTTTTTTCACATGAACCCACTAAAATCTAAACCTAGGGTGGGAAAATTCAAAGTATGCATGCTTAAATCTCATGTTGAGGAGGAGTCAACCTTGTATCTTTGAAGCTAATTGATAAAGCTCTCCTAGAAGACATGAAAGACAAGTAAAGAATTCATTAAGCTAAAGATAAGAGATCATCAAAGAAAAAGAGCTTTCACTCAATCAAGGAAAGAGAAATGAAATTCCATCAATGTGAGAAAACAAAATGTGCAGAACCTAAAATTCATCATGCCAAGAAGAGTAGAAGGTTCATCCAAAAGAAAGTTCATCAAAAAAGGAAAAGATTCATCAAGCACAAAAAGGTGCAAGTGCATTGAGGTAAGAAAGAAGTCTAGAGAGTGCATCAAAATGACCAAAAATCATTAAGCTGAGAAATACAAGGAGGGCAAAAGGTCCCCAAAAGTTCATTCAATGAAGAGATGAAAGACCACAAAAAAAAAAAAAAAAAAAAAAGAAAAAAGCCTGCTAGGCTGAAAACCCAAAAGGGCGGTCTAGGCAAAAGTTAAGGCAAAAAAAAAAGAAAAAGAAAAGAAAAGAAAGTCCGCTAGGCTGAAAACCCAAAAGGGCGGTCTAGGCAAAAGTTAGGGCCAAAGAAAAGAAGAAGAAGAAAAGAAAAAAAAAACTGGAAGATCCTACCAAGTTGGAAACTTGAAGATGCAACCTAAAAAGAGAATAATTTTACAAGATGAAAGTCTAGAGGTATGATTCAAGATGAATGAGCTTGAAAACAAATGTTGATACAAGTGACCAATGAAGACTAGTGAGAAGATGGCAACAAAGAAATGAGAAAACTCCTCCAATACTTGATTTTTGAGTAATGCATACTTGGGGGAAACATCATAGGGAATTTTGAGCCTTTTATATCTTTCATTTCATAACCCAAACCCGACCTACATTACAACCCATGAATAAGACCTCCTTGAAGTCTTGCTAATTGTAGGCGCATCTTAAACTCTAATAATATTTCCTCTTGAATTAAAAAGTAAAAATGCTTAAAATTGTCAAACCCCACAGGATGACATGTCCGAGAAAAAATTTCTCAAATTCTCAAAATGACTCAAAAGAACTTCCAAACCTGGAGCACTCTCCTTGTTTGCACCCAACAATGTGATTCACAAATATTATCACATTTCATTTCTTGATTGCCTTTAAAGACTTAATTTGACGATGTTCAAAAGGATGAAGCAAATTTGATTACATGGGTTTAATGATCTTGATCCTTCCTAATCAAAGAGATTTGTTTGATTCTTAAACACTTTGATTTGCCAGAATGGTTGTTCAAAGGATCACCTCTTGTTCCCAAAAAAAAAAAAAAAAAAAAATGGAAATTTGTTTTTTTCAAAAAAAAAAAAAAAAAATCATTCTTTTCCAAAATCCAGTTCTCTTGAACTACGTCTTGACCTGATCCTCTATGAGAGAGGTATGTAGGCAGCCTTGCAAAGGCCCGGTCCCATTCACCCCAACAACCTTGGAGAACAAAGTCAAAACAATGTGACAAAATTGTTTGGGTGCATGTTAGGTTAAGCCCATTTGTTTGCATTAAGCATGTTTAAACTTGGTGCGTTAGCCTATTTATATTGTGTGCAAGTTTTCACGATAATTGGTTTCTAACAAGCTAGAGAAAGAAAGCCTTTTTGTAGGAACCAAGAATGGCAGACCATGATCTTCTTTCATGTTCCCCAATGGTCAACATCAAATGAATTCAACTTCAATCTAAGTATGGAATATGCCCCAAACTAGGGGCATTGGCTAAGTACTTCCAATTCATTTCAATGAAAAAATCCATTGCTAAATTGAAATTATCTTTTTGCAGGAATTAAGCAAGGACTTAGCAATCCGCATCAACTTCCAGCCAAAGTTATTCTCGTTCAAAGGATAGGTTTTTCAACCAAAAAAAAAAAAAAAAACTCATCATGAATAAATCTTCATCACATTTACTCCATCTTTATCTTCATCTTCATCTTCTTCACTTTTTGATAATGAACAAATCTTCATATTTCAAAAAAAGAAGAAGAAGGAAATTTTCAAAAAAGGCTTTGGGACTAGGGGCATTGGGTACTAGGGGCATTGGGTTCATACTTCTTAGGTTGCTTTCAAAAAAAAAAAAAAAAAAAAATTCAATCAAAATTTTCAATTCCTTGAAAAAATTCAAGATTTCCAAATTTTTCAAAAAAAAAAAAAAAAAATCAGAGTTTTCAATTCCTTGAAAAAATTCAAAATTTCCAAATTTTTCAAAAAAAAAAAAAAACTTTTTTAATCAAAATTTTCAATTCCTTCAAGAAAATTCAAGTTTTCAAAATTCAAAATTCAAAAAAAAAAAAAAAAAAATCTTCATTAAATTCTTCTCCAGGAACAGAAAGCTATGATCTTCTTCCACATTTTCCAGTGGTGCAACATCAAGTTAGTTGTCCACCTTCAGCATTCATCGAAGTATGGAATATGTCCAAAACTAGGGGCATTCGCTAGGTATGCCAACTTCTTTTCAATGAATAACTCCGTTACTAATTGAAAACGTTTATTTTGCAGGTACTAGTGTAAAAGGCCACACACATTGGCATGAGCCAAGATCCAAAAATCCTAGGCCTTTGAAAACATTAGCCAGGATCCAGAACCTTTGGTCCTCTGAAAACATGAGCCAAAGCCCAAAAACCCTTGGTCCTCTGAAAACATGAGCCAAGATCCAAAAATCCTAGGTCCTCTAAAAACATGAGCCAGGATCCAGAACCTTTGGTCCTCTGAAAACATGAGCCAAACCCCAAAAAACCCTTGGTCCTCTGAAAAACATGAGCTAAGATCCAAAAATCCTAGGTCCTCTGAAAACATGAGCCAGGATCTAGAATCTTTGGTCCTCTGAAAACATGAGCCAAAGCCCAAAAAACCCTTGGTTCTCTGAAAAACATGAACCAAGATCCAAAAATCCTAGGTCCTCTGAAAATATGAGCCAGGATCCAGAACCTTTGGTCCTCTGAAAACATGAGCCAAAGCCCAAAAACCTTTGGTCCTCTGAAAAACATGAGCCAAGATCCAAAAATCCTAGGCCTTTGAAAACATTAGCCAGGATCCAGAACCTTTGGTTCTCTGAAAACATGAGCCAAAGCCCAAAAACCCTTGGTCCTCTGAAAACATGAGCCAAGATCCAAAAATCCTAGATCTCTGAAAACATGAGCCAGGATCCGGAACCTTTGGTCCTCTGAAAACATGAGCCAGGATCCGGAACCTTTGGTCCTCTGAAAACATGAGCCCAAGCCCAAAAACCCTTGGTCCTTTGAAAACATGAGCCAAGATCCAAAAACCCTTGGTCCTCTGAAAACATAAGCCAAGATCCAAAAATCCTAGGTTTCTGAAAACATGAGCCAGGATCCGGAACCTTTGGTCCTCTGAAAGCATGAGCTAAAGCCCAAATCTGTCGTCCTCCAGGTAAGCATATCTTGTACTCATACAAAAAAAAAAAAAAAAAAAAAAAATGCATACATGAACTACGTTTAGACCTGATCCTCCCACTAAGAGGTACGTAGGCAATCTCCCTCGAGATTCGGTCCACATTTTGATCTAGAACATGACCGTCTGCATTTTATTTGCATGCATCATACATTCACCACGGTTAAATACTGATTGCAAAGTTAGGTGTCTCTTTCATACATTGGCATTCGCTTTTCAAGCTCTTCCAATGAGGGGCATTCTGTTGACACCCTATTTTGCAACCCGTATTTAACCTCACATGAAGGGTAAAAGGATAATTTCACATTGGAAATATGCATCTTGATTCTGGTCATTAGATCCTTATTCTCATTTCACCAAAATGATCTTGATGTTGTAACGATCAAATCGACTGGTCATGAGCCATAATCGGACCATTAGATTGAAAGTTATCATCAAATCAAGTTTTAATGGCTGAGATGCACTATTACAAATTGAGTCTGACTATATGTGATTATGAACAATTGATTTCAATTGGTTATAAATATAATCAACTTGAGATCGATGATGTGTCATAATTTGATTGGTTAGGACTACATTTTATGGTAGAGTTGCATACACCTAATTAACTAAATAGTTAAACATTAATTATTCAATGAGTAATTTGTGCAATTATCTTTTAATTAGAGTAAATTTAGAGCCAATTAAGTCTGAAATGGGAGTGATTGGAGCCATTTAATGTTAATTGGGAGCTAATTTGGGGACCTATTAATGTTAATTGTGCTGAAACCATTTTCTAACAAATGACCTCTGCTTATCATTTCATTGATATCTCTCAGAATATTTTGAATCTGTGAATGAGGTTATTTTTCCCAGAAACTAGACATCCGGGGCTTCAATTTGAGCACAAGAATGAGATAATTTCGATCAGAATTGAGGCAGATATGATTTTTCAAAGTTGGCTCTATAGGCTGTGACAGCAGCTACGGGAAAAACGAATTTTGGCTTGCTCCTCACTCCCACCAATCTTTCCATTTAATGCACCAGATTTTCCCAAAGGCTAAAATGAGGTCTAGGTTCATGATTCCTTGTCAACTCTCATTAAATGACCTTCCATTCATATTTCCTCCACCACTACTATATAAACCCCCCTCTTCTTCGTTCAAAAGACAAAAAAATCCCCCTCTCTTCTCTTCTCTTGAGTTCTAGTGAAGTTGAGTAATCTTGTCATATCTTAGTCTTCCTGAGACTCAAGGTATTGAGTGAGACTCACTCTCCCTCTCCTAACTCTTCTTTTCCTCCACCCTTAGGACCTCCATCAAGAGTCCCCTCCTCCACCATATGGATCATGCATGAAGGTATAATCCCCTTCCCTAACTGTTTGTTTATGTTGCCATGATGAGAATTTAAGATTAAAGCATGATAATTCTCTTGAATATATTTGAATGTTCTTAAATGTTCTTATGTTTTCTTCACATGTTCTTGGTTGTTCATCACATGTTCATGCATAAACACTAGTTTTGATCCTAAATCCATATCAAAAATATGAAAAACATGTTTATTTCATAATTCTTTCAAATTTTTGAATCTAGGATATCACCATACACACACATTCACTAGAATTTATTTTTCAATCCAAATGTCATGCTTAATAAATTGAATTAGGGTTTATCACATGCACACACATTAAATTCAACATTTAAATTGATTGACATATTGGATGATGTGATATGAATGTTGGCCACCATAGTCTAGAAGACCGGTTTCACCGGGCAAGGTGGGTGCCTAACACCTTCCCACCTTGTAACATAGCCTCCGAGCTTAGATCAAGGGTTAGTAGATCAAATGCTTATCCATGTAATTTTTTATTTTTAGATTGTAACTAGGAAACAAAGCCATGTACTTTATCTTAGATTGTATCTAGGACCAAAGCCATGTAATTTTCCTATGATCAATGTAAATTCAATTTCAAATTAATAAAATGAGGAATTTTTCATTCATGATTTTCTTATTTTTCCAATAATTAAATAAGTGGCGACTCCATTGTAAAACCCTTAATCTAAAGGGGAAAATATAACTAGTCGAACCTCCATTTTGAGAGGCAATAACACGACTCCACCCATTCACGTGGGCTTGGCCCAACATTCCAAATGAAAACGGGCCGGGGGCGCGGTCTCTCACAACAGACTTCTAACTAATATAGAATTAGTAAAAATATAATACAAGTAAAAAAAAGGCAATTTTTTTTTTTTTTTTGGAGATAAAAGGCAAATTAAAAAAACAAAGAATAGAAATAGTACAAATATAATACAAAAAAAAAAGAGGTATAGATTTCTAAAATAATTATAAAAACAAAAAAAAAAAACAAAAACAAAAAACTAGATTTCTAACTAAAAAATATAGACTTGTTATCAATATATATATATATATATATATAGTTAGTAAAAATATAATACAAATTAAAAAAGCAAATTAAAAAAAAAAAAGAATAGAATTAGTACAAATATAGTAAAAAAAGGGGTAGATTTCAAAAATAAATTTAAGAAAACATAAAAAAACATAAAAAAATAGACTTGTTACCATTAAAAAAAAATATATATATATATATATATATATAGAGAGAGAGAGAGAGAGAGAGAGAGAGAGAGAGAGAGAGAGAGAGAGAGAGTAAAAATATAACACAAATTAAAAAAAGCAAATTAAAAAAAAAAAAGCAAAAAGAATAGAATTAGTACAAATATAATACAAAAAAAGGTTTATATTTCTAAAATAAATTTAAAAGAAATAAAAAAATATAAAATATAAACTTGTTCTCATTAATATATATATATATATATATATAGTTAGTAAAAATATAATACAAATTAAAAAATAAAATTAAAAAAAAAGGAATAGAATTATTACAAATATAATACAAAAAAATGGCATATAATTCTAAAATAAATTTAAAAAAACAAAAAAAAAAAATCATAGATTTCTAACTAAAAAATATAGACTTGTTATCGAAAAAATATATATATATACATAAATTAAAAGAATTAAATTAAAAAAAAAAACAAAGAATAAAATTAGTACAAATATAATTAAAAAAAAAGATAAAGATTTCTAAAAGAAAAAAAAAAAGAAAGAAAAAAAGAAAAGAAAGTGTGGGGATGAAGGCTCAAAATCATGTATTGGGCTTAGGGCTTCACCTGGGACAATTGACGAGTCCGAGGAGAGGAAAAAGGTTGCTAAAGGGACCCCCGATTAAGGTCTCGTAAACAATGAATATGTGAAAGATGGTCTGAGGAGGAACGCCTCCTCGGACGTGACGGAAGTAGCTTAAATGCATAACTCTAGCAATTAGAGGGCCCCTCTGAAAGGCCCTAGAGACAAGAATGTGCCACGTAAACATACAGGGAAGAAGGAAATACAAAATATCTAAAGAAAAGCTGCTACCACCACATTAAATGCATTGCAGCTACTTTTCTGGCCGCATTTATGTGGAGAGGACCTCTGAACAGTGTTGCCTTAGCTACCTCAACTCATAGAAGGCTGAAGGGGGGTGTCTGATGGGACGGGTACTCAAGTGGGAACTTAGATGACCAACAAGTGTAGGATCAAGATGGCCCGGATAAGGCTATATAACGGGAGAGATCCCCACGAGAAGGGGGAGGATGCGGCAGCAATCATAACGATCTCAAAGAAGTTAAGGATGATGAATATACAAGAATTGTGGTCTCCTCGGATTGAAAGCCCATCGAAGCCAATATCTCTTATTCGTGTTTGATTGTCTTTTACCCCTATAGTAGCCGTTGTACAACTTATTAAAACCCAGTTCTTCGACCCACTCTTTACAAATTCATTGCATTGGGCTCATTGGATCAAAACTCATACATTTTGGGCTTAGGCCCCAAATCATGACCCTACAATTGGCACCGTCTGTGGGAAGAACTTGTGTGTTAGTGAGTGCAGCAGTTAGACATGGTAGGATCAGGTCCACACCAAAAGAACCCGCGTCGAGCAGGCCCTTAGTAGACAGAACCCGTGGGATCCCAACGACAGGAAAATTTTCCTGGCCCTGAACATGAACAAAATCAGGAGAATGAGAGGAATCGAGAGGGGAGTGTGCATACCGCCTAAACGAGCAAAAGCCATTCCCAAGTAGGCAGTCACATATCCCGGAGACAAAACAACAACCAAGCCATGCAACAAAGAGATAGATTACTTGAAGAAGAAGCTGCGCTGTGCACAGCGGAGGCGATCTCCTTCCAGTTCTGACATATCCTTTAACGATGAAGAGGACGGCGATTATAGGCAGAGATCAAGAACCCCTCCAAGCGAAACTTTCTATTACGAAGATGAGCACCATCATAGACGAAAATGCAGAGGCCCGTCCAGTAGGGGCCTGAATAATGACGCCATGAATGAGGCGTTGGATCAAGTTTCTAAATCGCCTTTCACGCGTGAGATAGAAGGGGCTAGGCTACCTTGGCGTTTCCATCAGCCCACATTCACCGTTTATAATGGTTGAACAGACCCTGTAGAACATGTGAGCCAGTTTAATCAAAGAATGGCCATCCATTGCAAGAACGAAGCTTTGATGTGCAAGGTTTTCTCGTCCAGCCTAGGACCTGTAGCGATGAGGTGGTTCAATGGCTTGAAGACGAACTCTATAGATTCCTATAAGCAGCTCACCCAAGCATTTGGCTCTCGTTTCATTACGAACAGCCGGGTTCCTCGGCCCCTGAGTTCTTTGTTGTCATTATCCATGCGTGAGGGAGAAACCCTAAAATCGTACTCGGACAGATATTGGGAAATGTATAATGAAATGGATGGCAAATTTGATGACGTCGCCATCAGCACTTTTTAAAGCGGTCTACCAACCGAGCACGACTTGAGGAAATCCTTGACTGGCAAGCCTGTCACCAGCATATGCCAACTCATGGACCGAATTGACAAATATAAAAGAGTGGAGGAGGACCAGCTGCAAGGGAAGGGTAAGGCGAAGGTTGTCCCCCAGGAGAGGAGGGACTTCAGGTCGGATCGATTTAACAACAACCACCGACCGAGGAGAGACTTTGCAGGACATCCCGGACCTGCCATTGCGCAAGCAGTCAACGCTGTATTCCGAGACCCAGTGCATCAGGTTCTAGAGAAAATTAAACATGAGCCGTTCTTCAAATGGCCAAATAAAATGACAGGAGACCCCACGAAGTGCAACCAAAATTGGTATTGCCAATATCACCAAGAGCCAGGGCACAGCACCGAGGACTACAGAAATTTGAGGAATCACTTGGACCAGCTGGTCCGAGAAGGCAAATTAAGGCACCTCTTACAACATCCCAGTGGCCAACAAGGATAGGTGACTCCTGAGGCCCGAAGAGATACCTCCTTGAGGCCCCCCATTGGCATTATTAATGTTATTCTTGCTGCTCTGGGAAGGACCGGCTCTTGTCCTTCCAGAGTAATGTATGTGGCTCGGCTTTCCACCGAGGACGGCGATAGGGAGTCCAAAAAGGCCAAGAAGATGGCCTCACCTGTGCTGGGCTTCTCGGACGAAGATAAGGTTGGAACCATCCAGCCCCACAATGACGCATTGGTTGTCACCCTCAGGATTGGAGGATACTGTAGTAATCGTAACGATCTCAAAGAAGTTAAGGATGATGAATATACAAGAATTGTGGTCTCCTTGGATTGAAAGCCCATTGAAGCCAATATCTCTTATTCGTGTTTGATTGTCTTTTACCCCTATACTAGCCGTTGTACAACTTATTAAAACCCAGTTTTTCGACCCACTCTCTACAAATTCATTGCATTGGGCTCATTGGACCAAGATTCATACATTTTGGGCTTGGGCCCCAAATCATGACCCTACAGAAAGAATCATTAGGCTACTCAACAAAATTGGATTGCATATTTAAGAATAAAGATAAAATAGACAAGACAAAATAAAGGGATTTGAGAGAAAATGTCAAATAAATTAATCATTTTTTTTTATAAAAAAATTTTCTTTAATAATTCTTTAATGTATGCCTTAAGGTATACTTTAGTAATGCCTCTTTTTTTTTTTTTTTTTTCCTGAATATATGTAACTCTTTCGTTAATTTGATATCGATGTTAGACCATTCCCATCAATTTTTGCAATATATATATATATATATATATATATATATATTTGTTTGTTTGTTTTTTTTAGTATAAAAATTTTCTTTTTTTTACATACTTATTTTTCAAAATACCTCACATCAAATTATTATTTTTCACAACATTTTATTAAAATATCAATTTTTTTTTTTTTTTTTTTTTTAACTTTTAAAAGTCGTTTCTCTTTTTTCGCACACAACAACTACCATTTATTTTCTTCCTTTACATGTAAAGAAATAATAAACAATGAAATACAAATGAATAGTGTTAGTATAAATTTACATGATTACCGTAGCAAACTTTGTAAATTTACACAATTATACACAGACTAATGTGGGTCATTTTTAAGAAAAATATATAAATTCTATACATCTTTCTATTATACACGAAGTTATGTGAATGCTCTAACTCTTTCATTAATCTCATCTTGGTGTAACTCTTTCACTAAAGTATATCTTTTGGACTGTCCATATCTTTCTTTTTTAGCTTCTTTATCTCTATATGATTTTTTTAATATACCATACAATTGATTTGAAAATAATTTGAATAATGTAAACTATTTTTGAGAGAATGAGAAATTAATGAAAATTAATTAATTTATGCCTTTGTGTTAAAACCTTTTTTTCCTCTCCCTTAAGTGTGTATGTGTGTGTGTGTTTGTTTCTAAAAAAAGTGGTAATTATCCCACGTTGCTTAAAAAAGTGTGTTATATATAGCATAACTTGCCTCACTCCCCCTTAAAAATTACCATGGCTTTTCAGAAGAATTCATGATGTGAATTTGTGTTATAACTATTTTCCTTCTCTCTTGTGTGCGTGTGTTTTTTTTTTTCAAAAAATAGAAATAATTAATTAATTTATAGATGCTCTCCTCTCAAGCTTGATTGAAGCTTGCATTCCTTAGATAGAAATACATAAATAAATAAATAAGCTTACTTGCTTTATCGATTCTCACATTTTTACTGATTTTTACTTTTTACTTTCTCTACTTTATTTTTAATAATTCTTATTTGTTGGTAATAAGGAGATTAAAATTACAAAAAAAAAAAAAAAAAAAAAATCCAAAAGACACAAGAGAGGTAGACATTCTATTACCGTACAAACCATAAACATCAAAGCTTAACAAAAGAGAAGTTTCCATATTTACTGGCATCAAAAACAACAAAATCTTCACGTTAAAGGCATCCTGTTTTGGCTAACATGTCTGCATTTTTATTGGCTTACAGATAGATTTGCCTAAGTCTGACTTGAGGGAGTTTGACTAGTGTTTTTTTTTTGAGGATGAGTTTGACTAGTGTTAAACCTGCCTTGTGCGGGATTTAATTTTATAGTGAAAGAAATATTACAAATAATAATGGGATAATTATATTTTACCCACCTGTGGTTTGCTTTTAATTTGATTTGCTTACCTGTGATTTAAATTTTGACACTTTACCCGCCTGTGATTCTCACTGCTATTGTGCCGTAACCCACCTCTGTTAAAATTAAGGGTAAATTGGTATTTTTACTTAAGTTTTATGTCTCTCTCCTCCCAAAACAAAAAATAGCACAAAAATGCAAGAAAAAGAAGATCAAAAAGTGGTATTTGTCTCTCTCTCCATTCACACAAATCTTGAACATGAAGAACATACCCCAAAAAAAAAAAAAAAAAACCCAGATCAACCTACACAAGATCACTGACTTAATGACTCAGATTGTCCAGTTTCTAAGTAAGAATAATGCACCTTTCATTGTTAAAATTTACCCTTTCCTAAGTCTTTATGGTAATGACAATTTCCCAATTGACTATGCCTTCTTTGATGGAGTAAGCCAACCCGTCGTTAAACGAAGAACGAAGGATAGAATGCTCAAATATTCTCTTTTCCAACATTTCTCATACACACAAATTCAACTAAATACAAAAAATTTCATCCTAAACATCTCCAAATCTAGTAAATCAAAACCTAACCAAATCAATAATAAAACATCTAAATCATCCAAAATAACCAATAAAGCTATAAACTTCACAATCAAACCCCTGGATTTCTCTCTCTCTCTCTCTCTCTCAATCAAGTTTTATCTCTTGGTTCAAGCCATTACCACCGCATTCGACGGCCGAAAACCCAAATCATAGGTTGAACACTGATTACACCACCGCTACCGCCACCACCGGCCGAAAACCCAGATCCTTAAGGCTATCTCGGTTCAAGCTCTTGATGTCTAGTCCTCTCTCCTCTCTCTCTCTAACTCATCATCTTTATCTCTCTCTTTAAACGCATGGTTGAAAACCCAGATCGGTAGTGATTGGGTGGGAATGAAGTGAGCGGAGCACAAAACTCAGAGGTCTTGCTGTTGTTCAGCACGTAGAGCGGCTTGATCGAGTGGTCGCGAAGGTCCCAGAGGCGGATGAAGTCGCCAATAATCTTTTTCATTCTTATAATCTAAATTTCTGACTTTATTTGTGTTTGAAATAGTTGTGTAAAAGTCAATTTCTTTTTGGGTTTGTCTCATATTTTACATACCCAGTTTTTTTTTTTTTGCTGAATATTTTACATACCTAGTTGAGTTTGGCCTTGTGGGTCTTCTTTATTTGGATAAGTTGATATGAATTCCCCAAAGTTTGTTAGGATGGCTTCTACTAGTCAAATTCGGCTTCTACATGACTTGTGCTGTCAAATTGAGAGATGAGGGGAAGGAAACAGATGAAAATTGATATTCACCCAAAAAAGGAGAGAGGGATTAAGAAGATAAATTTAAGATTTAGAGCAACTACAAAGTAACTTTATTCATGTTGTTCGTCTCACTCATGAGCTGAGGAGTGTTTTGATCTGTTTGGCATTTTGTTTTTTACATAATATGTATTAGAGTAATGGTGAGGGAGAGGTGGGTTACGGCACAGTAACAGTGACGGTGAGAATCACAGGTGGGTAAAGTGTCAAAATTTAAACCACGAGTAGGCAAATCAAATTAGAGGCAAACCCCAAGTGGGTAAAGTGTAATTATCCCAATAATAATTAATCTTGGAAAATTCAAGCATATGTTAAATGCAAATTGTAATTCGTTTAAGATAAATCAACAATCCATGAGTATTGATAAATACAAAATTATATCGTACGCGTGCTCCAATAAATTCTACAAGCAAGTCGTGTTTACCGTCCTATATGATAGGAATTGTGTTGTAAGTTAGGAAGTAATAGACATGACATAATTTCTCTAGGAAAATTATTAGGTACTCTCGGAGTACTATGAATGCGTATTTCCCTTCTCACATGAATAGTAGGTTCTACCATGAATTTAATTAGTGAGACCCATCATTTATGTGAGAGGAGGGAGTACGCATTTATGATACTCCAAGAGTACACAATAATTTCCCATTTCTCTAAACTTCCGTTTTAGGCTATTAATTATGTGTGTGTGTGGATGTTTTGGGTTTTTTTTTTTTGAGTAAACAGTAATACTTATTAGAACACACACGAAAATAGTAATATTAGTGTTTTAAACCAGGTTTATAATACATTACATAACCAGAATAGTTTTATAATTTGATTGATTGTTAGTATTTTAAGTTGGATTTTTTTAAAAAACAAAAAACAAAAAACAAAAAAAAATTTTAACACAATCATAAGCCTGCAAAGGGCATATATATATTTTTTCTACAAATAACAAAACACAAATTTCGTAGTCTAAAAATAAAAAATCTTTACCTCAAAGTTCTCAACAACCACTAAAAAAAGATACTGTGATTTCATATTCTATTACACCTCCAATAACTCTTCAAAGTACATTTATATTTAATATACATAAATGTCTATGATACCTAATACTTTTTATTTATTTATTTTTTTTTTATATGAAAAACTTGTAACTTTAATAAGACAAAGATAAATTCAGTACATCATGAGTAATAGCTGACTCAATCAGCGGTGGATTTTCCTCTATTCACATTACATAATTATCACTATTATCTATATCATTCACATATTTTGCCAAAATATGAGCTGGTATGTTGCCTTGACGCTTTACATGGGAGACTTTTATTGATTGGAAATCTAGGAGCTTCAGAGCTACCCTAGCTAGAATGTTTGAGACAATCACAGGTGGTGTGTATTATCCCAAAAGAGTATCCACTACTATCTTAGAATCACATTCAAAGACCACATCTTTTAGACCAACATCCAAAGCAAAAGACACTCATATCTCTATGGCTTTTGCTTCAATTTCTAGCGGCCCCAACGGTTGATGAAATCTTCTACTTAAAGTAGTTGTAACTTTGCCCTCATGATCTCAAATTACCACACCTACACTCGCTTGTCGAGACTAAGCAAAAACCGTCCCATCCACATTCACCTTGTAACTTTATTAAGATGAAAGTAAATTCAGTACATCATGAGTAATAGCTGACTCAATTAGTGATGGATTTTCCTCTATTCACATTACATAATTATCACTATTATTTATATTATTCACATATTTTGCCAAAATATGAGCTAGTATGTTGCCTTGACGCTTTACATGGGAGACTTTTATTGATAGGAAATCTAGGAGCTTCAGAGCTACCCTAGCTAGAATGTTTGAGACAACCACAGGTGGTGTGTATTATCCCAAAAGAGTATCAGCTACTATCTTAGAATCACATTCAAAGACCACATCTTTTAGATCAACATCCCAAGCAAAAGACACTCATACCTCCATGGCTTTCGCTTCAATCTCCAGCGTCCCCAACGGTTGATGAAATCTTCTACTTAAAGTATTCGTAACTCTGCCCTCATGATCTCAAATTACCACACCTACACTCGCCTGTCGAGACTAAGCAAAAACCGTCCCATCCATATTCACCTTGTAATTTTATTAAGACGAAGATAAATTCAGTACATCATGAGTAATAGCTGACTCAATCAGTGACTTATTTTCCTCTATTCACATTACATAATTATCACTATTATCTATATCATTCACATATTTCACCAAAATTTAAGCTGGTATGTTGCCTTGACGCTTTAAATGGGAGACTTTTATTGATAGGAAATCTAGGAGCTTCAGAGCTACCCTAGCTAGAATGTTTGAGACAACCACAGGTGGTGTGTATTATCCCAAAAGAGTATCAGCTACTATCTTAGAATCACATTCAAAGACCACATCTTTTAGACCAACATCCCAAGCAAAAGACACTCATACCTCTATGGCTTTCACTTCAATCTCCAGCGGCCCCAATGGTTGATGAAATCTTCTACTTAAAGTAGCCGTAACTCTGCCCTCATGATCTCAAATTTCCACACCTATACTCGCCTGTTGAGACTAAGCAAAAACCGCCCCATCCACATTCACCTTGTAGCTCAATATAATAATATATCCACTAGCAAGTGAGCACTGAAGGGTAATTTAAGAATAGCTCAAGCATCGATTGGAATAAAAATTTGCTTCACTAGCTTAGCCTGCCATTCACATGTTGAGGATCAATGAGAGCACAAACCTTTGCTTGTGTTGGTGTATTTGGTTGAGATAAGACTTTGAAGGTGTTCGGTTCATTGAGCCAATTATCGGTCCAAATTCCAATTGATACCTAAATAGTTATCAGTATCATATGATACGCGATACGTATCGTATCGTGTGTAAAAAGTTACGTATCATAAGGTTGTATCAGAAGTGCTTATGAATCGTACGATATAGTGTGCGTATCGTGTAAAATTGTATGCATCATACAACACATAGACATATACTTAAAATGAGTTTTTTTTATAAAAAATTTGTACTTTTATTTGAATCTAACAAGTTATTAGACTTGTTTTTAACACAGAATTATTAGGTTACTTAATTTAGCCTAATAAAATAACATGTCCATAATTTTTTCCCCCTCTTTCTCCTACAAAATTTGGGATACACATTTATACTTCACTTTCATATTTACAAATTTATTTTCTATACTATGAATAAATTATTAATTGAGAATATAATTATTTTTTTATTTTTGTCATTATTCTTACAAGTCTAAGAAATTAGAATGCCAAGAAGAAATATATTTTTTTAAATTATTAAAATAAAAGAACAAGAAGCGATATTAAATATTGATGATGAAGAAGAAAATTTCAATGAACAGATAAGCTTGCAAAATGATAAACATGATGATAACATCGACTTGAGATAGAGTTGATTAGAGAAGATGATGAAAAGAAATTATTATTATGGGTGATTTGTAATGTATTATCACTTTTTTTTTTGGGAGAAACAAACATACACACAAGGGAGAGAGAAAATGAGAAAGAGGTTCTAACACTTTGAGTTTAATTAATTTGAATGTGTATGTTATAAACACATGCTAGTAAATGAATATACCCTTTATATATATATATATATAATATTATATAATTTTTTTTTGAGAAATAATTACAACATCCTGCTAATCCTGCGCTCGAACCCTTTCCCCCTTCGACCCCCAAGTACTTTGTACATGTAAAGGTGCCAATTCAGCTACAAGACCTTTGGCAAAATATTATATAAATTTTATTAAATGTTTATGTATCTTACAATATAAGATAGTATACAATATGATTCACAATTTGACAGTTAATTTATTGCATAAAATAATTTTCAAGTGATTATTGTGCTCAAATTACACCCATAAATTCAATAGCCCCAATTAAGGTTAAAAAAAATATTTGTGGTCAATATTCTCTTCATTTTTATATGGTAATAACTTTTGCCTCACTCCTGTGTACTTCTGTTATTCGTGTTGCCCAAGAAAACTTTCATGCCTTGTCTTTAAAACCCTTTGCAAAAGCACCATACGATTCTCTCTCTTTCTCATGCTCTAAAACCTGATTCTTAAACCCCACATTCTAGTCAACCATTTGTTCAGTTATGGCCACTTCTGTGCTTCTTCGGTCTCTAAAGCATCAGAAGCTTCGAACTTCTTCTTTAGCAGCTTGCAGATCCGTAGGTTCTCTTCCTTTATTCTTTTTTTCCCCCTTTTGTCGTTGTTACAGAATGGAAATCCTCTGGTTTTTTTTTTTTTTTTTGCTGGGAAAACGAAGAAAACTAAAAAGTTCGTATCTTGAAATCTATTCGATGATAGACTGTAATCGGATTAGTCATTGTAGTTGATTTCTTGTTATTTTTTCTTATTGTTGATGATGTTTTAATTTTGGAATCTGTTATTTATTTTCTTTTTTAGTTAACAAATGCATTCTTCATAGTTTCATTATTCAATTTAGTTATATTTTTTCTCAAATATGTGGAAGGTTTTACATATCCTAATGTTATTTTTATAAATCCATCTTTTGCTTAGTCTCATGCATGTGACTATTTTGATCATAAAAATATTTTTGCGCCTTGTTACTCCCACAGTTCATAGGTGGCAGTGCCAAGACATCATTTGCTACCTCTCCTTTTGTTAACAAATGGGCATCCTTGGCAAGACCCTTTAGGTATATCTCTTCTTTCTGCAGTTTATTGTATGTTTCCAATGCAAGCTTCTTTGATGATTTTATTTTAAACCATACACAGCTCTAGGCCCATTGGCAGCGATGTTGTTGGTATTGACTTGGGTACCACCAATTCATGTGTTTCAGTTATGGAGGGAAAGGTTTGTTCATCTTCATTTTAACTTTTTTGGTCATGTAAAATTTTTTTTTTCCTTCCTTATTGTTAATATTTTGTTAATTTTCCATGATAATTTTCTTTGGCTATTTCACTGATATTTTCTGCAGAATCCCAAAGTTATTGAGAATGCTGAAGGTGCTCGAACCACACCATCAGTGGTTGCCTTTGACAAGAAAGGGGAGCTGATTGTGGGAACCCCAGCCAAACGTCAGGGTGTGACCAATCCGTCCAACACATTTTCTGGTACCAAACGTCTCATAGGGAGACGATTTGATGACCCTCAAATACAAAAAGAAATGAAGATGGTGCCTTATAAGATTGTTAGAGGTCCTGCTGGAGATGCTTGGCTTGAAGCCAATGGAAAGCAGTACTCTCCAGAACAGATAGGGGCCTTTGTTCTTACCAAGATGAAAGAAACTGCTGAGGCATACCTTGGTAAAACAGTTTCTAAAGCTGTGATCACTGTTCCAGCTTATTTTAATGATGCACAGAGGCAGGCAACAAAGGATGCTGGACGAATTGCTGGTCTAGACGTTCAAAGAATCATTAATGAACCAACTGCTGCTGCACTGTCTTATGGGCTAAACAACAAAGAAGGCCTTGTAGCTGTTTTTGATCTTGGAGGTGGAACTTTTGATGTTTCAATCCTGGAAATATCAAATGGTGTCTTTGAGGTATGCATCACTCAATTTTTGCTTTGTTGTTTCTTCATCGTAAATGAGTCAGCTAATGGTCTTTTTAACAGGTCAAAGCTACAAATGGAGATACTTTTTTGGGAGGGGAGGACTTTGACAATGCACTTCTAGAATTCTTGGTGAATGAGTTTAAGAGAACTGACGAGATTGATCTTTCAAAGGACAAGATGGCACTGCAGAGGCTTCGGGAAGCAGCTGAAAAGGCTAAGATAGAACTCTCATCTACAAGTCAGACTGATATCAACCTTCCATTTATAACTGCCGACGCTTCTGGTGCTAAACATTTTAATATCACACTGACCAGATCAAAGTTTGAGACTTTGGTGGATCACTTGATTGAGAGGACCAAAAATCCATGCAACAACTGTGTAAAGGATGCTGGGATATCAGTCAAGGATGTGAATGAAGTTCTTCTTGTGGGAGGGATGACCCGTGTTCCCAAGGTACAAGAGATAGTTACACAAATCTTTGGGAAGCCCCCAAGCAAAGGAGTAAATCCTGATGAGGCAGTTGCTATGGGAGCTGCAATTCAAGGTGGTATTCTTCGTGGAGATGTTAAGGAGTTGCTTCTGTTGGATGTGACTCCTTTATCACTTGGCATTGAAACTCTTGGAGGTATCTTTACGAGGTTGATCAACAGGAACACAACCATCCCTACCAAGAAGTCACAGGTCAGTTTATCTACTAAAATGCAAATTCCAGAAAACTAGGATCAGGGTGAGAACTGAGAAGTAGTAGACTTAAATTAAAAAGTTAATACTGTAACATAATTATTTGACCTGTCTGCTTGATGAGAATACTATATATACTCATATATGTTGTAAAATCAGTAGATAGACAGTTGTATTTAGAATGCATAGACTAACCCAACCTTTGGCAGGGCATGCCAATGCCATTTTTAGGAGACTGGATTCTAAGAAAAGGAGGTTATCTTATCAACGTTTTGCTTTTAATTCTTATTTTCTTTAAGTGTTTGTTTTTGCTAGTGTACTTGAACACTGTGTTGTGCCTAGCTGTATGAAGATAAGGTTTAAATTTTGATTTTCATGCATTTGTGTCTCAGGTCTTCTCTACCGCTGCAGACAATCAAACTCAGGTAGGAATCAAAGTTCTCCAAGGTGAGCGTGAAATGGCAGCTGACAACAAGCTTTTGGGTGAGTTTGAGCTAGTTGGTCTTCCTCCTGCGCCTAGAGGCATGCCACAAATTGAGGTGATGTTTGATATTGATGCAAATGGAATTGTTACGGTTTCTGCTAAGGATAAGTCAATAGGTAAAGAACAGCAGATTACAATCCGATCCTCTGGAGGGCTCTCTGAGGTTGAGATTGAAAAGATGGTCAGGGAGGCTGAGATGCATGCTCAAAGAGATCAGGATAGAAAAACTTTGATTGATATTAAAAATAGCGCTGACACAACCATATACAGCATCGAAAAAAGCTTGGGTGAGTACAGGGACAAGATTCCTACTGAGGTTGCATCAGAAATAGAGGCTGCCGTTGTGGATCTGAGGAAAGCAATGTCCAATGAAAATATCGATGAGATCAAGGTAAAGGTTGATGCAGCAAATAAAGCTGTTACAAAGATTGGAGCGCACATGTCTAAAGGCTCAGGAAGATCGTCCTCGGGAGGATATCAGGGTGATGAGCAGCCCCCAGAAGAAGAATATGAAGAGGTCAATAAATAGAAGTTCTTAAATCAGATCACATGATATAAGATAATACAATTATTTTTTTCATGAGTTTCCAAAATCCTTTTTCAGTGGTTCTGTAGTTAATTTAGGGTGGACTTTACATGAGAATTTATTGAGAAGATTGTCATTTGTGAATGCAATCTTAAATTGGCCCCGCGTTAAAATTGAATCCATTAGAATCAATTTTGAATTCATTTTTGCTGCATCTTGAAGTGGCTTCTGCTATTATTTTCACAAATACAATAGAAAGTACTCATGCTATCTTGGCGAAACTGGACTAATGGTAACATAGGTTCAGAAGATCTTATACTATAGTGCCTAAATTTGGCTTGGGATCTGCTGTTACTTTGTTGCTGGACCCTGCTTCTTATATTGTTGACAGAATGTTTCATTGGGTCTAATGCATTGGTTTGGTTGCAACAATTATGTTTTGGCGATAATGTTATTAGTGAAGGTTAATCTTTTTGTATCTCCTAATCTGCATGCTACATTGTTAGATTTAGTGGCCATTTGGCATGCTTGTCTGAAGTAGTGCTTTAAGCCATGGAGTTAAGAGTGTTATATCAATTTAGTAACCAAATTGATCAAAAATTTAAATGTTCAGGGTATAAACATGATAATTGAAACTTCGGAGACTAAACTGTAACAGGCCAAGCCAAAGGAAATATTACAAAATGAGCATGGACATTTTGGCCGCTTCACAGTTTTATCAGTGTAGTAAATTATTTTTTGAAGTACAACTATTTCAAACAACTCCATTTTCAAAAAGCTGAAAAATAAGCTATACCAAACAAACCCTGATAGTGTTGGAAACTGTACATTTTTGAAAATTATTTGGAAATCAGGGTAATATATTAAACTGGAAATTTGTTATGTTGAACTTACACTGTTTGTGTGCATGTCTGGTTTGTCCTTTTAGTGCATGCAATGTTCCTATGTTTAGCAGGAAAATTACCCTTTCCCTTTGGAGTTCTAATGTTTATATCTTAAAATTTTCTTTGTCAATGCATTTACAATTTTCGCTAGATGTATACGTTTGTGATAAACATTTGTGTCTAAGTTACTGACCGAACTTAATAATGCATAAAAATCAATAATTGACTACTACTGCTACATATTGCTTTCCAAGGTTTTAAGGACAACTGAAGAAAGGTTAAGAGTTTGTTAGTGTTTTTGGTATATTGGGTTTTATGGGTGGTTCTTAATTGCTATTTGTAGTTCATTTTTGCGGGTCTCTAAGAAAAAGCAAAAAGGAAAAAAAAAAATGATGTTCATGCATTCAAGCAAGTAACATAGCCACAGCTCACGTGGAAGAGCAAGTAGAGGTTGAGGTTGAAGAGGGTTACACTATAAATCAATTCATTGATAAGATTATTGAGGTCTTTGTGAATAAGAAGCCACGGACAAATGAATAGAGGAAGTATTTGGTGTCTAGGGAGGAGTGGAAAAAGTATAGGGAAAGCTTCTACAATCAACGCTGTTTGCGGGCAGATGCAGATCAGCAGAAGGCGATCCTACCATGAAGCAGCAATTGATTTCCCTAAGAAGAAAACTGAATAAGGTAGAGCAATGGCTTTATCATTCATATATTTGTAATTATGCTTTGTTTTTGTAGGAAAAGCAAAGAAATAAGATATTTTCAATCTGATTTTATAGGTTAGTTTAGTTTCTATAAAAAAAAAATTTGAGGAGTTTTACCAAATTTACCAATTAGTGGACACAAGCAATTAAATTTCACGTTTTAAGTCTCTAATTTTGTTAATTTTGCTACGTTTCTTAACAAACAATTGTTCAATTGAATATACAGATACATGTTTGGGTTTAAAGGAATTTTCCTGTTCTATTTCATCAGGGGTAAGCATTGCAGATTGATGATGAGATGGAAGGTCATAGTGAACTTCTGAAGGAGATCCAAGACAGCCCAACTTTGATGCTTGTCTGCTGTCAGTGCTTATGATGACTATGCAGATACATTAGAGAGGCTAAAATGCATGCTCAAAGATATCAGGATAGAAAAACTTTGATTGACATTAAAAATCTTGGGTGAGTACCAGGACATGATTCCTACTAAGGTTGCAAAAGATACAGAGGCTGCCATGGCAGATTTGAGGAAAGCAATCTACAATGAAAATATCGATAAGATCAAGGCAAAGATTGATGCAGCAAATAAGGCTGTTGCAAAGATTAGAGAGCAAGTCTAAAGGCCCGAGAAGATGAATATGAAAAGGTCAACAAATAGAAGTTCTTAAATCAAATCACATGATATAAGATAATACAGTTTTTAGTATTTTTTTTTTTTTTTTCATGAGTTTCCAATGTCCTTTTTCAGCGATTCTGTACTTAATTTAGGGTAGACTTTACTGAGAAGATTGTCAATTGTGAATGCAATCTTAAATTTTCCCTGCATTATCTAGTAGATAAATTTCAACTTCATTTTTGTTGCTTCTAGAAAGTGGCTTGTGCTATTATCTTCACAAAGACAATATAAAGTACTAATGCTATTTCGGTGAGACTGGACTGTTGGGGATCTGCTGTTATTTTTCTTACTGGACCCTGCTTCTTATATTATTGACCGAATGTTCATTGAGTCTAATGCACTGATTACAATAGCTATGCTTTGGCGATAATTTTATTAGTGAAGGTTACTATAAACTTCTTGCGTCTGCTGAATCTGCATGCTACATTGTAAGATGTAATGCCCATTTGGCATGGTTTTATGAAGTAGAGCTATAAGCCCTAGAGTTAAGTGCTATATCAATTTAGTAACCAAATTGATCAAAAATACAATTTTTTGTGGTATAAAACGTAGTAATTGAAACTTCGGAGACTAAAGGAAATATTGCAAAAGTAAATTCTAGAGACACACCCAACTTTACACCTAAATCCACAACATGTTTAAGTATCACCTTGTGAATTGTGATTGGTGTACCTAATTTAATCTAACTTAAACATAAATATGTGAAAAATAACTTCTATTAATCTAACTTCTAATAATCACCTTGTATTAATGCTGTCATAATTTAATCTAACTTCTAATCCAATATGTGAAAAATAAATAGATAAATAAATAATTTTAAACATAAAATTGAATTTGTTTTCTTAAAAATCTCAAAGAATACACTAATAAAATAAGGAAGATGAAGAATAACATAAAATGTTTGTAAACACTTAAAACAGTTACCCAAGCATCTAAGAACATCATATAAAAAATACATAACAATTTACTACTAATTTGTTAAACAAAATATTTTTAAATAGTGAAAGGAAATTGCACAAAAACCATTGTCTTCAACTGAACTAACTGTTCTTCATCAGCTTGTTCAAATTATCTTGTAGTTTTCCAAATAAGCTAAAACCTAACAACAACACAAAATATAACATATTATAATATGAATTTTTTTCCAAATTAGATCAACAACAAACACCATTCATTAAAAGTATTTAGTGTTGTAAATAAAATGATAAAAAAAAAAAATTTGCATTAAGAAACACATATGAATTAGTCAAAATAGGACAATGAGGGTACAAACCTCTAGTTGGAGATCCTCCTATGGGCAGCTATCAAGTTGTATCTTTTCTACCATCAATGATTAAGCAAGATCTGTGAATACATTTTTTATAGACAATTTTTTAAAAATATTTTTTATTCTTCATTATTTCATTTTTCAGTTATAAGCAATCAAAAGTAGAATTCTAAAAAACACAAACATTCATCAATCTAAGGTAGAAATGCAAGAAAAATAATAATAATAATCCAACAAAAAATGAAAAAAAATTTGAGAGAGAGAGAAAGAGATAAAGAAAGCATTTTTTGTATAGAAAAAATATGCATAGAATGGAAGAGATCGAGTGGCAAATTTATAATAAGATGATGAGAATAAGAAGAGTCAAAATAAGGGAGATAAAATGGTAAAATAATATTTAAATTTAAAACCGACTAAGAGGAATATATGTAGACAACACTTTTGTTTTGATTTTCCATTGATTTATTATTTAGTTATAACATCAAAATTAAAGTAAATGAATATGTAAAGTTAAAACCGCCTAAATGAATTTGTAAAGCTAAAACCGCCTAAAATGAATATGTAAAGTCAATATATTTATATAGTTAATATTGTAAAAAAAATTAAATTTAAAAAATAAATATGAAAAAGACTAATGATGTGGCGAATGAGGTGGCTCAACAGGAGTGTGGCAACAATAATTGCTATGCTTCGATTTTTAGATATATATAGATTAATTAGAAGGAACTAAAGGATAAAAATAGATAGAGAAAAGGAATTTTAATTTAAATAGCACTCTGATTATTTTATTTCGAATACTATTATTATTAAAAATGAAATTTCCAATTAAAAAAAAAAAAAAATCTAAATGACTCTCACATTTTAGTGCCAAGCCAAAATATTTAAATTTGAAAAATTCAGGACAACCTCAGAACCACTTCGGGGTGTCTCAAGCAAGCTCCTCTGTCTTAGTCTCAGTCTCAGGTTCTCTCTCGCTCTCATGTTCTCTCTCTCACTCTTTTTCTTTCTCTCTCTCAAATTCTCTCTTAAATTCTCTTTTTGACTTGTATTAATCATTTTTATAGCTTTGCAATTTTACCTCTCATAGAAGAATTCGTCTCAGTCTTAGGTTCTCTCTCTCACTTTTCTCTCTCTCTCTCTCTCTCTCTCTCTCTCTCTCTCTCTCAGATTCTCTCTTAATCTTTCTTTCTGACTTGTATTAATCATTTTGATAGCTTTGCAATTTTATCTATCACAGAAGAATTCGTCTCAGTCTCAGGTTCTCTCTCACTCTTTTTCTCTTTCTCTTAGATTCTCTCTTGAATTTTCTTTTTGACTTGTATTAATATTTTGATAGCATTTCAATTTTACCTGAATAATTCTGTTTAAATTGAGAACTCTTAAATTTTCATTTCAGTTTAACGAATTATTCTGTTTAAATTGATTACTCTTAAATTTTCTTTTTGACTTGTATTGATCATTTTGATAGCATTTCAATTTCTACTAGATGTCTACTCGGTTGTCCGCTCGATTGGTGAGGAGGGCTCTTACTGGCATTTTCAAGCGTAAGAAAACCGGAGGAAACGGCTCAATTGTTGGTGGAGGCCTCCCGAAAAGTACTCCTCCAATTAGTAACACTAGTTGAGTTCCCGCATGATGTGCGGTGCAACTTATTATTAGTTTTCTCCAATATTTCGATAAGTTTTGCCAAAATTTTTGTAACTCAACTGATTGGCACCTCAATTTCCAATAGAAACATTCAGGATTCAAATTCCCACCCCCAACTATTGATGTATAAAAAAGATGTTTCAATAAATTTCATAGTAAAAAATTGTAATCTTTAGCTATTTTATATATAGACAAAACAGGAATACACTAAGAGTAGTATGATGATTTGATCATACTATATATATGTGTTTACAAATTGAAAATTGCATGATATAGTAGCTAATATAGATAGGCATGTTTTATGCCTACTAAAAAATGCATATATCTTGCAATTATTATTATTATTATTTTTTTACTTTCTTGATTGTGTGTTACTAAATTTTTTTTTCCCTTTTTGTTGGACATGGTTTCAATTGTTGCTAAAACAACTAAATTTGAGTAAAAATGTCATATTTCAAATCAATTGTTTCTCACATAAAAAAAAAACCAATCGTTTCTCATATAAATCTTAGAAAAATGGTATTAAAATTTCATTATGCTTAAAATAATTAATATAACAAAATAAATATATTTATTATATTAGTAATCTTTCTATTTACATAAAATACATATTATAGTGTTAGTTCCACACAAACACATATGCGCGCACACACACAAAGGAATTAGGAAATTTAAGGCACATTTAGTAGATTGTAATAGGCATTGTAATATAATAGTTATTACAATGGTTTAGCTATTCAATAGTTTGGTTATGTTTTTATTACCGGAATAGTCATTCCTTATGAATAGTTATTCTTTAAAATGAGGAATAACTATTCCTTCATTCTCAAAAAAAAAAAAAAGGAATAACTATTCCTCTCTAACACAAACACATATGCGCGCACACACACAAAGGAATTAGGAAATTTAAGGCACATTTGGTAGATTGTAATAGGCATTGTAATATAATAGTTATTACAATGGTTTAGCTATTCAATAGTTTGGTTATGTTTTTATTACCGGAATAGTCATTTCTTATGAATAGCTATTCTTTAAAATGAGGAATAACTATTCCTTCATTCTCAAAAAAAAAAAAAAAAGGAATAACTATTCCTCTCTAACACAAACACATATGCGCGCACACACACAAAGGAATTAGGAAATTTAAGGCACATTTGGTAGATTGTAATAGGCATTGTAATATAATAGTTATTACAATGGTTTAGCTATTCAATAGTTTGGTTATGTTTTTATTACCGGAATAGTCATTCCTTATGAATAGCTATTCTTAAAAATGAGGAATAACTATTCCTTTATTCTCAAAAAAAAAAAAGGAATAACTATTCCTCTCTAACACAAACACATATGCGCGCACACATACAAAGGAATTAGGAAATTTAAGGCACATTTGGTAGATTGTAATAGGCATTGTAATATAATAGTTATTACAATGGTTTAACTATTCAATAGTTTGGTTATGTTTTTATTACCGGAATAGTCATTCCTTATGAATAGCTATTCTTTAAAATGAGGAATAACTATTCCTTCATTCTCAAAAAAAAAAAGAAATAACTATTCCTCTCTAACACAAACACATATGCGCGCACACACACAAAGGAATTAGGAAATTTAAGGCACATTTGGTAGATTGTAATAGGCATTGTAATATAATAGTTATTACAATGGTTTAACTATTCAATAGTTTGGTTATGTTTTTATTACCGGAATAGTCATTCCTTATGAATAGCTATTCTTTAAAATGAGGAATAACTATTCCTTCATTCTCAAAAAAAAAAAAAAAAAAAAAAAGAATAACTATTCCTCTCTAAAAGGGTTGTAATAGCTATTCCTTAGTAGATGTAATAATTTCTAACATTAATATATTTCCAAATAAATAAACTTTCCATATCCACCTAACAATTATGGAAATAAAAAATCATCAAAAAATAACTCATCTCTCTAAAATTTAAAATATATTATTTTCTAGGAAATATATTTGTATGAATGAGATATTTCCTAAAATAGATCATAAGTTTTATTCTAATGTTACAACTCACAACCAAACTAATTAATAGGTTTAGTTATTTCATTACAACACCTTTTATTCTTGGTAATAAAGATTACCATTCCTGTTGTAATCCACATTCAGTGTACTAAACGTACTCTTAAAGGATTAAGATTAATTTTAATAAATTCATAAATATTTAATTTTTTTTATGGCTTTTGTGACAATTGTTGTCAAAACAACTAAACATGAATAAGAATGTCATATTCTAAATTTACTATTACTATTCCAACTAAAAATTATTTTCTATATAGAGTTTATAAAAATAATCATATAAATTCATTTGATATAAATAATTAATGCACAAGAATAGATAATTAATATATGTTTGACTCTATTGGCTAATTCAATGAACTTGTACTTTAATATAAATGCAAATTTTGTTGAAGTAGAAAACTAAATGAAGAAAACTTCAAGGAATGCGCCATATGGCATAACCTCATACTCTCCAACATGAGGTCTCTACTTTTATATATATATTGATGATTCCAAAATCCGGTCTCATTAGGTAATTTCTATTTCTTGCTGGTGTTTGTCATGAAGCTCCATTTCCTTTGGTTAGAGAGCTCGGGTGAGAGAACTGAGGAGAAGAGAGAGAGGGGGAAGATTCTAATTCCAATTCGACAAGTATTTGAATTATTTTTGTTGTTGTTTCTATATAGGCCTATTGCTAGTCTTTTCTTTCAAGCTGCTCGCTTTGCATTGTGGTAGTCCAAATATAAGGGTTACATTCAACATGGAACCTAGATTTTAGTTTTTGGACTTTCTACCTATTACATTTCCAAAAGGCTGGGAAGCCTGGAGCAGAAAGTTGAACAGATTAATCGTAACGTGGTCATTGTTAATAGGGGAATCAACAATATTAATGTTGATTTGGCAGAGATAAAGGGAAGGATGGATGCTATCATTGCGACCAGAGCAACCACTGCAACAAATCCATGGCTGTTATTGGTTAGGTACATAGGCTTGATCATTTCTTGGCTATATGCAATAAGCAACTAGTGTCATGCATAAATTCCAAATATAGCTTATTTTCATGAATAGTTTCACCTTAATGGGATTGCCTAGGAAAATTTTCTTGTGTAATTCCCCCTAAAGAAATTTAGGAATAAGGTTAGGGTTTTATCTTGGAAAGCTTTTGTTAGGTTTGAGTATAATAGGGTTAAACATATTGCTCATACTATAACCCATTAATCCCATTTTAACTTTGATTTAATATGCAATAGTTTTTTTGGGGTTTGGTTAGCTTATCTATTGACACTGTGTGTTCATAGTATTGGTTATTGAAGTTCAACTTTGTTTTGCTAGCATGCTGTAGTGTAGTTTCTAGTGTTTTACTATATATTCAGGTTGGTTGTGTATGTTATTGACTCAGTTTAGGACTTGTGTCTTTGAGTTTTCATTGGTACTTGTACTCCTCATTTCAGTCTGGCTAGAACTACTTATTTGTTTCCTCCTAGTTAGGAAGTGTAGCCAACTTGTAATCAGTTTGTTTGCTTGTTCTCATTGCGTGGTAATATCTCCATTTGTTGTTCGAGAGCTATAAAATATGATATTGTGGTCTAGTTACTCATTGGTTTCCTTGAATTATTTCTGATTTTGATCCTCTAAGTAACCTTGTATATTGCTACATTTGATTTAATTATATTAGATCTGTTAGCTGCCTCCATTTGGTTGACTTTAGGGCTTTGCTGTTTTGAGATTCATTGTGTAAGTACTTGTTTGGCTATCTTTCTAATTTGAGGTGTTGAAGTAGCATGGGTTACAATTGTTGCAACATGGTTTGTTGAAACCATTTCATAACTTATGCAAATAGTCTTCCACAACTTTTCTTTCTTGGAGTAAAATAAGGGGATAAGGTGGGTTAAGTTGATTAAATGAAGCATGACTATTGATTTATTTTTTCCTTCTTATCAATCCTTTAAACATATTCTTTTGATGATACTTTCAAATATCTTTGTATTTTATTATTCACATGTCAAACAAATTTATTTGGTGTCTCTCTTTTGGGATCTAGGTCCTAATGGGCTTTTTGAGGTGAAGCACGAGCACCACTAAGGCATTGAGTCCATGGCTACCAAGTGTTGCACATTCTTTCCATCTTGTCAGATCTATTTTACTACCTTTGGATGTTGATGATCAAACTTTCTTTTTCGTATTATGGATTCTGGACTAATACTTGCAAGTGGCAAATTCTTTTTTGCATTATGGATTCTAGACTAATACTTGCAAGTGGCAAATTCCTTTTTGCATTATGGATTCTGGACTAAGGCATCGAGTCCATAGCTACCAAGTTGTTTTGTGTTGTCTTTTTCCCATACTTTCAGCTAAATAAAATTGATGATAGTCTGAATGATTCACTTTCCAACTAATTTATTTCAATGATTGCAATTATTATCATTTAGTGTGGAATGTGAGTGAATTGACAAGAGGTTTGGACTATGAAGCACGGGTGTGGATTTGGGTTTGGGTGCAGGTGTGGCACTAAAAAAACTGGACCTATAATGGCGTTTTCTATAAACGCTACCTATGCATATCTATAGCTACATTCAGGGAGTCCTATAGTGACGTTTTAAAAAAATAAGTCTATAGCAACGTTTCAAAGGGTCTATAGTGGCATTTGACAAATGCCACTATAGGCCCTTGTAAGAGGAGAATAAAAAGACCTATAGTGGCGTTTGTCAAACGCCACTATAGGCACTTTTTATTTCAA
The DNA here is from genome assembly GCA_028535165.1 of Quercus tomentella. NCBI lineage: Eukaryota > Viridiplantae > Streptophyta > Magnoliopsida > Fagales > Fagaceae > Quercus > Quercus tomentella. Next base: position 16,622,100 of record JAPQVY010000001.1, read on the forward strand.
TTTTTTTTTGGTTGGGTTTATTTTTAATAAGAGCTAGAGGAGAAAAAAGACCTATAGTGTCGTTTGATAAATGCCACTATAGGCCATTGTAAGAATAGGACCTATAATGACATTTGTCAAACGCCAGTATAGGCATTTGTAAGAGTAGGACCTATAATGGCGTTTGTCAAACACCACTATAGGCACTTTGTAAGAGTAGGACCTTTAGTGGCATTTGTCAAATGCCACTATAGGCACTTTTTATTTCAATTTTTTTTTTCTTTTCGGTTGGTTTTTTTTTTTTAATAAGAGCTAGATGACAAAAGACCTATAGTGTCGTTTGACAACTCCACTATAGGCCCTTGTAAGAGTAGGACTTACAGTGTAGTGTCGTTTGACAACTCCACTATAGGCCCTTGTAAGAGTAGGACTTATAGTGGCGTTTGTCAAACGCCACTATAGGCACGTTTTATTTCATTTTTTTTTAATTGGTTTTTTTTTTTTTTTTTTTTTTTTAAATAAGGACTAGAGGAGGGAAAAGACCTATAGTGGCATTTGACAAATGCCACTATAGCCTAGCACGAAAAAAAGAAAAAGAAAAAAAAAAGAGAGAACGATAAGAAAAAGAATCCGGCAAAAAGAAAAAAAAATTAAAATAGGGGACCTGTAAATGCCACTATAGGTCCAAAAAGTGCATATTCTACAATATTCCGTAATAATAATAATAATAATAATAATAATAATAATAATAAACGAATGGGTTCAGGCTTAAACAAATACTATGGCATATTCTACAATATTCCTATAAAAAAAAAAAAAACTAACTGAATGGGTTTCAGCGTAAACAAAACTATGGAATATGCGAGTGTGGGACTCGGCAATTTTTGAAAAAGTAGGGTGCGGATGAGGCAGGATACATTTACTAATAAATTATTAAGTATATTTTTATTTCCAAATTATTAAATATATTTTCATATGATGATAAATATATACCAATTTAAGAGCAATAATAACTACAAATAATTCAGTAATTTCAATTTAAGTTTTTTAACATACAAATAATTTGACAAATATATAATAAGTTAATAACTAAATAAGAAATCAAGTCAAGTTTTTATTTTATTTTATTTTTTTAACATGTATTTCGGCCATTTTCTCGGTCAATTTCGATTGTAATCAGTGCGACTCGACCTAAATCGGCACTGAACTGACGCGACTCGACCTGAACCGGCACAAATCGGCCCAAACTAGCACGACTCGGCTTGAATCGGCATGAATTGGCCCAAAATTGCGCAAATCGGGAAAAAAAGAAGGAGAAAGAATGCGAATCGGAATGTCAAGTGCGAATTGACATGTTGTCGAGTGTTCGGTGCGGGTGCGGTGGCCTTAGAGCCGCACCCATGCTTTCTAGGGTCTAGAACAGGACTGGCTAGGGGAGTTTGGTCTGGAATGGGACTAATTTTAGAGTGGCTAAAAAGCCAGAAAAGATCAAATTACCAATAGCTGTTGACTGTTTAAATGGCTAACAAGCTGGAAAATACGAGGGATAACCCAGTTACATTGTTATCTACTTGGATCAACAAGAACAAAACAATATTTTGGGTACTCCCAAGTAGGAGCAACAGCCTATTATGTGTTAATGCTGAAGAGAAAAAGCAATTCTAGAGAGATTTAGGGAATTTTATTATAAACTGTGATAAAGATTACAATGAATTCATGTTATTTTTACAATCTGAATAGACTGACAAACTCTAACAAACTTAGAGCCAATTACTCTGATCTAACAAACTTTCTAGTGCACCAGTAGATTAAGAACAAGTGGCCTTCGACTTTATCTGATCTTGTCACTAACTAATTACATTATGCTACACAGTTTTGGGTTTTAGTTCTTGACTACATGTCGTTTTGGTCTGAGTTGATTTCATAATTGCATTAGCTTGAGATGTATCTGTTTGATCTGTGTTAGATATCTTTACAAACGCATGCTAAAGCGTTGTGATAGTAGTAGGTGCAAAATTCAACACAAGTGAGTCTCTTGAAATCATACTAGACTGTCCAATTTTTTATTGTAAAGGTGTTTTTGGCCTCAGATAAGTGGGGTAGGATTGCATTTGTAGCAAAAATGATACAAGGCAGTCCACTTTTTGTAGGCTGACTCACAATTGCTCAGTACAAGCAACAAGGACAAGAAAGTAGCAAACCTAATAAGAGTCAATGCCTAAATCACTAATTTCTAGGGAGTAATAATGACATCACTATGAGTGTTTTTTGACCCTTAGATCTAATAGTAATCAGTGGTCCATAAAATGTGTAACTCTTGTGAAGTTACACCAGGTGTAACTTGAACCCATCTCATATATATATATATATATATATATATGCATAAATAGGTTACAGATGTAGTTCTAGTACAAATGTAAACTAGGGGAGAGGAGAAGAGAGCCATGTGTTTACAAAGTATTTAGATTACAATGTGAAACTAAGGGTTCTCTGGCTTGTGAGGTAGTGTCTGAACTAAGCCTATTTACCTGTGATCCTTGAAACTGGTCTTCTAACTGTTCTATCTCCTTTTCAGTATCTGAGGAGGTTCTACTAGAACTGCTAGGAGTCGTATGGGCATTTAGGGTTTCAAGCCTAGGATCCCTGCTGGTTGTGTGATCTGGTGAAGAGGTGACTGGTTCCTTTTTCACGAGATCTTCAAGTTTTTGTGCCACTATTTGTAAGGCCGTCTGGTCCCTAGGTTTGAGGCTAGCTTGTTCAACTGTGGGGAGCCTGACTAAAAGTTTCTCTAGGGGCTGGATAGGTTTGCTGGGTTTTCCTGGTTGGAGGATAACCTTGTTGTCTATCTGGCCATCTTGTTGAGAGAGAACTTTGATAGTGTTGTTCCTGCAACAGCTATCTTGGCATGGTATGACATCATCTGGACTACTAGAGGTGCTAGAAGAAACTCTAGGAGAGGATGACTCTTGGTAGATCTGGTAGATCTCTCTGTCGATAGAACTATTGGGAGACTCATTTTCTGGATGGTCAAGTTCTAAGACTTTGGAGGAGATATCTTCAGATATTAAGGAATGGGTAGAGATGCCTGGACATTCTTTCTTGAAATGTCCCTTCTTCTTGCACTTAAAGCATTTTCCTTTTGCTTTAGGCTTGAGGCATTCTATGGTGCTGGGTTTGGGGTTCCCTTTCTTATAGAAGTTATTGTCAGAGATTCCTCTTTCTAACAATTTCTGTCTCCTATATTCTCTGGAAACCAACTTCTTCCTGTGGAAATCCTTAAAGGCTGGGTTACCTCTATATTTTGATTTCCATATCCTAGGAGGAAGTGGGGGTGTGTCTCCAAGCTGGTCATCTAGTGGTTCTGTCTCCTTTTCACTTTCTGAGGAGGGTTCATTAGAACTGCTAGAAGATATGTGAGCTTCAAGGACATTTATATGTGGTGAAGGAGAGGGAGGTTTCTCTACTTCTTGGGAAGGTTCCCTAACGCTTGTGGGTTGGTTAGGTTTAACTGGAAGTTTGGCTATGACACAGTTCTTTTTATGCCATTTGAAATGTTTCTCAAAGTATTCAAAGAAAGGATAATCTGCTTTTACCTCTTTCATGAATAACTTCCATTTCTCCAAAACTTCAACCTTCTGTTCATGAGTATGGTTGGCTCTATAGGATTCTCTTTTAACTCTGTTCTGTTCAGAATTAAATTCCTTTTCAAGAGCGTCCATATCAGGGATGAACTCTTTGGTCAGCACTAAGAGCTGATAATCGTATTCAGTTTCCTGCTGAATAGGATTTCTCATATCAGTTCCTGATGGTGAGGGAGGTCTAAGACTGTCCTGACTAGTGCTGTCTTCTTCTTGATCAGCAACTGAGTCTTGTCTGGCTGTGTAACAAGGGGTGCTAACCTGGGAATGGTCTTTGACTCCGTGAAACAGCTGACCTAAGTCTTTTCTAGACATGGGGAATGGAGCTCGTGTTCTAGACGAACTACACTGGGATGCAGGTCTATCTCTAAGAAGGATAGGTGGCTGCCTAAGGGGTTGGCGAAGATCTACGGATCTAGACCTTGGCTCCTGGTACAGATCTGCTGAAGATCTGGGTTCATCAGCTAAGGGTGACCTAAACCTAGATTGGTCAAAGCTTAGTCTAACCGTTCCATCGGCTAACTGCTGGACAAAATCTAAATCTGGGTTCCTAACTGGGTTCTGGACCTGTAGAGGATAGTTTTCATTTTCTATCGTCCAATGGGTCGGGAAAGTGACTTCAGACCATTTCAGGGTTCTTGGTACCTGAACTGTGGATCTAACGTCTGGGGTTTGGATAAGAGTGGTTTCTCCTGCCTTTCTCTTATCAACTGCTTGGATGGACATGTTTGTCCTCATGCACTTATAATACACTCTGTATATAAGAGCAAGCTGTCTGGTGCCATGTAACACGAAGGTTCCATGGGTTCTGATGTTGAGGGTGAGGACCTTCAGAATATGAGGGTCGTCAAGTACAACTGTGAGGTTTGGGAAACAGTCGAAATGAATTGGACCGTTACTCAAAGTGGATTCAATGGTTCCTAGAAGACTGTCATTAAATCTAAGATGACGGGTGTCTCTAAGGGCCATAAGGATTGAGTTGTTCAACCCTTCTCTGATCAATGGTTTTACTCCGACTTGGACAAGTCCTATGTGGAGGAATTTATGATCTTTTTCCCTGTGAGCTTTCATGGCTGCAGGGGATAACAAGTAGCATGTTTCATACTCCTTATTGATGCTGTATATTTGTTCTATAGTCCTAACATGGTAGTCCGTTCTGAAAGACTTTTTCAAGGACCATGAAGATGACTTATAGACCTGGGCTGTGGGAACTTTGGGTATGTTCCAATCTCCTAACTTCTGATCTAGATCTGAAAGCTGGTACGACTCACTGTTGATGGTTCCATCTTCTACAGGAATCTCAGGGAGTGAAGTACTGCTAGATCTAATGCTGGTGGATGAGTCACTCCTTCTAAACATCCTATTCATCATCCTGGATTAAAAGCCTAAGAAATCAATTACAGCCTAGACTACTTCTATCTTCCAATTTCTGGATCTAACCTTAGATCTGAAACAGGGTGTGTATGGACGCCTTCTATGATATGTTACCAACTTACCACCGCTCGGACACCTTCTATGTTTCCTGCTACTACTGACGGCCGCTATTCCCTATTATTGAGTGTATACGAACCCCTTTCCCTCAAAATGCCTCAACGCCCTCTCTGGCTAACGGCTAACTGGGGATCTCCTGGTTCACACTCAACCTCGGTACTCTAGACTTACTGGGTAGCAGACGAACATAAAACCGGAATTACACCTAGATTTACTGGATAACATTTCCTCACAGAACTTGGCTTAGTACACATCTGCAACAAACTTTTGGGCTAAAAACAAAGATAGGAAAAAGAAGATGATCTGGGAAGCAAAGGATTAGCTTAAACAGATAAACACAAGATAATGAACAGTTTGAATGAACGGGAGGCTCAGCCTACCACCAAAAGAAAGAACAGTAAACACTGACTGAGATGAAGTAGTAGATAAAGAATGCAACATATGGGAGTGGAAGTGCAATCAGAAAATAGATGTAAAACAAAATAATGTTTGTTAGAGATAACATACTTCAAAGTAATGCACAAAATAATGGATAACTATGGCGGTTGAACCGGCCAACTTGATTAACTTTCAAAATAATTACAGTAACTTACAAACACTTACGATCGAGCTCAAAATGGCTCTGATACCAAATGGGGGTAAGCTACAAACAAAGGGTGCCGTTCTGAGGGCACTGGGGGCGGAAGCATAAATAGGTTACAGATGTAGTTCTAGTACAAATGTAAACTAGGGGAGAGGAGAAGAGAGCCATGTGTTTACAAAGTATTTAGATTACAATGTGAAACTAAGGGTTCTCTGGCTTGTGAGGTAGTGTCTGAACTAAGCCTACTGAAGACTGAGCAAGAGCGTTCCTTATATAGATGGAGGAAGGCCTGGTCTCTTCAAGAGTGTGCTGGAATTGCGGACGGAAATCACGGAAGGTGAATTGCTTTTACTGAGGTGAATATCTTTTCCACCGAAAGCAACAGTAACTTCAATGATTCTGTCGGGGCACTGTAGAGTGAACAGTAACTGGTCACTGTTTGTGAACAGTGTCTTGTCCCCTTGCTTTTCTGAACAGTAAATCTGCATAGTGTTCTGGACTGTGCAGTGAATAGTAGCTTGTCTGCAACCTTGCTGGAACGGGTACTGTTCTGAACAGCAACCGATTTTGCAAAGGTGGTTCTTGAGCTATACTGGGGCTTCTGGAGCTGTTCTGGAGCATTAGGAAGCGATCAATCGGTATCATAACCAGATGGGTAGCCATCAAAAGGATCCCATGGAGGATCATAGTTGTGATCATGGTCATGGTACTGGTCAAATTTATCACAAAGACCACAAAACAGGATAGGTTCATAATCTGCTTGTTGCAGAACTAACTGTCTGGGATCATTGTAATCAATTCTCTCGGTATGGAGGGCTTCGGAGTATGGCCTGGTGGTGAATACTGAAATTCTGCCAGTATTTCCAACAAAATGGTAGTTCTGCCATAACTCACTGGTGACATCTATAATCTCATTGTTGAAGTAACCTCTCCAGCAATCTGCAAGAGTTTCAGGGTCTTCATTGTGGAGATAAGAGTCTCCTTCATACCAGGGACCATTGTGGGTGTACCCGTTGATGAGGACGAGGTGGTGCGAAGGTTGCACTATCATCCAGTTGTTTCTGTCCCATTGTGGGAGAGTACTCCAGCATCTAATGGATACAAAAGGACTCTTGATCTTGGAAACAGTTTGTTGGATAATCAGTGGAAACTGGTTGATTTGATTATGGCTTGTTAGCTTGATGAGCCTGATGAAGCCATATTCAAACATTTGTGAAAGCCAGCTTGGATCTTCTTCAACTGTCCAATCTTCGTAGTTGATTATTAGACTGGGGAAGGGATGTTTCTTCTCATAGACCCTTTGGCTGCTTCCAAAGTACTTTTCCCAGGTTGATTTGATGAAGGCACAATTAAAATCAGCTGGGTCTTCACCATAAACTGGAAAATGAGTAATGACCATGATTTTAAAATGCTTGAACCATCGGTCACATGATTCAGTCATTACCTTGCTGTCTAATATACGTTTTTGTATATCAGAGGGCAAGTTGGCGACAGCACTTCTTAGCTGGTTTTGAGTCTTAAGACTTAACCTAGCATAATCGGTGCTCATGATAGTCGTTTTATCCATTGAATGGATATCCTCTTTGCCAAAGAGTTGACTAGTATATGTTTCTCCAATTGCAATTCCTGCCTCAAGGTTTACTAGGTTTATTTCTAGTGCTCTGAGGGTTTTCTGGAAAAGACGATTGTTTCTTTGGGTATAGGCTCTTTGAAGGTTATCGAGAATGATTTTTGTGGAAGGTGGGACTTCTGGGTATACACCATTCATAAACTGGAAATTTCTAGATAAAACTTCACAAAGAGTAATAGCCGTAAAACTATTGGAAAATATAATTTTTTGCTGAACATGCTCTTGAAGGGATGTTACTTCCCTGGGTTCTGATCCAGAAGAAGCGCCTTCATGCATTTGAGGAAATTCCCTTACGGGTGCTTTTCCTTTTCTTGAAGACATTCCTGTATTAACAAAATGGTTGTTTTTAAAAGCATTTTTGTTAAAGTCATGAGATGTCATCATGCAAATGTTTTTATGCTGTATGGGATGCAGAGATGAATCCGGAGACTGATTGTAGTCAGAAGGATTATCAGCCATGAATGGGATCTGATCAAGGTTCTGGGCTTGTTCAGAAGAATGTGTTTTGGTATGGATAAGGTTAAGATTTTTAGAAACGGAAACTTTTTGGAGATTCTCAATCTCTCTTAGTTCAGGGTTCCTAAGAAACTTAAACTTAACAGGTTGACCAAAATGGTGGGTAGTGATTCCTTCACTATCCGTGATAAAGGGATACAACAGACACATGAACGGGTTTCCTAAGATGACCCTATCTGTCATATTTTTGACAAGAACAAAGGTGGTTCTGAAACACGCATTGTCTTGGCAAACATGTGCTTTTGGGATTTTGAATTCAATCTGCATATTGCCTCCACTTGCAGAAGTTAACCTTTCCTTGGTTTTCTGGAAGTATTTTGAGGGAATGATGCCTTCTTGAATGCAGTTGAGATCAACACCCGAATCTATTAGGGCAACTACCTCAAACTCAAAATCCTTGCTTATGACAATCCTGACTTTGGAATGCCATTTCTGGAAACTAATCCGACTGATGGTTTGCAAGAACGATCCTATTGATGGCTCTGGCTCCACATCTGCAGTAGGATTAATAGTTTCATCAACTTCTTCATCAGAAGGGTTCTGTAATGAGATTCTGTCCTCATTGCCTTGATGAGAAGTGTTTTCTAAATCTTTGACCCTAAGGTCCATAAGACCATGATCAACCCTAAGGATTACTAATTCCTGCTTAAGGTTTCTCATCTCAGATTTAGTATCCTTAATCTCTTTCTGGAGATCTTGGACCGAAATCTCTTTCTTGGTTTTGGAAAATCTATTGTAGATTTTTTCCAAATCAACTTTGGGTTCCAAAAGACCACTCCCAGGTTAGTACCCCTTGTTACACAGCCAAACAAGACTCAGTTGCTGATCAAGAAGAAGACAACACTAGTCAGGACAGTCTTAAACCTCCCTCACCATCAGGAACTGATATGAGAAATCCTGTTCATCTAGAAGATGAATATGACTATCAGCTCATGGTGTTGACTAAAGAGTTCACCCCTGATATGGATGCTCTTGAAAAGGAATTTAATTCTGAACAGAACAGAGTTAAAAGGGAAACCTATAGAGCCAACCATACCAAGGAACAAAAGGTTGAGGTTTTTGAGAAATGGAAGTTATTCATGAAAGAGGTAAAAGCTGATTATCCTTTCTTCGAATACTTTGAGAAACATTTCAAGTGGCATAAAAAGAACTGTGTCAAAACCAAACTCCCAGTAAAACCCAGACAAGAAGTAGAGAAATTTGTCTCTCCTTCACCACACATAAATGTCTTAAAAGCTCACATATCTTCTAGCAGTTCTAATGAACCCTCCTCAGAAAGTGAAAAGGAGATAAGACCCCTAGATGATCAGCTTGGTGATTCACCTCCACTTCCTCCTAAGAAATGGATATCCAAATATAGGGGAAACCCAGCATACAAGGACTTCCATAGGAAGAAGATTGTTTCCAAAGAATATAGAAGACAAAAGTTGTTAAACAGAGGCTTCTTTAACAATGACTTCTATAAGAAAGGAAACCCCAACACCATAGATTGCCTCAAGCCTAAAGCAAAAGGAAAATGCTTTAAGTGTGGAAAGAAAGGACATTTCAAGAAAGAATGTCCCGGCATCTCCCCTACCCATTCCTTAGTATCTGAAGACATCTCCAATGTCTTAGAACTTGACCATCCAGAAAGTGAGTCCCCCAATAGTTCTATCGACAGAGAGATCTGCCAGATCTACCAAGAGTCATCCTCTCCTAGAGTTTCATCTAGCACCTCTAGTAGTCCAGATGATGTCATACCTTGCCAAGATAGCTGTTGCAACACTATCAAAGTTCTTTCTCAACAAGAAGAACTTCTCCTAGATCTCATAGAACAGATCAAGGACCCAGAAGAAAAATCTCAGAAACTTAGTAAGTTCCATAGAACCCTAGTCAAGGAAACCAGTACTTCCAAACCTAGGTTGCAGGAACCCAAAGTTGATTTGGAGAAAATCTACAATAGGTTTACCAAATCTAAGAAAGAGATTACTATCCAAGATCTCCAGAAAGAGATTAAGGATACCAAAACTGAAGTAATTAACCTCAAGCAAGACTTAGTCATCCTTAGGGTTGATCATGGTCTCATGAACCTTAGAGTCAAAAATTTGGAAAACACTTCTCATCAAGGCAATGAGGACAGAATCTCATTACAGAACCCTTCTGATAGAGAAATTGATGAAACAGTTAACCCTACTGCAGATATGGTGCCGGAACCATCAAGAGGATCGTTCTTGCAAACCATCAGTCGGATTAACTTCCAGAAATGGCATTCCAAAGTCAGGATTGTCATAAGCAATGATTTTGAATTCGAGGTAGTTGCCTTAATAGATTCAGGCGCTGATCTCAACTGCATTCAAGAAGGGATCATTTCCTCTAAATACTTCCGGAAAACTAGAGAAAGGTTAACTTCCGCAAGCGGTGGGAAAATGCAAATTGAGTTCAAAGTCCCTAAAGCACATGTTTGCCAGAACAATGCGTGTTTTAAAACCACCTTTGTTCTCGTAAAAAATATGACAGATAGGGTCATCTTAGGAAACCCATTCATGTGTCTGTTGTATCCTTTTACCACGGATAGTGAAGGAATCACTACCCACCCTTTTGGCCAACCAGTCAAGTTTAAGTTTCTTAGGAGCCCAGAACCTAAAGACATCAACAGTCTCCATGAGGTTTCCATCTCCAAGACCCTTAACCTTATCCAAGCCAAAACTCAAAACATTAAGTACCTTAGTAATGAACTAAGTTACAAAAGGGTTGATAAGCAATTAGCTTGCAAAAGCTACCAATCAGAGATTAGAAAGTTTGAAGAAGAACTCAAACGAGAAGTCTGCTCTGATCTTCCCACAGCATTTTGGCATAGGAAAAGGCATGAAGTTGCACTACCATATGTCAAAGATTTCCAAGAAAAGAACATCCCTACCAAAGCCAGGCCTATCCAAATGAGTCAAGAACTTATGAATACCTGCAAAGCTGAAATAGAAGATCTTCTTGGAAAAGGAATCATCAGGAACTCTAGGTCACCATGGTCCTGTCCAGCCTTTTATGTTCAGAAAAACGCTGAGATTGAGAGAGGTGTCCCTAGACTTGTCATCAATTACAAGCCCCTTAACAAAGTCTTAGAATGGATTAGGTATCCTATCCCCAACAAAAGAGACTTAGTTAACAGGCTTAATAAAGCAGTGGTTTTCAGTAAGTTTGACATGAAGAGTGGTTTTTGGCAGATACAAATCAAAGAGTCTGATAGGTACAAGACAGCCTTCACCACACCCTTTGGTCATTACGAATGGAATGTAATGCCCTTTGGACTTAAGAATGCACCTTCTGAATTCCAAAACATCATGAATGAGATTTTCAATCCATTCTCCAGTCATATCATTGTGTACATTGATGATGTACTCATCTTCTCAGAGTCCCTAGACAAACATTGGAAGCATCTCAGAACATTCTTCCAAACCATCAAAAGAAATGGTCTTGTTGTCTCGGCCCCAAAGATCAAGCTTTTCCAAACAAGTGTCAGGTTCTTAGGTTTTGACATAAAACATGCAGTCATCAAACCAATTGATAGAGCCATCCTGTTTGCTGAAAAGTTTCCAGATGAAATCCTTGATAAGACCCAACTTCAAAGGTTCTTAGGATCCCTCAATTACATTTCTGATTTCTATCAAAATCTTAGGCAACAGTGCAAGCCTCTCTTTGATAGACTTCGAACCAATCCTCCCCCTTGGACACCCACCCATACATTGATTGTCCAACAGCTCAAAAAATATGTCAAGACACTCCCTTGTCTAGGAATCCCTTCAGAAAATTCCTTCAAGGTCGTTCAGACTGATGCCTCTAACATTGGTTATGGTGGCATTCTCCTTCAGCGTGTTAATCCCACTTCCCCTGAACAAATTGTTTGTTTTCACTCAGGAATTTGGACTCCCACTCAACTCAATTATAGTACTATTAAAAAAGAGATTTTATCTATAGTACTATGCATTTCAAAATTTCAAAGTGATCTTTTGAATCAAAAGTTTTTGATACGGATTGATTGTAAATCTGCAAAACATGTTTTAGAAAAAGATGTTCAAAACATTGCATCAAAACAAATTTTTGCACGTTGGCAAGCCATCCTTTCAGTATTTGATTTTGACATAGAATTCATTGCAGGGACTCAGAACAGTATACCTGACTTCCTAACCCGTGAATTTTTGCAGAATCCAATCCAAAATGTCCGGGAAGAAACCCATACAACCCCAACCTCCCAAGTTGCCTAAACCAACCACTAGGAGTACAAGTCAGGAACAGAACCCTGGCACTAGGAGTACAAGTCAGGCACAGAACCCTGGCCCCTTGGTTCCCTTCTCTACCTCTCCAAAGACCTTACCTGTGTCTCCCTCTGTTATTGTTAATCGTTATTTGGTTTCCACAATCCCAAAACCAAATTACTAGAGGCCCCAAGGACAACACAGTTATAGCTCTGCTTTAGCCAACCCCCCTCCTAAGGCAATTTCTCCATACACTGTAGAAGATCCCCTCGGCCCAATTGTGCCCAGGCAACCTTCTTTCACCCTTCCTCCCAAAACAGGAAGAACCCCTTACATCAAGAAATCCTTTTTTCAGCATATCTCTTATATTGAGCCACACTTGGCCCACATAACAGATCCTCTAGCTTTAGCAATGGAAGTACTGCCCCATGAATGGCATTTCCTTCCCAAAAGCCCAGAAAAGAACATCAAATTCTATAAAGGCATTCTCATCCAAGAAAAGTCTGCCAGAATAGAAGACATCAGAGAAAGAAATAATCCTTCAAAAGTCCTATTCCACAAATTCATAATTCAGAGTTTTGTAAGCAGCAAAGACTGGGGACACCCCTCCTCACTCAAAACACTTACTGTACTCAAGGGATCAGAACCCCTGTATAACTATTATGATTATATGGATGCTTTTGAAAAAGTTTTATTCTTCCAGAATGAGAACTATGATCACTCATGGTTTATTCAGTTTGACAAGAAATTCAGAGGACAGATACCCTCGTGGTTCCTTAAGTGGTGGGAAATGTTTGGATCAATTCCTCAGAACTACCCAGAACCCCTACAGGAAGCGCTAAGGTATTTTAGCTCCAGATTCCAGGTTGACAGGCACTCTTCCCAGTTTCCGGCTATCTTGCATATGACAGTACAATACAAGATCCACTGGATTAGTATGTGGAATTATGCTATTAACCAAAACCTACTCGATAGGGAATTCTTTGTAAAATGGTGGGATAAATTCAGACCTACTGACATTATCTCCAAATTGTATAACGACTTTCCCCTTCCAGTACAGAGAACCATTGCTCATCACACAAGATCGCAATCAAGTCTAGACTCGGTTCAAATCACCGGAAAATCTAGCAAGGAACTCAAAGATCTTGCCCAGCAATTAATTCTCCAATCAGAACAATTAGAGTCAGAAGAAATGAACTCTCCTGCCTCTTCAGAAGCTTCATGCAGTCGTGCTCCAATTGACCCATTCCAGGATGCCCAAGATCCTTATGATGGTTATAATTTGGACAGCGACTAAGTCTTTTCCAGTTAAGCTTCCGGATGTTCCAGAACAACTCCAGAAGCCCCAGCATAGCTCAAGAACCACCTTTGCAAAATCGGTTACTATTCAGAACAGTACCCGTTCCAGCAAGGTTGCAGACAAGCTACTATTCACTGCACAGTCCAGAACACTATGCAGATTTACTATTCAGAAAAGCAAGGGGACAAGACACTGTTCACAAACAGTGACCAGTTACTGTTCACTCTACAGTGCCCCGACAGAATCATTGAAGTTACTGTTGCTTTCGGTGGAAAAGATATTCACCTCAGTAAAAGCAATTCACCTTCCGTGATTTCCGTCCGCAATTCCAGCACACTCCTGAAGAGACCAGGCCTTCCTCCATCTATATAAGGAACGCTCATGCTCAGTCTTCAGTAGGCTTAGTTCAGACACTACCTCACAAGCCAGAGAACCCTTAGTTTCACATTGTAATCTAAATACTTTGTAAACACATGGCTCTCTTCTCCTCTCCCCTAGTTTACATTTGTACTAGAACTACATCTGTAACCTATTTATGCTTCCGCCCCCAGTGCCCTCAGAACGGCACCCTTTGTTTGTAGCTTAACCTCTGCAAGTGGAGGCAATATGCAGATTGAATTCAAAATCTCAAAAGCTCATGTTTGCCAGGACAATGTGTGTTTCAGAACCACCTTTGTTCTTGTCAAAAATATGACAGATAGGGTCATCTTAGGAAACCCGTTCATGTGTCTGTTATATCCTTTTATCACGGATAGTGAAGGAATCACTACCCACCATTTTGGTCAACCAGTTAAGTTTAAGTTTCTTAGGAATCCTGAACCAAGAGATATTACCAGTCTCCAAGAAGTTTCAGTTTTCCAAAACCTCAACCTTATCCATACCAAAACTCATTCTTTTGAACAAGCACAGAACCTTGACCAAATTCCATTTACAAATGATGAAGCCTTGAACCCCAATCAGTTCTCTAAACCTTCATCTCATTTCATCTCATGCATTCTGCATAAAAGTATTTGCTCCATCACATCTCATGATTTTAACAAAGATGTTTTTAAAGATAACCATTTTGTTAACTCATGGCAGGAAGAAAAGCAAATATCTCATTTTACTTGCCCCACTAGTAAGTGGAAAATGGCTTCTTCAAGCAGGAACAAAGGAAAATCTCCCGTCCAGGATTTTCTTTACCAAGGGCATGAAGGCGCTTCTTCTGGAACAGAACCCAGTAGAGCAACATCCCTTCAAAATCATGTTCCTCAAAAAATTATATTTTCCAATGGTTTTACGGCTATTACTCTTTGTGAAGTTTTATCTAGAAATTTCCAGTTTATGAATGGTGTATACCCAGAAGTCCCACCTTCCACAAAAATCATTCTCGATAACCTTCAAAGAGCCTATACCCAAAGAAACAATCGTCTTTTCCAGAAAACCCTCAGAGCACTAGAAATAAACCTAGTAAACCTCGAGGCAGGAATTGCAATTGGAGAAACATATACTAGTCAACTCTTTGGCAAAGAGGATATCCATTCAATGGATAAAACGACTATCATGAGCACCGATTATGCTAGGTTAAGTCTTAAGACTCAAAACCAGCTAAGAAGTGCTGTCGCCAACTTGCCTACTGATATACGAAAACGTATATTAGAAAGCAAGGCAATGACCGAATCAAGTGACCGTTGGTTCGATTATTTCAAAATATTGGTCACTTCCCATTTCCCGGTTTATGATGCAGATCACACTGAAACTCACTCCATCCAATCAACCTGGAATGAACACTTCAGAAGCAGTCACAGGGTCTATGAAAAGAAACATCCTTTTCCCGGTCTGATAGTCAACTATGAAGACGGGGCAGACGATGATGTCAGAGATCCATGTTGGTTTTCAAGTATGTTTGAGTATGGCTTTCTCAAGCTCGCCAAATTAACGAGCCATAAACAGATCAGCCAATTTCCTCAAATCATCCAAAAGGCCGTGACCAAGATCAACAGTCCTTTTGTATCCATCAGATGTTGGAGTACTCTCCCACAATGGGACAGTAACAATTGGATGGCTGTTCAACCTGCTCACCACCTTGTGCTCATCAATGGGTACACCCATGACGGTCCTTGGTATGAAGGTGATTCCCATCTGTCCTATGAAGACCCCTTTACCCTCGCTGAATGTTGGACAAATTACTTCAACAATGAACTCCGCAACGTCTCTAGAGAATTATGGGAAAACTATCACTTTGTAGGAAATACTGGCCGGATTACAGTATTTTCTACCAGACCATACCCTGAAGCCTTCAACACCCATAGGCTTGATTATCATGATCCCAGTCAATTCACAACTCAGAGCACAGACTATGAACCTCTGGTGTTTTGTGGATTTTGCAATTTGTACGACAATTACAATGAGCATAACTGTGATTATAATCCGCCTTGGGATCCCTATGATGGATATCCTTCTGGCACTTCCGACTAAGACAGTCAGATCGATCCCAGAATAGCTCGAGAACCACCTTTGCAGAAACGGCTACTATTCAGAACAGTACCCGCACCAGCAAAGTTGCAGACAAGCTACTATTCACTGCACAGTCCAGAACACTATGCAGATTTACTGTTCAGAAAAGCAAGGGGACAAGACACTGTTCACAAACAAGTGACCAGTTACTGTTCACTCCACAGTGCCCCGACAGAATCATTGAAGTTACTATTGCTTTCGGTGGAAAAGATATTCACCTCAGTAAAAGCAATTCACCTTCCGTGATTTCCGTCCGCAATTCCAGCACACTCCTGAAGAGACCAAGCCTTCCTCCATCTATATAAGGAACGCTCATGCTCAGTCTTCAGCAGGCTTAGTTCAGACACTACCTCACAAGCCAGAGAACCCTTAGTTTCACATTGTAATCTAAATACTATTGAAGTTACTATTGCTTTCGGTGGAAAAGATATTCACCTCAGTAAAAGCAATTCACCTTCCGTGATTTCCGTCCGCAATTCCAGCACACTCCTGAAGAGACCAAGCCTTCCTCCATCTATATAAGGAACGCTCATGCTCAGTCTTCAGCAGGCTTAGTTCAGACACTACCTCATAAGCCAGAGAACCCTTAGTTTCACATTGTAATCTAAATACTTTGTAAACACATGGCTCTCTTCTCCTCTCCCCTAGTTTACATTTGTACTAGAACTACATCTGTAACCTATTTATGCTTCCGCCCCCAGTGCCCTCAGAACGGCACCCTTTGTTTGTAGCTTACCCCCATTTGAGAACGGCACCCTTTGTTTGTAGCTTACCCCCATTTGGTATCAGAGCCATTTTGAGCTCGATCGTAAGTGTTTGTAAGTTACTGTAATTATTTTGAAAGTTAATCAAGTTGGCCGGTTCAACCGCCATAGTTATCCATTATTTTGTGCATTACTTTGAAGTATGTTATCTCTAACAAACATTATTTTGTTTTACATCTATTTTCTGATTGCACTTCCACTCCCATATGTTGCATTCTTTATCTACTACTTCATCTTAGTCAGTGTTTACTGTTCTTTCTTTTGGTGGTAGGCTGAGCCTCCCGTTCATTCAAACTGTTCATTATCTTGTGTTTATCTGTTTAAGCTAATCCTTTGCTTCCCAGATCATCTTCTTTTTCCTATCTTTGTTTTTAGCCCAAAAGTTTGTTGCAGATGTGTACTAAGCCAAGTTCTGTGAGGAAATGTTATCCAGTAAATCTAGGTGTAATTCCGGTTTTATGTTCGTCTGCTACCCAGTAAGTCTAGAGTACCGAGGTTGAGTGTGAACCAGGAGATCCCCAGTTAGCCGTTAGCCAGAGAGGGCGTTGAGGCGTTTTGAGGGAAAGGGGTTCGTATACACTCAATAATAGGGAATAGCGGCCGTCAGTAGTAGCAGGAAACATAGAAGGTGTCTGAGCGGTGGTAAGTTGGTAACATATCATAGAAGGCGTCCATACACACCCTGTTTCAGATCTAAGGTTAGATCCAGAAATTGGAAGATAGAAGTAGTCTAGGCTGTAATTGATTTCTTAGGCTTTTAATCCAGGATGATGAATAGGATGTTTAGAAGGAGTGACTCATCCACCAGCATTAGATCTAGCAGTACTTCACTCCCTGAGATTCCTGTAGAAGATGGAACCATCAACAGTGAGTCGTACCAGCTTTCAGATCTAGATCAGAAGTTAGGAGATTGGAACATACCCAAAGTTCCCACAGCCCAGGTCTATAAGTCATCTTCATGGTCCTTGAAAAAGTCTTTCAGAACGGACTACCATGTTAGGACTATAGAACAAATATACAGCATCAACAAGGAGTATGAAACATGCTACTTGTTATCCCCTGCAGCCATGAAAGCTCACAGGGAAAAAGATCATAAATTCCTCCACATAGGACTTGTCCAAGTCGGAGTAAAACCATTGATCAGAGAAGGGTTGAACAACTCAATCCTTATGGCCCTTAGAGACACCCGTCATCTTAGATTTAATGACAGTCTTCTAGGAACCATTGAATCCAGTTTGAGTAACGGTCCAATTCATTTCGACTGTTTCCCAAACCTCACAGTTGTACTTGACGACCCTCATATTCTGAAGGTCCTCACCCTCAACATCAGAACCCATGGAACCTTCGTGTTACATGGCACCAGACAGCTTGCTCTTATATACAGAGTGTATTATAAGTGCATGAGGACAAACATGTCCATTCAAGCAGTTGATAAGAGAAAGGCAGGAGAAACCACTCTTATCCAAACCCCAGACGTTAGATCCACAGTTCAGGTACCAAGAACCCTGAAATGGTCTGAAGTCACATTCCCGACCCATTGGACGATAGAAAATGAAAACTATCCTCTACAGGTCCAGAACCCAGTTAGGAATCCAGACTTAGATTTTGTCCAGCAGTTAGCCGATGGAACGGTTAGACTAAGCTTTGACCAATCTAGGTTTAGATCACCCTTAGCTGATGAACCCAGATCTTCAGTAGATCTGTACCAGGAGCCAAGGTCTAGATCCGTAGATCTTCGCCAACCATTTAGGCAGCCAACTATCCTCCTTAAAGATAGACCTGCATCCCAGTGTAGTTCGTCCAGAACACGAGCTCCCTTCCCCACATCTAGAAAAGACTTAGGTCCTTTGTTCCAAGGTGTTAAAGACCACTCCCAGGTTAGTACCCCTTGTTACACAGCCAAACAAGACTCAGTTGCTGATCAAGAAGAAGACAGTACTAGTCAGGACAGTCTTAAACCTCCCTCACCATCAGGAACTGATATGAGAAATCCTGTTCATCTAGAAGATGAATATGACTATCAGCTCATGGTGTTGACTAAAGAGTTCACCCCTGATATGGATGCTCTTGAAAAGGAATTTAATTCTGAACAGAACAGAGTTAAAAGAGAAGCCTATAGAGCCAACCATACTCTAGAACAAAAGGTTGAAGTTTTGGAGAAATGGAAGTTATTCATGAAAGAGGTAAAAGCTGATTATCCTTTCTTTGAATACTTTGAGAAACATTTCAAGTGGCATAAAAAGAACTGTGTCATTACCAAAACCAACTGGAAGTTACTTCCCAAGAAGGATGCACCAAGCTCTAGCAAACCAGAAATTGTTAGGTCTAGCCATCCTCCCCAAGAAGCCATACTCCTTAACCACCGTGGTGCTGATGTTACTGCCTCTCCTTTTAAGTGTACAACCCCAGAAGAAAAGGTTGTAAAAAAGGTGGTAGAACAAAACAACTATACCAACCAGTGCTTAGGAGTCATAGGAAAACAGCTTGATAGGATAGAAGGCCAGATAGACAACAAGGTTATCCTCCAACCAGGAAACCCCAGCAAACCTATCCAGCCCCTAGAAAAGCCTTTAGTAAAACTCCCTGTAACTAGGCAATCCAGCCTCAAACCAAAGGGCCAAACAGCCATAGAAATTGTCACCCAAAAGATTGAGGAACTCGTGAAGAGAGAACCAATCTCCCCTTCACCAGACCATACCTCAACCAATAGGGACAACCGGCTGGTCACCTTAGAAGCACATACAGCCTCTAGTAGTTCTAGCAAAACCTCCTCAGAAGATGAAAAGGAGATAGAACTTCTAGAAGACCAATTTCGAGGTTTACAGGTGAATAGGCTTTACCAACCTAAGGTAACCCCAACTAGCCTTACCAAAAATTGGTATCCCAGACCTACACCACCTGACCTCCAATATGAGGAAAGATCCATACAGTTTACAGTGTCCAGTGGAAAACTCTATGAATGGAACATAGATGGTTTATCCGAACAAGAAATCCTAAACAAAATCCAGCACATAACCATGGTAGCCAATAACTATCTAAATGATGGTATTCCAAATACTGAGGTTGTTGAGCTCGTTGTTTTAGGATTTACTGGAAAACTGTTACATTGGTGGAACAATTGTTTGACAGAAACTTCCAAGGAAGAAATTAAACATGCTGTCCAAAAAGATGAGGATGAGAACCCAATCTTTGACGAAAGCATAGGAAGAGGTGTTCCCGATGGAGTCAATACCCTGATCTACACGATCATGAAACACTTCATAGGTAAACCCAGCAATATCACATCTAGGATTTACGACCAGTTGAGTAACCTTAGATGTAAGAACCTTGGAGAGTACCGGTGGTACGAAGATGTGTTCACCACCCGTGTCATGCATAGAAGCGATTGTAACTCTCCATTTTGGAAGGAGAAGTTTATCAATGGCTTACCCACATTGTTTGGACAGAAGGTCAAAGAAACTCTTGCTAGCTCGTTAGGTATCATAGATTATGACAACCTAACCTATGGAGATATCTCAAGCACAATCCGAAATGAAGGGATGAAGATGTGCAGAGATCTTAAAATCCAGAGTCAAGCCAACAAGAGCAAAGCCAAGTACGAAATAGGGAATTTCTGTACCCAATATGGCTTACCTTCAATCATCCCCAAAAGGAAATCCAAACACAGAGGAGAAGAACCCTCTGGAAAACCTCATAGGAAGAAACCTGCCTCCAAACACTATAGAAAACAGAAGTTCAAAACTGAGGATTTCTATAAGAAAGGCAGATCCAAGTCCACAAGAAAGTTCATACCTAAAACATCAGGAAAATGTTTTAAGTGTGGCAAGGAAGGTCATTTCGAAAGAGATTGTAAAGCTAAGGCCAAAACCCTTATCAATACCCTCATTAGTAACCAAGCTAGTAAGGAAGAAATCTTCAAACTCTTAGCACTCAATCACCTGAGTAGTGAGTCCAGTGATCAAGAGAAACACCAGTTGTTTAGGACATCTTCTGAAACCTCTAGAGTATCTTCTAGTTCCTCTAGTGACACTGATGAAATCCTAGCCTGCCAGGATAGTTGTTGTAGAAACAAGACTGTCCATGTTCTCTCTAAACAAGAAGAGTTACTCTTAGATCTCATAGAACAGATCAAGGACCCTGAAGAAAAATCCCAAAGACTTAGTGAGTTCCACAAAACCCTAGTCAAGGAAGCCAGTACATCCAAACCTAGGTTGCAGGAACCCAAAGTTGATTTGGAAAAAATCTACAATAGATTCACCAAATCCAAGAAAGAAGTTACTATCCATGATCTCCAGAAGGAGATTAAGGACATTAAATCTGAAATGAGAAACCTTAAGCAAGAATTAGTCATCCTTAGGGTTGATCATGGTCTCATGGACCTTAGGGTCAAAGATTTAGAAAATACTTCTCATCAAAGCAATGAGGACAGAATCTCATTACAGAACCCTTCTGATGAAGAAGTTGATGAAACCATTAATCCTACTGCAGATGCAGAACCAGAACCATCAAGTGGATCGTTCTTGCGAACCATCAGTCGGATTAATTTCCAGAAATGGCATTCTAAAGTCAGGATTGTCATAAGTAAAGATTTTGAAATTGAGGTAGTAGCCTTAATAGATTCAGGTGCTGATCTCAACTGCATCCAAGAAGGATTAATTCCCTCAAGATACTTCCAGAAAACCAAGGAAAGGTTAACCTCTGCAAGTGGAGGCAATATGCAGATTGAATTCAAAATCTCAAAAGCTCATGTTTGCCAGGACAATGCTATATATATATATATATCTCAGAACGGCGTCTTTTAGCAATTTTTCTTTTTATTTTTTAAACAAAATGGCGTTGTTTCACTTAGTTGTTATTGTTTTTTTTTTTTTAAAAAGGAAAAAATGCAAAATTGACCCTTTAACTTTCACATTTTTTCATTTCAGTCTTTTAACTTTCAGTTTTCATTTCAGTCCTCTAACTTTCAATTTTTGTCAATGTAGGACTCCGTTAGAACTCAGTTAGTGGCTGTTATTAGAACTCCTGAAATAATGCCGTTTTGCATTTTTTTTTTTAATTCGGAATTAAAATAAAATAAGAAAAATCTGAGAAAAAAAAATTAAGGGTCATCGTTCCCTTTCCCCTAAAATCAAAACAAAGATCTGAAGAACACCGGCTTACATAAATTGCAAGCTAGGGAAGTAGTAGCATAAAAAGAAGGTGACGACAATTGCATAATTGCATTGCATATGTTCGTCAAAATTCCTGAGAGAAAGAAAGAACAGAACACGAGACAAGATGACATGGGCAAGAGAGGAGGAGGAGGTTTCGGGAACAAGAAATCAGCGCAAAAGTTGTCATCTTCAAATGGGTTTCACAATCCAATCTCATTGAGAGAAGAGATCACTGGAAAAAAGAAAACAAAAGGAGGCAACTCTATCAATTCCAAGTCCATGTTAAAGCTTGAGCATTTGCAAAAGCTTGCAACGTGGGCTAGTGGGGAGGCCACTATTCCTTCTTTGGGTACTACTAATAAGGTAGCTGGTGATTTCAGTCCTCACTTCTCAACTTACTCTCTCTCTCTCTCTCAAACTGACCCCCAAATTTACACGGTTAAGGATCTGAGTGTTCTTCAGATCTTTGTTTTGATTTCAGGGGAAGGGGAATGACGACCCTTAAAGTTTTTTTTTTTATTTTTTTTATTTTTTATAATTTTCTTTTAATTCTGAATTAAAAAAAAAAATGCAAAATGGTATCCTTTCAGGAGTTCTAACGGCAACTACTAACTGAGTTCTAATGGAGTCCTGCATTAACAAAAATTGAAAGTTAGAGGACTGAAATGACAAAACTGAAAGTTAGAGGACTGAAATGAAAAAAATATGAAAGTTAGAGGGCCAGTTTTGCATTTTTACCAAAAAAAAAAAAAAAAAAAAAAAAAACGGCGTTGTTTTGTGCACAACCCTAACCCTAACTCCCTAGGTATAAATTCGTTATTTTCTCAGACCTTCCTCCTTAACTCTCTCAGTCTCTCTTTCGCCTGTCAGCTTTGCTGGGTGATGGCTCTCCTTGAGTCATTGTCTGACGTGTCTCTCTCTCACCACCTTGCTGCCGCCAGCCACTCCACCGATAACTCCATGTCTCCACTCTCCATCTCTCACCTTGCCATTTTAAAGATTCTATCTCTCACTTTGAGTCCAACTATCCAAGTCCATCTGTGAACTATGATCTATCTAACGTTTTTTGTTCTTGGCATTTTCAGCAATTTGATTTTTGGCATCTGTGAACTATACCTTTTACTCATGCTTTCGTTTATTTATTTATTTCCTATTGTGATCCACTACCTGGTCAAATTGGATAAAATTCCTCTATTTTTTTATTTATTTTTTATATAGAAACTAAATTAACCTATAAAATCTGGTTGAAAAATCTCTTCTTTCTTTGCTTTTCCTAAACTTCTTTGAGCAACAAAAACAAAGCATGATTGCAAATATATTAAAGATTGTAGAAGGTTTCCCTATACTTTTGCCACTCCTCCCTGAACACCAAATACTTCCTCCATTCCTTTGATTGTAATCAAACTAATTAGGCGTGTGGAAGTTGCGTTCATATCTATATCACCTTGACTATGTAAGGTAAAAAAAAAATATAAAAAATAAAAAATCTAAATATATAAACTAATCAGGCGTGGAGAATAGACTGAATGGACTGAAGTAGATTGAAATACTACGCTGATATGGCTCAACAAAAACATAACAACAAAAAATACTACATTTTAACTTCTAGATATTATATTGACATAGATGAAGAATCCTCAATTAAGCGTACCACAACACATCAGCTCCCAACATCCCCTCCGGCTCCAGCTTCCACTTCTCCCTTACTCCCATTTTTCTCTCAATTTAGAAAAGTCTAAGAAAAAGATAGAAACTTTCACACAACATTGACGGTTTACAACTCAAAGCTTCAGAGCAAACTTGCAATTTCATTTGTAGAATGAATGTGATAGCTAACAGTACTGCTGTGGATCAAAAAGAGCAGCACCTCACAACTCCTCTGATTTAGTGGCCCCTTCTGTTTTAGAGTCTTGAAACCTGCTAGATTCCAAGTATTCTTCTTCTATAGTTTCCTTGAGGATGAACAACCTCTGTATAACCACAGGCTGAGTCAAGTGTTTGACTTCTCTAATGTCAGTGTCTTCCTTACTGAGATTGTAAGCATCAAGCATTATCTTAATCCATTTGTGCAGCTCTTTGGGAGTACTGCTTAACAACAACAAAACATGATAAATCCAAATATGTCATACTCTGAACAGAAGCAGATTCTCAGATACTAACATAAGGGTACTTCGGTAACCTAAAGAAGCAAGAAGCTCTCTTACGTGTAAAGAGCATTAGGGTCCTTTGCTTCATGTTCATCACCCGGAGAGAAAGCAGTTGCCAATGCCGAGAATCGCTCTTCAGGATCAGTGATGTTCAGCAAATGCTTAAGTAGCTTTATTTCTTTTGGCGCAATGCTCCTAAGACTGCTCTTTGTTGCCTTATATAAACGATACATTATATCTTTGACCTGCAGTTACACTTCTAAGATTAAACAATACAAAACAAGGAAAATTTTGGCAAATAAAGGCATTTAAAAACATTGCAATGAAAGAAATTATACAAATCAAAGCTTGATTTCAAGAGTCAGGTTTTGTGGGGTAGATGTTTTCATGGGAGAATTAACAACTCTAGTAATCAATCTCAACCATCGAACCATGTGATTGATGCCGTTATAGTCTTTATTCATGGTAACTAAGCCTGTGAATTGTGCATAGATATCTGTCACATGATAACTGCAAGTTTATCTGTTTTCAAGGACATATGTTGCACCATGAAATGAAATTATTCCAGTGTGTGCAAATAATGGCAACGCAAAACAAGGAATTTGGTTAGTCTATGAAACATAAACCAACCTTTGAAGGGCTCTACTCTATTCAGGAATAATCTACACGATCAGTTTAAATAAGTTTTAAGTATTTTTGCCATACAATGACAGTGAAATGGGGGGTTAGACTACTTTACTCCCTAAAGAGAAAAACATTAAGTTCAGCAAGTTGTTGCTCATATGCATAGAGGGCAATCCCATGCAATCTAATGCATTTTTTAAGGAGATCTACAGTTTATAGTCCTTTTTCTTGGTGTATAATCCATTTAACAAACTCTTAAAGTTGAGACATACTTTAAATACCATCACAGCTGTAACCACAAATGTTGCATTATACTAAAATTATATGGAATATATTTTAGAACAAGGTTTACTTTGTGACTATTAAGATCTCGTCCTCCTTGCTTGTGCATTTTATGATGCATTAGCAAGTTAGGAAGTGACCCCTCTGGTCCATCAAGGGGAATATCCTCAATAAAAGGTTGCCATCCATTCATCTATACCTCATCTTTCATAGTTGTGGATTCTTTTGCAGAAGCCCAAGCACTGTTTATCAACAAGATCAATGAGGAATCTAGTTCCTTTGCTTTGGCAAGGCTTTTAATCTTCTCACATGCCGCATCCACTGAAGGAGAGTCAAGGATATCATCAAATTTGGCCTGAGCAACCTCTAATGTATCCACATAATCCAGCGTATTATCATAAGTACTGACAGCAGACAAGCATCTGGCCCCCAGTCTTGCCACGGCTGTCAAAAAAAAAAAAAATAGTAAATATAGAGCAATGTTATAAGAGAGACAAGACCAAGCTATACACAAATCAACCTTCTTTTTATTTTATCAGGTTAAAATGTCGTGAACAATCAATACAGACTTATTTTAGGCCAGATGAAGGTGATTTTGGATTAGCTTTTTCACTTGCTTATGTATAGTTTTTTAAAAACTCACATTTTTTAGGTACAACTGTACTCTTTCTAACTTTAAATAAAAAAAGAAATAAAATTTCAGCAAAAAAGCTAATCCAAACGCATACAAATCAAAATCTCAGTTAATTATTGCTCATTTTCACTCTTGTAATCTCAGGGTAAGTCATACTGGACTTTGCGTCAGCTTCTATAAACCTCCTACTGTTTGATTCAAGTGGAGGCTTACTCACAAGTCATATGATATGCAATTGAGCCAACTAGCCATTAATTGCAATAAATTCATCCAAATATTAAAAGTTACCATCACGGTCCTCCAAACTGTCATAAGTCTCCGACAGTAGAGTGAGGTAGCGAAAAAATTCCCCTGTGAAGTCTTTGCGCCGCCGTGCAACAATGGCATTAATGTCAGTTGGGCTGTCTTGGATCTCCTTCAGAAGTTCACTATGACCTTCCATTTCATCATCAATCTGCAATGCTTACCCCTGATGAAACAGAACAGGAAGATACCTCTAAAACTAAACAATTATATGTATATTCAATTAAACAACCATTTGTTTGTTTGTTGAGAAAGGTAGCAAAATTAACAAAAGTAAAGACTTAAACCTGAAATTTAATTGCTTGTGTCCCACTACCTGGTCAAATTGGATAAAATTCCTCATTTTTTTTTTTATATAGAAACTAAATTAACCTATAAAATCTGGTTGAAAAATCTCGTCTTTTTTTGCTTTTCCTAAACTTCTTTGAGCAACAAAAACAAAGCATGATTGCAAATATATGAAAGACAAAGACATTGTTCTACCTTCTTCACTTTTCTTCCTAGTGAAATCAATTTTTGCTTCATAGTAGGGTCGCCTTCTGCATCTGCCCGTGAACGACACCGATTGTAGAAGGTTTCCCTATACTTTTCCCACTCCTCCCTGAACACCAAATACTTCCTCCATTCCTTTGATTGTGGCTTCTCCTTCAGAAAGACCTCAATAATCTTATCAATGAATTGAGTTAAAGTATAACCCTCAGCAACCTCAACCTCTACCTGCTCTTCCACTTGAGCAGTGGCTATATCACTGGCTTGAACACCTGAACATCATTTTTTTTTTTTTTTTTTGGCTTTTTCTATGAGAGACCCCAAAAAAATGAACTACAAATAGCAATTAAGAACCACCCATAAAACCCCTTATACACAAAACACTAACATTAGTCTTTAACCTTTCGTCAGTTGCCCAATAAACATTGGAAAGTACTAAGTAGTCAATCATTGATTTTTTATGCATTATGTTGTTTTTGTTTACAATAAAGCCATAAAATTGACAAAGAAAAGTAAACCCAATTCTCAGAAATTAAAAAAGAAAGAAAGTGAGAGCAAAAAAGCACAGCAAATAAATAAAGAAAGTAAAAAAACTCACTGGTTGTGCTTGTGGAGTTGAGATGGGCAGTGTGGGATTTGAAGCTGTGAGTTGTAATACTTCTCCTTTTGTAGCTGGAGTTAGAGTTAGAGGTGTGTTTGGAGAGTGGGAAAAGAGAGGTTGGAGTTGGGGATAGGAATTCAGTGAAAGGGAAGGAATTTATGATATGGGTGTTGTTGAAGAAAGAGGGTTTGGGTGCGAGTGAAAGCTCCAATCCCAGAAAGTTGCTCACACTCACGCTCATGGTTGATGTACAGTACAGCTGCTTTGCTTGGACTAGCTATGAAGCTTGTAGATAACAATTACCAAATGTTCTTCGTAGTTCATACTGAAACTTTCAACAATGTAGAAGAAATGTCTCAATTCGTCGTCGTTTAGAATACAAAATTTTTGTTTATTTATTTATTTATTTATTTTTTTGAGAATAAAAATTTACTTAAAGATATCAGTTTATCTAGTAATATTTGTTAATATTTTAGTAATATTTTATGTCAGATTTAAATTTGATACTGGTAGTTTATTATTTGTTTACTTCAGCAGTAGTTTTGATAAATCAATTATGTTTCATTGACAGAATAATTATTGGTTGTCCCTGTTGGGCAGATTTCAACACTTCAAGGTGCAGCACGTGTTCCGTGAAGCTAATAGAGTTGCAGACGCACTGGCTAAGTTAGGATGTAGTATGCAAGACTATTTTGTTGTAATGGATAGCTCCCCTTCTGATGTTGTTGCTAATCTTGTATATTCAGATGCCATGGGGGAAAACTTTTGTAGGCTTACTGCCAACAGTTTGGCCATTTTGGCTTAGTTGAATGTTAATTTCCTTTTAACCAAAAAAAAAAAAAAAAAAATATTGGTTTATATTGTAATAGTAATGTGATCTACGTTTGTATAAAGTGTACAATATTATATATATTTGCATAAAAATGTATAATATTGTACGCATTTATTTAGTTTATAATATAAATATGAATAGTGTAAGGACTCGATTCGTAATGACCCCAAGATAATATTGGGCTCGTACGTAAAGAGGGCTCAAATAATATCATTTGTAGAGCGTGGGTTTGAAAGGCTAGGTCTTGGTCACCGGACGGTAGTTCGGGCTAACTCCGGTCAGTGAATCTCGTCCGAGGAGTCTGGGGAGCTCTATGCTCTTCTTATTCTCCTTGTTTCTAGGACACCATGGATGGGAGGACGAGTTGTCCCCCGCCTCTCTCACACTGCCTCTCTTATCCTTTTATACGGGCATTTACCCTCTCACCAGCGTCCACGTATAAGCTCAATTTCCTAGAACTTAAGACTTGTCCTTTCAGCCCATACCTAGAGTGGTTGGGGGTGGTTGTAAAAGTTGAAGAGTATGGTTCTGTCAGGTGCAGAGTATTGAATGGCAGTAATGGCAACTTTCCCTTTGTCCTTGGTCGTTATACTATCCAACGTCTCCTTCCCTAATGACATAGATATTTTAGATTTTTTCCCAAACTGTTCCTATACCGTTTTTGCCCTTTCTTCCAGGGGGGCCTCGGATATGCCGAGGACAGAATCATCCTCGGCTGTTTCTCAATACTATTTGGACTTTTATTACACATCCTCGGCTATACCCTTCCTCGGCTCGGGCCTTAGGCCTAATGCAAAAATGGGCCAGGGCCACAAATTATTGGGCCCCACAAAGAGTATAATGTAAACTAATAATTTTCTTTTTAATAATTAGTGAATCAACTATGATATTGTTATATGTTTTGTTTATTATGTTTGCTTAGGTTTCATATTTTTTATTTATATTATAAAAGTTATGATATAAAAAATACATTTGAAAGAAAGAACTTTATATTTATTTGGATTATTTTAGTCAAATTTTCAATTTTTACTAATTTAATATATTTATTTATATTTTAAATAATTATAAAATTAATTATGATATTATCATGTTTCTACTTCAGTTCGATTTTGGTCTGACCTTAAAAATTTTAAATCTCTTTTTTTAATGTTCATTAAATGGTTCAAGTTTCAAAACCATATTTCTTCATGGGGTTGAGCCAAACAAATAGCTAACTTGGAAAAAAAATTAATCAAAATATCATTATTAGAATACAATAATAAGAGCATCCACAGCAGTGGAGCTAAAAATTTAGCTTTTTAGCTCCACCAAAAGTTACTTTATCTATTATACCTACACATATACTACAGCAGTGGATCTATTTTAGCTATCAACGTAATAAAATAATATAAACATCACAATAAAATAATATATCCCTACAATAAAATAATATACCACCTACAATAAAATAATATATCTCACTGCCAAAAAAAACAACCCAGCACCATCCACAACCACCCCTGCCATCAGCCACACCCGCAACCACCACTATCACCACCACCAGCAGACACAACCAAACCCACAAAAAAAAAAAAAAAAAAAACCAAACACCGTACCACCAAACCATAGCCACAACAACCACCATCGCCACCATCACAGCCATCAAACCCATAGAAGAAAACAAAAATCAAACATCATTCCCACATGAAAATACATTAAAAAAAAAAAAAAAAAAAACAAACAAACAAACTCAATCACAGCAAAGAGAATGGCGTGGGTCTGATCGGAGGATTGGGCGGAGGCGTTGATCGGCGGAGTGGGGAGGACTGGGCGGCGTGGGTCTGATCGGAGGATTGGGCGGAGGCGTGGATCGGCGGCTTGGGGCTTGGGTCGGTGACGTTGAGGCCGACGGAGGGACGCGGACTGGGCGATGGGGCTTGGGGTGATCGGTGATGGGGCTTGGCGTGGGTCGGCGAGCTGGGTCGGTGGAACAGGTCGGCGGTGAGGGAGCTGGCCGGCGAGCTGAGGGATGAGGGAGATGAGGGAGGCCGGCGAGCTAGAGAGGAAAAGAAAATTTACCGGCGAGCTGAGAGCTAGAGAGAAAAAAAATGACCGGCGAGCTGAGGAATGAGGGAGGCCGGCGAGCTGAGGGATGAGGGAGGCCGGTGAGCTGGAGAGAAAAAAAAAATTTGAGGAACAAAGAAGAAGGAAGAGAAGCCGGAGAGAGAGAGAGAGAAAATGATAGGACTATTTTAATCAGAGAGGAGAGAGAGAGGTGTAATAAAAAAATATTTTTTTTTTTAGCTTTGAGCTACAGTACACATCTAAAAATAGATGTGTACTGTAGCTGAGGAGCTAAATCTTTTAGATTTAGCTCCACTGCTGTGTAATGGTTTTTGGGTATAGAGGAGCTAAAAAATAGCATTATACCTATATAGAACCACTGCTGTGAGTGCTCTAAGAGAGAGTCCAAGGCTTAAAGAGAGAGAGAAAGAGAGAGAGAGAAGATCCAAGGGTATAACAAAATTGTTTTGAGATGTGTTTGGATACCACTTATTTTGTTGAAATTGAAAAATTATTGCTAAAAGTACTGTAAATAAAGGTAAAAGTTAGTTGAAATAGTATAGTGGAGCTCATAAATAGTGTCAAAAAGTGCAGTAGAACTCATGAATAGTAACAAAAATAAGTTGAATAGTGAAATAATTTTCATCTTTCATCTATACCCAAATGCGCACACGTAGTGAGCGATCTTATCCAAAAAATAAATAGTGTTGTAAAATGTAATGAGGGTAAGTGAAATATATTTTAGTTTTTTTTTTTTTTTAAATACTTATGATGGGCTAACATATAATCTTTTTATTATAAAAATATTAGAAAATTTTGTTGTAGACTATCATTTAAGAAGCTTCCTAAAAAAAGAAAAAGAAAAAGCCTCTGTTTGGTGCTCTTACCCATTTAATAACTAAAGTATACGTTGAGAGAACCCAAATACTCAAAGAGATTAAAATCAAACCCAAACCAAGATCTGATGAGAAAAAAACCAATATGATCTAGACAATAATTTCATTGATTTGCAAGAAAAGCAATACAATATGATCCACCTTAAAGACACCAAAATCAGTCTAAGGGAAAACCATATCTTAAAGAGAAATCGCACCCAATTGAGAAGAATGCAAAGCTTGGTGCCAACACAAGGAGACCACCGGTCTTTTAGCACTCATGCTTAAGAGCACTAGTATTGAGGCTTGTAAATGCCAAATGTAGGTATATTTTAGCATCAAAGCATTAAAAAGGCCTATTACCCGGTCATCCAATTATAAAAAAATCCTAAAAATATATGATGGTACTATAGCAAGTTTCTATAATTTTTTATTATATATTATTCTCTCTCTCTTCTCTCTCTATTTATTACTTTTATTTTATTGTATAATTTATATTATTTTAATGTGTTGTATTTTAAAATAAAAGTTGAGATGTTGGATATATAGTAAAATAGTATGATATAATAAATAAAATAGATTTTGAGATGATAAAATAGAATAATGTGAAGATAATACCGAATGCTGATGCTCTACAGCAGGTGCTAAAGGAACTAAAATCTAGACTGGTTCGAGTTAGATATGGGTTGAAGACTGCCTCTTAAGGGCTCTAGAGGGCAACTCAACTGCGACAAATGGAAGAGACGCAACCAATTTTGGTTGTTGCGATACCTGTGGCAGAGATGGCATAGATTAGAGCATCACTTAAGGTAACGAGAAACCCATGAGGGGCCTAAATATAGGACTTGGGTGCACATTAGCACAGAGACACTAACTGGCAACTTTTATTTACCACAAATGTAGATAAGCTAAATAAGTTGGAAAAATCTTCAATAAGCAAGAAGTTTGGAATGTGGCTCAAGATAGTCATAATTCAATTGATTTGAAAAGTGGAATATGACCCTTTCAAATTTAAATGCTGGGAGTCAATTTCATGATTAATAATAAATAATATTATGTATATATATAATAATAATAATAATAATATACAAAATATCACATTATTTAAAATTTTAAATTATATGAGACTAGAGATATCTTTAGCGATCCCTTTCCTCCAGAACTTAAAACCATTTGTAACTAGTTGTAACAAGCCGAACTATGTTAAGTAATTAATGTTCAAACTTTGCTTGACAACAAATGTAAAATGTTCAAGCTCTACTTAAGTTCGAACTACGCCTACAAACCGTTTGAGCTTGACCTTGTTAGATAGTCTAGAAGTTTGAGCTCTCAAACTCAAATTCAATATAAAGCTTTTGAATCAAATACAAGTATATTATCAAGTTTATATTAAGCATATTGTTTCGTCCATTTGGTTTAGACATATGACCCCAACTTCCAATCAATAAAAGTTTAGTAAGATATGAGTTTATTTTTGAAGCCCATATCAAGCTTATTACTAAGCCCATAATCTAATCTAAGCTCAACTTGTATTTTATCAAACTTTATTATTCACGAGCTTATTCTATGAGCAATTTTTTTTGCTTGGGATCAGTTCATTTATTGAAAAGCCTAAACTTAAGACTCAAGTATAACTTGTTTATAGATAAAGAAACATGAACGAACCTTTTTATTGAGCCAAACTTAAACTGTTTTTGAATGACTTGTTTAATTATAACTCTATTTGTAACGGAAAATTATAGAATATCTCACAAGTAGAATTAATACACACTCCCGTTCTCTCATAAATAGTGGACCTTATCATGATTTTTTGTTTATTTTTTAAAATTTTGGGATGCAATCCTTATCATGAATTTAATTAAATAGAATCACTATTATGTGAGAGTAGAGGATATACGTTTATTATACTCCTCATGAGATATTATATTCGTGAAATATTCTATAATTATTAATTACTCGCAAGGTTGTAACAGATTAGCTTAGTATTTGACAGCCTAAAACTGGCAAGTACATGATCACTTACACTATTGTTAATGAAATTAATCCGAATGATGCTTCCTTTATTTGCACTTTGAAAGCTACGCTGAGAAGGACATAATTGTTACCTCATACAATTTGCAAATGTATATAATTAGATCACCGATGACAACACAAAGTGTTTACTTCAGCTACATAATGACACCAAAAATCTGCAAGAAAGTTCAAACAAAATTTGGCTAGCATACATGTCCAAAGAAAGTCAAGGCCAGCGGCCAGCTCCAGGCTAAAAGCCTAAAATGCACACAATAATGTCAAAACCAGCCGATGATGGAAACAAGAAGGCATTTTCTTCTTTTCGATTGGAACGAGTCCATACGGATTCTTCAATGAAAAGAGCCCATTTAAACTTTGGGACTACCTCCTTACACCTTTTCTCTGGTTGTTACAATTATTTTTTTGTTTTTTCACATTGTTTCCTCCTTTTTAATTCTACTTCAGTCCTAGCCCCCAACTTACTGGGAGACCCCAAAGGAAAAAAAGAAAAGAAAAGAAAAGAAGAGAAAAAAACTAACACTCTACCAATAGTGATCGTCGTGACACAGTGATCGACATAGGGAAGCCTGTTAATTTCACTGGTGGACTCGAGTTTTCAAGCCTTACATATACGGTGACAAAGAAAAAGAAGGACGTTGAAGGATTCGGTTCAAAGAAGAAGTAGATTTGTTGAACAGGATTACTGGCTATGCACCAAAAGGGTGCATCACTGCAGTGATGGGTCCACGTGGTGCAGGCAAATCTACACTACTGGATGGTTTGGCTGGGAGAATAGCTAGTGGGAGTCTCAAGGGCAGGGTGTCCTTGGATGGGAAGGAAATGAGTTCGAGCTTGATTAAGAGGACTTCAGCATATATAATGCAGGATGATAGGCTATTTCCAATGCTTACTGTGTATGAGACTTTGATGTTTGCTGCTGATTTTCGGCTGGGGCCTATTTCAAGGGCTGAAAAGCAGGAGCGTGTGGACAAGCTGATCGAGCAGCTTGGGTTGTCTGTAAGTGATTTGAATTCCCACTTATAGTTATAGGTTCTACATATTAGTACATGTAAGTTCCCAATTCTCGCATTAAGACTTTTATTTCTCTAGGATTCACTTCCACCAACACCAATCATTCCAACTTGTTGCACTGGTTGGAGTTGGAAACATTATATATCTAAAAACCAAATGGATTGAATTAGATCAATGTATTATGCATGTGGTGTTTACCAAGTTAAATTAGACTATATAATTGATTACAAAGAGTTGGAATTATAACTCGGCCAATCCTCTTTTGGCATAGCACAGATGTGGTTGTGACCAAAAACTTAATGGGAAGCTACTCTTTCTTGAAATTGCTATCACTTTCCCCTCTCTTTAATAATTTTTTCTTCATGCTAGGTTTCAAAGTAATCGGTTGAATAGCCATCTTAAGTTATGGTTATTCAAAGGAGATAAAAGTTGACAACATACTAGCTAGTGAAGAAGTTTCTTTTGATATTTATCTCTAATCTGTGACTGAATTTTCCGACTGTCTATTTTGTAGTCATCTCGGAACACTTATATAGGTGACCAGGGGATCAGAGGAGTGTCTGGTGGAGAGCGTCGCAGAGTGACAATAGGGGTGGACATCATCCATGGACCATCATTACTCTTCCTGGATGAACCTACTTCAGGTCTCGACTCCACCAGTGCTCATAGCGTGATTTAAAAGGTGCACCACATTGCACGCTCTGGAAGCACTGTAATCCTCACAATCCACCAGCCCTCATCAAGAATCCAGTTGCTCCTTGACCATCTCATAATCTTGCCTCGTGGCCAGCTCATGTTTTAAGGATCACCCAAAGATGTCACTCACCATGTATCACGGATGGGGCGCAGAGTTCCCAAGGGTGAGAACTCAATTGAGCACCTAATTGATGTCATACAAGAGTATGATCAGTCTGAACATGGTGTTGAAGCAGTAGCTGAATTTGCACGTACCGGATTGAAGCTCCCGCCATTGGCAGGGATGGATATGTCTGTTTCATCGACTCTACCACCAACGCCTACTCCACCACGTCGTAGCCGTCAAGCAGAAGGTCAAGAGAGTGCTGATCATCACAAGGGACAGGGAAAGCGCCTACAGTTACAAAATAATTCTCTTGTATTTGATTCTTTTGATCACAGTGTAAGAAGCCCATATGACAATACTTCAAGGTCATGGAGTGCTAGTGATCGTGGAGTAATGCAAGCACTGAGGCTTCCACCTTCGCAGGCTAATAAAAAAGGTCCAAATTCAATGAGGTAATTAAAAACACAATTTGTAGTTGCATAACACACAGTTAAGCACAAAGTAATGCTTGCATTGACGGGTCACTTTGTAAATCCTTGTAGTAAAATTAAAAATAACTTTTAACATTTTCTTGTAGCACATAATCAAGTTTTGCTCTCTTTGAGTTACATGTGCTAGCTCTCTTATCTTTGTGTACATGGTGTTAAGCAATTTATCCCCTGGCCACTAACGCATACTCGAGTGAAATCCTTCCCAGCACTCCAACACCTCACAGCAGTGACTACACTGTCAATGAAGATGACTATCGCACCCCTGGCGGCACTGATGTTGCTATGAACTCCACAGCAAACAATAACCATCTCGGCCCAAAGTTTGCTAATTCATTCTTATCAGAGATCATGATACTCATGCGCCGCAACTTCAAGAACGTCCGTCGTACACCTGAGCTTTTCCTCTCAAGACTAATGGTCCTCACCATAATGGGTTTCATGATGGCTACCATGTTTGAAAGCGGAAAGATCTGAAAATGGAATTTTCAGTTTTAGAATGATATCCTTAATTAGCAAACATGTGAGGCCTACTTTTTCATGCCTTGCAGGCTTAAAATTTCTTGACTCAAAATGCCTAAGCTAGTGGTTTGGAGAGAGAATGAAACCATTGAATATTGTTTCATAACCAATCAACTTTGCTAGTCGAATGTTCCTAGATAGGTAACCTGCTCAAGTCCCTCGATCACTCATGAGGAGATTTGAGTACTAAAGCAGAGATGAACAAAACTTCCATGTTGAATTAATGCATTTCTGTCCGACAAGATTGGGTAACTTTACCATTTGTTTGACACTTTACACCCCATGCATTGAACTACTAAATTTGGATCAACCTAGCCAGTCGAAACGATACTTAGACTTGCATAATCGAGTTTTTAATTAGACTATTTAAGTTTCTTTTGCTTATACATCACTATCAGTTTCTTTAAGATCTTCTTTCCTATTGTCGTGTGTGTATTAAAATATTGAATATTCTAAAAAAAAAAAACCATTGAAATATATAACTCGGTTAAATGGGTTCTTCATAACACATTCAACCTGGACAATTTTTAAACACTTTTAGATTTTTCTATATGTACTTCAAAACACTCATTTATCTAATTATTGTTGCCTACTACGGCTTTTTAGTGTCCTCAGCAAGAAAGAGTATTTTAAATTAGGCCAAGTGACTGTGTGTACTGTTTGGATTAATGATAGAATTTAGTTTTTTTTTTTTTTTTTAAATATTTGTGGATTCCAAGAATAAAATCTTCTGTCATCAAATAAAGAATATACCTATACAAAAAATAATTTTTTTTGTTATCAAATAATGAATATGTCTACACAAAAAATAAGTTCATCGGTATCTTGGATGAATGGTAAAAAATAATTGTTATAGAGTAGATAATATAGGTTCAATCTTATCATATCTAAAAATACCTTATATATAATTTTATTTTTTTTTAAGTCTTACTTGTTCTAAGTACAATTATTCTTTTACCCAACTTATTTTTACAAATAAATTTAAAAAAAAAAAAAAAAGTTATCGCAAATGGATAGTAAACCTAGCCACAATAACCCACACAAATTGGAAATCTCAACAACATTGTCAACCCTAAAATTGATTTCACTTCACAAAAATTGCCACCCACACCAAGCAAAGCCAAACCGCTACCTAAAAGAAATAAAAATAGAGATTTGAATCAAGAAATAAAATTTAAATAGAGGAGAGAAAGAAAAGTGATTTCTTAAGGTAAACCCATTTTTATCTTTGCGTCCTAAAAAAAAGAGCAACTCCCATTTCCTTTTGCCTATTTGTAGTGCTTGTCACCTAGACCAAATGTCCAGTTCATGTGCCTATGATTGACATTTGCAAATTTCAGGTACCCACATGACGAAAGTGACAGAATTTGGCAACCAAGTACAAATTCAACAGCCACCATAAAATCATTGTTCTCTGTCAATGTTACCGACTACACTGCTACTAATGTCAATGCACCTCTACAAGTCCTACAAACAGCTCTAAACGATTTTCAGCGATTGGAGTTCCACGAAGACCTCGACAAAGTGGACAGTGGGTACCGTGTGTTCCTCTACTTCCTTGAGCTCAATGAGACTGTTAAACCTGGGCAAAGGATGTTTGATATTTACATTAACAATGTAATGATAAAGGGGACCTTTGATATATTGGCTAATGGGTCTAATTATAGGAAGGTGGTTTGGGATTTCATGGCAAATGGGTCTCTTAATTTGACCTTGAGCAAGGCCTCTGTGTCTGCATTTGGGCCCATTTGCAATGCCTATGAGGTCTTGCAGAACATAACATGGGTTCAAGAGACTAACCAAAAGGATGGTGAGTTCAGTTTACCAAATTTAAGTTCAAGCGCACCCATGTGTTCAAAAGACTAACCAACCAAGTCCTCTATTAAAAAATTTCTTTTTTGTCTTCAGTGGAAGTGATTTCAAAGGTAAAGGAATGAGTTGTTGGTATATAATCAAGCCAATAAACTGTTGGATACTTGGTCCGGAGACCCATGTGTTCCACATACCTGGCTTGGTTTGTTTTGTGAGACCTATAATGGTTCAATTATCATCATTGATGTGTAAGTCCAGTTAATTTTATCCTTCCTTTGAATGTGTTACTTCTTAATAGGTTCAATTGCA
The DNA here is from genome assembly GCA_028535165.1 of Quercus tomentella. Classification (NCBI taxonomy): domain Eukaryota; kingdom Viridiplantae; phylum Streptophyta; class Magnoliopsida; order Fagales; family Fagaceae; genus Quercus; species Quercus tomentella. The sequence continues at coordinate 16,659,684 of JAPQVY010000001.1, forward strand.
TGTGCTTATGTTCACCTATATTTATCTCTAGTTGTATTGGTGCCATTTTGGGGCTATTCTGTTGAATGGGTAATGATTTAGTATTGTTCAATATCACACTTTCTTCCAGGAATCTTTCTTTAAGTAAACTTCAAGGGTTAATACCTTCCAGCATCACTGAACTGGCCAACATAAAAACACTGTACGAATCAAACTACTGTCCTCTATTGAATTGTTATTTTGTCCTTTTTTCTTGAGTAGTTGGGATTGTGATTATTTAATATGGATCCAGTTAATATGTGTCCTTAGAGTATATATTAATTGTCTATTTTAAAAAACTTTTTATGGAAAATTGAAAAAGTTATCAAATTAGTTAATTACTTTTTTATTTTTCCATAAAAAAGTTTCCTAAAATGGTTTACTAATATATGCCCTTAGGGGCATACGTTAGTAAATCTCATTTAGTATATCAATTTAATTTATTTGTGATAAGCAGGAATCTGAGCGACAATCACTTCAATGGCACTATCCCAAAGTTTCATCCTTACTCCATGTTGACATCAGTGTAAATATTTATTTAATCAATTCGTGTTATTTATTATTATTCAAGATAGCCTTCAAATCCTCTAAATTCTGATAATGTCACATTATTTACATATATAGATGAATTTATAGAAAATTATTAGGTATTCCTAAAGTATAGTAATGGCACTCCTCTCACATGAATGATGGATGCAACATAAATTTAGTTGATGGAATCCATAATTATATAGAGAAAAGAGTATTATGTCACTGTAATCCTAGAATACTAGATAATTACTTATTTAAGAAATGTATAAGAACTTCTAGCAGCCCGCACTGATTATGGAGTAATGGGCCATTCCATTTTCCCTTGAGCTTGGTGATATATCAATCTGTTGACATATAATGTAATCATTTTTACATCAAATTCTGATAAATTTGTCCCAGAAGTTATACCAGGCAGGATTCTTTGTAGGTGTGAGGGTGTGAGCTAGATGGGTAGCCTCCAAGTCCGGCTTCCCAACTATGGATTTTTCTTATACAAAATTGCATATTAGCTTACCATAGAGACTAAAGCTTCATAGAGTTCTTATCAAAAAAAAAAAAAAAAAAGCTTCATAGAGTTGCGCTCTACTTACTCTGGAAGCTATAGAAATTATTATAAGTGGATTGAGTGTGTCACTTTAGATTCTGTGTGGGGTGTTGGTTATCATAATTCTGCACCCATTCTACTGATGCTTTGAAAGTACCATATGTTTTCTATTTAAGACTTGCCTGACAACATTACCCAGTGTGCTCGTAAAATTTCCAGTAGAGAGTTTATAGATAGCAATATCATATCACATTGACATATGCCAAAGTCTACAGACAGACAAAAAATGTCATTGCTCTATACAATCATTACATTTAGACAGTTATCCTCTTTCTTTACTATCAAAACGTATAGTGGTTAATCCTCCGATTCATATCCTGAGGGTCTGTCAAAATTGACTTTTCATTTCCAAAATGAGTGCAATGTGGATGTGCTAGCCCTTGACTTGAACTCTTACTTTGAGACTACTAGCTCAATTTGTTTAGATGTTCTACAGATCTTTTTTCATTTCTTCCTTCACTTAGATTCTAATTAGTACCATCAGTAACTTCCTTAATTGAAGTATTGCACATCAGAAATATCATGTTTCACTCATTCATTGATTTACAATAATTATCAGGGATATGAGCAACAATGATCTTGCGGGGCGGATTCCAGAATCTCTTACCTCACTGCCATATTTGAAATTCCTGTAAGTTTTCTTTTGAATGTATTATTGTGCCATATATAATCTAGTATATGTCTGTTAAATTTTAAACTGATTCCTGTTTATGAAACATACTTCCATTGATTTAGTAATTATGTGCTTGCTCCAGATTTTTTGGATGCAATTCCCAATTAGACAAAGGGCATAGCTTCAAAAGCTCAACACTTAATACAGAGTATGAATTCTATTGTCTATAAAAAGAAAAAATGGATGTGTAGAAGAATGGGAAATCTGAAATTTGGAATCTATTTTTCAGCGACGGAAAATGTGATACTGGAAAAAATATATCAGCAATTCTCATTGGCACTGTTGCATGTGGATCCTTCCTACTTACTGTTGTGGTCGGAATCATTTTGGTTTGTGTTTATAGAAGAAAGATGAGGCCTCAAGGAAGATTTGATGGGAAACGATGCCAAATGGTTGAGAGTAAGTCCACTAATCTATTCTCCACCCATTAATATCCATTGATGTCTGAAATCTTGTTGGGAGAATATGCATAAACTGATAAAAGCATGAAAGAAGATCTAAAGCACAAATGGAGATCTTATCCTCTAAATACATAAACATAATCTTATCCTCTTAGTATGAAGGCATCAGCACAGATGAGAATTAAGAAACATCATTTAAACCCGGCCCAAGGGGATGACTAGAAAACAATAGATTTATTATACCTTCCATATAGATGATGAATCCATATGGAGGGAAATTGTCTTCCTGGTGGTGCACAACAACCGCTATTTTACTATGTTTTCATAATTCACTCAATAGTATGAACAATAGATGGTGTCAATCAGGTGATTACATTACTTGAGGCCAATTTCAGCTGTATATTTAGCTTTGTCAATTGTGTTCATCTCAACAAATTCTCCCAAAATATGCAGATGTAGTTATTTTCCTGCCCAGCAAAGATGATATGAGTATAAAGTCGATATCTATTGAGCCGTTTACCCTAGAGTACATAGAGACCATCACCGAGAAGTACAAAACATTGATAGGTGAAGGAGGATTTGGGTCTGTTTACCGCGGCACTATCCTTGATGGCCATGAGGTGGCAGTGAAGGTTCGGTCAGCCTTGTCCACTCAGGGTACTCGGGAATTTGAGATTGAGGTAATAGCCTATTTTATGTATTAGAAAGTTGTATCATAACTTTCTATATCTTTAAAGTTAAACAGGATTGAATAATTTTCTGCATAAGTGCAAAGTATTCAATCTCTTGCCTACCCCCCCACACCCCCACCCCCCCCAAAAAAAAAAAAAAAAAAAAAATTACCTGAACTTCTGGTAACAAACTGCATTAATTTTTATCAATAAAATGAATAAATGGAATCTATTTATTTTTTGTTTTGTTACTATTTCTTTTTCCGCAAACACTATTCAACCAAAAATTTTCATTATTTCCCTTTTTATCCAGAAGTATGACATGCTTTAAAAATGTGTCCACTGACAACTCTAATGATGTATGACAGCTAAACCTGCTTTCAGAGATTCGGCATGAGAACCTAGTGCCTCTTCTGGGTTATTGTAGCGAAAGAACCAAAAAATTCTTGTTTATCCTTTCATGTCTAATGGCTCTCTACAAGATCGCCTCTATGGTACTTATTACAGCCTTGATTATTCTGACTGATATCAATTGATATTCAACAATGTCTAATCACCAGTTTGTTCCCAGGGGAACCAGCAAAAAGAAAAATTCTGGACTGGCCAACCAGACTTTCTATTGCCCTTGGTGCTGCTAGGGGCAAGTATAATGGGTTTTCAGTTTTATTATTTTATTGCTCTAATTCACAAGTAAAGAGAAGCTGTAAAGGAAATCTTAATGCACAGAGAAGCTAAGGAAAACTTGATTAATATGCTACATGCCACAATATATTAAGTACTTGATGTTGCCACATGATGAAATTTCTAGCAAGTAGTACTTTTTATGAGATACTCTACTGTGTTATACCTACTAGAGGAAAGGAAATGATGGAGAAGGGGTACCCCAATTAAGTTTTCTACAGTTACCTTTGATAAAAAGATGATAAAACCATGACATGATGACAAGTGAACACAGCTTCAGAGTAAACCATGACATGATGACAAGTGAACACAGCTTCAGAGTAAACCAATACAGTGACATATTTGTCAAAAAAGAAAAAAAAAAGGTAGGGCAACTTTGTCCAGTCTTACTGACTGAGCTGATTGAAAGAATTATCGTGAAAATTGAGCAATGATTTAATAACAGTTATGGTTCATGGGTGGGCTACATATGGCATTTTGATGTTAGAGGCATTTCCAAAGCATTGTTTATTAATTGGTTGCATTGGATGGATTAAAAGATACAAAAGAGAACAAAGATGGGAATGACCTATTGTGAACTAATGATCCATTACTTTTTCTGGAATTGGTGTATATGGATGAAAATGGAATTTTCAATGTCGTTGCTTCCCAAAATTTCTTCACTTGATTGGCTTTCCTTTGGTTGTTTTGGTTGATTTAACTATTTTTATTTTCTCCCCCCTCCCCCCCCCCCCCCCCCTCTCCCCGCCAAAACTAGCATGTAGCATGTTTGAATGAGTATTTTCATTATTCAGGTTTGACCTATCTTCACACATTTCCTGGACGTAGCATAATACATAGGGATGTGAAATCAAGCAATATACTTTTGGATCATAGCATGTGTGCAAAGGTTGCAGACTTTGGTTTTTCAAAATATGCTCCTCAGGAAGGGGACAGTAATGCATCTCTGGAAGTGAGGGGGACAGCTGGTTACATAGATCCAGAGTAAGTCTGAATGTTTTTCTTAGAATTGTTTCTATATAAAACATTCAAACCTTGCTTACATCTGTCTCTATGAGCAACAGATTTTGTTCCACTTAATCAATGATCATCAATAATTTAATCTTCTTCATGGATATATGCATACCTAGGTTTTCTGGAATCTTAAGTAGATCTTAACTGCCCAAGCATCCAACATTGTTCCATTTCGCCTTGAAGTTGGTTTTATGTATCAAAGAGAGTAACTATAGCCATGGAAATTTTAATGTGGCCCTCCTTATGTTTTGAATCTATCATTCAGGTACTATACAACACAGCAACTATCAGCAAAGAGTGATGTCTTCAGCTTTGGTGTGGTTCTACTTGAAATTGTAAGTGGTTGAGAGCCGCTCAACATACAGAGGCCACGAAACGAATGGAGCCTGGTTGAATGGGTACAGTCCAATTTCATGTTTTCTAGCTTCTGATAATTTGATGACTATAATCTTGCCCTTTTAGAAGTCACATATATGAATCAATGACCTATAGTGTTACACACTTAACACTACTCTTTCACACTGCATGATGCCTAAAGATAACAACCTACATGGAATTTCTAATTCACATCCGTCCCTAGAGATCCAAAATATCCTAGAGGGCTGGTTGACCCATTAATTGAGGACTAACTCTGACAGTGGAACACTTTGCATGCAGGCAAAGTCCTATTTTAGAGAGTCAAGGATTGATGAAATCGTTGATCCTGGCATTAAGGGTGGGTACCATGCAGAGACAATGTGGAGAGTAATGGAGGTGGCATTATCATGTATTGAATCCTATGCTGCTTATCAACCATGCATGATTGACATAGTCCGGGAGCTGGAGGATGCTTTGATTATAGAAAACAATGCATCTGAATAAATGAAATCCATAGACAGTCTGACGACATCCAACTCTAATCGCTTCTCTCTCGTCTTAGATAAAAGGATCCTCATACCACCCATTTCAACTCCAACAGAAACGTCGTCTATTATGACACAAGCCCCGTCCCCTCCGCAGCCAAGGTAGTAAAATGGGTTAATGTGAGATGTTTCATCACTATGTGAAAGATGGAACTTTCTTTTTTTCTTTTACCCATTTTCGACAGATATTGATATGTGAATAATGAATCATTCTAGTCATGTCATATGCTAAATGATAGTAGAGAAAATGGGGATAATCCCACAATACTCTCTTCAAATTAGGCATTAGGTCGCTTTTTCAATATTCTTTAGATTAAAATATCAAGGAATTCAATTTATGCTAAAATACAACTGAGGAATATAATATGGGCATTCCATTGCATTATTTTTCCATTAGATCTACTTAATCAAGATTTTTTTTTTGATCAGTAAGAATGTAAGAATTATTAAAAGATGAAAAAAAAAAAGCAGTATGCAGAAAGTATACTACATAACAGTACAGACACAAAAGAAAAATAGAATCAGCAAACAAAAAAGCTATCTGGCATGGACAGAAGATCAAAAGTAGGCTCAGGGGAGATGGAACAAGCCTTATGCCTAGAGAAAATAGTGCCTAGTAACTGCGACTTGGGAAGGAGAACCAAAGATTCTTTATCTTCAAAAACACACGAAATCCTTTCTCTCCAAATGATCCACATTTAGCACGAGAGAACTGAACTCTACACCAGCAGCATGTCCTTGACTGTAAGGCCATTCCAGCATAACAACAACTCGCCCACCCTTTGAGGCATCACCGATTCTACCCCTAAAAGGCTCAGAAAACCCCATGACTCCCTAGCCACCCAACAATGTAGAAATAGATGATAAATGGACTCCCCATATGTCCTGCACAAACTACACCATGGAATGACAATACCCCATCTCTGTAGATTATCGGTTGTCAAAATGTTGCCTTCCACTGTTACCCACATGAAAAAACAAACTCGACAGTCCCTTAACTTAGTCAAGATAATTTACCAAAATTAAATGCATTGCTAGTCTTGGGAGTAAGATGCCAAACTATTCATGCAACAACAGCCTAGTTAAGCATCTCGTTGAGCTTAAGAATTGATAAATTAATGAGGGTCCACCAATATTACAACATTTATGAACAAGACAATTTGATTTATGAAGGACACTACATGTGCATATACATGCATAGGAAGCACTCTTCAAGACAAATGAGTGATCAGATTCAGTAAAGGTCATCCACAACTATTTACTGGGCTGGTTAATGGAGTAAGTATCATCTGCTCTGTACATAAGAATACCTCTTGAAAGTTAAAAGTAATCCCTGAAATTTAGACAACTTAAATTACAATTTGCATTAGCCAGCCCATGACCATTAACCAGAATGTTTTTGTGTAAGAAGAGTTTTAGGCTTTTAGCCCTTTAACAGATGCCACTGCTTACCAAAAAGATGCAGAAAAAATAGACCATCAGCAGTTGGCTATCATGATGGTTGTTGGTAAATGATAATTAGATGAATCGGATTAATCAACAGTCTTCCTATGTGAAACATGTTGCTTCTACCTACCCACAGAAAGAGAAACTTGTTGCCATATAACCAAAGGAACCTCAAAACCAAGTCCAAGTGGATGAAAAGATGTTATATGTTATTAGCTGTAGTTGAGTCTCAAAAAAAAAAAAAAGCTGTAGCCATTCATACAAGAAAATCCCAATACTTCTAGAAACTAAATGATTAAAGAACTGAAAGCGGCAAACAATATGCTGATATTATGAATCCACTTTAGATGACAAGTTAGATGGTTGAGGTTAGGCAATAGACAATAGAAGATTAAGTTATGAGTCCCATAAAGGTGGCAAAAATTACACACAAGAGAAGCGAATTATAAGCAATGAAGGTTGACACCATTGTTCAACTAAAAACCCAAAGGACTCAGCCCCTCACCCTCCCCCTCCCTCTATCTATCCAGTGGATGGAAGGGCAGAGGCAAGTGATGTCCCCTCTAGTCAAGAATTGGGGCCTCTCAATTTAATTGCAAGAGTAATATGGCTCATTATAAAAGAGTTACAAGGACAAGAAGACCAAAAAGAACATGGTATAGACAGAGTGATGCATGAATAACCATAGACTAGTCTTAAATATTTGCGAAACCAGTATGAACACTGATTTTGCTAAACTCAATTACAAACAATGCCATATTTCTTTTTTAAATTGGTAAGTCACACACACAATGAACCTTGAATCTACAACTTCACACTTTGCCATATTGTTGCAAGGGAATGAGGTGTCATTTGAAGTAGAGCTCATTGTCACAGGTATATACAGTATACACCTAGTTCGCTATTAAAAACCATCCGCATGATATTGAATTTCCTTAATTAGTGACCTCAGCCAGATAAATCTGCACCATCGATAGATTCTAAAGTTGAAAAAAGTTGAACATAGCATTCACTGTCTAAAGAATCTTAAGCCTATGGGTTTAGGGTCAATTATGTTACATTAATCACTCACTCTTGTCATCATAATCCAATGTGAGAGTTCACTGCTTAACTTACCACTCCACTCAAACGTGAATATTCCAAAAAAAGCATGTAATGTGCACAAAGAAGCTAAATCACAATCACAAAATTTCTACTGCCTCAAACAAATCCACGATATAAGCAAGAGAACATACTAATACATTAGAGTTTCATACAATATTACAAGCCAAGAAATCTGTTCACATTCACAATACAGACAAGAGAAGAGTATGCTTACAGAGAAGCCGTATCACAACAAGATGGACAACAATAACATTATCATGTAGCAAAAAGAGACGGGTTGGCTGATGCTGTTCCCACTTGGACTTCAAGGAGTTCTAGACGACGCTCCAGCGTATCGAGCTTCTCATTCAATGACGCCAATTTGCTCTTCGTTGTAGCCTCTGAAATGAGTAAAAAAGAAGCACAATATAAGTGAACAATATACCACCACCACCACTACCACCACCAAAACCCAAAAACTGATACTTTATGTTGCAACAACCATGTAGGATTTCCAGGAAAAACTAGACTCAGAAAGCTTAGATAGAATTAGAAGCACAATATAAATGAAAAATATAACACCACCACCAAAACCCAAAAATTGATACTTTGTGTTGTAACTAACCATGTAGGAATTCCAGAAAACAAAAAAATTAACTAGACCCAGAAAGCTTTAGATAGAATTAGAAGCACAATATAAGTGAAAAATGTGACACCACCACCAAAATCCAAAAACTGATTCTTATGTTGCAACAACCATGTAGGATTTCCCAAAAAAATAAAACTAGACTCAGAAAGCTTAGATAGAATTAGAAGAACAATATAAGTGAAAAATGTGACACCACCACCAAAACCCAAAAAAACTAATTCTTTATGTTGCAACAACCATGTGGGAATTTCGGAAAAAACTAGACCCAGAAAGCTCAGATAGAATCAGAAACAAAATGGGTTTGTTGGCATTCATTTCATTGATGCAATCAAAGAAGGTAGTATTGAATGAATTAAAACGAACCCCAGATCAGCAAATTCAGCTAAAACAATGAAAACAATACAAAAAAAGAAGGTAGTTCAATGAGGAAAAGAGAGTGGTACCGAATTGGACTAGGAAATCGAAGAGGCGGCGAACATTGAGAGAAATGTGAGAGATGAATTCACGGTTTTCCCAATCAGCTTGCACAGCTATACCAACGTTCACTGCATTTGTTATCCCTCCTGCTCTTGCCATTTTTTCAGTTTCAGGTGCTGCCTCTGTTGATATGAATATGATTATGAATTTATGGGTTTTTGGGGTCAGACTTTCAGAGATCTAATCAAGGCCGAGGTTGTTGGTTAGTAATGGGTACAGTCTACACAACCAAATTCAACAGCTGGGGTGATCTTGTTGGTTTATGGTATTGGTATGGTATGTTTCTGATTGTGAAAAAGTGAAAAATGTTGAAAGTTTAGTTTGACTTGTTTTTACTTAAAATAAACTTCATCTCTAATATTTCTACTTCCAAGCCAAGTAGTCATAATTACCGTTACTTCCCTTCTTCCTTTTTCTCTCTTCTTTTTTTTTTCTTTTTTTCTTTTTTTCTTTTTTTACCTTTAAAGTTTAAAGGCCCAGAACTCCCTTTTAACATTTGTTTTTACGAAACATATTTTATATATATGAATCCAAGAAGAAACTTATATACAGTATTTAGGTGCTATTTTTTAGATTCTCTATCTTAAGATTCAGTTATATGATTGTATTTAACTTAAAATTCATTTTCATCTCATGAGAAAAAAGTCATATAATTGAATCATAAGAGGAAAACCTAAGAAACAACACTTAAGTATTATACTTAAGTTTTGCCCTAAATTCAATAATTAGAATAGTGTTGAAGGGAATTCTTCTTTTTTTTTTTCTTTTTTGTTGTTGTTGTTGTTGTTGAAAAGAATCAAAACATAAAGAAATGAAAGCTATGTCATTGAATTACAAGGATCTTTAACTCTTCTACAAATTAATAGTTACAGTCAATTTTACTATTATTAAAAACAAGTTTAAGATCTATATATTTTAATAAATCAGATTTAAGATAATTACTCTTAATCCAAATTTGTCTTTTTTTCATTTTTAAATAAGTGCACTGAGATGAACCTAGTGCACTAAAATGCTACGATTATGTGGTTTAATAGGAACGTAACAATAATAAATGTTAAACTTCTCGGTTTTAAATATTAATAGATTATAAGTAATTCTTTTGCTCTCTTTCACATCCACAAGTACTTCCCCTCTCTTTCTCTAGTAATTGGCATCTAAAAATTTCTTTTTTGTTTAAATTTAAATTTGGATAATTGTGTTGATTTTAATGATTTTTTTTTGTTTTTTGTTCTAACAATTTATCAAAAGCATAACAATATTCTCTAATCTTTTATATATATAAATATATATATATATATATATATATATATATATATAAACCATGGTGGGATTATGTAACGGCCTCGTCCCAACTATGTTGATATTGTCCCCTTTGGGGTCCATGCCCCTCACGGTTTTGTTCTCCCTCAAAGCATACAGCAGTGGGGGAAAAGACCTCTACATAATAAAGGAAGGTCACTCCTTATAAGCACATCCCCATGTGCTTCCCTAGGTGATGTGAGATTCCTTAGATTGTAAGACCCCTTTTTGGGTCATTACAGATGGTATCAGAGCCATGCCCTAACTGGAAGTGTAGGTCTCATACGCGAGAACGCATGTGCCCCTAAGGGGGGTGGATTGTAGTGACCCAAAAGGGGGTCTTGCAATTCATAGAATCCCACATCGCCTAGGGAAGCACATGGGGATATGCTTATAAGGAGTGACCTTCCTTTAATGTGTAGAGGTTTTCTCCCCCACTGCTGTGTGCTTTGAGGGAGAACAAGACCATAAGGGACATGGACCCCAAAGCGGACAATATCTACACAGTTGGAATGGGGCCGTTACAGATTAATTTTTTAGGAAAATGTTTTTTTAAGTCTAAATTTGTCATAGTCAAGCAAGTAAACTTAGACTTTAATATTCATAAAAAAGAAAAGACATTATCAATATTTTTCTTCTAGAATATTTGTGGAGATAATAGTTTTGAACAAAAGACATAATATTAATTATAAACTTATTACATTTATTTATGTAATAGGATGCTAAGTTAGACTTATTAATAGTATACATATAATTTAATAAATATGAGTAATTTATGAAATTTGACTAAAACATTATTTCAATCTACTATCTTATCATCTTATACCAAATTATAAATTAGGGATGTCCACAAGTCGGTCGGGGTCGGGTTTGTGCCTAACCTAGAATCAACCCGGTTACTTTGGGTCTCCATATCTAGACCTACATAGCCCACAAGTAAAAGGAGTCGATTCGAGTGGTTAGACCTCATCGAGTATCGATCAGTCCTTAGTCAGAGTTGAGCTGGGCAAAACTCTGCCAGATCTTGCCGAAATCCATTGGATCTGGCCTAGATTTGGTGAGATCTGGCTGGATCTACAAATCTTGAAGAGATTAGGCCAAATCTCAAAAAAATTTCGTTGGATCTTGACAAATTGGACAAAAAGACTGGCAAACCACTTGTCTCGACAGAGAACGACGATTTTCTAGTGTATAAAAGTTTAGGTTTATTGAAAATCAAATTTTCATGCTCAAACCCGCCAATCGAGCTGTCAGGTGATGGGGGCAGAAACCCGCCATCGACCTTCACCAGCATTAGGTCGACTAGTTTTCAGACCCCTATTATAAATTACAAATTCAAGGGTTCTATTACTTATAGTCACCTAATAGATGAATAGTAGGAGCTTTGTTAGTGCTTTCTTGTGTAATCTTATGTAATCATGGTTACAATGTATAAAGCATGCCTTGAGTAGTTGCAATAGCTTACTTTTTTTATAATGAAAATTACAATAGCATACTAGAGCTCCTTCAAAAACACTCAAAAAATCAAAACTTAAGCAATCTAACATACATCCATCCCTTTTCTTAGGGCGGGGAGGGGGATGTTGACTGTTGACAATATCCTTATTTTATTGTTCCATTTTCTTTCTCATTTTACGTATATTATTCACTTCTTTTTAGGCCAAAAAATTTTTTCATATAAAACTTCAAAATTCCTAAACTAAGCGGGTAGTAAATTTCACAATAAAAGATAAATCCATTGGTGGGCTTATGATGGATTACAAAATGTCCTGCTTGTTACAATCCCATTTAGCAAGAGCATCAGTTGCTCTATTAGTTTCCCTGTAGCTTGAGGAAAGTTGGAGAATAGTGCTGCATTCCACCACAATATGTTGTACCAGTCAACTAGAGGTATAGTTGCTAGAAACAGGGTTTACAACTTTCTTAGCATCTATTTACCCCACAAGCTATGATCAATCAATCAATATTCTGCATCTACACCGGTCACAATACCGCTCTAAAAAAACCCTGGACCCAAGCACCCTCTACATTCCAAATGAGGCCTCTAGCTCTAGTCACAAATTCCAAAAGGATGATCCATTTGCTACATGTGGTTTAAACCATTTTTGAAAAATATCAGCATGAGCTCATGGAGAGGTACGTGAGGAGGAAAGAAAGTGGAATTCAATAGCCTTCCTAATGCACTCCTCATGGATTTTTTAGTTTGGCAATTCTGATTGAAAATCAAATTTATTTCCATCTAACCAAAAAAGTCAACTATCCGAACAAGAAAATAACACCTCGGTAAATGTTATGATGGTAAGAGCCAGAGGAAAAGGTCCCATTCAAACGTACTTGTACCATTAATTTCACCCATTTGAGAAACCATAACTAAAAATTTATTCTAGGATCTTTCTTTTTGGTGCAGAGCGGTTAAATTGATTAATTTCAGCCAAGATGTACAATAACATCAAAAACCAAATAAACAAGTATGCATGTTCTTTGTGACAATTAATGTTACGACTTATGCAGAGGCTGTGGCTGGGATGGCTAATAGCCCATTGTGCCTAAGCAGTGCCTCTGGCGAAGGTTCTCTACCGCGGAATTCCACAAATACCTGGATGCAACAACATAAATTATTATGAAAATCAAAGAAGAGAAATCTCCAAAAGTAGACTCCACAAGATCAGTCAATAAACTACAATGCAATGAATTAAGATAAAGCCATCCAATGCTTATTCAATTAGAAAACCAATGAAAAGAAGTTTTTTTCTAACCTCTTCTGGTGCTTTGCCACCTCCAAGAGCAAGGATTGTTTCTCGAAACCTATGCCCTGTTTCTTTCACAGCCTATTGCAAGACATAAAAATCACTCCCATTATAAAATGCCACAGAGTTCTGACTACTAATTATTGAAAGCAAACCTATAAAAGTGTTTCGTCTCAAGAATTATGTGGTGCTAGGGCTAAAAAGTCAATATGAACATTCGTATGCAAACTTAAGGCTAATGACCCCAAAACGACGCTTCAATTTGGGATGTTTGTCTCAAGTTCTACCTGGATGCCCAAATGCCATGGTTATGGCCTCCCTATCAACATAGTCTACAATCTATAAATAATTGCTAATTATCAAATTTTCATATTTCTTTATTACATAACTTGACTAAATTTGGAGATGATCCACAATAATTGACAAAATTTGTGAACCCAAAAATGCAATGGATACTGTGAGTCTTCAACGAGGTGCCCCAATGCACCATCATTCAAACAAGAAATTACAAATAAAGAGATCAACCTGGTGCAACATGAAGATGATATGCTCTAATTTAGAAATTATATTCTGTACGAAAATGAAATTGGAATAGATAAAAAAATCAAGGTAAGTTGCAAGACTATAAAGGCCTATCTTTTCATACAGCTCTTTTGGACTTACTTTGTTGTCATCCAGTCCAGCATCCTCAAAAGCAGAGAATGCATCTGCCGACAACACCTCAGCCCACTGCCAAATGCAAAAATATGGTATCAGAATAAACTCAAAGGGAGGAATAAACAAAGGAGTTAACATGCAACTGTACAAAGCATGCCCAGGGTTCACAAAAGAATCACACCATATGAATGAAAAAGATAATTATGAAAATTACAGGAATAGATAATACCTTGTAACTATAGTATCCAGCCGCATATCCACCTAATATTCACAAAGAGTTTATATAAAAGAAAATATCACAAGTTTAGGTTTCAGTTAAAGAAGTAAAAATGATGTTGAGACAGTAAATTTGAGAGGGAGGAGCAAACCTGCAAATATATGGCTGAAACTACAAAGAAACCGGTCTTCTGGTAGTGGCGGGATCACTTGCGTCTTTTCAGAAACCCTTCGATCAACATCATATATGGATTCTGACCCACCAGGAACATACTTTGTATGAAGCTCCAAATCAACACTGGCAAATCTGATCTGCAAAATTATAATAAATGCAAAGAAAATAGAAGTCAGTCATGTATATGAACATTATAGAAATTTTAATTTATTACTTCCCACAGAATCACAACCTTCACTCATCAAAACATAATCACATAATGAGGAATGCAATTCTATAATTACGACTTCCATGAGAAAAATGTAACATTAAAATCAAAACATATCAAAAGAAACAGCAATCTAATTCTTGTTCAAAGTTGAAATTACGGGAAACAAAAATATCGCAAAATAAATAAATAAATTAGGGATTCGTGTCCAACTTTAAATATTTCCACCCATGCAAAAGATCCACATTAAATATGAACATCTTTAAAATAACTCATAAAGATTATCATAAATGTGCTTTCTGACTTCCCACATCAGACATGTTTGGAGTCTTTCTCCAAGATAAAAATATCAATCTTCCTCATTAGCTACAACATCATTGACCTCCCTGCCATTGGATGTATTAATATCAAAGAGAAAATTTCTTGATGATGTAATGTAGGATTTTTAGAAATTCGAAAATAAATTAGGAATCTCGATGACATCGTGGGGTACTTGAATAGGATATGACCTTTGGGGGTTCAAATAAGGTTAAGTAAAAAAAAAAAAAAAAAGGATTTAAATGGAGTTTATCGTTGTTTGGTGTAAAAACAGTGAATTGCTAAGAAAGGTCCCAAGAGAGTTTTCTATCATGCGAAACATCCCAAATTAATGCTTGAGTACTCAAACCAACCTTCCCCCTCCTCTTATAAGTATTTAAAGGGATTTTCCAATTATGTTCCCCAACCTAACCCAGCATAAACGGATGCCTTGGGTTGGTTTTTATGGGTTGATGGGTTGGGTTCTAGGATTTTCTTTTAAGCTTGGATTAGGTTGGGTTCAAGTTGACAAAATTTTCAACCCGAGTAACTTGACCCAATCTAGTTTTTGATAGTTTTAAAATATATATGTATCTTGAATTTGTTAATTTGATTTATTTTAGATTTTGGGACTTAGTTTTAATGAATTTGGTATATTAGACCCAATTGTGTAATTATAATCATGTATTGAATTATAGGTTTAAATAGTTAGATCAAAACCCAATTTCTTAAAAAATTTAAGAGGCCTAACAATTTTGCCCCAAACTGATCCCTAATGGTTGAATTGGGTTGGATTTTAGAGCCAACATAAGTTGGGTTGGAAATTTCTCAACCTGAGGATGTCAGGTTGGGTTGAAAATACCCAAAACCCAACACATGCACACCCCCACCTTTTTGGACCTAACGAGTGCCCGGTTGTAATTTTTTAAGGATGTTCACACCTTTGAGCAATCCTTCATTCCAGTATATAATTCTCTTACTAGTATAAAATAAAAATAAATAAATAAATAATACACACACCCACCTTATCATAAGTCTTTATATTGCATGTAAGATTAAGAATACTATAAAATAAAATAAAAATCCAATTCCCACAAAGGATTGTTCATCGAACTCCCACTTAATTCAATACGGACTTAGTAGTTCGTTTTTCATAAAGCCCGTCATTTTCAATGCAAAAGCAAAAGACCAGGAAGCTATCCTAGGCAGGTCTTCTTTCATTTCAGTCTCTTAGTTAAAAATATTCAGAGGGGGAAAAAAGGAGGTGATTGCCAATATCTGCTGGCTCAAATCATACATACCCCATAAGAATGGGGCAAAGGGTCAGATGATGGATTCAGAACTCATTACATCCATTTATATCTTCCAACCAAGGACAGGAGGTTATCACAACAATAGAGCATCTTGAAACACCACCAGACCCATCAAAACATAAAAATATTTGGCTTCCCTTATAAAAACACTAACATGGAATCAATGTTAATATCCACCCCATGGCTAGCTTTTATATTCAATTTTTTTTTTTTTTTTTTGGGAGAGATAATTACAACATGCTGTTAACCTCGTAGCTCGAATCCTTTCCCTCCTAGACCCCCCTAAGCACTTTGTGCATGGGGAGGTGCCAATTCAGCTACAAGGCCTTTGGCACTTTTATATTCAATTATTACCCAATATAAAAAATAAAAAGATAGATTAATTGCAGTGAAAAGGGAAAACTTTTTTTCCCTATAGTCAAGCTGATAGACAATGCACTTCTGTATAGAAAAGCCAAGCTCACAAATTATGTGGCAATGCTCTCATCTCTATATGTAAGAGCACATGCTAAAGATTTCTAATGGCTTTAACCAGCTTCTATCTCAATGGATCTTCCAAATTTATTCACAGCACCTCTTTAAGACTTAAATGCCAATCACACTCAGTTATGACGACACAATGTTACCTCCAGATTGTTATAGGCATGCAAAATAGGAACTGGAACATCACATGCCATTTAATATGGAACATGAGTTGAAATGAAGACCCAATACTAAAATCACATCAGATTACCAAAGGATACATGACAAATAAATGGCAAAAGATAACAGGGAAGAAAAAATAACACCAACCAAACACACAAACCTGGCGAAGACTTAGTGAGCCTGCCCGAAAAGTCCTAGCTGCAAGGAGCTTCAAATATACTTCTTCAGGGAGACTCTCCCCGGTCTCATAATGCTTTGCAATGCTCATCAAAGTATCCCTAAAAAAGTCATTAGAAAAAATTAGATGATGACATAAGAATAAAGCAATGAGATGCTAATAACCTGTATATTGTCACATAATAGTACTATATTAATGAGGAAAAAAGAAAAAAAAAATGTTTACATTTCGGTCATTAAACATTAACATCTAGATAAATTAATCTTATATGTAATGATTAAAAAGGTGAGGTCATTTTCATTTACCAAGTATTCGCAGTTTGCATGTCAAGCACCCGTAAAAGCTAGTATTCAACCTGATTGCTTAATTAAGTATAATATAGGAAAGGAGTTGTCTCATTATGGGTCAGAGTTCCTATTCAGAGTGCACAAATGAAAAGTTCATGCAAATCTAATGCCCCAAAGCTAAGTATCTACGAAGACAAAATTACCTGTGGTAACACCAGTTTTCCATGAACTGAGAAGGTAATTCAACAGCATCCCACTCTATTCCCCGAATACCTGAAACTAGACCCTCGTCTTGCTTGGTCAGCATATGCTGAAGTGCATGACCAAATTCATGGAAGACAGTCTCAACCTGCAAAAAAATCATTAATAAATCCGACAACAAATAATATTTACAACTCAGAACCACTAGTAATCGTCCTTTATTTTTCTAATATTTTTATCTTCGGAACTAGAATTTATAGAAAATAAGCTAAATCCAAAGTGATTGACTCTACTTACCTCACGGAATGTCATTAGGCTTGGTTTGCTCCCCACTGGTGGTGTTTGATTGCACACCATGTGAGCAACTGGCAACCTTGCAGAGGAACCATCACGTGACAACACACGACTTCGACCAACAACCTCATCCATCCATGCACCTCCTCTTTTCTCAGATGACCGAGTATATGGATCAAAATAGAAGTATGCAATAGGATTACCTGAAGAATCTTTGACACGGTAGAATCTAACATCATTGTTCCAAACCTGAAAATAACAACCATGTATTAATACAAAGCAAAAAATAGTATAACAACCTTTTTTCCTAAGTATGATGTAACTAAAATATAATACCGGAGCTAAACCATCAGCTTGCTCAATATCAATTCCAAACAATGTCTTTGCAAGGTCAAAAAGGCCATCCATAACCTTTGGCAAGGAGAAAAATGGTCGTAGCTCTTCCTGTAGAAAAGAAAAACATGAAACACTGAAGTTTCTCCAAGTAAAGTAAAAAGAAAGTAAGAATTTGGCAACATTTAAAGTATAACTCATTCAAGTACAATACATATTGCCGGATCAAGTTACATATAAATCACTTAACATTATATAAATAATATGTATTTTTTTAAAGTATATAAATAATATGTATTGTGTTAGGCTAATTTAATTTTAACCCTACAAACGTCCCAAAAAATAACATGGTATTAGAGCAACCACCCACCACTGATAACTTCGGTATCTCATCATGTTGATGGTTTTAATTAGGTAGATTTGTCATAATGGGGGTTTTGGGAGGGGGATTATTTCAGTAATACTGGAGGTTTTGAAGGCATTTTGACTATTTTGGAGGTTTTAAGTTTCTTTTGGTCATTTTGTAGATTTGAGAGTATTGCAATCATTCTAGAGGATTTTAGGATATTTTGATCATTTTGGAAGTTTTAGGAGTATTTATGTCAATTTAGACGTTTCCAAGGTACTTTGGTTATTTTATAGGATTTTGGGTATTTCAGCCATTCGAGGTTTTGAGAGTATTTCGGTAGGTTTGAAAGTTATAGGATTTGGTGGAGCCTCGTACCCCATACTTCTTTTTAATAATTAGATTTGTTGTTCGGTAAATCATCTAAATCTCCTACGTCCTCAGCCTTGCCCACCACATTCAAATGTGCAGTTGGGACTACCTATGCCTTGCCTATTTTGTGAAAACAGCCATTCCTGTACAACAAGGATCAAAGAACGTCCTAAAGCTCACTTCTTTGTTTTCTTAAAAAGAAAAGCAGACCCACTGGTAGACCTAGACTAGAACGGATAGAATCACACTACCACTGCCGATGCTGTGCCTTCACACCTGAGATGCTCACTTGTAGAGTCAGTGCTTCTGCCGCTGCCATGAGAAAGAGGGTATTTTGGAGGTTTTGAGGGTCTTTTTATTATTTTGGATTTTGTTTTTTATAGGTAGTGAATTATTTTGGAGATTATTAGTAGTATTTCTATCATTTTCAAGGTTTTAAGAGGTATTTTGATCATTTTAAAGGTTTTAAGGGTATTTTAGGTGTACTTTTATCATTTTGGAATTTTTCTCTAGTGCTTAATGGTGATTCCAAGCAGGTCTAAGTGGTGATTCCTAGGTAAGGGTGGCAATTCGTATTCGCATATTAGGTTCATGTCAGGTTGACTCATGAGTATTCGACTATGTGGGTCAAATGTATCCCAACACGTTTATTAATTATTAAATGGGTCAAAATTCCTCAACCCTAACACAACTTATTTATTTAATGGGTCAATTGTGTCGACTTGTTTATTAGATTTTATAAAAAAAAAAAACAGAACAAAACAAAACAAATTTTAGTATTAACCCAATTGATTTGAACTATGAAAAACCAAATATAAAACTCCAAACATCACAAATAATCATTCAAAATTACAGAATATCTCAATATCACAAATAATCAATCACAATATATCAAACAAAATATACCACAATAATTAATAAGTTTATATACCAAGGGTTTTGAAGGGTATATTGGTAAAATGATATTTAGTTAAACGGGTCAAACATGTCAAGCGGTTTCGTGGGTTGGACATGAACACGGCATGTTTATTGAACGGGTTAGTTGTGTCAACCCAAATATGACACGAACCCATTAGGCCTCAACCCATAACCTGCTAACTTCGTGTCGTGTCATGTTCGCGGATTGTATCAGATTTTGCCACCTCTATTCTAGATTCCTATCTTTTATCTCCTACTTGGTGGTGAATCCTACGTTCTATTTTTCTATTTTCATGGTTTGGTGTTGATTTCAAGAAAATTCTAGGTGGTGATTACTACATCCTATCCTTTGTTTTGATCTTCTTTGTTTCCCAACCACAAGTCCCCCTCTTAGATTTGTCATCCAACATCACAGACATAACACAAACAAAGAGTCTAGTCTCCATTCAAACTGAAACAAAAGGCATAATTGCAAAATCCAAGAATAGAAGACAACTATTTACTTACAGTTTGGATAATGGAAGCCAAATTGACTTATAATTTCAAAACAGCAAGTGATTAGAAATGCAAATTCACGTCTGCATAAATACACAAACACACACACACACAAAGCCAACCTCATTGATGTCAAATTTTGACTCTCGAAGCCTCTCACTCCAAAAGCTGATATCCCAATGGCTCAAATCATCAGCTTCTTGTGCACCCTGATTCTTGGAGAAAACTTTTATGTCGTCCATATCTACAAGGATCAATCAAAGAGTCCAATCCTCAAGTATTTCCAGCATAAAGAGTACTTGTTGATAATTTTTGAGAAACAATGACTTTAAAGAAGAAAATTTGGGCAGTTATTGTTTTCAAAAGATATGCTAAAGATATATAAAACATAAAAAATTTTGGGTAAACAAAAGCATCTTACTTTGAAAATAAATGTCATAGCTAAACTCATATCGGTATAATAAGTGCATCAAGCACTAATTAGCGAGGTAAAGTTTCAATTTGCAACATGGCATATGAAGTACATATACAAATAAGAAAACTAAACCACCATACTAGATTTCAAAGACTACAAAAAAAATTAACTAACAATGAGATGCCCCAATAAAAATTATTTAATTTCAAGCAATAACACCTACCGAGAACAAAGTTAATTTAATGTTTTAAAAGGTCATACAAATAGAAACTTGTTTATAACATGAAGAAACATTTTTTTTTTTTAATTCGTATGAAGAAACATTTTTTTATTATTGGTAATTAATTACACAGGTACCCAAGAGGTTTTGAACCCACAACCTCATCCTCCATATCACTCTAATGAGGGGAGAAAGAGCCATTTAAGCTAAAATTCATTCACAACTATGAAGAAACTGAATACAATGCACCACCTTGAACTGCAGCATTCCAGGAAGCACTACGAAGTTTTTCCAAAAGCTCTTTTGCTTTTTCAACAGTAGCCATTTTGGTTGCCATGCTTACCTGAAAAATAAATATATTTTAGCAACTCTAATAAAAAAATTGTACTGTTAAATATAACAGAACATACCTCAGCATAATTTTTATAATTGAGAAGGTTAGCCTTTTCCAATCTAAGCTTCAAAGTCTGGTCAATTATTGATGTATTGTCCAGATCTCCACTAGAGGCGCGCGTTACATAAGCACGGTAGACTTCTTCACGCAAAGATCGGTTTCGAGCATGTTGCATAACAGCAATATAACTTGGAGCATCCAATGTTATTACCCAAGGCCCATTCTCAGCAGTCGCATTTTCATGACCCTAGTGAGATACATTATAAATGCATTAAATAAGATAAAACTAGTTGTAGCAAATTTGAAGAAGGAAACAGAGATTGAATAGCCAAAAGAAAAGGATTTCAACAAGGAATACCTTAGTCACTGCAGCTTGTGCAGCCATTCCAAGAGCCGTAGCAGGCAATCCTTCAATTTCTTTCTTATCTGTAATTAATTTCTCAAACTTCTTTGTGGCATCCAAAACATTTTCATCAAATTTTTGAGAAAGCCTTTCCAACTCCTATAAATGAAGTCAAAATGAAAAGTAAGTAAAGGCCAAGCCAAGTGGAAAATCAAATCAAAATGAGCAGAATAATCATCACCAATCTTCTTTGGTCCAAGTTAATAATTTGACGTCCACTACCAAATTAGAGGAGGATAAGCAGAAAAATTATAGTTTTCTAATAGAATTTAATGTTGGATCCACCCCCACCCTCCTCAATTTAAACAAGAGGAAAGGGGAACAGTAAGGAATGTAGAAAAAAAAGGGCAGAAGAAATAAAGATACCATTTTACAATCTCAAACAAAATATTCATCTATATTTCCAACAAATGCCATGACAATAGCATATCAGTTTTTTTTATAAAACAATAGCATATCATTGTGGTCTATACTATTCAAGTACGAAATCCTAGCATCATGATTAAATACATGTATGTATTTATTTCAAATAAAATACAAAGGCAACTTCAAGGAAGACAAAAATTAAAGAAACAATCAATGATTCTTCAGAAAATATGACCCCTTTCTCTTAGTTTGGAGACAATAATCATACATTTGTTTTGTGATGTGAGACATACTCAACTAACTTCATGTGCAATGTACCCGTTTGGATTGGGCTGAAAGCTGCGTTGCGTTTGTGAATTCACATTTCGTTCTTTTTTTTTTTTTTTTTTTTTTTTCTCCTGCAATTGTTTCGGCTTTTAGAGACAAAATCCACTGTTCATGAACAGTACTTTCACTGTTCATGCACTGTAGCAGCACTGTTCACACGGGACCCACAGCTACTTTATTAAAAAAAAAAAAATGATTTCACAGCACTATTCACACATTTAAAAATTATTTTGCTTCAGTTTTTCAGTTTCAGCAAAAATAAGTTCAATCCAAACATACTCAATATATATATAGAAGATAAGATAAGACACTAGTATTTGGAATCTAAATTTATAAATACAAGAACTGACTACTTGATGCAACAATTGATTTCAAAATGGGAGATTAGCCAAGCATACCTGTTCAATTTTGTTAAATTGATCTCTTTTATCATCTTCAAGAGAAACACCATTAAGAATTGCCTCCTTTATCTGAGCTGCATGCATATAAAGCATCAGAATGCACAAGTCCAATCCATAACATTTACAAAACATCATACTATAGGCAGCTGTAGATGATGAACTTTCAATAGAAAACTAGGTTATCCAATTGAAGCATCTTAAAAGAAATCATAAAATCATCAAAATCAAGTTAAAATAACAAAGGTAGATGGCACAAGTTTACAAAATTGTAATTGCCAAGAGCCTTACAGCTTAGTGGCATTAACTAGTCTCCCTTATAAGAACCAAGGTTTGAATCCACTCTCCCACTTGTTGTACAATTGAATTATTAAAAAAAACAGGTTTACAAAATTGTAATCAACATTACAAAGACAAGATGCGTAAGATCTAGTTTAATATATATATATATGGTATGAATTTACGAAAAATACAAATGCTATTTCGCCAAAACTGACCCTGATGCATTACACCCTTGACAGAAAAATAAAACAAAACCAGAAAATCCTAAAAAGTGGTGCCTTTTTTTAATGTACAAGGAAAGTGCTCTACCTAATAATTTACAACCAAAAGGAATGAAAAACAAAAACAAGGTTAAGTGCAGAAACCTCATGAATAATTATAATAAAAGCATTTGACATATACTTACATTCCACAATTCTTTTACGAGCATCACTTAATGTGTTCCAATTAGGGGATTCTTGAATGGCTTTAAACGCATTGTAAAGGGGTTTACTTTGCCCTAACCTCAGCAGAAATTTAACCTTCTCTGGCTGCAAATCACAAGTAAACAACATAAGCACTAATCAGTATGAATAGAGTGAAAAAAAAAAAAAAAAAAGGCACAAATTCATGGACCTGAAACAAAATATAACTAAGTCTAAACAACAATTAATCTGAGAAGAGAGCTAAAGCTCCTGGCCTAGCCACACTAGAACTAAGGAAAATATAGCAAATAAAGTCAATAGACAAATATCGTGTAATGCTCAAGATACAGAATGTAACAAATTTCCAAAGTATATATGAATAAAATGGCGCTTCACACATGAACATAGAGAAAGTTATAGATACCTGGACTTCTTCAATGGCAGCACGGAGCTCAGGAGAATCCTTGACAGCCTTGAGATGATTAACAATGCCCCAGACCACAGTCAACCGGTCTACGATCTTCTCCAATGGCTCAACCAATCTAGGCCATGATGGGTCCACTGTGCGCTCCAATTCCAATAAATCATCCTCCTAAAAAAAACCCATTACAAAAAACTCAAAACCCACAAAACCAAACCACAACAAAAAAGAAAAAAATAAAAACAAAAACCCAGAAACCAAAATTGTCCAAA
This sequence comes from Quercus tomentella, assembly GCA_028535165.1. NCBI lineage: Eukaryota > Viridiplantae > Streptophyta > Magnoliopsida > Fagales > Fagaceae > Quercus > Quercus tomentella. The sequence continues at coordinate 16,683,717 of JAPQVY010000001.1, forward strand.
GAGAACATACAAGCTTCTTTAGGAGGGCACGGATCCCGGGGCGAACGTGTTTGGCTTCGACAACATCGAAAGGTGGGAAGTCAAAGTCTTGGAGAAGAGGGTTGTCTTCGATGGATTCTTCCATTGGTAGAGAAGGAGAGAGGGGGGTAGTAGAGCAAGAAAAAGAGGAGTGTGAAAGAAAAGAGGTGGGGTTGGTGATGGTGGATTTGTGCAAGGTTTGGAGGCAGAGAGAGAACGAAGAAGACCAGAGTGGACAGGGATAGGATTTGGGGTATTGTTGTTTGGATAATAAAAGAGGAAGCGTACGTGGGTTAGCCTTTAGGAGTGGATGGATCGAGCGGGAGAGGCTTATGCGCGATGCCATTAACATGTTGACTATAAGAAGGGCTCTTACACTTGGAATCGCAAAGTACATATATTGCCTCATTTTTGTTTCGATTTGGTTTTTTTTTTTTAACTTTGGTTTCCCTATATATATTTGTCTCCTTTTCCTGCTTTGGAAGCCTATCCTTTTCTCTATATGGAATTTGGATGATATTGTGAGACAATCCAAACACTTTAATTGGCGTTCCACGTGAGACTCGTGTTTGTTTTGTTTGTATGTATGTATGTATATGATGTGTGTTACGACATTGTTCTTGCCTTGTGGGATGTCTTTGATTGATCCGTAGAAGCAAAGAAGCTATTACACTTTCATGCATATCAAGTTATCAAAAATACAATATGCTTTTTGGATTTTAAAGTCTCAATACAGAGTAAGGGATAGAGGATCTAATTGTAAGTCCCACGTGTGGAGTTGGAAGATGTTTTTTCTTGAGAATCAAGTCGGAAGAATTAGATGCAAAGTTAAGGAGTTAACTTTATCATGAAAGCATGTTCGACAGCATCTGCTAATTCACAATTTCACACCCAAATTTGATCTACAAACTCACTTTATTCTATTTTTATTTATTTTTCAAATACACTTTCTCAAGAAACTCTTCTTTCCCTATCACACTTAACTTTTTTTTTTCTTTCATTCTTTTTTATGTTCGTTTTCCAATGATCAACTTTTGTTGGCTCGGACCATCTTGAACTTGGGTCATGTGTTGGGCCACCCTTCAAAAGGATCATGTGCTAATTCACAAGTGGGGGCACATGTTTGCAATCTTAGACTCTTTGTTTTTTTTATTGTGTTCCTAAAAATTTATCAAGAAAAATAGTGCAGTGTTTGGGCCCAGTGGAAAATACAAAATAAATAAAAACATAAAATTCACCATACCAACAGTTTAATCTATATATCTATATATATAATAATAGGTAAAACTGAGAGAAAATCCAATTAGATTTCAAATTGAAATTAAATAAGAATCTAATTTTACGCCATGTGTCCTATCTAATCTAAGTTTTTAAAATTTTGTGTCAAGTGAGTTAATTCAATGTAAAAATTGGATTTCAATTAGAGTTTAATCTTATGCCATGTGTCCCATCTAATCTAAGTTTTTTTAATTTTTGTGTCAAATGAGTTAATTTAACATAAAAAACGAGGAGTCCAATATAAATAAACCATAAAAAATATAATTTTTGAATGATTTTATATTTATGAACTTTTTTTTTTTTTGTATAACTGAAAACAATTCAAGTTTATAAGTCATATGTATATTAACAGCCAAAACTAAGAGAAAATCCAATTAAATTCTAAACTAGAGTCTAATTTTGCGCTACGTGTCTCTTCTAATTTTTAAATTTGTGTTTCAAGTGAATTATTAGGTGCAAAAATTAAAGAGTCTAAATTCAATTAAATTTTAAATTTAATTTTAATTGGAGTTTAATTTTGCTCATGTGTTCCATCTAATTTTTTTTTTTTTAAATTTTTGTAGCAAGTAAATTATTGAACGCAAAAACAAAAGAGTGTAAATCTAATTAGACTTTAAATTATATACATGTAATTGTGATTATTTTTAAATGTATTTGTGCATATGCACGGGATTACACACTAGTCCCATTAATCCACAATACCAAAACAAAATGTGATTTCACAAAATATATCCAAAAATCAATTGAAATTAAATTTTTATTTTAACAAATGCGGAAGGGAGAGAGAGAGGCATGATTGGTTCATTGTTAGTTGCAGTGGTCCTAGGAAGGTTACGACATGCGGGGGTTGTTCTAGGAGCTTGGGGCTGGTGGTGGGAGTGGGGGAGGGGCTCGAGTTGTGTTGAGTGAAGAAGCAGAAATTGTTTTACACCTGAGCCCAAGTATTAACCCTTTTACACCCCATGAACCAAAAATTTACAGGTTGACTAGCATTTTCATCACACCAAACACTTGAAAATGGGAAATATTTTTCAAAAAATATGTTACATCAAAGTAAACATAGTCTTATAGTATTTGTGGTAGATATGGGGTTCCAAAGCCCTCTTCAAGGCCGCTTGTGTTTATTTTAGCACTTAGTCAGTCACAATGAGATTTTCTTTATTTTGTGATAAGGTTTGTCCTTTTGATGGCTCAATCTTGTTTGTTCATGGATTTGGGCCCTTTATGGCCTATATCCAGGGGCCCTTCATAAATATATTGTATATAAAATTATCCAACTTAACACATCATAATCTTTCTAAACTTAAATGAATATATACAAATTAATAAATTTGTTTTTTCCCAAAAAAAGATTTTTTTTTTAGCTATAAAGATATACAAAATATATTAAAAGAATAAATTAGCATATCCCATCAAAATTATGCTCTCAACGACGATCTTTCATTGAATAAAATTGATCTATTATCATCTTTTTAATCTTTAATTAGAATAGGATGGAACAATTGATTTTGGAAAAACCATAAATTTTAAATTTTAATTAATAATTTGTTCTCAATGATATGGGCCACATGGCTTACTTTCCCTATTCAATTATTCCTTTAAGCCCAATAAACCAAAATTATTATTTCAAGACATAATCAACCAGTAACAAACAATGGCAAACTTAAGCAAATAATTTTTTTTTTTTTTAATATCATGTATTACATACTCATGTATCAAACTCATTATACTTGACATGGGAAATCTTAAAAAAGAAAAGTATATCGTGTCTTTGACAAACCCATATTATCTTCTATAAAAAAAAATCAATATTGGAACAACTTATTTGACACCTAAATTCAAGCCCAAAAGAGGGGGGAAATGATGATAACATGAGAAAAAGAAAAATACTCAACTGGCAGTACGCACAATTCACATTTTTTAACTTGAAGTCTTGCACACATATTGGAAAAAGTAAGAAAGAAGGAATAGCTGAGGGTTTGTGAGGGGCCGCCGCGCGCGAGGGGGGGGGGGGGGGGGGGTTGGTTTGGGAGGGCTAACTAATATATTTTATGGGCTAAGCAGATTCTCATGGTCCATATTATAAAGAATTGAGAAATTTTGGAGGGTTATATGCCTCCGTCCCTGCCTACACCTAAAGTCTGTCTAGAAAGAATCATGAAAAGATTGAAAATAATTTTGGGGGTGGGGGCACTATTTTTTATGGGGGCCAACTAGTATATTTTAAGGGCTCCGCAGATTCTCATGGTTCATATTATAAAGAATTGAGAAATTTTGGGGGGGGCATGTGCCTCCGCCCCTGTCTACACCTAAAGTCTGTCAAGAAAGAGTCATGAAAAGAATGAAAATGTATAGTTCGAGGGGGTGGGGGCACTATTTTTTAATGGGAGTCAACTAGTATATTTTAAGGGTCTAGCAAATTTTCATGGTTCATATTATATAGAATTGAGAAATTTTGGGGGATCATGTGCCTCCGCCCGTTCCTACACCTAAAGTCTGTCTAGAAAGAGTTATGAAAAGATTGAAAATAGTTTGGACATTTTAATACACTTAAATTTCTTCAGCAAAGATGAATAGGATTTAAGTCCCAACTTCACCATTGTAACTATTGAATTATCAACAAATGGAAGAAAAAAAAAAAAAATAGCCCCACCTGTTTTATGTGTTTATGTTTCCTCTTCCTGAGGGTTTTTTATTATTATATTTTTTGATCAACGTGTATGATTCCAAATTCCGTCCACATATCTAAATGCATAAACATAATTCCCCATTGTAGGCAAGGGGAAAGAGTTGAACGAATTTGCATCAATTACCATCACCATTTTGGATACTCCAATAAACGGACTGGGACCTCTTTTGCATGATGTTCGCATGGGTAGTTCAATTTAATTTGTTTCTCAGGAAAGCATTGCATTCCATGAAATTTTTTTTGTAAATATATAACTTTTGTTAATGTTGTCTGTGCCAGCAAATAAACGAACTAGATTAGCAGTCTAGCACCCAGGTGCATCTAAACTCGAATAGCATCAAAATAACAACGTTAATGTATACTAGATTTGTCGTCTTTTTCTTTTTTCTTTTTTTTTTTTTAAATTCATTCAAAATGATTAGGCAAATAGAAATTTCTCTACTGCCTGATTTTCCTGTCGGCAACATCCTTACAGTTACCAAACCTAGGAAGCATAGAAAAAAAAAAAAAAACAAATAATGGAGGAAGAAGGTAGTATTGCTATGAACTGAAAGCTGCAGCAAGTTCTATATTGTCTGCATCCCTAATCCTAGGCTTTGATTGATCATGAAAATATATTCCAGCTTGATTGAATAATGCAAGTAAATGCAGTAACTCCTTGTTACACAGCTTTGAAGGCCTCTTAGCTTCAAAACTACCCGATTTTAGAACTCCTATGATCTTGTCCTTGAACACACTCATTTGTGTCTCTGAGCAAGAAGATGAATAACAGTCTACTTCATCACTATCCAATTCTTCATCATCATCAGCAGCAGCAGCATTATTGCTGCAGTCATAATTGTCATCATTGTTAGCACTTTCGGTTGAGCAAGTTGTTCTGGACAGTCTCAACAACTCCAACACCTTCCTCTTCCCCTTAAATGTAGCACCCAGCGTCTTATTTTTCTTACAAAAACAGGTTCTCGTGAAAGCCAACCACTCATCCAGATTCACATCAGGAATTTCAGCTTTGGGACGGATAATAACCACGGAGGAATCAACCTTTGGACATGGAACGAAGTCCCTTTTGCTTACATCCATGACAAACTCCACATCAGCCACCAGCTTCACATTTACCGCCAAGCGATTGAACTCTGAATCACCAGGATTAGCCAACAGTCTCCGCGCAAACTCTTTTTGAAGGAGAAGCGTGGCGCTCCTAAATGGTTTATCCCCATATACCAACTTAGCCACCAAAGGCGAAGATATTCCGTATGGAATGTTGGCCACCACAAGATCAAATTGAGGAAACTCAGTCTTTAACGCATCTTTACATGTAACCTGCAAAACCCATATGCAAATGCAGCTCATTCTCAATAATTGACTCGTGCACAAGCTCAAAACTTTAAGCTAGGCATTTCATCGAACATGTAACAGACATGCTAACTTACAGTGAGTTGATCTTCCAACCCCTTCTCAGCAACGCGTTTGTGGAGAATCTCAACCATTCGTTTATCGATTTCGACAGCAACAACCTTCCTGGCAGCTTGTAGAAGCCTCAGCGTGAGATTCCCGGTACCGGGTCCGATCTCAAGGACCGTATCAGTGGGTTTTATATGGGATTTTCGGACAATGGAGTCAAGGACTCGTGGGTTAGTGAGGATGTGCTGGCCCTTGCTCTTGTATAGATGTAAAGGCGCACCTTGATTGTCCTCTCTTCTATGAATGTTGTCGTCATTGTCGCTCTTGGGATGGCAACGACTACTGGATCTTGCATTGAGTTGACGGAGTGAGAGTGTGAGCTGAGTGGGAACGAACCTGGAATTGGAAAGGGACTTTGGGAAGCGATGCATGTGTAAATCCTTTCAATGCTCTATTTGGTATTTACCGTTTCTTTACATTTGAAATTCAGTTAGCTGGGAGTTTCTTTCGTCTGTTATAGGTTGGATCAATGTCGTTTTTGGTTTCTGTCTATGAAGATTGCCAACGGTTAATTAATGATGAGGTCCGACTTCGGGCGGCAGGTTTAATGGATTTTAAACTCGATAGTCCTCGGTTTCATTCACCACATTATTAATTTATGAATTTTTGAAATATCTTATGGATAAAGAATGGAATAATCTCGTTAAAGATTAAAGAAAAATGCTAACGAATGCTCTAATTAATAATCCATTTAAAAAAAAGTTTTTATGGGAAAAGGAAAAAAAAACGCAATTAATGTTTTGACAACTTTTTTCATTTCTCATAAAAGTGATGTCAAAATTTTTCTAAAATGGATTGTGCACTCATTAGCATGGAGTCCAAATCTTCCGTCCCACTCTTCCTGCTCCACTATATACTCCATAAATAAAATCATGCCACAAGTCCATCTATTTTATTAAGTGCTAAATTTATGCCTTTTATTATTTCTGTACGGGACCGAGATCCCAAGACTCGTATGGGCCTTGGGCCCAGGCCCAACGTAGCGGCCCCATTGCCCTAAGTCCTTGAAACTGCCTTCGTGCGAAAATAGGTTTTGAGTCGCGGATCCTGAGAGGTGCTCGGCATGAGCTTTCCCTAACAAGCTTGTGAATCCTGTCCGGGGAAGTCGCGAAATGATCGGGGAACTGCATTACCGAGCACAATTGACTAGGCTGGAACCAAGTTCCAAGGCCATAATTACTGCATCCCACTCTCACCTAAACACCCACTTAAAGCAAATAATATTGGACCTTCAATAGCACTATTGGTGGCTGTAATCATAATCCCCCCACTAACCTTGGCTATAAATAGCAGAAGTTTGGGAAGAGAAAGGGGTTCAGAAAAAAAAAGAGTAGAGTGAATATTGTTTTGAGTCTCTCTGCCGAGAACGACCCTTAGTAGGAAATCTAATAACCCACTTTACAAATAAATTGTTAGTCCAAGTGTATTCAGGCCCAACAGCCTCACTTCCAGAGCTTACAATTGGCGCCCACCGTGGGGCCCTCCTACGAAGCTGTGGTTCAACCGAGACTCAAACAAGGGAAATGTCCGAAGAGCGTTCGGGAGAGCGTGCACCGAGTAGTTCCGCAGGATCTTCTCGGGGATCAACGTGGAGGGAGAGAAGGTAGAAACGGCGGGAGGATAGGGAGCACCCCAGAGGAGAGGAAAGGTCCGGATTGGGAGAAGGGTCAGCCTAGACACACCGAACGGTTTCAGGCGTCTCGGCACATCAGCAGCATGATGATAGAGACCGAGAACTGGAGCGGTTGCGCAGATTGGTAATGGATTTGGAGCTGGAAGCATGGGGTCAGCGCCAAGAAAGGGATCGCAACCCCCAGCAAAGGAGAAACCCTTCGGAGTTATGCCAGCCGATACTGGGAACTCTACAACGAGATTGACGGAGGGAATGAGAAAATTGCGGCAAGCACCTTCAGGATGGGGCTCCCCGAAGGCTCTGAATTACGGGAGTCGTTGACAAGAAGACCCCCCGAGGACATGAGGCAACTGATGAGACGCATAGAGGAATACAAATGCCTAGAAGATGACTGGCTGCAGAACAGGGGGAAAGCCCCATTAATTGGGAAATCTCGGCAAGGCGTAGTGCCGGCAAGACCCAAAAAAGACTTCAGAATGCAGGAACCAGAGGTGCAAATCGAAGGGGTTAATGTGGCGTTTAAAGAGCCCGTACACAAAATCTTGGAGCGGATCAAGAACGAGTCATTCTTTAGGTGGCCAAACAAAATGGGGGGCGACCCGTCTCAGAGGAACCAAAACCTATACTGCACCTATCACAGAGACAAAGGACACACCACCGAGCAGTGTCGGGTATTAAAAGATCATCTCGGGCAGTTAGTAAAGGCGGGGTACCTGAAAGAGTTTGTAGTAGACTCCACTAACCGAGAAACCGGCCAGGGCGTCCAACAGAAAAGGAACCCCCTCCCGCCTCCACTCGGGGTGATCGAAGTTATCCATGCTGCACCAAGAGGAACGGCGGCAACAAAAAGGGTATTAACAGTGGCATGCGCGGGAGGAGAATTAGCCGAGAAGAAGAAGAAAGTTGAACGGCTGACCATCTCGTTCGGAGATGTCGATTTGGAAGGGACGGTCCAACCTCATGACGATGCTTTAGTGGTCGCGGCCCGAATAGGCGGGTTCCTGGTGAAGAGGGTAATGATCGACCAAGGGAGCGGGGCTGACGTCATGTACCCAGACCTCTTCGAGGGGCTCGGATTGAAGACCGGGGATTTGGCGAAATATGACACGCCACTGGTCTCATTTGACGGGAGAGTCATAATTCCCGAGGGACAAATCTCTCTCCCGGTGGACATGGAAGGCAAGGGAGTTATTATTACCTTCATAGTAGTCCGGTCATTCTCACCGTATACCGCAATCTTGGGGAGGCCGTGGATTCACGCCATGAAGGCTGTTCTGTCCACCCTCCACGTGAAAGTAAAATTTCCCACTGAGTATGGAGTTGCCGAGGTAAGGGGGAACCAACAAGTGGTGAGGCAGTGTCTTGTCGCCGCGGTCAGATGGAAAAATGAACAGCTCGGACAAGCTGAACATGCCAATAAAGAAACTTCATAGCAATTACAGAACCCCCGAGGGGAAACGGGGGCGGACGTTGCCGAGGAGGTATTGAAGGTTAGAATTCTTCCAGATACTGACAGGTATTTCCAGATAGGTACAAGCATGAATGACCGGGAAAGGGTAGAGATGTTGTTGTTCCTTTTGCAGAACATAGATGTTTTCGCATGGAACCTGTATGAAGTGCCCGGCGTAAATCCCGAATTCATTGTCCACAAACTCAACGTGGACCCATCATTTCCCCCGAAGAAGCAGAAACCGAGAAGAGCATCAAAGGAACATGTCGATGCAGTAAACCTGGAGGTCCAGCGGCTGAAGGAAGCCGGGGTCATAAAGGAAATATTCTTCCCGAGATGGCTAGCAAAAACTGTTGTAGTGAAGAAGAAGAACGATAAATGGAGAGTTTGTGTGGACTTCACAGACTTGAACAGGGCGTGTCCCAAGGACCCGTTCCCAATGCCCAAGATTGATCAACTAGTAGACGCCACGTATGGGCACTCGAGAATGAGCTTCCTGGATGCCTCCCAGGGCTACCACCAAATTGCCTTGGCGCCCGAGGATCGGGAAAAGACAGCATTTATCTCCCCGGGAGCAAACTATCACTACGAGGTCATGCCGTTTGGATTGAAGAACGCCGGAGCCACGTACCAGCGAATGATGACGAGAATGTTCCGGGAAAAAATTGGATGCACGGTTGAAGTATATATTGACGACATGGTGGTAAAAAGCAGAAAAGAGTCACAGCATACGGAAGACCTCCGGGGAGTATTCGAGATACTACGACGGCATAAATTGCGCCTGAATGCTGAGAAGTGCACTTTCGGAGTGGGGGCTGGCAAGTTCCTGGGTTATCTGATCTCTACTCGGGGAATAGAGGCTAATCCCGATCAAATAGAGGCCGTGAACTGCCTCGAACCACCAAACAATCCCAAGGAGGTGCAAGTGCTCACTGGAATGTTAGCCGCGCTAAACCGGTTCATCTCCAAGTTTGCTGATCGCTGCCGACCGTTTTATCAACTTCTGAAGAAGTGGAAGGGGTTTCGTTGGGACGAGGGATGTGATGAGGCTTTCCGAGAGCTGAAGGAATACTTGGCGAAGGCGCCAAAGTTGACGGCCCCGGAGCCCGGGGAGGATTTGTTTATGTACCTCTCAGTCACCGACCATGCCGTAAATGCTGTGTTACTAAGGGACCAAGGAGTACAAATGCCAGTGTATTACATAAGCAAAACCTTAGTTGATGCCAAGACAAGGTACCTGCCCCTGGAGAAGTTAGTTTTAGCCCTGGTGCACGCCACCAGAAAGTTGCCACATTACTTCATGGCTCATACAGTGTTCGTCCTCACTGAGTATCCATTACAGTCACTGTTAAAGAGATCAGACTTCACAGGCCGAATTGCCAAATGGGGGACTCAGTTGAGGTCGTTTGACATAAGATACCGACCAAGAAGCTCGGTGAAGGGACAGGTTCTCGCAGATTTCATTGCGGAATTCACACCCAAGAACGACGGCAAGGTAATTTGTAGTGTGGAGATGCGCCCGTGGAGGGTATTTGTGGACGGCGCTTCGAATGCTATGGGGGCCGAGGCTGGTATAGTCATAATCACCCCCGAGGGCATACGATTGGAACACTCATTCAGATTGGGATTTAAAGCCTCAAACAATGAGGCCGAGTATGAGGCTCTACTGGCCGGTTTGAGGGCCGTATTGCATCTGGGCGCAAAAGATGTTGAGGTTTACTCGGACTCGCGGCTGGTTGTTTACCAGATCACAGGAGACTTCGAGGCTCGGGACTCTCGAATGAAAGCTTATCTAAGTGCAGCCAAGCAGATTATCGGTCAATTCGGAACGGTAAAGGTGTCCCAGGTAGCTCGGTCACAAAACAAACACGCCGACTCACTTGCCACGTTGGCCTCATCAGCTACCGAGGACACACCCCGGCTAGTCACGATAGAACTTATAAAGGAGCCAAGTATCGGTGTGAAGAGTATTCCCGACCAAGCCCGAATAGAGGTCGCGAAGGTAGCAGTGGCCAATCCGTGTTGGATGAACCCGATCATAGATTTCCTTGCCGAGGATAAGGTTCCGGAGGATGAAGACGAGGCCAACAAGATTCGCAGGATGGCTCCCCGGTACTGGCTGTCTTCGGACCACAAACTGTACCGAAGATCCTTTGTAGGCCCTTACCTTTTATGCTTACATCCCGAAGAAGTCAGAGAGCTTCTGACCGAGCTACATGAGGGAGTGTGTGGCGGCCATGTTGAGGGACGATCTTTAGCACACAGAGCGATGACCCAGGGGTTCTAGTGGCCACAGATGCAGAAGGATGCCGCTGAATATGTTCGGAGTTGCGAACAGTGTCAAAAGCACGCCCCTTTGATCCATCAGCCTGCAGGTCGTCTAAACCCCGTCAACAGCCCGTGGCCGTTCGCGCAATGGGGGCTTGACATCCTCGGACCATTCCCCCGAGCAATGGGGAACCGCCGTTTTGTATTGGTGGCTGTAGATTACTTCACAAAATGGGCAGAAGCCGAGGCCTTGGCCAATATCCGAGATACTGACGTGAAAAGGTTTGTATGGAAAAATATAGTCACAAGGTTTGGGGTGCCAAATTCTCTAGTAACCGACAATGGGCTACAGTTCGATAGCAAAGCTTTTCGGACCTTTTGCAGCGAACTTGGCATAAAGAACAAGTATTCGACACCGGCTTACCCACAAAGCAACGGCCAAGCTGAGGCAGTGAACAAGACTATTTTGAACGGGTTGAAGAGAAGGTTGGACGGGGCGAAGGGAAGATGGGCAGAAGAGCTACCCAGTGTATTATGGGCTTATCGCACGACCCCCAGAAGATCCACGGGTGAGACCCCGTTCTCCTTGACGTACGGAGCGGAGGCCGTGATACCAACCGAGGTGAGCTTGTGCAGTGCACGGGTCGCAGGGTTTGACCCCGTCCAGAACGCCGACCTGATGATGGAGCATTTGGATTGGCTAGAAGAATGCAGGGAGGCGGCGACCATACGGCTCGCCGAGTATCAGCAAAGACTAGCCCAAAGGTACAACCGGAATGTAAAGGAGAGGGAGTTTAGTGCCGGAGAATTGGTGCTGAGAAAAGTCGTGGGAAACATGCGAGACATATCTGCAGGCAAGCTTGCTCAAACTTGGGAGGGACCCTACAGAGTTACAGCCATCGCTGGTGCAGGGGCCTACTTCTTGGAAGACCTTGACAAGAGGCCGCTTCCCCGGCCGTGGAACGCCAGCAACTTAAAGAAGTTCTACGCATGATCATCCGTGTAAGCCAGAACTTGTATTTTGCTAAAATCAAGATTATGATGAAGTTCATTTGTATATGCTGTTTTTGTTTCCGTCACTACACACCAAGAGAATTGCAAATAAAAACTCTAAGGATAGAAACCTGGCCCTCGGCTCGATTAAAATCGCCGAGCAGGTGGAAACCTTATCGCTAAAAAACTCTAAGGACAGAAACCTGGCCCTTGGCTCGATTAAAATCGCCGAGCAGGTGGAAACCTTATCGCTAAAAAATTCTAAGGCAGAAACCTAGCCCTCGGTTCGATTAAAATCGCCGAGCAGGTGGAAACCTTATCGCTAAAAAACTCTAAGGACAGAAACCTGGCCCTTGGCTCGATTAAAATCGCCGAGCAGGTGGAAACCTTATCGCTAAAAAACTCTAAGGACAGAAACCAGGCCCTCGGCTCGATTGACATCGCCGAGCAGGTGGAAACCTTATCGCTAAAAATTCTAAGGACAGAAACCAGGCCCTCGGCTCGATTAAAATCGCCGAGCAAGTGGAAACCTTATCGCTAAAAACTCTAAGGACAGAAACCTGGCCCTCGGCTCGATTAAAATCGCCGAGCAGGTGGAAACCTTATCGCTAAAAAACTCTAAGGACAGAAACCTGGCCCTCGGCTCGATTAAAATCGCCGAGCAGGTGGAAACCTTATCGCTAAAAAACTCTAAGGACAGAAACCTGGCCCTTGGCTCGATTAAAATCGCCGAGCAGGTGGAAACCTTATCGCTAAAAAACTCTAAGGACAGAAATCAGGCCCTCGGCTCGATTGATATCGCCGAGCAGGTGGAAACCTTATCGCTAAAAATTCTAAGGACAGAAACCAGGCCCTCGGCTCGATTGACATCGCCGAGCTGGTGGAAACCTTATCGCTAAAAACTCTAAGGACAGAAATCTGGCCCACGGCACGATTAAAAACGCCGAACTGGGGGAGATGTTCTCGAGCCAAGAGGATAAAGGGTCAAAAGATGAAAACATAATCCTCGGCAGGGTCAAAGCCATCGAACATATAGGAACCCTAACCCTCCGAACATTAAAATTCATCTCGGATTATTCAAAGCACGGCACGATAGGCTTAGGTATCATCCCATTCACGGCAGAAACATTGACATAATCAAAGCGAAACATTCAAAAAGATAGCAGTTCATTCAACAAATTAAAACCAAAGTTAAGAAAGGAAGCTGTTTACCGATCAAACGGGCAAATTAAGCAGTAAATTGTTCGTCCGCCACATCCCGGCGACATAGGCAAATAAACCATCAAAAAAGTAAACTACAAGTGCGCTGAAATTAAATGAAAGCATAAAGGATGCGGATAATCAGCTGGAAGGTCGGGTCGAATCTCTCACTTCTGGCTGGTCGGTCATGGGGTAACACGAGTCTTCACCGAGAAGGTCCTGTACGGTTGGGATGCTGGTGGCTTCCATGTCCTCTGGCTCCGCATGAGCATCAATTTGTTCAACGAGCTCTCTCATACTTGCTGTTTCCTCCTCCTCAACAGTAACCGGGGGATCCTGCACGGCAGTTACATCGCTCGGAAAGGGAATTTGGCCGGGGTCTCTCAGGTGGGAATCCTCGGCAACTCCCAGTGCATGAAGAGCGGCATACCACCCGGCCTCAAAACCCAGCTTCCGAGCCTGAGTCACAACCGGCTCTGCAGACTGCTCGGCATCAGCGAAGCCTTCGTTGTACCACTTCTGCTCGCACTCCGACAGGGCTGCCCTTAGGTCGGCTAGCTCCTCGGCGTTGGAAGTGTTCAGGCTGATGGCTTCGGCCAGCTTCACGTCAGTTTCGTTCTGCTTGGTCAAAAGCTCCGCACATCTTTTTTCCGCTAGCGCCCAGTTTTGCTCCGCTACGGCGGCCTTCTTCTAGGCATTCTCAGCTGCCTTCAGCTTTTCTTTCACTGATTTGGCCGCTGATTCCCGCGCCCTCTTTTCGCGCTCGACCTCCTCGGCAAGATCCCGTGCCCGGCCAGCCATTATGTGAGCCAATTGAGCAGCCTAGCAATCACAAAAAGTTAGCGAGGAAGCAGAAATAAATGTACGGGAGAAAATAGATAGCTAAGGAGTTAGCGCAATGGCGTGCCACTCTAACCGGCGCCCCACAGACTCCTCAGATCCTTCCTCAAAGGCATGCACGCCATCAGGAAGAAGGCGACCCTCGGCCAGGGTTTGGGCAATACGGCCACCCTCGCCTTTCTCCCATATCCGCACACAAGCGGTTGAAGGCAAAGGCTTGCCGTCCAACAGGAACTTAGGCTTCCAAGCTGGGGCCGCTTGAGAGGAGGACGCAACCCCCGGACCAACTTGGGTCTGCGGCTCACGGATGACAATCCCCCCTGTTGGGTGCGGAGGGGTCTAGACGGCTGCATCTCCCGGTCCCGTGGATGGTTGATCGGTGACCTTTTGTTTCTTCCTGGCCCGTCCAGTTTGAGATGGAGGCGGGGGCTGGGTGGGCTGCCGTGCACCGGGCACGAAGCGATCGATGGTCATAACCCTTATTGACACCATCCTTCCGCCGGACCGGATATCCTCAGCCGACAAGGCAGCCGCTTCAATCGCTGGTTGCTGAGGCTCAACGATCGGGTTCTCGGGCTGCGCCTGCTCCTGAGCAGGATTCTCTTCTTGGATAGCTTCGTGGGCTAACTCTCTGAGGCGCCGAGACACGCGTTCCGCGGACTCGTCTCGCAAAGGGGCTAGCTCGTCCGAGGAGGTGAAGCGCCGTCCAAATTCCCTCGCCTCCCCAGTTGTAAGCTTCGGTGGCAGGAAGTTTGCGTACCGAACGTCGATGTATGACAGCAGGGGACTATCCACTAGAAGTGCTTGTTTAAAATTCTGCCAGGTGGAGTAAACTGGCTCTACTCCGAGGATCAGGTACGAAGCCCGGAGTTGTCCGTCCCAATGCACGTATATCTCGGAGCGAAGAATGAAGTTCAAATCTTTGACGTGGACGGCTCTGAGATCCGGAACGAAAACTTTACCGTCTGCAAAAGAGCAAGTATCATATCAATATCCGATAATGAAGATTTATTTTAATGAAAAGAAATAAAAAAGAGGAGGAAAGCAATTAGATTAAGGGAATGGTACAAACCCACTTCACGCCGTGAAAGGGGGCAAGGGACGTCCCCGGCAAACCAATTGCCGCGCACGCGAACGAACTCCCCGGCGGAGTTCCTGTTCGAATCGGGCAGGCATGATATCAACCGTACCCGATTATCTCTTGTCTTTAGGTAATAGTTGGTAGCTTTGTTCCCACAGAGGCTATACATGTGGTTAATGTCATGGTGATTTAACTGTAAATCAAAGGTATGATTCAACCTACTGACGCAGCTAACTAGCCGGTAAAAGTTGGGGGAAAGCTGGTCGGGACACAGTCCGTAGTACCTAAGTGTATCCGTAAGAAGGGGGTCCACGGGAAACCTAACCCCGCCCTCTAAGATTGATATCAAAGGAAAAAAGACTGTGCCTTGCCCTCGGTGGAGAGCGATATCACTCTCATGGCAGTAAGCCACTTCCACGTCATCGGGGATGCTAAATTTGCTCCTAAAGGTGGCCAAGGCAGCCGAGGACTCTAACAGGTAAGAGTAACCCATCTCTGACGCTTAATACTATAAAAGGGAACTTGAAGAAATAAAGCTAAAGGAATAGGAAGGGGAAGAAAACTTACTTTGGGTTCTAAGGAGGAAAGGAACACTGGGCAGGTGAGAAAGCGCACAGAGAGTTGGTCGGCAGAGAATAAGCTCGAAAAAAAAACAGAGATGAAGGAAAAATGAGAGAAAGATCTGAGGGGAACTATTTATAGGGTCAAGAAGAGGGACGAAGAAACGGTTAATCAAACAATAAATGGGCACGCTTTACAAACGGTCCTGCGAATACCAAAGGTAGCCCATTCGTGCGCTGCTTCGGTTCACGAACCGTCAGGCAATAATGACGACTGTACCTGACGTCGCTAAACGGCACGTCTTTTGAGATGAGCATTAATAGGAATCCATAACCACGAATCCCAGGTCCTAGGATCTCCGAGAGCAAGAGGTCCAACCAGCTCCTTGATTCTTCCCGACAACCGGGGATGAATCAAGGGGGGGCTAATGTACGAGACCGAGATCCCAAGACTCGTATGGGCCTTGGGCCCAGGCCCAACGTAGCGGCCCCATTGCCTTAAGTCCTTGAAACTGCCTTCGTGCGAAAATAGTTTTTGAGTCGCGGATCCTGAGAGGTGCTCGGCATGAGCTTTCCCTAACAAGCTTGTGAATCCTGTCCGGGGAAGTCGCGAAATGATCGGGGAACTGCATTACCGAGCACAATTGACTAGGCTGGAACCAAGTTCCAAGGCCATAATTACTGCATCCCACTCTCACCTAAACGCCCACTTAAAGCAAATAATATTGGACCTTCAATAGCACTATTGGTGGCTGTAATCATAATCTCCCCCACTAACCTTGGCTATAAATAGCAGAAGTTTGGGAAGAGAAAGGGGTTCAGAAAAAAAGAGAGTAGAGTGAATATTGTTTTGAGTCTCTCTGCCGAGAACGACCCTTAGTAGGAAATCTAATAATCCACTTTACAAATAAATTGTTAGCCCAAGTGTATTCAGGCCCAACAGCCTCACTTCCGGAGCTTACAATTTCAATTTTCTAAAATAAATAAATAAATAACTCATCATATTTAGGTAACTGAAATAATAGAAGGCATAAATTTATCACTTAATAAAATAGATGGACATGTGGCATGTTTTTATTTGTGGAGTATATAGTGGAGCAGAAAGAGTGGGATAGAAGATTTGGACTCATTAGCATGACCCAAGATTAAAACACCACATTCTTAGAATGAAAATAATTTATAATATTTAGGGGAACAATTTTTTTACAGTTAAGTTTGGCATTTTTATTTGTCTCTCTATGCACAAAACAAATTTGTAAGTGTTTTTTAAAAGCATTTTTTTAGGGTTTTTATTATTAAAAAAAAAATATGGCATTCATTTTATGATAACAATGCAAGGAAATCCCTTGGCAATATCCAATATAATTACTTAATTAAACCTGAACTCTAGCATGCTTGCACTTGCTTGTGGTATATCGCATGGAACCCCATCACATGCCATTAAGGCCAACCGAACCCTTATTAGCATCTCCTTGGGCAAAATCCCAAAGGGAATCCTTGGACACTTAATATTGATCTCCTTGGTTTGGTTCTTGGATAACGTCTAGAGAAAGCTAACTATTGTCTCTGTATTTATTGTTGTCACTGACTGATAGTCACAATGCATTTAATGCTGAATGACCCATTTAAACGGTAGGGATAGTAGGATTAGCCCTATACCCATCCCTTCACTCTCACAAAAGTAGGGGAGGTGGATAGAATCATCCTCCCAACCCCAATTTCTAGGGGAAAGAACTTAAGTCTCCTCTATAAACACCCTCCTACCAAGTTCAAGGGGGAGGCAAAAAGGGAAAGAGTGATTAACCTAGCAATAGACTTGAGAGATGTTAGTGTTTGAGCAATGTCCCTTAGTGAAAGGAGAGACACCTTAGTGTTCTAATTGTTTCTCTAATGAGATCGCTATTTCTAGATTTTAATGTGGTTCTCCTAAGTTAATACACATTGTGTTGAGTTAAATATTTACCGACTACAATTAATCTTTACCGTTAGGCCAAAATACTAATGAGTTTCTTTTTGGTACAGGCGAGGTTGAACACGTTCTTTTTTTGACAACAAAATACTTTAACAAGTGATATTTCTAGTTGTTAAATTGACATATCACCTCAACAAATCCTCTTGGTAAAAGTCCCTGCAACTTTTGTCACCAAAGGGCTCTGCTGAGGGGGTTTATGAAGGTAAATTTTCAATTGTGAAAGAGCATATCAGAGTTTGCCTTAACTAAATACATCATAGGGATAAAGAAGTAGCTGCATTTCAGATCAAGGCTAGTTTGTGACATTGCAGAGCCTCAGTTAATATGTTTATATACGATTCATGAATATCCAGATCATGGTTTGATGGATTTATACATTAAGGCTCTAAATACGTATCCTTGACATATGGTCCTTCCCTTTGTCAACTAGGAAATCTCTCTTGATTTTTGCTCATACTGCCTGTTCCCAGAAAAAAGAATGCGCAATTAGAACAAAACTGAAAGTATATATAAACAGAACATGATGTGATCTGCCATCTACCTCATAAGTAACAATCAAAAGGATATTAAACAAAGACACTACAAAGATGTAGATAACGGAAGAGCAGAGTAAAGCATTACTTCCTACTTTTAGGTATCACTCAACTGACTCAAGTCCAAATGTATCCCCATCAAAAAAAAAAAAAAAAAAAAAAAAAAGTCCAAATGTATCAAACGCTAGTTTGGGGCCCTGGAAATATGTTATATTAGCCCTCTAATGTGTAGAATATCTGCATGTATAGATCATTCTTACAAATAATGTCATAATTACCTTTTCATTTTTATATTATCAACGATGCTTTGAAGCCCAAGGACATATTTCACATTAAAATGAACATTTTTCAAAGGTAATCCTATCTACGATTCTCCATTGTTCTTGTCTGCATGTACTCAAGTACACAACACTCCTATGGACACATCCCAATGAACATAAACCTATGCCCCAGCTACAGAACCTGTGAGAGTTGCTGAACTTAACACCATGTTTGTCCCATAGGAGGTCCTATTTTCAGTCTCTTAATCATCAGTCAAATTGTCTAATATTAGTTACGTTCTTTAAAATTCTACCATTTCGTTCTTGATAGATTATTCTCAATTAAAAAAGGTACAAACAAAAAATATGATTTAACCCTATTACAGTGGCCTTGTAAGCATGAATACAAGACTCTAAAGATAATCAGGTGATAAGTTACCTAACACAACAGGATTTCTTTCTCAGTCCTTGTACTTCATGGATTCTTTCTCAAACCCTATTGTAGGAAATTGCTTTGCATATGCCTCAACCTCATGGCGGAGCTTTGTGATCTCAGATTGGAAGTGAGGAGCAGACTGTACAGCCAAGAAGTCCTTCAACTTTGTTCCTGGTTTTTACACCACAATTAACCCTATATAAGCAAGATTCAAGCGCCTAGATTTTCCCCACACCAACCATTACAAACACAAGCACGTGTACGTGTCCATATGACTGGTGATCAGACAAAAACAAGAGCAAGAAGCATGAACTTTAAATATCAAAGATACCTTTGGTTTCTGCCTTGATCTTGACCGCCAACTTCACAGAAGCGTCAAAGAATTCTGCTACCTTAGCAAAATCCTCTTCAACAAATCCCCTAGAAGTAAGAGCCGGAGTTCCTGAAGTTCACAAGAATTCATCAGGTTAAATTATTGAGCAATAATTAAAGAAGTACAATCTGATAAATGAAAAGCCTTTACCCATCCTGATGCCACCAGGAACCATGGCAGATACATCTCCAGGAACAGTATTTTTGTTGGCTGCAATGTGAACAGATTCCAAAATCTTTTCAACTCTGGAGCCATCAATACCCTGTACACAGAGAAATTAATAACAGTTGTGTTAATTATTCATCCTACATCTATCTGAGAGAGCTGACGTCTTTAATGCATTCTGCCAGGACACTTGGTATTGTCTTTTAACCAAAATTCAGTAGCAGATTAATTTCAAAGTTGTTGCCTAATGTAAAGCACAACTAATTGGTAGTGTTGGTGATTTCATAAAGACACAAATTTTAGTATCGAAAAGTCAAGAGATTAAAAACAAAAAGAAAAAAAAAAGGTTGCCTTGGTTACCTTGTTCTTTAAATTCACCAAAACAAGGTGGTTCTCAGTACCACCAGAAACTATTTCATAACCCTTCTCAACCAGAGTCTGCAAAATTTGAACAATAAAATAATAGAAGCAAATTAATTAGACCCATCCATTGATGAGAGAACATCATATTAATTACAAAATCCAATGTAAGTCAACAAGGTAAAGTTGTATTTACAAAATTTTGATTCAAGCATAAGTTTTGCTATATCTCATAAATATTATACCTGTGCAAATCTTGAGCAATTGCTGAGAACTTGCTCTTGATAGGCTCTGTATTCTGGAGTTGTAGCCTACATCCAGACAGATAAAGAAAATAAGAAGTGTGATTTTGAAAATATTGAAGAGAGCCCGAGTGATGGACAAACTAATTATATATATATATATATATATATATATTTTTTACCTCCTCTCCCAAAAAATAAAAGTGGGGTGGGATGGTCCTAAAAATTTCTTTTTAAGCACATCTATTAAAGTATTTTCATTTTTTTTTCCAACCAATTTGGCACTTCCACTCTCATTCTGTGAATCTCATAAAATGTACCATGAGCTTCAGGCAAAACACTATTCATGCAATAATGCCTTTGCACCCAGCATGTATCAACTGCCCCATCAAACAATATGAACCTAGTACCATTTAGAATGTGCAATAAAGGGGGGAAAAAAAAAAGAAAAAAAGAAGAACAAGAAATACCAGAACTCACTTTGTTGGGAACTTCAACATTCAAAACCAATTTAATGTCCACTATATTATGCATTACTATGAAACAACCTCTTTTGGGGGTGTGGTCACAATGCAACCCAAAAAACCTCAATTCTAATAAAAATTGTAAGTGGTGTGGATTCCTTTCTGCTGCAAATAATTGGAACAAAATCTACTATTATGGAAATAATTAAATGATGACAATCTTATTAGCTGCCAACCTGTTTCAATGCAACTGCTAAACCAGAAATTGTGTGGTTATGTGGGCCACCTTGAAGTCCAGGAAATACAGCCTGATTTATTTTGTCTTCATAATCATATAATACCTTCAGGAAAAGCAAAAAGTATAAACTTTTGATTTATTTCATAAAATTTATCACAATATTAGGGGAAAAGTAAATTATAATAAGTAAAAAATGGGGTCAACATGGCAAGAACAAATATACCTCTTTCCCTTGTTTGTTAATCTCTTTTACCCCCTTCCTGAAGAAAATCATTGCTCCACGTGGCCCACGAAGTGACTTGTGAGTTGTGGTGGTCACTACATCCGCATACTCAAAAGGAGATGGGATGACACCAGCTGCCACCAGCCCGCTAATGTGTGCCATATCTGCTAACAATATGGCTTTCTGTTTGTCACAGACCTATCAAATAGCAAAAAAATGTTACCTTGGATTCTCAAGACAATCATTAGCTAAAAACCATATACACTAATGCACAATAATTTCTTGATAGAGATCAATATATTACCTTACGAATACGTGCATAATCATATAGCCGTGCATAAGCACTAGCACCAGCTACTATCAACTTTGGTCTGAATAGTGTGGCACTTTTCTCCAACTGTGATTCACATCTTTTCATGTTACACAATTTACACTTACACATAGATATGGGGGATTTGAAAATAAATAAGGGAGTTGAGCTGCAAAGCTACCTGGTCATAGTCAATATAGCCAGTGCTCTCATCCAATCGATATGGCATTGTCTCAAAATATATAGAGACTGCAGATATCTTTTTGGTGTCAGTCTGCACAGCAGCAAAAGAAACAATGTAAGGTTATAAGACAAGCCAAAAATAGTGTCACAAACAAGGAGAGTTAATCAAAATTTGTTACAAGACAAAAGACTAAATCCACTTTAAAGTTCAAAACTCAACAAGATTAAATTTTATGATCATCGTACGCCACACAGCTATGACGACTTCCCAAATAAAAGACATGCTACTGAAATTTGGGGAAATGATGCCTACTGATCTTCAAGGGAGATAAAATCCAAATTCATTTCTATGAAAGCTGTAAATACCTGATATCCATGGGATAGATGCCCACCATGAGGAAGATCAAGTGCCATGATTCGTTCATGAGGTTTTAACAATGCAGTGTAAACTTGAAAATTGGCTGGAGAGCCAGATAGAGGCTGCACATTCACTACAACAACAAAGGTGATATGAATTTAGGAGAACTTGTTAGCCATCACATACTAAGAAAAGTCAATCCCATTAAACTTCCTATTAAGCAACTGTCCAATAACACATCTCCGTTTACCACCAATCCTAAAATTTAGTAAGTTACTTCTTATCATGTCCATGAGACATAAGAACGGGTAATTTCATGTAAAATGCCATCCCTAAACATAGTTACAGCTAACCATTTATTTGATTCAGAAAGGTTTTGAGGCAAATTTCATGCGATGTATCAGCAAGAATAATAGCACATATTTACCTCCCCATTTTGCTGGATCCAACCGAAATGCTTCCAGAGCACGCTTTTGGCATAAGGATTCTGCCATGTCAATGTACCTGAAATGTGAGGGAGTTCCATGCTTATCTGTGTCAAAATTTAACCAGGAAGTTCAAAAATAAAAAAATTTAAAGGGGTCAACAATATGCTAATCACAATCACATCCATGACAAGCACAAGCAAGAGATGTAGAAGACTCCACGTACTCATTTCCTCCATAGTATCTAGCACCAGGATACCCTTCACTGTATTTGTTAGTCATGACGGATCCAACTGCTTGCATTACAGAGACAGAAGTGAAGTTCTCTGAGGGAATGAGTTCTAGCCCCTTTACCAACACAATAATGAATTCCAATAAGATATTAGATTACACAATAAACTGTAATTACACATTCGTCAATAGCAAAACCCCTAATCCTTCATCTATCACCTAGAGTATGAAAGAAAAGAAAAAATTTAATTCTATTCTTAAATTTGTCCATAAACCTAATACAACTATGTGGCTTAGTTGAATTTGGTTTTTCACACAACTTTACAAGAGAAAATAAATAAATTCTAAATTATGTTCTCACATAAAGGGTACAAAAAACTAAGAATTTATTAACTTTTTAAATGAATTACACAAAACACATAGAAAGTTTCACCCCCCCACAAAAAAAAAAAAATGTTAGGTATTGTGTTGGCAAATCCATGACAATGTAGGTCTTGATTGAGTTGTAACATTGTAAATCAAGTTCAAGACCAAGTCTAAGATTCAGCTCAAGATAAAGGCAATTGCGGTTTTTTCTTGATTCTCTCTCAATCGACTCGTAAATAAGCCTCTTTCAATCAAGGATCGGGAAACCTAAGTCTCATCAAGCTGACAAGCCCATTTAGTCAGTTGTTAAGTAGGACTTTGTGCCCTACATGCTAAACTATATAAGAGCACATAATAGTTGTGAAAATAGAGGTTTAGACAGCTTGTGCCGTGTACTACAAAAGAGAAAAACCTAAACCTAATTTCACCAATATGTGAGTTCATAATTCAAACCTCAAGAGGAAGCTTTTGTTTGGCGATCAAGGCAAAAGCTACAGTGTTTTACCTGTTGTAAAACAGAGAAGAGTTTTCAAGGTGGTCATTTGAAGTCACAGATGCATTTCTTGCTAGAGATTCCAGATTAGAATAGTCCAAGTAGCTTGGAGCAGTGTGGGGTCACATGTATAAGTACTACTACCAAGGGTAGCAATCAGTTGTATAAATTTCAATTCTATTGGGTTGGTGATAACGTTTTTTCCATTAGAATTGTCCATTGGTTTTTCAGTCCGTAAACAAATTGCCTGTGTTGTTTATTTTACTGCACTTTACATTATTTGGTGATTTGTTTACCGGAGTTTGAATTAAAATAATAAAATCAACCTCAAATGTATGAGTTGTTTGGAACAATTACTCCTAATCAAACTAACAAATGGGCACAATATCTCCAAAGATTAACAGAGAATGAGTAAGTGTACCTTCCATTGTCTAGCTTTCTCAAGCTCTATAATGTTCGCAATCTCGGGATCAACAGCCTCCAGGGGAGCATTCAATTGCTTCGGCCACTGTATTAAAATAAAAAAAGAAAAGACTAGTAAGGGATAAGTAATAGTAATGCACAAAAAAAAAAAAAAAAAAAACCCAGAGCAAAGTAGGAAATGCAGTGAACACGTACATGTGTAATAAAACACATAAATAAAAGTACATATATAATAAAGCTATGTTGGAGTGGACTGGAGAGTAAAGAAATAAGCTTACAGTGACACGGGTTTTTTCCTTCTCGTACACAGCCTCGTTAGGCAAAGATGACTATCAATTATGAAACAAAACCAACGATAATAAGTTGTAAGAAAGGAAATGTTTAGGAACACAAAAGAAAGAAAGAAAGAGAGAGAGAACCATGTAATAGAGGGAAGCGCCATTGAAGATAGGGCGAATCGGCTTGTCAATGGATGAGGCAAGCCTGCGAAGCGCCATTGCCATTGCCATATCTTTCTCTCTCTGTGTCTCTCCCTCTAAAAGCTCTCTATCTCGCTTTGTTAATGTATCGTTGTGCGTGTGTGTGTGTGTGGTATATGGGGGTGGTGAGATTTTGGCTTGGGATTTGTCGCTGCCCGAGGTTTGGTTTTGGTGGTTGCTGATGTATTCGTTATCCCACTCTCTGTCTCTGGTTCCTCCTAGCTTCACAAACAGAGCATAGGCACCAGGGCCCCACCATATCTATTTCCTTCACCTTCCTCTTATCACATGAATTTTTTGTGATTAATGGACTTGATCAATTAGACAAAGTTTTACTCCAAATGACAATTTTGATAATCTATAAAATTAAAATGGAGATAGTTCATTTGACCCTTAAAATTACATGGTGCAACGACATTTAAATATACAAAACTTTTTTTTATTTTTATTTTTTGCTAATCTTAAATATACAAAACTTTCTTTTTAAATTGATTTTTATTTGGAGAAGATTCTGTCATTCATTAGATTAACCCTCGTGGCCAAGGGTGTGAATTCCCTGTTACAAAAAAAAATTATGAACTTCAAACGCATAACAATCTTGTTATTTCTTGGTTTGATATAATATTGAATTGCGGATTCTCTACAATACTGTTTGGATGGCTTGTGTTCCGTATCTCTAGATGTTAGATAAGTTGTGTTGATATGGGTGTCAAATAGCTTAATAATTCATAAACTCCATAAGAAATTTGCCAGATGGAGATGGTTTTAAGTGAGGGGAAAAGACTTCCTCTTATTGATGAATAAAAACAAAAATTCCAGTTCTAATAATAACAAAAGATAATCAAAATTTGAATTATAATGGTACTTTTTTATTTATACTTAGTACTTACTATTGTAAAAAAATAATAATAATAAAAATTTGTATGTTTCAGGGTTCATTTTATTGGATTTTTTTAGTCAAAATTATATGTATATGATCACTTGCATGGTAAAATGACATAGTAAGTTATTTTATAATCTTGTGCATTAAGAGTCCTGCATTAGAAATTATACTATATCAGTAAAATTCTTTTATAATTGTTATTTTAGGAGCAATTATATAATTTTATTGTAGTCAATAAGAGTCAAAATTAATCTGAGCATATATCGATGCTTTGTTGAAGGTCAAGAGTGACCAAGAACTTGAATAAAACACTTAAATCCAAGCATAAATTCTAAACTTATTGTGGATTTCACTTAACTCAATTTGTAAAATCGGTATATATATTAAAATTCTACTACATTTTAAAAAAAAAAATCGAAAACTTGTTTATCCAACTGCTTATGCACAACAAGACATCATTTATAAATGAAATAATTATTTAAAATTGTGGACTAGAGATACAACAACACCAAAACCAGCCATGAAAACCCTATCCGATCTTCACATTTTCTTAGCCACAAAGTGAGGCCTAAAGATATAAACATGATAGAATGCGATGTTTGAGAAACAAACTTGGCCACCGATGCATTTTGAATACTTCCTCCTCTATCATGGACCTCTACCAACTACCTGTGTCATTTTCTTGGAGATTGCACTCAGTTAATTAGCACGGTCCATAATTCTAAGCCCGGTCCATAATTCTAAACCCAAACGGCTCTTACAGTTAATTAGCACGGTCCATAATTCTAAGCCCACAACTGGGTTGGTCCAGAAAAGAGGCTCGATCTTTGTGGGTCAAAACTCATAAGGATACTTGGGCTTTGTGGTTGAAGAAAGAGGCCCGATCTTTGTGGCACGTACATATGTAGGGTTACATACTAGCATACCTTAAATTACAACTAGTTTAGTCATTATTTTTACCCTATAAAATAAGAGTCTGAATTTGGCAAAGATGAGGTGTAAATCTTATGTTTTACACCATCTAATAAGAGATTGTCACATCAGCATTTTACTTAAAATTCAATACACCTTACCACACCTAATAATATTTCAATAAACTCTCAATTTAGTTGGATTTATACATGGGTATTAGAATTGATTAGGTATGGTTGTGCTTATTCTTAAATATGTGATAAGGTGATGTGGCATATTAGGGTTGAAATGGTAAAACATGAGTTTTACACCACATTCGTACAAAATTTAATCTCATAAAATAATGTTACAATTTACAACTAGGAAAATTTGTGTGTAAATCGCTTAGTAATTAGGAGTGACTCCCAAGATGGTTAGATAGAGAGATCTTTATTTTGAACATTATTTTGTATGTTTGATTTTATTTCGATTTTGAAATTTTTTTTGCTTTATAACAAGTGAGAAGGAAAGAGATTTGATTTTGAACTCGGGTCCTCAATGAATGAACTGAGCAATTCTACTTAGCCACAAGACTTTTTTTTTTTTTTTTTTTTTTTTTTTTTTTTTTAGGACATGCACGAAACCTAAAATAAATATTGGTAAATCGTTAAGGAGCCCAAACTAATAAAACCTGTTATTAACAAAACCAAGTTTAAAGCTTTTTTCTCTCCTATTTTATTCAGGGTTGGCTTGATATGGTTAGGGTCTAAGGCAATAAGTTTAGGGGTATTTATATTTAAACATCAATTAAATAAATTTATGTAATATTAACGAAACCAAGGTTAATTCTATGAATTAATATTAACCAAACTAAATTTAATTTAATAAGGGAGATTAGACTTTTGACAACAAATAAGATGAGTTAAATACATTAAAAATCTATAATATTGACATTATATATATTTTTTTCTTAAAAAAAAAAATATATATAGTTTTGGTTTATGAGAGGAAGAAAGAGAGATTAAAATTATTGACAACTATTTCACGAGGCGTAATCCCAACCGATTATGTTAGCCCTCACAGTTAGAAATTCATGTGATTCATCCAAACTTTTTTTTTGAGAAACTGATTCATCCAAACTTAAACATACATATTTGATATTTATAAATATCTTGTTGAAATTGTTGTTTGAAAAGACCATACGTTCGCTTTCAAAAAAAAGAAAAGAAAAGACCATACATTCATAATATCCCAAATATTTTCTTTTTCTAAAACCAAGAAGGAGAAAATTATTGCAGATGAATCTCCTTTATTACAATACACAACGGAAAAGCATAAATTTAACTCTTCCAAGGATAACACTGTTCATTAGCACCAATTAAACTGTGTTGCAAACATGGACCAGCAGCTCTAACCACCCAAACACAATTCTGGCATGTGTCTCTCGTAGGATCGAAAATGTCGAACGTGTGGGAATCCTGTCCCCATTTGAAAGTGCAGGTCATTGTTATATCAACAGTGCGATTGTATGTACCTATTGCATAGGCAATTAGTTCAGTAGGATAACTTTCCTTCTCGGTTGTACAAAGGATTGAAATAATCGTGCCCTCCTTTACGTAATTATAGACATCAATCTCAGCAGCTTCTGCATTCATAGAGAAAGTAGTAACAGTTATAAACAGTGCAAGCAACAACAATGGTGATACGTTTTTATTAAATTGATTCATTTTGTTTGTCTATAAATGTATAACTGATGGGTGCAAAATGGAATTGTTAACATGTCCTTTATTTATAGTATGGCGGTCGATTTGTGGTTCTCTTTTGCTTTTAGAAAAAGGATAAAATACAATTAACACTCCCGAAATTTTGTTGTCATTATCCCGAATTTCGAGGTTGGTTGGCATTAGCCCAAATTTGGGAGAATTAATTGTATTTTACCTAATTATGAAAATATGCCAATGATTTTAGAGTAATTCTTAAGTACTCCCAAAACACAAAAAATGAAGCTTTCTCCTCTTACATTCATAGTGGAGTTTATCATGAATATGAGAAAAGGGAGCATAATTTCTCCATGCTTCGAGAATACCTAAGAATTTTCTATGATTTTAATGTTTATTAAAGTAAAAAAAAAAAATGTATTATATCAGCTTACATGATAGGTAACGCTATAATCACAAAATATTTTATAACATTTTTACAAACTGTTAATGTGACCAATTCCTACTTGTTCTCATTTGGATCCACCAATAACATCATTTTTTTTCACTTATCAATAACTAATCATCATATCAGCAGTTTGAAAAAAAAAATTTGTAAAATAATTTATAACTCTAGCATTTTCCATGAATTAAAGTGTGTAAGTGCAACACGTATTAGCGATTATTAGGAAGAAGTCAAACGAATCTTTGCATGTAAGTGATATGTATAGAAATATACGTAGAATCTTTGCATGTAAGTGATATGTATAGAAATATAGTTCCTTATCCATATCTTGTTTAGCCCCTTAAACTTTGAATGAAATCCATCCTTCGTCAAAGAGTTTGATATCATTTTTTTAATTTAGGTCAATCAATATTAAGCTGTCTTTCTTACATTTATTTTTATTTTTTTGGTTACAGATTGTGTTAGATGATGTAAATCTTGCATTTAGGAATTATAGAATTTCCACCCTATGCTACCAATCTAGAATTTCCACACAATCTGTTTTGAGTGTTGTTCTAATACAACCTTTTGACTTTCCACTTTCAAACCCCATTACAAAGAGTTACACAACCTTTTGACAAAATCTTCGGGTTTTCTTTTTAAAACACATCATTATCTTTTCTTTTCTTTTTTTAGCAGTTAGCTGAAGTTTGAATGTTATCCTTATCAATCCTCACACCGAACCTTTTAGAGCACATTTAGTAGATAGTAAATAGGCACTGTAATGTAACAGTTATTCCTGTGGATTAGTTATTTAATAATTTGGTTATGTTTTTATTACAGGAAAAAGTCATTCCTTATGAATAGCTATTCTTTAAAATTAGGAATAATAGAATTTCCACCCTATGCTACCAATCTAGAATTTCCACACACAATCTGTTTTGAGTGTTGTTCTAATACAACCTTTTGACTTTCCACTTTCAAACCCCATTACAAAGAGTTACACAACCTTTTGACAAAATTTTCGGGTTTTCTTTTTAAAACACATCATTATCTTTTCTTTTCTTTTTTAGCAGTTAGCTGAAGTTTGAATGTTGTCCTTATCAATCCTCACATCGAACCTTTTAGAGCACGTTTAGTAGATAGTAAATATGCACTGTAATGTAACAGTTATTCCTATGGATTAGTTATTTAATAATTTGGTTCTGTTTTTATTACAGGAAATAGTCATTCCTTATGAATAGCTATTCTTTAAAATTAGGAATAATTAATCCTCTCTAAAAGAGTTGTAATATCTATTCCTTAGTATATATAATAATTTCTAATATTAATATATTTCCAAATAAATAAACTTTCCATATCTATCTAACAATTATGGAAATAAAAAATCATCAAAACATAACTCATCTCTCTAAAATTTAAAATATATTATTTTTTAAGAAATATAATTATATGAATGAGATATTTCCTAAAATAAATTATAAGTTTTATTCTAATGTTATAACTCATAATCAAACTAATGAATATATTTAGTTATTCCATTACAACACATTTTATTTTCAAGAATAAAGATTATCATTCCTATTGTAATCCACATTCAGTGTACCACGTAACCTTAATTTAGAATTTTTTTCATTAAATTATGTGTCATTTTCTTGGAGATTGCACTCAGGGTCCTTAAGACCCTACAGCCAAAACCCAAAAGGCTCTTACAGTTAATTAGCACGGTCCATAATTCTAAGCCCACAACTGAGTTGGTCCAGAAAAGAGGCCCGATCTTTGTGGGTCATAACTCATAAGGATACGAGCTTGGGCTTTGTGGTTGAAGGAAAAAAAAAAAAAAAAAAAAAAAAAATTCTTATACCGCTAGAAGGAGGGCTTGAACCTCCGACCTTGTGGTTAACAGCCACACGCTCTAACCATCTGAGCTATTCCAGCTTGTTGATATAGCTCAACCTTAATATTAATCATATAGTTTTGTACATTTGAGCCCAATATACAGTGCCATATTCTGGATGATAAAATATTAAAAGGTAGAAGAATCCACATGCTATTTTAATAAGATGGGACAAGAAGTGCAAGGAAGAAGCTCAAAATTTATGACATTTTGAGGAGTCATAAATTATACGGAAAGGCAATGACGAGGTAATGTCATTCAATTGAACAAATTTTATTGGGTGATGGTTTAATGCAAATTCATGTGTAAGAGAAATAATTGTGTCTTGGTCGAATCCTCGAAATTCCATTCATGGATTCCAATTTCCACACAGGGTCGGATCCATCCATCCTCTACGACAATGAGAGTGGAAGAGTCTGTCAGGCAAATGTAATAATTTCACTAGACTTTATGGTAAAAGAATAAAATCCCTTTTTAACTAGACAAGACAATCCTTGTCACCTCTTTTACAGTCTTACTTCTTCCATCGAAGAGAAAATTTCACTCGCTTTCTCATTTATATCCACTGAGATCTTTTGTTTGAGGACACGCTTTCTATCTGCATTCAAAATCTTCATAAAAAGTTTGTAAATTTGAATTCATAGTTCACGCACAACTATTTAAAACAATAAAGATGCATAAAAATTAATGAACTATTTATGTGTAGTTTTAGTCATATGATTTATTTAATAAGTCATGTGATTTGTTTAAATAATACATGTGGATGATTTTATGAATCATCGCATGATGGGATAAAAGAGATTTTTTTAATTTTTGAGAATCTGATTTCTCTAAATTAGTTGGTAAAAAAAAATAAAAAAATAAAAAACTAAACCAAACACACATTAATAAGGCTTCATTTGTTTTGTTGCAAAATGTTTTCTTTTCTAGGGTTTGGTTATATTCTTAAAAATATTTTTTGGTGCAACATAAAAATGAAAAATTTTCCTATCTCATAACCTAATCCACTAAATCTCATGACCTACTAGATTGGTGCAAACCCTATTGATAGGCCAAGAATGTATTGATCCCTTATGATGAATTAACCAATTCATTAGCCAAGTTAATTAATTAATTCAATTTGCATACAATAAGCGTGGTAGCACAACCAAATCAACAACTAAGTTAAAATGCAGCGGAAAATAAATTGACAGGTGATTTGTTTACGAATAGGGTAAACCTACACGGCAAAAACTCCACCGGGTGATTTTAAGGTCACCACTCCCGAGAATTCACTATCATCACAACAAGCGGTTACAAGTAAATGAATCTCAATACCTTATACCAACCTACAATTGAACCCTTACCCAATACCCAATTGGACTTGTTCTATAGTAACAATCTCTCCTTTTAATGCACGGCTCCTAGTATGTGACTAACCAATTCGATGTACAAATCCCAGTACGCGGCTTACTCACCAACTTGAGAAAGATGTTGGCTGCAAAGTTCTTCAGTTCATCACACGATGAAGATCACGAAGTTCCTTGGTTACAAAACTCTACAGTGTACAAAACACAGCAGCTTCTTGAAGAGAAAGATGAACTAGGGCATATGTTTCCGGTTCACAATATATTTGTGAAAAACTTTTGCATTGAGTTACATCAGCTGTGACGGCTCTTAAAACAATCCTTATATATGTTTAGGGTTGTGAGAAAAGAAAACTTAAATATCTATTCACGAACTGGAGTGAAATCAGCTCTGAAAAACTGATTTTCATAAACCTCGATAGATACCCTATCTGTCGAGCAGCTGTCAACTATCAAGCTGAAACAGTTTTTTAAACCTCAATAGATACTGGTTGTCGAGTTTTAAAATCCAGCACTTCTCCACTTGTTTCTTGGACAGACTTGCATAGTTTTCACACTTGAATTTGAAACCTTGTTCCTTAAAGCATTAAACACATTCTAAATCTACCCAATTATAGGTAAAGTGTGTTTTGTCAAAGGATTAACCAATTCTATATTGACATACGTTCTTAACATTGATTCACATATGTCATAACACCTATTAGAACTACACTCAAAACAACTAGATTGGTGCAAAGTCAATTGGATCCACACACAAAACAACCAGATTAGCGTAAACTCGACTAGATCCACACATAAACCACTGGAACGTCGGCTATTTATGTTGATTGCAAAGCTTGCAACCTCATCAAGTTGAGTTTTCTAATGAGTGCCACTTCCCAACTAGCCACCACTGGCGGCCACTAACCCTGTGCCACTGTACTAACGACCTTGTGCCCCTTTATCAGCAATATCCTTTGTGTGCGAGAAAGAGAGAAGGGAGGGTAGGGGGATTTTGGTGAGAAAAAAGTTGGAAAAAGGGGTGGTTGCTCAAGCCTTAGTTTGGAAAATGTTTTACAAAAAAAAATTTGGTAAAACATTTTACCATTTTTACAACTGTGTTCTTTACTCAAGAGAAAATGTTTTTTTGGATTAACCAAAGTTTTACAACAAAACAAACCCTAAAAAATGCTTAAAATATTTTTTGAAAAACATTATACAATGAAAAAAATAGAGTCTTACCAAGATTACAATAAGCATCATCAATAGTAAAAATTCTAACTTTATGACATACTCAAGTAAGATGATCTTGAGGTAGTCTAGGGCTTAGTGGAATAATATTCTTGATGGTATGAGTTTAATGAGGGAAAAAAGATACTATATCCATTAAATTGGTCCACCAACAATGTGATTGAGTATCAATAAGATTAAGCTAGATGACACACACCA
Source organism: Quercus tomentella (assembly GCA_028535165.1). Taxonomy (NCBI): domain Eukaryota; kingdom Viridiplantae; phylum Streptophyta; class Magnoliopsida; order Fagales; family Fagaceae; genus Quercus; species Quercus tomentella. Next base: position 16,716,309 of record JAPQVY010000001.1, read on the forward strand.
AATTCCTCTCTCTCATTTTGGGCTCACTAGTCACTACCCTGAAGGTAGATGGCGTGGACAATCATCCATCTTTGCAAATGATTACCTTAGTCCGTGCATGAACTAAGACTTGATTGTTACATCATTAAATAACAAAACATATATTATATATTTTTATTATTATTATTAAATGATAGTTATGATAGTGTTTGAACTTATGATTTGCTATTATATTTTCTTAGAATGGAGGAAATTAAATTAGACTGATAGTTGACGCATATGTCAGTTAAACTAAACAAGCAGAAGCAGTATGCCACATCTGCAAGATAGTTACAGTTAATAATTAATCTTTTGGTTGAAGGCAAAGGGATAAAAGGGAATCCAAGAGAGTCAGAAGAAGATAAGCAAAGACATGGAAGTGCTGACATGAAATGAAATTCTAGGGGCTAAATGTTTGTATATGACATTGTCCACTGCTTTTATCTGTTCCGTTACAGGATTTGAAGAAACACGACAAGCAGCAAGTCCCCACAAATTTCGGTTGCTGTGACTGGTGATGTTGATGTGGTTGTACCCAAGTCACATGCTTAATCATACAAATATTCTCTATTCTCCTTCTTTTTTTTTTTCCTTATCCTAGTTGTCATTATTTCACTTCATCTTACAGACTCAGATCAGACCCTGTATTTTTATTCTCTGTAATTATTGTTTTTACAGTCTTGTTCTAAATTATATATCCCTTCCGTTTTTAATCCTCAAATTCTTCTATGATATAAATTTCGAAAACTAAATTATGCTTTTGCTTAGCTCATGATCAATCTAAGATGCATAGACATAGACATAGACAGAGGCACAGACACAGACACAAACACGACTATGGATATGAACACAAATACGACATAGCAACATGAACAATTTTTTAAAAATTATAATATAAAATAGTCGATACAACACCAGTATGACATAGGTTCGATATGAGTATGACACCCTAAATAAAATGTCTGTATTTTCTAATGCTTAATTTAATTATTGTACATAAAATTTGATTTACCCCTAAATCATTTTTTTAATTGTTACAATAAATAAAGGCAGAATTCAAATCTGATTTTCCTAATAAAGAGATCGGATAATATCATGTGTAGTTTCATTTTCTCCATCAAATTAAAGCCATTTACACTACAATTGTACCAGAAGTTGGTCTATAATAATTAAATTATGTCCTCGCTGGTTTATCATTATGATTATGTGATTTGTTCTCATCATTATTGTTAGAATCTTTCATATTTAATAAAGTTGTCAACCACTTCTTTAAGCAACTACCGCCATTAATTTTCTTTAACAATCGAGCTGTTTTATCATTTGAAATCATTAACCGATCTTCTTTCTCATTTCAATTATCATAACTTCATAAGGCAGGATTCATGTAGGAGAATGTTTTTCAGTTTCACATTATAACATTATTTTTCAGAGAATATATAACATATACTAAAGTCAATGTTGTCATGCAGCTGTTTTTGTACAGATGCATGTGTCCATTCATCTGACAAAGTGACGAAAATTTTAATTCCCAAAACTTCATTATGGAGGTTACTTTACGGGGTCAGCTCCGTTACATGATCCTCAAATCATATTTGCCTGCAAAATATGGTACATATTACGTAATTAATTTGTCAAAATAACGTCATATTTTTTGAAATCGACTTGGGTTCAGTGCCCAATTATTTCATTTTCCATTAATTTGAACAACAATCTTATAATTCCACAGAGTTCACGCCACAATATAGAATTTCAGTTAGTTCAGGTTGGGGGAAGTAACAAGTAACGTGAGGCAACCACAAACAAACCTTTGATAGAAAAGTATGGACTAATGAGTATCTCTTCTCTAATGGCAAAGAGAAACCACACCAAATAGGAGTAACCACCCAAAGTCTATCTTTCCAAATATTTATCTTACCTCCAGTTTTTTAAGCTTCTAAAACCGCAATTTTCAAATAATTAGTGGACCTCTTGAACTGCAGTTAGACCGGATGATCACAGTCAAAGCTAGACTTTTAAATCATAAAAAATAAACCATTTACATGCACCATGCCTAGAAAAGTATGGACTAATGAGTATCTTTTCTCTAATGGCAAAGTGAAACCACACCAAATAGGAGTAACCACCCAAAGTCTATCTTTCCAAATATTTATTGATGGGGTCAGAAATTGCGCAACAATGGGCCTGACGGGTTCGGACTCATGGGCCGGCATTAAGGATGGGCCTGGTGCTTAGCATTACTTAAAATACTTGGTATACACGTTTGGAATCCAATGGAATCCTAGAGAGATCAGAATGTCCGCATAAGGATGATTCTAGAAGATCCGCCTGGATGGAAAGCCCACCCTACGAAGAAGTGCTTGTCCATCACGTTTGGGATTGCTCATAGTAGAATCCTAAAAGGAAAGGACTTCTAGTCCAAGGAAGAGAATCCGACTTTCTATTATTATAAAAGCCCCAATACTCTCACAAACCGAGGTACGCATAATTTACCCTCTCTAGCACTCTAGAGTTGAGAACAATTCTAACTTGATCGTCGGAGGGTACTTGGTCGACACCACACCGGTGCCCACGACGAGTTTATTTTCTTCTTCTTGCAGGTCGCATTGGTGAACGAGGATCGTGCAAACTCACTGGTGATATTCACGGCATCATCATTTATCTTACTTCTAGTTTTTTAAGCATCTAAAACTACAATTTTCAAATAATTAGTGAACCTCTTGAACTGCAGTTAGACCAGATGATCACAATCAGAGCTTGACTTCTAAATCATAAAAAATAAACCATTTGCACCACGCCTAGAACTTGGGTTCTAGTAGAGTAATTTTTAATTAACACACCAACCCCTACACCATAGCTGGTTGTTTAAGCTCACTGTGGCAAACTAATATATTTGAAGTATGTGGGAGGACTTTCATCTCGGCCCCCAATCAGGTTTTGTTTGCTTTGGGATGGGTAAGGATCGACTTACGTCCCACCCGCACGAATTTGCTCAATCCCACATCGGGGAGAGACGCCTCCCACCTTTGCCTTATAAGACTTTGGCCTAAGGAAGGGTGTACCGTAGTGTGTGTGAGTGGGAGGACTTTCGTCTCAGCCTCCAATTAGGTATTGTTCGCTTTGGGATGGGCAAAGATCGACCTACGTCCCACCTACACGAATTTGCTCAATCCCATATCGGGAAGAGACGCCTCTCACCCTTGCCTTATAAGCCTTTGGCCTAAGGAAGGGTGTACCGTAGTGTGTGTGAATTCGTGCGGGTGAGACGTAGGTCGATCCTTGCCCATCCCAAAGCGAACAATACTTGATTGGGGGTCGAGACGAAAGTCCTCCCACAAACTGTATTTAAAAGAATGCCATAAGAATAATTCTTTCATTACTATATATTTATATTATAATCAAAATTAATAATATTTTATTATATCATTTATTTTTATTATCCATCTCAAAAGTCAAAAGGGGGGATATATTAAAATAATTATAATTAAACTTCTTTAAATATATTCATAGTTTTATACTTAAACAATCAACTATAGCTTTCAATGTTTTTTTATACTTTATAATATTTATAAACTTTCTTATAATTTTTTGAGAATAATTTTATTTTGCATAGATATATAAACAAATAAATAAATAAATATATATATATATATATATATATATATATATGTGGGGTCGGGGAGCTTACGATCCGGCCCACACTTTATTAGGGCTCAGGGTCCATGCCGAGGAGGGTATGTGCCGAGGACAAATGGGGAAAGGCCGGTGTGTCTAGTGGAACAGCCGAGGATGACCCTGTCCTCGACACTACAGGACTTCAAGGGGAATAGCAACGTCTCGATGATAACTATCCCCAAAAAGCCCCCGGAAGAAGATACGAGTAGAATGGGACCCACGTTGGGGGTACGGTGCAGAGCTGGTTCAGGATAAATACGTCCTCTCCGCATTTAATGAACTCACCGGCGCCCTAACCATGTTAATGAGAGAAGACGCCTGGTCAGGGTGACTTCGATCGTCGCAACTAATAGAAAGCAAGATGGGATAGTCGATGGGACGGGTACAGAAGTTAGCACCTGCCTGACCAACAAGTGGAGGGCTAAGATCAACTGAGCAGGGCTATATAATGTGAAGGCTAACGCACCAAAGGGAGGCTGGGAAAAATGCCAAAACCAGAGCCTCCCAGCCCACCTCTAGGAGAAAGACTCCCAAAGTGTGCACGATTCATTTATGTATGTACACGTTTTATTTATGTATGAACACTCTGGAAAACCACTGACTCGTGATCAAGGCCTAGCCTTTCAAACCCACGCTCTATAAATGATATTGTTAGAGCCTATTTACGTGCGAACCCTGTATCGTTCTTGGGTCGTTCCAAATCGTGTCCTTACAATTGGCGCCGTCTGTGGGGAAGGCTTGTGCGTTGGCACAGGCGGTTGGTCGAAACAATCCCCTTGTCACTTCTAAACAGCCATTTATATTGTATTGTTTTAGCGTAAAGTTTCACCAGGGGCTATGTTTCTTTAGTAGGGGCTGTGCTTGGTAGCATCAGTAGCACGGATGGTTCTAGGGGCTTGGCCGAGGAGCTAATTCCCCGTAAACCAAGGTCTCGTGCCATAACCGAGAGGTTAATTCCACTACTTCTCAAAATTGGGTTTTGGACAGAACCAAGGTATTGCATGGTCCTCGGACTCAAACCTATGGGGAAACCAACTACTTCTCAAAATTGGGTTTTGGACAGAACCAAGGTATTGCATGGTCCTCGGACTCAAACCTATGGGGAAACCAACTACTTTAAAGAAACCTAGATACTAAGCAGGACCTAACACTACACGTGACTACCTCCATTGAATGAGGATCAGACATGGGATCAAAGCTCTATAGGTGCAGGTAAGCTAATGTTTTGAAATATGATTCTAAATGTATCGCATGCACAACTATTCATACATGTCAAGATAATTAGTTCAGAATTCATAAAAAATAGTAAGTATCAACGAGGGCAACTAACCAGTAACCAAAAGGAAAAAGGAAGAAAAGAATTTCATATACATGTTCAACAGGTTCAAACTACTAGCAAGTTACAAAGTTTTCAAAATTAAAAAGAAACAAGTTAAATTGTTAAACTAAAAACAAATATGAAAACTGGCCGGGGTTTCTACTTCTTTAACTTTGCATCGGCCACGTCCTGGGAAGGAGGAACGGGATCAGCTCCGGTGCCCTAGAGGACAGTCCCTTTTGGGGAAGGCTGAGCAGGATCAGTATCGGTACTCTTGAGGACCACAGCAAGGGGAATCGTCTGTAGGGGCTGGGCAAGTATGGCTGGCTCCTCGGCGGTAGGCATCTGAGTGTCAAGCACGGGCTCAGCAACCTCTTTAGGTACCTCGGGATCCGTATGCTGGGATGCTTCTATCACATCCTGAAGCTCTCCCTCTTTGAACGGCTCCGCAGGAGAAGCGCCGACCCGTACGGTTTCCGATTGAGTGACCCTTTCCTCATGTTGGTCGCTCACAGCTACGGAGCTGGTGGAGGTGGCCTCACGGATGGCTGTAGGGTAGAATATGTTCTCCGCTTTCCACAAGTCAGATGAAGCACTCACCCCAGCTCGCTTTAAGGCCTCTTCCCAAACCTGGGAGCAGTAAAGCCTGCATACTCCAGGAATCTGGGCTTTAAGGATGGCTTGGGTTTCAGCTACCCCCGCATTATAACCATCATCCTCGGTCGTTTCCTTTGCAGCCTCAGCCTCATTCCTGGCAAACTCGGCCTCCTGCTTGGCCCTTATGGCCTCGTCACGGGCATACTCCGCCACACCTATTTCATGCTCTGCCGTGGCCAGTCTTTTATTTAAGTCCTCGACTAGCTCTTTAGCTATTTGCAGCTGATCCTCGGCATCTCGCAGACGTTTTGTTTGGTCCTCAGCTTGTTTTTGGGCGCTGGCTAAACCCGCCGAGGCGCTGTCCCTTTCTCGGATTGCCTCTGTTAGGACAGTCTTGGTCTTGGCGAGATCGTCCTCAGAAGTTTTGAGAGTCCGTATGGCCACTAAGCGCTTGGAGCGTTCACTTTCGGCCGCCTTACTCTGGTTGTTCACCTCTTCCTCCATCCTATAGGTGGCCTGGAGAGCCTGTCAAGGGAGATAAATACATCGTAAATAACAAACTGGGAGTGGGAGTTAACAAAGTTCTAGGTTTCAAGAGCCTTACCATGCCTAAGTACCTCTTCGTACTGAGGAAGACCTCCTGCACCTCATTTTCTTCAGCCCATCCATGTCGGTGGGAAGCAGCATGGCTCTCCCTAATGCGTCTGCCACATAACCACCCTCGCCATCTCCAAGGTCCCTCATGGACGCGGTCTCTAGCAATGGACCCTCGTGGAGCATTGGAGCGGGAAGCCAGGCGCTTGGCAAGGATTGGGCCTCGATCCCCTTTCCCTTGCCTTGGGAAGATTGGGACGCAGTTTCTTTATCCTTGCTTTGGTGCCCAATCTTCAGTTATTTCGTACGAGGGGCTTTCTCCCTCTCCTTAGAAGGTTGGGATTTTCCCCTATCCATGGCCTCCTTGCCCTTGGGGCTTCTCTTTCTCTTTGAATCAGTGCCTTCCGGCCGAGGAGGCAGAGCTGGTTGGGAAGGAGCAGGAAGTTTGGGGCGGGGGGATTGTGGTTGTGACTTGGTGGAGGACGACCTAGTTTGGATGGTCTGGGGCTGAGGTGGTGGGGCCGGAACATTAGATTGCGGCATTCCCTGCGCACCCTCCCCCGGTTGACCCTCGAGGAGTTCGAATAGGCTGGGCTGGGGCATTCTCTTGGATCCCATCTCGGCTTGCGAAGATGTGCCTATTGAGGATAATTCCGCCTCGGACAAAGCTGGGTCACCTAAATCACCAGAAGGATCCTCGGATTGGCTGGTTAGGTCAAATACCCCAAACCCTTCCTCGGACCAATCTAACTTGCCTTCGTCCTCTGCTACTTGGTGAGACAAGGAGGGGCCCACCGGTGGGATGCTCTCTGGGACAGATGGTCTTTCGGAGATTAGAAATCCTGTCTCGACCACGGTAATTTTTGGAAGCTGAGGACGGTTGGCGCTGATCACGTGCCTAGGGTCGCCAAATGACTTCTGAACAGGAGGGTACCCTAATATTTTGTGAGCGGCTCGGACTTGACCATCTCCATCATTTACGAAAATCGCCGCTTGTAGAACAGTCTCCAAGTCCGCCCGGTTAACTAAGTGAAAATACCGTTTATGAGCGTGTGAATCTACAAAAGAAAAAATATATGCATGGTTAGTTACCGAGCCACATCAGACTAAAAAAGGTGCAAAGGGTTAGCGCCCTTCCGTTCCTTATACCCCACCTGGTTCTCCTTCTACCACGGGGCACAGATCGCCATCATGCCATTCACCGGAGACGATAAGGAAATCCTTGTTTAATCCCTTGTTAGAATCAGGAAAGCATTGGATTAGTCGAACTTTGTCGTCCCTCGTCTTCATGTAGAATGATTTCCCTTTCAAATGTTGGAGGTTATAGCACCAATTCACGTCATGGTGGGTTAGTCTTAGCCCCATCTTTTCATTTAATGCATCCACGCAACCCAAAATCCTAAACATGTTGCCGGCGCACTGGGTAGGGGCTAATCGGAAGTGCCTAAGGTAACCCCTCGTCACCGGCCCCATAGGGATTCTCATCCCCTCCTCTACAAAGGCGAGGACGGGAATTACTACCTCACCCGTTTCTCTCTCATAGTGCCACTCCCCCATCTTACAATGCCTCAAACTTACGTTGGGAGGAATTTTATAATCGGCGATGAACTTGTTCATCGTCTCTTCAGTATCGACTAATTTCCTTAGTCTCGATTTAACCCTTGATTTAACTATTTCTATGATTTACTAAACAAACTCAACCAGCAACGGGAGAAGGAAAGGAACCAGAGGAAAAATAAACCCAGAAAAGAGAAAAAAAACGAGTTAATGGAGGCAGGGAACTTACATAAAAGAGGAAAGACGCTTCGGATAGGCTTTTTGTGCTGGAGATAGACTCGAATTTGGGCGAAAATTCAGATGAACCCAGGGTATACGCGCTGGAACTCTTAAGTGCAAAACTGAAGAGGCGGATCCGTTCCAAAAAATCATTTATACTTTCTAGGGTAACTGCACAACTTTTCCCGCCCATAAAGACCAAGGAATCACCACCGTTTGATTTTCATCATGCCGTTGAACATGGGAAACACAGTACCGCCCGCATTTAATGAGGCCACGTCTTACCTTCTAACTGCACCAGGAACGTGTCTCAGGCAGATGAAAAGTCTTGGGAACCGATAAGTGACAAGGATTGACAGGCATTGACAGATATCCGATATCATCAAAAGCCTCCTATCCGTCCGAAGAGTCGGATAGCAGGATTTTGAGGGGCTATTGTGGGGCCGGGGAGCTTACGATCCGGTCCACACTTTATTAGGGCTCAGGGTCCATGCCGAGGAGGGTATGTGCCGAGGACAAATGGGGAAAGGCCGGTGTGTCTAGTGGAACAGCCGAGGATGACCCTGTCCTCGGCACTACAGGACTTCAAGGGGAATAGCAACGTCTCGATGATGGCTATCCCCAAAAAGCCCCTGGAAGAAGATACGAGTAGAATGGGATCCACGTTGGGGGTACGGTGCAGAGCTGGTTCAGGATAAATACGTCCTCTCCGCATTTAATGAACTCACCGGCGCCCTGACCGTGTTAATGAGAGAAGACGCCTGGTCAGGGTGACTTCGATCGTCGCAACTAATAGAAAGCAAGATGGGACAGTCGATGGGACGGGTACAGAAGTTAGCACCTGCCTGACCAACAAGTGGAGGGCTAAGATCAACCGAGCAGGGCTATATAATGTGAAGGCTAACGCACCAAAGGGAGGCTGGGAAAAATGGCCAAAACCAGAGCCTCCCAGCCCACCTCTAGGAGAAAGACTCCCAGAGCGTGCACGATTCATTTATGTATGTACACGTTTTATTTATGTATGAACACTCCGGAAAACCACCGACTCGTGATCAAGGCCTAGCCTTTCAAACCCACGCTCTATAAATGATATTGTTAGGGCCTATTTACGTGCGAACCCTGTATCGTTCTTGGGTCGTTCCAAATTGTGTCCTTACAATATATATAATCATTATTGCTCATTTTTTTTTTTTTAAATTTATTTCATTTATTGATATTTTAGTTAATTATTAATTCATTATAACGTCATCACGGTTCAATCTCGGTTAAACCTCGGTCTGACCTCTAAAACCTTGAAACTCTCATTTTTCCAGTTCTTTGAATGGCCCAAGTTTCAAAACTATGAATGAGCCTCCATAATACTACACCAAGGGTAAGAGACTCTCCGTGGAGTCACGTCTTCAAGAAGGAACAATTTGGGAAAAAACTCATTTGTTTGAGTTTGTTAGGTCTTGTATTTGTTGACTAATTTCATGACAAATTTGAAGGTTTTTTTTTTTTTTTTTTTTTTTTTTTTTTTTTTTTAAATCTTAAACTTTATGAGTGTTTATGTGATTTTGTGGGATTTTCATTTGTATTGGTGGGTGAAGTGGTCAAAGTACATACATTGAAGTTTGCTATTACAGATTTTCGCTCCTATGAACTTTTCTATAAGAGGCCAAGTGAGGAACAAAACTTGATTTTGAAAAGCAACTAACCCAATAAGTTCACCCTCTCTCAAACGACCTTTGGAGGAGCAAACTTCAAAGAACTTGAGACAATTTTGTTATGAATATTTCTTTGCTATTGATTCTAGCCCATACCCTCACTATATATGCTCTCATTTCCCATGACTTTTGTGACCTAATTCCCATCTAAAGAGCTAGAGAAAACCCATAAACCCTAGAGCTAAAACCTTCATCAATTTCTCTATCTTCTCCCTCTCATTATTGTTGTTAAATATTAGTTTTGATATACTATGTTGAATACGTTAGAATGGATGCAAAAGTGGAAGTTAAAATAGAGAACACAAGAACATGATGGCTATATGGTTCAGCCTAACAATGTACATTCATGGAGAAAACCCTTAAGGGTTACATGTTTATTAAATGATAGTGTAGTACAATTCTTGTGCTACAATGAACATAACATGGATATATATAGGAGGCTAAACCCTAGACTTCTAATATAACTAGGAGACTTGCCTTGCACACAAGGTAGGTGTGAGCTTGGGCCTATACTATTGGGTTAATATGTCTAATTTATCTTTAACAATTGTCAAATCCCTGAGAGGAGATGAAATTCATCACACTTAAATCAACCTTCAAAGTTTTGGTGGTAATTGGAGCTTGAGAATCATTGGAGCAGCTCGTAATTTCCAAGGAGAATTGGAGTTTCCAATTGGAGCTAAATTATAGATCTGATGATTAGAGGAGAGAAAAGACTCGAGGAGTCGATTGCTAGTGGGAGCTTGGAGGGCTTAAGTACATTGTTTATTTCTTAGCTTGGACGTTTTGTATGTAAGATGTATTGCAACTATTTTCTCTAGTGAATCGTTTGGTATTGTGACGTTCCGAAGAGGTTTTTCCACTTGGTACTTGGGGTTTTCTCTTTATAACAACTTTAGTGTGTTATGGGTGATTGTGCTTTATTTAACATGGTTTTAAAAACCGAAATGGTCAAAGAATCAAAAAATGAACCGATTTATGATTTTTACTAGTTTTTGTTGATTTTTCAAGTTTTTACTAGACTAGTTCTATGTTCGGTTCTCGGTTCAGCCGTTTGAACCATCTGGTTTGGTCTGGTTTTTAAAATATTGTTAATATTTTATTTATATGCTAATCCATACATGCAAATGTTAATTGGCTAATCACTTAAACAAGTGGGCAGTAAATTATGTAATTAACATAAAATTGACATTAGCAGTAAAACTTGGGGTGTAAGTTGCAACTCTCGGGGTCAAGTCGATCCATTTGACTGATCACAGTGAAGTCGGTGGAAAGTGCGGAGTATTATACATTTGAGAAAGACATGTTAAGTTCTGTCATTTTTGATACTAGGTAACAAAGTTGTGGGTCATGTGACTATATAAATATAAATTGACAGAGAGCAAACATTGGTGAGGCCCACAAAACTAATTCATTCAAAAAGGGATCTATTACATATATGATTGGCACTTATTATAGAAATGGCATCCTCTTTCTCACTCATATAATTATTGAGGAACCATATGAGAAGCAAGCTTAGCTAGATAGCCAGGGTACCAAGATCAAAGAAGATAATTAAAAGCCACATTTTGTGTCGAAATGGAGAGTGATCTCAGTCACCGGAGATCCTCATACTTCTCTGGGTGCATGAGCTCCCCTTCTTGCTTTCCAGTGCATGAAGAACTTGAATACTCTCGCATCCATTGCTGCAGCCAAAACAAAAGGAGCCGGAGATGGAGAAATCTTCTTAGGAGGTTTGTTAGAGAGAGTAAGAACTTTTATGGGTCAAAAGACTCAAAGCCTTTGTCTTTCCATTATGATGCTATTAGCTATTCACAGAATTTCGACGAGGGTTGTCACAATAATGAAGTACCTGCACGCCATTCTAAAGTGTTTCAAGATGTTAGATGGGAGTTCCATGAATGATGAAGCTGTGTGTTTAATTAGTGATTTTGTAAGTCTCTATATAATTGTCATTACTATTAAGATCTATTGCATTTCAAGGATTATATATGTTTTTTTTTTGGTCAAAAACCTTACAACTCTTTTTGCAAATTTCTTTTTTTCCATGTGCGCCATTGATGTATAATAATACGATGGTGTTAGTGTTAAGCTGAGAATTATGGATCTACTTAGAATTACTTTACATTAATCATTGGAACTGCACAAGTGCCCATGCCATATTCTGGTGCATTTACAAACCTATAAGCTAAAGAAGATTAAGACCTTGGTCTTTTTAGCAACAAAAAAAAGACCTTGGTCTTTAAATTAACTTTATCCTCTTGAATTTGATCCACTAAACTTATTTAAATTATCCCAAAGTGAATATTTGTGATCTAAAATGTTCTGGCTGCTCATCAATTGGCTGTGGATTATGTACTATATATGTATAAATATTTGGATTGTGATCCACTCAACATGATCCCTGCAATTCATGCAATCATCAGTGATACAGGCTGCACCACCTATTAATTTAGGCAATATTTAGCCGCTTTTGGTTATAAATATATGAATAGTTTAATTACTAGTGCTTAATTGTATTTTTTTTCTTTTGAAAGTGAAGGTTTATTGTTCAAGTCATTATACTTTATAGATATGAGATCGTCATAGGATTATGAATTATTGTTTTACTTGAAAAGGCACGGCCGGTCATGGCTGTCAACTATGCCATGAGGACATTACCCTCTTTCTTCACCCCCACCTTTTTCAATTAGAGTAACTAATCAAGAGGTCGTTTAAAAAAATTAATAATGGGTCTTGTTTCATTCTCTTCCCTTCTAATTAAGTTCAACCATACTTAAACATATTTGTAAGTATGAAATTTAGCTGTAGAAATTTGCGGACAAGATCATTTTAACTAGAGAATGAATAATGTAGAACTGCATTTGGAATAAGAATATACAGCTAGGTTACAGAATACTTTGTTTTTCTTTGGCTACTATTTAGGAATGCCTAAGCTACCTTATTAGAAATAGCAAAATACCTTCGACCCATCTTGTCTGCACAAGTTTTCTAGTTCTAAAGAGAAAGGGGACGTAGACGGGACACCATATTCCAATTTGGTCCCGTTAGTATTGGCCTATTGGGTGGGGGAGAGCCTTACTTGGCGTTGCTGGAGAGAGCCATATAAAAAGGTCACAGAACGACAGAAACCGTACAAGCGACAGTGTGGCAGCTTATTTTTTTATTTTTTATTTTGTTTCTTTACGTTGAACTTGTTCTCCTTTTAGTTTTTAACGTACTCATATATTATTCATTGCATCTTAAGAGCATCATGATAAGGTGGCCTCAAATTTGGAGGATTTCTTGTCCTGTAATCAGTGTAATGTAGTTCTATAGAATACTTCACGGTTTTTGGATATTCACGGTTGTGTTTGGTAACTTCAATTTAGATTTTAAATTATCATGTTTAAAAATTAAAATGTATTGATTTCAAGTCCATAAATTTTAGATATTATTTCGAATTTATGAATTTTAAAAGTTTAAAATCCTCTTTAAAATTTTTGTTGGATATGGTTAAATTCCAATGCTTGACCTTTTAAAACTACTTTAACATGATATTTGAATTTTAATTGCTCAAATTCAAACTCACATACCAAATCCTGTTATCCAAATGCGCCATTACGATATGTAAAATATGTATTACAACACGAAAGTAAGCCATCCGATTACTTAAATCCCAGGTCCAATGAAAGAGAGACATACGATATAAATCCTTTGACACAAAGTCTTCTAGTTATGATAATCTGTAGTTAGGTGATGATTTAGAAGGCACTCATCACTCACATATGACAGTATTGTCATGGATTAAATAAGATGTTGGATAATGTTAGAGATATATATTAGACATATTAGCCCAATGTAATAGGCCCAAACCCATTCCTGCTTGTACTAGTAGTCTAGGGTTTAGTCGCCTATATATACTCATGTTAGGGTTCATTGTTGTTAGAGATATATATTAGACATATTAGCCCAATGTAATAGGCCCAAACCCATTCCTGCTTGTACTAGTAGTCTAGGGTTTAGTCGCCTATATATACTCATGTTAGGGTTCATTGTAACATAGGTTATTGTACTACACTCTTATACAATAAAGATGTAGCCCTTAAGGGATTCCTCCGTAGATGTAGGCCATCAAGGCTGAACCATGTAATCCTCGTGTTCTCGGTGTTCCTATTCTATACTTTCTCTTCCGCATCCACTCTAGCATACACAACATGGTATAACACATCGCGATGCTAATATTTAACAGATAAGACAAAGCCAAAATTTTGCCATCACACTAAATAAAATGATTTAAGTGTAATATACAAAACCTCATCTGTTATTTTTCATAAAATACACAAACCCCTTCAGATTTAAGTGTAACAAAAGAAGAAGAAGATGTTGGACAATACAAAGCCAAAGTTTTGCCATCACACTAAATAAAATTATTTAAGTGTAATATACAAGACCTCACGTGGTTTTTTCGTAATATATAAAAACCCCTTAAGATTTAAGTGTAATACTTAATTTTCATATTTTATTGTTTTATGTGTAAATTGTTAATTGTGTATACATAAAAGAAAAAAAAACCTTTAATTGTGTAAATACACTTTTAAATATGGACATGTGTCATCATATGAGTAACTCACAATTTATTTACAGGATGTTTAATGTTTACATATAGGGTAAATTGCAAATTACAACCCTAAAGTTTAGGAGTGTTTGGATTTTACATTCTAAAGTTTCGAAATTTGAATTTTACCCCCTGAAGTTTGGGGGCATTTGAATTTTACACCCAAACGTTTTAGAATTTGGATTTTTTACCCCCTAAATTTTATGGGTGTTTTGATTTTACTCTCTCAAGTTTAGGGGTATTTAGATTTTACACTCTAAAGTTTCAAATTTTGGGGGTGTAAAATCTAAATAATTCCAAACTTTAAAAGGTAAAATCAAAATTCTAAAATGTTAGAGTTTAAAATCCAAACACCTATAAACTTTAGGGGGTAAATTTCAAATTTTGAAATTTTAGGGTGTAAAATCCAAATACCCTCAAACTTTAGGAGTGTAATTTGTAATTTACCCTTAAATATACAAACAAAGTATTACATAAACAAATTAAGGGTTAATTCTTGAGAGTTACACTATAGACACTGATTTTACGATTTATGTTAATTTTATGATAACTATCAGATTACACCCAATTGTTAATGTAATTAGCCAAATAACATATGCATGGAAACATAAACAAAACAACAAATCCCAAACAATTAATCACACCCACAAGAACACCGGAAGTGTTCATGGAGATAAAAACCCAAAACAGGGAAAAACTCTTTGAGGCCTATAGCACCAAGCAATCAGTTATAGTACAAATCACTTACAAAACCCTTTGAGCTAAGTAATTACTATGTAGTTGAGTTTCTAGCTCTTGCTAGTAATTGATACCTCTAATATTTTCTTCTTAATAATTTCTAGATCTGCGAATTACAAGACCAAGTCTCCTTGGCCACTCCATAGCCTCTTGGAGATTTTTGGATTGCTTTAATGATTCCCCAACACCAAACAACAACAAGAACTTTGAAAGATTCTTTGTGTGTATTAGTTTTAATCTCCTCTCATAGAACTTGGCAATTGGAGAGGGAGAAGGTATAAAGAAGAAATGAGTTTTAGCTCTAGGAATGTAGGACTCTCTCCAGCCTTCAATATTGGAATTGGGTGTAGAATATTATGGGTAATGAGGGCTATATACAGAGGTATAAGGATAGGAACAACAAAGAATGGAATAACAAATTTGACTAAAAAAACTAACACCCTTGACACTTCACCTATCCCTTACAATTTCGCTCGACAAATATTTTGTGGACTACGGTTCCAACTTGCAGCTCTTGACTTCTTCCCCATTACAAAGTAACCCACCATTGTACATGAGACAATATAATTAAAAGCTTAAAAATTACATGCAAATTTGGCATGAAATTTGCCGACAAACTAAGATCCTAACAGTTCCATATGTTACAAAAAAAAAAAAAAAATCATGCTGAATTTTGTGTAGTATTTTTCTAGAATAATTGTAGAGACATTCAATTTCACAACTTACTAACTTGTGTGACTGTGACTGGTGGACATTTTTTGCCAATATGGACTCCCCACTTTTGTCAACCACTCATGATTTGTACAATTAAGAAAGTTGTGAAATTGAGGGTGAGAATGGGTGTATTCGTAGTCCTATATTTATTGTACACATTTTTTTTTAATTTAAAAATATACATAATTCTATATATTTAACATACAAACTTTTTGACGTGAACTTTTTCTTCACAAATTACTGAAAGTGTAAGTAATGCCTGTACATTATATCCAAATATTCACAAAATGTATACAATTTTGTATATTTAATGTATATAATTTTATACATTCAACTTATACAATTTTACAAAAAAATGTACCAATTTTTCAATAAATGTACAAACTTTTATAAAGAATGTACATAATTTTGTATATTCGATATAAACATAAATTTTCAAAGAAAATATACAATTCTATATATTTAATGTATACAATTTTTTTTTTAAATACACAATTTTTTTTATTATTTATCGTATTCAATTTTTTTAAAAAAATTGTACACAATTGTACAAAAATGGAAAAAAAAAAAAAAAAAAAAAAGTCCTTAGCTCTCCGAATATCATTTATCTTCCTTGGATTAATGATCAATATTTGTTTGTGTCATCCAACTCATACCTTATATTTTCTCCTAGGAAAAAAAAATATCCCATAAAAAAAAAGTGTTGAGTCAATGTATACCTTTAAAGCACATATTAATCATCCATTTAAGAAAAAAATTGTCGGGAGTTTAAAAAGCCCTAAAAAAAAACCTATAATTCAAATCAACGGTGATGAATGACCCCTATTTTGAAACAAACTGATGCTATTGGATATTGGGCTTGGAAAGTCAACGACTTTGGGTCAATCAAGCGGTTCCGATTCGTCTTCCTCAGGTAATTATCATTACGATTCTACTCCGTTTTAAACACTTCCATATGCAAAATTATTCCTTCTGTTTGGTTGCCGAGAAAATTGAGGAAAAAATGAGCCGAATCACCAACCAGTTGAATTATGCTATGCTAAATCGCGTGAAAGTTATTACTCTCACTGTGAGCTCCCCTAATACTGAAAAAACAGTAAGGAAAATTTATGATTTTATAAGCAAGTGGAACTATTAGAGTTTCTGATCAACAAAGTGTTTACATTTTAAGCTTTTTAAACTTAAAAATTATACACAAAACATGAGTTTGTTTGTGGATCATATAGTAGATAAACTCCAATTAACATGAAATTTGGCACGAACAATGAAAATATGTAATCCATTGATTGGATTTTCAAAATATTAATCTCATAAAAAGTTATGGACAATGGACTGGTGTAACATCGCGAAGAGTTTGACCAAGTGTAGCTTGATCATCACCCTTGTATGTATGTATGAGTGTTTGTGTGTGTCCTGATAAAGAATATTATTGTAAGAAATGGTATTTCAAACTTGTTTGGTTTTTTTTTTTTTTTTTTTTCATTTGTGATGAAAAGGAGAAAGAAAGTTGTGCCTGGAAGTTTGATGAGGCCAGGCGGGGGTGATTCAAGGCCTTCAGATGGTGATCAGGTTACTCTTTATTTATTTATCTGTTCTTCTCTAGTCGTGCTTGATTGTACTCTTTTTAGTCTTAAATGTTTGTGACCGGTTTAACAGGCAGTACTATATATGCTCAATTGGGCATCTGAGTGGCGGTAAATGTTTTAATTTATAAATTTACAACCTGTTTAGTGGACATTCTTGCAATTGAAATGGTGTCTTATACTAAAGTGGCTGTATTATCATCAGGAACTTGGGCTATTGGAATTTATAGTTGGGAAGTGAAGTAAGAAATTTACGTTGAGTTTATGTTTTGCAGGTCATATATCATTGCACCATTCAAACTTTGGATGGAGTTGTTGTTGAATCTACTAGATCAGAAAATGGAGGTCAGCATGATTTTGTGTCTAAGCACGTTGTGGCTAAACTAGAAAAACAGTTCTATCTTTTTTCCTGGTTCTATTTTAAAAATTTGTTGCTATTCTATCCTATGCACCACTGATGCCTACATGATCGGGTAGTTTTGTATCATCTGGCTTAGGCCGCTCTTTACTCTTGGGATGAGTGTAGAAAAATCATTGTTAATGCTGACTTTAACCCTTGCATTTGAGTTCTTTGCTCCATGTTTTAAGGTTTTTTTGTTCAGATGCTTTTCAAAATTCCATTGGAAGCTTCAACATATTTCTAGTTAATTTTATGTAATTGTTACATCTCGTTTATCCCGTAGGAGGTCCTATTTTCAGTCTCTTAATCATCAGTCAGATTGTCTAATATTAGTTACATTCATTGAAATTCTACCATTTTGTTCTCGATAGATTATTCTCAATTAAAAAAGGTACAAACAAAAAATATGATTTAACCCTATCACAGTGGCCTCGTAAGCACAAATGCAAGACTCTAAAGATAATCAGGTGATAAGTTACCTAACACAACAGGATTTCTTTCTCAGTCCTTGTACTTTCATGGTTTCTTTCTCAAACCCTATTGTAGGAAATTGCTTTGCACATTGTAGCAAAAATTATTTTTGCCAACTTATTTTACTATTCAGCTTATTTTTGCTACTATTCATAGGTCTCACTGCACCTTTTCAGCTAACTTTGACCTTTATCTACAGTATTTTCAGCAAAAAATTTTCAGTTTTAGCAAAATAAGCAGATCCCAAACAGACCTTCAAGAAGCATGAAATTTAAATATCAAAGCTACCTTTGGTTTCTGCCTTGATCTTAACCGCCAACTTCACGGAAGCATCAAAGAATTCTGCTACCTTAGCAAAATCCTCCTCAACAAATCCCCTAGAAGTAAGAGCCGGGGTTCCTGAAGTTCACAAGAATTCATCAGATTAAATTATTAAGCAATAATTAAAGTAGTACAATCTGATAAATGAAAAGCCTTTACCCATCCTGATGCCACCAAGAACCATGGTAGATACATCTCCAGGAACAGTATTTTTGTTGGCTGCAATGTGAACAGATTCCAAGACCTTTTCAACTTTGGAGCTATTTGTTAGGACATATGTGAGTCACTTGTTAGGACATATGTCATTATTTTATGTTATTGGCTTATCATTTGACAAAACACACTTTACTTGTATTTGGGTAGATCTAGGATGTGTTTAATACTTCAAGAAACTGTATTTCAAGATCAAGTGTTGAAGACATGCAAGTCTGTCCAATATTCAAGCTGAAGAAGTTCTGTTCATTAAAGCTCGACAGCTAACTATCCATCGAGCTTAAGAAGCTGTTCCAGCCCCGTGGCTCGACAGCTGCTCGACAACATCTCGACAGACAGGTGTCTGTCGAGCTTTATGAAAAACAAAATTCTAGTTCTGTTTTGACTCCAATCCAGTTTTATGTGTTTGAGTTTTCTTTTCTCACAACCCTAGACATATAAAAGGATTATTTTAAGGGTCGTCAAAGAGTTCACAAGTTGCACAAGTTTTGAGAATAGTTTGTTCAAGCAGATTGTGACCAGAGACAAAGTTTTGCCCTAGTTCATCTCTTTTGAAGAAGTTGCTGTGTATGTGCACCATAGGGTTTTGTGATCAAGCATCTTCTTGATCTTCATCGTGTGGATGAACTGAAGAACTTTGCAACCAACAACCTTCTCTAGTTGGTGATTGAAGTCGCGTACTGGGATTCGCGCATTGGTTAGTCACGTACTTGGGAGCCGTGCATCAAAAGGAGAAATTGTCACTACAAAACAAATCCAATTGGGTATTGGGGTAAGGGTTCAACTGTAAGTTGGTACAAGGTACTGAGATTCCTTTACTTGTAACCGCTTGTTGTGATAATAGTAGAATTTCGGAAGTGGTCACCTGAAAATCACCCGGTGGGGTTTTTGCCGTTATATTTTCCCCATTCGTAAACAAATCACCGTGTCATTTATTTTCCGCTGCATATTTAGTTATTTGGTGATTTGTTTGTACTACCACGCGTTTTGCATATTAATTTGATTAATTAATAAACTTGGCTTATTAATCAATTAATTTATCTCAAGGGGTCAATTCGTTTTTGGCCTATCACCAATAATACTTTGTACACAGAGAAATTAATAACAGTTTGTGTTAATTACTCATCCAACGTCTATCAGAGAGAGTTGACATCTTTAATGCATTCTGCCAGGACACTTGGTATTGTCTTTTAACCAAAATTCAGTAGCAGATTTGTTTCAAAGTTGTTGTCTAATGTAAAGCACAACTAATTGGTAGTGTTGGTGATTTCATAAGACACAAATTTTTGTATTGAAGCTTCTCTAGAAAAGTCAAGAGATTAAAAAGAAAAAAAAAAAGAAAAAGAAAAAAAGGTTGCCTTGGTTACCTTGTTCTTTAAATTCACCAAAACAAGGTGGTTCTCAGTACCACCAGAAACTAGTTCATAACCCTTCTCAACCAGAGTCTGCAAAATTTCAACAATACTATAATAGAAGCAAATTAATTAGACCCATCCATTGATGAGAGAACATCATATTAATTACAAAATCCAATGTAAGTCAACAAGGTAAAGTTGTATTTACAAAATTTTGACTCAAGCATAAGTTTTTCTATATCTCATAAATATTATACCTGTGCAAATCTTGAGCAATTACTGAGAACTTGCTCTTGATAGGCTCTGTATTCTGGAGTTGTAGCCTACATCCACACAGATTAAGAAAATAAGAAGTGTGATTTTGAAAATATTGAAAAGAGCCCGAGTGATGGGCAAACTAATTATATATATATATTTTACCTCCCCTCCCAAAAAATAAAAGTGGGGTGGGATGGTCCTAAAAATTTCTTTTTAAGCATATCTTTTAAAGTATTCTCATTTTTTTTCCTCATTCTGTGAATCTCATAAAATGTACCATGAACTTCAGGCAAAACAATATTCATGCAATAATGCCTTTGCACCAGCATGTATCAACTGCCCCATCAAACAATATGAACATAGTACCATTTAGAATGTGCAATAAAGGGAAAAAAGAAAAAGAAAAAAGAACTCACTTTGTTGGGAACTTCAACATTCAAAACCAATTTAATGTCAACTAAGTATGCATTACTATGAAACAACCTTTTTTAGGGGCGTGGTCACAATGCAACCCAAAAAACCTCAATTCTAATAAAAACTGTAAGTGGTGTGGATTCCTTTCTGCTGCAAATAATTGGAACAAAATCTACTATTATGGAAATAATTAAATGATGACAATCTTATTAGCTGCCAACCTGTTTCAACGCAACTGCTAAACCAGAAATTGTGTGGTTATGTGGGCTAGTTTGAAGTCCAGGAAATACAGCCCGATTTATTTTGTCTTCGTAATCATATAATACCTTCAGGAAAAGCAAAAAGTATAAACTTTTGATTTATTTCATAAAATTTATCACAATATTAGGGGAAAAGTAAATTATAATAAGTAAAAAATGGGGTCGACAAGGCAAGATCAAATATACCTCTTTCCCTTGTTTGTTAATCTCTTTTACCCCCTTCCTGAAGAAAATCATTGCTCCACGTGGCCCACGAAGTGACTTGTGAGTTGTGGTGGTCACTACATCCGCATACTCAAAAGGAGATGGGATGACACCAGCTGCCACCAGCCCGCTGATGTATGCCATATCTGCTAACAATATAGCTTTCTGTTTGTCACAGACCTATCAAATAGCAAACAAATGTTACCTTGGATTCTCAAGAAAATCATTAGCTAAAAACCATATACACTAATGCACGATAATTTCTTGATAGAGATCAATATATTACCTTACGAATACGTGCATAATCATATAGCCGTGCGTAAGCACTAGCACCAGCTACTATCAACTTTGGTCTGAATAGTGTGGCACTTTTCTCCAACTGTGATTCACATCTTTTCATGTTACACAATTTAGACTTACACATGGATATGGGGGATTTGAAAATAAATAAGGGAGTTGGGCTGCAAAGCTACCTGGTCATAGTCAATATAGCCAGTGCTCTCGTCCAATCGATATGGCATTGTCTCAAAATATATAGAGACTGCAGATATCTTTTTGGTGTCAGTCTGCACAGCCGCAAAAGAAACAATGTAAGGTTATAAGACAAGCCAAAAACAGTGTCACAAACAAGGAGAGTTAATCAAAATTTGTTACAAGAAAAAAGACTAAATCCACTTTAAAGTTCAAAACTCAACAAGATTAAATTTTATGATCATCGTATGCCACACAGCTATGACGACTTCCCAAATAAAAGAATGTTACCGAAATTCTCTTCAAGGGAGATAAAATCCAAATTCATTTAAATGAAAGCTGTTAATACCTGATATCCAAAGGATAGATGCCCACTATGAGGAAGATCATGTGCCATGATTCGTTCATGAGGTTTTAACAACCCAGTGTAAACTTGAAAATTGGCTGAAGAGCCGGATAGAGGCTGCACGTTCACTACAACGACAAAGGTGATATGAATTTAGGAGAACTTGTAAGCCATCACATACTAAGAAAAGTCAAGCCCATTAAACTTCCTATTAAGCAACCGTCCAAATAACACATCTCCATTTGCCACCAAACCTAAAATTTAGTAAGTTACTTCTTATCATGTCCATGAGACATAAGAACGGGTAATTTCATGTAAAATGCCATCCCTAAACATAGTTACAGCTAACCATTTATTTGATACAGAAAGGTTTTTAGATAGATTTCATGCAAGAACAGTAGCACGTATTTACCTGCCCATTTTGCTGGATCCAATCGAAGTTCTGGCATAAGGATTGTGCCATGTCAATGTACCTGACAGTGTTAGTCATGACAGATCCAACTGCTTGCATTACAGAGACAGAAGTGAAGTTCTCTGAGGGAATGAGTTGTAGCCCCTTTACCAACACAATAATGAATTCCAATAAGATATTAGATTACACAATATTATACTGTAATTACACATTTGTGCAATAGCAAAACCCCTAATCCTTCATATATCTATCACCTAGAGTATGAAAGAAAAGAAAAAATTTTATTTTATTCTTAAATTTGTCCATAAACCTAATACAACTATGCGGCATAGTTCATTCTCAAAAAAAAAAAAAAAAAACTATGCGGCTTAGTTGAATTTGGTTTTTCACACTACTTTACGAGAGAAAATAAATAAATTCTAAATTATGTTCTCACATAAAGGGTACAAAAAAACTAAGAATTTATTAACTTTTTAAATGAACTAGGTGCGAATCCGCATGTTGCGCGTGATAATCATTTTTATGGTGATTTTATTAATTTTTTATTAGTATTTAAACTAATTAAATAAAGAATAATGTATTTCTTAATTATATTTTTATTTATTATATGAACAATCATTTAATGAAATATAAGAACAATTATAAATCATAAATATAAATTTTTTTGTACCAAAATGAAAACAATACAATTTTCTCAGAAATTTAAAAGGCAAGTTAACAAAAATATTCATTTTTTAATAAAATTTATTTGTAACATTTTGTGAATCATTAAAAAGAATATAAAATTTGGAAATTATTCTTTTAGTTTAAAAAAAAACTTTCTCAAACCTTATTTTTTCTGCCTACAATCCAAAACACCGAAAAACGTAACTAAGAAAATTAATAAACTTAACAATGATTAATTGGACCAATTAAGAAAAACAATTTGTTGTGGATAATCTATTAAGGTTATTTTCTTTGTAGAAATTGTAATAAACATATTATCAAATAAACAATTATTAGCAAAATCAAAGAATTAAATTTCTATATAGAATTGTTATAAAATAATAATAACAATTAAAGTAAAATTGCAAAAGCTAAAATTTGTCACCCATCTGATTATTTTCGTTTGGCTAACCTTTACTTTTCTCTAAATAAATGGCATTATAGAGTACTTTTAATTAGGGCTGTCCACGGGTCGGTCCGGGTCGGGTTTGTGCCCAACCCAGAACTGACCCGACGGAATCGGGTTTTGGAAAAACTCACCCGCCGCCGACCGTCGGAGTAAACGGGTCGGTCGGATTAGACTTTAACAGGTGCGTGGACGGGTCGGTCGGCGTCAAAGATCTGAGAAAACGGCAAAAAAAGGGCGAGGAAACTACAAGAAAAGGTGAGAAAAACCCAGATCCGGCAAAAATCTCATCGGAATCTATGAGATTTCGCCAGATCCGACGGTAATCTCACCAGATTCAATGAGATTTCGCTAGATTCGCTCAAAATTTCGTCAGATCTACGTGAAATAGCGCCTGAATCAAGGTTTTTTGGCCGAGATCTAGGTTTTTCATCTCCGGAATCTGGGTTTTTATCGCCGGAATCTAGAATTTTCTCGTCGGAATCTGGATTTCTTGCCAAAATCTGGGTTTTTTGCCGGATTATGGGTTTTTCGCCGGTCGGTTCGGGTTTTTCGGGTTTTTGGGGAGAGAAACCAAAACTGACCCGCAGGAGTCGGTTTCTGGTGGAGAAAATCTGCCGCCTACCGTTGGAGTAGGTCAAGTCGGCCGGTTCCGGTCGGGTCTCCGGGTGGGTCGGGTCACTAGATATGTTTGGACAGCCCTACTTCTAATACAACTATTAAGAGTACTTTGTCCACCACAAATGACCAAAAAACAAACAAAAATTAGTAAAGTCTCGCAATTTAACATCTAAATTAAGCATTATAAAAAATCATGTTGTGTAATAGAATAAATACCAAATTATCCAAATCATGCTATATAATATAATAATATTATATTTTTATATGCTATATTTAATTCTTTGTAACGCAATAGGATAATATTTAACAATCAAAGGGAACAAAAAAAAAAAATTTTAAAAACAAAACTAAATCGCATTAACCTAAAGTGGAGTTTTAAAGAATATAAAAGATTATCAACCTAAAGTAGAGATACAAGAAAAATAAAAAAATCCACTAAAAAATAGAGAGAGAGAGAGAGCCTTTTCTTTGTGAGGGATAGAATGGAAGAGATAGTGACAAATTTATAGTAAGAGGTTGTGAATAAGAAGAGACACCAATAAAGGAAGAATGATATTAATGTAAAGGATAGTGGGTAGTGGGAAGATGAAAAGGTAAGAGAGGGAGAAATGTTGGAGAAGTAGTGGGGAAATGAAAAGGTAAGAGAATGAAAAAGGTTGGAGAAGTGTAAAAATTAAAAAAAAAAATTAAATGTTAAAAATAATTATAGGAAAATTGAAAAGAAAAAAAGATAATAACTTGGACGCTGATGTAACTAAACTAGAACGTAGTAATAATAATTGATACACTTGAGTTTTTAAATATATATAGATTATACAAAACACATAGAAAGTTTCACCCCTCCACAAAAAAAAAAAAAAAAAAAAAAAAAATGTTAGGTATTGTGTTGGCAAATCCATGACAATGTAGGTATTGATTGAGTTGTAACATTGTAAATCAAGTTCAAGACCAAGTCTAAGATTCAGCTCAAGATAAAGGCAATTACGGTTTTTTCTTGATTCTCTCTCAATCAACTCGTAAATAAGCCTCTTTCAATCAAGGATCGGGAAACCTAAGTCTCATCAAGCTGACAAGCCCATTAAGTCAGTTGTTAAGGGGGACTTTGTGCTGTACATGCTAAACTATGTATTTAAGAGCACATAATAGTTGATGAAAATAGAGGTTTAGACAGCTTGTGCCGTGTGCTACAAAAGAGAAAACCTTAAACCTAATTTCATCAAAATGTGAATTCACAATTCAAACCTCAAGAGGAAGCTTTTGTTTGGTGATACAATGTTTTACCTATTGTACAACAGAGGAGTTTTCAATGTGGTCATTGAAGTCACAGATGCATTTCTTGCTAGAGATTCCAGATTAGAAGAGTCCAAGTAGTTTGGAGCAGTGTGGGGTCACATATGTAAGTACTACTACCAAGGGTAGCAATCAGTTGTATAAATTTCAATTCTATTGAGTTGGTGATAACGTTTTTTCCATTAGAATTGTCCATTGGTTTTTCAGTCCATAAACAAATTGCCTGTGTTGTTTATTTTACTGCACTTTACATTATGGCGAAAAGCACATTTTAGTCCCTACATTTTCAAGCGATTCCCATTTTAGTCCCTACATTTTATTTTTACCGCTTTTAGTCCTTATCCTGAAAAACGCTTCCATTTTAGTCCCTGCCGTTACATCAGAAACGGATATTGCAGACGTGGCAGACGGCAAAGTTAAATAATAATAAACTAATGTCCATGTGGCCTAAATTAATAATAAAAAATGTTTTTTAATGCCACGTCATCATCTAAATTAAAAAAAATTAATTTATTAATTTTTACTAAATAAAAAAAATTAAAAACAGAATTAAAAACTAAAAATCTTATGAATTGAGATCTAAGTGTGTTTTGAACAAGAACACAAACCCAGATCCAAGAACACAAACCCAGAAATTATTAAAAAATAAATAAATAAATAAATAATCAAAGCCAGAAATTCCGATCTCAAAGCCAACCCACAACCACAAAAATAAAACCCACAACAACCCAGGCCAAGAAAATCAACTCATAGCCACAAGAGAAAAACTCAGGCGAGATCGGCAAAAGAAAGAAAAAACTCAGGCGAGATCGGTGAGGAGTGAAGGAAGAAAGAAAAAAATGAAAGGGAGAAGAGAGATCGGCGCACCAACCCAGAAAATAACAACAGAAAATTAACCTATAGCATTTTCTTGCCCTTTCTTGTCAACCAAACACAAATACACAGTTATCCTAACATACCAGAAAAGCTAAATCCTAGAGAGAGATTAAGATTCAGTGACGGTAGGAGAGTTATCCTCATTGGCAGCGGTGGCGGAAGCAGCCTCGAGAGACGGAGTCTGCGGCGCAGTTCCAGCGTCGACAACAGAAGAAGCGGCGGTAGAGGAGGCACAAGTCTTAACAGTGTCGAGCATTTTGCGGCTGATCTCGTGAGAGTAAACTTGGAGGATCTCGATGCCGTCGTCCTCGGCAGAGGCAGATGCGGCGGCGGTGGAGAAAGCCTCAGTCTCGATGAGGCGCGCGGTCGAGGAGGCCTCGTCGCTCGGCAAGGTGCTGTAGCACTTGGAGAGAATGGATTGCCTGGAGAGCGTCTCGACAAGGCGCGCCACCACAGCGTCACGC
Source organism: Quercus tomentella (assembly GCA_028535165.1). Taxonomy (NCBI): domain Eukaryota; kingdom Viridiplantae; phylum Streptophyta; class Magnoliopsida; order Fagales; family Fagaceae; genus Quercus; species Quercus tomentella. The sequence continues at coordinate 16,743,109 of JAPQVY010000001.1, forward strand.
GTGCGCTGCATCGGCGGCGATATGCTGTGTTCAGGTGTTGGTATTTGAGAGAGAAAGAGAGAGTTGTGGATCTGAAAAGAAAGAAGAAAAATAAAGATACAAACAGAAGGCTGGTTTTATTTTAATTTTTTGGGTTTGTGCTGGTTTTATTTTAATTTTTTGGGTTTGTGTTTTGTGTTTGTTTTCATGTTTAATTCCTTGTTCAGGTTTAATTTGATGTTCTTATTTTTTGGGTTTGTGATTTTTGGATTTTAATTTTGTGTTTTTAGATCTGAGTTTGTGTTCTTGTTGTTCTTGCTCAAGACACACTTCAATCTCAATTAATGTGATTTTTTATTTTTATTTTTGTTTTTTATTTTTTTATTTAATTAAAATTAATAAATTATTTTTTAAAATTTAAATGCTGACTTGGCATTTTTTAATGACAAAATAAAATTTTTTATTATTATTTTAATAATTCCGTTTGCCACGTAGGTCAGTGCCCTAACGGCACTGACGGAAAGGACTAAAACAGAAGTCGTTTTTCTAAATAGGGACTAAAAGAGGTAAAAATAAAATATAGGGACCAAAGTGGGAATTGTGTGAAAATATAGGGACGAAAATGTGCTTTTCGCCTTACATTATTTGGTGATTTGTTTACCGGAGTTTGAATTAAAATCAACCTCAAATGTATGAGTTGTTTGGAACAATTACTCCTAATCAAACTAACAAATGAGCACAGTATGTCCAAAGATTAACAGAGAATGAGTAAGTGTACCTTCCATTGTCTAGCTTTCTCATGCTCTATAATGTTCGCAATCTCGGGATCAATAGCCTCCAAGGGAGAATTCAATTGTTTCGGCAACTGTATTAAAAAAAATAAAATAAAATATAAAATAAAAAATAAAAAAGAAGAAGAAGAAGGAAAGACTAGTAAGGGATGAGCAATAGTAATACAAAAAAAAACAAAGCAAAGTAGGAAATGCAGTGAACACGTACATGTGTAGTAAAACATAAATAAAAGTACATATATAATAAAGCTATGGTGGAGTGGAACTAGAGATTAAAGAAACTAGTTGCTAACCCGTGTGATGCATGAAAAAACTATTAACTCTGAAAAAAAAAAAATCCAACAATGAGTAAATAGAAATTCTGAAGAAAAAAAATTAATTGAAATTAATCCAAACAAATAATTAATCAACCAAAAATATAGCTTTTAATAAGAAAACTAAAAATCACATAAACCTAAATAAAAAGCATTTGAGGTGAAGAATTAAGATCAATCTACTGAGACGCAAATATCAAAAACCCCAAGACTTAAAACTTTAAAATTTATAGAATCCCCAAATTCTTCTTTAGAACCAAACCAAATTTAACAAATTTATATATAACATACCAAAAAAAAATTTATCGTTCTTTAGGCTGGAAGACATAAGTTGCATCTTTGATTTTTTTTTTTTTTCCCAAAAAAATAGAGATGCTTTATCTGCCATATACAATATAAAAAAATAATTAGTAGAAATTTCAACCCAAAAACCAAACCCACGATTGTCAACGTAAGTCTCTCTTTTTTCAACGTTAGTCTTTTTTTTTTTTTTTTTTTAGTCTATCATAATTTTTGTTTTTATATAGATTATCAATGTTTGAGTTTGAGTTTAAATTAGACTTGTTAGAGAATTAGAGTTTCACTCCTTATTAAGTTTTGATTAAACAAAAATAATCTTATTTTTAAAAAATTGATAATGATGAGTTTGAATTTAAGTTGGACTTATTAGAGAGATAGAGTTTCACTCCTGGTTAAATTTGAACTAAAAATAATAATTTTATTTAAATATTGTACTGACATGGAAAATGGTGAGAGTTTCAGAGGTTTCGGTTATATATATATAGAGTTTCACTCCTGGTTAAGTTTGAACTAAAAATAATAATTTTATTTAAATAAAATGATAATTTTATTTAAATATTGTACTGACATGGAAAATTGTGAGAGTTTCAGAGGTTTCGGTTATATATATATATATATATAGAGTTTCACTCCTGGTTAAGTTTGAACTAAAAATAATAATTTTATTTAAATAAAATGATAATTTTATTTAAATATTGTACTAACATGGAAAATTGTGAGAGTTTCAGAGGTTTCGGTTATATATATATATATATATATATATATATATATATATATATATATATATATATATATATATATATATGTATATATGTATATAGAGACTAGCTGTGAATCCGTGCATTGCGCGTGATAATTATTTTTATGGTAGTTTTATTAAATTTTTTTTTACAATTTAAACAAATTTAATAAAGAGTAATGTATTTCGTAATCATATTTTTATTTATTATAGGAACAATTATAAATTTAATATAGGAACAATTATAAATCATAAATATAAATCTTGTCATACCAAAATAAAAACAATATAATTTTTCTCAGAAATTAAAAAGGCAAGTTAATAAAAATAATCATTTTTAAATAAAATTTATTTATAATATTTTGTGAATCATTAAAAAAAATTTAGAAATTATTCTTTTATTTTTAAACAAACTTTCTCAAAATATCAAAAAACGTAACTAAGAAAATTAATAAAACTTAACAATGATTAATTGGACCAATTAGGAAAATAATTTGTTGTTGATAATCTATTAAGGTTATTTTCTTTGCAGAAATTGTAATTTCGTCCACTCAAAATATATTATCAAATAAACAATTATGAGCAAAATCTAAGAATTAAATTTCTATATATGCATTGTTATAAAATAATAATAAAAATGAAAATGAAATTGCAAAAGCTAAAATTTGTTACCCATCTGATTATTTTCATTTGGTTAACCTTTGTTTTTCTCTAAATAAATGGTTTTATAAAGTACTTCTAATACAACTGTAAGGACACAATTTTTAACGACCCAAGGATGGGCTCGTATGTAAAAGGGCCCGAACAATACAATTCGTAGAGAGTGGGTTTGGAAAGGCTGGACCTTGGTCGTTGGGCGACGGTTCGGTCGGGATTTTCATGGAAGCCCATATGAAGGTGGGTTCGGCCTGTATGGCTAAGCCTTACACGGATATGGTGTGAGGATCTATCTCCTCGGAGTTAGTCCGAGGAGTGTCTCGTCCTTGTCATCCCTCTTCTTTATGAGTTCCTTCTTCTCCTTTCTCCTGGTTTCTGGGCACCTCCCCTGGTTTCTGGGCACCTCCCCTTTGTCAATGCTACGAGCTTCCCTTTTATACTAGTATTTCCTTCCCATTCTTCACCTACGTGTCCGTTTCTCTTTGGTCGGGGTGGTTACGCGTCTTGTCAACCCTTACATCAGAGTGGTTGGGAAAAGCTGGATAGCATGGTATGAGTATGGGTTTGTCAGGCGATGGGCTCCACATTAAGGTGTTGGCAGCCTTCTCCCTCGTGCTGCTCTTGTACTAAGTCTGTCCTTTTCTTCAGGCGTTTTTGTGAGATGTTGGATGTAAAGTCGTCCTCGGCCACATCCTTGTGCCTTCGAGGAGTTTCCATTCCGCGTCCTTGACAATAGGGCTCCTCGGCTTGGGCTTTGGGCCCTTAATACAAAGTGGGCTGGGACCTTAGATTTCGGGCCCCACAATAGCCCCTCAAAATCCTGTTGCCCGACTCTTTAGTTGGGGAGGGGGGTTTTGGTGACGTTAGGCCCACATTATGGCTCGCTCAAATCCAGTATTCCACTATTATTTGTATCTTTTATTTACATGGGAGGCGTGTCAAGATAAGGGCCACTCCTTTATTTTTCGCTCACGCGGGGTCCTCTGACATTTCGGTACTCGAGGCGCGCCTTCACGAGGATCTTCAGATCCTACAGCTGAGGATGAGGTTGGAAATTGAGCCGAGTCTGCTTTGTCCATAACATTCCTTGGAAATTTGCATGAATTAAGTGCCACCGGTTTACTTCTGTGTATAAATAGGGTAGGGAGTCACTCCACCTGCACATGAACTCTCCTGTCCCCTTCAGAATCATACTCCTTCTTTCATATTCACAATCTCCATTTCTAGTGCCACTCTGCCTCAAAGCAAGATGTTTGAGGCGTGGATGAGGATGAAAGGTCTCCGCACGCTTCGGAGGCACCGAATCCTTAAGATGATATGGTACGGACAAGGATGGCACAGATTCAAGCCAGCCCCCCGTTTTGACAGGGGGAAGATGGTATTCCTCCCACTTTTAGTCAAAATCCGAAGCAGGTTCTGGTCATGCCAAATTTTTGGTATGTCAGAAGAAAAAATTTCCGCCATCAGCGCCGTCTGCTATATCGCAGGCGTGGTTCCGTGGAGGCCCATCAACTTCCGGCTGCCTGCACCTTTTCTTCGACGGTGCGGGCCTCAAGTTGGGTTCCCTGCACCTTTTCTTCAGTGGCGCTAACCCGAAGCCAGGTGCTCTCTGCACCTTTTCTTCGACGGTGCAAGCCCCACGTTGGGTTCTTTGGCTGCCCGAGTTATGGGCTTGTAAAAGCATTGAGGAATGGTTTTCTTACACAACTCCTCGGAACGGCAGCCAACCTCTCTTCTGTGCTTTTTCTTCGGCTTTACCTTCATTCTCTTGTATTTTTTCTTTTTACTCACGTAGTTAGCTTTAGTATAAGCTTATTTCAACTTTTCATCGTACACTGTACTATTTCTTTGTCTTAATAAAAGATGAGTTTGTTTCTTTCTAAATACTTTTCTTTTCTGCAACAACTACTTAGTGCATGAACATTAAATATACGCTCGTCTTTAATAATACTTGGAGCAGAAAAATGCCTTAAAATCAATTCCTACTAGTTTAAACTTATCGATGTTATCAAGTATCACAATGGTAATTCTCAATAAATTAAACTCTTGAAACTAACCGAAGTAATGGCTGAGCACTGAGCGATGCATGCAAAACAAATGTCCGAGAACGATGAACTCTGAATAATTCGTCCGAGAGGGTAGCCGAGTAGCGAGGGACTTCGATTGTGTTTTTGGGTAATATATTGCACTATATTACATCAATCCCTTTGGTATCGGGGATCCGAGGGTAGACTGGGGAATCCGCGCAGTTTAAGGATTAACCCAACTTTTAACGGGGAGTTCTCCTCGGATGGATTTTAAGGTTCATGTAACAGTTTTTCTTTTAAGTAGTTGGTTTCCCCATAGGCTTGAGTCCGAGGACCATGCAAGGCCTTGGTTCCGTCCAAAACTTATAAGATTTCTTTTTTGTACTTGGTTTCCCCATAGGCTTGAGTCCGAGGACCATGCAAGGCCTTGGTTCTGTCCAAAACTTGTGAGATTTCTTTTTTGTACTTGGTTTCCCCATAGGCTTGAGTTCGAGGACCATGCAAGGCCTTGGTTCTGTCCAAAACTTGTGAGATTTCTTTTTTGTACTTGGTTTCCCCATAGGCTTGAGTCCGAGGACCATGCAAGGCCTTGGTTCTGTCCAAAACTTGTGGTTTTTGTTTTATGTACTTGGTTTCCCCATAGGCTTGAGTCCGAGGACCATGCAAAGCCTTGGTTCTGTCCAAAACTTGTGAGATTTCTTTTTTGTACTTGGTTTCCCCATAGGCTTGAGTCCGAGGACCATGCAAGACCTTGGTTCTGTCCAAAACTTGTGAGATTTATTTTTTGTACTTGGTTTCCCCATAGGCTTGAGTCCGAGGACCATGCAAGGCCTTGGTTCTGTCCAAAACTTGTGAGATTTCTTTTTTGTACTTGGTTTCCCCATAGGCTTGAGTTCGAGGACCATGCAAGGCCTTGGTTCTGTCCAAAACTTGTGAGATTTCTTTTTTGTACTTGGTTTCCCCATAGGCTTGAGTCCGAGGACCATGCAAGGCCTTGGTTCTGTCCAAAACTTGTGGTTTTTCTTTTATGTACTTGGTTTCCCCATAGGCTTGAGTCCGAGGACCATGCAAGGCCTTGGTTCTGTCCAAAACTCGTGGTTTTTCTTTTATGTACTTATTTATTTTCGAACGTAAGCCCCTAGACCAGGGCGGGGAAAGCCGGCTTGAGGCCAGAAGCCCCTAGAGTTGTCCGCGCCGTTGTCACTGCGAGGCGCAGCCCCTAGCAGAAGTTTATGTCAAAGCAACAAGTGCATGTCGCCGGAGACGGAGGAAACTCCGCGAACCTCTGCTTGCTAGAGAGTTGACTCCACCGCCACCTGCGCCAACGCGCAAGCCTTCCCACAGACGGCGCCAATTGTAAGGACACAATTTTTAACGACCCAAGGATGGGCTCGTATGTAAAAGGGCCCGAACAATACAATTCGTAGAGAGTGGGTTTGGAAAGGCTGGACCTTGGTCGTTGGGCGACGGTTCGGTCGGGATTTTCATGGAAGCCCATATGAAGGTGGGTTCGGCCTGTATGGCTAAGCCTTACACGGATATGGTGTGAGGATCTATCTCCTCGGAGTTAGTCCGAGGAGTGTCTCGTCCTTGTCATCCCTCTTCTTTATGAGTTCCTTCTTCTCCTTTCTCCTGGTTTCTGGGCACCTCCCCTGGTTTCTGGGCACCTCCCCTTTGTCAATGCTACGAGCTTCCCTTTTATACTAGTATTTCCTTCCCATTCTTCACCTATGTGTCCGTTTCTCTTTGGTCGGGGTGGTTACGCGTCTTGTCAACCCTCACATCAGAGTGGTTGGGAAAAGCTGGATAGCATGGTATGAGTATGGGTTTGTCAGGCGATGGGCTCCACATTAAGGTGTTGGCAGCCTTCTCCCTCGTGCTGCTCTTGTACTAAGTCTGTCCTTTTCTTCAGGCGTTTTTGTGAGATGTTGGATGTAAAGTCGTCCTCGGCCACATCCTTGTGCCTTCGAGGAGTTTCCATTCCGCGTCCTTGACAATAGGGCTCCTCGGCTTGGGCTTTGGGCCCTTAATACAAAGTGGGCTGGGACCTTAGATTTCGGGCCCCACAACAACTATTAAGAGTACTTTATCCGCCACAAAGGATTAAAAAAATAAACAAAAATTAGTAAAGTCTCATAATTTAACATTTAAATTGAGCACTATAAAAAATCATGCTATGTACTAGAATAAATACCAAATTATCCAAATCATGCTATATAATAGAATAATATTATATTTTTATATGCTATATTTAATTCTTTTTAACACAATAGGATAACATTTAACAATCAAAGAGAACAAAAACAGATTAAAAAAAAAAAATTTAAAAAACAAAACAAAATCACATTAACCCAAAGTAGAGTTTTAAAGAATATAAAAAATTATCAACCTAAAGCAAAGATGTAAGGAAAAAAAAAATCCAACAAAAAATTGAGAGAGAGAGAGAGAACCTATTTTTGTGAGGGAAAAATATGCATAGAATGAAAGAGATAGTGACAAATTTATAGTAAGAGGGTGTGAATAAGAAGAGATAAGTATAAAGGAAAATGAAGGGAAAAATGAAGAATGATATTAATGTAGAGGGTAGTGGGGAGATGAAAAGGTAAGAGAGAGAGAAAGGTTGGAGAAGTAGTGGAAAGAAAAAAAGGTAAGGGAGGGAAAAAGGTTGGAGAAGTGTAAATATTACAAAAACTAAATGTTAAAAAAATTATAGGAAAATTGGAAAGAAAAATGATAATGACATGGACGCTGATGTGGCTCAATTGGAGCATAGCAACAATAAATACTACGCTTCAGCTTTTAGATATACTAGCGTTTAACCCGCGCAATGCACGGGATCATTTTATAGTTTAGGCTCACCTTTACATCACTCACACCATAAAACTCCTTTGATAGGTTTGACCTTTATGTTGCATGTAAGACTTGCAAAATTAATACCCCATCTGTTGTTATCATTAACAATCTTGGCTTTGCATGTCACCAATTAATTTGATCTATCTGTGATAAAATTGTATATATGTTAACATTATGCTATTCCCTTTTATTTATTTAACAGATTAACAGCTTTCCTAATACTTGAACAACTTGGACTTCAAAAAAGGAAAAAAGTAAGACCAAGCACAATAGATTAATAGGTTTCTTGATATTTAGTTTTCCAAAAGTTGGCAATCTCTCGTAATGGTTTGCATTTTGATTTTCTCAACTCCAAATATTTGCCTTGTTCATGGCCTTTAGTTGTTATTTGTATAATATAAACCCGCTCAATACTTGAAATTAGGACTCAGATTCATTACTTGAAATTAGAAGCTTTTTAATGTAGCACCTATAAAAATGCATACTCAGCATTCTCAATTTTCATCAATCTTGTATTCCCAAAATAAGGCTGCACTAAACAGTGCGGCAATCTAACAGAGACAAATGAATTACAATCTACAATTATAACTGAGTTCAAAATTAGAATCACATATATTACAAAACTTAAATTCATGTTGATATAAGAATCTTAGGATGCTTAGATTACTAAACCATAGCTTAAATATAGAAATTTAAATCTCTCATAATCTGAAATAAAACAGAAAACTAAGTAAATAAGAAAAGGGTATGAAGAATAGAACTTGGTGCATAATTCTTAAACATTTTTTATGCATCCAAGTCTTCTATTTTAGCAACTATTTTTCTATTATGTAAGAAAGTTATCCATCCAATCCTTTAGGAGGTTCTTTTGGCATAATTTCCTTTGTGACTTTTGGAATGTCAAAGTTGATGTAGAGCTTTGTTGCCCATGTGAATGACAGTCAATAGTTACCTACAAATTTTTTTAATTAATTAGGCATTAACATTTGTCATGTTTTCATTTAAAGTATATGAGAATAATATCTAATAATATTTAAAAGAAACACCCAGACGATCAAATAGTTAAACTTAGAGGTGAGAAAAACATAACTTTCATTTCACAAAAATGATATAACTCTCATGCTCAACACATATTGCAAAGATCAAAACCACATCTATATTTCATGCCCAACTGACAAAACACAAAGTAGCAAGGCACAGATTAATTAAGTTTAAATATAACTTAAGAAACCAAAATGCTCTAAAACAAAAAATGTAGTGAGCTCAAGTATAAGCGAAATCTGGTTTTCGCTTATACTTTACCCAAGGATTTCTATGGGTAATAGTGATCTGTGCAATTATTCTCTTTGGACTCTATATCTACTCCCTTTAATTTAATTTAACTTGGCATGATGTTTCTATGGATAATAGTTATCTATGCAACATCTAGCTGAGCTGGTTTTTGGTTTGCACAACATGTGAAACCAAAAAATGACATCTCTTAACCATAGAACAGATATTGCAAACTATTTTTCATGTTGCATCAAATGTTGTAGCATTACTTCCTACTTTTAAAGTCCTACAATAGAAGGTAAGATCCAATTCATGTCTAGTGGAATTTCAAGTGCATTGTATCATGCGTGTGACGTGTAACTGGTGTTCACTATTCTTAGTGAAAATGCAAGAGGGCAGTCCATATAATTGCAGCCATTATTTCCGATTGCTCAACAAAAAAAAAAAAGGCATAGCAATTTAAATTGCAGTAGAGAAAGATGAAAGAAATACTGCAAACGAAGCCTAAGAAAACGTTGAAAATATGGGTTGAATTGTAAAAGGTAATGCAGCAGTTCAGTGGAAATTTAAATCTGAAAAATGAAGGTTTGGACCACGACTAATCAAACCTTGATTCTGCATTTGTTAGTGGTTCATGTACAGCCCAGAATTCAGATAGCTACAAAATCTATCAATAATTAAAATTATTTTAGTAATAGGAGGGGGTAAAAATAAGTTGGTTCCAAAAAATAATTAGTGGAGTACAGAGCAAAAATTGATGATATAAATACCAAGAAGTGTTTTGCTAGCAAACAAAGAAACCACATCAAGTGTCAAATTCACTTTTTGGAAACTGGAAAAAAACGAATGAAATGTTAAAGTCCTAAAAACACTAATGAAATGGTAAAATTAACAAATAAAATAGTAAATATATTGAAGTGGGTGATAGCTAGTGGCTAGAACACGTGAGCCACACGTGGAGTTGGAGCAATCCAGCAAATTGTAACGTGAACAAAGAAACCTTCGACTTAGAGATTCATAAGTAAAAAACTGTAAAAGGGACAAAGAAATAAGGACGAAGAAGAAGAAGAAAAAGAAGAAGAAGGGAAGAAAAACCAGACTAAATAGTGAGTCTAGATGCCATATACTAAGGAGTCAGAGAGAGAGACCAAGAAATGGGTCTCCTTTCATGGTCAACTCCAACTCTCCAATGTAAGTTTGTTCAAAAAAAATTTGTACACATCCTAGTTTTTTTGTGCCCATTTAATATAACAAAATTCTTCCTAAGTCCACCAAAAACCAATGTGGCTTGATCCAAGTAGGGGGAGAAAAGGAACTCTTGTGTTAGAGCTGTGAAATTATAGAACATAACAAAAATCTTTCATTATAATATAACTTTGTCAATAATATTTGTTAATAAGGTGGGTCTGAGGATCTGAATTATAACACATGAAATCAAGTCAAACAAAGAAATTAAATTAACTTGCATTGTGTACATAACTAATAAAAAATTCGTCTCTTCCCTCCAAAAAAAAAAAAAAAAAAAAAAAAAAAAAACTAATAAAAAATTCAAACAGAACAACAAATCATGCATAGTCCTAAAACACAGAACAAAGGATAAGGATTTTCCTAGACTCAAACATGCATGTGGTATAAACTTATAGTAAGCAATTAGCAAAGAAGAAGCAGCACAATTTAACCCCCCACCCCACTCATACTTTATATGATAATGATATAAATCATATAATAGGTACATTCAAAACAGGATTGGCAAGGTGAAAATTCATCAGTTATAGATGTCTCATTCAAACATGGTTTCTTCATGTGGGTTTGGCAGCAACAAAAGAAGGAAACCATTTAGGCAATACACATAAAGATAAAAGAAGTTAAAAAAAAAAAAAAAAAGTAGGAAAATTATGAACATTAATCTCATGAGCTATTCCTTCCTGTAGATACCAAGGTACTATAACCTAATATACACTATACAAATCACATGCATGAACTAATTAAAATATCGCTTGTCAATCCCTAGCAAATATAGGAAAAACCATGGGACTGCAGTATCATTTTTAATGAACAAAACATGCAACCCACATGATTTTTTTAAAACTGTGATGAGAATTTGTAAAGAATAAAACATGTTAGCCACGCGAGTCCTTCAACACCACATTATCTTAAAAGCGAAGTTTAAATTTGAGTCAATTGATGTTTTATAAAAACAAATACCCTAAACAAAATTAAATCTAACACAAATACCCAAAATAAAATAAATCTTTTAAAGCAACTATTTGATTCTAACCAAAAGACTTTAGTTCAAACGGATTCCAACCCAAATTCTAGACTTTAAAGCCGAATTTGTTATTTTTATTTAAAAGCTTTACCTGCCAATGGGTGGGAATACTCTGTTTCCTCTTTCTTGCTATCCATCTCTTCGTCTTTGTGCGTGACTTACAGTTACCAACTTTCTCTTAATGTTGATTCTAAATGTTTCGGTTTCTTTATATGTAAACAGCAAAAGGTTGTCAGTCATAAGGTTTAAACAAAAACAATCAAAGCAAAATAATCAAAATACCTTAATCTCAGCCAAATACGTATAGCAAAAACAATCCCAAGCCTAAATAATATTTAACGCCAAATTCTTTCTCAAAAAGTAAAAAATGTTTTACAAAATCGAAACCTACTGATAGCAAGTCAGAGAGAGACCGGATGAATCATGATTGTGGAAGGCCAGAATGGCGGTAATGGCAGTCCTCAAATGTTTCTCTCTCTCTCTGCCTTATGATCTCTATCAATTGCTGTTTTTGGAATCTAAATATCTACCAAAACATTCAAAAACCTAAAATCAAAATTAAAAGTAGGATTGGATTCTAACCCAAAATATAAATCCAACAAAAGAAAATTTGGGGAATCCTTCTTGACCTTTCAGTTTCAGTCGAATCTCCACTGTGCCGCAAACATTTTTTTTGTCTCCTTCCCTTTCTCTTTATCGCTACGAACTCTGCTTGGTTCCTCTATCTTCGTATCCCTTAATCAAAACCAAATCTGACCCAAAATACCAATCTAAATCATAATTAACACCCAATTGATTCCCCAAATAAAAACCCAAAACCCTAAATTTTTAAATTTAAAACAGAACTTACCAGTAGCGATTCCGATGGTCGGGTAGCGAGTGGACGCTTACGGTGATGGCAGAAAATCTGACAGGAAGTGAGAGACATCTTTTCATTCTTGATTGCAAACTGCATTTTTTGATCTCTCGATCTCTCTCTCCTTCTCCGTTCTCTGCCTCTCTATTTTTCTGTCTCACTTTTCCCTCGGTCTCTCTTTCTCCTTTCTCCTTTCTCCCAATCTTTCTTTTCTTTTCTTTGTCTTAAGCGGTTAGTTTTCTTTTATACCAAGACGGCTTCAAACAGTATTTAATGTAATGAAAAATTATAATTTATTGCTTTTAAACGGTGTTATAGCGTTATGAAAGAATATAATGTATCGCTTTTTAAAGTGTAACGTGTCTGAATTTTGGATAGGGACTTATCCTATTTGTCATTATCTCCTTAATTCTAGGAACTTATTTTCTCTCAGCTTCTGCTATTATATATATATAGATATAGATATAGATATAGATTTGGCTAACCTTTTTTTTTCTCTAAATAAATGGTATTACAGAGTACTTTTAATACAACTATTAAGAGTACTTTATCCGCCACAAAATATTAAAAAATAAACAAAAATTAGTAAAGTCTCATAATTTAACATCTAAATTGAGCACTATAAAAAATCATGCTATGTAATATAATAAATACCAAATTATAATAAATACCAAATTATCTAAATCATGCTATGTAATAGAATAATATTATATTTTTATATGCTATATTTAATTCTTTATAACGCAATAGGATAACATTTAACAATCAAAGAGAACCAAAAAAAAAAAAAACAATTTAAAAAACAAAACAAAATCACATTAACCCAAATTAGAGTTTTAAAGAATATAAAAGATTATCAACCTAAAGCAGAGATGTAAAAATAAATAAAAATAAAAATCCAACAAAAAATTGAGAGAGAGAGAGAGAGAGAGAATCTGTTTTTGTGAAGGAAAACTATGCATAGAATGGAAGAGATAGTGACAAATTTATAGTAAGAGGGTGTGAATAAGAAGAGATAAAAATAAATGAATAATGATATTAATGTAGAGGGTAGTGAGGAGATGAAAAAATAAGAGAGGGAGAAAGGTTGGAGAAGTAGTGGGGAGATAAAAAGGTAAGGGAGGAAAAAAGGCTGGAGAAGTGTAAATATTAAAAAAAATAAATGTTAAAAAAAATTATAGGAACATTGGAAAAAAAAAATAATGACATAGACGCTAGTGTGGTTCAACTCGAGCGTAGCAATAATAAATGCTACACTTTAGCTTTTAGATATATATAGATATAGATAAGCTTACAGTGAGACGAGTTTTTTCCTTCTCGTACACAGCCTCGTTAGGCAAAGATGACTATCAATTATGAAACAAAACCAACGATAAGAAGTTGTAAGAAAGTTAATGATTAGGAACACAAAGAAAGAAAGAAAGAGAGAAAGAGAACCATGTAATAGAGGGAACCGCCATTGAAGAGAGGGCGAATCGGCTTGTCAATGGATAAGGCAAGCTTGCGAAGCACCATTGCCATTGCCATATCTTTCTCTCTCACTCTCTCTCTATCTCTCTCTAAAAGCTCTCTATCTCGCTTTTTTAATGTATCATTGTGTGTGTGTGTGGTATATGGGAGTTGTGAGATTTTGGCTTGGGATTTGTCGTTGTCTGAGGTTTGGTTTTGCTGGTTGCTAATGTATTCGTTATCCCACTCTCTGTCTCTGGTTCCTCCTAGCTTCACAAACAGAGCATAGGCGCTAGGGGCCCCACCATATCTATTTCCTTCACCTTCCTCTTATGACATGAATTTTTGTGATTAGTAGACTTGATCAATTAGACAAAGTTTTACTCCAAATGACAATTTTGATAATCTATAAAGTTAAAATGGAGATAGTTCATTTGACCCTTTAAAATTTAAAATTACATGGTGCAACGACATTTAAATATACCAAACTTTATATATATATATATATATATATATATATATATATAGGTTGGGTTCAAGTTACACTTGATGTAACTCTAAGCAATGTTACACCACCTAATAACTTATTAAATTCATATTTTGAAAATCTAACTGTTGAATTACATGTTTTATATGTTCTTAACATGCATACAAATTTTCATGCTAATCGGATATAATTTACCATTCGATCCATAAACTAATATTTTATTCATTATTTTTAACTACAAAAACTTGAATTTAAACAATTGATTGATGACGCGGCTATTGATCTTTGATCATCTTTAAATTTTGTAAGCATGGAGAATATGCGAAGATAATGTAATCCAGCGGTGGATTTATCAAAATTCACATCTGATTAAAAAATATTGGGTGGTGTAATATTGCTTAAATTTACACCGGATTTAACTTGAACCCAACCCTATATATATACTTTGCCAATCTTAAATATACAAAACTTTCTTTTTAAATTGATTTTGATTTGGAGAAGATTTTGTCATTAATTAGATTAACCCTCGTGCTAAGGGTGTGAATTCCCTGTTACAAAAAAATTATGAACTCCAAACACATAACAATCTTGTTATTTCTTGGTTCGATATATACATTGAATTGCAGGTTCTCGAATTGCGGGTTCTCTATAATACTGTTTGGATGACTTGTGTTCCCTATCTCTAGAGGTTAGATAAGTTGTGTTGATATGGGTGTCAAATTGCTTAATAATTCATAAACTCCATAAGAAATTTGCCAGAAGGAGATGGTTTTAAGTGAGGGGAAAAGACTTCCCCTTATTGATGAATAAAAACAAAAATTCCAGTTCTAATAATAACAAAAGATAATCAAAATTTGAATTATAATGGTACTTTTTTATTTATACTTAGTATTACTATTGTAAAAAAAAAACTAAAATGAAATTTTGTATGTTTCAGGGTTCATTTTAATGGATTTTTTTAGCCAAAATTATATGTATAAGATCACTTGCATGGTAAAATTACATAGTAAGTAATTTTAATCTTGTGCATTAAGAGTCTTGCATTAGAAATTATACTATATCAGTAAAATTCTTTTATAATTGTTATTCCAGGAACAATTATATAATTTGATAGTATTCATTAAGAGTCAAAATTAATCTGAGCATATATTGATGCTTTGTTGAACTTGAATAAAACACTTATATCCAAGTATAAGTTCAAAACTTATTGTGGATTCTACTAAACTTATAAAATCGGCATATATATTAAAATTCTATTGTATTAAAAAAAAAAAAAAAAAAAACTCGAAAACTTGTTTACCCAACTGCTTATGCACAATAAGACATCATTTATAAATGAAATAATTATTTAAAATTGTGGACTAGAGGTACAACACCACCAAAACCAGCCATGAAAACCCTATCCGATCTTCACATTTTCTTTGCCACAAAGTGAGGCCTAAAGATATAAACATGATAGAATGCGATGTTTTATCGTATAGAATGCGATGTTTGAGAGACAAACTTGGCCACCGATGCATTTTAAATACTTCCTCCTCTATCTAGGACCTCTACCAACTCAGGCTGTGTTTGGTTCATATAAAATATTTTCCGGAAATGCTATTTTCGGGAAAGGAAAATATTTTCAAGTGTTTGGTTGCATTTCAAAAAATGTTTTGAAAAATATTTTCTAGTGTTTGGTTGTGTTCTTGAAAATACCATAGAAAACACATTTTCTACTTGTTGCTCACATTTTCTCACATTTTCTCAGCTGCCAAACAAATATATAATATCATTCCTCAATACAGAAACACAAAAGAAACAAAACCCAGAAAAAAAATTCATCAAATCCGATCAAATTGAGAGAAGAAGGAAGAGAGAGAGGCGACTGCATTCGATCTAGAGGCGAGATCGTGCGGCGGAGGTGAGATCGAGCGGCATTGGAGTCGATCTTTGCTTGATCGGCGCGGTGCTGCGATCGACGAGACCGATGTGATCTGGTGCGATCGGCGCAGTGCTGCGATCGACGAGACCGGTGCGATCTGGTGCGATCGGCGCGGTGCTGCAATCGACGAGACTGGTGAAGTGTGGGTCGTCGGACTGGAGCTCGGTCTGTGGTCGTCGGACTGGAGCTCGGTCTGAGGAGTGATCTGGGCTCTCTTTTCTTCCTCTCTTTCTCTCTCTCTCTTTGTGCGTGAGTCCGGAAATGGTTTGAAGTGAAAATTTTGACTGAAACCAATTTCCAGGTTAAACCAACTAAGGCTATGTTTGTTTCGTGTAAAATATTTTCCGGAAAATATTTTCAAGTGTTTGGTTGCATTCCAAAAAATGCTTTGGAAAATATTTTCTAGTGTTTGGTTGTGTTGCAGAAAATCATATAGAAAACACATTTTCTTCTTGTTTCTCACATTTTCTCAGTTTCCAAACAAATATATAATACCATTTCTCAATAGATAAACACAGATCCGGTCAAATTCATCAAAACCCAACCAAAACAAAATTCATCAAATCCGGTCAAATTCATCAAAACCCAACCATTTCTCAATCGCGATCTCAGTGCAATCGATGCCGTCTCGGTGCCATCTCGGCGAAGTCGAAGGCGTGCGAAGTCGGCGAAGTCAAAGGGTGCGAAGTTGGCGAAGTCGAAGACGTGCGATCCTGGGGTGCGATCTCGGCGAAGTCGAAGGCGTGCGAAGTCGGCGAAGTCGAAGGCGTGCGATCCTGGCCTCTAGGTTCGCCGGCGAAGTCGAAGGGTGCGATCTGGGTGCGATTTGAAGTCGAAGTCAAACGGCGAAGTCGAACGACGATCTGGGTTCGTGGCATGATCTAGGTGCGATCTCTGTCTCTCTTTGCGCGTGAGTCCGGAAATGGTTTGAAGTGAAAATTTTCACTTCAAACCATTTCCGTCCCAGAAGCCTTATTTTACGGTCAAACTAAAAATATTTTCAGTTTGACCCAATTTTCCGAACCTACCAAACATGCTATTTTCCGGAAAAGGATTTCTGAATTCCGTTTGAAGTCAAAACAAACGGAGCCTTAAACACACGGTCAACTGAAAATATTTTCCGGAAAATTTATTTTCCATGCGCAACCAAACACCTGCATTTACAGAAAAGCATTTTCGGAAGTGATTTGAAGCCAAAACAAACACAGCCTCCATTGTGTGTCATTTTCTTGGAGATTGCACTCAGAATTGTTAAGACATTACAGCCAAAACCTAAAGGCTCTTACAGTTAATTAGCACGGTCCATAATTATAAGCCCACAACTGGGTTGGTCCAGAAAAGAGGGCCCGATCTTGGTGGGGTCATAACTCATAAAGGATACGAGCTTGGGCTTTGTGGTTGAAGAAAAAAAAATCTTATACCGCAAGAAGGATGGCTTGAACCTCCGACGTTGTGGTTAAGGGCCACACGCTCTATACAACTGAGCTATTTCAGCTTGCTGACATAACACAACCTTAATAATAATCATATAGTTTTGTACATTTGAGCCCAATATACCGAGGCACATTCTGGATGATAAAAATTAGAAGAATCCACATGCCCTTTTAATACGATGGGACAAGAAGTACAAGGAAGAAGCTCAAACTTTATGAAATTTTGAGGAGTCAAGAATTCATTAAATTGTACGAAAAGGCAATGAAGAAAGCAGGCAATGTCATTAAATTAAACAAATTTTACTGGGTGATGGTTTAATGCAACATTCATGTGTAAGAGAAATAACTCTGCCTTGGCCGAATCCTCGAAATTCCATTCATGGATTCCAATTTCCACACTGAATGGGATCCATCCTCTACGACTATGAGAGTGGAAGAGTCTGTCAGGCAAATGTAATAATTTCACTAGACTTTATGGTAAAAGAATAAAAACCCTTTTTAACTAGACAAGACAACCCTTGTCACCTCTTACAGTCTTACTTCTTCCATCCAAGAGAAAATTTCACTCACTTTCTCATTTATATCCATTGAGATCTTTTGTTTGAGGACACGCATCCTATCTGCATTCAAAATCTTCACAAAAAGTTCATAAATTTGAATTCATAGTTCGGGGAAAATGGTCATACACTTCCTAAACTTTCAACTACGGGCCAAAAGATCTTCTCAACTTTTATATTGGCCAATTTACTCTTTAAACTATTCACAATTGCCAAATCTATACTTCAATTAGTCTTATGTTAAAACAATAACAGAATAAGCACGTGAGACTCACGTGACTTCTAAAAACAAACTTAATTACCCAAAAGTCTGAGGTAATTTTCCAACTAGCATAATTGTGGGAGACAATATAATAAGTTAGCATGCGGTGGAAACAAAATTGGAAACTAGCATCTCGAGTCTATGAAGCTCGAGTTCGGTGACAAACTTGAGCTTCAAAGACTCGAGTTCTGGTGCTGAACTGGAGTAATTGATTCACGTGGAACTCGAGTTTCTCAAACTCGATTTGTATAGAAGTATTTGCAGATGAAGATGAAGAAGAACCGAAGAACCAGATCGGAAGCCAGAACCGAAGGAAGAATATGGAGAAGCAAAACAGAGATTTGGAGAAGCAGTGGAAGAATTTGGAGAAGCAGATCCGAAAAAGCAGAACCATCTGAAAAACAGATGAAGTGATCTGGAATGAAGAAGTGCAGAAGCAAATGAAAAAGAACAGGGGAAGGAGAAGAAGAAGAAGAAGAAGCCGAACAGTCTGATCTAAAAGAAAATGGTGGAACTTGAGTCTTAAAAACTCGAGTTCCACGTGGATTTTTTTTCATCGGATGCTACCACTTGCAACTTGAGTCTTAAAAACTCGAGTTCTATCTTGGAACTTAAGTTTCAGAAACTCGAGATGCTAGTTTGCTGAATAGTTTTGCAACTAAAATATTAAAAAAATAAAGTTAAATGCAAAAAAAAAATTCAAAAAGTCCCAAACTCAGCAAAAAGAAGAGGGAAGAAAAACAGGTCTGACGATGAAAGAGAGAAACGCGGTCAGTTCAGAGCCACTGCGAGCTTTTCCTTGCTGTCTCACCGCCCTTGTCCCGACGGCACCTTGGTGGTTCCGCCACACCGTTCAATCTTGGTATGTCTCTTTGGTGGTTTTTTTTTTTTAATCTCCATGTACTAATTTCTATAATAGAAATTATTGGTTTGGTTTAATTTTTGGGTTGGGTCTCTGTGAGCTTGGTTTGGTGTTGTACCACCTGGATGTTTGTTTTTCCCCTCTTATGTATTGCTATTTAAATCCACAAAGAACTTTTTTTTTTTATCCCCATGTGAGAATTTCTATAGTAAGAATTATTTGTTTGTTTTAATTTTTGGGTCTTTGTGAATTTTTTTATTTTTATCTCCATGCGTCATTCACTGGGTGTTTGATTAAATGCTTGAGAGACATATGGCTACTACTCTGATGGTTTAACCAATGTAGCCTGAAACTGGCTGCACACATTAGTGAAGATACAAATTGCAAATAATTTCAATGCTGTAATTGTCAAATATGAAAAACTTTCTTTATAGTAATTGTCAAATACATTGGCTTCAAATTTTCATTTACTATAGAGACTTATTTGCTTCCCTGCCACAAAAGAAAATATACAACTATCACTTATTGGCTTCCCCCTCCCACACCATTACTTCATCAAGCTGATATCGAGTTCTTGCCATAATTTTCATGTCTACATCGACCATTGAAGTGCCTTATCATGCAAGGTGGAGTTCTACTTCTTCCCCCACCCCCAAGGAGTTTTGAACTAGTGATCTCCCCATCATAAGATATGATTGCAGTCGACATAACGAGTAGGTTTACTATTAAATTGATTTTATTTTGTTTATATATAGGATTATATATTATAAATTAATTTCCAATAGATGGGCCTTAGTATTTGATATTTTTTCATAGGTCTAACTCCTTCTATGGTACCAAAAGCTTTGTCTAGCTTAATTGCATTTTGTGTTTTTGACTCTGTTTGAATCAGAGTTCTTTGCATCAGAATTGTGTTGGTTTGGTTAAATTCTCATGATACAAACCTACAGGGAAAGTGGCAGTGACACACCTCTTATTTATAACATTTTCTTGTCCAGTTTTATTAATCATTTTCTGATGAAGGGTAACAATTAGTTTAGGTGCACACAGCTTATAAATGAGTTGTGTTAAAATTTCATTCAAACCTGGCATTTGGTAGCATATAATTGTAGTAGAATGTAATATAAAAAATTATTGGTTTATGTAACCTGGGGTTCTTATGATTTTAAAAATTGTTTGTTGCAGGGAACTTTTGTTGCAGTTGTCTCAGGTGATCAGATTGAAGACTGAAGAATGTAATGTATGTAACTACTTTGAGAGGCATGACATTGAATTTGCACCAATGAGAAAAAAGTGTAATTACTAGACTATTGGACAGTAACTGAAGGCTGAAGAATGAAGATGCAATGCATAATGAAAGTTCAAATAGCGTGTAAAACACTAATGAACGTTTAGACCCCCGAATACAAAAAATACCAACACAAGCTTATAGACAAACAATATATGTGCGGAATGATAAATATAAGCTAAACCCAAATTGGTGAAACACTTTAAACCAAAATTAATCATAACCACAGCAATAATTAAAATGTAAAGAGTAAGGGAAGAGATATGCAAACACAAAGATAACACTGTGATGTGTTATCGAAGAGGAAACTGAAGCATTTGACGAAAAACCTCTCTGCTGCCCTCCAAGCGGTAAATGATCCACTAAAGAATAAAGTTGGGATACATGAATAACAAAAGACCCTCCAAGCCTAATCTACCCAATGCACCTAAGCCTTCCAAGCTTCTTGCTCCAACAGGGTTATGCCGAACCTTGTCTTTTTTAGCTTCCCGGATCCCGCAATAAGCCCATTGCATCAACCAAGTAAATTGGTCCTTTCTGAACTGCTTTCCAAGCACCAAAACACCTCCTCACTGATATGAGTATGGTGAGATAAGGATTTGGCAAATGTACCTCTCAAGGATATGTCAATGGAGAGGGTGAGAGTAGAGGAATTTGGAGAATCAAATGATGAAGATTGTGGATGAGTCAATCTTGTTTTTCTCTAGGGTTTCTCTCTCAAAATTCTCTTTGGAAGCTCTTTACATTTTGTGGGTATAAGGGTATTTATAGTAGAGTGTATGAGGAATGCAAAAAGTTAGTTTTCATCCAAACAGGGCATTCTGGCGACTCAACCTCACGACTGGAACGAGTTACGAGTCTGAGTCGCGAGCTAGCTACCTGGCCAGACTGGAATTTTTGTCCTGTAGTGCTCCAGTTGTTGTGACCCTTCAACTCCCCTGCATGCTCCACACATGTGCCACTTTGGTTTGCCAGTCGCGAGACTCTTTTGATTGCACACATCTTGAGTTTTCTTCACACTCTCTCACACACAACCTTTACATAAATCACACCTAAATACAGGGTATCTAATTGCTAAATTACAAGCAAATTTGACATGGAATAAAGCCAACACATGATTGAAAAAATTCAACCTTACACATAAGAGAATCCCTAAGTGGCTTTGGTGATTATTAGTGGTTTCTTAAATCAATAGTGGGATTGTGATAGCCTTTTGTATGGGGTCCAAGTGTTAACGTTGAAAGTCATCTTTATTTGCAGTGACTATATATGTAGGAGTACTAAAAAAAAAAGGATTTGTAATGTAATATATCTATATGTGAAAATTAGATGTAATGTAATATAAAAATGTTCACAACTATGTAACGTTCAACTTATGAAATTAATGGCTGTATTTTTTCTCAAGTTTAGTAATTATCTGTTGCCATGTTCAGATTTGTATTTTCCTTTAAAAAAGAGCTTTTGGAACTTTTTGGAGCCAAATATCCTTAGATTTTATTGTTCAAATTGCCCAATGTTTGTTAAGATGCAATTTACCACATCTCCCTTTTCCCATCTTATTATTTAGTGCACTGCCAAAACTCAGTATCAATGGAAGTAATGTCTCTAAGCACCGAGACCTGTGATCTCTTGCAAAGCTTTTCTCCAGTTTGAATGTTTCAATAAAATTGCACCACAGCATTGTCTACTTGCCACATTTCCATTTGTAATTCTTCAATTCATTCAATATATATTGGTCCATTCCAAATGTTGGTTCTTGGAGGAACTAATTGAAACTAACCATTTAATTTAGGGTGTGGTAGGAAAAATACTGGCAAGAAAGGCTGTAGATTCATCTCTGTGCTTTTATTGTAATTGTTATAGCTTTCAAGATGACCAAAGAAATGTCAGCCTAACAGAGACGTGCATTCTAACTACGTAAAAGTTTAAACGCGTATAAGTTTAAATAGAGACGTGCATTTTAATTGCATATATGGTGTAATAAATGAAAAGCAAGCTGCCATGAATGAATCAATAACCACCAAAAAATGATTGTGTCCCAATCTACCATGAATTGAACTTTATGCAATAACTCTAAGGATCTCAATCAGTTAAAAGGATTTCAATATGCCATGAATTGAAATATTAAATGAGTGTTTACAAATAGTATATTGTTTGCCAAAAAATAACACTCAATGAATCAATAATTACACTTTTCTAGCAATATTGAAAAACAAAAGTATACCGATTCCATCAGTATTTTTAAAAGGCCATGTATCACTAAACAAAATATTGAACTAAAAAATTATTTATCTTCTTGCTGCCACTAGGTCTTAGCCTTTCCCTTATCCTTCTTGCTTCCACTAGTGTTGTCCTTTGTACAACTTTGACTTGATTGTTGATTACCTATATTTAATTGCTGAGTACCCTACAAAAAGCCAAAAAGGCTGGAAAAGTTAAACAAAGTAGTACTTGAAATTTGGATGAAAAGTTCAACAAAGTAATACTTGAAATTTACCGATAATTTTTTACTCCCTTTAGCTCCAGACGTAGGTGATTGTCTTGATTGCCCTTTCTTTTTCTTTTTATAAGTCTTCTTGTTAGGGTTATCAAGAGCTTTACAAGTTGATTATGGCCCCATTGGAAACAATTCTCACATTCATGGCAGTTCCTTTCTTGCTCACCCTAAATGCATTAATAGGTTCTCCTGCCTCTCTCTTTCTTACCTTCTTACACTTGCCTACTTTCTTTGTAAATTTTGGGGGCTTGATTGGGTCATAAGGTGTTTTTGGCCACTGTTCATGGTTTGGAAGTGGGTTTACCATCCATTGGTAACAACTTAGGAATGTCTCCTTATTGTAAGCAATGTCTACATAAGTCTCAAGTTGCTCTCCATGCTCAATTATTGCAGCAACAGCATGAAAATGTGGGATTCTACTCAATCCTCATCTGCCACAACCACAAGTCCTCTCATTCAAGTCCACCACATATCTTCCACCATAAATATACTCCACCTCATATTTGGACTCTCCATTCCAATGAGAATTGCAATGTCCAACCTCACTTTTTATCCTCTCAAGCTTCTTATGGATTCTTGGACAAACCCTCCCTTCATACCTTCTCATATGATCTCTTTTGGTTTGCAACCTTTGCATCAACATCACTCTTATGATCTCCATCATTGTCAACACTAGTTTATCCCTAGCCTCCAAAAACCAAGCATTGAAAGACTCTGCTATATTGTTTACTAGAGTGTCACTCTTGCTTCTTGGATTAAAGCATGTCTGCTCCATGTTCTCACATCTAACTTCACAAGCCACTCAATGCCTTTGCAACTAGCTTCTTCAACTCATCCATGTGGAAGTCAAAAGAATTCTTTGTTGCTGCCCTAGCAACACTCCACATTGCATCTTTGAATACCTTTCTAGGAAAATCCTTCTTGAAATTTGCATGTAAATGCATAACAAAAAATCTGTGCTCTGCATTAGGCATCAAATTCTTAAAGGTCTCTACTAATCCCTACCATAAAAAATACACAAATATACATTAGTAATTCATGTTCAGGTTATAGATCATGATATTTTTAAAAAATAAATAAATAATTCACATGCACATTAATTGTTTCTTGCCTTTTGTCGGCCTGAGATAAAGACCCATCCATTCTCATCCACTTGTCCGATGTCATCTAACAGACATTGTAGAAACTAGGTCCAAGAGCTTTTATTCTCAATTTTAACGATAGCATAAGCGATTGGGAAGATATTATCATTCCCATCCTTCCTAACAGCAACCAACAACTGTCCCCCTATTATCCCTTTCAAATGACAACCATCTATCCCAATAAGGGGCCTACAACCTGCTAAGAATCCCCTTTTGCAAGTATCAAGACAAACATACATTCTCTCAAACACATTATTAGCAGTTTGTATCTTCACTATGCTACCTACATTCCACTTCTTAATAGCAGCTGCATGGTCTCAAAGTCTCTCATACTGCTTCTCCTCAGCACCATGTATCATCTTGAAGGCCATTCTCTTAGCCTTATAACATTGGTCCAAAGTCACATCAACTTCATGGTCCCCAAACACTGCACCTTTCAATGCATTTGCTATCCAAGTATGATCATTTCTAAAGAATGGCAAATATTTATTGGCTAGCCACCTTGAAGAAATGTTACTATTCTTATGATCCTTGCCACACGTATGTATGCTTTTAAAATTTTTGATTTGAAAGGCATCTCCCATTTGTGTTTAGGATGCATGTATCTTCCAACCATATTTTTTTTTATTACATACAACTATCACTCTTCACTCTTCACTTATCATTGTACTTATACTCAAAATCATGTTTTTCTTTAATACACCACTCCTTTAGTGCCTCCTTGAAGACTATATGTGATGCAAATTTTTGATCCTTCATTGGCTGTACATTCTCCATGCCAATGCATTGGTTAAACTTGGGGAACCTAGGCCTTGAATTCCCTTCATCATCAGATGACCCTTTTGCACTCCTCAACTCATCACTGTCCCCATGGTCTGAGTCTCCTTCACCATTCCAAACTCCCTCAAGTTGTTTGCTTCCAATTGTTTTATTGATTCCATCATCCTCCATACCAAAATCTTCATTTATATCATCATCAGATTCAGAAAAATCACTCAAATTGTAATCTTCTTCATCCTCCACATCAATTGGAACATTAAAAATTTCAAATTGACCATCAACCTCAATAGAATCATATTGGGATTGAGGGGCTTGTACATTTGGCATAGAAGATGAATTTCCAGGGAGTGACAGTGGACATTCATCCATGGCTATAATACAAAATTAACAAGAACATTAATAGAAGAGCTGGAGAAAACAAAATTAAAAAAGAAAAAAAAAAAAAATATATATATATATATATATATATAGAGAGAGAGAGAGAGAGAGAGAGAGAGAGAGAGAGAGAGAGAGAGAAAATTACAATTGCACATGCACATATGCATGATTGTTGCTAATTCAATTCACATAATTCAAAATATTACAATATGCATGATTGCTGCTAATCAATATCATTGTTTACCATTTATAAATGGATTATGCACATGATCAATGATGCTAGTTTTCACGATAGTGGCTTAGCATGACCCACAAAATGCTTAATTATACTCAAATTCTATCACATCTTCTTAGTTTTTACAATATTAATCAAACAAATAAACTTTGGAAAAAGTAATGGAGCTGGGAATTGTTCAAAGATGGGGTAATAATTGCAACAAATACCAACTCAATTTGCTTTATTTTCTTTACTTGCTTTGTTGTGCTCCTTTTTCTTTCTTTCTTTTGGATGGTGGCTTAGTCAATAGACCATATAGCTGAAATCATTACACCGAGACCCTTAATGTGGGGAAGCTAAACCTCATTGAGTCCTAAGATTTAAAAAAAAAAAAAAAAAAAAACTAACCAAAAGCCATAACTTTAACACTAAACTAGAGAATCCAGAAAGCCTTGCTCTATTTTAAGTCAATAACGAGGTGCTTGATACCAACGTATCACATTTTTCTTATGAAATTTTGTGTATTTGTTGTTTTCTTTCACCAACGTCATACATGAAATTGTTGTTGATGAGGCCTTTGCAAACAACCTTGTAGAAACACCAATCCCAAATATTAAACCAAGCAACTAAACCCCATTAGCAGTAGCCATATCTCTCTCTCAAGCATTTAATCAAACAACTCTATGGCAAACTCAAATACAACAACTGGTGAAAGGCACATGGAGATAATAAAAAACCAAGAATTTCACAGAGACCCAACCCAAAAATTAAACCAAAACAAGAATTTCTACTATAAAAATTCGCACTTGGAGATTAAAAAAACCAAAATTTCTTAGAAGATTTAAATAGCAATACGTAAGAGGGGAAAAAAAAAAAATACTAGATTGAACAATGCGGCGGAACCACCAAGGCGCTGTTGGGACAAGGATGGCGAGATGGCAGAGAGAAGCTCTGCAATGGCTTTGAACAGTGTGGATTCTCTCTCTCTGTCGGACTTGTTTCTTTTCTCTTCTTTCCACTGGGTTTTGGATGTTTGGGTGATTTTAAGTTTGTTTTTTAAAAGTCGCGTGAGTCTCATGTGCTTATTCCATTAGTGTTTTAATGTGTGACTAACTGAAGTATTGATTTGGCAGTTGTGAATAATTTAAGGAGTAAATTGGCCAATAACAAAGTTGAGGGAGTCTTTTGGCCAGTAGTTGAAAGTTTAGGGGGTGTATGAGCATTTTTCCCTTCTTGGATTAGGACTTGGTTTAGGTCCAGTGCATTTAGTGCACTAGACTCGGTCAGACGGTGACACATGTCTAAAAGTGGACACATGCCATCATCTCAACGGCTCCAGTACTACTGGACACTAGATCTAAGCTTGACCCTTTGGATTAATGACCAATATTTGTTTGTGTCATCCAACAGTTTGTCCAACTCCTATGTTATATTTTCTCCCAACAAAAAAAAAAAAAAAAAAATTATCTCATAATTTTTTTTCTTCATTAATGTATGTTCTTAAGACACGCATTAATCATCCATTTTAAAAATATATACTATATATAAGAGGATTTCTCTCCTTTAACTAGATTTTTTCATGTTAAAAATATCCTCATTAATGAATGGTAAATTCATTTAGAAATAGGGTCATAAATGTCAAATAATAAATTTCATTTTGAATTAAAAAAAAAGATCTCCTAAAATTTAGAATTTTTTTCCTTTCACGTTCCAAAAAAAAAAATTATAGTTACTATCTATACTATTACGTATTTAAGGAGCTTCTTCTGTTTGGGATCCTCATTTTTTTTGTTCAAAAATATCCCTATACTCCTATGTTTATGCAGAGATAAAACTAAAGGATAATTCGGTAAAAATATAACCCTAACTTCCATTAAAACATTGCCTAAAAAGTAGGATCTCTTTCCTATTGATTTTCAAATTGTTTTATCAATTTATAAATTAGATTCTCAAAATAAAAAAAATATATAAAAAACAAAGTCAATTTTTTTTCCCTATGAAATAAGACCACTAAGCCCAACGTTTTCACTAAACCAAAAAAAAAAAGTCTCATCACATGTGCGAAGCGCATGTAATGAGGCTAGTTTATCTTTAAAGTTTATCATTTTTATTTATTTGAAAAGTAAAAATATATATCTATATAATAATTAATAGCCGAAATGTTTGACCTTTTGTTAACCTTACCTCATTGCATTATGTGGCTACATAAATTAATGTCACGTCTACTATTAAAAAAAATATAACAATGTATCTTTTCGGTGGAGCTTATTTAGTTTTAGTGGGTAACTACTTATTTAGAAAAGCTTCTAATAAGGGATTTAAAAAAGCCGTAAAAAAGCCCTATAATTCAAATCAACGGTGATGAATGGCCCCTATTATAAGACAAAGTGACGCTATTGGATATTGGGCTTGGAAAGTCAACGACTTTGGGTCAATCAATCGGTCTCGATTCGTCTTCTTCAGGTAATTGTCATTACCATTCTACTCTGTTTTGAACACTGCCATATTCAAAATTATTCTTTCTGTTTGGTTGCCGAGAAAATTGAGGGAAAAATGAACGAACTACCAACCATTTGAATTATGCTATGCCAAGCTAAGTTGCGTGAAAGTTAATGCTGAAAAAACAGTAAGGAAAATTAGGGTTTGTGATCAATGGGTTTGCTTTACATATGATATGATATGATATGATATGCTTAGTTATAATTATCTTTAAGCTCAATTCACTGTGAAACTCTGGTAATTAAAATCTACACTGGTCATCGATTTTGCAGTCACTGTTGTGATTGGCTATGGCTGTATATATATATGAGTCAGGCTCTATGCTATATTACATCACTCCATAATTTCAAAATTGACTGTTGGGTTACATTGTGCGTGTTTAAAACCCCACATTTTTTTTTTCCAAAGCTCACCTTTTTTTGGCTTTTGTTAACGGGTTTGCGAATGCACTAGTTAAGGAAGAATTAAGCAGGTGGCATTGCATTGTGAAGTTGCAAAAGCAAATAAACAAATACCCTTTTAACTAAATGTCTTGATTGCAATAAAAAACTCAATGTTAACGGGACTAGTTACAGCTTTTGCAAAGAGCCTATTCTCAAAAAGTTAAAAAAATAAGATGTGGGTGGGTTATCTTCTTCTTTTTCATGATAAGCCTCTTGGCAGATGTGGGTTATCTTCTTATACCCTCCATGCTTGCCACATATCAAGATGATCGGAGAACAGTCGCTATCCTGTCATAAAATATTTACATTTTAAGTTTTTTAAACTTAAAAATTATGCACAAAACATAAGTTGTGGATCAGATAGTAGATAAACTCTAATCAACATGAAATTTGGTGTCCATATTAAGAACTACGAAAATTTGTAATCCAATGGTTGGATTTTTAAAATATTAATCCTAAACTATGGACTGGTGTAACATTGCAAGGAGTTAGACCAGGATCATAACCTTGTATGTATGTATGTAATATGTGTGTGTGTGTGTTTCCTAATAAAGAATATTTTTGAAGGAAATGCTATTTCAAACTTGTTTGGTTTATTCTTTCATTTGTGATAAAAAGGAGAAAGAAAATTGTGCCTGGAAGTTTGATGAAAGCTTTGACGAGGCCTGGTGGGGGTGATTCAAGGCCTTCAGATGGTGATCAGGTTACTCTTTTATTTATTTATTTGTTTCTCTCTAGTCGTTCTTGATTGTACTCTTTTTAGTCTTAAATGTTTGTGACCGGTTTAACAGGCAGTACTATATATGCTCAATTGGGCATCTGAGTGGCGGTAAATGTTTTAATTTATAAATTTACAACCTGTTTAGTGGACATTCTTGCAATTGAAATGGTGTCTTATACTAAAGTGGCTGTATTATCATCAGGAACTTGGGCTATTGGAATTTATAGTTGGGAAGTGAAGTAAGAAATTTACGTTGAGTTTATGTTTTGCAGGTCATATATCATTGCACCATTCAAACTTTGGATGGAGTTGTTGTTGAATCTACTAGATCAGAAAATGGAGGTCAGCATGATTTTATGTGTCTAAGCACATTGTGGCTAAACTAGAAAAACAATTCTATCTTTTTTCCTGGTTATATGGTATATTTTAAAATTTTGTTGCTATTCTATCCTATGCACCACTGATGCCTACATGGTCAGGTAGTTTTGTATCATCTGGCATTGGCTGCTCTTTACTCTTGCGATGAGTGTAGAAAAATCATTGTTAATGCTGACTTTAACCCTTGCATTTGAGTTCTTTGCTCCATGTTTTAAGGTTTTTTTGTTCAGATGCTTTTCAAAATTCCATTGGAAGCTTCAACATATTTCTAGTTAATTTTATGTAATTGTGTTTGTTACATCTTGTTTAGCCTGTAATGGATGTACTGAAGTTTTGTAAGAAAGTTGTCCCTTTGATAATTAGGCCTCGACTAAATTGATTTCAATGTTAAAATGCCTTCTGCTACAGTTATTGGCTTGAATAAATATTTACTATACATGATAGGCAGAGGTGCCCCAATAAGACATGTTTTGGGCAAAAGTAAGATGATAGTGGGATTGCTAGAAGGAATCTCAACAATGTTGAAGGGTGAAGTGGCAATGGTAATGTTTTCCTAGTTTCTTAAACTCTGCATATCACAAAATAATTGGCAAAAAATATGGCAAAGAATGGAACAAATTAATCATTATGTTATGTATACAATGCATATTTGAAGAAAGGCGTGTTGCTTTTTTTTTTTAATCCTATTAGGTTTCATTTTTACTTGGCATATCTGACAATTTTTTTTCTTTGTTTCCTGGAAAAAGAACCTTCTACAGCAAGACAAGTTTAATTTGAAAAAGAAAAGGAAAAAAAAAAAAAAATACAGATTTTGTTTGGGAGTGAAAATTATGTTAAATGATGGTTTGATCATGCTGGTATATTTTACTTTATCAAAAGCAAAAATTATGCTTGTATATTTAACTTACTACGAGGTTGTAATGTTTCTTGTCTCAATTCTAGATGAAACCTCAATTGCACTATGGTGAGGATGATTGTCCAGTTTCTGTTGCCTATGACTTTCCGAATGATGATGAACTTCATTTTGAGATTGAGATGATAGATTTCTTCAAAGCCAAGGCAAGAATGTCCACTTCAAATCTTTATCATGGGAATGATTCATGATATTCATCTTTAAAATCATGACATTTTGAACTTTACTACCAGCACACTGCACACGTGGATTTCATCATTACATGGAGTTATTACTAGCAATATCAATTCCATTCATTGGAATTTATTCAAGATCATAGATCTTCAATTGGAGGGCCTTTATATCTGAAATCCAATGTTGGTATCTCTTGACTAACATTACACCTAATTTTGACATTTTAGATCTAAGGAGTAGTTCTATAATCGCATCCAACTTTCATGAAGACTCCCTATGGTGATCCTAACAACAAACACACATTTACTAGCCTTTCCCCTCATCTCCATTTTCTACCTATGAAGGAAAAGAATAAAAAAATTTGCATCCAACTTCTTTTAAATCTAATCAAGATTTTCTTTAATGTGTTGATTTTCAGGATGTAAGTGATGATTTGGGAGTTGTAAAGAAGGTATTGGCAACTATATGAATTGTTGCATTTCAGTAATTTTGATAGGAACATCTTGTTATTATTTAAGGGGGCCATATTGTGATTCTGATATGCTTTCAAATGATGAAAACAGTGAAAAATTCATATGATTAATCTCCTTCTCTATATTGTCTGCATAAGAAGGTTGTCTCTATTCTATTGGCTGCTCACTGCAACCTTTTAAATTTGTGTGTTTTTAACTTCCTTTTTTAGTTTACTAATGGGAGTTTCTGTTCTGAATTGTTAAATTGCCTCATTATTCTTATATTGAACTGAACGGATAATCCTGAGGACATTCTCATCTGGTATATCATTGGGTCAAGAATGATATTTTTTAATATTTTCCTGTTAGATTGTAGAATTGAGGGAACAAATAAATTCAATATGGTCAACATGTTTTTTATTAGTTATTTTAATATATGCTTTGCACCAAAACAAAATATAAACACGAGTGGATATTCTGTATTTTGTAATATACATGATTTTAATCTGCTGTCCAGAAAAAGAAATGTGATGGCAATATCACCTTTTCTTTCTTGGGTAAGTATGCAATAACTATAGTATTAAGATAATCCTACATGAACAGGTAATAAATGAAGGGCTGGGTTGGGAATCACCAAGGGAACCTTATGAAGTAACAGCTTGGTAGGAACTTATTCTTGCCCATATATATTCGCTTCTGTTTTTATGTGAAACTGCCAATTGGAATGCTTGAAGATTCTAGTGGAATATGATTGTTTCCAAGATTTCTGCAGAGACTGGTGATGGCAAATTGATTCTGTTATATTTGGAAGGAGAACCATATTTCTTTACTTTTGGAAAATCAGAGGTCAGTAAGACATCTCTCATAATTTACTTTCTTCAATTTGTTTGGTGTGCTTGGTTTTCTTAGTGAAATAATGTGCATCATTAGAATTTTCTGACGTGTGTTATATTTGCTGAGTTTGATATTTAGGCGCTCTTTTATAATTCAACATACTGTACTTATTTGTTAAGGTAACTCAGGAAACTATTGAACTTTTTAGCTGAATAGGAAAACTATCTTCATTGGCATAGCTTTAGAGGAAACTACTATTTTCTGTCCCCTAACTTATGCTCTTTTTCTATATGGGCATCATTGCTCATGTAAAAAGTAGGTACCTAAAAGTCTTGAGATGGGGATTGGAACGATGGCATGTGGAGAGAAGGCAGTAGTATATGTCACCAGTCAGTACCTAACTCAATTTCCTTTGATCCCTGTGATAGAAGGTTTGGAAGAAGTTCACTTTGTGGTGCAGCTTGTCCACTTCATTCAGGTCTGAAGTTCTTCCTCATTGCAAATCATAATGTTTCTTCATCCATCTGTACGTAAATCTTTGTTGTAACAAGATGAGTTTTTGAACTTTTGAGTCTTTAATTTGCATCCACTTAATAGTGTGGTGGATTGTTGATGATGCCTTTTCTTACAAAGGTGAATTACATGTTTTAAAAGGAACAAGTTTTTCCCTTTTTCTTGAATCTAACGAGTCATTCAGAATATTTAGTCTTGTGCTTCAAGATGAAATTAAATTATAAATATCCCCTTTTTATGTGAAATATTAGGCATTTGTGTGGTAACTGTTGTAAAAGCCGGTTTTCTGATGTTCATTGAGAACAAATTTCAGAAAATAAAATTGCAAAATCAGGGGAAAGCAGAGAACATCTTTTTGATGTTTCCGAAAAACTTGTTTTGGGAACAACTGAAAACACTGAGAAAAGGCACTGCTCAGTTGAGTGCTCAGTGCAATTCACTATGGGTCATATGAAAATGTTCACTTGAGTGAACAGTTTGCCATTTCCTTCAATCCTTTCTAAATTATAACCATCCCCTTTTTATGTGAAATATTAGGCATTTGTGTGGTAACTGTTGTAAAAGCCGGTTTTCTGATGTTCGTTGAGAACAAATTTCAGAAAAATAAAATTGCAAAATCAGGGGAAAGCAGAGAACATCTTTTTGATGTTTCTGAAAAACTTGTTTTGGGAACAACTGAAAACACTTAGAAAAGGCACTGCTCACTTGAGTGCACGCTGCAATTTACCATGGGTCATATGAAAATGTTCACTTGAGTGAACAGTTTGCCAATTCCTTCAGTCCTTTCTAATTCCATATTTTTATTAGTTCCCTTAATTCTTGAATCAGTTTGTTACCAGAAGATTGCTAATGACGCAAAGGTGTTAAAATGTGTTGAAACAGTTTGTTTAGTAGATTGGTTTGCTAATTTTAGTTTCATAATTCCCCCTTTCAATGAATCAGTTGTTATGCAATCCAGTGAATCCACCATTAGGAGAATCAAACATAAAGATTACAAATTATTTCAAACATGTTCTTTGTTTTTGGTTTTCTGAACACTGTTTTACAATTTTTCTTATGCAAATGTATTTTGACTAAGAAAATGCAATCCACCATTAGGAGAATCAAACACTTACATAATGATTCCAATTACTTTAAAATTGTTCTTTGTTTTAATTTCAAAAAACAGAGTTTTTCTTCTCTCTTTCTCTATCTCTCTTCTTCTTCTTTCTTTTTTTTTTTTTTTTTGGCAGTAGAAACTTTGTTTGAAATGGTTGTCATCGTTGCATATATTCCAAGATGGCTGTGGAAGTGCTATTGTTGACCATCAGACTAGTTTTTACTTATAGATGTGAACTCTCATTGTTGAGTGGTCATTTGGATATTCAAAAAATGAATTTATCTAATTTTAAGTTGTTTTTTTCATCACATATAGAAACTAATTAATGACAGGAAATTCCTATTAGATTTTGTCTTGAAATGTGCTTTTGGCTTTAAAATTCTTTGGAAGTAGTTGCATATTGAGTGTAAATTATCACTTTTAAGTTTCTTCAAGAGAGGTGGATCTAGACTTAAATTATGGTAGGTGCTTTGAGTTTTGAGGATTCTTTTCTTGATTGAACCATGCGTACTTCGAGATCTTTCTCTGGTTTAATTGATGAATCATCTAATACTTATATTGCATAAATTTTATTGCACTATTTACGTGGTTTGAACTTCAAAAGTATAACTGATGAAGCAGAGAAGATAAGACTAACAGTATGCTATTAACTTGTAATTTTGCTGCACCTGTACACCTCGCTGCTATTTGATGTTTAAACACAACTTATCTGTTGCTTGAAGCACAAATAAATATTGATTTAATTTTATTTATTGAAGTTTGGAAGTCAATTGTATCTTTATAAGTTGATTGGATTTTATTTTAGGTCTTAGTAGTTAATTATGTTATTAGTGTTTAATTTCCTTGGGTCAAGGGTATTTTTGTAGTTCAATAATTGTACTCTTATGGAGACATTTTACAATTTGCTCGATTTATGAATATTTCTCTTGGATTTTTTTAATCGTTTGGTGTTAACTTTAGTCAACACTAGGTGCTGGCTTCTAAGTAAACTATCCCACTTTGTGCTTACTCCAAGCAACCCTAGGTGTCGACTCTTAGGTGCTTTTTTATATTATATTATAATTTTCATTGTTTATGTTTTTCAATTTTTGTATTGCATCAAGTTTTGGTTTTGTCTATCGTCATTATCACATCAAACTTGCATATGTTCAATGTTTGCACATGTGTGCCAAGTTGTTTATCAATACAACCCCATGTTTTATCCTTGTTATGGTGATGAGTCAAAAAAATATTATCCAGTTGGTTTATCTTAGGACCAGGGCAAGTTAGATCTTTGATGCTATTGTTCATTGTCAGGGGAACAGGCTATTCAAAGAAGGAAAATTTGAACTTGCTAAAGCAAAGTATGAGAAGGTATTATTTTCTTCACCTTATATTGCGAGTACTTTTGTTTGGTTGACCATTCTGTTCCATGCTAAAGCAAAGGATTACCGGTTAGTTTGTTTTGGCATTAAGATTTTTTGGAAAATGAATCATTTTCCAAAAAGCATTTTCTAGAAAACTATCTCATTTTCATATGCTTGATATTGACCTTAAAATGAGTTGGAAAACCTTCTCTTGACTTCCCTTATTTAGCTTTGTGTGAGATATGGTTATTTTTCTTATTTAGTTTCGTGTGAGATAAAGTTGTTTTCCAAAAAATTTTAGTGGAAAACAACTCTATCTCATTCCAAGCTAAATGTAGAAAGTTAAAGGATAGTAATTGCTGACAACTAGCAATCCTGTTGCCCAATTTGGCTAGTGCTATACCACAATAGTATTTATTTAGCGGTCAGAGAAACTTCTATTTGAGAATGGTCTTTGTTCTTTTGTGAGAAGGTGTTATTTTCTTCACCTTTTATTGCGAGCACTTTTGTTTGGTTGACCATTCTGTTCCATGCTAAAGCAAAGGATTACCGGTTAGTTTGTTTTGGCATTAAGATTTTCTGGAAAATGAATCATTTTCCAAAAAGCATTTTTTAGAAAACTATCTCATTTTCCTATGTTTGATATTGACCTTAAAATGAGTTGGAAAACTTTCTCTTGACTTCCTTATTTAGCTTTGTGTGAGATAGAGTTATTTTCCTTATTTAGTTTCGCGTGAGATAAAGTTGTTTTCCAGAAAATTTTAGTAGAAAACAACTCTATCTCATACCAAGCTAAATATAGGAAGTTAAGGGATAGTAATTGCTGATAACTAGCAATCCTGTTGCCTAGTTTGGCTAGTGCTATACCACAATAGTATTTATTCAGTGGTTAGAGAAACTTCTATTTGATAATTTGGTTTGTGTGACCTAGAATATTCAAGGCTTTCGGGTGATCTATCTCCTGTCATTTAATGCCTTAGAAAGAGTTGATTTTGCATGTATTACCCACTAAGTTCTTAAATAATATTTCTTACAAACTTATGAAAATTGTAGATTCTATTAATATTAAAAATATTCTTCTGAATCAAAAACTAGAATTTCTGCTATAATATATTTAAAATGTATCCATTGTTCTTTCATTGTCATACAATACTGTATCATGTTAATCCACAAGATGATGACAAAGGGAAGGAGTTTATAAATACACTAGTGAGTTCCTTTTTGTTCTTTCCATTCATGATGAAAAGGAGCTGCGATTGGTTGATTCTTGATTTACTCATTTTCTATCACTTTAGCCTCTATATTCAAGTTGGATAACTGTGTATTTGAGTGTTTGTTTGTTTTGTTTTGTTTTTTGTTTTTTTGCTTCACGTGTACGAAGAATCTATTACATTTGGATGTGGCTGCATGCCAACTGAAACTGGGAGAAGCAGAAATTCCATCGATACATGCAATAAGGTATGTTTTATGACTTCAAAATGTGAGTAGGCATGCTTGTTTCATTGGAAAAAAAAGCAATGAAATCAGTGCTTAGCACGTGTAATTGAAATCAAGGCGTCACTCCATTTTATTGAACAAATAAAGTATTGCAAATAAGATGGCCGCCCGGCTGGATGATGTCCGTACAGTTTGAGGGTATTTTTGGTATTTAAGAATGCATTAGAAGCCCTAGACACACTAGAATAGTTTCCTCATGTATGTAACGCTAGTAATGGCGGAATAGGGTGGTATCTATACCTTTGATTACTGTAGCTTCTTTTGATAAGACATCATAATAAAAAACTGGTGTTCAAATCTCTCGTTCCCCCTCCCCATAGGATCATACTTACTTTCTAAGAATAAAAAGGTTTGGGCAGACCATGCAAATCTAGTGTTCTTGTGTGCGCTTTGATCTTTTCTTCTGTTTTTATCTTTGTTGTTTGCATCTCGTAGATATTGGGTTAGGTTTCTCATTTCCTAACGTACAGTAATATAGAAATTGTTACAATTAAGTGCTTGTGCTGCAAAAAACAAATACTTAGCTTGGCCTTATCACTCTCTAATGTCACAATTAATAATGAACCTTAGAAGATTTAATTGATTGGTGAATGAATGGGAACGGTATCTAAAGAGTTGTAATTAATCAGAAAATTCTCCTATCTGACTTTGAAAGAAACCTAGCATGCTAATAGGTGTTAAATCTTCCTTATGTTGTATATACGTTCAACTGGTACTTGTAACTGCTCTCACAGACCAAGATTAATTAACTTGAGTTTTTCTGGTACATATTTTCCTGATGGAACTGCGTGGGTTTTAGATGCAAACCCTGCACATGAGAACGCTCTTTACTGCTGTGGAATGGCCTACATGGCAGCTGGAGATTTTGAGAAAGCAAGGGGTGATTTCAAAATGGTAATGCTTATTATTCGGTTATATTAGTAGTTGAGCGTTACATTCTTGACCCCATTTTAAATCTTGCTTCTTGATGCTATTAGATGATGAAAATTGACAAGTCATCTGAAATTGATGCAACAGCTGCTCTTCTAAAACTGAAGCAGAAGGAGCAGGTGGGTTGAAACACTGTTAACTTTCCTATTTACAATCTGAAATGGAGTTTAAATGCTTTATGCCTTTCTAAATGTCAATCATTTGATTTGCAGGAAATTGAGAGGAAGGATCGGAAACAATTTAAAGGATTAATTGACTAGAAACTGGGGGAAATCGCTGTTTCTGGAGCCGAAGATAGAGAAGATAATGATACGGGTGAAAGCCAGACAAATTTTGATAAGGAGGATTTGGATGCAAATAATTCAGAGGGATCCCCGTGAAGCTGCAGCTGATGGACGTAGAATGGGTTGGTTCTCCCTCTTCTGGCCTACTGGTGGAAGACTATTTTCAGCTCTTGGGCTGCAAAGATGTTCCATATTATGATTTTTGTGTCAAACTGATCCCGGGGTTAGGGCATCTTTACTTGTAATGCATTGGCTGCAGTGGTGCTTTAATTTGGTTGGCTGCTGGCCATTTATATGCATCAAGAAATAGAAAGCAACAAATAAATGATTATCTTATCCGTCTTTGGCACCTTTTAGATTTCTTGAATTCTCCCTAATACCAGAAAACAGGAAGCCCACTATGTTAACATAATATTTTCTTTTTCTCCATTGAACTAGCAAAAACCACGTCTTTAATTGGATCGTTTCACTTGCCTATTGGATATTTCATCTCTTCTTTTTGGTCCCTTTCCTTCTAGGCTACTACAAAAACCATATAAAATAAACAGCTGCAAGTTGTTTAATTCAACAGTACTTATCATAGCATTGATGATAACACTAGGCGTTTACCATAAAAAAAAAAAAATACAGTAATATTTTCATTGTTAAAAATACTTTTGCCAAAAAGAAAACAACAGTAGAAATACTGTGACAACTATGCAACGTATAAGTAGAAAACAGTTCTTCTATGACCACCCAATTTGTCATAACTTGTTGAAGTGATAGCTGTGAGTGGTGAACAGTCACTTTATATGGATTGATAACTTTTTCTCGTAGCAGTAGATCGTATCAGAATTGTGGCAAAAGTTGTGTTCCTAAACTTTTTCAATAGGAATTTTCAAATTCTTCCCATAGTTCTCATGAATTGCATTCTCGGGCTGGGTATTTGCCTAAAATATTTCTATTTGCTGTTTTATTTATAGAATGAAGGCAAACGTTAGATTATTGCAACACCTATTATCAGTTATTTAGTGATAGCTTACCTTGTTGAGAAGAAGGATAACTTTGTTAGATCATATGCAGAAGTTTTCTGCTCACGTGGTTCATGTTCACTATCGGTTTTGAAGAAGAAAACTGTTGCTCGAAGAAGGTTCAGCAATGGCGGAAAGCATGCAGAGACGTAAAGGCATGCAGAGAGAGAGAATGAACATTCTGGAGCTTTGAGAAAATGATTCCGTATATATAAATATCTGACTCTGTTTCCTTATATATAACAGAAACAGAGTAACCAATTTGACCAACAATATTCAATCCCAAGTCAGCCAATACAAACATGACAAGTGGCATGTAGCTTAACACTCTGTTTACAAACTACAATATAAAACTACTAAACGAAACTAATATCTACAAGATATTCTATGCTGTGACAGATAGCTACAAGACTCACAGATATCTACCAGACTCAAATATCTACCAGATATTTAATAAAGACTTTTTTGTCTCTTGAGGTGTAATCATTGTTATATACCACGTATAGGTGTATCCACATTAAATGTCTCAACCCTTGAGGTGCCTTCTTTATGAACAAAACTGAAACCATGATACGATACTTGTAAACATGACTGGAGAGTGGATGACCGTAGAACAATCAAATATTGGAACAACACTCATGATTGCTGAATATCTGATGAGAAATGGGAGAATTAAGGTGCTGAAGGTTGCTGTCCTGCAAATATCTATTTTTTGAGTTTTTCTCAGGTACAATCATTATTGATTTATATTTTAGATAATGGGGTCACTTAATGTACTTCTGATTTTGTCTTCCTATATGTTATCATTATAACTTTCTTATTTCTGATACAGGTTTTAGATCCAGTTTTGTTTGTAAGAACATTCTGGCTCAAGATGACATCTTGTATAGATCAATCTTAAAATTGTTGATTATTCTCTGATTTGGTTAATGTTAGTGACTTCCAAAAAAAAAAAAAAAAATTTTCCGGGTTCATGACCTTACTCAACTCCAAAGAATGGAATTCAGTTCTTGTGTGAATGATCTCAATAGTAGATCTTGGCTCAGGTCGTTAGCAGATGAGGTAGGGTTGGCTTTGTTGGGTCGTAGGTTTACATCTTACCAATAGAAAATATCAGTAATTATAATACCCACAACAATAAGAATATAATTTTTGTTGTTATATGTTTCCTTTTAGAGCCGAACAAGTATGTTCCCGAAAAGTTCCATTCATAATTTTTCCATATGAAATATACACAGATACACAAGATAGGTTTCATTCAGATTTTTTCTGTATGCAATTTATGTAGATACACCAAATATCTGCTTTCGCCAATAAATTTTGCTCTATTTGTAGTTAATTTCATAAGCAAGGTCATACTGGGGACTCTGCTGATTGGATTTTATGTCGATCATCTGACACCAAGAAGCATGTTCCCCTGTGCTTGGTTATTTGTTTAGAGTGAGTTGAATAACATCTGTTCAAAGTCCTTGGTGCATTTCTTTGATGTAGTTGTACTCTGCTGCAATTTCATGAATTATATTTGGGAATTGAAATCAATACTGAAATAGAACAAAAATCAGTGTTTGATTACTTTTTTAGAGGGTGTGAAGAAATTTTTTACTTTTTAGTCTGTTTCTCTTGCTGGTGTCTCATAAAGTTGTCGGTCTGGCTGGCTTAGCTGAAGATGGATAGGGACATGCAAGTCCTCTCCGAAGTTAGTTCCAAATGGAATGAAGGGACTAATGCTTTCTGCATTCACATGCCTTGTGCAGCGAACCTGAGACATGAGTCTGATTGTTATGCTCAAGAACTTAACTATTCTCACATCTTACGGTTCAAAAGATGTAATGATGGTTAATAACTTATTTAGTGATGTTTGGAGTTCTGGTGGTTATAAACCAGAATACCTTCTTGCATAATTCCAAGTTTTCTTCACGTAAAATGTTTACCTTCTTGTACAGTTCTACATTCTCCTGATGGATAAGATTGCCCTGAAATTAAAAAAAGAGAGTAACTTTTATAACTGAAATAGTTCTTAATAGAAAATTCTGACAAGGAACAAGTAATTTTTTATTTCCTGGAAATACCCTTCGGCTTAGCTCTTGTATTTCATCAGTTAAGATTTGTTCCTGCAGAAGTTAAAGGAGCATGTCAATTGTCATGCATGTGCTTGAGATTTAACCTCTATGGACTTCACACACACACACACAAAAGCATTGCATGAATATTAGGCTTCTTACCTTCTTCATTCGTATGCCCTGCAGACTCATTTCTAGTCTATTCTCCAGATTTTGTAGGTCTTTGACACCCAGACCATAAAGCTGTTCTCCCATCAAATACCTGTCTTATCATTGCATTTTAATTTAGGTTAATCACTAGGGTTCAGATATATGCTCTTTATGCGGTATCTATTAATAACATATTTGTTGTTATTGAATCATATTCATTATTTTTCTGGTATATGGAATATACAATTTATTGTAAATTGCATGATGAACTGTGGTAGTGTTGGAATGAGATATGGTAGCGAGACTAGTTTTTGATGTGTTTTAGTGCACATTTATCTGGTATTCTCTGGATTATGTCACAATTTAAACATCTAAAAATTTGACTTTGAATATATACACACACATATTCTTTTAACTACAGGTAGATCTATTTTTAGTTTGACTGACTGGGTATTTTATGAAAAAGCAAGGTATGGAATGTAATTCTATCAGCCCCCTCTTTTCTCCTACCTTAACATATTTATTTTCCATTAGGGTTTATGCATATATAGTAATTTGATTATTGAAGCCGTCATGAATATCAATTTATTACAACTTTGTAATTTTGTCAATACAAGATTTTATTTAATGGGGCCATGTGTGAAGTCTAATTGAAGTAAAAGTCATGTGCTTTTGAAGGTGTAGGTGGGAGTCTTTAGTGTTTAAACATTTTTTTTATTTGTTTTTTAAAAATTTTTATTTTATTAGTCATGGTCAATTTTTTTTTTTCAAGATTAAATCTCTAATTGTTATTCCTACAAATTAAGGGTATTTTGATTGTTTAACAGAGTCTATAATTTTCTAGGAAATCCTATGTATCTAAGATTTTATTTTCTTGGGTTCAAACTAGTATTTTATCAAGTTTTTAGTTTATTATTCAAACTAGAAATCTTAATACTACTAGTACATAAAAGAGTCCTATATTTTTGTGCTCAATGTATTCAATCATAAAACATTGAGTGTTTTGAATCATGAGGCACATTGGCCTTAGTGTTTTTTCTTTCTCCTTTCTCTTCTTTCTTTCCTTTTTTGCAGTTTTGTTCATGTTTACTGTTCACATATTTGAAATCATTATGTTTTTGTTTCTTTTCTTCTCTTTTCAACTGTAATTCAAATCTTTTCTCTCTTAAACCCAAATCGTCCTTCTAAAAAAGGTTCTAACCCAAAAAATCCACAAATTCTCTTAAACATTAACCCGTCACAAGAACTTCTACACAAATTCTTTAATTTTTCCTACGATTTTACTGGATGTTTTTCAGTGTTATCAAATATTTTACTGTAATATTTATCAAGTTTTTAGTTTACTAGTCAAACTTGCAATCCTAATACTAGTACAAGAAAGAGTCCTACATATTTGTGCTCAACGTATTCAATCATAAAAATATTTTGTATTTTGAGTCCTGAGGCACATTGGCCTCAGTG
The DNA here is from genome assembly GCA_028535165.1 of Quercus tomentella. NCBI lineage: Eukaryota > Viridiplantae > Streptophyta > Magnoliopsida > Fagales > Fagaceae > Quercus > Quercus tomentella. Next base: position 16,785,206 of record JAPQVY010000001.1, read on the forward strand.
TTTTTTGTTTCTCCCTTTCTCTTCTTTCTTTTCTTTTTTGCAGTTCTATTCATGATTACTGTTCACAGATTTGAAATCATTATATTTTTGTTTCTTTTCTTCTTTCAACTGTAATTCAAATCTTTTCTCTCTTTAACCCTAATCCTTCTTCTAAAAAAAGTTTTAACCCAAAAATCCACAAATTCTCTTAAACATTAACCCGTCACAAGCCCTTCTAGACAAGTTTTTTAATTTGTCCTACAATGTTACTGGATGTTTTTCAGTGTTAGCAAATATTTTACTGTACATATTACTTACTGTAATATTTATCTTAATTATATGTGTTGAACTCAAATAATTCCTATGCTATTAAGGTACAAACATTGTGTGTTGTATCTGTGAAATAGTCAACATATGTGGATTATAAATTCTGATGCTTCCAAGTTGATCATCTTTTTTTAATAATCTTCTGAAAGTATGTAATCTAAACTTGTGAAATTATGTAATCTAAGCTGAAGGAGAGAATGTACCGTTGGTTTTCTCGCAAGTCCTCTAGTTGTTGCCTTAATATTGCTGCCTCCCTCTGCCAAAACTAGCAAGTACAGCAAAAAAATCAAGTGCATGAAAAATTTACAAAAATATTTTCTTCATCCGACTAAATGGAAACAAAGGTATTTAAAAAAGTATCCATAAACATTAACTACTAGAAATAAGATAAGCTTCCATTGATGTTCAAGAAATTTAACTAATGATCATATGCTGATTTGGAATTGCTTGAAGCCAAGCTACAAAAGCAATATTGGACTGTTTAAGAGTTGCGGCAACATTCAATCTATTCAGTATATGGTTCTCTCTGATATGTTTGAATATTATCCATGATAGCTTAACATTTTTGCTGATGCATTGACTACCAAGAATCAATTAATTAAATATTAGCTTAAGTTTTTGGTTGTTGCATACACTTATGTAATCAATTAAGGTGCAAACATCATGCCTGATTCAGAGTTATGTTGATTTGTTCTCCACTCTTCCATACTCTCTTGGCTTGTGGTTATGGGGTCAGTAGTGATCTATCAATTGTACAGTAATAAACAATGGTCTATCTGTCAACCATTAACTGAAGGCCTTATAAATAATAAGGCTTACCTAGTGTTTAGTGTTTATTAAAACAAGTTTTCAAGATACCTATTACTGAGTTAAAAAGCATGGGCATGTGATTGAATATTGAAACCTCTTTTTCCTATGTATTTTGGCATTAATGGATATGGAAAAATCTTGTTAACTTAGGTACATTCTCTTTTTTGTCTGTGATCAGTTCGTTTTAATATTAAAGTTGTGGAGTTATGTTGTGCATGTGAATTTTGACATTTGCTATAACAGTGTGTCAACAATATGGGTAAAAGGCATAAGTAGCCTCCTCTTTTTTTGTTTATTGGGGGTAGTGGAAACAATGGGAACCAAACTGCAATTTTTGCCTCTACACTTCCTTAAATGTTAATATTTATGATGTCCGTTATGTGGCGCCCACATTAATTCATGTGTCGTCCAGATATGTGTGTAGTCCAGATATGTATAATTTGAATAGTAAAGCAAAATGATAGGGTTTCATGGCAATGTGGTTGATTTAGCATGCATACTACGTTCATCCAGCTCTCTTAGTGTAATACCATCACTAATTTGAGCAAATATGCCAACTACATCTTGCAATTTCTCAAGAATAACATGATGCATACTTTTCTAGTGATACTGCTTTGGCAAGACAAACGAACTATCCTATAATGTAATCTCTATATATCTAAAAGCTAAAGCATAATATTTATTATTGTTACGCTCCTGTTGAGTCACATTAGCGGCCATGTCACTATTTTATTTTATTTTTTTGGTTTTCCATCTTTATTGATTGTCTATTGCAAAATTAATTTTTTGCGGCCAAATGTGATGCAATACACGCCATTATAAATTCTAATTGTCTATTGTCTATATTGAAAGCTCCTTTCAACATTGGGTGTCATTTTCTTTCCATCCTTTTATATATATATATATATATATATATATACACACAATACATTTTGCTACTCAATCATTAAGCCACATCATTTACTTATTTTTTATAGCTTCTTTTCTTTTTTAAACTTTTTTTCTCACTACTCTCTACAAAAAAAAAAAAAAAAAAAACAAAAACCTCTTCTTCTCCCTATTAGTACACACCTACTGTTACACTTCCTCCAGTCTTTCCCTTCTCTCTTTGCCTGTTTACCACCTTCCACTACTCGCTACTTCACCATTACACTTCCTTCATCCTTTTCACTTTTTTTTTTTTTTATAATTTGACTCTTCTTCTTCCCATTTTATTTGTACACATCTACGGTTACACTTCCTCCAACCTTTCCCTTCCCTCTTTGCCTCTTTACCTCCCCCGCTACTCTCTATTTCACCGTTACAATTCCTTCATCATTTTCCCTTTTTTATAATGTTAGGGACATATTTTATGTAATTGGCTAATCTTTTGACAAAATGTACTTTACTTGTAATTGGGTAGATATATGATGAATTTAAGACTTCAAGAAACATGTTGTTTAAGTCAAGTGTTAAAGCCATGAAGATCTGATCAAGAAACAAGTGAAGAAGAGCTGTTCATTAAATCTCAACAGAAGTCTCGACATAATCCTTTCTATCAAGATTTAATATTGAAGCTTGACATAAGCTGTTTCTGTCGAGACTTAGGAAATCAGAATTTCCAGATCTGATTTTTAGCCCATGTTTGTATATTTGTATAGGGTTTCTTTTCTCACAACCCTAGACATATATAAGGCTTATTTTTAAAGGCCGTCATACATGGAGAACACAAGCAGAAAGTAACCTAATTCATTATTCTCTCTGAAGAAACTACTGCGTTTTTGTGCCATAGGATTTTGTAATCAAGGAGTTTCTTGATTTTCATTGTTGATGAACTGAAGAACTTTGCAGCCAACATCTTCTTCAAGTTGCTGGTATTAGTCACGTACTTGGATTCATGCATTAAACTGGGAGATTGCCACTATAATACAAGTCCAATTGGGTATTGGGGTAAGGGTTCAACTGTAAGTTGGTATTTTGGGATAGGCCAAAGGGTTTGGTAAGATTCCTTATACTTGTAACCACTTGTGATTGATAATAGTGGATTCTTAGGAGTAGTGACATGAAATTCACTCGGTGGGGTTTTGCCTCGGTGGTTTTTCACATTCGTAAACAAATCACCTGTGTTAAATTTATTTTCCGCTGCATTTAATATAATTGGTGATTTGTTTGTGTTGCCACGCTATTGCATGTAATTGAACCAATTAATTAACTTGGATAATTAATTAATTTGTAAGGGGTTAATTCATTTTTACCCAACATATAACTTGACTCTTCTTCTTCTCATTTTATTTGTACACACCTATCGTTACACTTCCTCCAACTTTTCCCTTTCCTCTTTGCCTCTTTACCTCTTTACCTCCCCCACTACTCTCTACTTCACAATTACACTTCCTTCATCATTTTCTTTTTTTTATAACTTAACTCTTCTTTCTTCCCATTTTATTTGTACATACCTGCGGTTACACTTTCTCCAACCTTTCCCTTCCCTCTTTGCCTCTTTACCTCCCCCACTACTCTCTACTTCACCATTACGCTTCTTTGTCCTTTTCTCTTTTTTATAACTTGACTCTTCTTCTTCCTATTTCATTTGTATAAATTTGATATCATTTTTCCCATTCAATTCATATTTTTCTTATACAAAAACTGTGAGTACTTTCTTTCTCTCTCTCTACTTTCTTTTGGTGAATTTTTATTCTTTTTTATAATTCTAATTAAGATTGATGGTTTTTTTTTTAATATGTGTTTTGTTATTGTGTGTGTGTGTGTGTGTGTTTTTTTTTTTTTTTTTAATTTCCCTTTACAAAGTCTTCTCTCTCCCTTTTATAGCTTTGGTTGAATTTTGGTTTGAGTTAATACTAAGTTTTTTTATTTATTATTTATTATTTATTTTTTAGAAATAGGAATTTGAGTTTATATCAAAACACAATCTACAATATGGCTATGAATTTGAATATGCCTACCAATTTTTAAAATAATAAATTATGATAAGGTCTATCTTTTATTTCTTTGGTTTCATTTTAATTTTGGTTAAGATAAATTTGTAATTTTGTGATGAGTTTGATTATCATTGTTAGGTTCTAAAAGTTTAGAACAATTGGCAAACCGTGAACACAAACTTGTCTAGATATAGATCCTAGAGTTTATAGGTATTATTAGACAATACTCAAGGTGATATAAGTCAAGATTTAAGAATATATAAGCTGCAGAAAGAAGAGTTCAGAAACTGCTTGGTTCGATCGATTGAAAGACAAGCTCGACCGATCGAAATACGGGTCTGCAGAATTTTAAGTTTGGCCCAACAGAAGTTCAAGCCCATTAAGGATTAGGGTTTCAGATCTACTTCTTCTAGTATATAAAGAAAACCCTAAGCACGTTTTTATAAGACTTTTCAGAGAGAGAAGAGTGTGTCTTTTTGGTATCTAGGGTTTTGTACCAAAAAACCTCTCTCATATCTTCTACCGGTGTTATTCCTTGAAGAATCTCAACATCCAGTGTTGTAGGAGTTGTTGCCTTCTCTAGTCATTAAAGGTGCTGATGATCTAAACCTTCAAGGGTTGTCTTGGAGTCACAAACAAGAGAGTTTGTGTTGATAAACCTTTGAGTGGAGTCTGCTTGTGTTGCAAAGGCCAAAGAAAAAAGTAGTGCGTGGACTCGGAGCTATCATAGGGTTGTGGTAGTAAGTTTTACGTGTAGTAGCAATAGGATGTTAGTGGTCTAAGTCTTATTATAAAGTTCAATTGTTTCTAGTGGATTTGTTTTTTATTTTGAGGATAGCTAGGTTAAATCTTTTTATCGGTTTAGTTTTCTTGAGTCATTATATTGTTGTGTTATTTACTTTTCTGCTGCTTTGCATGATATGATTGTTTTGTTCTAACCTAGATCTGAATAATAAACCTAAGTATTCACTTGGTTAATTAATTAGGTTAAACAATCTAGTTTACAGGGATCTAAAAACCTAACAATCATGATATCTACTTATTCCTTAAGAGAGTTGAAACTTATAAAGTTTAGTTGTATATTAGGTTAATATAACACACTACAACAAAAATTAGAAAGATATGATTCACCTTAAAAAAATATTAATAAAAAAAAAAAATAGAATGATATATTTGTAGTGATAAAAAGATAAAAAAATACTTGCAGAAATCTTTAAAAAAATTGAAAATACTTAAAGTAAGTGTTAGTTTTTATATATTACACACCATTATATATATATATATATATATATTCTCATGCATCGCGTGGGTTTGCGACTAGTTATGTTAAAACTTAAAAACATTTAAGAGGCATCAATGGCTTGTTTGGAAGATAACATGCACTAGTTAGCAAGCTTATATTTGTGATTTTGCAAGTGTAAGCAAATAGGCAGCAGCTAATATCCTTGACTGTTATATATGAAGACTATATGTTACTCTAAGTAGATGAAATAATTTTCACTTTTTATTTTTGGGAGCTGATTTATACATAAATCCTTTTGCTTGGAGATCAGTCATAATTTATGATATTTTCTGATATGCTCTTCCTCTATATATATATATAGAGAGAGAGAGAGAGATGTGCTCATCTTTCTATTCTATTCTATTCTATTCTATTTATTTCTTTTTTCTTTTAAGCTAGCCCTAATTGATCTCATTTTTTATGAAGTTATGAAGTCAGAAGATTTTTGTGACTAGATTTATTGACTCAGGATTTAGTTAGTCTTTGCTAATCTTGAACAGAAGTAAAAAATGGTTTTAAGACATTAAAATGTTATAATGTCATAATTTAAAATATCCTTTTTTTTTTGAAAAAATTATTTTTAATTTTCACTAAGTAAGGAGAAAGAGAGGAGTAGATGAAGGTTTTATAGATGTAAACCCCAAGCCATGTTAAACTCCCAAAGTAGCTTGGCACTTATAAATCCAACATCCAACTCACTCCTTAGCAATGTGGGGCAAAGCCTATGTTAAAAGGGTTTTCATTTATCAATGTCAAGAGTAACTAATAAATTATAATTTTTTTTAAAAGTTTAAACTTATAAGAGATGGTGAATTTAATCAATTAATTATTATTCTAATACTCTCCATAAAGTGTAAGCCTAAATTTTCTTCAATATGTTAAAATTTTAACTTAATTTATATGGGAAGAAAAAAGATTCAAACTTGGGATAGTCTATTCTAATGCCATGATAAATTACCATTAATCTTAAAAGCTTATACTAATAGAAATGATGAATTTAATCATATAACTATGATTTTATTAGTAAAATCTACTTTGTGACCATGGTCATATTCAATTATAATTCTAAATAATTTTTTTCATAAGAATTTAATCAATCATGATGTGACATGGTTATGCTGTTTGTCTCATCCAAGGAAATAAATGAGTGCTGCTATGTTTAACTTGCATGTTGAAGATCATGTTGTATGAGAAGTGAGGGCCAACAAAGAAAGCATGTTTTCTTTGTGAGGAAATTGGTGAACTTGACCAGGAAGGGAGATAGTAGGATGTTCTTGCAAAAATATTGCTCTTTGATGCTCACATCTAGAGAACTTCTGTTCCCTGATTCTTTCTTTTCCATCTTTGCTACATTTTCTTGATAAGATAATTCCATTAAAGATAGTTCGTTTCATGACTTGGCCTAGCAGGATTCTAGAATATTGTGATACTGCATTCTTTGTATTACTACAATTAGTATGTGACCACTAACTGAGTGTTGGATATCTGTTTGTCAATGAGCTTTATCTCAAATGATACTTCCTCCTATCACAAGAATGGATGAAGGGTGAAGTCGTGGGTTCAAAACTCATTAGATGAATATGTAACTCTTGCCATTAAAAAAAAAGAAAAAGAAAGAAAAAAGAGTTGGATATCCTTTTGTTTTAGAGCCAACAATGTTTAGTAGGATAGGAGTATTGACTTTATTTGCCTAATACAAAGGGACAATACTGAGTCCTTTGCTGCTTGAAAAATTTACATTTATTTATTGTTTCTGACTGCAAAGCTTTAGTATATTAATTAAAATGTTGAAACATGATAGTGAAATGTTGTATTTGGTGCCTAAATATTTAAGTCTTCTGCAAGAATACTGTCATTTATCTGTAAGAAAATTTTATAATTAGACAGATGAGGATGGCTTCCATGGCAAGGGAGTGTATAATTTATGTTTTTCTCATCACCCTTTTTCATAAAAAAGAAATCCTAGCCATCTCTCTCTCTCTCTCTCTCTTTTAAAAAATTTTTCTTATTAGGGAAGGAACAACTTTCAAACCGAGTGGTTGGCAAGTTGAGGTTGCAAAAGGCTTCTGGAACACCACTTGATTACACCAACATCGTATAATATGGTGGGATGGTGGTTGGTTAAGATTACATGATTAAGTAAAATAGGGAAAGAAGAAAAAGAAGTTAGATCTGACTTTGACATCCTCTTGTGCAATTATACATAGGAAAACATTATACCTTGTATTTTGCCGTAGTTTCTGTAAAGGATCTTCAACTTAATTCACATACTTGAAATGTGAGTAGTGTGCGCACTCAAGGAACTATGCTTATTCATAAAAGGAAAAAAAAAGGAGCTATGCTTGTGTCCAAATCGACATAGATTTGGATTAGACATGCCCAGGTTGAAGAGCAAACAATATCTTTTGGAGATGATCGTGAGATACACATTGCAGGAGATGTGTCATTTCATTTAAACTTAAACTTCTTATTCAATGATGTGTACATACTAATTGAAAAGTAAAACATGAAAGTTTGGATTCAATCAGTGGCTGTGTTAGTTTTGCAAGTCAAGTTTAAATGACCAACACCACAAATGTGTTAAATTTGGAAACTGTTGGGAAGGGAGCAAGAAGGTGGAGGTTTCAGTCAACTATACAGACATACATATTCCAGGTGATAGAATAATAGTATACTGTTTTGTTCTTTTAGAATTTCCTGAGTTGGCATATTCTGTGTATGCTCACAGAAAATGGGATGAGAAAGTGAGAAAATCATTGGCAGTAATGCCTGGAGGCTGATGCATGTGTATAGATGGATGTACGTATATGAAACAGTTTGAGTAGACTACTTGCACCATGCAGTTATAATAGACTAGTTGCATTGTGTACTAGTTCTGAGATGCTGTGAGATAACCAAGGTGTTGAGCATGACACAGTGACAACTCCTACATTTTATATGAAATACTCGTTGGATGTCTCTAATTGTAAATTAGGTAATCTTGTATGTTGCTTATGAATATATGAGTTTAAGATGTATATTATGTTAGATGTTTTGGTAGTATCTGAGAGAAAAAGAAAGTACTCTATTATAAAGCCTTAACACCTATTGGAGTGGATATTGTCCCGTGAAAATGTATTTGGAAGCCTAAAGTTCTAATACGAGTTGTCTCTCATAATTTTTGTTTTTTTTCTCTCTCTTGATAGCAACTTTGGAAAAATCTTAACTATAGATAACCCGAGGAAGAGAAACATTAATTTAGTTACTTGGTTAGTTAGTGTTGTATGTGTAAACGAGTTGGGAGACAATTGATCATTTGCTGCTTCATTGCACTCTTGCCAATGAGTTGTAGGTGGCTTTATTTGGGGTTCAACGGGTGATGCCTCATGGGGTTAGAGATTTACTTGCTTGCTGGCAAGGTAGTTTTGGGAGAAATCAGATAGTGAGATTTGGAAAGCTATCCCTCACTGCTTGATGTGGTGCATTTGACGGGAAAGAAATGTTAAAAATTTCAAAGGGTGTGAACGGACTATTTAAGACAAAGTTTCAGCTCTTTAGAACCTTGTGTGATTGATGACAGCATCAAGAATATTTTCTTTCTCTAACTTATTAGAATATATAGATCATAGTAATGTTAGAGCTTAGTTGTGATATGCATCATCCAGTATATATAAGTCCTGTGTACTTTTGTGCATTCCATTTTTTTTTAATTAAAATTATTATTTATCCAAAAAGAGGAAAGTACTGAGTATTAATCCTAGAATTTTTTCATTATGTTTTCATGATTGTAACTTTGCAGCACACTTGCAAATAGTTTCAAACGAAGCTACATTTATTGTGGAACATTTGCAGAGAATCAATGTTGAAGGTAGCATAATGGAGTATACCTTGACTTCTGATGCTGGATTTTGCGGTTGCTGATATTCCCCCTTTGATTTGTTATATCTTTCAAGTACCGCATTCATGCTGGTGAAAGTAATTAGAATGATCAGATTTTGCAGTGTAATTATCACTATTATATGCAACAGTATGAAATAGAGCAGCCATGAGAGAGATGTGTAAGAAAGATACATATTCCATTTGAAATTAAACCATAAGAAAATATCATGCTCAGCATAAAAATAAAGCTTTTCCGATATCATCAGAGAGCACACTTGAATTGTACATATTTGGATAGGGCTCTCTCTCTCTCTCTCTCTCTCTCTCTCTCTCTCTCTCTCTCTCTCTCTCTCTCTCTCTCTCTCTCTCTCTCTCTCTCTCTCTCTCTCTCTCTCTCAAACCAAAACCATTTTCTTTCTTTCTAGAATTGAGAGGAAAGAGGGAGAGAGAAGAGGCTCCAGAGGGTGGGACACACTAATAGACTATGTTTCTTTCACTTTCCCTTGTACAAAGTAAACACTTGAAAGGAAAGTTTCTTTAATTTCTCTTCCCATCTTTCCCCTCTCCCCTCATCTCTTTCCTTTCTCTTACTTCCCCTATTTTTTGCCAAACACTGGAAAATTTTCATTGGGGTCCAACCTTTACTACCAAAATAAAATTTTATAAAATTCAAAGCACAACTTTTTGTTTGAAAAGTTGACTAAAACATTTTGTACTTTGGAGATGACAAAAGCTAATATCACAAGGAAATTCTTGATTATATTTATTTTATTTTTAGATTTTTCAACGTCAAAAATTTGATTAGATACTATCTTTCTTATAAAATGGAACAAGTCGCATTTTATTGAGCAGTTAGAAGATTAATAAAATTAAAGGAAAAATTTGAATTTAAATTAAGCATTTATATAGTATATGTAATGAGGCACACCAAAAGATTATTATTATTGTTTTAGAAACCAGACTGAGAACAACCTGAGGCTTTATTCAAAAACACTTGATGAACGTCAAATAAGACCAAAGGGGCAATATCTTTAAGAAGGTCATCCAACCAAACTTATAACCTCATACAATCTTTAACCTTTTTTGCTAGATCATCCGCAGCAACATTACAATTGCGTTTAACAAGAGATTTCTAGGATACCATACAAGTACACATACAAACATTTGCATTTAATTATGTATGTGTTTTTTATTTTGTTTGAAAATGTAAGTAAAAAATTTCATACTTTGTGAGAGATGACTAAATTAATATTACGGAGAAATTCTTAATTCTATTTTATTATTATTTGTAATTCTTTAACATCATAAATTTTGATAAGATACTATCTTCCATATAAGATTGAAAGCTTTGATAAGATATCATTCGCAATACTAACAAACTTGTGAAATGAACCGGATGTCTATAACAATTATTAATTCAACTTCACAAATAAAAAATAATACGTCAATTAAGAGTCATTTTAGAAAGCTATTATTCCAATCAATTTTTCAAAAATTTTGATAGTCTTCTCAAATATTGACTGGCATCTCATGGGATTTTGTAAAAGAACAACAAAATACAAGAAAACAAGAAATAAATAATAAATTGAAGAAAATTTTTTTTTGAGTAACCAAGTTAGTTGATTTAAAAAAAAAATACCGAACACATATAACAAAAGAACTCTTCCAATAACATTTTATTACTCATACAAAATAATTATTTTATTTTGGATTTGAGAATTGATTTGTTATTCACATGCCTATAAATATAAGTGTATACAGACCACTAAAGAATTTCATATAAATAATGATTTTGAGTGGAATTTGTTATATATATTGTGCAACTCACAAAGGCCACTACCGATACACATGTAAGAGTATTTATTTCTCATTGTTTGATAGGAAACCGAATCTTAATTTGATTCTTTATTTTCTTCCACTTTGTCACTTCACATGGCTTTATTTTGGTATCCTTAACTTTCAACCGTGGACTCCATGCCAACCCAACATTATAATTTTATTTTATTTTATTTATAATTCTAATAATGAGGGAAACAATTCATTACCTAAATATGATTTAGACAAGGTTTTGGAATGCAATTAAGGTTGTGCTCATGGAGTCAGAAGAAAATGAAGAAAAGAATGGTTCCTCTCCTATAATGAAAGATCTTCTTAATGAATTTTAAGATGTCATTCCTAAAGATATTCCATTAGGTCTCCCTCTTATGAGAGATTCAACATCACATTGATTTTGTTTCTAATGCTGTTATCCCAACAAGGTAACATATAGAATGAGTCCTAAGGATCATGGAGAGCTACCATGGAAAGTCAAAGAGCTTTTGGCTAAAAGGCTTGGTGAAAGAAAGCATGAGTCCACGTATAATCCCAACCCTTGTACCAAACAAATACGGAACATGGTGAATGTGTTGATAGTGGAAGAGTGAACAAGATTAACATCAAGTACTGCTTTCCAATTCCACATCTTGATAATATTCTTAATGAACTTCATAGAACCACTATCTTTTCTAACAGAGATCTTTGTACTGTCAATCAAAAAATTCAAATGAGGTAGGGAGATGAATGGAAATCCACCTTTAAGACAAGGGACAACCTTTATGTATGGATGGTTATGGAAATTGATCTTTATAATGTGCTTAACAATTTTATGTGAATTATGATTTATATCTTTTATTGAAAATTTTGATGTTGTATACTTAGATGATATTTTGGTGTACAACAAGCCAAGGGTGCAACACTTAGAGCATCTTCGGCAAGTATTCAAAATATTAAGGAGCAAAAGTTTTTTGTCAACTTGAAGAAATGCCACTTCGTTACCAATAGCCTAATGTTTTTCGGCTATGTTGTTTCTGGTAAAGGGATACAGATGGATCCAAGTAAGATTGAGGAATTCAAAAGTTGACCTATGCCAAAGCCTTTTCATGACATTCAAAATTTTCTTAGTCTTGCTTCATTTTATCGGCAATTGATTAAAGAATTCATCACTATCATTGAACCTATCATTGAATGCCTTAAGAGAGGAACTTTCAAGTGGACGAATGAAGCTAAAATAGTTTTGAACTCATCAAGAAAAGGGAAACAAAAACTACTATTATCTCATTACCAACTTTTGACAAGGTATTTGGGGTTGATTGTGATTCTTCTAATGTGGGCATTGGTGCCGTACTCAGCCAAGAAGGAAATCCTATCACTTTCTTTTATGAAACATTAAGTGAATCCTACAAGAAGTATTTAACCTATGACAAAGAGTTCTATGCCATTGTTTTTTTCTTGAGCTATATATTGGAGTCACAACCTCCTTCATAAGGAATTCATTCTCTTCTTGGATCATGGTTGACATGTCAAATGGAGTGAGTTTTTGCAATATTTTTCTTTTGTTCCCTAGTATAAGGCTGGTGTTCCAAATTAGTGGTTGGTGCTTTAAGTCGATGACATTCCTTAATTGCTTTCTACATTAATGCAAGTGAAAGTCTTAGGCTTAAACTTTTGAAGGAGTTGTACCAAGAGGATCCTACTTTTCAAGGTGTGGGAAGAGTGTTCAAAGGGTCCTTATCATTATTTCTTATTGCAAGATGGCTATTTATTCAAAGGTAACCGATTATATGTTCCATAATGATCTTTAAGGAACACCATTATCATTGAAACTCATGGTTGTGGACTTGTTGGTCACTTTGTAAGAGATAAGACTCTTGCTCTGGCCAAAGAAAATTTCTATTGGCAAAAATAGAGTGTGATGTTATATAACAATAAAAGCATAGTAGGACTAGTCAGTTGTCACAGTGCCTTGAGTCATGGCCAAAACACTGGTTTATACATGCCACTACTCATTCCTAAGATACCTTAGGAAGATGTTAGTATGAATTTTGTTTTGGGATTTATATCAGAGATGCAAAGGAACAAAGATTCTCGTATGGTGGTTGTTGATTGATATTATAAGATGCCACTTTTTTTTCCTTGTAGCAAGACTCTCAATCTTTGGAACTAATATTCAATTTATCTCAACTTGTCATCCTCAAAGAGATGGGCAGATAGAAGTTGTTAATCAAAGTTTGGGAATTTTTTAAAGAAATTTCGTGGCCAAAAACTTACAACAATGGGATCTACTTCTAGCTCAAGTTGAAATTTCTTACAATTGGTCTATTGGCCAAAATTGGTTGTAGTACATTTGTAGTTGTTTATGGTCAAAATCTCATTAGCTCCTTCTACTCACCGATTTAATGGAGATACTGAGGAAAGCATGAAGTCTATTAAGAATTTAAAATTGTATTTTCAACTCACGTTTTCAATTGTTTGCACACTTGTGTGTCCATACATAGTATTAATGTGTAACAATCACTACTCATTTTGATAAGTGACAAGTTTCTTTCTCTGTCTCTAAAATGGATTCTTTAGAATGATGAATGTTCTTATCCTATGCTTTGTATATCTTGAGTGGATTCCTTTGAATGGTAAACTTATTTATCCTGAGTATATACTTGGGTTCCCTCCTTACTCTCCAAAAAATCTTGTAGTAGATAATCAAGTCACATTCTCTATTTGATCATGCTCCATCATTTCTTAGTTTCTTACCACATATATAGATTTAAATAAAGCATTCCTATTATCTTCCTCAAATCTTCAACTTGAGGAAAGTATTTTATTTTATTTTGTCTTTTTCTTGTTCAAATTTTTAAAGAAGGATGTTGACACACAGTGATAATTTTCTGACTAGGTTAAGACACATGTGGTTAAAAATATTCGTAAAATGACCTTTGGTTGATATATTAATGAAATGAGCTTAGATTAATCTGTGTTGTACTTTTCTTTCAAATAGTCTGGCTCTTTTTTGGTTCCAGGTGTTACGCCTAAGAAACCTATGTATCTTGTATTTTAATTTCTCATATTGTCATTCTCTCATCTCATAATCATTTTTCTGTATTTGTATATACTCTTTATTCAAATATATTAATTTTAAATGCTTAGATTATGTTAACAAGGCATGCTTCATCATAAGATATCCTAATCCAATTTGATTTCATAGATAATTGAATAATGTTAGAGATACAAACTATTTTACAAATTTTTTACAAACTCCTAATGTTGTGAGTAATTATTGATAAATGAAAAAATGATATTAATGGTAGGACTAGATGAAAACCAATAAGAGGTTGGCCATATCAACATTTTATAAAAATATTGTGAAATAATTTGTGACTGTAGCATTACTCTAGATATTTTCAGTCACATAATGATTCATAATGCACTTATTTGCTATAGCCATGTTAATCCTCTTATTTGGGTAACTTTCCTTTCCATTCTTTTATTTTCTGTGTTAGGTTCTAAGATTTTAGGAACTAAATGTATTAGAACTTCAATTTGTAATGTGTTGGCAAACCATGATAAAAACATTGAGTCTAGATTTAGGCTTGTTCAAAGTGTGTTTATTTGTAAAATTGGAATCGAGTGATTGCATGATTTATTGGTCTAAATTTGCAAGACTCGATCAATCGAAAATTAAACTCGATCGATCGAATCTCGTGTAAATTTATTTTTTTTGCAGAATTTCCAATTTAGCCCAAGCCCATATGACGTGTAGGGTTTTATATTTTACTCCAAGTATAAAAAGAAAAACCCTAGCTACATTT